>CM048745.1:123744698-126144698 GCA_026315105.1 Locusta migratoria | reverse complement strand
TGGGGATCGTTGGAGGAAAGACGACGTTCTTTTCGTGAAATTCTGTTGAGAAAATTTAGAGGGCCGGAATTTGAAGCTGAGTGAAGTACGATCTTGCTACCGCCTACTTACATTTCGCGTAGTGATCACAAAGACAAGATGAGAAATTAGGGCTCGTACGGAGGCATATAGGCATTCTTTTTTTTCCTCGTTCTATTTGGGAGTGGAATAGTAAAGGAAATGCCTAGTGGTGGTACAGTGTACCCTCCGCCACGCACCTTACGGTGGACTGCGGAGTATTTATGTAGATGTAGATTCTTTCAAATACAATTTTGAGCATGTTTCCATATTGTTTTCTTGTGGTTTATATACCGACGAATTCTCTAATACTCGCACTGCAAAAATACTTTAAAATCTGTTATGTTGTCACTTCCTAATTTGATAATAACATAATTTATATAATTTCCTATCAAGTAGAAGCGTTATGTTTTTGACTCTGGGAAATAGCATTTCTGGGGTCTGATAAGCAGTGGCGGTGATATTTTCGCTGGTGAAATCCTTGTAATAGTGGACATCTGCATCAAACCAGACTTTCGACTGAAGACTACAAGAATAACATGTTACTTATTCAAAATAATTATTTCCCTGTGACATATTCACAGCCTTCGGTAACTATTTTGAACACAGACACTCTGTGACGAAAATGGTGCTGAAACAGAGGATAACACTCTAAAGGCTGAAATACTAAATATCTTCTTCCGAAGATGTTTCACAGAGGAAGACTGCACTGTAGTTCCTTCTCTAGATTGTCGCACAGATGGCAAATATCAAAATAAATGACTGAGGGATAGAATAACAATCAAAACGCACAAAAGAACAAAAGCCTTGGACCTGATGGGATACCAGTTCGATTTTACACAGAGTACGCGAAGGAACGACGAACAGATGTGCAGAACTATAGGCCTATATCGCTAACATCTGTCAGTTGTAGTATTTTGGAAGACGTATTATGTTCGAGTATAATGAGTTTTCTGGAGACTAGAAATCAGCGGTGTAGGAATCAGCACGGGTTTCGAAAACTGCGATCGTATGAAAGCCAGTTCGCGCTATTCGTCCACGAGAGTCAGAGGGCCATAGAAACGGGTTCTCGGGTAGATGCCGTGTTTCTTGACTTCCGCTAGGAGTTTGATACAGTTCTCCAAAGTCGTTTAATGATTAAAGTAGGAGCATATGGTCTATCAGACTAATTGTGTGATTGGATTGTTGATTTCCTAGATAACAGAACGCAGCGTGTCGATCTCAGTGGAGAGAAGGCTTCCGAAGTAAAAGTGATGTCGGGTGTGCCACAGGGGAGTCTGGTGGGACCGTTGCTATTCACAATATATATAAATGACCTTTTTGGATATCGTCTGAAGTTCACTGAGGCTTTTTGCTGATGATGCTGTAGTATATAGAGAGGTTGTAACAATGGAAAATTGTATTGAAATGCAAGAGGATCTGCAACTAACTGATGCATGGTGCAGGGAATGGCAATTGAATCTCAATGTAGACAAGGGTAATGTGCTACGAATACAAAGAAAGAAAGATCCTGTATCATTTAGCTACACTACAGCAGGTCAGCAACTGGAAGCAGTTAATTCCATAAATTATCTGGGAGTAGTCATTAGGAGTGATTAAAAATGGCACAACCATATAAAATTAATCGTCGGTAAAGCAGATGCCAGACTGAGATTCAGCGGAAGAATCCCAAGGAAATGCAGTCCGAAAACAAAGGAAGTAGGTTACAGTACACTTGTTCGCTCACTGCTTGTATACTTGAAATGCATCACTTTCTACTGTCCAACAAATATTTTTTCAAAGCATAGGAGAATTTGTGTTAGTGCAAACTTATCTTTTGCAAAGCCATGTTGTCCTGAATTCTTGCTGTTTTGAAGTTCCTTGTGAAATTCACTTTGAAATATCATTCTTGTTACAAATCTCCATCAGGGCCAGATTACAACTCTGTAGTACAACTCATAAAATAGACTTCTACCAACTCATAACAACTAGAAACTTCCATGCTACTAAACAGTTTAGATCTAGAACTCAACAGAGCTCAACATAAGTATCTGCACTGCCTATGCACCAGCTTATATACACTGTGACAAATGACAGTCTATGTCATGTGATCATTTAGAACATGTGAACTTATGATTATATCCATTATTAATTTAAATAAAAATTAATTGTTTAATACAATAAAGAATTACAATGGTATTTTGATTCATTATATTGTTAAAGTTTTAGCTTTTTATGTTACCAAAAATAATATTACTATACATTTTCTTTTATGATGAGTTTGGATAAAGATAAAACAATTTCATTTAATTTACAAGATTAATATAATTTAAGTACATCATTTTACATTAAATAATAATTCAGTTCATTTACATAGAATATGAATTTAGATCATTTACATTTTTAACTGGCATATCTTTCATTGAAAATCTTTTCCCCATATGTCAAGTAAACAACATGGCATTCTCAGCTGTGAACTGTCAAAATACGTGATGTTTTAATGTTATAAACACAAAATGATATCGTGATGTATAGCTGTGAATGCAGATTTTGAGGTAAGTTTAAGAAAAAGTTACATAAATAATATGCTTAGCAAATTTTGAGGCCAAAAAGGAAACAAAATATGTCATGTATACATCATTGAGATGTTAAATATTTAACAGTTGTGTCTTATGTGAGGAATATATATATATATATATATATATATATATATATATATATATATATATATATATATATATATATATATATACGACTAAGGGTAAAACATTTCGTGATCGCTCCCTTACATCGTCACATACTGCTCACCAGTGTGGGATCCGTGCCAGGTGGGATTGATAGGGGAGGTACAGAAGATCCAACGGAGAGCAGCGCGCTTCGATACACGATCATTTAGTAATCGTGAAAGCGTTACGGAGATGATCGATTAACTCCAGTAGAAGACTCTGCAAGAGAGACGCTCTGTTGCTCGGTACGAGCTTTTGTCGAAGTTTCGAGAACATACCTTTACCGAGCAGTACCTTTCTAGCAGTATATTGCTCTCTACTACCTATATCTCGCGCAGAGATCATGAGGATAAAATCAGAGAGATTCGATCCCACGCAGAGGCATGCCGACAATCTTTCTTTCTGCGGACAATGCGAGACCGGAATAGGAGGGAGAACCGATAATGGTACTCAAGGTACCCTCCGCCACATACCGTCAGGCTTGCGGAGTTTTGATGTAGATGTAGAAGTGTCAGAAAGAATATTACAAATCAAGTGTATTGTGCCCCGGTAGCTAACAGATCGGCCAGCCGTGCTTGGGTCTTGAACAGCTCTGTTAGGTGCTTGGTGTTCCGGCTGACTGGTGCTGCTCCTGTTCGCCGCGAGCGATCGTCTGGACTCTAATGATACTCTGACTGCCTGAGCAAACACGCCGGCAGCGGCCTGCGACCACAGACCTAGGCCTGTAATCTGCTGCTTGTTTGCTGCCGCCTGGCTGCCGATTAAGGGGGACGTGCTGACTGCAGATCCGGAACACACCACACCTGTTCTCCTCCCTGCCATGATTGAAGGGAAGGTTTCAACCGAGCTCCTTTATCTGGCATAAACATTATCGAGTGAGCTGTAACGTAAAAGTATCTTATACAGGGTGAGTCACCTAACATTACCGCTGGATATATTACGTAAACCACATCAAATACCGACGAACTGATTCCACAGACCGAGCGTGAGGAGAGGGGCTAGTGTAATTGATTAACACAAACCATAACAAAATGCACGGAAGTATGTTTTTTAACACAAACTTAAGTTTTTTTTAAATGGAACCCCGTTAGTTTTGTTAGCACATCCGAACATATAAACAAATACGTAATCAGTGCCGTTTGGTGCATTGTAAAATGTCAGTTACATCCGTAGATATTGTAACCTAAAGTTGACGCTTGAGTACCACTCCTCCGCTGTTCGATCGTGTGTATCGGAGAGCACCGAATTAAGTAGGGATCCAAAGGGAACGGTGATGTACCTTAGGTACAGAAGAGACTAGAACAGCACATTACGTCCACATGCTATCACCTTTATTGGTCTTTTTCACTGACGCACATGTACATTACCATGAGGGGTGAGGTACACGTACACACGTGGTTTTCGTTTTCAATTACGGAGTGGAATAGAGTGTGTCCCGACATGTCAGGCCAATAGATGTTCAAAGTGGTGGCCATCATTTGTTGCACACAATTGCAATCTATGGCGTAATGATGTGCCGGCCGCGGTGGCCGAGGGAACTGAGGCGCTTCAGTCACGGTCTGCACGGCCACTACGGTCGGGGGTTCGTATCCCCCCTCGGGCATGGATATTTGTGCCGTACTTAGGATAAGCTAGTTGTTAAGTAGTTTGTAAGTTTAGGGACTAATAACCCCATAGTTAAGTCCCATAAGCTTAACAAACATTTGAACATTTTATGGCGTAATGAATGTCGTACACGCCGCAGTACATCTGGTGTAATATCGCCGCAGGCTGCCACAATACGTTGTTTCATATCCTCTGGGGTTGTAGGCACATCACGGTACACATTCTCCTTTAACGTACCCCACAGAAAGAAGTCCAAAGGTGTAAGATCAGGAGAACGGGCTGGCCAATTTATGCGTCCTCAACGTCCTATGAAACGCCCGTCGAACATCCTGTCAAGGGTCAGCCTAGTGTTAATTGCGGAATGTGCAGGTGCACCATCATACTGATACCACATACGCCAATGCGTTTCCAGAGGGACATTTCGAGCAACGTTGGCAGATCATTCTGTAAATACGCGAAGTATGTTCCCTACTTCATTCGGTGCTCTCCGATACACACGATCGAATAGCGGAGGAGTGGTACTCAAGCATCAACTTTAGGTTACAATATCTCCGTATATAATTAACATTTTACAATGCAACAAACGGCACTGATTACGTATTTGTTTATATGTTCAGATGTGCTAACAAAACTATCGGTGTTACATTTAAAAAAAACGTAGGTTTGTGTTAAAAACATACTTCCGTGCATTTTTTATGGTTTGTATTAACCAAGTACACTAGCCCCTCTCCTCACGTTCGGTCTGTGGAATCGGTTCGTCAGTATTTGATGTGTTTTACGAAATATATCCAGCGGTAATGTTAGGTGACTCACTCTGTATATTAAAAGAATCTACGAAAAGTAAAGTCAGTCGGCCGGACCAAACTACCCGGCCGATTTCCTTCATTTTTATTTTAAACGAAAGGTATTCACCCACAGATTTGTCATCAAGTATCAGAATTTACATAACTCTCGCCTTTCTTTTTATATCCACAAACGCGATTTCCTTCTGTATATTTCTTATGTGGATGTCCTTGCTGTAAATTAAAGTCAGTCGGTCACGCAATTCTATCCGACGGATTTCCTTCATTTTTTTAAGGTATTCATTCGCAGATTTGTCATCAAGTATCAGAATTAACTTAAGTCTCTCCATGCTGTATTTTTATTCAATCGTGGTATCCTTCTGTCCTTTCATTGAATATTGTAATTGGTTTGTTTTATTGTATCCTCAGTTCTAACTAAGGTACGCAGTTCTTTTTGACCTAACAACACTCAGTGGATCAAGCTCTTTCATGTGCGCTTTTAAACACTTGCATTGATTGATTCTGAAGAAAACAATGCATGAACATTCAACTTTACTTCCATTTTTCGCAACTTTTCTGTCATTCCACTAACGGTGCGAAGTATTCGCATGGGTTCTCTAGTATATTACCAAAAGGGTATCATGGGACACGACTGCAACTAATTACACACCACAGGACAAAGGAAAATGTAATTTTCAGTAATTTTGTGGTTATTGGCCGATTTTAAAATTTTTATTAGGGTAATAACATGGGTGGTTCATGGTGTGGGTTCCTGTGGTCATGTCCTAGTTCGTGAACCACGCCGGCCGCGGTGGCCGAGGGGACTAAGGCGCTTCAGTCACGGTCTGCACGGCCACTACGGACGGGGGTTCGAATCCCCCCTCGGGCATGGATATTTGTGCCGTCCTAGTTCGTAAGTAGTTTGTAAGTTTAGGGATTTATAACCCCGTAGTTAAGTCCCATAGACTATACAAGCATTTAGCATGAACCACGAGCAACGTCTGAGTGGCCAAGTAAGTGGTCCTGACAGTTGGGATACCAGTTACTTTGGAATAAGGTTGGGCATCTCGGACATTTTCTGAGACGTGGCCACCTTTGTGCTCAGACAGCAAAGACTACCCAATCCACCCGTTAGTCCCTCAACGGTTAGGGGTAAAACCCAGTGGGGCCCTGGGCAAGTAAGGCTAGCAACCTGCTTTCCAGGTACTTCAATATCATGCTGGCAACAATCAGAGGAAAATGCATCGGACATTTGAAGGTGATGGAGTCCCACCTCTAATTGACAGACCAGGGACTCCTCCGATACGACTTGGCAAACGATCTGGAATGAGATGGGGAGCTATTAATATCAATGGGGATTACACTGGGAAGAAGGTAGAGCTGGCGGAGGCTTCAAGTAAGATGGGGTTAGGTGTTTTAGCTGTTAGTGACGTTAGAGTAAGGGGAGAGAAAGAGGACGAAGTCGGAGAATACAAGGTGTACCTGTCAGGAATCAAAGTAGGAAGATCACAGTGGGGTGTAGGGTTTTACATCAGGAAAGCAATCGAACCCAGCATAATTGCAATAAGGTACCTAAATGAACGACTGATGTGGATAGATTTGGCCGTCTCCAGCAAGAAAATTAGGATTGTGCCAGTATATTCACACTGTGAAGGGACAGATCAAGATGAGATGGACAGATTTTACAACGCACTTAGTGATGTAGTTATTAGAGTGAAGGATAAGGATAATGTTTTACTCATGATTGATTTCAACACCAGGATAGGAAATCGAACAGAAGGTTATGAAAAGGTTATGGATAAGTTTGGAGAGGATATGGAGGCCAACAGGAACGGAAAACAGCTCTTGGATTTCTGTTCTAGTATGGGCTTAGTTATCACAAACTCCTTCTTCAGCATAAGGACATTCACCGCTATACTTGGGAAGGAAGGGGAACCAGATCTGTCATTAACTATATAATAACAGACCAGGAATTCAGGAAGACAGTCAAGGACACACGAGTTTTCAGGGGGTTATTTGATGACACTGATCATTATTTAATCTGCAGTGAAATTGATTTTCTGAGTCCAAAAGAGCAGAAAGTCATGTCCATGAGTAGAAGGATAAGAGTGGAGAAGCTTCAAGACCAGGAAATTAGGCAGAAATACATAGCAATGATCTCGGAAAGGTACCAGTTAGTTGAATGTAATGATTTCGAGTCACTGGAAGAGGAATGTTCAAGGTATAGGGACACACTACTGGAAGCAGCTAGAGAATGTATTGGAACAGTAGTGTGTAAAGGTAGGAAGAAGCAGACAGCCTGGTGGAATGACACAGTCAAGGCAGCCTGTAAAAAGAAAAAGAAGGCATTTCAAAAATGGCTCCATACTAGAAATCAGGCAGACAGAGAAAGTTATGTTGAAGAAAGAAACAAAGCCAAACGGATAATTGCAGACTCCAAGCAGAAATCATGGGAAGACTTCGGAAATAAGCTAGAAACTCTGGGTCAAGCCGCGGGAAAACCATTTTGGAGCGTAATTAGCAATCTTCGAAAAGGAGGGAAGAAGGAATTAACAAGTGTTTTGGACAGGTCAGGAAAGCTGCTAGTCAATCCTGTGGATGCCTTGAGCAGATGGAGGGAATATTTTGAAGAATTGCTCAATGTAGGTGAAACGTTCAATGATGTGTCAGATTTTCAGGTAGAATGGGATAGGAACAACGATGGAAACAGGATCTCATTTGAGGAAGTAGAGAAAATGGTCAGTAGATTACAGTGCAATAAAGCGGCTGGAGTGGATGAAATTAAGCCGGAACTCGTCAAATACAGTGGAATATCATGTCTCAAATGGTTACACAGGATAATTGAGAAGGCGTGGGAATCGGGACAGGTTCCGTCTGACTGGAAGAAAGCGGTAATCACGCCAATTTTCAAACATGGAAACAGGAAAGATTGTAACAACTATCGAGGTATCTCTTTAATTAGCGTTGTAGGCAAAATATTCTCAGGTATTGTTAAAAGGAGAGTGCGAGTATTAATTGAGGACACGTTAGATGAAAATCAGTGTGGGTTTAGGCCTCTTAGAGGCTGTCAGGACCAGATCTTTAGCTTAGGGCAGGTAAAGGAAAAGTGCTATGAGTGGAACTGGGAATTGTATCTATGTTTCATAGATCTAGAAAAGGATTATGACCGTGTTCCTAGGAGGAAGCTACTGTCAGTTCTACAAGATTATGGTATAACAGGCAAACGTCTGCAGGCAATTAAAGGGCTTTACGTAGACTGTCAGGCAGCAGTTAGAGTAGATGGCAAAATAAGCTCATGGTTCAGGGTAGTTTCAGGGGTAAGACAAGGCTGTAACCTGTCACCACTGTAATGGCAGATTCGATTGAAAAGTTGCAAACTAATATTTCAGAGCTCGATCAGAGGTGCAAGGATTTTGATATGAAGGTCAGCATCTCCAAAACGAAAGTAATGTCTGTGGGAAAGAGATTTAAACAGATTGAGTGCCAAATAGGAGGAACAAAGTTAGAACAGGTGGACAGTTTCAAGTACCTGGGATGTATTTTCTCACAGAATGGCAACATACTGAAAGAACTGGAATCGAGGTGCAGCAAAGCTAATGCAGTGAGTGCTCAGCTAAGATCTACTCTCTTCTGCAAGAAGGAAGTAAGTACCAAGACTAAGTTAGCGGTGCACCGCTCTATCTTTCGACCAACTTTGTTGTATGGGACGGAAAGTTAGGTGGATACAGGTTACCTTACTCATAAGGTAGAGGTTACAGATATGAAAGTAGCAAGAATGATAGCAGGTACTAATAGATGGGAACAATGGCAGGAGGGTGTCCATAATGAGGAAATCAAAGAAAAACTGGGAATGAACACCATAGATGAAGCAGTTAGAGCGAACAGACTGAGATGGTGGAGTCATGTTACAAGTATGGGAGAAGCAAGGTTACCTAAGAGGCTCATGAGCTCGGCAGCGGACGGTAAGGGGAGTCGAGGTAGACCAAGAATAAAGTACTTAGATTCGGTGCAGAATGATTTTGAAGTAAAAGGCATAATGTCAGACGAGGCTTCAATGTTAGCATTGAATAGGGGATCATAGAGGATTTTTATTAGAGGTACTATGCTTCAGACTGAACGTTGAAAGGCATAATCAGTCTCTAATAATGATGATGATGATGATAATAACAGAGATATTACCACAGGTCTATCTTGTGTACACAATATTTTTAGAATAAAAGAAATAATAGAGTCAGAACTTAACAACTACCAGGACGTTATTAAAGTGGCTAGTATGATAACTGGTGAGAACTAGCTAAAGCAATTAATAATGCTGCACAGAAAACACTTGGGTCAGTATAATATAAAAGGAAAATACCGTAGAATGACATATGCGAAGAAGATGCAGCTAAAAAACCTGACAATCACGACTTTTATCAAACTTTCCCTTCCACTCCTTTACTATCATCATTCGTTCCCCTCCCCACTGGGCACTGATGACTTTAACATGCATCCATCTGTTTCAAAAACGGAAATGGCAGATTTGGGACTAACAATATTGAGAATTGTGAAATACAAGCAAGATATTTTAATCAACTTCTGAACTGTCCTGCACTAAGTCATAAATTATATTTCTCAGACATAAATGAAAATTTGCAAGATCATGTTCCACCAACTGTAGAAAAAAATTGAATAAATAATTAAAACTCTCAAAAAAGGGCCAATCTAGTGGATATTATTATAGTAGAACTGAACATTTGAAGTGGTCTTTGACAAATATAGCAAATCAGTACAATTACTTTTTGAAGAAATTTGGGTAACAGAAAAATGCCTGAGGAATGGAAATTTTCCTTGATACATCCACTCCACCAAAAAGGTAATAAACAGGATGTAAACAACTACAGGTGCATTTCTTTCCTGCCAGTTGCTTAGAAAATATTTTTCAATGTGTTATTAAGCAGAGTACAAACAACACTAGGCAGTAATAGGTGAATATTAAGGTGAATTTAGCAAAGGAAGGTCATGCTGAGAACAATATTTAATCCGAAGTCAGTTATTTGGCACAGATTACGTAATTCAAAGAAAATTTGATTCCGTTGACAGCGAAACTATAGATAAAATAATCCAAGAATATTATATAAAGTCTAAACCGGCAAACTTAATCCGCGAAACACAAACAAGTGTATAAGGTAAAAATTATGTGAGAAATTTCACAGCCTTTCAAAATAAGGACATATGAGTGACAAGGTGACGACATATCCCCTATTCTTTCTAATTTTTAGATTAAACAGTAAGAATTTGGAAAGAGAAACTTATTGATTTCAACATTTCGCCGATAATATTAGTAAGAGGAAGCAAAAAGATCGAAATAAACTGTCGTTATACTTTCCAAAAATGTGGCACCTCCTATAACATAAAGAATCTCCCTGAAGAAATGCAGAAAAAACAAAAATTTTAACAAATGTCAAGGATGCTTCAAATACCAGGAAATAGATATTGCCCAAATAGAGAGGCTAAACATCTAGGGTAGATGATCAAAGAAAATGCCTTGGAAAAATGTGCAAAAGGGTAAAGGTTACATAAAATTGGGAGAGATATGGTATCACTAAGAACCTCTACAATAAAAAGTACCTATCAAAAATACAATAATAAGGCATTACATCACTGTAGTGAAGCCGGAATGCCTATATGCAAGTGAATATTTGGCATTAAACTATAATTTAGAGAAAATAGAAATTCTAGAAAGACGAATTATAAGGAAAATATTAGGACCACAAAACACAACAGAAGGTTGGAAAATACGAAGTAATGCTGAAACATACCAAAATATTGAAAATGCAGTGGTTGCTAACAAAGAGGTTTTCTAGCTACATCAGATATAAGGACCAGAAATGTGTAATGGTTGATAATCTTGAATGTATTGCTTCATATTCTGGACAGATTCATAACATAAATATGAGTCAAGAGAGACGTGGCTCGTCAAACTCAGATTTCGAACAGTTCTGCTTATACAGTACTATCTATCTGTTTCATTTGTTTCTTTTTTAAAACACATTATTAGATATTACTGGTTGGAATGTCAATAACATGAGGATAGGTAGGAACACATCGTAAAACTACATGATTAGATGAATCATGTAAATAAATATCATCAAGGTCTTACTTAGAATGCACTGTCATTTTCAATTACAGTATCAACCAAGTTAGTTATTGACGATTGGGAAACTTTTTTAAACTGAAAAAAGGGGAAATGGAAATGAGCGTATGGCTTTCTTGGGCGGGAGATCCCTTACGGGATTGTTCCGCAGCCTGAGTGTAAGTCTTCTTTTTATTTGACACCGCGTGGGCGACTTACATGCCAATGATGATGAGATGATGATTAGGACAACACACAACACCCAGTCACCTGCCGGGAATCGAACCCGGGCCTCCTGCGTGGTAGTCAGCGACGCTACCGCTGAGCTACGGAGGCGGACTTTAAACTGAAAGTATTATGGTAATGATCGTGCTCTTTCCTTGTACAATAATTTTTCATATGTCAGAACATTATCTTAGATCATGTTCGACAGTTTCGGTGCATACGGATAATCTTTGATATGTGAGAGTTGCTGTCCGTTAGTCCACGACTGTGCGTCATCACAGAAGTATGTTCTTCCAATCGACGACAATTGACAATGCATATATACTGCATGGATTTCATTAATGACATTGCCTAGCGCCACATGAATTTTATAGGTATGAAAGTATTTTAGTTTTGTGATTTGGATATTTGGTACGTGAGTTGTCGTAACCGTGTGCCCTGTTTTAATATATTTCCTTGTTTTCAGATCTTTCGGATAACGTCGTCTCGAAAAATGCCGTGCTGACAATATTTTATGAGTGAAACTGGTGCGTGATTTGCCTCAATACTTAATACTCTTTAACTAATAACCCTATTCGTAACACACTTTGAAGACAGTACCCAGTGGCGTAGCGTGGATTTCTTGCCACCCGGTCCCGGCCCTCATTTTGCCGCTCCCCCCCCCCCCCAACCCCCCCCCCCCCCCGTATTTTGGGAACTGAACAACAACAAAATTTGAGACTTTGGCCATAAGTACCAATATCGCTCGAGTGTTTATAAAAATAAAATAGGGACGCTGCAATTTATTTTCCCTAAATAATTTTTGTTTCTTCTATTTTTTATGTTGTTCTGAACAAATCCTACTTGAAGATTATTTATATGACTTTTATGTCTGCTGTGTCTGTAACAGCAAACATAAGCTTCATAAATTTGAGATAGTTTCAACTAATAAGAAGTATTGCACTAAGAAGTAAACACTTTATAACATAAAATTTATGAGCCTGCAGAGCTTTCATAGTAATGAGTTATGGTATTCTGAATAAAGTCGGGTGAATATTTTCACATGTATTAGGCGGATAAGAGTCAGTAAGACTTCAGTATTCATTACATGAGTCTGCGTGTGGACCAGTGGGGGATGGATGAGGGGGATAGAACCCCCTCCCAGAACCCGAAAAAAAGGGGAGAGAGAGAAAGAGAGAGAGAGAGAGAGAGAGAGAGAGAGAGAAGAAAGAAATCGTATAACAGCAATCTGGTAAAGGTAAATATTTGAAACTTGGGGTGTTTTACCATAAGCTTTCATTGGAAGAGAGTAAATTAGTTTCTTCAACGGGAGTGGTAGATGGTTGTCTGGAAACTGACTAAAATTTTGCTCGTCAAGCAGATCTATCCCCCCCCCCCCCAAAGCCAAGTCCTAGTTACGCCACTGGTGTGGACAGACACACTCAGTTTTGTAGGATTACCAGTTTGAGATGTTTTAGCCCATTTTCAAATTAACTAAATTAAGTTCTACAATCCACCCATTGTCCATGTAGTTAATTTTTCTGGGTTGACAATAGATTTTTCGCGGGTATCCATGTGTAAATTTGTAGAGCTAATGGTTTTGAAGGCTTTTCACTACAAGACCACATGGGTGTCTGATTTTAGATTTTTTTTTTTTTTTTTTTTTTTTTTTTTTTTTTTTTGGTATTTATGGTACATGAAGTTCAGAACTCAAATGACAATCAGTTAAAGCCATTCGACGCAGCTCTCAAAAATTATCGAGAAAATCGACTTTGAATTTTTTTCAATTACACATAAGTATCAATAATGAAAGCAGTTCAGCATCTGTCGCGGTAACTCAGATGATTGTGGCCTCACAACCATAGAGTCGGTGGTTCGAATCCCAATTCAGTTATATAAAACTTTTTGGGGTCTCTAATTCCATGTGTTGTGTCAGTTTTCGTTTATGTGTATGTAGTCGAACTGAACACCTTGTCGTCACGTAAAACGATGGTTGACTAGGTTAGCTGCTTGGTAGGTATGAAGATGACTTTCTAAAAACGGCGTCGTAGCTGTTCACAAACTGAACAATCAAAAACTACCGTCGTCAACTAATACTCAAGCCAATACTGTAAAAAAATGTAACGTGTTTTTTTCCACTGAAACCAACATTATTAAGGACCTTTTATAAAATATAGAAAATTGCGAATTAATAATAAGGAACGTGTATTTTTTGGAAAAATTACCATTTGATATTAAGATTGTGTAAGTATTTGAACACAACGAAAAAAAATAAATAAATAAATAACTGATTCGAACCTTCGACTCTATGGTTGCAAGGCCAGAACCCTACCACCTGAGCTACACCGACAGATGCTGCAACTACTTTAATTAGTGGTATTTACGCTTATATGCAAAACTTAAAAGTCGATTTTCTCGATAATGTTTTATAGTTGCGTCGAATGGCTTTGGCTGATTGCTGTTTAATGTCTCAACTTCACGTACCACAAATATAGAGAAATTCTAAAATCCGATTCCAATATGGTCTCCTTGAGAGATGAACAGGGCGAATAGGGCGAACTTTTAAGTATTTATAGAGCTACCAATGAAAACTGACTTAACGGTTCCTTTACCGATAGTAATGCAGCGAAGATTACGTAACGAAGCAGAGTGCGTCTCACTTCAACTGGAGCACAGTGACGAGGACGACGGACGGTCTTGCGGACGTGGTGAAAACATGGAAAGGGCGTCACAACGTCACTACGTCCTAATCCATGACATCGACTAAATACTGTGGTTGAAAAACTTTGTGGCTAGCTGCGACTCGAACCAGGATTTCCCGCTTTTCATGATCGGTCGCCTTGTAACTTTCGCTTATACGAGTACGTTTCCAGGAACGACCGAAATTTGTGTGTTCCACAACTACAATATATATGACAGTCAGTACGTTCTGGATTCGTTCGTCTCTAATGGCCTTAGTATCGTGTTAAATAAAAAGCAGCGAAATCAAATCAACTTGCATTATTGATCTAAAATTTAAGAATATTTGGACTTTAAGTATGTACCGACATTGATTATTTGTAGTCTCCTTTTGCTTAATATATACAGCTAGCTTATATTCCCGTGCTTCGCAACGGTTGTTAAAGAAGATCCTGTGTATATCACGGTTCTTTGGGTTCCGGACGTAGCTCAGCAAAACACAATCCTTGTTAGATATCTCTGTCAATAAACTCAGTTCTCCTAGCCAAGACGTCAAATTTAAGTAGAAGTCATTGTCGAAAACGATGAATGTTCATAAAGTTTTTCATACTAAGAGTGAAATTAATTTAAGTCCGTGCTTCGGAACAATGTAAATTCAATGTTAGGTTGTGTTCGTAAAGTTACACATTGCAACAGCAGCGCCGAAAGCGGCTGGCAAATTACATTTCTGAAAACGATATTGGATAAGTGCGAATATTGATTTGTAACAGTTTTCACAAATATCTTCTTGAATAGGGATTTGGAATTAATTGTAAGACTGTGTGAATCATGAGACTTTATACAAAAGAGTTTCGCGTGAAAGTGCTGGTCACGATGAGATGTGACAACAACAGATGTATCTGATTCGGTAAAATTTTACTTCCTATTCCGGCGGCCTCGAGTTTATATGTTGGCAACATCAATAACACGATAGAAAATCGCTGCAAAGATGACCGAACCACATAGAGTGTAGATAAATACTGCTGTTCCTGTTGTATGCTTGATTTCACGACAAAATATTTGCGTGTCACGCGATTGGCTTATGAAGATGTCACATGATTCTCGTTATTCAACATCTATTGCCAACATTATCACAGGAGGCCGCCGGGATAGGAGTAGGACTACTTCGCATAGTTTTTCTTGACCCAGCTGTCAAACGATAATACCTTTCACAGCAGAGAGTGTCGCGACTATATGCATCAGAGATCACTGATTAGCACAGACCAGTGAGCTTACTGCCACGCTTCCACGACAGTGATCAATGTTCCACGAGTATTTTTATCTTTGAGTCTATCTGGATTTTCATCTTTGTTTTGTCTCTCTGTTCATAGTAAGTAATGTGTGGTTGACGGAAACATGTGATCTATTTTAAAAAATTGCGTATTTGATATTCCTCGCCGTTATTGAAGTCTGAAAGGACCGCATTGTCTGACGATTGAAAGAATAAACAGATTTTGACTCGTACCGTAAAGTTCGTAAGTCACAGAGTATATAGCTTTTCCTAAGAGTATTTATTGCTTATTTTGCGAATTTTTGCTCGTCACACTGACCCACTTCCACGCACCGCGACCAAACTCCCTTACTAACATCATTAGACCAAGGGCTATCTACCACCACAACCACGAGTGGGTGGCAATATGTGGTCATGGAGAAAAGTCTGTCAGCACGTACACACACAAGCCTTTTATATATAGATATAGATTTGTTGCGGCCACCCAGAGATTTCATCGGTATTGTCTCATGCCAGAAATCGGTCACTCTCCTTTGTCCACATCACACACGAGAGATTAAGAAAGCTGTAACTATTATTCCTAACATCTCTCTGTCAACAAATTCTGGTATGAACTATGTTTAGGAGCTGTTGCACTAATTTTATTAGGTTGGCTAATACGTGCAAAATACGGAAAGGAATTTATTTGTATTGGAATGCTTTTATTCCGAACTAGTCTACCTTACAAAATATATTACATTAAAAATTGACGACAAATGTGTCGTGTACATTTTTTCCAGTCTGTATTTGCGAAATAAAATTCTTGAAACCGCTTACTTGCTTTTTAAGGTGAATATTTACCTTTTTACAGATCATTTTGGCCCAGGATTGAATATTAAAGTGAATTGATTTCAACTGGATTGACTTATTTAGAAGCTGTAAGTATCTGAATGCAACATTATAAACACGTTGTAATTTTCTGACAAATCTGTAACGCCGACCGCGGTGGCCGAGGTGACTGAGGCGCTCCAGTCACGGTCAGCACGGCCACTACGGTCGGGGGTTCGAATCCCCCCTCGGGCATGGATATTTGTGCCGTCCTAGTTTGTAAGTATTCATAAGTAGTTTGTAAGTTTAGGGACTGATGACCCCGTAGTTAAGTCCCATAAAATAAAATAAAAAAAAAAATTAAAAAAAAAAATCTGTAACTGTCTTGAAGTCTCTTTTATAGAGAATATATTTGATATCGCCGAATACCAGCAAGCATGGCCGCTCCCTGCCGCCCCCTACATAAGCAGTGCTCAAAACACCAATAAGAAATTTCAAAGAAAAATAGACAATAATGAGAGCATTTTGCTACTTCCAACATACTTTATGGATAATCTCAAAAATTTTCTAAATGTTTTCTCATTTACATGGTAATTGCTTTAATATCGGATTAGGACACTATTATGTTTTTTTCTTTGCATTGGGAAGAGCATGTGATCTCGCTACACTATCTTACTTTCTTTTTCAATTTTTTGCTCACTGGGAAGACCACGTGAATGCCCTCGACTGGAGCTTTATACTGATTGGGTATAGAATGTAAACGACACGGCAGAGCATCCGAAAACACAACATTCATCAATCAATTCAAGAAAATGTGACTGACCATGGAATGAGGAAGGATATATGTTATATGAAATGTGTGCAGTTCTGACTCAATCAACAGCGTCAACTCATGATTCCAATCCCCCCTCCCCCCCCCCCCCAACCTCATGCTACACTTTTGGTAGCAAAGCGTGGTCGAGATCCAAGAGGGTTGTTATTAAGTTTCTGCACATCTACGTGCATAGGTATCGTTCTTTGTTGAAATTCTGCCGTGAAGTTCTTAAAGTGTCAGTTGCGAACATTCCTGTAAACACTCCCGTATCAGGTTCTGTAATTTTCAGAACATAGTGTCAGAATCGCTTGTCACGTTGAGTATAACTATGCGTGTTTTGTCTTTGAATAGGTAGCTTTTCTTCGGACATGATTAGTGAACTGTCAAAACTTAAAAATCTTTAAGAACAGTCGTTGTATACAAATCGAAACAAATAAACAAGAGGTCACAACTGATATCGACAAAAGCAGCGCGTAATCAACCAAAGATAACAACAAACAATAGGTACGCCCACAGACATACTACATTACTAGACTGGTAAACTTATCTCTGTGACTAAAGAGACGCCATCGTCTTGCTTTACCACAGGTCAAAAAGTTTCTGTATAGTACTACTATGATTTTCTGACAAGAAATGACGGTCCAAGCTTTACTAGTTGGTTTAAACACGCTTTCCGTTTGAACTATATTTCCGTAGTAGTTGAATTATTTAACACATACATCGTGAATCGTGTTATGTAGAACAAAGTGTTACATACATTTAAACCAAACTGTAGTTGTCGGAAAAACACTTAGAAGAGTGAAGATAGCCGGCCGCGGTGGCCGAGGGGACTAAGGCGCTCCAGTCACGGTCTGCACGGCCACTACGGTCGGGGGTACGAATCCCCCCTCGGGCATGGATATTTGTGCCGTCCTAGTTCCTAAGTAGTTCATAAGTAGTTTGTAAGTTTAGGGACTGATGACCCCGTAGTTAAGTCCCATAGACTATACAAACATTTGAACATTTTGAGAGTGAATATAAGTGTTGTCCACTTTAAATAGAACATTTATAACGGTTATACTATTGAAGGACAAGCTGGAGTTGATAGAAATTGGTAACAGATCACTAAAAACAGCAAATTAACGTGGATCATTACTTTTCGTGCCAAAGTAGACTGTAGATTTCGGAAGAACAGTCAAGTCGAAGTAGTATGAAACTGGTAACAGATTAATAAAAACAGCATGGACTTAAACTTTTTCTTTCCTTGTACCGTATCTTTCTTTTGCTATACGAAATATCGCAGCCATATATCACACGCGATTTAAGCATTATGTCAAAACTCTAAAAGCAGCGTATTTACGTCAGTTTATACGTATTTTTATGACTGTTTCTGTAATTAAACAAACGACTGCCCACCCGGTTGTAGTACTGAAATACGGCGGAGAGACTTCAGTGACACCAATGATACTGTATATGGCATTTCCAGTCTAGTAATATATGTCTGTGGCTACGCCATAATTACCTGGTTTCTTCAGACATGATCAGTGAAATGTCACTACTTAATCACTTTTACGAAATAGTCGTTGTGTAGAAATCAAAACAAGTAAACAAGAGGTTACAACTGATCGTGACCAACGCAGCACGTCATCAACCAGAGATAACAACAATCAGTAGCTACGCCGTAAGTATCCGAATTAGGAGTCTTAATCCGAATAGTAAAAAAACAGCGTGGAAGTCAAGCAGAGATAACAATCTCTTGCTACGTCGATCTTCAGTATATCGAAATCTCCACAGGAAATGCATTATTGACGACAGTAATTGAAGAGCTTGAACTTTTATTCGGAGAGCAAAGCGAATATGTTACAGCCGCAAAACAGTCACGACACTCCACAGATTCTTGTCATACACTGCGACAGCAGCGCTCCAAGCGGTCGGCAAGATACATCTCTGAATACGATATTGGATGACTGTGTATAGTATCGTTTGTATTGATTTTAACATACTTTTTACATTAGGGAGCGTATGTAGAGCCATAAAAATAGGTAATAACTTATAAATATGTCCACATTTATCTTTCTTTAGTTTCTTATGTTCCCTGACAAGGTACAAAACGCTACATTACAGGACAGTTCGTTTATAATTATCTTTTATCCTGCAGATTTCCACTGAAGAACATCATTTACTGCAAAATATTTTTAAAAAATAGCTAGGAAACACCAGAAGATTTGCCCTTTGGCAAAAAGACGTCACATTTCTACTCAGGAACGTAAGTTTTCTTCACTACAGTACCAGAAAATCGGCGAGATTGAAACGTAGGAATCGTATATCGAATGCAATAACTACAGTATTTAACGTACCAAATCAGCCACCACAGCTGTAGCTGAAGGATAAACGTCACAGACATGGCAATAAAAGGGTAAAAACAATCAAACTGTTTCCCAACAAAGAAGGACCCAAGTCCACAATTGTTGCTACAGTTGAACAACAAGAATCTTCAAAACACTGGCTTTTTAAGCTAATGTAATTACACTCTAAAGAATATGCGCGTATAAGAAAGACGAGTGAGGTGTAAAAATTGCGAATCATTAGACCTACACCGAATTGGTACGCGTCAAAAATTACCTGTCGTAGTAAGAACTGACCATAATACATATTTATGTTTCTCTTATGTTTATATTCTACTTACTTTCAATGGAATAAGCTGAAAATCTACACATAATCGTAAAGTATTTGTTCATGACGAAGTTATACTTTATACCAATGAATCAGTTAAATCCGGCTGTTTTTACATTAATTTCCGTATTAAGCATGTCTTTTGACATTTTACTAATGCTTGTAACGCAAAAATTATACTATTTCGTAAATTACGTACAAAAATAACTATAAACAAACGTCACTTCTTTGGCGGCTTGCCCACCGCTAGGAGCGCTAGTGTCGTTCCAACTGTCAGTTGGTAACAACTTTTACAACAGTGAGTGTCGTGATCCTACAGCGTAATGTCGCACATCATACCTTAATATGATTACCTGGCTGCTTCTCCTTATAAATGAAGGTGTAAGTGTTGCTCGCAGAAATTCGTCCACGTGTCGGCTGCTTCGATCTTTTTCTCCCGGGTTCCGGAACCGAAAATATTCGCTGTAGCTCTACGTGAAATCAGTAAGAAGCCACTTATTCACAACAACAAAACTTTATTAATGTCAGCGACAATACATAAAACATACGTGGTGACATGTTTACTGTGTCAAAGAATAAACAGGAAACATTTTCTTTCAGAGATTATCATCATACATTCGGCGCACAGACGTAAGGTTCGTTGCAGCAGCTGCCAGACGGCTACTTTCAAACGCTAAGAAGCAGGTGTTACTGCGCATGCGCAGCTATTATGACGTAAAAACCCTTGTTTGATACTTGCACTGCTGGAACGCTTTTAGCACTGTTTCTGGATGCAGGCGAAGGTGAGTTTAAAGGAATAATTAAAATACTTTCCTTCCTAATAACGAAGAAGTTTAAACGAGAAGTATCTGATCTCAAGTGGTATTGCAGTGACTTCGAAATAATTGAAAAACACACGCATATCACGTGATGGCTACCCCCCCCCCCCCCCCACTCTAACTCAGACCTTTCTGCGCATGCGCAAATTGGCAGCTTGACCGCGCCAGAAATATTTTTCCGGGTAGCGTCTGGCTGCTTGGGGCAACTGCTGGAACATCAAACAGCCACACTCCAAGTAGCCAGAAGCGGGAGAAGGCGCTGCTGGAACACAAATTCAGCGTTGCGCATGCGCGTCAAGCAATGTGGCAGCTGCTGGAACGTACCTATATATTACTAGACTGGCAAACATACCTCTGTGACTGAAGCCTGACGCCGCCATCTAGCCTCACCTAACGTCAAACAGTTACCATACGGTACCACCACAGACTAACATGTACTATTTGATTTTCTGACACGACATGACGTTGTAAGCTTTACTAGTTCGTTTGAACATGATTTGCATTTGAGCTAACACTTCCGCAATATTTGAATTTAACAGATAGGCTGACATTGTCGTATTGTGTTATGAGAAGAACTTGTTACATACGCTTAAATTTTGCTTACTGTCCTGGAAGCATTGCGTGATTAGTCAGTCGTGTGACGTTGGCAGAGCCATTCGCTTGACGATGCTAATGTTTTGTCAGGAAATCTTCGTTTTACGGGGGCAATTACCAATACTGAGTGAACCAGGGCACATACAAAAATCTGTCAACCGTCTGTATCGATTACTAAGAATATCAATTTTGGTTAGGGCTTTCTACCGTTTTGTTGATGTTGCCAACATAACCATACGAGGCCACCGGGATGGTAAGTGAAATTTTACCGCTACATACAATTAATGCAGATTGTAGTTATCGGGAAAACACTGAGAAAAATAAAGGTACCTGTTATCCACGACAAATACAACATTTACAACGGTCATACTATTGAAAGAAAAGCCCGCAGTTGATGGAGACTGGTAACTGGTAACAAAACCAGAAAATTAACGGGATTCATTATTGTATATATCAAAGTAGACCGTAGTTTTCGTAAGAACACTCAAAAGAATAAAGATACGTGTTATCCACAACAAATGGCTCTTTTATAGCGATTATACTGCTGATAAAAAAAGTCGAAGTAGAATGAAATTGGTAACAGATTAATAAAGAAGTCAGATCAATGAACTCCTTACTGTATACAGGGCAATTCACACTGTCCGTCACGTCACGTCACGCCGGCCGCGGTGGCCGAGGTGACTGAGGCGCACCAGTCACGGTCAGCACGGCCACTACGGTAGGGGGTTCGAATCCCCCCTCGGGCATGGATATTTGTGCCGTCCTAGTACGTAAGTAGTTCATAAGTAGTTTGTAAGTTTAGGGACTGATGACTCCGTAGTTAAGTCCCATAAGCTTAACAAACATTTGAACGTCACGTCACGTGACATTCCACAATGTATTTCTAATGGCGCCATTCACACTGTACTTCAACTAAACCTCACGTCATGTCACGCCAAGCTTTCTCGAAAGGAAAGGTTTGACGGAACGGTCGTCTGCTAACGTCGGAAGTTAACCTATTTTCGACACGCGAGTTTCATGTTGTAGTAGCCATTTACACAGATTACACGCAAAGGTGTCTTATTACTCTTTATTTTACTTTGTTTTACCTCTAAATTTCAAATGTTTCATGACGTCTTAAATATTTTATTTTAATTTGAGTGTCCTAAAAGTGTTGTCGGATATCTGAAACCGAAAAATGGTTAATGTTTTGCAATATTATAACAGAGAAAACTGAGGCAAACTGTTTATTTGAGTACTATTTAATCTGATCACGCAATTATCATAAAATAAATTTTTAAATGAAAATGTCAGTGCTAATGAAGGACAAAAATTGGGTTCTTTCCGACGGCATTAACAATGTCAGCGGGAAAATCGTAATGACTAAAGTGAACAGGCTCTATTTATGCTCTTATATGGTTTGATCTGCTAATATGTTTAAATTTTCGCTTGAAAATAATGTCGAAATTTTGAAATGTTTCAGTTCCCAAAATTTTACCACGCTACGTTCACCATAAATATACGGTGTATAGTTTTATTTGGCCGTCGGTAACATTTACTGTTGTTGTTTCCGCAATTCCAGTATTAAACTATGACTTTCTACATAACAAATCGCCACTCATAACATCTCTTTGACCATCGGGTATTTGGTTAACCAACTGACGTGAGTACTACTTGACTTGACGGTTCCGTGACGTAACGTGACGTTGACGTGACGGACAGTGTGAATTGGTCTTATATATCCCGTTCGATATACGAAAATTTACAGCTATATACAACACATGAATCGACCATTATGTCAAAACTGTAAAGACAGCGTAGTTACGTGGACTCATCCGTGTTTTTACGAGTGTTTTCTGTAAATACACATACGACCGCTCACACATTCGTAGTATAGAAATATGGCGGCGAGACTTCAGTGACACCAATGATACTGTATATGGCATTACCAGTCTCGTAATATATGTCTGCGATTCGCCGTGACACCGCTCGCCCTACGCCAAGATTCTTCTCTTGATTACTATCACTATTTGCTTCACTGTAATTGCTGTTATTATTCCGGAACCAATCCTCGATAATATTACTAATGTGCGGTTAGCTGTTGTGCCTGTTCTTTGTCCACACCTACCAAATCAATCATCCTGTCAAGATAACGACTAAAGCGAGCTCGCAACGCACGCACTTGACCGGAGGTAAGCAATTCTCCACTTTGCATGCCCTCTAGCATTTCCTCCAGACCAACAGCAACTGCGGAGGCGGCCAAACCTACCTTCTTGGGATTCGTAGTCTGTTGTACTGACTATTCTGCCGAAGTTGCTCACTCAATTCACAAACGGAATACTTGGGTTCAAATTATTGCCTCTGTAATTCATACACCAATCACTCCTCTACAGGAATGCCTGATCCTTTACAACTGTGAGCATTGTGAAAATTTAACATGATATCAGCAACAAGTTACACACTATATACTTTATTTACTATATCTTATCTTCGCTGATAATGACACATCAAAAGATCACCCTCTGTCACGAATTATGAGGGGCGGAGAAGGAGGCATAGTACCCATAACCCCTCTCCAGGTGGCAAGTTGTATTTGTGGGGGAGGGAAGACGAGATAGTCTATGACTTTCTTCCTTAATACCCAACTCCCTTTCGTTGAATTTCAAGTCCGGCGCAGTAGATAGATACTACGGAGATACGGGTTACCCAGGCCAGTATTCTGGCCTCTATCTTATATATTAAAAATTTATCAAAAACAAAGTCAGTTAGCCAGGCCGTTCTATTTCCTTCATTTTTGTATTAAACGAAGGGTATCGCCCACATATGTGCCATTAAGTATCAGAATTCACTTAACTCTCGGCTTCCTTTATTTATACTCAAACACGATATCCTTCTGCCCTTGCTGTATTTTAATCTGTATGTCGCACGATAGCTTCGGTTTTAATTAAGGTACACAGTTTCTTTTGGGCTAAGAAAGCTGAGTGGATCAAGCTCTTTCATTTGCGCTTTTAAACACTTGTTTTGATTGATTCTGAAGAAACCTATGTGTGCACTTTCAACTTGACGTATATTTTTCCCAACACTTTTTCTCATTCCAGCAAGCATATCTACCGTTTTAATTAATTGATCTGAATGCAGCTAAGGGATTACTCAATGGGTCGAGGCTAATACAAAAATGTATAGCAATATCATATATTTAGAAATGCAACTGGTGTGTATATTACCTCGCATATATTTGACACCATATGACTCAATAATGCCCTTCTCTTTTAAACGACGGCAATGTTTTTGTATTACGATCAACAAAAAGCAGGGACAAGCATTTGATCGATTTGGCGTCTACTTCGTGGTCCAGTTTTTAGTGACGGACAATTATATGTTGCCTAATCCGGGGTAAAACATTAAAAATGTAAAAGTGGGAATGAAACCTAAGGTTCGACGAACAGCTGACATTGGGAGGAAATATTGTAAAACACGTCTGTTAAAATGTATAATAAAATGCTATGATTTGCTTTTTTTTTCTTTATTGTTATTTGAATTCCCGTGATGGGCAGGCTGGCAGCATCGTAATATACTGCTCTTCAGCCAAACGTACATATACGTATAGCAAATATTCTTTTACAATATATGATTTTTTTACAATATATGAATTTGTATACAATTAGAGAGCTGTATATGGGTGAAAGTTAAAATTCGCAAAAGAGTTATTTAAAATAACAGAAAGAAGTTATAAACGAGCCACGGTGAAAAATCGCAGTTACTGGGTCTGACAAAGTAAAACACATAACGACACACACGAGTGACACGGCTATAAAAGAACACGGGCGCCTCGATTGTTCTGCCGTTACCAGCGGGCGCTCGAAGTTAAAACCACATACGAGGCACTCTCATAGCACTGAAACACGACACTGTTAAAAGGTACCACGTATTTGCATTTGTTTACACTTGAATTGCATTTATATTGTGTTTTGTTAGAGGAGCCTTTCAGTTGCAACAATTTCTGAATTGTCTTTCATTTCCTCTGGTGTGAGTATGGATGGGTTGAAGGGAGGAAGGAGGGAATTAAAAAAAAAAATAAACACTGACCTGTTGACTTGGACGTGTTGACAGAAAAAAATGATTTTTGGGGGGAGGGGGGAAGCGGAGATAGTGGGATGGTGGGCCGGCCGCGGTGGCCGAGGAGACTGAGGCGCTCTAGTCACGGTCTGCACGGCCACTACGGGGTTCGAATCCCCCCTCGGGCATGGATATTTGTGCCGTCCTAGTTCGTAAGTAGTTCATAAGTAGTTTGTAAGTTTAGGGACTGATGACCCCGTAGTTAAGTCCCATAGACTATACACACATTTGAACATTTTGAACATTTTTTGGGATGGTGGGGGAGGGGAAGGTTGAGGGGAGCGGGGGAGGAGGGGATGCTATGCTAAAAATTTACACTTACTTATTTTCACTTTACGTCACTCACTACTAATGGTGCAAAGTATTCGCTCATGTAATCTAGTATTCTTTAATATACAGGGAGTTTATAATTAAAGTCCCACTCTCAAAATGCTGTACAAACAGAACGACGGGGCAGCATGACTGCAGATTTGTGCTAAATCTACTTGACGAAAGGGAAAAAGCAATGGCATGCACAAAAATGTGAAAGATAGTTTCTAACTTTATTAATAGATGGCGCTGTAAGCAGCATACGATGCAAATGACAGAACCTGGACACGATACATTGTATTCCGCACAAACACGCAGGTTTCGTGTCGCTTGCCTCCTGTTGCATATTGTCATGGGTCTCTCAATGCATGATAGAGCTCTGATTGTGAAGCTTTTTTACAAGAACAACGACTCTGCGGTTGCAGCTTTAAGAAAATGGCTGTCCGATGACTGTGAAGGCTCTGTTGAATATGGTAAAGAAGTCAAAGAAACAGGATAGTTTCAAGTACAAAGTGGCAGAGGGAGAAAATCAATCCCTTCGACGTCTGTAGAATGTGCCGGCCATAGCGTTAGAGGAAGCGACGAGCACTGATGCGCAAGACTGCAGTGCACGTGGAATTGCCCGACCACCAGAAATGCTTCCGAACAAGGTACATAAAATTCTATACGATATTCTGCATTGCTATCCGTTTAAAATTACGCATCTGCAGTAGTTGCTTCCTGCTGTTCTGCCAGCGAGACACACTTAGCCAACCTTTGCTTTCTGAGCGATCAGAAGAGGTTTCTTTGGGGGTGGACCCGTTACGACTCCAGCCAATAGGAGAGCACCACCTTGCAAGTTGAACGTGTAAGCGGTTGGAGCGAGAGGTCAGCCATGTTAGTAAGAGTTTGCGAGGCACCCTTGGAGAGGAGACATGAGTATGGTGAGGTGATTTTCCGAAATGTGTCTAATTGTGACGATTTATTTGAATAATTCGGTAGATACTACTATCGAAGTACCCTCAGACTTTAAGAAAAATGTTATAATCCAAATTCCAAAGAAAGCAGGCGCAGACAGGTGCGAAAACTACAGACCATCAGTTTAATAAATCGTGGTTGCAAAATATTAACACCAATTATATACAGAAGGATGGAAAAGGTGGTAGAAGCCGACCTCGGGGAAGATCAGTTTGTGTTCAGGAGAAATGTAGGAACAAGGGACGTAATATTCACTTTACGGCTTATCCTAGAAGATAGATTAAGAAAAGGCAAACCTACATATCTAGCTTTTGCAGATTTGGAGAAGGCTTTTGACAATGTTGATTGGAATAAGCTCTTTCAAGATCTGAAGCAAGCTGGAGTAACATATAGGGAGCGTAAGGTCATTTACAACCTGTACAAAAACAAGACAGCGATTGTCAGAGTTGAAGGGCATGAAAGGGATGCAGTGGTTGCGAAGGGAGTAAGTAGCCTTTCAAATGTTCAAATGTTTGTAGAGCTTATGGGACTTAACTACGGGGTCACCAGTCCCTAAACTTACAAACAACTTACGAACTACCTGATACTAAGGACGTCACAATATCCATGCCCGAGGGGGGATTCGAACCCCCGACCGTAGTGCTTTCTCCAATGTTATTCAATTTGTACATTGAGCAAGCTATAAAGGATAACAAGGAGAAATTTGGAGAATGAATTAAAGTTCAGGGTGAAGAATTAAAAACATTGCGTTTTGCCGACGACATAGTAATTCTGTCAGGGACAGCAAAGGACCTGGAAGAGCAGTTGAACGGGATGGACACTGTGCTGAAAGGTGCATATAAGATGAACATTAACTAGAGCAAATCTAGGGTAATGAAGTTCAGTCTAAGAAAATCAGGCGATGCTGAAATAATTAGATTAGGCGACGAAACAATAAAGGAGGTAGAAGAGTTTTGTTACTTGGGCAGTAAAATAAATGATGGTCGCAGTACAGAGGATATAAAATACAGAATGTCAATGGGTAGAAAAGCATTATTGAAAAAGAGAAATCTGATAATATCGAATATTGATTTAAGTCTAAGGAGTTCCTTTCTGAAGGCATTTGTGTGGAGTGTTGCCTTGTATGGGAGTGAAACATGGACGATAAACACTGCGGACAGGAAGAGGATAGAGGCTTTTGAAATGTGGTACTACAGAAGAATGCTGAAGATTAGGTGGGTGGATCGTGTAACTAATGAGGTACTGAACAGAATTGGGGAGAAAAGGAATGTTTGGCATACCTTGACTAAAAGAAGGGATCGATTGGTAGGACACATTCTTAGACACCGAGGAATTGTGAATTTAGCGGTGGAGGGAAGTGTGTGGGGTAAAAACCGCAGACGAAGACCAAGAGATGGATACAGTAAGCAGATTCAAACAGATGTAGGTTGCCGTTCGTATGTGGAGATGAAGAGGTTTGCTCAGGATAGGGTATTGTGGAGAGCTGCATCAACCAGTCTCCGAACTGAAGACCACAACAACAACACAACGTACTATAATTATCGTCCCTCATCGGCGAGATCAAATGTGGGGCGAGATTTTGTGTATTTTAGAGGTAGAAATTCAGTATGACGATCGACTTGCAGTTGTAACGGATTTTTGAATGGGGCATGAGCCATCAGCTTCAGGCCTTACCATTAAATTTAAGGATCAAATATAAGGACATTATCCTTAATTAACAAGTGCGTGTGTTTGTTATTCGAATAATTTACGATGTCCGTGATACAGGTTTCCTTCATTCTTTGTAACAAGCAATTTGGTCGTGCATTCCCGCGTTTTCCAGTCTTCGATAATTTCTGAACCCACAATGCCCGGTAGTAGCAAATAATCATAACGTTTGTGCACCAATGTGCCTAAATTTCTTTTCCGATATCTATAATATGTTTTGCCCTTTCTTTCTATGTAATGTTACACTAAAGCATAATGGTTTTTGAAAGATTCATGGGCCATTAGCTCCTTGGCCCAGCAGCTAAAAATACGGCTTAATAAATTGCATGGGTTCATTGTATGAAACGATGTATGATGGTCGAGAAAGGAGTTGATTTTTCGTGGCGACTTAAATGATTGACTAATGTTCTCGCCATTACCTGTTTTCTTTCTTTCTGAGCTTAATAAGATCTATATCCCCAGTGAATAAATATTAAGATTCCATACCGGTGTGCCTTTTTTTTTTTTTTTTTTTTTTTTTTTTTTTTTTTTTTTTTTTTTTGTCTCGAGATTATCAATATTTTTGCCAGTTTCCTTGTAAGAGGTAATGGCTGACTATGCAGTTCCATGTGGGTTGGCTAGCACTTATTGTACTAATCTTGTAGTATTTACCGGGTTTTAATTAAATTTTGTTTAACGGAGAGAAGTATTTTTTCCTCCCTTCTGCTAAGTTTTGATAATTTTATTTATGTTGTATTTCGCGATATCATTGGGAGGTACGACACTTGTATTTAGTTTCTTGGCTGAAATTAAGAGCTTCTATGCTGATTCTTTAGGAAGGACCATTATTTTAACGTCTTGCAGTCCAAATATCAGTTGATATCAGAGTACTTACTTTCGTAGAGATTCGCGCATGCATCGAGGGTGAATGAATGATGTTTTATGCAAGATTTTTCCTTTATACCTTCTCCCACAAACTAGAGGGGTTTCTACCACACGAAATAACGCAAATTACGAGACCAGTAGGATTTAACTTATAATTCAACCTGCCGGCAAGGTTATGAAGCTTCCTGTTCATCCATTTTCTTGATTATTTCATTGTGCTGGAAGTAATAAATTGTGTAATTCAAGATGAAGTCTTCCCATCTTTTTATTCATTCTTATCTTCGCCTAATCCTTAATGCCCGTATCACAAGTGTAAATGTGTTTAAATAATCAGTAAATCAAATGGCTAGAGGTATCAGAGCAATAAATATGTGGCAGAGATTAAAATATGAAGTACGACGGTTCCGACCAGGTTCAAACCAGTAGCTGCGACTGCAGTGGACAATAAGAGGCCACATTATAATTTTGAGTCATACATTCTGTTATTACAAGGGTTCTGAATCGTAACTGCCCGTCAGGGGAGATAAATGTTAACGCGCTGGGTTTCTAGTGGAGGGAATTTAAGAATAAATCAGTTGATTTTCCACTCAGTGAGTTAAGAAAAAGTGGCCGTCGGCTTTCACGCTCTACAATTTCTTGCGCGTATGTAAGTTGATGACGATTGACCATAGAACATTTTGTGGACAGATGAGTCCATTTCCACCTTAAAGGCTATATTAATATCCAAAATTGCAGGATATGGGCATCGGAAAATCCAGTTGCACATGAAGTGGAGCCGCTTAATCCTGCAAACGTAATTGCTTGGTGCAGGCTCGCAGCATCCTTTGACAAAGGACCAATTTTTTTAATTATTTTTTATTTGTTTATTTTTTCCGAGGAGATGACTCCTGCAGGTTCCGTTACCTACTTCGTCACTGGTAACCGGTATAAAAATCTGCTTTGCAACTACATCATTTAAAACCTTCAACAGCGTGAATGTTTAGATAGTATCGCTTTCGTGCAAGGTGGCACACCTCCACACATTGCAAATCCAGTGAAGTAATTCCTCAAGAACCATTTCCAAAATGACAGAAATATCAGCCCTCATTTTCCAATAGCTTGGTCGTCAAGATCATCGGACATCAATCCGTATGACTTCCGGCTGTGGGGTTATTTGAAAAGTGTTGTGTCTAGTGGCCACATAACGAATATGGCTGGATTGAAGCCACGTATTACGCAGCATATTCACATAGTGACCGCTGACACACTGTAGTCTGTAGTGGAACTCGCTGTTTATCGGTTTCAACTTCTAGCGGATGACAAAGCATATTGAACATGACTTTCGCAAGTCCCGTGATAATTAACGGGTTTTATATTACGTGCTTTTTCTGCTGTTTTTGACCCAAGGACAAATAAAAATCGACAATTATGTGCTATTTCTGCGGCTTTTGGCCCAAGGACAATTAAAAACCATTTTTTCACATCCGACATGGTAAGACCTGATGGGCTTTCCACTAACAGTACCAAAAGCTGTGCTTGAATTGGACGTCATTTGTCGGCATCCAGTTTCCTTATGCCGCTTACAGTGTCATCTATTGATAAAGTTAGGAACAACTTTTAATTATTTTTCCCCGCTTCGTCAAGTATGTTGAGTTCAAATCAGCAGTCATTATCCCTCCTGGTCCTTTTTGTACAGCATTTAGAAAGAAGAAGGATAATTATGGACACTGTAACGAATGATCAACCACCCCACCATAGATTACAAATTTCCTGTGCGTGGATGATCTCGCATTGGCCACCCACGGAAAAGATTTACACGCTGTTTAATGATATTTTTTTTTTTTTTATGGGACTTAACTACCGAGTCATCAGTCCCTAAACTTACAAACTACTTATGAACTAACTAATTCTAAGGACGGCACAAGAAGTATCCATGCCCGAGGGGGGATTCGAACCCCCGACCGTAGTGGCCGTGCAGACCGTGACTGGAGCGCCTCAGTCACCTCGGCCACCGCGGACGGACATGCTGTTTAAAATAGCCTGTCTGGAGCACAATAAGAACTATTACACTAATGCAAAAATATTAACTTAAGACATAACCGAACCAAAATGCAAGTCTGTGCTTTCCACCTAAACAGCGGTCAGGGCAACTAATAATTAAATATTTCATGGAATTCGTTTCTTCCCACATTTCTGTACCGCAGGGTGACCTTAGGTCGGATCTTAACCTTTAAAATTCATTGTCATAACACCAAAATGAAAGTATATGTATGAAATAATACCGTAAGAAAATTAAGGGGATGTAAGTGGGAGTGCACAGCCAGCCAAAATTCGGATTTCGGCATTGGCGTTATGCTCTTCTGCCGGGGCAAATATGCAGCCCCTACCTTGCGTAATACCTGACATGCAAGACAGGTAAAGTGGAACAGCTTTATTAGCTAACAGGTGTAGCTCCACCTGACATCATGCGTGAAGCAGAAGGACGTACACCCCTGACCTCTCATACTCACCTACTGTTTCGTCTCTCGCCAGCACCGTCAAGCTTGAAGTCCAGAAATAGTTTCGTAAGAGCTTATGTCTGCAACAGCAACAACACAAACTAAACGCTAGACATTTGTAAAATGGCGTAGAGGCTGCTCCTCTAGGCTGGAGGAAATCTAAAGAACTACTTCCCGGTCGTAATGAGATCTTGTATACCTCGAAGTTCCTCATCAGACTACGAACTGATGTTGGGCGATGTAAAGAAGGTCTTGAAAAAATGGGACTACGGTAGTGGACTCTCAACCTGTGTATGTATGTGGGGAGGAACAGGCAACATCTCATCTCCGAAAGTGCCAATTGTGCCCGTCATACAGCACCGAAGAAGATTTAGGGCTGACCAAAGCTAATTCATTGGACGTAGACAGTTTCTAAACAAAACCAATTTAATTTAATACTGTTAGTTCGTCTGTTCTTAAATGTATTAATGATAGTTTATCAATGTACAAATACAATTGTGTGCTAAGTCTCTTGCCTTGCCTTTGGGTGAAAGCAATTAATTATCGATGTATTTGTCTTTTTTCATATTTACAAGTTAATGCATTTTGCCTATGCCCGTAGTTCCCAAACTATGGGTCGCGAGCTAGAGAACCACTGGTGGGTCGGCGCACGGCTTTATAAAGTCTAAGTAAAATATCTTACTGACTGAAAAGAGCCACGTCTTACACAGTAAATGTTCTAAACAAGTAATGATGTGGGTAATAACAAACTCAGGGCGATACGAGAACAACGCAGTCGCAGCATTTCGTTCGTACTTTATGGCATGGCAACGCCCCGTCCTCTTCCGCTTGCGACAAGTGTCATCCGAGTAACCGCCCATTGATTTTTTCATTGTCGATTCTGTGGGAGCGTACCTTATTTGCTTGTTGTTCAGCCTGTTTATTCGTGTTTATAGTGGAGTTTTTATATCGTATTTCTATTTTGTATTTATTTATCTTTGAACACATGGATTATGATTTGTAGTCCAAACCGAGTTACGAGGGTATCGGATGTTTACAAGAATATCATTGAAGGAAGTAATGGGATCCACACCTACTTACTTATGCAACCTTTGAATTTTATTAAAAAATAGAGATACAAAGTTTGTGTGGTAAACGATTCCAGATAAAGAAAGTAACATTTACACGAAGACCAAACACTACCACAAATCTCACTGAATTTACCATTTTCATTGTATCAAATAATTCTATTGGAGAATATATACAAGGGTTGTTCAAATGTAAATGTACGAAACGACACCGTGGGTATAATTGAAGTCTTTATTCAGAAATAATCACCAGAGTCCTGAGATTCTTTTTAGCGGACCAAAGAGACGGAAATCACAGGGCGATATGTCCGAGTTGTAGGGCGGATGCTTCAGCTGCTCCCACTTGAACTTGTCCAGTACATTTTGTGTGACCCTGGATATGTGTGGACGCTCGTTTTCATGGAACAAGATCGCTCCCTCCGTGAGCAGCCCAGGCCGTTTGCTCTCCTGGACTTGCCGTAGGCTATGGAGTGTCTCAAAGTACTGTTAATGGTTTTTCCGTGCTCGAGGAATTGGGTAGGACGTCGGCGAAGACAGTGAGCATCACCATGCCTGCTGAGGGCACATCCTTCAATTTTTTGGTGGAGGTCGCACTACCTTATCCTAAAGCAGCCTATTTCAAATTTCAATCAAAAGTGTAGGCCGTAAATTCCACACAATACCTAGGAATTACCATTACTTCAGACGTAGATAATATCGTGGGAAAGGCGAACCAGAGACGGCGTTTTATTGGCGGAACCCTTAAAGCATGCATCAGAACTACAAAAAAACTGCGTACACTACGCTTGTCTGTCCATGCCGGCCACGGTGGCCAGTCACGGTCTGCACGGCCACTACGGTCGGGAGTTCGAATCCCCCCTCGGGCATGGATATTTGTGCCGTCCTAGTTCGTAAGTAGTTCATAAGTAGTTTGTAAATTTAGGGACTGATGACCCCGTAGTTAAGTCCCATAAACTTTACAAACATTTGAACATTTTTGAATTTGTCCGTCCATTTTTGGAGTATTGCTGCCCAGTGTGGGATACTTATCAGGTGGGTTTGACGGAGGACATCGAAAGAGTCCAAAGAAGGGCAGCTCGTTTCGTATTGTCACGATACAGGGGAGACAGCGTTACGGAAATGATACAGGATCTGGGATGGGAATCATTACAACAACGGCGCTTGTCTCTGCGGCGTGGGCTACTTACGAAACTCAAATCGCCAACATTCTCCTCCGAATGCGAAAATATATTGTTGACTCCCGCCTACATAGGTAGAAATGATCATCAGAATAAAATACGAGAAATCGGAGCTCGAACGGAGAGATTCAGGTGTTCTTTCTTCCCGCGCGCTATTCGAGAATGGAACGAGAGATAAATAGTATAATGGTGGTTCGATGAACCATCTGCCAGGCGCTTATACGTGATTTGCAGAGTATCCCATGTAGATGTAGATGTCAATCTGTTTCATTGTTAAGAAGTTTCGTACCTTTTTCATTTGAACACCCCTTGTACATTTATTTATAAATGTTTCCTTCACCAGTTTGAAAAGTCTTACTCATCAAAGCATTTTCATATTATAATAACTTCGGTTTCATATTACATATAATTATTATATCTCGAAATTCTGTGCCAAAAATTATTCAACAAATATTGTGGAATCTATTACAAAAAGAATTGGGAACCATGAATCAAGGCACTTTTTTATTACAAGTAATACTTCCATACTTTCCATGCAACTGATGTCTTTGACACGAAAAAGAAGGAAAACAAGGAAAGGTCTGGAGCGCCACGTTACGGATCGCGCGGCCTCCCGCATCGGAGGTTCGAATCCTCCCTCGGGCATGGATGTGTGTGTTGTTCTTAGGTTAGTTTAACTTAGTGTAAGTAAAATGAAACTTTCACTCTGCAGCGGAGTGTGAGCCGATATGAAACTTTCTGGTAGATTAAAATTGTGTGCCGGGACCGGGACCGGGACTCGAACCTGGGACCTTTGCCTTTCGCGGGCAAGCGCACTACCGACTGTGCTATTCCGACACTACTCATGATGCCGCCTCATAACTTTACGTTCGCCAGTACCTCGCCTCCTACTTTCCAAACTTCACAGTAGCTCTCCTGCGAACCATGCAAGGCTAGCACTCCTGGAAGAGGTGAGCTTCTGTGTAGTTTGGAAAGTAGGAGGCGAGGTACTGGCGGGAGTAAAGTTGTGACGCGGCATCGTGAGTCGTGTCGGGATAGCACAGTCGGTAGTGCGCTTGCCCGCGAAAGGCAAAGGTCCCAGGTTTGAGTCCCGGTTCCGGCACACAATTTCAATCTGCCAGGAAGTTACTTAGTATAAGAAGTTTGTTAGACTAGGGACTGATGACCAACGTAATTAGATCGCATAGGATTACAAACATTTGAACATTTTTGAAACAAAGAAAAATACCCTCTCCACTCGAATCCTGTATCGGCACCAGTATCCGAAGTGCCACTGTTTATGGGTGTCCTCCTTAGGCAACCATTGTAACTAGTTATGACGAGGTACGAGGGGACGAGAATGTATGGTGGCTGTGTAATAGAGGCTGTTCAAAGACAACGATTACGCTGCCTCATGCCGTCGATAGTGGGTGTAAGTCAGGCACACAATTTCAATCTGCCAGGAAGTTTCTTAGTATAAGTAGTTTGTTAGACTAGGGACTGATGACCAACGTAATTAGGTCGCATAGGATTACAAACATTTGAACATTTTTGAAACAAAGAAAAATACCCTCTCCATCGAATCCCGTATCCGCACCAGTATCCGAAGTGTCACTGTTTATGGGTGTCCTCCTTAGGCAACCATTGTAGCTCGTTATGACGAGGTACGAGGGGACGAGAATGTATGGTGGCTGTGTAATAGAGGCTGTTCAAAGACAACGATTACGCTGCCTCATGCCGTCGATAGTGGGTGTAAGTCAGGCACACAATTTCAATCTGCCAGGAAGTTTCTTAGTATAAGTAGTTTGTTAAACTAGGGACTGATGACCAACGTAATTAGGTCGCATAGGATTACAAACATTTGAACATTTTTGTAACAAAGGAAAATACCCTCTCCACTCGAATCCTGTATCGGCACCAGTATCCGAAGTGCCACTGTTTACGAGTGTCCTCCTTAGGCAACCACTGTAGCTCGTTATGACGAGGTACGAGGGGACGAGAATGTATGGTGGCTGTGTAATAGAGGCTGTTCAAAGACAACGATTACGCTGCCTCATGCCGTCGATAGTGGGTGTAAGTCAGGCACACAATTTCAATCTGCCAGGAAGTTTCTTAGTATAAGTAGTTTGTTAGACTAGGGACTGATGACCAACGTAATTAGGTCGCATAGGATTACAAACATTTGAACATTTTTGTAACAAAGGAAAATACCCTCTCCACTCGAATCCTGTATCGGCACCAGTATCCGAAGTGCCACTGTTTACGAGTGTCCTCCTTAGGCAACCACTGTAGCTCGTTATGACGAGGTACGAGGGGACGAGAATGTATGGTGGCTGTGTAATAGAGGCTGTTCAAAGACAACGATTACGCTGCCTCATGCCGTCGATAGTGGGTGTAAGTCAGGCACACAATTTCAATCTGCCAGGAAGTTTCTTAGTATAAGTAGTTTGTTAGACTAGGGACTGATGACCAACGTAATTAGGTCACATAGGATTACAAACATTTGAACATTTTTGAAACAAAGAAAAATACCCTCTCCATCGAATCCCGTATCCGCACCAGTATCCGAAGTGTCACTGTTTATCGGTGTCCTCCTTAGGCAACCATTGTAGCTCGTTATGACGAGGTACGAGGGGACGAGAATGTATGGTGGCTGTGTAATAGAGGCTGTTCAAAGACAACGATTACGCTGCCTCATGCCGTCGATAGTGGGTGTAAGTCAGGCACACAATTTCAATCTGCCAGGAAGTTTCTTAGTATAAGTAGTTTGTTAGACTAGGGACTGATGACCAACGTAATTAGGTCACATAGGATTACAAACATTTGAACATTTTTGAAACAAAGAAAAATACCCTCTCCATCGAATCCCGTATCCGCACCAGTATCCGAAGTGTCACTGTTTATGGGTGTCCTCCTTAGGCAACCATTGTAGCTCGTTATGACGAGGTACGAGGGGACGAGAATGTATGGTGGCTGTGTAATAGAGGCTGTTCAAAGACAACGATTACGCTGCCTCATGCCGTCGATAGTGGGTGTAAGTCAGGCACACAATTTCAATCTGCCAGGAAGTTTCTTAGTATAAGTAGTTTGTTAGACTAGGGACTGATGACCAACGTAATTAGGTCGCATAGGATTACAAACATTTGAACATTTTTGTAACAAAGGAAAATACCCTCTCCACTCGAATCCTGTATCGGCACCAGTATCCGAAGTGCCACTGTTTACGAGTGTCCTCCTTAGGCAACCACTGTAGCTCGTTATGACGAGGTACGAGGGGACGAGAATGTATGGTGGCTGTGTAATAGAGGCTGTTCAAAGACAACGATTACGCTGCCTCATGCCGTCGATAGTGGGTGTAAGTCAGGCACACAATTTCAATCTGCCAGGAAGTTTCTTAGTATAAGTAGTTTGTTAGACTAGGGACTGATGACCAACGTAATTAGGTCGCTTAGGATTACAAACATTTGAATATTTTTGAAACAAAGAAAAATACCCTCTCCACTCGAATCCTGTATCGGCACCAGTATCCGAAGTGCCACTGTTTACGAGTGTCCTCCTTAGGCAACCACTGTAGCTCGTTATGACGAGGTACGAGGGGACGAGAATGTATGGTGGCTGTGTAATAGAGGCTGTTCAAAGACAACGATTACGCTGCCTCATGCCGTCGATAGTGGGTGTAACTCAGGCACACAATTTCAATCTGCCAGGACGTTTCTTAGTATAAGTAGTTTGTTAGACTAGGGACTGATGACCAACGTAATTAGGTCGCTTAGGATTACAAACATTTGAATATTTTTGAAACAAAGAAAAATACCCTCTCCACTCGAATCCTGTATCGGCACCAGTATCCGAAGTGCCACTGTTTACGAGTGTCCTCCTTAGGCAACCACTGTAGCTCGTTATGACGAGGTACGAGGGGACGAGAATGTATGGTGGCTGTGTAATAGAGGCTGTTCAAAGACAACGATTACGCTGCCTCATGCCGTCGATAGTGGGTGTAAGTCAGGCACACAATTTCAATCTGCCAGGAAGTTTCTTAGTATAAGTAGTTTGTTAGAATAGGGACTGATGACCAACGTAATTAGGTCGCTTAGGATTACAAACATTTGAATATTTTTGAAACAAAGAAAAATACCCTCTCCACTCGAATCCTGTATCGGCACCAGTATCCGAAGTGCCACTGTTTACGAGTGTCCTCCTTAGGCAACCACTGTAGCTCGTTATGACGAGGTACGAGGGGACGAGAATGTATGGTGGCTGTGTAATAGAGGCTGTTCAAAGACAACGATTACGCTGCCTCATGCCGTCGATAGTGGGTGTAAGTCAGGCACACAATTTCAATCTGCCAGGAAGTTTCTTAGTATAAGTAGTTTGTTAGACTAGGGACTGATGACCAACGTAATTAGGTCGCATAGGATTACAAACATTTGAACATTTTTGTAACAAAGGAAAATACCCTCTCCACTCGAATCCTGTATCGGCACCAGTATCCGAAGTGTCACTGTTTACGAGTGTCCTCCTTAGGCAACCACTGTAGCTCGTTATGACGAGGTACGAGGGGACGAGAATGTATGGTGGCTGTGTAATAGAGGCTGTTCAAAGACAACGATTACGCTGCCTCATGCCGTCGATAGTGGGTGTAAGTCAGGCACACAATTTCAATCTGCCAGGAAGTTTCTTAGTATAAGTAGTTTGTTAGACTAGGGACTGATGACCAACGTAATTAGGTCGCTTAGGATTACAAACATTTGAACATTTTTGAAACAAAGAAAAATACCCTCTCCATCGAATCCCGTATCCGCACCAGTATCCGAAGTGTCACTGTTTATGGGTGTCCTCCTTAGGCAACCATTGTAGCTCGTTATGACGAGGTACGAGGGGACGAGAATGTATGGTGGCTGTGTAATAGAGGCTGTTCAAAGACAACGATTACGCTGCCTCATGCCGTCGATAGTGGGTGTAAGTCAGGCACACAATTTCAATCTGCCAGGAAGTTTCTTAGTATAAGTAGTTTGTTAGACTAGGGACTGATGACCAACGTAATTAGGTCGCATAGGATTACAAACATTTGAACATTTTTGTAACAAAGGAAAATACCCTCTCCACTCGAATCCTGTATCGGCACCAGTATCCGAAGTGCCACTGTTTACGAGTGTCCTCCTTAGGCAACCACTGTAGCTCGTTATGACGAGGTACGAGGGGACGAGAATGTATGGTGGCTGTGTAATAGAGGCTGTTCAAAGACAACGATTACGCTGCCTCATGCCGTCGATAGTGGGTGTAAGTCAGGCACACAATTTCAATCTGCCAGGAAGTTTCTTAATATAAGTAGTTTGTTAGACTAGGGACTGATGACCAACGTAATTAGGTCGCATAGGATTACAAACATTTGAACATTTTTGAAACAAAGAAAAATACCCTCTCCACTCGAATCCTGTATCGGCACCAGTATCCGAAGTGCCACTGTTTACGAGTGTCCTCCTTAGGCAACCACTGTAGCTCGTTATGACGAGGTACGAGGGGACGAGAATGTATGGTGGCTGTGTAATAGAGGCTGTTCAAAGACAACGATTACGCTGCCTCATGCCGTCGATAGTGGGTGTAAGTCAGGCACACAATTTCAATCTGCCAGGAAGTTTCTTAGTATAAGTAGTTTGTTAGACTAGGGACTGATGACCAACGTAATTAGGTCGCTTAGGATTACAAACATTTGAACATTTTTGTAACAAAGGAAAATACCCTCTCCACTCGAATCCTGTATCGGCACCAGTATCCGAAGTGCCACTGTTTACGAGTGTCCTCCTTAGGCAACCACTGTAGCTCGTTATGACGAGGTACGAGGGGACGAGAATGTATGGTGGCTGTGTAATAGAGGCTGTTCAAAGACAACGATTACGCTGCCTCATACCGTCGATAGTGGGTGTAAGTCAGGCACACAATTTCAATCTGCCAGGAAGTTTCTTAGTATAAGTAGTTTGTTAGACTAGGGACTGATGACCAACGTAATTAGGTCGCATAGGATTACAAACATTTGAACATTTTTGAAACAAAGAAAAATACCCTCTCCATCGAATCCCGTATCCGCACCAGTATCCGAAGTGTCACTGTTTATGGGTGTCCTCCTTAGGCAACCATTGTAGCTCGTTATGACGAGGTACGAGGGGACGAGAATGTATGGTGGCTGTGTAATAGAGGCTGTTCAAAGACAACGATTACGCTGCCTCATGCCGTCGATAGTGGGTGTAAGTCAGGCACACAATTTCAATCTGCCAGGAAGTTTCTTAGTATAAGTAGTTTGTTAGACTAGGGACTGATGACCAACGTAATTAGGTCGCATAGGATTACAAACATTTGAACATTTTTGTAACAAAGGAAAATACCCTCTCCACTCGAATCCTGTATCGGCACCAGTATCCGAAGTGCCACTGTTTACGAGTGTCCTCCTTAGGCAACCACTGTAGCTCGTTATGACGAGGTACGAGGGGACGAGAATGTATGGTGGCTGTGAATAGAGGCTGTTCAAAGACAACGATTACGCTGCCTCATGCCGTCGATAGTGGGTGTAAGTCAGGCACACAATTTCAATCTGCCAGGAAGTTTCTTAGTATAAGTAGTTTGTTAGACTAGGGACTGATGACCAACGTAATTAGGTCGCTTAGGATTACAAACATTTGAATATTTTTGAAACAAAGAAAAATACCCTCTCCACTCGAATCCTGTATCGGCACCAGTATCCGAAGTGCCACTGTTTACGAGTGTCCTCCTTAGGCAACCACTGTAGCTCGTTATGACGAGGTACGAGGGGACGAGAATGTATGGTGGCTGTGTAATAGAGGCTGTTCAAAGACAACGATTACGCTGCCTCATGCCGTCGATAGTGGGTGTAAGTCAGGCACACAATTTCAATCTGCCAGGAAGTTTCTTAGTATAAGTAGTTTGTTAGACTAGGGACTGATGACCAACGTAATTAGGTCGCATAGGATTACAAACATTTGAACATTTTTGAAACAAAGAAAAATACCCTCTCCACTCGAATCCTGTATCAGCACCAGTATCCGAAGTGTCACTGTTTATGGGTGTCCTCCTTAGGCAACCACTGTAGCTCGTTATGACGAGGTACGAGGGGACGAGAATGTATGGTGGCTGTGTAATAGAGGCTGTTCAAAGACAACGATTACGCTGCCTCATGCCGTCGATAGTGGGTGTAAGTCAGGCACACAATTTCAATCTGCCAGGAAGTTTCTTAGTATAAGTAGTTTGTTAGACTAGGGACTGATGACCAACGTAATTAGGTCGCTTAGGATTACAAACATTTGAATATTTTTGAAACAAAGAAAAATACCCTCTCCACTCGAATCCTGTATCGGCACCAGTATCCGAAGTGCCACTGTTTACGAGTGTCCTCCTTAGGCAACCACTGTAGCTCATTATGACGAGGTACGAGGGGACGAGAATGTATGGTGGCTGTGTAATAGAGGCTGTTCAAAGACAACGATTACGCTGCCTCATGCCGTCGATAGTGGGTGTAAGTCAGGCACACAATTTCAATCTGCCAGGAAGTTTCTTAGTATAAGTAGTTTGTTAGACTAGGGACTGATGACCAACGTAATTAGGTCGCATAGGATTACAAACATTTGAACATTTTTGAAACAAAGAAAAATACCCTCTCCACTCGAATCCTGTATCGGCACCAGTATCCGAAGTGTCACTGTTTACGGGTGTCCTCCTTAGGCAACCATTGTAGCTCGTTATGACGAGGTACGAGGGGACGAGAATGTATGGTGGCTGTGTAATAGAGGCTGTTCAAAGACAACGAGTACGCTGCCTCATGCCGTCGATAGTGGGTGTAAGTCAGGCACACAATTTCAATCTGCCAGGAAGTTTCTTAGTATAAGTAGTTTGTTAGACTAGGGACTAATGACCAACGTAATTAGGTCGCTTAGGATTACAAACATTTGAATATTTTTGAAACAAAGAAAAATACCCTCTCCACTCGAATCCTGTATCGGCACCAGTATCCGAAGTGCCACTGTTTACGAGTGTCCTCCTTAGGCAACCACTGTAGCTCGTTATGACGAGGTACGAGGGGACGAGAATGTATGGTGGCTGTGTAATAGAGGCTGTTCAAAGACAACGATTACGCTGCCTCATGCCGTCGATAGTGGGTGTAAGTCAGGCACACAATTTCAATCTGCCAGGAAGTTTCTTAGTATAAGTAGTTTGTTAGACTAGGGACTGATGACCAACGTAATTAGGTCGCTTAGGATTACAAACATTTGAATATTTTTGAAACAAAGAAAAATACCCTCTCCACTCGAATCCTGTATCGGCACCAGTATCCGAAGTGCCACTGTTTATGAGTGGCCTCCTTAGGCAACCACTGTAGCTCGTTATGACGAGGTACGAGGGGACGAGAATGTATGGTGGCTGTGTAATAGAGGCTGTTCAAAGACAACGATTACGCTGCCTCATGCCGTCGATAGTGGGTGTAAGTCAGGCACACAATTTCATTCTGCCAGGAAGTTTCTTAGTATAAGTAGTTTGTTAGACTAGGGACTGATGACCAACGTAATTAGGTCGCATAGGATTACAAACATTTGAACATTTTTGAAACAAAGAAAAATACCCTCTCCACTCGAATCCTGTATCGGCACCAGTATCCGAAGTGCCACTGTTTACGAGTGTCCTCCTTAGGCAACCACTGTAGCTCGTTATGACGAGGTACGAGGGGACGAGAATGTATGGTGGCTGTGTAATAGAGGCTGTTCAAAGACAACGATTACGCTGCCTCATGCCGTCGATAGTGGGTGTAACTCAGGCACACAATTTCAATCTGCCAGGAAGTTTCTTAGTATAAGTAGTTTGTTAGACTAGGGACTGATGACCAACGTAATTAGGTCGCATAGGATTACAAACATTTGAACATTTTTGAAACAAAGAAAAATACCCTCTCCACTCGAATCCTGTATCGGCACCAGTATCCGAAGTGTCACTGTTTATGGGTGTCCTCCTTAGGCAACCACTGTAGCTCGTTATGACGAGGTACGAGGGGACGAGAATGTATGGTGGCTGTGTAATAGAGGCTGTTCAAAGACAACGATTACGCTGCCTCATGCCGTCGATAGTGGGTGTAAGTCAGGCACACAATTTCAATCTGCCAGGAAGTTTCTTATTATAAGTAGTTTGTTAGACTAGGGACTGATGACCAACGTAATTAGGTCGCTTAGGATTACAAACATTTGAATATTTTTGAAACAAAGAAAAATACCCTCTCCACTCGAATCCTGTATCGGCACCAGTATCCGAAGTGCCACTGTTTACGAGTGTCCTCCTTAGGCAACCACTGTAGCTCGTTATGACGAGGTACGAGGGGACGAGAATGTATGGTGGCTGTGTAATAGAGGCTGTTCAAAGACAACGATTACGCTGCCTCATGCCGTCGATAGTGGGTGTATGTCAGGCAGCCTGAGGCCGCGTGTGACGTAGGAGCCTAGGAGGGCGGTACAGGCGCCTTCATTAGAAAAGCGCCACGATCACGCCGCTGTCAGATCCCTATCTGCTAAAGGCGGGCCGCCTGTGGCCCACGATTCATTTCAACACCTTGTTTACACGGCAGCCGATACAGTGCACCGCCCTTGCGAAAGCCGTTCGTTAACATCGAAGGCAAACCGTGAAATAAAGGCTTACGCACACGAAAATCATTTCCGCCCATGTTGAGGTCACCATACCTGACATTTCGAACCTTATATGCCATATGCGACATTCCCCATGGTCACATGTTTGTTAACCTTAAGGGACTTACCTGCGAGGTCATCAGTCCCTAAACTTACAAACTGCTTATTAACTATCTTATACTAAAGACGACACAAACATCCATGCCCGAGGGGGTATTCGAACCACCGACGGAGAAGGGCCTCGCGCATCGGAGCATAGTGGCCATGCCCCATGTATATTTCTAAAAATCAATAAAATAACTTGGTTTAAATAAGAGGCTACGGACATTAGGCGTCTTGATTTAACAAAAGCGTTTGATTGTGTTGATCACAAAATATTGTTGCAGAAGTTGGAACATTGTGGAATACGAGGAGTAGCTCACAACTGGTTCACCTCTTACTTCAATAATAGACAACAGAAGGTAATTCTCCGCAGTGTAGAAAATGGAATTGTTGAGAGGCTGTGTGAGTCACAGAGACGCACTCCAGGCTGAGAAATAGAGACCATTGCACATAATAGGCTAAAACAGACCCGTGTATCTTACGGAATGTAGGCACTAAAGAAATCTCCTAGCGAACTGCTGATGCCCTCAGCCACCATCCCAGGGTGGAGGTTACCTTTCGGAGAAGATGGGCGTAACTTCATATAGCGTCTAGACGCTGTTGTTAGACGTTACATTAGTACTTGGTGGCCAACAGGCACGTTTTAATGTACGTAGCAAATTTGATACCAGTCACTTGGGAACAGCAACGTCAGTGATTTCACGAGGCTAGCTTGAGAGGGTAAAGAAGAAAAACTGCAAGTTAGCAGCTCCCGTGAGGCGTGGCATAAGGCGGAGCCTAAGGTGTGGCCAACTGACGTAAAACATTGTTGTTGGTGCCCATATTGGGTAGCGTCGTGACGTTTTACTTTCAGCTGAACAATGTTGCTACCAAGTATGGATTTTGTTAGTGCACAAACAAGCCACCTCCCCACCCGGGGAATGGCAGAAGGGACAGGGCAGAAACGTGGTTCGCTAGTGGACTCAGAGAGAGGGCAAGCCACAATTTAGATTGGTTGAACCAATCAGCGGCCAATAGGAAATTGTTAACTGTCGGAAACTGGGGAAAAGAAGTGCGCCCACACCGGCCGTTAAAACCCCCGGTTTTCGGATCAGGAGGGGAGTTCTCAGTCAGACGAGTCGGGCGCACGTGACTATCGCTGACGGCCTCGGGGTGCTCCACGACAGTCCGTTTCTCGCTGGGAGTGCGTCTGTCTAGGAAAGGCTGCTAGGGAACATAATTACTGGCTTCTGCTGTGGTATACGATTTAGACTTCTGTTTTTTTTAAGTAACTAACCCCAATGTAGTAAACTTAGTATGAGATCCAATAAATTCAATGCAAGGTACCTAGGAGTTCCATAAAGTTTCCTAAACAAGTATCCTCTCGAGTCCCGAAATCCGCATCTCTAGTAGATGCCTGTACTGTCTCTCTGCAATCACTCTTCTCCGCTCGGGATATGCAGACTGACCTTGCTACCTCTTCCCTCTTTCCTATGTAGGATACGACAATACCAATGGGGCACAATTAAGTGTGGGGTGCCCCAGGGGTCTGTTTTGGGACCGTTGCTGTTTTATTCCATAGATATATTACGATTTATTTATGTGATGTTAATTTTGAATGCCAATTTCAATGTAGTAAATAAAAGAATGTTTGCATTGTCAGTCCGAAGATTGGTTTGAACACGATAGTGATTTACTATACATTGTCCTGTTTGGAGGTGGTATTCCGTTGCCTTCCTCCGACCTTCCAACTGACTTACCCAGGGACCTATAGTTTTGCGTGGATTACGATCCACGATACTACTCGATATTTTTCACATCAGCAACATTGCCAGTGGTGAAAGAAGTGGAAACTGGCAGTTAAACGTCATAGAACTATCCGGGGATCTAATCTTCGACTTTTCGATTCATAATATGACATCCTACCACTGTGCTACCGACCCACATATATTTTAATGACAATGTTCAATACGGATTTTAAAACAGAAAAGGAAGAAAGGCGATTTTCCTTTATTTCTCGCCGACGGTTTTATAGAAAACCCAAAAGTTGTACGTCTAGCTTAGGATTAAAATACAGAATATGAATACTCAGAATCTTTGTAATCCGACACATCTGCAAATTAAAACTACTCCAGATACTGCCATTGGCGCCGTCTTCAAGGATCCAAGAGCTTTCTATTGCCATGTACACGAGTGCGCCGGCCACGTATGCAATGTGTGCGTCGCTCACGGGTGCCGAGTGTGGAGGCGCCCCACGCTGTAACAAGGGAAAACTGTCAGGGCCCTTTAATCAAATTGAATATTGGGAATCAAAAGTATGTGATATGAAAGTAAGAAAAGTTCAATATTTTAATATACACTACTGGCCATTAAAATTGCTACGCCAAGAAGAAACGCAGATGATAAACGGGTATTCATTGGACAAATATATTATACTAGAACTGACGTGTGATTACATTTTCACGCAGTTTGTGTGCATAGATCCTGAGAAATCAGTACCAAGAACAACCACTTCTGGCCGCAATAACGGCCTTGATAGGCCTGGGCATTGAGTCAAGCAAAGTTTGGATGGCGTGTACCGTTCAGATTCCAATGCAGCTTCAACACGATACCACAGCTCAGCAAGAGTAATGACTGGCGTATTGTGACGAGCCAGTTGCTCGGCCACCATTGACCAGATGTTTGCAATTCGTGAGAGATCTGGAGAAAGTGTTGGCCAGGGCAGCAGTCTAAACGTGTTCCGTATCCAGAAAGGCCCGTACAGGACCCGCAACATGCGGTCGTGCATTATCCTGCTGAAATGTAGGGTTTCGCAGGGATCGAATGAAGGGTAGAGTCACGGGTCGTAACACATCTGAAATGTAACGGCCACTGTTCAAAGTGCCGTCGATGCGAACAAGAGGTGACCGAGACGTGTAACCAATGGCACCCCATACCATCACGCCGGGTGATATGGCGATGACGAATACATGCTTCCAATGTGCGTTCACCGCGATGTCGCCAAACACGAATGCAACCATCATGATGCTGTAAATAGAACCTCCGTAAAAAAAATTGTAGTTTTGCCATTCGTGCACCCAGTTCGTCGTTGCTTACACCATCGCAGGCGCTCCTGTCTGTGATGCAGCGTCAAGGGTAACCGCAGCCATGGTCTCCGAGATAATAGTCCATGCTGCTGCAAACGTCGTCGAACTGTTCGTGCAGATGATTGTTGTCTTCCAAACGTCCCCATCTGTTGACTCAGGGATCGAGGCGTGGCTGCACGATCCGTTAGAGCCATGCGGGTAAGATGCCTCTCCTGCTAGTGATACGAGGCCGTTGGGATCCAGCACAGCGTTCCGTATTGCCCTCCTGAACCCACCGATTCCATATTGCGCTATCAGTCATTGGATCGCGACCAACACGAGCAGCAATGTCGCGATACGATAAACCGTAATCTCCATAGGCTACAATCCGACCTTCATCAAAGTCGGAAACGTAATGGTACGCATTTCTCCTCCTTACACGAGGCTTCACAACGTTTCACCAGGTAATGCCGGTCAACTTACCGCATGTCAGCGTCTTTAGCACGTCATCTTCGTGGTGTAGCCATTTTAATGGCCAGGAGTGTATGTACCCAGTTCGGATTTTTGGAACCACTCATCTATAAAAAAGCATTAAGGAGTCCATTCTTAATGTCCGCACGATGGCTACACACTCACGTTGCCACTATTCTAGTAAAGCGTAAGTTGCTCTTGAGAAAGTGTAATAAAATTGTATTACAGAACGTGAATCTGACTAGAGAACAGTTACACCTTTCGGTAAACAAATTCAGAAAATTCCCCTATTATGAATGGTAGGAAAAACATTTTGGGATAATTTTAAAGCTTTAAAGATGTGCTACATCATTAATGAAAAGAAATCGTCAATTTGTTCCATAATTACCCATTTATTCATCGAGAAACTCCAATAAATGTTTGAAAAAATGATTTTCTCCTTTTCGATTAATATAACTCAGAAGGAATGTTATATATACATGATATACTGCTACATAAAAAATTTTCATCCCTTCCTCTGTAATTTGGTGAAAAAAGACCTTTTTTATGTTAATACTGTGGGAATTCATGGCCGTTCTAAAATTACAGCACAAATTCTTAGGTCGGCCATATTGATGATGTCATACCCGTGATTCCACAACCCAGAGCTTCCGGGGCTTTTAGTATGTTAACTAGGCCATCAAACTGAGACTATTGTAGAAGGTTTCATCACTCCCCTAATTGTTTTCCTATTAAATGCATAAAGATTCTGGACTACTTGTGAAACCGAAGCAACGACGAAACAGCTCTGTATGTTGTGAGGAAAAACTACCTTGCAGTAGTGATTCCTCTGTTTCATGATAATCAGACAGTGTTGTTTAGCGTAAATCACGGTCACGTTGAAAAGTAATATCACAATCACCGTTAGCAAATTAAAAGCAAAAAATTCCCAATAGCAACACGTACCTCCACATTTCCCAATGGTTTAGTAATTTATTTATTTATTTATTTTTTTTTTTTGTGGTGCCTTTGCAAATAAACATTCATACAGATAAAAAAGTTGTAGTCATCTATGGTGTGAAACAAGGGTAATTTACAGTTTTATTATGTGTACCGTACTGATGAGGCGCTTTTTTTTTTTTTTTTTTTTTTTTTTTTTTTTTTTTTTTTTTTTTTTTTTTTTTTTTTTTTTTTTTTTTTAGAAAATTGTCAGCAAACGGTCGTAAATATTTTGTTCATTCAGTTCTAGATTTCGATCACTGTGTGATCATTGTCAATGCTTAAAATAAACAATTAAAACATATAAAACTTTTCGACTTCCATGTTGGAGACTACGTTCAGTTTTAAGCTTTGATAATGATCACACAGTAATCGAAATCTATAGCTGAATGAACAAAATATTTACGACTGATAGCTGACAATTTTCTACAAGTCAGAAAAACACTCGCTGAGCACAAGGGCCACAATGGAATGAAGCCTGATAAAAACACACTGTACTCGTAGGTTTGTTATTTTACGAGTGTACGTTTGGTTAGCTATTTACTAAATAATAATGACCTTTTGGTGACTCGCGCGGTTTAATTGCTTACCTAGTGAATATGAACTTCAGCTTCCTAGTACTGATGGGTCCCATTCCTTAGAGTGGAGAGAGAAAATAGTACAAAAATACTGTTAAGTGCATGTTGGTAAATATAATCTTTATCTATACATTCATACATTCACTTACTCACTGACTAAACACGAAATCTCGAAAACTATTTCACCTATGACGCTGAAATTTGGCAGTAATGTAGTGTACAGGTAGTAGACGTCAGCTAAGAAACGATTTTGCGATAGGACTGATAGTTCAGGAGATGTGACGTCACAACCAATGAAAACTTCCCCGTCTTGCGGCATGTGAAACTGTGACTTTATCTGTCCACTGTTTAAAAAGGATATTACTTAGCGACTTGTAACAAACTTTAAACCTAATTTCAAACCTTTAGGAAACTTTTTCTCGCTGACAACCATGGCAAAATGGTGAAAGAAAAGAAGTTTATCGCTTACTACTTTTCCGCTGTTCACGACGTAAAACTACGGCATTCGGTATAACGTTGAAATTTATAATTTCTACTTTACATATAGTACCTGCAGTAAAATTTACAAACGGTGTACACACATATAGTTGAATGTACCTTCTAAATTGTATCACAGCACGACATGTAGTTCATGCGATACGAGCACCAAGTTTTAATCTGTTACGTCTTTCAAATCAAATGTTCAAATTCTGTAAATCTATCGGACCAAACTGCGTGGTCATCAGTCCATAGCTTACAAAAAACTTAAACCTAGGTAAACTAACCTACGGACAAACACACACACCCATGCCCCAGGGAGGACTCGAACCTCCACGGCGAGCAACCGCGCGCTCCGCAGCAAGGTGCTTTAGACCGCTCAGCTACTCCACCGTGGCTGTTACTTCTTTACTACTAATTGTATTGGCAATAGATTTTTCAGACTTACAGCACTTATACAAATGAATATATACCTGAAAAATTATACAACTGTGTGTCGCACAAGTATGAAGTGCGCGCCACATACTTTCTCCGCGCTCCGCCATGCACGTACGGCGTGGCGTTCTTACAACGTCAGCCACGAGCGCCCTCTGCTGCAACTCCGCTCGTGGCCACGACTGCTGCATCGGCCACTTGGGAATCAGATAGGCACCAGTTAAGACTTGGCTATCGGATAGGCACTAGGAATCATCAGTAGGCAGGCCTCTATCTAAACTATGTATCAGCATTCTACAGTCTTGAACTTTGTAAAAGTATTATCTTATTTATACGAAATATACAACTTGCTCTAATTTAGCCTAGTGTTTCTAGTTTCTGCTGTCCCACTTGCTGGTCACCTCCGTACCTGCACACACGTGCATTCCTATTTCCCTGTGTCGGTCTCTCTTTACTCGGCCACCGACACCCAGGGCAACTGGCAGAAACGCGACCCAAAAGTGGCGACGAGGATGGGATACAAAAGTGGCGACGAGGAGTGATATAAGAACCGTGGACCAGCCCACTTGCAGCAGCCAGGCAGCAGCAGTCGGAGCGCACAGAAATTGCTCCCGCCCACTCACCCTTATTATAAGATTTTTGGGGGAACATATTCAGTTACTTGTTTTGTGGACTTATTTGTTGCAGAGAGTCCTCTTTCATATTGCATTTGTGTTTTGTTCTAATTTTCTTGTATGCATGGCGCCTAATCGGTCAGCATGGCCATTACCCTGAACCCAAACTTAATGGAAATTATTCAGTTACAGATGGCGCAAATCACGCAACTACTCCAAGCGGTGGCGCAATTGACGGCAACTCAACAACAGCCGTTGCATCAGCCGCCCACACCTGCCGCCGCACAGCTCCCTACGTTTCGCCAGTACAATGAACGTGAGGAAGAATAGAGCGATTACTTGGCACAATTTCGCAGTGGTGGGCACTCAAACTTTGTATTACTGCCGAAACCTTTCCCCCACGCATCTCCTCATGATCTAGAATTTGATCGAATTGTAGATGCACTGAATGCTCATTATGAGAGAGAAAAGTTCTCGTAGCTGCGGTGCGGTACCGATTTTTCAGACTGAAAAAATTACCGTAGCAGTCACACCAGTAATGGATCACTGAGTTGAAGGGCTTAACCCGCAATTGTAAATTTGCTTGCTCTTGTGGACTCTCTTATAGTGACGTGATGTTGAGAGATGCAATTACGCAGAACATTCAGGACCCCAGAATTAGGGCAGCAATTCTAAAACAATCTGACCCCTCATTGGACAGTGTACTGCAGCTTATTGAAGCACATGATACTTTTGACTTCGCAGATGTAGAAATGCAAAGCCATAGTATTAACTCAGTGCGCCACAAAGGACACTTTCCTAGCCGTAGTTCTCAGTCTAGCCCTAGTGATTCTTATTTTTCTACCGGCCGTGCTGAACGGACAGTGAACAGTAGCCAGTGTAAGAGTGCGACACAAAGATCGCTCCATCGTGTTAGAAACGGTAATTTGACGAACTGGCGCCGACACTCTTTTCAGAAAAATTTTCGTAAGTCTTTCCCTCAGTGTGTATCTCGCCACAAACGTACGCATTGCCCTAGTCGCAACGCAACCTGTTATCAATGTGGCAAATCGGGACATGTACAGTCAGTGCGTATGCAGAATGTAAATTCAAAGAACAGTGCCGTTAGAAACAGTGCTTCGCAGAGTGCGAGAACAGTTCATTCTATAAATGTCATACACGCCGTGGATTTGGGCAGTGTTTCTCTTGGGTCTCAAATGCAAGAAAGTTCTTTTGCGTCTATGGCAAAACTTCGTAGTGAGCCACGTCGCAAGCGCCGACGAGCGCGTAAAACTGTGCAACAGAAACTGGTTCAGGACAAGCACAATGACTATATACAGTGCAATCCTGTAGTGAACCTAGTGCCTTCTGCAACTTCTCATTGTAATAGTGCCCAGTACTGTGTAGCTAGTGACAGTAGACTTGATGTAGCTACTCAAAAATTTAGTGCAGTAGCCTCGCATTGCGCGGACGCCGATCAGGCGGTAGTGACATCTAGGGAAAGTGATATTATTCTGCCATGTGCCTATTCTGCGCCGCTTCCTACCGTACGCAGCCCGCGAATGCACAAGAGCAGCAAACAAACTGTGTCAGACGTTGCCCACATTCGTGCACCTGTCGAGTGCCACAAGCAAAAACTTTTTGTGACTCTTTCGATAGAAAATAAGATTGTGCAATTTCAGCTTGACACTGGTTCCGCTGTCACAATAATAAATAAAGACACTTATGAACTTCTGGGTTCGCCAAAATTGTCGCTGTCACAACAAGTGCTAACGGCATATACAGGACAAAATATTCCCGTGCTAGGAACGTGTAGCCTGCCCGCCTCTTTTCAAGGTGTAACAAAAACTGTTGCTTTTGTAGTTCTTCAGGCCAAATCTACGCAGAACATTTTTGGACTCGATGCATTCGACTTGTTTGGCTTATCAATTCAAAGAGCTGTGCTTCAAATTTCGTCATTAGTGCCTCAGGACAAAATCAATGCATTGTGTGACAAATACAGTGACTTGTTTTCGCCGGAATTAGGTTGTGCAAAAGACTTCGTGGCACATGTAACTTTATAAGATTCTGCTGTACCAAAATTTTGTAAAGCTAAACCAGTGCCTATCGCAATTCGTGATAAAGTTTCTGAAGAACTTAAACGTTGGCAAGATAGTGGGGTGATTTCTCCTGTTTCTGCGAGTCAGTGGGCCTCGCCTTTAGTAATTCTAACAAAGCCGTCAGGAAAACTATGTCTCTGTGCGGACTTCAAATCAACAGTGAACATCAAACAATTGTAGACACTTATCCCCTGCCCAGACCTGACGAACTGATGGACAAATTAGGACAGTCTCGCTTCTTTTCTAGGATTGATTTAGCAGAGGCATACTTACAGATGCCGCTTGATGACGAGTCAAAAAAGTTTTTCGTCATTAATACTCACATGGGCCTTTTTCAATTTCAACACCTACCATTTGGCAGTTCTTCCTCCCCGCTATTTTTCAGCACTTTTTGGAACAGCTGACATTTTCTGTACCGTGATGCTGGAACTATTTAGATGATATTGTGGTCTCAGGGCGCACAGTTGAAGAACATTTATCAAACCTGGAGTGCTTATTCAAAGTGTTGACTGCGGCAGGTCTACGTTGCAATAAAGCAAAGTATTCGTTTTTACAGACTGAAATAGAGTACCTAGGCTATGTGATTAATGCCCAAGGAATCCATCTCTTACAGACACATCTTCGAGCAATCAAAGACTTGCCTCCTCCTAAGAATGTGCACGAATTGCAAGCAGTAATGGGAAAGCTTAACTATTACTTCAGGTTTATTCCCAATCCCTCTCAGATTGCAGCTCTACTGCATCGCTTACGTAGGAAGAATGTTCCTTTTGTATGGTCTCAAGACTGCCAAGTTGCCTTTGACAAATTAAAGTCTGCACTACTCAGTGATGCATGTTTGATTCCCTTTGACCCACAGAAGCCTGTAGTGCTAGCAGTGGATGCCTCTTCGTATGGTCTGGGTGCAGTAATGTCACATAGTATTAGATCTCATGATCGTCCTATTGCCTTTGCATCCAAGCTACTGACGCCAATGCAACAGAATTAGAGTCAGATAGAAAAGGAGACCTTAGCAATCATTTACGGCGTCACAAAGTTTCATCATTATCTCTATGGCAGAAAATTCTATTTGTTGACAGACCACAAGCCTCTCACGTCGTTGTTCTCACCCACAAAGCCAATTCCGCCACGAACGGCACAAAAGCTTCAGAGATGGTCCTTGATATTGTCAAATTATCAGTATGAGATTTTGTACCGACCTACCACTAAACATGCCAACGTGTACACGCTTTCCCGACTTCCGGTTGGCCAGGATGTGTCGTTTGATTCTTCAGAAATGGCATGTTGTTAGACACACTCCAGAGATGCTTCCGCTGTTGCAGACTTCCTTTTGAACTCTCGTACGGTTGCACAGGAAATAGCTGTGGATGCAGACCTAAGTGTGGTAGCACGTTTTGTTCGCTCAGAGTGGCCGGCCAGAGCCATGACGTCAGAGTGTACGGTTTGTGCGGAGCATCAGGCAGCTCCTCCGCAAAGTTTCTCCGATTGGCCACGCCCCAAGGGACCATGGCAACGTTTACACATTGACTTTGCTGGGCCTTTCTGGAATACGCGTTGGTTAATTGTTGTAGACGCTTTCAGCAAGTTTCCTTTCGTGATTGCCATGAACTCAACGACGGCGTCTAGTACAATCGGTGCTTTAACATCAGTATTTTGCATCGAAGGTTTGCCTGAAACTATCGTCAGTGATAATGGAACTCAGTTTGTAAGTGCGGAATTTCAACAGTTTTGTCGTGTGAATGGCATTCAGCACATCACCACCGCACCTTTTCACCCTCAGTCTAATGGTGAAACAGAAAGTTTTGTTCGAACATTCAAGTCTCACATGGGAAAGATGAAAGGTCAGCACTCCAGGCAGCAAGCGCTACAAATTTTCCTGTCTACGTATCGGTGCATGCCACGTGACGGCCCGTCTCCTGCCGAGCTGCTACACGGCCGCCGTCACCGTACTCTCCTTCACCTGCTGCAGCCTCCCACGCACCGAGTCGGTTCGTATGGCGCTTCGCGTTTTCAGGTTTCGACGCCGGTTCTGTACAAGGTGTTTGCTAGACGTACGAGATGGATGCCGGGCATCATTCAACGTGTGCTCGGTCGCAATATGTATGTTGTACGTTCTTCCACAGGGTCGGAGCTGCGGCGCCACACAAACCAGTTACGCCTGCACAGGGCGCGCGATGCTGTCTCTGGTTCCTTGATTCCAGACCCAGTTCGTCGCCAGGGAGCACAGCTCGCAGACGGGTCCAGCGTCCCCGGACTACGAGATCGTACCCATGGAGGTGGACGCGCCTCCTATACAGTCTGCCTCTCCGCCTCCGTCGCCGCCGCTGATGACAGCGTCACCGAGAGGAACTCCTGGACCGTGCGTGACCCCGCCGCCTGGGCCACGCACCTCAGATGACCTGCTCCCTCTGGGCGGAGGTGTGCGCCCTTCCCCTCGTTTTGGTGGGTTTTCCGGGGCATCGCAAGGTGGATACCGGGGCGCGGACGGCGTCTCGATCCCAGCCTCAGCTACGACGCCCGTCCCACCAGTAACGCCCCCGCCCAGGCCCTCCTCCCAATGCCGTCGCCGTGGCCCTCAGCCCTACGCCACGACGGCGCGGCGGTTTAGGAGGGGGTGGGTGGAGGGGTGTGGTGTCGCACAAGTATAAAGTGCGCGCCGCCATGCACGCACGGCGCGGCGTTCTTACGACGTCAGCCACGAGCGCCCTCTGCTGCAACTCCGCTCGTGGCCACGACTGCTGCATCGGCCACTTGGGAATCAGATAGGCACCAGTTAAGACTTGGCTATCGGATAGGCACTAGGAATCATCAGTAGGCAGGCCTCTATCTAAACTATGTATCAGCATTCTGCAGTCTTGAACTTTGTAAAAGTATTATCTTATTTATACGAAATATACAACTTGCTTTAATTTAGCCTAGTGTTTCTAGTTTCTGCTGTCCCACTGGCTGGTCACCTCCGTACCTGCACACGCGTGCATCCTGTTTCCCTGTGTCGGTCTCTCTTTACTCGGCCACCGACACCCAAGGCAACTGGCGGAAACGAGACACAAAAGTGGAGACGAGGATGGGATACAAAAAACTGGTCAACATATAACTCAGTAAATATGAGATCATATATACTGCGATGGGTAAAAACTTTTCACTTCAGGCATGATGTTTTATTACATTTCTTATTTACTGCTAAGACACTCCTGTATTCCAGTGAGCTTAAGAAAATTCCTGAAAGATGACAGTGCTGTTGAAAATTTTAAAGCAACTTTGAACTGTGAAGTGCATACCGCTGTAGGTAGAAGCAATAGATATCTATAGAGCTACAAGGAAAGGAAGAGAATGAAACAAAATACATCCGACGAATACCCATTATTTCCGATAGATCTGGCTTTTAACTTTAAAAGACTGCAGTTTGCAGTAGGCCTGGCATTTTATATTATGATTAATAAATCAGTACTCGATACTGTGGAGTGTATTTGAAATCTCCATGTTTCTCACATGGACAGCTTTATATCGCTTTCTCAGGCATGGTCTCTCCACAGAAAATATTCATATTATATCCTGAACAACTCACAAGAAATATTGTTTATAGTCAGGGAGGAAAGAAGGAATATTAGAGTTTAACTCCCCGTCGACAACGTGGTCATTATAGGCGGAGCTATTGTTTGGGTAAGGATGGGAAAGGAAATCGTAATTTGAAGTTTTTGTGTATATTATGCTTATAAGTATGATTTAGTACAAACTGTACTGTACGAACTTTCATGGGGTTTCATAGGTCAACTGAGAGTACCTTGGGGCAACATTCGAGCTTCATTTCCAAAATCGGATCAGAGGAAGATATCGTAATTTGTAGTTTCTGGTTAATGCTACGCTTGAATTGCAGCGTAGTATAGCAAAGATCCGATAGAGGCGCTGTTACTTACATAGTACACCAAATAACTATTAAATGGCGATGCTGCGTTTTTTATTCACATAACTAAGATGTAATGCATTTTCCTTGCGGCAGCAGTGTAGTGTATTGATGTTGAATCCTTTTTGAGAAATCAGTCACGTACAATGAGGGGAATAATACTTTGTGTTGATAATGAAGTAAATAATTAATGTTATTCCGATCAGTAAATTAATGATCCCCCTAAAGAGAATATTTCGTTGCCAACGTTAACATACTTAACTGCTGCCACTGCAAGTAAAATTTAACTAAGGTACGACAAAAAAAATGTTTTTATTGGCTGTATCCCGCATGCCTTGCAATGCTAAGGAAAGAAAAAAAGTGCGTCTTTCCACTGGTATCATTTGAATTTAAATCATAACGACATCCTTTCGCGTCTATCGATGTTTACATTTACTAAGAATTCTTTGCAAGGAAACACGAATTATGTAGTTTCCTTTCTGATTTCGTTGCTTACTTATTACATCGGAGTCCATTCTGTTTAGGAATGCCTAGAAAACGGTGTAGTACAGTATGGTTAGTTACACAGTGCACTAAAGAAATAATAGTTGGCACGGCTGCATTTATTAAATTTTTTATTTCTTTTCCATGGTTATGCCATAGAACAGCAACGCGCCATTGAAGGTGCCGTTGGTTTTGTAGTGCTGCATAGAAACAATACATGATCGAGTTGTGCGAATTCCTTCAATAACAGAAGTATTTTGAATTAAGAGCCGCAATCTTATCTCTGCAAATACAAACTAACATTGAACAGCGAGTTGCTGATTACACTTGGTATATTCACAGCTTAACGATTTTCTTTGCGTCTTTTGACTGGGAACATGTGAGTATAAAACATAACGACATTCCTTCGCGTCTATCGATGCTGAAATTTACATAAGATTTCTTTTCACGGAAAATCAAATTTATGTACTTCCCTTTCTGATTTCGGTGTATCCACATTACATTTTGAGTACGTTTTGTTTAGGTATGCCTCGAAAACGCCATAGTACAGGAAAGGACAAAGTGGGGCGACGTTTGTTACATAGTACACCAAATAACTAATTATGGCTTTGCAGCGTTTATTTTAATTTTTTTATTATTTTTTTTTATTCTCATAACTATGGCATAATAGACTACAAGAAGTTTTACTTTCCGCGGTGGTGTTGTGCGCTGATGTTGGCAACGAGCGTTGAATGATCTTTCAAAAATCAGTCACGTAGAATGAGAGGAGTAATTATTTATGGTCACGACGAAATAAATAGTTACTGCTGTTGCGGTCAGTACATTAATCATCCTCCTAAAGCGAATACTTGTTCGGTCGGGGGGGGGGGGGGGGGGAGGGAGTGAATGGCTAGGACTTTGAGAGGAAAAATGTTCCTCACACCCACACGTCCCCTTCTAAAAACGTTAGGCTATCGCGGAATGTGGGAACTTCAGAGGGATGATGATTTGTCGAAGGATACTACCAGGGTTTTAATACGTACAAGAATTTTCGTACACTTACGAGAGTTTCAGCGTTGTATGAAATACGAAAGTCAATAACGTACGGAAATATACGAGAATTTTATTGTTTTTAACAAATATGCAGTACACACATTGATGGGGGAAGTAATTCCCCTTAAATATGTAATTAAATGCGCACAAATAGTTAAGGAATCATGATTAAGGACAAGGCGGTCTCTGTCACTCAACAACTTCATCCAGAGTTATTCTAGTAGATACGACTTTCACAGTGAACGTCATTTTCTATATTTTATAATACAGAATATTATATTTTATAATATATCAGTCGGAAGTGACGTAAATCAACCTTTCTCGGTCTCGAAACTGTCATTACAAATTTATTAAGAATGAACGAGATGATGAAATTTTCAACGAAACATCGCTATCATCCTGTATGTCTATAGAAGTAAAAAGTTCCCTCTCTCTCTCTCTCTCTCTCTCTCTCTCTCTCTCTCTCTCTCTCTGTGTGTGTGTGTGTGTGTGTGTGTGTGTGTGTGTGTGTGTGTGTAGGCTTGCATGTGTGTGAGGTGGGTGGGAAGAAGCGCTAGGAAATAATCGTTCAAAACTGGAAAAATTTTTAATGACCCTATACATAAGTAATATGGGAAAACATTATGGCTAGAAACAGTAGTAAACTGGTTCGGAAATTTACAAAATTGAAATTTAAAGGGGCGACGTCTTGGTTTCGCATAAAGGCGCTGAACTTTGTCGGCGCTCCTCTGGACCTGTATTTTCGTCTACAAATACATCCATAAGTCGCACGCCATTTCATGGTGTTTGGAGGAGGGTACTTTGTGATGTCACCTCCCCCTCTTTCCATTCCAGTAGCGTTTGGTTTGCAGAAAGAAACGTTTGCAGGTATGCCTCCGTTTGAACTCTAATCTCTATAATTTATCGTCATGGTCTTTCGCGAGTTATACTAGGAAGAAGCAATATATTAATGAAGTCCTCGAGAAATGTATGCTCTCGGAAATTTGACACAAGCAGATGTGGAATACTTCTCTTGTAACATCTACTACTGGAGTTCGTCGATCATGCTCTTCACGCATTCGAGTTTGCTAAATGAACCTGTAATGAAGCGTGCTGCTCTCCTTCCGATGTTCTCTCTCTCTTTTATCAACCTTATCTAATACTGATACCAAATTGACGAGCAATATTCAGGTTATCAAGAACTTGTCGAACGAGCGCATGAATGATCCCAAGCTCTTTACCCGTTCATTCCACAGACATACGTTACTAGACTGACAAACGTCCCTTTGTGACTGAAGCCTGATTCCGCCATCTTGCCTCACCTCACGTCAAAAATCTTTCGTACGATACTACTATTTTCTTCTGATACGATATGACGTTGTAAGCTTTACTAATTGGTTTGAACATGATTTGCGTTTGGGCTAATACTTCCGCAATAATTTAGTTTAACACATAGGCTTACATTGTCGAATCCTGTTATAAGAAGAATGTGTTACGTACGGTTCAATTTTACTCAGCGTTCTGGCGGCCTAGAGTGATTATGTTGCCAATCATGTGACGTTGGCATTAGCCAAACCCATAAAAATGCAAATGTTTTGTCATTAAGTCTTCGTTTACGAGAGCAGTTATTTTTACTGAGCGAACGAGGATACATATAAGAACCTGTCAACCATAGAGCAGAATCATCATCGCAGTTGATGTCATATATTCTATGAATATTAAATAATAACAGCTGCAGGATCAGAAGTGACGTCTATTCTTTCGGAACAGACGCCACATGTATATGTATATAATATGCCGGTGACGGGCAATGATCCTATCGTTAGTAGGGAGGGGTGGGCAAGTTTGAAGCCCTTACTCTTACGGGAATTAGTTAAACTACGAGTTTGAGTATTATGGGCAGGGCGAAGCTGGGAATTTGTATCTGACGGGAGGTGTGCATGGGTAGTCCTTGGAGGTGCGCTGATCACTGTGTCCCCAGTGGTGTAGGGGTCAGCGCAACTGCCTAGAAAGCAGGAGACGCGGGTTCGAATCCCAGCTGGGTACACATTTTCAGCTTTGCCCAATCGCAGTTGATGTCATATATTCTATGAATATTAAATAATAACAGCTGCAGGATCAGAAGTGACGTCTATTCTTTCGGAACAGACGCCATATGTATATATAGAATCATCATTATTTATTTACTTATTAGTCTGTACGAAACACTAATCAAGTTATCCTGTGTGGATTTCCAAGAATATTAACATCTTGGTGAGGGCTTTCTACCGTTTTGTTGATATTGCCAACATAATCATGTGAGGCCGCTGGGACGGTAAGTAAAATTTTACTTTTACGTATAGTGAAAGCTGACTGTACTCATCTGAAAAACACTCAGAAGAATAAAGATGTATGTTATCCACGACAAATATCACATTTATAACGGCCATACTATTAAAAAAAACGAAGTTGATCGAAAGTAGTAACCGATTAATTGTAAGGTAACCCTTAAGGTAAGCCTTACATTATAACGAGGAATGAGCTTCATTTTGAACATATTATTCGTTTGAACCTGTTTATAGTGAATATATAGTAATTAACTTCTTATGTGACTTAATTAATTATCGTGATGCACAATGTATGTAGGCAACTTAACTGTGAACATTTTCTGTCATTTATTTATTATCTGTATTGTAATTGTTGATGTACATATTATTTTATTTTATTTGTACTTTGTATGTTTTCTATATGACTGTGATTAATTGTTATGTTTAATTTGTCAATGTAAAATATTTCTCTGTGAACAGTTATCGATATGGCTCCTCAGGTCAGAGACTTTATCGTATAGCAGCGCTCGCCTGTGGGAGAGCAGGCAAACATCAGTATCTGCCGCCCCGTGACGTAGAACAGACGCTCGTACGCGGTCCGCGCTCAAACAATATAAGTAATAAAGTTGAACAAAGTGAAAGTTATAATTTGTTATAAGTGCAACGATATGAAAGTTTATGTGAAACCAGTGAACATAAGTGAAGCAAGTATTGATCTTAATTAAACATTTATTCGTTCGTTCTGCTGAGGCAGAAATTCATTACGTGTTCGGTAACCGTCCCAGACGTCCGAAACGCGGTAGCGTCATCGCGGACACTAACGGTCGCGATTAATTACGCGATTCGCGAAGCATCACGGCGAACTGCTTGCAAGCTGCCAAAGGAGGAGCCACTATCAAAATGATTTCTGTATGAAATTGTGTATCTTTCTATGACTGCAGAGTACCACGTTGCTGGACTGATAAATAAGATAAGTTAAATGCTATTGGTTGTAATTCACTGTGAATGCATATTTAAGTTTTGTTAAAATACAAGAACATTAGACAGTACTGTTGCTATCTTATTTGAACAACTATTTAACCACTCATAATTAGTATGACAATCTTCAATAATGCATGAATAATATTTCTACACAATTTTACAATCAAGTGAGTGTCATTAATTGTTAGAGACTGTAAAAATCATTTAATTGAGACAATTTTGCTAAAATTGATGGTAGAAGATAACAGACAGTTGAATTAATGAATAATTTTTCTATATCGTGTTGCACTGAGTTCAACAATAATAGCCACCGCCACATCTATCCTATAAAGAACCAAACTCGTACTAATGTCGTATGTATAGCATTAATTAAGACTGATTTACTTAAATTTCCTATTTGCTTGAGTGAATTAATTTTATCAGATACTGACTTTAGTGGTTGGACTGCACCCACTTGCCAATCACTTGATGTTAAAAATCCTACTATTCATAATTTTCTAAATTATCATTACCATTAGCGTACTGCCGGCCGCGGTGGCCGAGGGGACTGAGGCGCTCCAGTCACGGTCTGCACGGCTACTACGATCGGGGATTCGAATCCCCCCTCGGGCATGGATATTTGTGCCGTCCTTAGGATAAGCTATTTGATAAGTAGTTTGTAAGTTTAGGGACTGATGACCCCTTAGTTAAGTCCCATAAGCTATACAAACATTTGAACATTGAACATTAGCATACTAATTGAGTCGTACGCATTGCACATACGAAGTAAGTTAATTTCTTCTATATGTGTGTGCACAGTCTCTGTAGGAGATTTTGTAAGGAAAGGAAAGGTGAGTGATCTTTTGAAAAGTTTGTCAGATAGGGCGATAGTATTTGTTAATTACACTGTCTTGCTAAATATTTTCAAAAGTTAACTGCACCACTTGCATTAATCACGAGTTTAAAGTAACCAACTACGAAATTAAGGTCAGGTTTGTTATGTTGCTCAAACATCACAACAACAGCCACTACAGTTAATAACGCGTAAAACAATTTTTTTTACCTCCACTTACATTTTTCTTCAATAAAATATACACCTTTCACCCAAAATATCCCCTATAAATATTTTCTTTCCTTACATAATAAAAACAGGAAATGCGTCTCATTTGTGTATGTGTCAAAGCAGACTGTAGATTTCGCAAGAACTCTCAAAAGAAGAAGAATACGTGTTATCCATAATAAACAACACTTTTTGATGACCATAATACTGAAAGAAACTTCGAAGTTGAATGAAATTGGTACAGATTAATAATAACAGCAAATCAATACAACTCATTTCTCTACGGCATATGTCAAAGCTTACTCCAGCTGAATAAATTATAGCCATATACAACACACGAATTTCCCACATGTCAAAAGTCTAAAGACAGCGTAGTTACGTCAGTTCATCTGTATTCTTACGACAGTTTTCCGTAATAACGCAAACGACTGCTTTCGCGTTTATAGTATAGAAATATGGCGGCGAGACTTCACTGACATCAGTGATATTGTATACGGTATTGCCAGTCTAGTAATATATGTCTGCCGGCCGCGGTGGCCGAGGGGACTGCGACGCTCCAGTCACGGTCTGCACGGCCACTACGGTCGGGGGTTCGAATCCCCCCTCGGGCATGGATATTTGTGCCGTCCTTAGTCTTAGTTAATTCATAAGTAGTTTGTATGTTTAGGGACTGGTGACCCCGTAATTAAGTCCCATAAGCTATACAAACAAACAAACGCAAGCTCCAGGTCAGAGATATGATTAATCTGTCGCGAGTGGAGTGGAATGGAGGCGGACAGATTGTGGTTGGGAGAGGGGGGGAGGAGCGGGCAGGAGTAGACGGACAGAAGGTGGACAAAGAGATCAGGAGAAGGAGATTATTGACAGGAGCTTATGATCCAGTTCCCATACAAAGTGAGCAACTGCCATACAGTAGCTGGTTTGCTAGTATGTATACCAACCAGCCTCAAGCAAACGGTGTGCCGTTCTTCTGCTGTGATAGTTTTTCTCCACTGCGTGTTCGCTTTTTCGAATTGACTTACAACTATTTAATAATAAATAAATTGGCTGTCATTCTGAAAAGCTACGGCGCAATGGCGTTCTTGCCGTACTTTGGTATGTAGGGGATGTTAGCCAAGTACCTAACCAGGTTAATGACTCCAATAATTGGCCACTGTGAACATCACATTAAAAACTCTCAGGTGTTCATAGAGAAAATCAAACAGATTCGCGTCGGACCAAATGATATTTTAGTTAGCCTGGATGTGATATCACTGTTCACAAAAGTTCCTGTGGAGGACACATTGAAACTCTTGGCAGAGAATTTTCCTCCAGAAACAGTAAAGCTGTTCCGCCTTGTGATGACAACTTCTTGTATGGCGGTAAATTTTATGAAATGACAGATGGGATGGCTATGGGTTCCCCGTTGTCTCCAGTAATGGCAAACTTTGTTATGGAGAAGTTTGAAGAACGAGCATTAAATTCAGCATCGTCCATCTTCATTTTTTCGTTATGTCGTTGACATTTTCATGGTGTGGCCACATGGCTTGGAAGAACTCGAGCACTTCGTGGAGCACATGAATGGTTTCCACTGTAGCATCCAGTTTACTGTCGAGTCAGAGAAAGAAGGAAAGCTGCCTTTCCTAGATATTTTAGTACAACGGCAAACCGATGGGCGTCTCGGCCACTCTGTTTACTGCAAACCAACGCACACGGATTTGTATCTCAGCGCACAGAGTTTCCAACACCCTGTTCAGAAGAAAGCCGTTCAAAATACGTTAATATACAAAGCAAAACCTGTTTCTGACGAGGACCATTTGGAATCCGAAATTCATGATCTTAAGTATTTGTTCCGTAAGAATGGCTATGGTGATATAAAGACAGCGTTTACAAAGAAACGGAAACGGGATAATACTGAAGATCCAAGTGACGGACAACCGACGGCGTTCTTGCCTTTCTGTGGAGCTACATCGAGCAAAATAGGCAGAGTTCTGGGGAGACAAGGTATAAGATCGATTTTCCGACCACCTAGGAAAATTAAGGAGATGCTGCGCCCTGTAAAGGATAGCCTCGGCCTTAGGATCCCTGGAATATATAACATACCGTGTGAGTTCGGAAGTAATTATATTGGTCAGTCCATTCGTACCGTTTCCGAACGCTGCACAGAACACCAGCGGCTTATTAAAAACCGAGAACTGGGGAAATCTGCGACCGCTGAGCACAGCCTCATGAACAAACATAAAATTTTGTTCGACGAAACAAAAATTTTGTCCCAGGCCTCCACATACTGTATAAGTCGACCACTGTACGTAACAAGAGCCCTGTTTAATCATTAAAATTAGTAAATGAGGTCCGTGTGAACTACCGGTTACTCCCTGCTATAAAGCCTCGTTCCCTGGTCCAAACTGAGAACTGACTCGTTTCAAATTACTTCAATAACAGGAAGTTAATACTACAGTGGTCAATATACATAGCAGCTCACACGTTATTACACACAGACATTAATAAACAAGCCACCACATTTAAAGTTAACTTAGAAAGGTGGCTAATAAAACATTTATGGCGCAACGGAATTTACACTTAAGAACATTTGCATCTGAGCTTGTGTTCAGCACTTGTGAAGAACAATATTAATACAAGAGGGAAGGTGCTCTAAAACTACAATTTATAGGTAGCTTACGGATTATGCTGAACATAATCTTGTTCAGATTGAAAACATGCAAAATGGGGAACCAATTTTGTTAACACAATAAAAATGAATAATGCGGACGGTACCCAGCCTAAATTATACACGATTTAACACTACTGGGGGGGGGGGGGGGGGAAGGATTCACAGACAACACTCATTCTCTTGCACACACGTAATGCCACAGCGAAACTCACGAAAAACAGCGTGCTGAGACGAGGCGGAAGCAGGCGCCGCTATCGTAGGCGAAATTCAGCAAGTCGGAGGTAGCACAAAACACAAGATACAAAAACACTTTGAAGCTGGCTCTGGTCTGTCGTGCCTGTTTTGAGATGGTGCGCCAAGTTAAATTACACCTGCATTGGACTGCGAGCAAACACGCTAACGGCGACGCACGGCTACGTTACATGAACGCATTCCACTGAAGGTGAAGTGGTTGAAAATCGGATTCATTATACAAAACCACGGTGGAGTCTTAAGTTGCAGTCTGATGGAAATCGATCTAGGTTCTGGTTTTATATGAGAAGTGGCGTGAATTCAGGCGACTAGCTGCAAACTCCGGAAGTCGGAACTCGGACTCACGTGGTTCCGAAAACCAATAAAATTGAATAAATTCAGTTTCCGAAAAATAAAGAAAATTACCTACAGTATGCAACCCATGGAAATGTTTGAATTACATGAGGAAGCTATTGAAGGAGGTTGTACAAGGCTCAGAGAGAATTATTGACAAAGACAGAATGCGTATTACTAGTCGGAGAAGAAACAGCGAAATTAAAGTAAGCGGGGAGAGAATATCGCGAAATATCAGTGGAAATCAGAAGGATACCCGCATAGTTACTTGCCTGATGGGCATGTAATGAACAAGAGTGGAAGCTGAAGGATTTGTTCTATGAACCAACCATGTGAAACACATATCACTCACGGAAGGAAACGATGAGAAGATTTTTATAAGCTTGCCTTTCTGTGGAGCTACATCGAGCAAAATGGCAGAGTTCTGGGGGAGACAAGGTATAAGATCGATTTTCCGATCTCCTAGGAAAATTAAGGAGATGCTGCGCCCTGTTAAGGATAGCCTCAGTCTTAGGATCCCTGGAATATTTAACATACCGCGTGAGTGCGGAAGTAATTTTATTGGTCAGTCCATTCGTACCGTTTCCGAACGCTGCACAGAACACCAGCGGCTTATTAAAAAGCGAGAACTGGGGAAATCAGCGGTCGCTGAGCACAGCCTCATGAAAAAACATTAAATTTTGTTCGACGAAACAAAAATTTTGTCCCAGACCTCCACATATTGGGACTCTGTAATCAAAGAGGCTGTAGAAATAAGAATGAGTGAGAACAACTTCTACCGTGATAGCGGGTATAATCTCAGCGATGCTTGGATACAAGCTTTCGATACAGAAAGGCAAGAGAGACACGTCACGCAACGTCTTCGATACTACGAAAGGGGTGGCGCCACCACCGAAGACGTATACTGAACCTATGACAGCGTGACGTAGCGGCCGACCAATCATAAGCCGTCCATGGGCTATTTAAGGCCACCACAGCACCAGCATTGTCAGTCAGCGGCTCCTGACGAAGAAGATGGAGGATATCTTCGAAAGCTTGAAATTTTATCAAGAATTGACGCGGCAATAAGTCCGAGAAAGTTTTAGACAATAGAGGACATACTGAACTTTGATGATGGATTTTTATAATTTGTTGGTGTTCAGCCCTTCTTCATAATAAACTAGCTTAAACTCGCGGCTCCGCTCTCGTGTTGGTTGATTATGATAGGTAAGCTATCTTTCAGTAGTGTGCTCTGAGACTGGTTTTGAAAGATGAAATGAAATACAATACCTTTTTTAGAAACAAACATTAATTTTTTTAATCACCATTCGAATAAAAAAGATAAAATTATGTGAAGTGCTTAATGATTTACAATAAATAATACATACATTATTGTTTATAACCTGTGTTGCAATATCTCAACACATATGGTGAGAGTAATGTCCAAATACAGTTTCATTTCATTTTAGAGCTTTCTAGTAAACTACGTTATTTGTAGTATTGTTTGGAGCGTAAATGTAGAGATTTTTAGGGTTGCCCACCCTTGAGCAAACGACGTATTACAGACCGATCACTTGATGTAATGCGTGAAACGTCAAATCGATGTTTTTAAAGAGATGTATTAAAAGAAATTTCTTTCTTACTGCTTTATTTATTTATTCTTATATTTCCTTACAGAGGAAGATCTGAAGACATTGTAGCACGAATAGACCAAAGATATGATCTGTGACATCACGGATCGCTGTATGTAACCTCCTTGCTATAACGTCGCAAACGTCATCACTGGCCTTCAGTCCGAATTTTTTTTTTTTTTTTTTTTTTTTTTTTTTTTTTTTTTTTTTTTTTTTTTTACATAATTTAACGACTTTCAACCACCATATCTTTCACCCCCTTATAGCTATCGGCAAGGAACTGCTATGGTGTACAACGGGAGACGTCGGGAAACAAATACGCATTAACCATTCGTTGGCGTTCTGCAGTTTTCGCTGCAGAGCGAAATATTAACACACACACACACACAATTAAAATTTTATATACACCGATAACTTTCCATCCCAATATACTCCACCCTTTTATCATCATCAACCCTCAAGCAACAATGCAACCAATAAAACCATTTTCAAAGACTAATTATTGTTCCGCATTTCGCGTTATGTTCTTTAAATTACTAAACATCTATCAGATCGCTATAAAACCGTGCCTAAAACCTTCCTCGGGTATAAATTAGTAATTGTAAAAATATTGAAGTTTCTGCGTCTTGTCGTTCGGACGTGATAAGCGTACACCGAACAGACATTCACATTAATATATATAGATAAATAGCTATCCGATCGCCATAAAACCGTGCCTAAAGCCTTCCCCGAGTAGACGTTAGTAACTGTACAAATTTTTAGCTCTGTATGTCTTGTGGTTCAGACGTGATAAACGTAGACCGAACAGACATTCACATTTATAAATATAGATAATTCTATTTAAAATCGGGTCATTCTTTTCGGGACTCCCTCGTATTATGATTCCGTCCTTTTTAACAGATCTCGACTACTATTAATGAGAAAACCGTCGCTAATAACTGGCCGTTTCATCACGGCGGCGTGACGTCAGACGCCACGCATAATCCACTGAGAGCAGCGCGGCGCGGCGCGGCGGTGACATTTGTGATGGTGGCGGCGCGTTGCGTTGCGTGAGCCGCGCTAATGAGTCAGACGGTATTGTCTCCTCAGGTAGGCGCCGGCACGCCCCCTTGGCACCGGCCGTTCCTAAAGCTGCCAGCCGCGCCTATACTAGCCCAGTGACGACAGCCGCGCCGCTTACACAATATAGGCTGCACCGGAGCGCCGCTACTTCCGAGAACCGTGCGTCTATGCGGCAGGCGCGCCGCGGTTCGAGTCCGCCTAGTGCCCCATAGAGTTGCTCACTCATGCTGGCTCGTGCGCGCAGACCTCAAAGCGGCCGCTCGGTCTGAGGTAAAACTCAGTCGAAGAGATAACACTGGCTCTGAGAGACGGAAAGCCACAGATTTTGATGGAATTCACTGCGGTAAATTTGCAAAATTATGGCTTGCACAGTTCTTCTCCAACATGATGGAAACTGGCAGAATACCAGATACCCTTAAGAAAGTAAAAATCATAGCAATACTGAAACCAGGTAAACCGAATGGCCAACCAAACAGCTAGCGCCCAATTGCTCTTCTTAGCATGATCTAAAAACTACTGGAGAGACTTATGTATAACAGAATTACTCCATATATCCTAAAGTGTATTCCTGTGGAACAAGCAGGCTTCCGGCCAACAGGAGCTACACAGATCCTACATTGAGGCAGGCTTCCAAAGACAAGGTATTTATAGACCTGACAGCGGCATATGACACTGTATGGAGGCAAGGCCTGATTCACACACTATTCCGCATCGTGCCATGTTTGAAAATGGCTAACCTTTTCAACGAGATGCTCTGCAACAGACCATTCCAGGTGATACTTCGAAATAATAGGAGCAAAATGATGAAGCTCAATAATGGCTTGCCCCAAGGATCAGTCTTGGCACCGTTACTTTTCAGCGTGTATATAGGCGATATGCCCAATACCAAATCCGAAAAGTTTGGATAAGCAGATGAATGGGCCCTAGCTACTCAACATCGAGATATGGAGCATACTAAGACTGTCCTGACAAGCGGCTTGTCCTTACTGGTAACGTACTTTCGTGAATGGAGACTACAACCAAGTTCAACTAAAACTGAGGCTATGTGTTTCCACCTGAATAACAAATTAGCTAGCAGACGCCTTAAGATATATTTTGAAACAAAATTCTGTCTCATAATAAAAATCCAAAATACCTGGGAGTGGCATTAGGTAGAACCCTGAGCTCATCAACACTGCTGCAAAAATTCGCACTAGGAACAATGTCGTTCAGAAACTGTGTGGTACCAGATGGAGCTGCACCGCCTCTGCCCTGCGCTGTTCTGCTTTGGGACTTGTCTACTCTGCGGCAGAGTACTGTTCCCCTGTTTGGCTAAAGAGTGCTCACACCAAGGTGGTTGATACAGTACTGAACCAAACTATGAGGATTATTTCAGGTACAATAAAATTAGCCACCATTCACTGGCTACGTATACTGAGCCACATACCGCCACCTCACTTGCGAAGAGAACACGCGCTTCTTAGAGAATATTAAAAAAATACAAGACAACCTGCAACTTCCGATTCACGCTTTGAGCAAAGACACTGACAGAGATAGATTGCGCTCTAGATATCCACCTTCCAAAAATGTCAAAGATCTGGCGGTAAATGGTTTCTGTCTTGAAGAACGCTGGAAAGTGGAATGGAAAGAATCAGCACCACCATAGGTAAACACCTCACTGAAACTGTCGGACAGACCTCCAGCCTTCGACTTACCCCGTAAAACCTGGACCACCCTCAACAGGATCAGGACGGGTCACGGCCGATGTGCGGACACTCTACACAAATGGGGAGGAGCGGCATCCCCAGAGTGGGACTGCGGCGCTGAGAAGCAGACGGTCCGGCACATCATTGCAGAGCGCCCCCTGAGAGCCTGCTCTGGTCAAAGTGCAGTTCAATATATTAAAAGCCTAAATGTTAATCTGTAGTTGTATATATTTTGTTCATGACATAATTGCATTTAAATATTTATGTCTTGTATTTAAATGTCAAAGTTATAAAGTTATTGGAGCAGTATATTTTTCCATAAACGTGATTTGTACTTGCAATATGCTAAATAAATAAATAGTATGCCCGGTCTTCCAAAAGTATACCAGTGGTCGTTAGACTAATAAATATCCAAAGTATCCATATATGGTAACTATCTACAGTGGTCGATAAAATTTTAATAGAAATTTATTCGCAGCAGCGAATTTTTTCCGGCTCCACTGTATGAGGTGTAGAGGTTCCACCAAAAGGCTGAGAACCCTCTCTAATAAAAAAATAAAATAAAATAAAATAATAATAAACTCAGCCAAGAACACGTCGAACAGCCACGAAGAAAGTCGACCAACGACCGCAAGGAACAAAAATTACTAAAAATGTCCGGGCTATATGCCGTGGTCTGGTGGATTTATTATAGAAACCCAACGTTTCATCCCCGACTGCAGAGGACATTTTCAAGGGGGATCGTGGCACTTTCGAATGTCCGATGCACACCCTGGCTCGCTACTGACTTTAAAAAAAAAGATGGCAGATGAAATGGGTCGGCCCTAGAAAGGTGTTTGGATAACACAGGTAGACATGGATTCTGGGGTTTGGAAAGTAACTGGTGTTCTTTACTAAATTTGCACCCCTGAATATGAAAATCATATCAGTTTTTTTTTCCATCACCCTCAGTTTTTTCTGCACAGCTACCCCCTTTCCAAACCTACCATTGGCTGCGAAATCTATGTTATGCAGTGTCCACAACTACAGAGATGGGACAACGCTGCATTTTTTGTGTGAAGGTGAGGCAGAGGGGGCTAATGAGCTTGGGGCTGACGTTCCATTATCGCCACAGAAATCAGTGAGTGAGTGCTACAGCTACAAGAAGGTGCTTTCGCGCTTTCTTGTGAGTGGTGGTATTTCACTGAAGGTTTGTTAAAATGTCAGGAATGCAGTGTGTGAATAGCCCAGATACATTTTGTTATATCTGTGGAAATTATGTGATACGTGCAACATGTCGACAAATAACAAAATTTGTGCAGAAGTCATATTTTGCATATTTCGGCATGAAGCTCGGCGATCAGGACAAGTCATTTGCTCCACACATTGTGTGCCATACATGTGTGAAGCAGTTAAGGAAATAGAGTGAAGGTAAAATCAAGTGCTGGAACTTCGCAATTCCTATGGTATGGCGTGAACAGAAGAATCTTGTTGATGACTGTTACTTCTGTATGACGACTGTAACGGGATACAACAGAAGAAACATATCGTATCCAAACTTAGACCTGTTCCTCATGCCCCAGGGCTACCAATCCCCTCTCCACCAACATCAGTGGATTATCTTGAATTCTCTGAACCAGATGTAAGTCAAGAAAGCAGAGAATCCGACTACTCTGAGTGTGGTACCGATAGTAGCCCAAAACCTCTTACTCAAACAGAACTTGACAATTTGGTGAAAGACTTAGGACTCTCAAAAGATGCAGCACAACTGCTGGGATCACGTCTCAGTGAAAATAACTTACTTGCACACGGTACATCATATTCATTGTACAAAAATCGTAATAAAGATTTCAGGGAATTTTTTTGTTGAAGATGGTTTAATGGTGTTCTGCAAAGACATCGCCGGATTAGTGATGAAAATGGGAGCTCAGAAGTATGAGAGTAAGGAATGGAGATTGTTTATAGATTCTTCAAAGCGAAATTTGAAAGCAGTGTTGCTACAGCCCTTTAAACAGTTAGGATGCAAGGTCTCTCTAAAACTACATTTTCTAATGTCACACTTAGAGAGTTTTCAAGAAAATTTGGCTGACACATCAGAGGAACATGGTGAACGATGTCATCAGGAACTTAAAACTATGGAACATCGTTATCAAGGTCGTTGGAGAATAAATATGATGGCTGACTACTGTTGGTGCATCACACGTGAAGGAGAAGTGACACACAAGAGGAAAGATATCAAGCGTTCATTCACAGGCAAACGAAAAGTAGTACCTCTACCTGGTAAGTGCCCACCATAATATTTGCTTCTTATAATTCATATGCCTTTCTTCCCATTCTTTTTCAACCACTTTACTGTTCCATTTCGTTTCCATTGTCCCGTAATTGCTTTCCAATTTCCTATTTCATTGGGCGCAGAGTTAGACAATGGTGAATATGATGATAGTGGTGGTGCAAAAACCTGACGTGCTACAGAGAAACAGGTTGCAGATTTGTGATCAGCAGGGTCAATTTAGTCAGAAATTCATATTTTCATGCAAACCCCAGACAAAAAGTCAAAATTTGTCGACCTGTGTAACTTAATTGTTAACATGACCGCTCGCGAAAAGCAGGAAATTCTGTCTGTTTCTTTGGTTCTTTCCCGCACCTGCAGGGTCGACACTGTGTTAAACGCGGATTTAGCATGTGTTAATATTTACAGGGTGGCCGGATGCCCTTCCTGTCGCCACCCCATGCCCCCAGGAGGAAACGTGTACCCCAAATGTCTGCGTACAGTGTTGTGTGTGAAAGTGTAAAGTGTTACGAAATGTTTGCGAATCGTGTAACTGGACGGGACTTGGGGACCAGCCCAGTATTCACCTAAAGGGATTTGGAAAACCGCCTAAAAACCACATCCAGGCTGGCTGGCACATACGTTACTCTGTGCTGGCACCCCAACCCCTTTCGTTAATCCGCCGGGCGGATCCGAACCGGGGCCGGTACGCCTCCCGACGCGGAAAAGCTCGGCTAACCGAGCGGGTAAAAAGATGTAAAATCGAATTCGACAAAATTCCGAATTCCGACTTCGACACAAATTTTCATCCCCGTTGTTTGGTAGAACAGTGGACGTGTAAGAAATTTGGTAATGCGAATAAATTTCGAAGTAAAAAAAACCATCCAAAATACCTGACCACTAATCTCGGCGATCAACACATTATGACCACCTGAAAAGTCGCACGTACACATCATTCCATTTCAAATAGGACAGTAGGAACCCATGCACGTTTTGTGCGGTTTCAATTTTCTGTCATAGAAAGTAGACATTAAGTTAATAACTTTGACAAACTCGTATCTGTGATACGGAAAAGCTTGCGGTCGTTTTTAGGAGCGAATGGAAAATCATGCTTTATTACACACATAGCTCAGAAACTACTCATAGTAAAATTTTCAGATAAATTACAAAATGAAGGCACTATTGTATAGATTGATGTGGTATTAATTTTTGGAATTCAAATTTCGAGTTTTTTCATCAGTAGTCATATTTTGTCTATAAAATGAATTTTTAAGTGGAATAAAATGTATGTCATATTACGTAGGCTTCCGCGGCCAGAGTCAGATGACATAAAAGTTTTCTGGGTATGGTTATTTAAGTAATAGCCTTACATCATGACGCGGTACCATACCCAGAAAACTTTTATGTCGTATGTCATATTGTTCAGCATTTGATTTAAAGACAGTACCAGTAAACAGTTTTATGGTGTCTTGAATAGAGTGCTGTAGAAAAAATAAAACGTATCCAGAAGCAAATTTGCCGACTGCGCTAGGCAGTGTTATATGCAACTAGTCAGTTCTTATATTACGGCCGCAGTTGCCTGTGAGGCGTCTACCCGTGTTGAATGGCGGACGACAGCCACCCGCAGTCTAACTTGTGAGTGCAGCGGCAACTTATAAATTTATCACTTAATTATTTTTCCACGTTAATGATAAGGGGCTTCATAATACTTGAAACGGAAGTCAACGTGTAATAAAAAGACGTTCAAGGCAATTACGTAAATTTAAAAATGTTCAAATGTTTGTATAGTCTATGGGACTTAACTACGGGGTCATCAGTCCCTAAACTTACAAACTACTTATGAACTACTTACGAACTAGGACGGCACAAATATCCATGCCCGAGGGGGGATTCGAACCCCCGACCGTTGTGGCCGTGCAGACCGTGACTGGAGCGCCTCAGTCTCCTCGGCCACCGCGGCCGGCTACGTAAATTTAATCTTTATGAAAAATTCACTTATTTTAATAACTGAAAAAAAAAGGATTTACAACAATGAATTAATTGTTGTCGTGTTATTGTTATATACCAACATCAACTTCTGATATTCAGCTTCAAAAGGAACCGTGGTTCACTAACTAGATTATTGAGTTACAGAAAGCACGCAAAGTTCGCGTTCGGAAATTAACGCTAACTTCACCAAATTTTAACTTGGAAAATAATAATTATTTAAGGGATAAATTCATGACAGTTGTTTTTTACATTAATTGACACATGTAGAAATTGTTAATTTTTTTTAAATACGTGGTCAATTTTCTCATTTTTCGTCCGATTTCAAATTGAATAGCCCTCACACGCGCGGCTTGTTAGAAAAAATTGCTACCGTGTGCGTCACTACCCATAGTGAAAACTTCGATCAAAAGTAGTATTTCGAGTAAGACAAAAGAGAATTTGAAATTACTAAAACTGGAAGGGTGTTGCGTTCAAAAAAATCTAATATTTCTAAATTTAAGTGACTTAACTACGTTGGTTATCAGTCCCTAGGCTTACTAACTACTTACACTAACTTAAAGTAACAAGGACAATACAAACATCCATGCCCGAGGGAGGACTCGAACCCTCGACGGTGAACAGTCGCGCGCACCGCAGCAGAGCACCTTAGTACGCACGGCTGTAGGGTGTTGCATCTTTGCCAGCCAAATATTATGCAGAGATCCGTTAATAAGATAATCAAAATTTTATCTACAGTATACAAGCAAGAATGCACTAAAATAAAAAAGTTCAAACTCTCCAATTCTTGCAGGAACGATAAACATTTTCCCCCATTGTGGTACGTTAATGAAGTTTCATTAGATTCTCAATATTAACCACTCTCCCTGAACAGTTTGTCGTTTTTCGTTTTCTTCTTTACAGTTATCGCACAAGTCAAAGCCAGAAATGTTTTTTTCCGTCATGGTAGCCATTCCCTCTTGCGTAAAAATACTTAGTAACAGCGTGGCAATTGTTTGTCACTTTGGTTACGTCTGCGCTTGTTTGGAAAGCTCGTGGATAAAAAAGCGAATTTGACAAACAAGTTTGATCGTTACTTGACCACACCACTGCGAATGGAAGCGAATACAAGACAGTGAGAATTCACAGGCAATTCGCCATTGCTGACTGAAATTTTCTGGGAACTAGCGACACTACAGAAGGTGCATTACGTGTCGACCCTTTAAATGCTGTTTTTCTTTTCTTTCTCTTAATAATCGTCATACAATTTCAATAGATAAAAATATGTGTTACAGTCACGATTCAAAACTGTAACATTTAGACAGGAATATTCCGCAAGACAAGCACACTGTTTTTGACGAAGCCATAAAAATGGCGTAGGAAAACAAGAATATCGTGTTTCCAGAATTGTACGTAATCGTGAAACCAGTATACGTTATACTGCCTTGCAGCTATTGCTATCATTTGCATTATTCCAAAACTTTGCACCCCTGTTGTTCGACGATGCTCGACAACTTGTTTTTTCAACGGAGGAAGAAATTTTAAAAGCTTGATAATAATTACCAACGATCAACATAACCTGAAGAGAGGCTAGTAATTACACTTCGACTATTAGCAGCTGGAAACATTTACGTTAGTACTTCGCAAATAAATTGCTGCATGCTCGCTGTGACGTGAGCGAAGCACTATAAGGATTTAATTAAAGTACATATAAGGGCGACGAAGTGAATGAAGAGTGACTCATGATACGCGAAATATACATACAACCTGTCACATACGATGCTTGATAAAATCTGCTATTAGATTATACGGACGATAGCAATGAGTGCTGGAAAGCTATTTTTATTTATTAGGTTATTACATCAAAAATGTCTAATATAAAACTGATCCATCAGCCTCGTAATTACAGCTACCAGCGTAAATAACGAGAATGATAAAGTCTTTCCTACAGTTTCAATTTTAGTTAGCATAATAGATATATAACCGTACATGTTTACTTTTAAGGAAATTTATTGTACTGCTGCTATTTCACTCCGCTTTCACCTGAGAAAAGCATAAAATTAATTCATCATCTTTGTCTCGACCCGCAACTGAATGCTTGGCAGTTTTATAAAAGAAATATCTGCTAAACCAGGCATTGCCCGGGTAAATATGCATTTTTCCAGTCTTATAATAGAAACGAAAATAAAAACTCGTAAAAGATTACGTCTTCATGTATCCACGAAAACAGCTTAGAAACAATGAAACAGTAAAACAAAGAAATATGCATAATGTACAAAATTTCAATTGTAGTATTCAAAAAAAGAAAAATAGTAATAAAATACAAATGATGTCTAACATTAATTTAATTCAAAACTTGACTATAAACAATATTTATTGATACTTGTGAGGGGAAAGTTTTTGTGACTCATTCTTTACGACGTCTTATCTCCTGAACTATGCGTTGTAGGTGGTTTTAACCTCGCAGAGATTGTTGCCTCAAACTAATCAATATGTGTACCAAGTTTAGTTGAAATCGGTCCATTATTTTAGGAGATGTGGAAAAATTCCGCATGATTTAGCAGTTTTTCGGAAATGTCATTACTTATTACGTCATATCTCCTGAAATATTTAATAATAATTTCGTGTTGGCCTGGTGATGTCTTTCAATTGCACGCCACTTCGGCGACTTGCGTGTCCCTAGCCTAATCCAGTTATCCAACCGGGGAAAGTGTACCGACAACGTGGAATCCGAAGCACGTTTCGTTTCTGGCGTCTCCTCATATAATTTGGAGGATGGGTTAGAACGCAGGCTGAAAATACCGAGGTCCGAACAGGTTTCGAACCCGCGACCCTTCGATTTCCATTCTAGCGCTTTACCCCAAGACCACTTTTTTTTGGGGGGGGGGGTCTCCTTCCTCTCTTTCAACTCGTCCTTCCTCTCGCCAAAGTCGCTTTCATCGCCGTCGGCTTCATCCGCCTTTTAATAAGCTAAGATATATTCTCCTGTAGGCATTCTTAAAAATAAATATCTTATCATTTTTGATTGTTTAATAAAAAGAAATGCAGAATTCGTCGCAGCTCTGTCTTGAAAGTAAGGAATTACTGAAAATAAACATAGATATAAAAGTTCATTCACATTGTTGCGTGTTTAACTTCAGCTCAGTGGTTGCCCAACAGAGTTCGTCTTCTCGAAGTATGTGGTTAGTTTCCGTGTTTCAGTCCAATTTCCGTTCTTATCCTGTGTCTTCCCAGTTAAGAGGTGTGTGACTTTACAGATACAGAAGGAAGCTGATTGTTTCCATGTGAAAGGCGGGTTTTGTCGGGCTGTTGGGTTCTCCAGCCGACCGACTAACAGTTTGGACCTAGTGAATGGGATACAGGTCATTAGGATTTTCCTAATCTGCTCGGAAACCGGAAACGGCGGTCTTGGCTGAGCGAGGGCGGCTCTCTCAGACTGTATCTGAAATACAATATAGCCACACACGTTATTCTAAAAATCTATATAAAATCAGGGAATGATCATACTGCAAATATAATTATATCAATGGATTCAGGAGACTTGGAAGAATCAAACGCCGTAATTTCAATTTCAATATCCCTTATTACAGATAAAAAGCCGACAAATTTCAGTACTATAATAATGATATTATAAGACTTATATTTACAACTAGCTTATATTCCTCTGCTTCGCAACAGTTGTTAAAGAAGGGCCTGTGGGTATCATGGCTTTTTAGGGTTCCGGAACTCACTCAGTTTTAAACTATTCATCCCCTCTTTCCTTGATGTGTGAAATTCCAAAAATACCTAAATAGTTTATTTTTCTTTTTCAATTGGCCAACGGGCCAAATATTAATTTCCGTAGCTCTAGACTGAAAATCGTCCCAATAGTAACGCATTTTCAAAAAGAATTTTTGATCCTCTGTTTGACCCTCTTAGTTGTTGAATTTGTACAAACACTGAAACACGCATTTTTAAAATCCTGACCAAGAGTCCATATCGGAAATTCCAACCAAGCATGCAAATATCATTTTTTGTAATTCTGGTTCAAAATTGGCTTAGTAGCAACGTATTTGCAAAAAATGTTTCACCCCCTAATTGATTAATTTTCTAAAAATACCGAAACACGTGTCTGTTTAATTCTGACCAAGAAAACATATACCAATTTTTGCGGTTGTAGGTTCAAAATTGCCTTATTAGCAAAAGATTTTCGAAAAATATCCCCTATCCAATTTAACCCGCATGATGGTTGAATTTTCAAAAATATCGAAACATTTTTTTTTTTTTTATTCTAACGAACAATACAAATACCAATTTTTGTAGCTATAGCTTCAAAATTGTCTTGACAACAATGTGTTTTCGAAAAGAATTTTTGATCCCCTCTTTTACCCCCTTAGTTGTTGAATTTGCAAAAATAGCAAAACACGTGTCTTCTTAATCCTGATCAAGAGTCCATATCCTAAGTTTTGTAGTTATACCTCGAAATTTCAGTTAACAGCGACATATTTTTGAAACTCAATTTTTTCATCCCGTATTTCATCCCCTTATTAGTCTAATTTCCAAAAATACCGAAACACGTGTCTTTTAAATTCGAACCCCGAATCCAAATCCGAAAATTTGTAATTTTAACTTCAAAATTGCCTAAATAGCAACAGATTTTTCGAAAAAAAGACCTCTCAAATTTAACCCCGTTGATGCTTGAATTTCCAAAAATACAGAAACACGTATTTTTTTAAATCATAACGCACAATAAAAATGCCAATTTTTGTAGCTATAGCTTCAAAATTGTCTTGACAACAATACGATTTCGAAATAATTTTTGATCCCCTCTTTTAACCCCTTAGTTGTTGAATTTCCAAAAACACCGAAACTCGTGTCTTTTTAATCCTGACCAAGATTCCATATCCGAAGTTTCGTAGTCGTAACTTAAAATTTGAGTTAACAGCAACATATTTTTGAAAATCACTTTTATGCGTCACCTATTTTACCTCCATATTTGTCGAATTTCAAAAAATGCCGAAACACGTGTCTTCTAAATTCGAACTCTGAATTAAAATCCGAAGTTTTGTAGTTCTAGCTTCAAAATTGCCTAAATAGTTACCTATTTTCAGAAAACGTTTCATCCCCTATTTCACCACCTTACGGACGGAATATCGAAAAATCGCTTCTTAAATGACGCCTACAGAGTAAGATCAACACCCTCCACAAATTTCAAGTTTCTATCTTCAATGGTTTTGGCTGGGCGATGATGAGTCAGTCAGTCAGTCAATTGGGACACTTCCTTTTATATATAGAGAAGAGATTATTGATACGTAGTGTTTATCAGTAACCGTTTAAGAAGCAAATGGGCAGCATTGTACCACGCCACCTATCTTAAAAGACGCATCACGTTATTTCCGTATTCTTTCAATAAACTTTGTTTTACTCTCTTGTTCTGCTTCTCGTTGAGATAATCATATTCTTGTGTCAGAACGTAGATTTCACCATAGAAACACAATACATTAACCCAGCAAAGCGCATTATATATATATATATATATATATATATATATATATATATATATATATATATATATCATATTTAATATTATTCTTAGTAACGTTCGTTTTTTATGTTGTACACTGCCACTTAAATATTTCATGGCCGACTGAAAATAGTAGATATGCAGTAGATAATTTATACATAAACAATTATATGTATTTGTGGACAAGAGCTGAATATATTTGCATAAAAAGCCATGATAAATATTAATTGTGTAACTATATTTCGACGGCGGCAGTATATTTGAACAGTGAGACGCCAAGCTTAATAGCTACCTGAGCAAAGAGCTTCAGTCTCAACCGATTATAGTATTGTTAAATATGTATTTGTTTGTTAAATGTAAACAACATTTGTAGGGAGGTGATCAAAGCATTTAATTCTGTGATATTCAAATGTATAATATTTTGGAAGGGAAATTGTATTTTAAAGATGAGGCTTTAGGATGGGTGGAAGGATACAATTTTGAGAGCAGGTAGAGCATGCTTTCGAACGCTTGGGAAGGGACTCGTCACTTGGACGTGGTAGTGAAAGGTTGTGGCGCTGGGCGGTCTGAAGCCGCGTTACGAACTTGTGATTTGAAGAGATAGGCATGTGTGGACTTTGAAAATTTACGGGACTGTGACTGCAGAACTTAGTCTCTGGTGAAAAGTGGTAGACGGCCAAGGTGGCCGAGGGGACTGAGGCGCTCCAGTCACGGTCTGCACGGCCACTACGGTCGGGGGTTCGAATCCCCCCTCGGGCATGGATATTTGTGCCGTCCTAGTTCGTAAGTAGTTCATAAGTAGTTTGTAAGTTTAGGGACTGATGACCCCGTAGTTAAGTCCTATAAACTATACAAACATTTGAACATTTGAAAAGTGGTAAACTATGCACGGTAGTAGGGCTGTGAAACTGTGATAATTCAGCAATCGTGTACTTATGTGATGACGAACTGTGCTTTGTAACAAATACTGTAATTAATCGCGGATTAATTTGGAACTGCAGTTTTCGATGGACTTCACTAATTTACGAGTGATAATTTGGAACTTTTACTCTCGAGTGCTAATGATACTTATTGTGCCTCTCATGAACAATAGTTGGAGAAATATTCAGTTATTTGCCGATATATAAAGTAGGACCACCTCCGCATTTATGTATAATAAGAGTAATAAACTCCACTTATACAGAATTACTTCGTGAGTGAATCACTTCTTGAATCACTTGTTGATTATTCAGAGGTTTAATTTATGTTTGTTTAGTTATATTTTCACGTCATCATATGCAGTTTGATAGACTGGCTAAATTACAGCTTAATTATTGATCTTGTGTAAACAGATTGGATAGCTGTTTAGGGCATAGAAGCTGACATACATAACTCACCCCTATGAACAGAGACAACGAGCCATGAACCTTTTACTACCCTGAGTGATGTATTGCCCAGTTCTTATTGGTGAGTACCGACCGATAGGAAGGTCGAAGGTATTACCACCACGGTTTGTCTCTCGTAACTCCGAACAGCGTCATGGCCAAAGCTTCCCTGCTGCTCAGTTGGTGCTACGCTGTGAACATCGTTACTTCTAAATTTCTTCTTATCATTCGCGAAATTTGCTTCTGGGTATACCATATAGAATCCAGTTTCATTTCAACTAAATCTGTAGTCTATTCGTCCAAGGTGAACTGTTAATTTTACCTTAGTACATTAGTTGTTCATTAATTGTTGTGTTTAAAAAAACTGCATAATTTTTGCCATAATTGGGGGTTGCGTGTAGTTTTTGATGCTGTATACGTAGATACATGACGAAGTCGTGTTTACTGGAATCTTGACTACTGAAAATATAATAAACTGTATCTCCTTTGTTCCAGTTTGCTGAATTCCGTTTGGTCTGTGGGTAGGGTATGGCGTCGGGTGTGAAGAAGTTAGCTGGTGTTATTGCAGCTGCAGACCTTCTCGTTATGCTCGCCAACAGCTGTCGAACTATCTTACAAACCTATCTCACTTTCCCGCAAACAAATCTGTATTGTAGAGTGAATCTGTTACATAGAGGGGAGAGGGCACATAATGTCACACTAGATGTTCGTGGACCCACTACAGAACGGACGGTGTAGCGTTATCTCCAGAACCCCATAAACGTGACCGCAACAAACCCCTATGGAAGCCCTAAGAATAAGAGTACAGCTCTAGATCATTCGTTATCCGTCATTAGTCAAAGTCTTTCTACTGTTCGTCAATTTCCTTAATATGGTACAATAAACGTACTTATTTGATCTCAGATATAAAAGGCTTAACTTGAACAACATTGTACAACCCTTTAATAATTCCTGAAGTCGGTTATTTAAGTAATAAAGCCGTTGGATGTGGAATCTTGTGAACAACATAAGAACCTTCTTATAATAATAAGATGGGTTTGCATTCTTTATCTTATTTAGAACTTCTGTAATATAATATGGTAGTCTACTGATAAGCACTCTAATTAAATGATTTACATTCATAGGTGGATCTGTTCGCTTTATTCTATTAAGATACCGCTTAAAGTATTTACGATAATCTCTCCTACACAAAAAATTCGAACGAGGACCCAATATTTCTAAAGACATTCGTTGATGTTTTCCTTTCGACCAATATTTATCGTTAAACTGTTATACGAAGTCTTCCCAATATTTAAAGTCATTCCTATTTAAAATAGACCACTCCGTAGCCTCGCTTTCTAGTTGCCCTATTACAAATTGTATTCGTTTATTATTATGCCAGTTGGTAGGAAGTGCATTAACAAATAATTTTATGAAAATTATTGGGTGAAGTTCCCCATTCGGTTTGAATGCCTGAAATCTGTTTCCCACGTTAGCATTAGTTGACACTTGTAATTCTTCGCACCCACCAGTTGATTATAAGATAAATTAGACATTATTTTTTCCGTCGTTCTATTTTGGAAAGGAAATACCTAGTAGTGGTACAGTGTACTATCCGCCACGCACTTTACGGTGGATTGCGGAGTATACAGAGTGTTACAAAAAGGTACGGCCGAACTTTCAGGTAACAGTCCTCACACACGAAGAAAGAAAATATGTTATGTGGACATGTGTCCGGAAACGCTTAATTTTCATGTTAGAGCTCATTTTAGTATCTGTCTTTAAATGTAAATTGTAGGCTGACTAAGTGTCAAAATGAACGTTTTGAGTAAAACGCAAAAAACCTCCTAAAATGAACTGTTTGTCTTTATGTGCAATTTTTTTCGCCTCAATTTGTGTCTACCATTAATCTTTAAAGACTTATTACAGTTGAATTGACTATTCAATTTTTATCTTCCTGTTAAAAATAAGAATATGGCTATGTTCCATACCCTCTACTGTAAATACCAGGCTATGTGCAATACCCTATACTGTAAAAACCGGGCTATGTCCGAAATTCGAGTAAAAGGAAAGCCGTATTGGTCTTTGTGGTCTGGATGAAGGTCAACAAAGGCGCCATACATTCTCTGATAATTCAAATCTTGGCTTAAACACATAAGTGAACTTTTGGCCCTTGTGTAATAACTTTCCTCTTGGGGGAAAATTGCTGTGCATTCAACTATACGCTGTGCATCATCACCTGTGTACTTCTTCTCGTTGGTTTTATTTCCCCTACATTCAACGTACGTAACGTCACCACGATTTTTCGATTTAACCAATATTTCAACCCTGTGCTTTGTGATGCCATGGATTTCCATAAATGTTTGCTTGCACACTTGTTTTTGATCGCCTTTGCCACCAGGTATCGTATGAAATACACTGGCTTGTCTTCTACATTCTGTCGAATCTGTGGACGACCCATGTCGCCTACGTTTAATACTTATGTTTCCCATTAGATACGAATTTTGCTTGACGTTATCTCCTAGTTCATAAAACTGAGTAAAGACGTTTAGTTTTGTCTGAAGGCAATGCTTCTGCATAGAGATGGGCATCGGCATGTAACCTACATAAAAGAAGGACATTAGAAATGTAAACACTGCGTCTTATAACTTGTTTTTTACTACTTTGCAGCAGAACAAAAACGCATACACAAACAACTGCGACATTAAAAGCCGAAGGAAAACAACTTCGAGCTATTAATAAACGACAACCTAGGTCTATGATGTTATAGAGGTATTTAAACCTACCGCAACATTTGGAGGTTGTTCCTCAGGCACTGTCACATTCCGGCTTTTCTTGTAGGACTTCTCTTCTGCTCTAAGCTTATTTACCATTTCCATTGTAGAAAAAGCACAAAATGAATAGTTACTGCTTGCTACACGATGGAACCTCAACTCAAACAGTAATAACAAATCTCACGTGCACCTCTGGCCACTGGCACATAGCCCAGATTTTACTTCACAACAGGTGGCACATAGATCGTCGGGAATTCTTGTGAGAAACATTAGAACTACTTCCACATTGAATAACAGACAGCCCGCTTTATACTGAATAGTGTTAGGCATGTAGCCCACATTTTCACAATAAAACAAAAATTTTCATTTTTGGCACTTACCACGGATTTTATTTTCAGTCTACAATTGAAATAATTTGTGCAGACAATTTTCAAAATACCCAATTGTTTCGTTAGTATGTACTGTACTTCCTCGATTCACCGCCAGTTGGCCCAATTGAAGGAAGGTAATGTTGACTTCATTGCTTGTGTTGACATGCGACTCATTGCTCTACAGTACTAGCATCAAGAACATCAGTACGTAGCATCAAATGGTTAGTGTTCATCACGAACGTGGTTTGCAGTCAGTGCAATGTTTACAAATGCGGAGTTGGCAGATGACCATTTAATGTATGGATTAGCACGGGGCAATAGCCGTGGCGCGGTACGTTTGTATCGAGACAGATTTCCAGATCGAAGGTGTCCCGACAGGAAGACGTTCGAAGCAATTGATCGGCGTCTTAGGGAGAACGAAACATTCCAGCCTATGACTCGCGACTGGGGAAGACCTAGAACGACGAGGACACCTGCAATGGACGAGGCAATTCTTCGATAACGATAACCCTGATGTCAGCGTCAGAGAGGTTGCTGTTGTACAAGGTAACTTTGACCACGTAACTGTATGGAGAGTCCTACGGGAGAACCAGTTGTTTTCGTACCATGTACAGCGAGTGCAGGCACTATCAGCAGCAGCTGATTGGCCTCCACGAGTAGACTTCTGCGAATGGTTCATCCAACAATGTTCCTCATTTCAGTGCAAATGTTCTATTTACGGATGAGGCTTCATTCCGACGTGATCAAATTGTAAATTTTCACAATCAACATGTGTGGGCTGACGAGAATCCGCACGCAATTGTGCAATCACGTCATCAACACAGATTTTTCTGTGAACGTTTGGGCAGGAATTGTTGGTGATGTCTTGATTGGGCCTCACGTTCTTCCACCTACGCTCACTGGAGCGCCTTATCATGATTTCATAGCCGCGGTGGAGTAGCCGAGCGGTCTAAAGCGTCTCGCTGCGGAGCGCGCGGTTGCTCGCCGTGGAGGTTCGAGTCCTCCCTAGGGCGTGGGTGTGTATGTTTGTCCTTAGGTTAGTTTACGTAGGTTTAAGTAGTTTGTAAGCTACGGACTGATGACCACGCAGTTTGGTCCGATAGATTTACAGACATTTGAATTTTGATTTCACACGGGATACTCTACCTGTGCTGCTAGATCATGTGCCTTTAAAAGTACGACACAACGTGTGGTTCATGCACGATGGAGCTCCTGCACATTTCAGTCGACGTGTTCGTACGCTTCTCAACAACAGATTCGGTGACCGATGGCTTGGTAGAGGCGGACCAATTCCATGACCTCCACGCTCTCCTGACCTCAACTCTCTTAACTTTCATTTATGGGGGCATTTGAAAGCTCTTGTCCACGCAACTCCAGCACCAAATGAAGAGACTCTTCGTGCTCGTATTGTAGACAGCTGTGATACAATACGCCATTCTCCAGGGCTGCATCAGCGCATCAGGGATTTCATGCGACAGAGGATGGATGCATGTATCCTCGCTAACGGAGGACATTTTGAACATTTCCTGTAACAAAGTGTTTGAAGTCACGCTGGTACGTTCTGTTGCTGTGTGTTGCCATTCCATGATTAATGTGGTTTGAAGAGAAGTAATAAAATGAGCTCTAACATGGAAATTAAGCGTTTCCGGACACATGTCCACATAACATATTTTTTTCTTTATGTGTGAGAAATGTTTCCTGAAAGTTTGGCCGTACCTTTTTGTAACACCCTGTGTATGCAGATGTAGATCTTGCTTTTTGTATCTGAAAATGTGGTGACCCTGAATATGGGTAACTATGGCGCGACAGATAACATTTCGGAAACCGGCCATCAGTATTGCACACAACGGATGCTTTCGTTTGAGTTGAGATCGTTGTAGCGAGGAACGTTGTAACGGATGCCCGAGTGCGTCGGCGCCGGTGACGCGTAGCCTGAGAGTGATTTGTGGACAAGGGCAGCCGGGCAGGCGGAAGACGGCGCGGTTAGTCGGCAAGGGCGTGGTCGCCGCGAGGTCAGCCCGCTGCCGCCGATCTCACGGCCTGCACTGCCCCCCTCCCCCCCTCCTACACGCCACACCTCTTTCCTTTTACAATTTCAACAGCTTCAGAGGCCGCGGTGGAGTAGCCGAGCGGTCTAAAGCGTCTCGCTGTGGAGCGCGCGGTTGCTCGCCGTGGAGGTTCGAGTCCTCCCTGGGGCATGGGTGGGTGTGTTTGTCCGTAGGTTAGTTTACCTAGGAGTGCAGTGTAAGAAAATCAGGTGATGCTGAAGGAATTAGATTGCGTAACGAATCAATAAAGGAGGTAGATGAGTTTTGTTACTTGGGCAGTAAAATAACAAATGATGGTCGCAGTACAGAGGACATAAAACGCAGAATGGCAATGGGTAGAAAAGCATTCTTCAAAAGAGAAATTATTTACATCGAATATTGATTTAAGCCTAAGGAAGTCCTTTCTGAAGGCATTTGTGTGGAGTGTTGGCTTGTATGGGAGTGAGACATGGACGATAAACAGTGCGGACTGGAAGAGGATTGAAGCTTTTGAAATATGGTGCTACAGAAGAATGCTGAAGATTAGGTGGGTGGATCGCGTAACTAATGAGGAGGTACTGAACAGAATTGGGGAGAAAAGAAATTTCTGGCATAGCTTGACTAAAAGAAGGGATAGATTGGTAGGACACATTCTTAGACATCAAGGAATTGTGAATTTAGCGTTGGAGGGAAGTGTGTGGGGTAAAAACCGCAGAGGAAGACCAAGAGATGGATACAGTAAGCAGATTCAGACAGATGTAGGTTGCCGTTCTTATGTGGAGATGAAGAAGCTTGCTCAGGATAGGGTATTGTGGAGAGCTGCATCAAACCAATCTCCGGAGTGAAGACCACAACAACAACAACAACAAGCTACGAACTGATGACCACGCAGTTTGGTCCGATAGATTTACAGACATTTGAACATTTTTTTGAGCTTCAGATAATCATCTAAACGTTTACAATAGTCTTGTGTAGTTCGCGAACGAACTAGTTCGGAAGAGCGCTCCCACAGGCGAACTAGTTCGCAGATCCCTCGCCTCTTAGTTCGTCCGCTCCTTTTCCGAAGACTGGCGGGTAACAGCGAGAGGACGCGAGAGCGCGCAGAATCGCGTGATTTCCTTCGGCCAGTTTCCGTCATTTCGAGCTGAGATGCAGCTTAGCTGTAGTTTCATAGTTCACTGCCACAAATTTTCTTTTCTAAGGTATTCAGCAGTGTCTAAATGTAACATTCATTCCATAGTGTAAAGAAGTAAACAGAACTCAAAATTAACAATGCATTTATATGCGAGAAATTATGCATCAACCATTTTCTCTCGCCTGCATGATACTGTTGACGGCTCGCGGGGTAGAATGTTGAGGATAACGTCGTATAAGCGACACTAACACTGTAAAGTAACGAATCCGTATAGAATTAATTAGCTACAAAACTATAGTTCACTGCCTGTCGTCAGGATGTAAAGGTGGTAACCCATTGTCATCAATGTTGCTAGCGTGAAGATAAAAAATTTCTTCTATTTCATTTGTTAATACAAAATCGATTTCTGTAATAAGTGTGAGGTTGACCGGGCTGGCTTAACTTTCTATGCAATGAGGCGGCCGCCCCTCTGAAACAAAGGATTGGACTCGCCCAGCACCGAAGACAAAAATACCTTTCTACGCGTGGGTAACTTGGTTTATTTAATAGAATAGATAAAGAAATCAATTTTAGAAATAAAAAACTATGAGTACTCTGTATGCAAAGTAGTTGAATACCATTGTATCACCCATTCGTGTAAATAACTGGTTTATTTGCTTAAGTATTTTATGTCTAATTGCCCAAAAATACGGGTAATAGCACACGCTTGGGCAACAGTGATCATTATGTAAAAAAAACTGTCATAACAAAAGAAAGAGCTCTTTTAGTAGCGGTAACAAAAATCAAAAAGAGCGGACGAACTAAAAAGAGCGACCTACTTCGCGGCCGAGCTTCGAAATAAAAGGAGAGCTACCGGTCGCGAACTAAAATATGCGCGATAGGTTGCGAACTAAAATATGCCTGATAGGTCGCGAATTAAAATATGCCTGATAGGTCGCGAACTAAAATATGCGTGATAGGTCGCGGAACTAAAATATGCGTGATAGGTCGCGGAACTAAAATATGTGTGATAGGTCGCGGAACTAAAATATGCGTGATAGGTCGCGAACTAAAATATGCGCGATAGGTCGCGAACTAAAATACGCACGATAGGTCGCGAACTAAAAATATGCGTGATAGGTCGCGAACTAAAAGATGCGCGATAGATCGCAAACTAAAAAATGCGCGATAGGTCGCGAACTAAAATATGCGCGATAGGTCGCGAACATAATTAAAAATCACGTGTTTGCCTTCTGCTGATGAGAGCCATTTCGAGGTTAGCGTCTGCCTGCAAGATTACATAGTTCAGTGCTACAAAATTTCTGCTTTGAAGTATTCTGCACTCAGTAATATCTGACTAACAAATTCTATGTTTGTTTGTTTGTAAATCTATCGGATCAAACTGAATGGCCATCAGTCCGTAGCTTACAAACTACTTAAACCTAGGTAAACTAACCTAAGGACAACACACACACCCATGCCCCAGGGAGGACTCCAACCTCCACGGAGAACAACCGCGAGCTCCGCAGCGAGGCGCTTTAGACCGCTCGGCTACTCCACCGCAGAACTAATAAATTCCATAATGCCAAGATGTAGAGATAACTCTAAACTTAAACGCGAGAAATTATCCACAAACTGTTTCTTTTGGTTTGTGTGATATCGTTAGCGGCTCAAGCAGCAAGCGCATGAAGCAGTTAGGTGGGGGAACTTCTCCCTCCACCTGCATGCGCAGACCTCGCCGCTCAGCCGTCATTGGGAGCGGACGAACTAAAAGAACGAACTAGTTCTCTGCCGCGAACTAAAGTGAGCGCTCCCGATCGCGAACTATTATGCGCAAATCTAGTTGACAAATCAACATCTGCATACGTACTCCGCAATCCATCCAGAGGTGCGTGGCGGGAGGTGCCTAGTACCACCCCAACGTACTTGCTTTCCTGTTTCCACTCCCATATAAAACGAAGAAAAATGAATGCTTGTATGCATCTGTACGAGCCCTAATATAATATAGAAGCGGCCGGTCAGTCAGCTTGCATTCGCGGCCTCTCGGTGTGACGTAGGCACGGCCAGTTGTGAGCAGTGTTGCCAACTTTGTGGATTTTCCACTAAAACTGATGGTTTCTGCTCTCCTAAAACCTAGTTATAGTTCATTTCACGAGCTACACAAAACCATCAACGATGAACAGAAGCAGTTAAAAATAGTTCAAGCGTGCCAGACAAGTTACTTATCAATATAATCCGCTGTATCAAGAACAGACATGCAACGATCAGAGGTAAAAACACATTTCTTTCGTAGCTAAATTGCGCGAAAGATGTTAAAAGTTGTACGTGATGTTTAATGTTGAATCTATCGTTTAATAAGACAACAAAAATAGTTTATTTTAAAGTTACTCATTCAAAACCTGATCTGGTATTAGTTGCAGCCCAAACAGTTGTCATATATTGATGTTTAACAGTCAAGATCACTAAGTCATCAGATAACTTCATCAAAATTTAACTGAACACGTACATTGTTCATTAACACAGTAATTTGGTTTAATTATGGCCCTGATATTGATGTATATATACTATTAAATGAGAAACACTGCATTAAACTGTTTATGTGCGCAACGAATCGTTTAACAAAGAACTGGAACTGTGACATGTAACCTGCATGAAACACACACTGACTATACTCAAAACATTTTACTGCGAGAAAGATATTAATACACACACTTTCTTAATGTTCGACTACGAGAATTTTATGCGGATCAGTACCTGATTATCAAAACTCAGTATCATACTCAATTAGCTGCAGTGTTGCATAACAATCATTTACTACGCTACCAATAAAGAAATCTGTTCAACAAGATTACCAAAATCAATACTGCACTTTAAGTCCACAAATAACTAATTATCAAATAAAAGAATTAGGTTAATCTTCTAACTACGTAAATGAAACAGGAAAGAAATGTCAACTTTGTTACTTATTAACAATAATCACCATTACATTATTTGAATGATACAACCTTTTCATAATTACATGAAATGCTATTACCTTCATTCCAGGGATGGTACAAACTTTTTCACAATTATATGAAATCCAATATATACTTGCTGGCACTGCAGCCTCTGTTCTACATCGGAGCCATATACACAACACAACTGCTCTCTAAGCGAGCTGAACCAGAAGTCTCCCTCTATCTCTGTCTGCACGAGCTACAATGCTATGCGATACATAATCTTTGCCAAAGATGAAACTTCACAGATTTATGTACACATATCGATACACACAGTAGAAGCAATATTATACATTTTCTTGCAAGCAAGTTAGTCGACAGAAAACAGGAGGCACAATATTAGACATTTTCTTACAAATTCAGCAATATACATTTTCTATGGACACGTTTCAATGTCACATGGCAGAATAATTACAAACTATGTACGAAAACAAAGTTAATTGGGCTACGCATATATTTCATTATTATATCCAATATTAATTAAAATAAACCAATCAGTAAAATGTTTGAGACGAAAGATACATATCGCACCAAACCCTTTCATGAGATGACTAGTCTGATAGATATGCTTGTCAGGAAAGTTATGTTATCTGTAAATAAAGCTAATATCGTCACTCAAAAGATTCGTAATTTCTTGGATTGAAGATGTGATCTGGGATTCCGCTTTGAAAAGCAGTTGCTTGAAATCAAAGAAAAAGAATTTTTTCAGCAAGATGAGAAAATGTTGCGTAATCGCTGCATAACATTTATTGTAAGTCTGATTGAAGAATAAAAAACAAGTGAAGCGTGGCCTGTTTAGGTAGTCCAGATGAAAGTACGCATAAGGCAAATGGAAAATGTCGATTACCGCTGTTGACGAATTCTTTCATTCAAGAGTAGCACTTGAATCCTTTGTCTTCCCCTACATTTTTTTACCCTCTATTACCGTGGAGGTTATTGCCTCATGTCGTCAGACATGTCCTATCGTCTTTTATTTACTTTGTTTATATTTACCAAATTTCGCAGGACAGAAAGTGAGGAGCAAGTCTCCATGGTGACGGAACGAGTCAGTATATCAAACTGAAACAAAAGAGTAGTAACAGATAAAGTGAAACGTATAGCAGTCCTACGCACACGACAGCCCAGATCTTAAGTAGAAAGAACCAACAACGTAACACAGAAATTGATTTTTTTTTTTTTTTTTTTTTTTTTTTTTTTTTTTTTTTTTTGTATTTTTCCAGGAATTCCTCGAGAGAGAAAGAGTGAATCATGAGGAAACAGTGTGGAATTACTGCTAAGCTTTTTTTATTTCTTGTGGCAGCTTATTAAAAATGAATGCGCATCTTTTTGCACAAGGAGGCGGGATCCAAATGCATCTTAGATTGCTGTCAATTGTTAACTGAGTGAAAACTACTGACTCTTGGGAATAACCAAACGTTAAGACCGCGCAGGAATGGATACGCGGCTTAACGCACCACGCTATGTACTGCTGCTCCTGCCGGAGGTTCGCGTCCTCCTTCTGACATGTGTGTGTGTGTGTGTGTGTGTGTGTGTGTGTGTGTGTGTGTGTGTGTGTGTGTGTGTTTGTTTGTTTGTGCGTGTGAGTGTGTGTGTGTGTGTGGTGTGTGTGTGTGTGTGTGTGTGTGTGTGTGTGTGTGTGTGTGTGTTATATCCTTAACGTACGTTAAAGTAGTTTGTAAATCTAGAAACAGATAGCTTTAGCAGTTTCGTCCCTTAGATTTACAAACATTGGATTTGAACAAATATTATCAACAACAAAAGACATAAAACAAGATATGTATTGAGAGGTGAGTGTCAGAATTCTCAAGTTTCTAAAGAAAGATTTCCAAATACTCATTTCTTTCACAATTCTACGAAGAACGTCTTCATTCGTTTTAACACTCCACCTACTTTTCAAAATTATTTTGTAGCACTGCATCTCAGGTGCGTCGATTCTATTCTGTTGCGATTTCCACATTGTCCGTGTTAATCTTCCATACACAACTTCGCTGCATAGATACAACTTTAAGATATTTTTTTCTTAATATTGAGGCCAACGTTTGATACTAGTAAACTTATATCGGCCACAACTGCTCTCATAGTCTGTGCCAGATAACTTTTAATGTCCTCTTTGCTTTGCCCGTCGTGACTTAGTTTTATTCCGAGGTAAGGGAATGCGTTCACTTCGTCTACCTCATGTTCACCAACTTTGACATTCTGTAACCTGCTGTTTTCACTTCTGTTACCACTTATAACCTTTGTGTTTTTGTGGTTCAGCTGCAATCCATATTCTGTTTTCATTAGACTATTCACTGCATTTCATCGACCCAGTAATTCTTTACTTTCACTCAGTAAGCAATGTCGTTAGTTCATCTTATCCTTTCAGAGTGAATTTTTTACCACCATGGAACTTGCATACAACTAATTAGATACTTCCCTTTGCCCTTGGCACATCTGCAAAAATACTCTACAAGTCACATTGAAGTTCATGGCAGATGGTTCATAGAAACGCTTTTATGTTTCTCTAACAGCTCGTGGAAAAAAGGAACACCTAAATCTTCCCGTTTTCGATCTGATTTCTCTTCTTTTATTTTAATGACCATGTCTTCCTATGCAAATGAGTGCTAACAAAATCTGTTCGCATTCGGAAGAGAATGTTAATACCTCCCTTTGCTCTGGGCACAATCTAACTGGTGCAGTCGATGTTGTCTCTGATATTATTGACCACCGTCTGATTTGCATTCTTGCTACCAAAACACGGCATCAGACAGTATTCACTGAATTTGTTCCAACTGTATTACGATTTAAACTGATTATCATCAATGTATTGACTGCTTCATGATCCTGGACATGTGCTGAAAAGCGCTTAGCTGACATTCTCCAGTTCTCCACAACACAGCCCAGTCACGCAATGCGTTCAGGGACACAACGGCGTGCTCCTACCTCAGGCAACGACATGAGTTCTTAAGCACCCATTCACACGTTCCGTAAAGTGCGGTACAAAGCGGTTGCTAAAACGAGCAGGGAAAGTCCAGTGCGGTTATAGGCGGCTGAAGGCGAAAGTCGACAGCGCACGCACAGAGTGCAAGCTATCAGGTAGCGACTGCTAACAGGAAACCAGCAATTTTAAATTGCCCTGCAACTACTGCATTACAAGGGGTGGACTAAATAACATAAACACCGAACATAGAGACAATATTTATTTATTTACTAGCTGTAAACAGGGCGTTGCCCCGATGTTTATTTATTCTACACTCTCGTAGTCCACCTTTCTTCCCCCCTCTCTCTGCATCCACCTGTTTCTCTCCCATCTCTCTTCTCGTTTCCATCTTTCCCTCTCTCTGCACAGTTTTCTTCAAGGTACCCTCTGCCATGTACCATACAAACATTTATGTAGCCAGTGATCTTCCTCTTGGTTTAAAGGTCATCTGTGCAAAAATTCATAAAGACTGGAGCAAAACTATGCATTTTGTAAAATTCCATAAGTTAAGTACCCTCCACAATACAACGAACGAAATTTTATACAGACACTAACATTCCTCTTGTTTTAAGGTAGAGTATGCAAAATTTCATCAATATTGGAACGAAACTATAGATTTCTATGCATTACAAACGCACTTTGTTGTTTTCAAATATTCCAGTTTTATTTCTTCTGAGAATAACGAATACAAAAACAAAAAAACAAAAAAATGGATCTGTGAAATAGGTGGAGCCGTTCTCAAGTTATGGTGCGACCAAGGTATTTAGGGATCCATTTTTATGTTGCGAAGTACCCTCCCCCACGTACCGTATGAAACTTAAGGTACTGTGACCATCCTCTTTTTTCGAAGGTTAAGTGTGCAAAATTTCGTGAAGATCGGATTGACACTGTAGATTTCGTGAGTCTGTAGGAGAAGTGTGCTCCGCCGTGCACCTATCGCAAAATCCTTTCTTAGCTAACATTTTCTACCTATATACTAAATTCCTGCCAAATTTCAGCTTCATAGGTGAACTAGTTTTCGAGATTAGGAAAACAGATTTCTTAATTTTGGATGCAAGAGAATTAAGGGAGACTTGCAGATAAAAATAAATAGTAACATACAAATCTGTAATGCTAACTTTATTTGATAGAAGGTCATGCCTGATGCGACAATTTGACGGCATCTACAGCGAAACTGTTGTGAGCGGAAGACTTCTTATAGTTTCATCATTTTGTGTGTGTGTGGGACGGGGGGGGGGGGGACGGTCAGTTACAAAACGCTTCATAACCTTCCGAAATTACGGTTCCATTATGTTCAAACATTGGGATTCTGCTGTTCTAGAGAGATATCTAACAAAGAACCCCTGGCCCTTCTTGGTTGTACTTGTGGGCGCAATATCATTTTGGAATATGGCAGGCTTAGTTAGGAATATGTTTGTCATACTAAGCAGTTTGATGTCGAGGATGGTCAGGTATTCATTCACAGTTATCCGATAAGTGAAGGTATTGACAGAAACAGTTGAATACCACATTATACAGGATGATTCACGGAGAGGTGCAAATATTTTATGATGTTATTCTTCAAGTAAAACTAAAGAAAAAAGTTCATAATTACGCGATTCGCGAAGTATCTCTGCATACTGCTTACAAGCTGCCAAAGGATGAGCCTGCAAAAATAATTTCTGTATTAATGAAAATCTTGTAATGAGCACATTGTAAAGAATCTATTGTCGAGCTACAGTGAAGCACATCGCGTGACTTAATGATTAAGATAAGTTGCATGGAATTTATTGTAATTAATGTAGATTCATGTTTGACTCTTATCAAAATGTAAGAAATTTGATGATACGTGTTCCATATTATTTGTAACAAGTAGTTACCTAATCTTGCCAATATAACAGAGCTTATTAATATTTCATGAGCAAAGTGTTCAAAATTCAAAGTCAAGTATTTAAAAGTAACTAATTAAGAGAGAGAAGAGTTAACGTAATAGCGAAAGTCAGTGATTAACTATTTCATTGTGAGAAATTTTGATTTACGTAACAGTGATAGAATTTTCACTTAGTTAATCAATATTTGAAAACGATCAGAGTTCACGTAAAGATAGAAACAGTGTTAACAATTTGTTTGAGACTATTTTGCTAAACTTGACTATACATGATCGTAGGCTGTTGCATGCCAGTGTTACGATACTAAATCAATCAACAGTAAATTAATTCTTGTTAAACACTTCACAAATAGGAATAGCAATCAAACATTAATTCAGTAATAATTATTTCAGATTTTATTAATTTTCATATTTAATGAATTACAAATTTCTTAAAACTGAGTTCAACAATAGTTACTACCGCCACATCTATCCTATAAATAACCATACTGTTACAATTATCGTATGCATTTATCTATCAAGCCTGAATTACGTAAATTTTACTGTTTTCCTAAAAGAATTAATTTTTATCAGATATTGACTTCAGTGGTTGGACTGCACCCACTTGCCAACCACTTTGTACCGAATGTATTACTGTTACAGTATTCAAAGTTATTACTACCACTGGCGCACTAATTAAGTCGTACGCATTGCACATACGCGATAGTTCATTTTCAGCTATCAGTGTGTGCAGTCTCCGTTGGAAATTTGTAAGGAAGGGGAAGGTGAGTGATCTTTTGAAAAGTTTGTCAGATAGGGCCATAATCTTTGTTAACAACACAAATTGTTTTGCAAATTATTTCAAAATTTAATTATACAACATACATTGATTACGAGTTTAACGTAGCTTACTACGAAATTAAGATCAGGTTTGTTAAGCCACGCAAACAATATTATGACAGCAACACATTTATTAATACGCAACCAAAAAATTTATTTTCTCTTTCCACTCACACATTCTCGCTCATAAAAAAAAAAGAAAAAAACAAAAAACCTTCCCTTACAGGGTAGCCAACCTTTGCTCTCTGAGAGAACAGCAGAGATATTCTTGTAGAACCAGAGAATACTAGACGGCAGTATGCGAATCATTGTGGGTAGTTCAGGTTGGCGGTGGATCCCGTTATGCCTTCAGCCAATAAGAGAGCTCCACCGACCAAGTTGAACTGAATAGCGGTTAGAACGAGAGTTCCACCATATTTGGGCAGAGTTGACTGAGACCTGGAGCAGAGCAGACGTATTTTAAGTCTGTTGTGAGTATCGGAAATGTGCTTACTTGTGTCGATTTTCTTGAATAATTCGGTTGATAACGTTGCAACTATTCGGTTTATAATGCTGTAACTATCATAGTTCTATCGCTAGATCTAGTGTGGGGTGCAAATTTGCAGATTTTTAATGTAGAAATTCAGTCTAATAAGGAACTTGCAATTTTAACGGAGTTTTTGAGTGGGACTTGAGCCATCAGCTTCAGGCCTACAATTTAATTTACAAGGGAATACCAGAGAAAAATGATTTATTATCCAGTGCCTGTGTTTCTATTCCAAAATACGTGACGATGTCCGTGGTAGACTTTTCCTTTATATCTTGTAACAAACATGCTGAACATGCGTTCTCGCGTTTTCCAGTTTTCGATAATTCTGAGTGCACAATGCCCGGTAGTAACTTATAATCACCTTCAGTGAGCTTCCATAACGTTTCTAAAGTACTGTACCTAAATTATTTTCCGAAATTTTTAGTATTTTCTGTCTTTTATTCGTATGAAATGTTTACCTTTTCCAACGGTTTTTTTTAAAGAGTCATGCCCCATCAGCACCATCAACTAAATAGGCGGATTAATAGCGAAGAACTAAAGCATACAGTAAACCGCGCGAGTTCAAGGTATCGAACCGTGAGTGATGTACGAGAAATTAGTGGATTTTTCGTGGCGGTTTGCATGATTGCCGAGCGCTGTCGCCATTAAACAATTTCTTTATTTCCTTACTTAGTAAGATAACTAACCCCTATAATCACCCTCGCTGTAACAAAATTAATTTTTGTCCCGAGATTATTGTTAGTTTGTTGGTTTTCTTTGTAAGAAGTCATAAATGATTATGTGGTTCCACGTGGCTTGGCTACGTCTCACTGGGACGGTCTTTTAGTATTTTACTGTGTTTAACTTAATTCTTCTTTTGTCAGAGGTTTTGTTTTTTCCTTCCTTCTGCTACGTATTTGATCAGTTTATTTGTGGTGTTTTCGCGATGTTACTGGAAGTTACGGTACTTGTTTTCAGTTTCTTGGCAGTGATAAGGAACCTCTATGCTGTTTCTCTCGGGAGATACATTATTTTTAATGTCTTGCAATGGAAATATCCGTAGAACTCGCAGTAGTCATTTGGCAGAGAATCATGCATGCAACGTGGGTGTATGAATGATGTTTGATTGGAGAAACTATTCCCTTGTACCCCGTTCCACAAATAGAGGATTTTCCACGACACTAAATGACATAGATTAGTGAGACCAGTACCATTTAATTTCATACCTACCCAGACGGCAAGGTAACGAACCATTCTGTTCATCCCATAAGCTTAACAAACATTTGAACAACATTCTGTTCATTCTATTACTTTGTAAAATATATACCCTAGAAAACCACGTTTATTTGAACAAATGAAGTATTCGATACCACATTTGATCGTGGTATTATGCCCTAATATTCCATATTTATTTTATATAAGCATCTTATGGCGTTTCTGGCAAGTAACATTATCTCTTTCATTACGTAGGTCTTTTAATGAACTAAAATAATTAATTAATTAATGATAGTCGTAAGCTCAATGTTGGACAATAATGTGTTTGTTAATGAAATTAATAACTAACAATATCTGAGGGACTCTGTAATGTGTTGACCGTAATGTAATACTTTGCTGATCGTAGAATTGATTAGTTGCTTTGATTTAACAATTTCAAATAATGTAAACATATATTAATACTGCGCTAATTGTTGTTTACTTACGATCTTTTTGTATTGTTTTGTTTTGATATGAAAAACTTATTATTACATTTGTCATGATTTTGTGTATCTTTGCGTAAAGTAAGATTTATTTATGTTTCATGAACAACTTGTTTTATATTAAATATTGTAACTTCCGTGTTCTAGAATGTTACCGAAATTATACTATGCAGGGCCGGCGCAAGGCACGTGCGAAACGTGCGACCGCACGGGGCGGCACTTTCCGGGGGGCGGCAAATCTGCCGACCCCACTTTTTTAGGACAAACTCAACATTCATGCGCAAGAGGGGATTCGAAACCAAATCTCGGAGACAGCGGCTTCGGAAACTGTGGCTTGGCGTCTCGACTACCTGCCGGCCGCCCCTGTTGAACAATGGGAGGGAGGGGAACTGATTTCTTTCTCACCACGATAGCAGCACCGTCGTGGTTACGGCAGAGGAACAGAGAGGGCGATACACGCCAGTATTCTTATGAGTGGAGCGCTGCCTGTCTGTTACGCGCCGTGTGTTTACTCACAACTAATTTTGCGGAAGTCGAAATCTAATTTGGATATTCGAATGGAATATTCGACACTGTGGTTACATGTTAAGCCTGAAGCAATTTTGCTAAACACTTCAAAGGGAGTTTTCGAGTGTTTTATTCTTCCCGCTTTATGGAAAAAAATCGTTGAACATTACTACATCAAACATATCCAAAACCTACAATGGCTAGAAGTATACCGAATGGGTAAATACGCTGCGAGTAATTACAAGGTATAAAGACATTGGTTCTAAGCCTGGCATAAGTTGGGTTTCGACGCATTTTTTTTTTTCAAAATTTTTTCTATCCGTTTCTGAGTGATAGTCGGACGTTTTGGTTTTTGAGCCATGAAAAACATGTCTGCGCCAGCAGGAACAACAATTAAATTCTGACCGGCACTTTTGTTTGACAATGCTACTCGCACACTATCACTTTTCCAACATTTATTTAGTGTATACAGTTTAACGTTGAATACATTATCTGTTAACAACGATTGAAAAATGTTTATTTACGTTAATTGTAAGTTCATGCCGCGCGAGATTAGCCGAGCGGTCTGAAGAGCTGCAGTCAGAGACTGTGCGGCTAGTCCCGCAGAGGTTCGAGTCCTCTCTCCGACATGGGTGTCTGTATTTCTCCTTATGATAATTTAGGTTGAATAGTGTGTAAGCTTAGGGACTGATGACATTAGCAGTGAAGATCCGAAAGATTTCATACATATTTGAATATTTTCGTAAATTCACAAGGCTTATTAAAATTAGCTAGATATCTTCAGTCAGGTTTGACTCCATTCTTGAGCTAGGGCCCAGCAACTGTTTTGTACGAATCTGTAGAGAATATCACCAATCAGTCGCAATTTTTGTTTTTATTTCCCAGATCTACATAGATTTCGGGCACAGTGTGGCTATTCTCAATGTTTTAGTGTACATCTATGCCGTCATGCTGAACGTAACTGTCAACATGACGGTTTAGATGTAAGCACATATTAAAAGCTTTGAGACTGGCCACCCAGTAGCCGAAATATAGGTAGATCTGAAAAGTAAAAACAAAAACTGCGATTGTTCAAATGTTAGTATAGCGTATGGGACTTAACTACGGGGTCATCAGTCCCTAAACTTACAATCTACTTATGAACTGCCTTATGCTAAAGACAGAACAAACATTCATGCCCGAGGGGGATTCGAACCCCCGACCGCAGCGCCCGTGCAGACCGTGACTGGCGCACCGCAGACCGCTCTGCCACTGCGGTCGGCAATTGCGATTGATTACTGACATTTCCTACACACTTGTTTAAATAAAATTCAACAAACGTTTTGAAAAACAGAAAAAAACTAAGGGGGCGGCAATTTAGCAGCTCGCACGGGGCGGCACTTGGGCTTGCGCCGGCACTGATACTATGTATTAATACGCGCGAATTGGCGGGCACGCAGTTAGTTGTAAAGTTAGTAATAACTTAGTCTTGAGTCAGTATGGAAGTTAGTGGTGAAGCAGTCTTACTTTTGTCATCATGTAACAAGCAGTCTTAAAGATGTTGTACTTCTGTGTATGTGCTTTATGAAGAATGGAAAAATAAATGTATTTAAATGAAAAGTGTCACATATGTAGTTTCCTGGACGCATAAGAATCCGTCGTGTTAATGTTGGCATATTTATATAAAGGCAGGCGAGCAATTAAAACATCTACCACTGAACAACCGAAGGTGAAGTATTCATAATGTGGCTTTAGTGTAGTGCAATAAAATACGCCACAACTTGATTTTATTGATGTCTTAGAAGTAATAAATAGAGTTGTTCAATCTTAATTCTCCCCATCTTCTTATTCATTTCTTATATCCGTCCATTCCTTAGTGCCGTACTATCAGTGTAATCAGTTAATCAAATGGATGAGGGTGCAATTGAATATGTGGCGGCGATTCAAACAGGAAGTACGACGGTCCCGACCAAATTGAAACCAATAGCCGCGATTCGGAACTAGCGTTATCCGTTCCGTAATAAAAATTTATTAAATTAGTGGACAATTAGAGGCCACATTGTAATTCAAGGTAAAACAATTTATCATTCAAAAGGTTCTGAATGGTGACTGCCGGTCAGGGGAGATAAATGTTGACGCCCTGGTATTCTAGCAGTGAAAATATGAAAATAAAAGAGATTATTTTGCTCTCCATGTGTTTAAAAAAAATAAAGGACTGTCGGATTTCAACACAAACGAATTTGGTACGTTAGCTTCCAGTAGGTATTGTAATAAATCAATGTGGAAAGTTGAAAATTTGTGCCCAGTCGAAGTTCGAACCGGATCCTACTGCTTACAAAGCAGTCGCATTGGCCACTACGCTACTTTCGGAGGGAGAGGGAGTCCCAACTCGTCTTGTAGCCCATCCTTCGCTCTCCAGTTTCTGCGTTCTTCAGCGAGCTTTATTATCTGTGTTCAAACTTTCAAATTGTACTGTGTTTCTTTTAATTTGCTGTTACGGAGGACCACTGCTATATTTAAGTTTTGTCAGTACTGAAACCAAGAATTACATAAAGTATCTATTTTTCTAATAGATTGTTCCACTGTAAAAATAAAACAGCTTCTTTTGCTACCTGTCTGCCTGATGCGAACATAAATCATTTATCGAACTACACATACGCAGACAAGTACAAAAGAAATTTTGGAACTAAAACTTTCTTCTGTTGTTCATCTCAATAACAGAAATGTACTGTATAGTCTGTAACATTTAAATCATTACCTTCTTTCCATCGAAGGTCTGGAAAAAGAGATAATAATATAAAACTCCAAACTAAAATCTTTTCTTTTTTTCCAATCTCGGTAAACGGCCACTGTTTCTGTTCCTACTTAGCATATTTTTTACTAATATCTGTAATTAAATAGAATCCATGCTTTGGACTGGTCAACATCATATTTTTCTATTTGTTAACGTGATCTTCTTTTCTTCTAAATATTCTTTATGAAATCTCGCTTTTCTCGAAGACTATATCTCTGTTGTTGCCGGAGAGGTCTTTAATAATGGTGATGACAAGTCACTACGCCAGTGTCCTGGATTAAATTCCAAACCTGTCCACATGAACTGATGGTGAGCCGTTCGTCGTGTGGGGATGTTAAGGTCGATGGTTCCTTTGGTGATATTCGACTTGACTGGCTATTTGCCAAACATCGGGCCTCGCCCTGTCCTTTCTGCTGTCATCACCCAACACGAATTTGTCACAACCCTACAAGTTCATCCATTACTGTCACCCACACTTGAAAGGTACACACTCAGCTATAGCGACGAAAAAGTGCCTATGTGCACAAACCTTTCCAATCTGATGACTGAACCTGGTCCACCCGGGTCTCCGCAGTAGACATGCCACTCGATTTCCTTTCCCTTCAGAAAATGTGACTGTACTACCTGCGAAATATCGTCATGCGAGTTGGGACGCTCTCCAAATGCAGGTGGTTTTGCAGCAAGCGCCTGCTGCGTATGCAACCCAATGACATCCTGTGTATGCCTTGAAGTCTGTGGGCTACACCGCAGGTCGTAAAGCTCATTGCTTTCTTTCTGGGATTCTTCTCTATTAGTCTGTCGCCATCGCTGCTGTGTACTGTATGTACAATGTATCATAATCTAAAACATACCAGAATGGAAAGAAAAAACAACCGAAGGACCTATGAAACTTTGTTGGTTGAGTCAGCTTTCAGACTTCGTTCAGCCAGTTTGCAGCATGCGCCTGCCGTATATGCAACACAAATACTTCCAGTGTTCCGCTTGCAGTCTATACACTGCCCCCTAGGTCGTGTAGGAGAATTAGTTCTTCTACTATTACTTTCTGTTGTTCAGTCGCCTAGGATGATGTACACTATACGGACATACAATGTGACAGAAACTAAAAAATACGTGAAAATTTTGCTTATATTATTTACGAGCTGTAAAATATCATTCTGGCTGATTTTTTCCAGCAGTCACTTAACGTGAAAGGATTGCAAAGTTTGTGCGATATTTCATGTTTCCTTGCGCGATAATGCTGTTTAAGATTACACATAAATGCATTACTTTCAATTAATTTCTGTGGCAAGTTACCACGGCTGTATATTACTTTGTGTTTTATATGTGGCAACTTTAATTTATTGCTCTCGGAAACGAACACGGCAATTATTAGGACTGTAATATTCTCATAGTGCACATTAACTCGGTGACGCCTTTTAATGAAATTAACAATATTAATTATAGTATTTCTTTTTTCTTAAGTTTATACTACATGATTCAAATGTAGCTATTTAGTCTGTTTCAGTTCTACGTAAGACTCTTCGCTAATATCTGGAAAAATTTAGATGTTTTTGTTGGTGTTAAAAGTCTAATTCAACTTAACAGCTTTATAGCTCAAAGACAGCAAAAGAAATATGTAGATTCAAGGTCACCACTATATCTTCATAATATAGGTTTCAGTACCCCAACAGACTGTAGTTGTACAACAACAAATTCGTGTAAGGAAAAATATAAGCAGAATCAAAATACAGCTTCATTAATAACCTCTTTGTTATGTTTATGATCACCATTTTAACAATAAACAACGTAAGTGGGATTACAAAGAATACACGTTTCACTACAGTAACACAAGTTCCGCTTTCTAATGTCGGTGAGAAAGATGTGGTATTTTCATATCCGTCGAATACTAATGAAGTGGCTGTTTACTGTTGGTGATCTCGTTATTGACCTCATGAACACTACTTCGATAATACCCTTTCACCAATGTACATGCTTCACAAGGAGACCACATGGATATTAGAGTTTAGAATTTCTCTACATTTATGGTACGTGAAGTACAGAAATTAAATAACAATCAGGCAAAGCCATACCTCGCAACTCTCAAAATTTCTCAAAAAAAAATCGAATTTGCAGTTTTGCAAGTACACGTAAGTACCATTAATTAAATCATTTATTCGTAATTGTCTATATTTTTATAAAAGGTCGTTAATAATGAAGGTTTCAATAGTAAAAAACGTAAGTTACAATATTGGGTTCACTATTAGTTGACGCCGGTAGTCTTTGATTGTTCAGTTTGTCAAGAGCTACGACGCTGTTTTTGAAAAGTCTTCACCATATCTACTAATGGCTTTCAAACCAACTAACCTACTCAATCATCGTTTTAGGTGACGACAAGATGTTCAGTTCGTCTACATACACATAAACGAAAACTGTCACGACACGTTGAATTACAGATCCCAAAATGTTTTATGTAACTGAATTTGAAAAGGAAAAAATCCTGCCACAGCAAGAATCGAACCAACGACTCATTGTTTGTGAAGCCAGAATGCTACGACCTGAGCTACACCAACAGACGCTGCAACTTTTTGAATTTTTGGTACTTATGTGTCCTGCAAAACTTCATACTCGATTTTCTCGAGAATTTTTGAGAGTTGCGTCGAATGGCTTTGATTGATTGTTATTTGAGTTCTGAACTTCACGTAGCATAAATATCAAAAAGTTCTAAAATCAGATACCCATGTGGTCTCCTTGTCAGTGATTTAATTTCGGCTTTCTATAATCCACCGAAGTACAAAAATCTGGAAAGAAAGGTAGTATTGGTCCTTGAGCACTGGCTTCTGTCCCGTACGTCAATCTCAAATCAGTGTTAGAGGCACCCTTGACATTTTCTCAGTTTTCATGGAACAGCACCCCATCACATAACCAACAACGTGTAAACGTTATTGTGCGAACACTCTACTTCAATGCATCTTGCATTGAAATGAACCGTTCAAGTTAGTAAATGTAATTAAATTAAGTTTTATATTGGTATGATCAATGAATTACAGTTAGGCCCATCTTTAATTTATTGACATAATCATCTCCCTAATGAATAATATATAAGCACCATGTAACCACAATCACACACATACGAGGATCATTTTTGAAGTAAGAGCCGATTTGTAATAGAACAAAAGAAACTTTATTTATGAACATATTATGTGTCACAACATCAATATGCACATTTTTTCACCATTAACATTTAACCATTTGCCAAGTCGTGGCACCAGCTTGTGGATCGCACTGTCAAAGAACTCTGCCGCAGGATCGTCCATGTTTTGTTGTGAAGTTTGTCAGTAACAATGTGACAACTGTTCATCTTGAGACTTCTTGAAATTTCTGTTGCACTTCGTCAATAGTGAAGCTGTTGTATCGATCTGGACGGCCTACTGTGATGAATGTAGACTTGACTCAAAAAGTCGATAAGACGATTCGCCAAAACAGCCGGTTTACTATTGACGAGTTACATCAGAAATTTTCACAAATCTCAAGATCAATAGTTTATCACACTGTTACTGACAAACTTCATAACAAAACATTTTTCTTATATTTGCATTTGTAACAACGAATTGGTGGGATGCTATTTCAAAACAACGATGAACTCAAGACTGGCATTACCAACTGGTTAAATTTGCGGGTGGCAGACAGGGGTTAAAGAAACTGGAGCAGCGTCACAGAAAGTGTACAGAGGTGAAGGGCGATAATGTGGAAAAGTAATACGATTGCTAATTGATTTATTGGGGTAAAAGTTTAATAAAAAAGGAAGGAAGCTTAGGGTTTAACGTCCCGTCGACAGAGTGGTCATTAGAGACGGAGCTAACGCTCGGATTTTAGGGTAAGTATGGGGACGGAAATCGGTTGTGCGCTTTGGAAGGAACCATCCCAACATTTACCTGGAGTGATTTAGGAAAGTCACGGTTCCTTCCTGCTATATCCGGACTATCACAGAGGGTGGGTTTGTTCGTAGTTGGGAGCTCTAACATTGAGCGGGATATAACTGCTTCGGAGGGTAAGAACGAGAATGTGCACTTCGTGTACATACCGAGAGGAGTCATTCCAGATGGAGAACGGGTCCCGGATGCCATGAAGAGTACAGGGTGCAGCCAACTGCAAGTGGTGGCTCACGTCGTTACCAATGATGTGTATCGCTTTGGATCAGAAGAGATTCTCTCCTGATTTGAACGGCTATCTGAAGTGGTAAAGACTGCCAGTCTTGCTTGCAAGGTGAAAGCAGAGCTCACCATCTGCAGCATAGTTGACAGTACTGACTGTGGATCTCAAGTACAGAGCCGAGTGGAGGGTCTGAATCAGAGGTTCAGACGGTTCTGCGAACGTGTGGGCTGCAGATTCCTCGACTTGCGCCGTCGGGTGGTGGGGTTCCGGGTTCCGCTGAATAGGAGTCCTCTACACGCAGGAAGAGGCTACACGGGTAGCGGGGGCTGTGTGGCATGAAATGGGCGGTCGTTTAGGTTACAGGGCCTCGGGAACACACATTTTGTTTCAGTCTCAAAGGGTACAGATCAAAGATAGGACGAAAACAGATCTAAAAACTATTAGTATATCAGTTGTAAATTATCGTAGCTGTATAGGGAAGTACCAGAGTTCCAAGAGCCAATAGTACTAAAGCTCAAATCATTATAGTTGGCTAAAACCGGAGATAAGTTCAGCTGAAATTTTATTTTATTTTTATTTTTACTTATTTATTTATTTATTTTAAGAGAGAGTATAGAGTGAATAAAACAGATAGTAGCGTATTTAGTCCTGTCAAGCAGTTTATCTTGTAGCAGAATTGAAGTAGATAGTTCTAGTGAATTGGTATGGGTAGATGTTGTACCTAGCAACCTGACTAAACAATAATAATTGGTTGTTTATACCGGCCCCAAGACTCAGACGATTCGATTGCGGAAATGTTCAAACAAACCTTGGATCAAATTGCAAAAACGTACCCAAAGTATATAATTTTAATTTGTAGCGACTTTAACTTACCATCGATATCTTAGCAAAAATATATATTCAAAACCAAAGACAAGCATAAAACGTCGTCCGAAATTCCGAAATTGTTCTGAACGCATTCTCCGAAAAGTATCACTAGCAATTAGTTCACGAACCCACTAAATAGTAAATGGTGGAGAAAACATACTTAACCTCTTTGTAACAAATAATCCGGAGCTAATGAAGAGCATCAAAACAGACACAGGGATTAGTGAAAACAGAGTAGTCGTAGCGAGACTGAATATCGGATTTCCCAAATCCACCAAAATTAAAACAAAATTATATTTACTCAGAAAAGCAGATAAAATTCGATTAACGTTTCCTTAGTGAGAATATCCAATCTTTCAAAACTAATAATGTTAGTGTAAATCAGATGTGACTTATATTCAAAGAAATAATATCGACAGCTATTGAAAGATTACCATCAGAGAAATTAACAAAAGAAAGGGCAGACCCGCCGTGGTACACAAAACAGTTTAGATCACACATGCAAAAAGAAAAACAAAAACAAAAAACAAAAGTTAGCATGAACTTCAACACGAAAAGCTTATAATAGTTTCCACAACGAAACACTGTCACGTGGCTAATTTGTTTATGGAGGATTTTGAAGAAAAAGCCCTCAATTCAGCAATATTATGACCGACGATATTCTGGAGATATGTGGACGACACATTCATAGTGTGGCCCCAGGGAGAGGATAAACTGACAGAATTTTTAGACCATCTTAACTCCATTCATGAAAACATCAAGTTCACTATGGAGCGGGAGAAGAATGGCTGTTTACCGTTCCTGGATGTTCTGGTTCGACGCAAAGAGGATTGATTCCTAGGTCATTGCGTGTATCGCAAGTCCACCCATACAGACCTTTATTTGCAGGCGTCCAGCTGCCACCATTCTTCGCAAATTATGAGTGTACTGAAAACCTTAGTTCACAGGGCTCAGGTAGTGTCTGATGCTGACAGCCTACAGGATGAACTCCTGTACCTGGAGGCGGTTTTCAAGAAAAATGGCTATTAGCAACACCAGATTAAGAAAGCCTTGCAAATAAAAACACCAGAAAAAATCACAGGAGAAAGATGAAGAGGAAACGGAAGTGAAATCTACAGCCTTTCTCCCATACGTGGGTAATGTTTCTTCAAAAATAGCCAGAATCATGAAGAAACATAAAGTGGATGTGATCTTCCGCCCACCGGCTAAGACCTCAGCTCTTCTGGGATCTGTCAAAGATTATATGTTATTGCGAAAAGCGGGGATTTATGAAATCCCTTGTGAGTGTGGGAAACGTTACATAGGTCAAACAACGCGCACTGTACAGGAAAGATACGTTGCGCACCAGCGGTATACACGCCTTCTTCAGTCCAACACGTCTGCAGTAGCCGAACATTGTATTTCTACTGGCCATTCCATGAATTACAAAGAAGTCAAGATTTTAACCACATCTACTTTCTGGGACTCCGTTGTAAAAGAAGCTGCACACATACAACTGGCGGACAACCTCTTAAATCGTGACGACGGATTTCATCTTGACAATGCATGGAAGCCACTTGTATCACGCCTTCGTTCTGAAAGAATGTCTGCGTCTTCGCTTCCGATTGATGTTACCACTTTTCATGATTAATTATTCATTTGTAAGCACTGTGGATACGTAACAGCTCTGTTTATGTTTGCACTCAGCGCTCACATGTTTATCTTTGAAGTACATATTCATCTATGACTAGCGCAGCAGTTACGAATCTATCTTCGAGCATGCGCAGTCTAATCCTCAGTAGCTTTGCATCACATGATTTACCGTATAAATAGGCACGCGCAGACGCTGAGAACTCAGTATTGGACTCGCCTTGAAGATGGCTGTAAGATTTGCAGCCGAAATATCGGACGGAGAATTGTCGCTGTCCCGGGTGCACTCTCGAAAGATGATGGAATACCGTCACGTAGTTTGGTAGAAAATCCTAAGAAATTCTGTCCGTATGTAATGTATACTAGCGGTAAAACACAATCAATACCTTCACTACACTTTAGCAAAGGTTATACTGCTGATGACATAAAAAACATGTCATATTTGGTAAAATTGTTATAACTATAAATTAAACACGCATCAACTGCAAAAGCCTTCAGAAGATCAGATCAAGAATAATGATGAATTCACTACTATCCACCTAGTAAGACCAATCGTGTGGTTAGCGGCAACCCTCTGTTCTGTCGAAGGTAGTGGATTCCAGACCAAATGCAAGCATATTTTTAAACCCCAATCTCCTTTTTAACAGATACGGGAACAAAAGTTACTTTTATCTTGTTACTTTCCACATATACTTTGGACGTTTCTGCAAATGTGTTGCGATTTTGAGGGTAAATGACATTTACAGTCTCCGTTGTAAGAAACATTTAACTGTTTAAAATAATGTGGGGGAGAGCAGCCTTTTCGCATGCGTTAAGTTAGGAGGCGGTGCTGCTTACAGTGTCACGTGACCCGAAGGTAGCTTGTCTCTTCATAGTAATAGATTCATTTTGTTACAGTCACTTAACAGTGTAATTAGTTACTTACTGTGTTTTAGTGTTCATGTTAAAAGTCGACCACTGTACGAAACAAGAGCTTTTTTATCACTAAAATTAACAAATAAGATCTGTGTGAACTACCGGGTACTCCCTGCTACGAACCCTTGTTCCCTGGCCCAAACTGAGAACTGACTCGTTTCAAATTACTTCAATAACAGGAAGTTACTACTACAGTGGTCAATATAAATAGCAGCTCACACGTTATTACACACATATATTAATAAGCAAGCCATCACAATTAAAGTTATCTTAGAAAGGTTGCTAAGAAAACATTTATGGCGCAACGGAATTTACACTTAAGAAAATTCGCATCTGAGCTTGTTCTCAGCACTTGTGAAGAACAATATTAAATAAAAGAGGGAGGGTGCTCTAAAACTACAATTTATAGGCAACTTACGGATTACGCTGAACTTAAACTTGTTTATTCAGATAGAAAACAAGCAAAATGGGGAACAAATTTTGTCAATACAATAAAAATTCATCTCTTACATGGATTAATGCGGACGGTGCCCAGCCTACATTATACATGAGTTAACGCTACTGGGGGGAGGGGGGGGGGGGGAAGGATTCACAAACAACACTCATTCTCTCACACACACGCAATGCCACAGCGAAACTCACTAAAATCAGCGTGCTGAGCCGAGGCGGAAGTAGGCACCGCTATCGTAGGCGAAATTCAGCAAGTCGGAGGTAGCACAAAACACAATATACAAAAACACTTTGAAGCTGGCTCTGGTCCGTCGTGCCTGTTTTGAGATGGTGCGTGTGTACAGCCAAGTTAAATTACATCTGAATTGGACTGCGAGCAAACACGCTAACGGCGACACACGGCTACGTTACATGAACGCACTCCACTGAAGGTGAAGTGGTTGAAAATCGGATTCATTATACAAAATCACCGTGGATTCTTAAGTTGCAGTCTGTTAGAAATCGATCTAGGTACTGGTCTTATATGAGAAGTGGCGTGAATTCAGGCGACTAGCTGCAAACCCCGGAAGTGGAACTCGGACCCATGTGGTTCCGAAAACCGATAAAATTGAATAAACTCAGTTTCCGAAAAATAAAGAAAATTGACTACAGCATGCAACCCATAGAAATGCTTAGAATTATATAAGGAAGCGACTGAAATACAGCTACACGCGATAGGGGACGATTACAGAGACGGATGAGTTCCTGTCTCAGAAAAACCACAAAAATGAAATAATTACAAAGTCGAAAAAATAAAATTAAGAATTACAGCATGCAACCCATAGAAATGTTTAGAATTACATAAGGAAGCTATTGAAGGAGGTAGTACAAGGCTCAGAGAGAATTACAGGCAAAGACAGAGTGCGTACTACATGTCAGAGAAGAAACGGCAAAATTAAAATAGGCTGGGAGAGAATATCGCGAAATATTAGTGGAAATCATAAGGATACCCGCATAGTTACTTGCCTGATGGGCATGGAACAAACGAGAGTGGAAGCTGAAGGCTTTGTTCTATGAACCAACCATGTGGAACACATATCACTCACGGAAGGGAACAATGAGAAGATTTTACAGTCACTGTACAAAAATGAACATATCACCTATTAGAAATCGGGCCCTACAAAGCTACAAAGTATTTACACAGAGTTCATACACCGCCACATGATCACAAAAAGGTTTTAACAAACCAGGCCATTATCAAACTGGAACTATAATCACACACACTGCGTTTATCTAGAGGAAATCATTGAATAGAAAATCGAGAACACATTTCCACACACGATCGGAGAAAATATTCCAAAATATGATTCTAAGTTCAAGAGTCTAAGTTAAACATGCTAGACAACGAAACGCTACCATCTCGCGGACACAATAGAGAACCAACCTTACCTCACCAGACGCCCAGTATAGAATGAACAGCCGAGCGGCCACCGGGGGCGCAAAAAGCTACCGGACGCTGGAAAGCCCAAGAAATAGCAGTGGTGGGGACGGAGAACGAGACTCGTGCTGGAGAGGGCTTGCCAACTAGATTGTAACCAAAGGGGATAGAAACCTCTTTGGTAGTATCAGCAGCTATCGACACTGAGCCAAAGAGAACGATGCAAAGAGAGCTATTCCTACCCACATTCAGACAGCCATAGATTCTCAAACCCACTTAAAAGGAAAACAACTGCGCATTCTCCAAGGGACAGTGGCGTAGCGGAGCAGCTGTACTTATGCCACATTAATTAATATAATAATAAATTATTAACATAACAAAATAAGAAAAACCTAGCAATACTAACTAATATTTTAACACATGAAATAAAAATGCTATTCCTCAAGCATTGAAAAGAGTGGGGTTCAAGTTTCAACAAATGATAATCTAGCGACATTAAATAAATTATAACTTTACAGAAATATACAAAAAATGTATGGAAGACGACAGACGGTCGTTTTTCAGTGTGCATATTCATATATTATTGGTGTTTATTATCAAAGATATATAAACGACGTTCAGTATCTTTTAGAAACAAATTACTCAGCTTTAAACGTAGAAGAGAAGTGTGAAATAAAGAAGCTTGGTAGGCCGACGCCTCAGCTCGAGTTGAAGCAAGCGAAAACAGGACGGGTTAAGACATTCTGCAGATCTTTTAACGAAAATATTTCTAGAGGCGGGGGGGGGGGGGGGCAGGGCGCTTTCCCCAGCGCCACTCGCAGAGGTGCGCCAAATTGTCTCTTTGGACGCCGAACGGGTTCAAAAAAATGTTCAAATGTTTGTTAAACTTAAGGAACGTAACTGTGGGGTCATCAGTCCCTAAACTTACAAACTATTTATTAACTACCTTATACTAAAGACGACACAAATATCCATGCCCGAGGGGAGATTAGAACCCCCGACCGTAGCGGCCGTGTAGACTGTGACTGGCGCGCCGCAGACCGCTCGGCCACTGCGTCCGGCGCCAAACGGGGGAGGGGCCTGCAGAATTATAGACGCGTCAAGCCGTGCGGAGGGGAGAGGGGGTGGCGGCAGTATGAAGATCCGGCACTCAAAGAAGTGAACCCCCAGTCTCCTAAACTCCAGCCGCCACTGCAAGTGACAGTGGTTAAAAAAAAAAGAGAGAGAGAGAGAAAAGAAAGAAAAGGTTGAAAAGGTTGCAACACACCGTCCGTGGATTCCAGAATATAGATTATATTAGATAAGAACTTGTTATGTAGATCAGGAATGTGACATATCGTATGATTTGGATGCAAATAGGAGATTGAGAATATAAGATTGTTGTGAAGAAACGATTTCACAAAGCGTTAATTCTATAAATTTATCGATGTTACTTGGATTGTTCTGAGGTCTGCGACTGTATTATGAACCTTTTTGGAATAATTAATGCTGCAGCAGTCACTTTTTACTAATAATTTTATTAGCACGACGCGTTTCCGCAGCAAGCTGCCATCATCGGGTGCACCAAAAAGAAACCAATCCCTACACAGAAAACAAAAAATAAACCCACAGCATGTATCCCATTCATTGAAAAACTATCCTACTAAATAGCAAACATTTTCAGACCACACAACATCAACATAGCCTTCAAAACACACAATAACTTACAACACTCACTGAGACACAATGTAAACATACTAACAGATAAACACACACACTCAGGCATCCACAAAATAGTATGCAACACCTGTAATGCCCTGTATGTAGGCCAAACAGGAAGAGAATTCAAAACACGATACAATGAACACATAAATGCCTACCACACCAATAACTTTAATAAATCAGTAGTAGCTACCCATATAAAGAACACAGGACATCATTTCCAGAATATTAAGAGTGATCTTCTTATACTGCATAAAATGGACAAGGGGCATATAATGGACCTCTATGAAGAACTGGAAATCTTCATCCATGAGAAAATACATGGTGAGCTTCTGCTAAATGATAAACTTGAAAGCAACAATACTAATTTCTTCAAAAATTTCTCCAGTGTTGTATTTTTCATAAAAATATAAAATTAATAAAAAGTAAAATTAATAATGTAACACTGATTGATTAATTCTTTAAATGTAGCAACTTCTGTTTCAACACAGGCTAGCTACATAAGTACTTTTTATGGCATATTCACTGTAAATACTGATGTAAGTAGTTTATCTTAGCTTTTAAGGATCTTTGTACAGTGTAACCATGAAATACAAAATGTCTACATGTGCTGTATATCTAACAGTGTTCTTGTGTTGTGTGTGCCAGACAACAAGATTATCAATAAAACGGTAAGTAAATACAACATTACAATACTCCAAAAACTATAACGATGAAACATAATGCTAAATTAGCTATATCTTCCTGATCAGGTTAAAATGTCCAAACATAACCTCACTGGCACCCACAACACAAAACATAATAAAACAATATTGAACCAGTAACTGTAAAAATGCTCCCAATGATGGCAACTTGCTGCCGAAACGCGTCGTGCTAATAAAAATATTAGTAAAAAGTTACTGCTGCAGCATTAATTATTCCAAAAACGGTAATTCTATATTTAAAAGGATTTTATGAATTCTAAGGAAGGAGTAATCACATGCAGAGTAAGGGAAACAGCCTTTATTTTTGGAATTATGCGTAAAGTCTCCTATTCGTGAAAGGAGTACGCAAAATAATTTTCACTTAATTTTTGCCTGTCATACAGCCTTTAGCATGTTTTGTTACAAAAACCTAAGCTATAATTCTGTAGAAAACAAATTTATGTAATATTTTGTACCATTTCATTAATCGATATAACATACTGTACTTATTTCATATCTTTTCTGTAAACCAAAGACTTTATTTTATCTTTGGAGTGTGTCTTACACTCTCAGTTGCGTTTAGGAGTCGGTGTGTGACTTCGTGAAGGCGAGTCGATGTCTGATTATGGTAGAGTTGTAGTCGTGAAACTGTTGAGTTAGTCTGTCTGTGTGTTAGAGTCCAAGAGTAAAAAAATTCAGAGAGTTTTGTAGAAACGCAGCCAAGTCTGCAGATTGTAATTTTATATGGAAATTAATCTGTCTCAAATAAGGTAATGTGTACTTTTCTATTGTTATGTCTGCTAGTCTGTATTTGAACTATTATAGTTGGTGTTTGTCTTTTTGCTAATAAATACTGTTTAATGCAGCTCGCATTTATCATTTAACCCTGAGTGATTTTGCAGTTCCTCGTTCCTTTCACCAATTTGAATTGCTATCCGTTCTGATCATTGTTTCTTATGATAGAGTTGCATAATTATTGTGTTTGTAAATTTATTTGTTAATTAGAACAGTTCAGTGTAGGCATTTTGTCATAATAAATGAGAGCAGGAAGTAGTTTTTCATAAATCCAGTAAAGTTCATAGTTAGAGATTTTCTCAATCTTAATGAAAGTTCAGATTATTAAGTCAGTTAATGTTAGTAACAGTTAAAGTGATTTGTCTGATCAGAAGAGAAGTAGATCACGTAAAGAGATGAGAAATATTTGCAGTGAGTGAGACTTGAAACCATTACCAGATTTGTAGGACATTTTTATTACGTTGAATCAGTATGGTAATTGTTGTTCAGATAGGCACATTATCAAGTTCAGTGATTTTGGTATCGAATTAATATCAAATATCTTTGTTTGGCATCCTTTTAATTCAAGTAACAAAATTATCGCTGTAGTAGCACGCTCTTTGTGTTGCTTCTCGCAGTCGAATTGTGCTTGTATAGTCTGATCTTAGCCTCCAAATAATACAGAGCCTACTTACTAGGAGTAAACTCTTGTCGCCGCTCTCGTTGAAATAGCAGCCGCTAGAGGCGCCACATAACAACCACACACGCGCGAGACTTGACTAAAGTGCGTCCTGCTACAGTGCGTTATAATGCACATTATGCATCACAAAAGAGTGTAACTTACTGTTTTTACGTGAAAATCTACAACTGTTTACGTGTTTGTGGAAAATGGTATATTGTTGTGTGCCATTTGCAATCAGGGCTCCCGAAATAAAGCTCCTGGAGTTAGTTTTCACTAATTTTCGAGTAATGAATCCACGAGACAACTATGGATAAAAACAATAAGCAGACATGGTATGTGCATTTTAAAGTGATCAGTGCTGGTATAATTTATTCTACTGTTGCCTAAATATTTCATTTTTATCTCTTGTGTAGGTGATACAAAGGATAAGTTATACCAGCCCAATGAGCATTCTATGGTATGCAGTAACCATTTTCTTACCTCAGACTTTAAATCCGGCCTGAAGAAAAAGAAATTGAATCCTGATGCAGTTCCCAGTGTTTTCGAAATGTAACCACCAAGCAAACGAATTAAGATAAAAGAATCGAGAAACATCCTGAGGAGGAACCAACAGAATTGCCCTCTGTTTCAATGACGACTGCTGCCGCTACGTATGTCGGCGGATATTTGGTACGTGTCGTCGAAGAAAGTATACATTGTGAGGATTGTGTCAACAAGATCAGCAGTGTACAGTCTCCGTCACCAATGATGGTCTTAATAAAAGGAAAAGACAGAGGTGGTCTTCGATACCCCAAACCTACATTCGTCATGTTCCTGGCAAGACTAGAAAGTGTGACTAACGAGGCACTGGAATCAGTCATATACAAGCCAAAAGTACTGTTCACACTTTTACACATGTTACTGTCTCATACTAGTCGCAACCCGCGTTGCAGTGCGGTAAGAATTCGCATGCAGAGCTACTGAGCAGATTAATACTGCAAAAATTTCTGCGGCCCTACTTAACTAATTTTACGAACAATATGACAGACCAGGTACGTAGGGAATATTTTGCGAAAAGAAATGAAAATTTAGAAAAGAAGCTCTCTAGGAAAAGCCGCAAAACAATTCCAATCAATTAGGCCTAATAATCAGTGTACATGATAATAAAGAAACAATCCCTGTTATCATTGTTAAATAAAGACAGTAACATGAACTTCAATATTTGTTCTCGACATCAGTGACCAAAATAAACCGTTGTGGTATATGGACATATTTTTAAGCCTTATTTCCAATTCGGTTCCATAAGAACCTACACGGCATGAGGTTGGCTTGTGGTGCCAACAGCGGAATAAGTTTGAACTACAGTGGCGACACTGCTCAACAGAGGTAAGCTCCTAGTGAGTAGGCTTTGTATTATTTGGAGGCTAAGGTCTGATTACTGGTATATGGTGCATGCTAACAGATTTAAACTTTTCATTTGCTTACATTGTCTCTCACACACGAGATTAATGTATACACCAATTACGAGTTTTAATTACTGTCAATTTATTAATTACTGTACAATTTAAAGTGTTATCCGTTGCGCATCAAACTAAACCACATTTATGTAAGATCATTGCATCCCATGTCAGTTGCAATTTAATGTAACAGGGCAAAGGAAGGTACTAAGTGCCATTGCTTAGTCAAATTATTTTGTAACCAAAAACACAACAGAACATTTATTTGGGAATTTTAGCGGGAACGGTCTCTTAACAAAAACAGTGACACGCTCGCCCCACAAACACATGCTACTTTTCATTTCAAACAAACACACACAACTTTTAACCGAACCTTTCCGTGACCTTCTGCCCTGCAACACAAATAACAAATCGGAAATCAGTAAAAGTGGAAATGTGATGGCAGAACAATAGCAGTCAGAGTTTTTCGAGTATCTTATGGGCACTGCCCAGGGTCATGTTCAACAGGTCGTGACCACCGAAAAAAGGCCGTTGATTGTGAGAATGAGATACGGTGGGATCCTGCCGAACTGAGAAAGAATGCGAGCATTTCGACGGGGGTCTAATTAGCGAATAGTGAGGGAAAATGCGACCATTAATCCTACAGTCGCATGCGTAAGCCCGTCACTGGTGAGCGGACCAGTTTTCACGTTTTATTGCTGCACGAATTCTATTGATAAACGTCACAGAAAATTCGTAAATTCGGCGCTACAATCTAGTAATTACACCTTTGAGTTTTCTCGAAAGGAAAAAATATTCTTATAAACAGAGAAAAAACAACGTAGAAAAAGATTATCTGTAATTTACACTTAACACCTAATTAGCGGTTCTGAGATGCCGGCCGTATTCACGTCAGTCCGGCAGCTGCCAGTTAATTAGGGAGAACAAATTTCCGAGATTTTCCTATCTAACAGGTCCCATACACAAGCGACGGATTGCATCGATCAATCGCAAGAGGATACGCTCGCTTCGTAGATCTCACGTGTGTGTGGGCAGATCGCAGCTACTAGTCGCTAATTGCATGACAGTGCCAAGTAATCTGATGGATCGCGCGTGATTCGTGATTGACTTTACAATGCATGTCTTTTCTCTAAGTATGGGCGATTTTGCTCTTATGAATGTAATTGATATATCTTCTCGTTTTATTGTAATGATATGTATGTTTTAAATTTCCGTCATCCCCTTTTTTCAACAGATGACGACCTTGTAAAAGATTATTGGACCAGATATTGCTGGCAGAGACCAGCGAAATCGGTCGTCCAAAATAAAATTAATCATCAGCGATTTTTGCTTTAATATTTTTGAACATATCATAATTGGATCGCCTCCTGTAATATAAACAAACTCAATTTGTTTAAGTATTGCTTGCAACTGCTTATCTGGGCGAGAGTTACGATTCTTCCTTTTGACGGTTTTCTTAAACATAATTTTCATGTGGAAAGCGCTCGTAATTATACCTCGCTTCCATGGTCTCCTTCGTGTTGTGAGTTATTCGTCACTGTCCGAAATTACAATTATAGTAGGAACTTGACAGTCATTTACTAGTGTCATGTTTGTATTTGTTAAGGTATTCTAAACTGAAAGAGTTTGACATTTTTAAAGTTTTGAAAGCTGGTCCTATTTTCGTCAGTTAATGGATCTGCTTCTTTTGTGAAATAAATTAAGTACATTCTTAAACTGCATCTGATTTAGTTGTTAGATTCCCAGATTTTCGTTATATTTTTGTGGGTATTTGTTTGTCAAGAGACCAGATCTCTTTTAGGGAACATTTCATTAATTGTTAGGAGGGGTCTGCCAATCCATCCCCTCCCCTTGGCTCCCCATTTCCCACATATCCGCACCTCGTAAACCACCCAAAACCCGACCATCAACTCTTAACTTTACAAAAACAATCGTAAAAATACGTATGAACTAACTTAACTACGTTGTCTACATCTACATGGGATACTCTGCAAATTACATTTAAGTGCCTGGCAGAGGGTTCATCAAACCTCCGTTATAGCCTACTATTTATCTCCCATTCCATTCTCGAATAGCGTGCGGTGAGAACGAACACCTGAATCTCTCCGTTAAAGCTCTAATGATCATTTCTACCTATGTAAGTGGGTGTCAACAAATAGTCTCGCATTCGGAGGAGAATGTTGGCGATTGGAGTTTCGTAAGTAGCCCACGCCGCAGCGATAAAAGCCGTTGTTGTAATAATTCCCATCCCAGATCCTGTATCATTAGCGTAATGTTGTCTCCCCTGTATGGTGACAATACGAAACGAGCTGCACTTCTTTGGACTCTTTCGATATCCTCCGTCAAACCCACCTGATAAGGATTCCTCACTGGGCAGCAACACTCCAACAAAGAACGGACAAGCGTAGTGTATGCTGTTTCTTTAGTAGTTCTGTTGCATCTTTTAAGGGTTCTGCCAGTAAAACGTAGTCTCTGGTTCGCCTTTCCCACGACATTATCTATGTGTTCTTTCCAATTTAAGTCTGAAGTAGTGGTAATTCCTAGGTATTCTGTAGAGTTTACGGCCTTCACATTTGATTGATTTATCGTGTAAACGAAGTTTAACGGATTTCTTTTCGTACTCATGTGGACAACTTCACACAGACTCAATTGCCAATTTTTACAACATAGTGATATCTTATTCAGATCGTTCTGCAGGTGGTTTTATCTTCAGATAATTTTACTAGACGGTAAATGACGGCATCATCTGCAAACAACCTAAGAGAGGTACTTAGATTTTCCCCTAAATCGTTTATGTAAATAAGGAACAGCAGAGGACCAATAACACTACCCTGTGGAACGCCCGACATCACCTCTATTATAGTTGATGCCTTACCATCGATTACGACGAACTGTGTCCTCTTTGTCTGGAAATCCCCTATCCAGTCGCAAATTTGTAGCGATATACCATAACCACGCAATTTGATTAAAAGCCGTTTGTGAAGTACGGTGTCAAAAGCCTTCTGGAAATCAAGAAATACGGAATTAATTTGCGAACCCTTGTCGATAGCACCCATCACGTCGTGTGAGTAAAGAGCTAGTTATTTTTCGCAAGAATGATATTTTCTAAATCCGTGTTGACGTTGGGCCAATAGATCATTCTGTTCGAGATAATTCATAATATAGGAATTAAGGATATGTTCCAAAGTCTTTAGAGTTTTGACAATTGGGAAATTCGAGTGTTGTATATGGCCGTAATTTTTTAGCTGGGGTAAGCTTCGACATATACAGTAATGAGTTGCATTGATTTGCTGTTATTATTAATTTGTTGCCAATTTCATTCAACTTCGAATTTTAGTTTAGTAGTTTGGTCGTTATAAAAGTGTTATTTATCGTGGATAACCCGTATTCTTATTCTTCTGAGGGTTCTCAGAAAATCTTTGACACATACACTAATGAGTCCCGTCGCGTTTTCTGTTTTTATTAATCTGTTACCAGATTAGATCAACTTCGGCTTTTCTTTTAATAGTATGGCCGTTATAAATGTGCTATTTGTCGTGCATAACACAATCATTATTTTTCTTAGTGTTTTTCCGATAACTAGAGTCTGCTTATAATGTACCGTTACGTAACGGTGAAATTTTACTTTCCTCCCGACGGCCTCATATGATTATGTTGGCAATATCAACAAAACGTAGGAAGCCCTCACCAAGATCTTGATATTCTTAGAAATCACCACATTGTGACCTGATTAACGTTTCGTACAGATGAAGTACATAAATAATATTGTACCTTCTCTATGGTTGATAGGTTCTTGTTTGCCCTCGTAAAACGAAGACTTCTTGACAAAAAATTTGCGTTGTCCCGCGGCTGGCTAATGCCAACGTCACACGATTGACAACATAATCAGGCGAGACCGCCAGGATGGTAAGTAAAATATAAGCGTACGTAACAAGTTCTTCTCATAACACGATTCGACAATGTAGGCCTAATTCAACTTTTGCGGACGTAATAGCTCAAATGCAGATTATGTTCAAACGAATTTGTAAAGCTTACAACGTCATAACGTGTCAGAAGTTCACAGTAGTACCGTACGGAAACTTTTTGACGTGAGGTAAGGCAAGATGGCAGCATCAGGCTTCAGTCACACAGGCAAGTTTGTCAGTCTAGTAATGTATGTCTGTGCTTCCGTCCGATACATACTTATCTATGTTCATTCCATTTTCCTACACAATATAAATGTGACTATAGCGAGGGCTTTCATTGAAACCAATCAGAATGAGTTTTGTTAACGTTAACAAGAACGTTCATTTATTTTTCACCTGACGTAGTAATTACCACAGTGCAAATCATGCAATGGATTTGAACGCCATTACGGCTAACTTTTATTTTGTGCAGTGATTGTTGTGAATTTGTAAACGTTCATTGAAATATATCCCTTTCGATTATGCCAAAATGTTTAGAACCTGTAATCGCGTTTCCTTTCTGTAATGTTTTAAAACCGATCTCCGATAATTAACATTTTCATGGTTTTCAGCTGAATTTATCGGCTGCACCCTATACCAAAATTTAGCTCACGGCCAACTGCACGGACCTCGATAGCGTAACCGGTCAAAATCAATTACATGACGGTGCTTTACCTATCTCAATGTATTTTATTACAGCTAAACCATCTGTTCCCGTCCCCGTGAATGACGAAAGCTAGTGAGGTAAACTCTGTCTCTTTTTATGATGCTAACTGCCGCCAATACCTACTAAATAATTTCCAATTTTTTTAAATATAAAATTTATGCACCATTTATTTCTCCATTCCGATCAATGGAATTATTTTTACTAGATTTTGACTAATGTTGATCACATACCAGACTTAGAAAGTTTTCACGTAATCGAATCAGAATAAAATAATAAAAGCTTTATTAACCACAACCCACTCGGCAGTAGCCGAATGGACGGTTCGAGTTGCCATTTAATACTAATAAGTAATGCAAGACACCCTCCGATTTTCAGTAGGGTAAAGTTGGGCCACAACGTAAAGAAAATGTGTGGCATCAAAAAAAAATGTTTGTAGAGCTTATGGAACTTAACTTTGGGGTCATCAGTCCCTAAACTTACAAATTACTTACGAACTAGAGTATATTAAAGACGGCACATGCCCGAGGGGGGATTCGAACCCCCGAGGGGGAACGATCTCGGGAATCGTAGCATGGCGCCTCAATGCGCTCGACCGCTCCGCCGCGGCTGTGTGCGAGTTTGTGACACTTGCGGAGAAAGGGAATGTGTAGACACTTGCGGGGAGACCCGGACGCTGCAGGTAGTGAACAGGGTGTTCCAGAAGTAGGGATGCATTTTTCCAGTGGCATTCATAACCTTTAACTGTTTACACACGAGGTCTAACGTTGTTAATCGCGTTAGCGATGAAAACAGAACCCAGAATCTTTGCGTCTAAATGATACATATATTAGTGTGATATCTTATTTCCAAAGAACAGACATCACACCAATACATATATAGCTCTCGATAAAATGGAACGGTACGTTGTCGTTACGTAGTACAGCACGGCCGACTGGAAACGCAGGAGAAGTGCAAACAACGTTCTCTCCTCAGAGGTATGATTATAATTAGGTTCGGCGTAGACTTCTACAACATATAGTCTACACGGCAAATATTACACCATAAATTTAACTTTTCGTGTACTTTGGCGATAGCAACCAAATTTTAAAATCGTATCTACTACGTAAAGATTTAGCAACACAAAACGCTTCAAGTCCGTAACTTTACTGGTTTTCGAGTTCTGAGTTTTTAATATGTTTTTAATGTTATTATAGAAAAACCAATTTGGGACTCACACTACAATTTTCATATGGCAGATTTTGTAGGTACATTCACAAGACATAATTCAACGGTTCTGTGCATTCATCTTATGAGAAAGATCAATCATTTGTTTTCAGTGTTTATTTCAAATTTCTACATTTAAGTTTCTTTAATTATTAGTACTTAAATGTGGTGATGAAATAAATAAATTACGTGTATATGTGTAGTCTTATGCGGCCAAACTACTTAGGTCATCAGTCGCCAGACTTACTACTTAATCTTACTTGAAATAACATAGGCAAAGTATAAACAAACATACCCGTGTCCGAGGAAGGACTCGAACCTCCGACCGGACCGGCCGCGCAATTTGTGGCACAAATTACATGTTTGATAATACTAATGCATAGAAGTATGAAATCACGTCAAGACTATTTTCTGCAAAAATTTCGACAAAAAAAGTTGGCACTGAGTTTAGAAAAACAAAATTCTGGTATATTGGATTTTAACATTTTATCAAAAAATGAATGTTACTACAAGAGATACAGCCATTCAAATTTACGGGCACCATAAAGTTTTCCCTTCCTGAGTAAATGAGCTGCTTCTTGTAGTTTCAACACAACAGTAGCCTTTTTCTTGAATGTTCTGAATATAAATCTTCACACGGACTTCTTGAAGAGGAGAGTGATACGGATATCTGATTGTAAACCACTTCCTATTACCTTAGACCTTTTTGACTGTACTGAACAGGAGTTTCGCGTATTCCGTAATTTATATTTATACAGTTAACAGGCAATGTAATTTATAATCAACTATTGGCTGCCAATTTCGCTTCATTTTTCCTGGAAGTATTGCAACTTGTTTCTCCCTGTTGGTTTATGCCAAGTTCGGAGTAAAAATGGTTCTATATGACAGTGACAGAATATAGAATTTATCTTTAGCATTTTTCGGTGTATTTGTAATTCGAGTACAGCCAAATCGTTTTGGGGTCTACGAATAAACTCTTCAAGTATGTAAAATACTAATCGACTTATTATTAACGTTTTTTTTAATTGGAGGTTTAGCATAGTAGCTATTTTTAAAGAGATGGAAGTTGCGTGATAGTGGGGTTAACTACATTGCGGTCAATTACATCAACGTATCTGTGCAGGATGCCTAATATATTTATTGCTTGCGCAGGTGTCTTGATATGCTTAGTGTTCTGAATAATATGCTTTTAGGAGGTATAGCTGTGGAAAGTCATCGTCTTTTAGTACAGAGAGAGTCTTAATAACTCTCCAAACATTATCACTATTAAAATACCTTTTTGATTTCAGGAGGAACACTCAACGAATTAATATGTAGTTAGAACAAGTTACTATATTGCTCTTCAGCTTGCAAAGGATTGTGCAATTTCACTGAGTTTCGTGTGATGTTGACAGTGTGGAAACTTGACAACAGCAGTGCTAGACTTCTTGGTGTGCCTGTACCCAGGAAAAGCCATTAGCCGCCCCAAGGGCCCCGGGTTCCCCGCAAATGTCACTCCCCGCAAGTGTTCCAACCCCACTGTGTGGTATCATTACGTTAAAGTTGGCATTAATGTTCGTATGAGTCAGTTTGCTGCAGTGAGGTTTATACGCTTGACTGTGATATGATACGTATCGGTTGAAATATCCTATTCAGAATTTGTTTATGGGTTGTAAACTAACGTAGGCAAGCAATTTTATATTTAATGACAAGTATTTTGAGTAGACTGACGGTATGGCTGGGGAATCATTCATCCCCCACAGTTACAACCTTTTTTATGGAGAACTTTAAGAAAATTGCCCTGAAAACCTCTTTTTTATTTTATTTATTTATTTATTTATTTATTTATTTATTTATTTATTTATTTTTTATTTTTTATTTTTTTTTTTTTTTTAAGCCGACTTGCTATTTTAAGTATGCTGACGATATGTTTCCTGTTTGGCCACATGGAATATATTCTCTGCACCGGTAATCGAATCATTATAATTGTCTGCATCCTAATATCAAATTCACGATGGAAATCGAAAAGTAGGGAAGTTATCTTTCTTTGATGTGTTAGTTTATAAAAAGTAGGACGGAACTCTTGGACACAAAAGTTTACAGGAAACCGACACATACAGGTAGGTATTCACAAACTACCATCTGTCATCCGCCTTTACAACATACGGGACTCCTACAGATCTTGGTTAGAAGAGCGTATTCTATTTCGGATGCTGAGAACTTACCACAGGAGCTGCAACACCTTAGGTTGTGTAAAATCACAAAGGCTATACGGACAGACAAACTGAACGTGCTTTTGAGTTTGGGCCACTATTTAAACCAGCTGAAGGCACAGTCAGTTCTCTGGTTTTCCTACCATATGCTGGGAACGTGTCTGCTAGGAGAGGTAGGATCTTGAAGAAAAAAGAAATTATATATGTGTTTCGTCCGCCAGCTAAGATTATTGAACTTCTTGACTCTGTTAAAGACGATTTAGGTCTGAGGAAGCCGGGCGTTTACAAAATACTATGCGAATGCGGTAAAACATACATCGGTCAAACCATACGTGCCTTCAAAGAGAGCTGTGTTGAACATCATTGGCATACGTCATTATTCCAGTCAGATAAATCCGCAGTGGCTGAACCATGCCTCACAGAGGAACATGGGATGCTATACGATGAAACACAAGTGGTTGGAAATGTTTCGCGTCACTGGGATTGTGTTTTAAAAGAACATGTTGAAATAAGACTAACAGATAAAAACAGCCGGCCGCGGTGGCCGAAGAGACTGAGGCGCTCCAGTCACGGTCTGCACGGCCACTACGGTCGGGGGTTCGAATCCCCCCTCGGGCATGGGTATTTGGTGCCGTCCTTAGGATTAGCTAGTTCATAAGTAGTTTGTAAGTTTAGGGACCGATGACCCCGTAGTTAAGTCCCATAGACTGTACAAACATTTAAACATTTGAGATAAAAACATTAACCGAGAGAGTGAACACCTGCTGAGTAAACCATGGTATCCTGTGTTGTTAGTTATGAAAGAAACATCGGCATCTGAATCGGACGGCCGTGAGTGAGAATCTCTAGCCACATATCGTTTTTCGACAGCATTTGCCACTGGAAGCACTTCAACGTCTCTTGAGCCAGAGGACAGCAGCTACGAGCAATTCGGAAATTCGCTGAATACAAATGTTCTGTCGTTCTTAGTTTCTATCAGTCACGGCAAGAGCGGCATGGCTTTTCTGATGATGGCGGGGCCAGGTGCACCACAGAAACATTTTGTGAAGACTGCAGTTTCATTCGGCTGGAGACCTTACGTGACTTTGAACAATGTATTCTATGCATGCAGTGACGTCGTTGAGAATATTGTTTGGGAGATAATGATTGTCTGTACTTCAATTAATTTACTGTGATTCTACCATGGTGTGCTTCCGGGCACCCGCTTCCTTCGAAACTAAATTCTTCGGTGGTGGTGTCAGATGTTGGATTTTTATATATCTTCAACCCCAATGGCTTGCCTGAAGAAGTGTTTGCTCTCGAAAATGTGCGTGAAGATCCACTAATACCACAGTACCAATCTTTGAGAAGCAGACTGCAGAAACGCAATTGACAACTGAATAACAGACTGGAGGAAATGCAGGCATAGCCAACAACAGAGACACAGTGAGCCTCATGTCTGCGCCATCAACATCAGGATCTGCCGAAAACAAACGTAAGATGGGAACTTCACTCATGTTGTCGCATCGTACTTTTATTATTCACTAGCTGAAAACCCAGCGTTGCCCAGGTATTTATTTATTTATCCCTGCCTTGATTTAGTACTTCTCTTATCCCTTCTCTCTCTGTCCATATCCTTTTTTCTACAAACATGTTACATTTATCGGAGTATATATAAAAAATAACGCTGTCTTGCATAATGAACAAAATTATAAGTGATCCAAACAAAGAAAGATAGTAATCAAAATATAAATAACATATAAAATTCATACGATCTATATTTATTTAGTTATATATTCAGATATATATTCAATTGAATACGTGCTGTACGTCTGTATAATCTGTTGCGAATAGAATTAGTAGTAAAGAAGTAACAGAATAAAACCGACGGGGCGGTTTTCCATGAACGGAACTGTTTATGCTCATTAACTACTTGTCGTACTGTGATACAATTTCGAAGGTACATTCAGCTATATGTGTGTATACTGTCTGTAAAATTTCCTGCATCGACAATTTGTACTGTATAAATTATAATATGTAACGTCATACCGAATGCCGTAGTTTTAGTCAATGAACAGCGGAAAAGTAGTAAATGAGAAACGTTTTCCTTTCATCATTTTACTGTGGTTGTCGGCGAGAAAAAATATAATAAAGGTTAATTCTCATACAGCGTATGAATAAAGTCTTGTCGTATTATGTGGCAGTTTTTTGCGATTCCTGTTGTTAATGACGTCATATCTCCTGAACCATGTGTCGTATTTGATTCTTAACCCTACAGTAACTGTTATCTCACGGTAAGGAATATGTGTATCAAATTTGGTTGAAATCTGTTCAGTGGTTTAGGAGGAAATGTGCAACATTGTCACGTGATGTAGCAGTTTTTCTATTATATCATTCTTTATGACATATCTCGTGAACTATGTGTTGTACGTAAGCCTTACACTTACGGCGAACGTCCTCTTGGATTGAAGCTTATGTGTGCAAAATTTCATGAAGATTGGAACAAAACTGTAGATTTGTATGCAATACGTTCACACGGACACTGCTTTATATATAAAGATCTAAAAGAGAAAATGGCCAGGGAGACAAACAAGAAGGCAGCCAGATTTGTTTCACTGATTATTAGTATTATTATCGTATCCATCCATTATAACCATATGTCCAACATACATTTAAACAATACAATATATAAGTGAAATTATTTACAATAAATAAATATGAAATGGCCCAGACTACACTTGGATGTTAGTAGACTCAGTCTAGCAGAATGCTTCATGTAGTTTCTTAATGCCTCCAGAGAAACGTCTGAGAACACTTACTTACAATGTGGCTCATTGTTTGTATATCACCGCAGTCACACATACTCAGATGTCTAGTTAGTTGGCTCTGAGAAGAACCGTTGTGTTGCAGTTGCAAGTTCATGTTTAAGCCAAGAGATCCGTGATCCCAACAGAGAACTCCTTCCTGCAGACCTGAGCACAATGGACAAATACTTCAAAAATGGAGACGTAACACCAAACCCAACGAAGATCGAAGCCTGCTGCTTTCACCTTAACAATAGAATGGCCAATGCGAAGTGAAATATTATCTTTAACGGTCAGGTCCTTCATCACCAAGCCTATCTTAAATATTTAGGAGTAACTCTAGACAGAACTCTCTCCTACAAGAAACACATAGAAAACACGGCAGCAAAACTAAGATCACGTAATAACATCATGCAGAAGCTGAGTGGTACCCCATGAGGTGCAAGAGCTACAACTCTACGATGCTCCTCCTTAGGTCTGGTGTATTGTGCTGCCGAGAACTGTGCTCCAATGAGGCTTAATAGCTCACATGTGAGGAAAATTGACGTAGAGCTAAATGCAACAATGAGGACAATAACAAGCTGCATCAAATCTACTCCTGTTCACTGGTTACCAAGTCTAAGTCACATTGAGGCTCCAAAGCTTCGAAGACAGAACGCCCTTCTCAAGGAATACGAAAAATTATTGAAAATCCCCGAACTTCCACTCCACTATGCTGTGCCTGCTCTCCGAATGAGCTGTCTAAAATCTAGGCAGCCATCCATCTTATTGGCAGAATCACTGCAGGCAACTGGATTCAACATTAAAAGAAAGTGGACATAAATGCGGAACAATGTTGCTTGTGAGAAATATCTGACTCTCCAAAGACCTGACGGAAGACCATTTGGAATGGAATTACCACATCGTGCCTGGAAAACACTTAATAGCATCCGCACAGGCCATGGCGTCTGTGCTGAGAACCTCCACCGTTTGGGAAAGGCTTCATCCTCCCAGTGTGATTGTAGAAACGAGCACCAGACAATCAACCACATTGTTACAAGCTGCTGCAGAAGAGCTTATCAAGCAAATCTAGAAGATTTCTTTGAAGTGACAGAAGCAACCCTTGAATGGATACAAAACCTATCTATTAATTTGTAGATTTAGTTTTTTACCTTTTTTATAGTTTGTAAAATTATGCAATTAATTTACTTTATTGTTATGGTTGTAAATCTATGTAAAATCAAACAAACTCGTGATTGCTAGTTGCAGTTCATCTGTATTGCTATACGCTAAATAAATAAATAAAGCCACACATACTGTCACTGGAAAATCCCCACTTGCGCATCTTACATGCGCACATACCTTCTTCAGTCCGGTATTATTCAGCTGTACCCACACCTCCCTTGGTTCATGAAATCCAAGAACTAGTACCGTCGTATCGCGTGAGTTCATGATACGTGTTCTCGTAGCTTGCCATTCACGTTTCCACCCTGCATCCTGATTGAAAACTGTGGACTCCTGTTTAATATGCTGGTCTTCTGGATTTGAGGCATTTCATGGACATTTATAGTAAGTCGTCGGGCAGAGGGATTAGTTGTTTTTGGAAATTTTCTGGCAAAGGTTGTAAAGAGCAGCCTTTCGACGGAGGTCAGGTAGCCAGACGTTTGATAGCACTGATAGCCATCTGGTAGGTGTTGATCGGTCCGTGTCTCTAATGATTGTCATAGCCGCGTTCAGTCGGACGTCTGCTTTCTTTCGTGGGCGCTGCGGAGCCAAACATACTGGTGCAGAATACTGGAGGGAAGGAAGCTTAGGGTTTAACGTCTCGTCGACAGCGTGGTCATTAGAGACGGAGCTCACGCTCGGATTATTGGGTAAGGATGAGGAAGGAAATCGGCCGTGCCCTTTGAAAGAAACCATCCCAGCATTTGCCTGGAGTGATTTAGGGAAATCACGGAAAATCTAAATCTGGATGGGCCGGAGGTGGATTTGAACCACCATCCTTCCGAATGCGAGTCCAGTGTACAGAATTCTGCTGCAGAGTACGTACCAGCGCGAAGGATGTTCCACAGAGAACTGATGTGCTTGCTCTCCATGTACTGCCTGCCACCTTCCTAACCAGGTTCACTCGTCTTTGCGGCTTCTTAGCTAGTTTCACTGATGAAAATTCAAATGTTTCAAATGTTTGTTATCTTATGGGACTTAACTACGAGGTCATCAGTCCCTAAACTTACAAACTACTTATGAACTACTTACGAACTAGGACGGCACAAATATCCATGCCCGAGGGGGGATTCGAACCCCCGACCGTAGTGGCCGTGCTGACCGTGACTGGAGCGCCTCAGTCACCTCGGCCACCACGGCCGGCCTGATGAAAGTAATTAAAAGGTAAGCCGTCTCTTTGCCCTACATGAAGTGTTACTTGTTCCCCCAGCTGCAGTGACAAAGTTGCGACAGCACCATTCATTTATTTAAATATTCCTGCGCTTAAAATTAAATGTATCAAAACTCTAAACTAATATTATTTCGACCTAAAATATAAGCTTGTTAGTGGTACCAAACAAAAATTTGAAATTAGATTTTTAATAGTTAATTTAAAAACTTTCCTTGTGTGCCTGTTTGCTCCAGCTTTATAATACGAGGAGGAGTTGGAAAATAAGTTTCCCCTGTCGACTGTGGTCAGAGTAGCGTATGAAAGGAAAAAAATAGAATGAGACATTAAAGGTAAGACATTTCTTTATTTTTCTACCGTGTGATCTAAAATTCAGTACAAATTTGAAAACGTAATAAATCACGGAATAATGCAGATAGAGAGGTAAAAATTGGCACACATGATGGATTGACATGGAGTTTTATCATAACCAAAAATAAAGTTCACATAATTTCCGTCAGATGGCGCTTCATCTGATCAGAAAAGCAATAATTACCATAACAAATTAAGACAAAGCAAAGATGATGTTCTTTACAGGAAATGCTCAATATGTTCATCATCATTCCTCAACAATAGCTGTAGTCGAGGAATAATGTTATAAACAGCACTGTAAAGCATGTCCGGAGTTATGGTGAGGCATTGGCGTCGGATGCCGTCTTTCAGCATCCCTAGAGATGTCGGTCGATCACGATACACTTGCGACTTAGGTGACCCAAAGCCAATAGTCGCACGGACTGAGGTCTGGGGACATGGGAGGACAAACATGACGAATGTGTCGGCTGAGCACACGATCATCAAACGACGTGCGCAAGAGATGTTTCACACGTCTAGCAATCACGACAAGAATAATTACACAAGTCAAAAACCGAGAAGTTTTAGGTTAACATTGAAAAAGATGGATGAAGAGCCATACGTGTAGGAAGAACGTCACATCTGTCTCTCGCAGTTTGTCCATGTGAGGGTAGTAATAGTAACAGGTCAGTTCATGATTCGTCATACCGAAAATAGTGTCGCTTTTCTCAAGTATTGCGTTTTTGAGTTGTGTCTCTGTTCTTTCCGAGGTGCAATAATTTACAAGTACATTCAGACACTTGTCAAACGCTTTATAAGCTTCAAAAATCCATCCAGGAAAAAATCCGGGCATTGCTTACGGAAGAAGCGTTGAACGACTATGGAGTGCAAATATCCGTCATCACCTGTCCGAAAGAAGTTCAAAAGTACTCTGTCTGCAGGTAAAGTGTTACCATATTCTGGGACGCCTAAGGAGTTTTCTTTGCTTGACAATTTGGAGGATGCAACCATCAATGGTGCGCGGTACTGTGCCACTCTGTCGAAATTGCAAGAGGTGATCAGGAGGAAGCGCCCTGGCCTTCAAACATCTGGCGTTCTGTTGTTAGATGACAATGTGAGACCACATTCGGCGGCGGCAACGCAAAACCAAATTGCAACTCTTGGTTGGGAGCGCCTACTCCATCCGCCAGTTCGAAGCTTATAAAGCGGAATGGCAAAAGTCTCATTGTACTTAGAAATCGTGTAGAAAAATAAAGATATGTCTTACCTTTAATGTCTCATTCTTTTTTTTTTTTTTCCCTTTCGTACACAACCAGTGGCGGGTGGTGCTTCTGATGACTGGGGGTTCATTTCATTCAGTACCGGATCTTAATAGTGGCGCAGCAGCCCCTACGCCCCCACCCCCGCTCGGTGCGTCGGTGTTTCGGCGCCCCCTCCCCCACCCCCACCCCCTTTAGATATATTTTCGTTACAAGGTCTGCAGAATGTCTTACCTCGGCTTGTTTACGCTTGCTTCAACTTCAGCTGAAGCGTCTGCCTACTAAGTTTCTTTATTTCACAATTTTTTTTCCAAGCTTAAGACTGAGTAAAGGTGCGTCCACGCTACTCCTGCTCACCAGACTTGTGCTTGTCATACTCGTCTGTCAGGAAACTTGTCAAACTTGTCTGACTTGAGCTCGTACATACCGACAACAGTCGGAGCCAGACAACACAGACTCGGGCGGCTCGCAAGCCTGTTTCGCGGCGAGCCCTCGGAGCCTACCTCCGTGCACATTACTCGTAAGGCTCCCAAGTCTCACAAGTACACGAGCCACACGACTCGTGCGGACGCACCTTAAAAGATACTGAACGTTGCTCAATTTTCTTTGATAATAAGCACAAAGAACGTATGAATGTCCACATGAACACTAAAACTTAGTAAGTAACTGATTGCACTGTTAAGTGACTGTAACAAGATGAACCTGTTAGGATGAAGAGACAGGCTACCTTCCGGGTCACGTGACACTGCAGGCAGCACCCCATCCTAACCTTACGCATGCGCAAAGGCTGCTCTTCCCCACATCTTTTCAATCAGTTAAATACCTGTTACAAAGAAGAATATAAATGTCATTTACTCTCAAAATCGCGTCACATTTGCAAAAATGTTCCCGTATCTGTTGAAAAGAAGATTGGGTTTTAAAAAATTGCTTGCAGTCGGTCTCGAACCTACTACCTTCGACTGCGCATAGCGATGCCGCTAACCACCCGTCTACTCTAGAGAGGTGGAGAGTTCTGAGGTTAATATTATTCATGCTCGTATCTTCTGAAGGCTTTTACAGTTGATGCGTTTTTAATTTGTAGTTATAACATACTTTACCAAATATGACGTGTTTTTGATGAATCTTCAATGCGCCAAAAACAAATATGAAGGGCGGATGTTGCTTTCATGGAGGATTTACGCATACGTAAGGCGACGTGCGCAGTAGCTTCATTGTCTGGCTTAACGATCATTTGTGCGTAACCACCAGAGCTCAGGTAGCCAGGAGCTGATGTCTCTACCAGCTCCAATGCCAATATTAAAAACGGTGTTTTCCCTCTCCCCTCCCTGCCGTGGGAAATCCATATATTGCTTCCAGGGTGTTCAGAAGAGAATTAGAACCTCAACCGCGCATGCGCATTACAACGCTGCGACTACTGCCGCGTATATTAAGCGGCAGCGCTACGACTCGTATACGTGCTGTCTCCGCGACGTAAAACGTTTCTCATGCGATAAAAATACTTTGAATGTACATATAAAAAGATCTGAAAGAACAACGAAGCGAAGAATGAAATTATAAAAACACTTTCATTTTATTTATTTATTTCCTTTTTTTCCCCGACGAACTTTTTTCTGGGGGTTCACTGAACCAGTGAACACATAGGACGCCCCGCCACTATACGCAACTCTGACCACCGTCGACAGGGGAAACTTATTTTCCAACTGCCCTTCGTAATTAGCACCTTGACACTTGTCTCCATGCCGGCCGCGGTGGCCGAGGGGACTGAGGCGCTACAGTCACGGTCTGCACGGCCACTACGGTCGGGGGTTCGAATCCCCCCTCGGGCATGGATATTTGTGCCGTCCATAAGCTATACAAACATTTGAATACTTGAACTTGTCTCCGTAGAATTGATGGGTAATTAATAGTAATGATGCAATAACTTATTAAGAAGTCGCAACAATGGGAAAGGGTAACGAAATGTAGGATGATCTGCAGTGTATCGACGCTTGGCGCAGGGAATGGCAACTGAGCCTCAAATTAAACAAGATTAAAACGTTGAAATGAAGATCATTTTTATATAATTACTTAATATCAGGACAAACATTGGATACATTTCTCTCATAAAATATCTGAGAGTAGACATAAAGGTCGATTTGAAATGGAACGACCATACAAAATCTCTCCTAGACTGAGATTCAGTGGAAGAATCCTCGCCGACCGCAGTGGCCGAGCGGTCTGCGGCGCGTCAGTCACAGTCTGCACGGCCGCTACGGTCGGGGGCTCGAATCCCCCCTCGGACAAGGATGTTTGTGCTGTCTTTAGTATAAGGTAGTTCATACGAGGTGCGTCCAGAAAGTAAGTGCCGTTTCAATTTATCTCCGCTGCAGCACTGCCATTGCAGTTCCGCACATGCGCTGTAGACGATGTGTATCAAGGAGAAGAACGTGCGCCGGCCGCGTTGGCCGAGAGGACTGAGGCGCTCCAGTCACGGTCTGCACGGCCACTATGGTCGGGGGTTCGAATCCCACCTAGGGCATGCATATTTGTGCCGTCCTTAGTCTTAGCTAGTTCATAAATTGTTTGTAAGCTTAGGGACTGATGACCTCGTAGTTAAGTCCCATAAGTTCTACAAACATTTGAAACATTTTTGAAGAACGTGCGCCATTTGGAGATAATAGTTGAAGTAGAGAGAGGCCTGCCTATTGATGAGTCCTAGTGCCTATCCGATAGCCAAGTCTTAACTGGTGCCTATCTGATTCCCAAGTGTTAACTGGTTCCTATCTCAGTCCCAAGTGGCCGATGCAGCAGTCATGGCTACGAGCGGAGTTGCAGCAGAGGGCGCTCGTGGCCGACGTCGTAAGAACGCCGCGCCGCCCCGTGCGTGCATGGCGGCGCGCGGCGAAAGTAGGTGGCGCGCACTTTGGACTTGTGCGACACCACACCCCTCCCCCCCAAACCGCCGCGCCGTCGTGGCGTAGGGCTGAGGGCCACGGCGACGGCACTGGGAGGAGGGTCTGGACGGGGGCGTTACTGGTGGGATGGGCGTCGTAGCTGAGGCTGGGATCGAGACGCCGTCCGCGCCCCGGTATCCACCTTGCGATCCCCCAGAAAACCCACCAAAATGAGGGGAAGGGCGCACACCTCCACCCAGAGGGAGCAGGTCATCTTCTGAGGTGCGTGGCCCAGGCGGCGGGGGCACGCACGGTCCCGGTGTCCCTCTCGGTGACGCTGTCAGCCGTGGCGGCGACGGACGCGCGTCGATCTCCATCGGCACGACCTCGTAGTCCGGGGACGCTGGACCCGTCGGCGAACGATGTGGCTGTGCTCCCTGGCGGTGAACTGGGCCTGGAATCAAGAAACCAGAGACAGGATCGCGCGCCTGTGCAGGCGCAATTGGTTTGCGTGGCGCCGCAGCTCCGACCCTGCGGAAGAACGTACAACATACATATTGCGACCGAGCACGTGTTGAATGATGCCCGGTAACCATCTCTTCTTGTTTCCAGCAAACACCCTGTACAGCACCGGCGTAGAAACCTGAAAACGCGAAGCGCCATACGAACCGACTCGGTGCGTGGGAGGCTGCAGCAGGTGAAGGAGAGTGCGGTGACGGCGGCCGTGTAGCAGCTCGGCAGGAGATGGGCCGTCACGTGGCACGCACCGATAGGTAGACAGGAAAATTTGAAGAGCTTGCTGCCTGGAGTGCTGACCTTTCATCTTTTTCATGTGAGACTTGAATGTTCGAACGAAACGTTCTGCTTCACCATTGGACTGAGGGTGAAAAGGTGTGGTGGTGATATGCTGAATGCCATTCAGACAACAAAACTTTTGAAATTCCGCACTAACAAACTGAGGTCCATTGTCACTGACGATAGTTTCAGGCAAACCTTCGATGCAAAACACTGATGTTAAGGTACTGATTGTACTAGACGCCGTCGTTGAGTTCATGGCAATCACAAAAGGAAACTTGCTGAAAGCGTCTACAACAATTAACCAGCGCGAATTCCAGAAAGGTCCGGCAAAGTCAATGTGTACACTTTGCCATGGTCCCTTGGGGCGTGGCCAGTCTGAGATACGTTGCGGAGGAGCCGCCTAATGCTCCGCACAAACAGTACACTGTGACGTCATGCTCTCTATCTGAGCGTCCATACCAACCCAGGTACAATGACGTCTGGCCAATTGCTTTGTCCTAACAATACACCAATGTCCTTCATGCAGGAGGCGTAACACTTCTCGCTGCTGGGAATGAGGAACAATCACTCTCGTTTGGTCGTTGTCGGTATGTAACAACAGAACACCCTGATTTAAAGACAATGTATGACGTTGTACAAAATGACGTCGAACCAGAGGCCGGTCAATGTCTTTGGCTCTGGCAGGCCACCTGGAGCGATTAAAACGTGCTACCACACTGAAGTCTGCATCCGCAGCTGTTTCCTGTGCAACCCGACGAGAGTTCAAAGGGAAGTCTGCGACAGCGGAAGCATCCCTGGGCCGGCCGCGGTCGCCGAGGGTACTGAGACGCTTCAGTCACGGTCTGCACGGCCACCACGGTCGGGGGTTCGAATCCCCCCTCGGGCATGGATATTTGTGCCGTCCTAGTTTGTAGTAGTTCATAAGTAGTTTGTAAGTTTAGGGACTGATGACCCCTGTACAAACATTTGAACATTTTTTTGAAGCATCTCTGGAATCTATCTGACAACATGCCATTTCTGAAGAATCAAATGACACATCCTGGCCAACCGGGAGTCGGGAAAGTGTGTCCGCGTTGGCATGTTTAGTGGTAGATCGGTACAAAATCTCATACTGATAATTAGCCAGTATCAAGGACCATCTCTGAAGCTTTTGTGCCGTTCGTGACGGAATTGGCTTTGTGTGTGAGAACAACGACGTGAGAGGCTTGTGGTCTGTCAACAAATAGAATTTTCTGCCATAGAGATAATGATGAAACTTTGTGACGCCGTAAATGATTCCTAAGGCCTCCTTTTCTATGTGACTGTAATTCTGTTGTGTTGGCGTTAGTAGCTTGGACGCAAAGGCAATAGGACGATCGTGAGATCCAATACGATGTGAAATTATTGCACCCAGACCGTACGACGAGGCATCCACTGCTAGCACTACAGGCTTCTGTGGGTCAAAGGGAATCAAACATGCATCACTGAGTAGTGCAGACTTTCATTTGTCAAAAGCAACCTGGCAATCTTTAGACCATACAAAAGGAACATTCTTCCTACGTAAGCGATGAAGTGGAGCTGCAATCTGAGAGGCATTGTGAATAAATCTGAAATAATAGTTAAGCTTTCCCATTACTGCTTGCAATTCATGCACGTTCTTAGGAGGAGGCAAGTCTTTGATTGCTCGAAGATGTGACTGTAAGGGATGGATTCCTTGGGCATTAATCACATGGCCTAGGTACTCTATTTCAGTTTGGAAAAACGAATACTTTGCTTTATTGCAACGTAGACCTGCTGCAGTCAACACTTTGAAAAGGCACTCCAGGTTTGATAAATGTTCTTCAACTGTGCGCCCTGAGACCACAATATCGTCTAAATAGTTCGAGCAACACGGTACAGAAACTGTCAGCTGTTCCAAAAAATGCTGAAAAATAGTGGGGGCGGAAGAACTGCCATAGAGTAGGCGTTGAAATTGAAAAAGGCCCATGTGAGTATTAATGACGAAAAACTTTTTTGACTCGTCATCAAGTGGAATCTGTAAGTATGCCTCTGCTAAATGAATCTTAGAAAAGAAGCGAGACTGTCCTAATTTGTCCATAAGTTCCTTAGGTCGGGGCAGGGGGTAGGTGTCTACAACTGTTTGACTGTTCACTGTTGATTTGGAGTCCGCACAGAGACGAAGTTTTCCTGACGGCTTGGGTATAATTACTAAAGGCGAGGCCCACTGACTCGCAGAAACAGGAGAAATCACCCCATAACGTTTAAGTTCTACAGCAACTTTATCACGAATGGCGATAGGCACTGGTCTAGCTTTACGAAATTTTGGTACTGCAGATTCTTTTAAAGTTACATGTGCCACGAAGTCTTTTACACAACCTAGTTCCGGCGAAAACAAGTCACTATATTTTTCGCACAATGCATTGATTTTGTCCTGAGGCACTGCTGACGAAATTTGAAGCACATCTCTTTGAATTGATAAGCCAAACAAGTCGAATGCATCTAGTCCAAAAATGTTCTGCGTAGATTTGGCCTGAAGAACTACAAAAACAACTGTTTTTGTTACACCTTGAAAAGAGGCGGTCAGGCTACAAGTTCCTAGCACGGGAATATATTGACCTGTATATGATGTTAGCACTTGCTGTGACGGCGACAATTTAGGCGAACCCAGAAGTTCATAAGTGTCTTTATTTATTAATGTGACAGCAGAACCAATGTCGAGCTGAAATTGCACATTCTTATTTTCTATGGAGTAAGTCACAAAAAGTTGTTGCTTGTAGCGCTCGACAGGTGCGCGAATGTGGACATCTGATACAGCGTGTGTGCTGCACTTGCGCATGCGCGGGCCACTTAGTGAAGTAAGCGGCGCAGAATCGGCACACAGCAGATTAACAACACTGTCACTAAAGGGCACTACCGCCGGATTGGCGTCCGCGCAATGCGAGGCTACTACACATGCACCAGCTACTGCACTAAAATTACTTTGAGTAGCTACACCAAGTCTACTGTCACTAGCTACATAGTACTGGGCACTATTACAATAAGAAGTTGCATAAGGCACTTGGTTCACTACAGGATTGCACTGTACATAGTCATTTTGCTTGTCCTGAACCCTTTTCCGTTGCACAGATTTACGCATTCGATGGCACTTAAGACGTGGCTCACTACATAGTTTTTCAATAGGTGCAGAAAAACTTTCTTGCATTTGAGAATCAAAAGAAACACTGTCCAAGTTCACAGCGTGTATGACATTTACAGAATGAATTGTTCTCACACTCTGCAAAGCACTGTTCCTAACGGCACCGTTCTTTCAATTTACATTCTGCATACACACTGACTGTACATGTCCCGATTTGTCACATTGATAACAGGTTGCGTTGTGACAAGGGCAATGCGCACGTTTGTGGCGAGATACACACTGGGGGCAAGACTTAAAAACATTTTTCTGATAAGAGCGTTGGCGCCCGTTTGTCAAATTACTTTGCCTAACATGACGGGGTGACCGTTGTGTTGCACTTTTACACTGTCTGTTCAGCATGTCCGGTAGAATTTAAAGAATCACTAGTGCTATACTGAGAACTGTGACTACAAAAGCGTCCATTGCGGCGTACTGAATTTACACTGTGGCTTTGCATTTCTACATCTGCTAAGTCAAAAGTATCATGCGCTTCTATCAGCTGCAGTACACTGTCTAATGAAGGGTCAGACTGCTTTAGAATTGCTGCACTAATTCCAGTGTCCTGAATGTTCTACGTAATAGCGTCCCTCAACATAACGTCACTATAAGAAAGTCCACAAGAACAGGTACATTTACATTGGCGGGTTAAGGCCTTCATCTCCGTAATCCATTCCTGGTGTGTCTACTGTGGTAATTTTTTAAGTCTGAAAAATCGGTACTGCGCCGCAGCCACGAGAACTTCTATCTCGTAATGAGCATTCAGTGCTTCTACTATGTCCTCAAAGTCTACATCGCGAGGTGATGAGTGGGGGAAAAGTTTCTGCAGTAACACGAAGGTCTTAGTACCCACAACGGCGAGAAAGAAGTGTTTGACTGTCAGACCTGTTAGATGATGAGCTGCGACGAGTTCTTGAAATTGCACCAAATAATCGCTCCAATCTTCCTCACGTTCATTGTACTGGCGAAACGTAGGAAGCGGTGTGGCAGCGTATGTGGGCGGCTGAAGTGACGCCTGTTGTTGAGTTGCCGTCAACTGCGCCACCGCTTGGAGTAATTGCGTGATTTGCGCCATCTGTAACTGAATAATTTCCATTAAGTTTGGGTTCGGGGTAGTGGCCATGCTGACCGATTAGGCGCCGCGCATACAAGTAAATTATAACAAAACACAAATTCAATGTAAAACGAGGACGCACTGCAAAAAAAAAAAAGTCTTCCAAACATGTAACAGAATATGTTCCCCCAAAAATCTTATAATAAGGGTGGGTGGGCGGGAGCAATTTCTGCGTGCTCCGACTGCTGCTGTCTGGCTGCTGCAAGCGGACTGGTCCAAGATTCTTCTATCGCAACTCTTCGACACTTTTGCGTCTCGTCCGCCGGTTGTCGTAGTTGTCGGTGGCTGAGTAGAAAGAGACCGACACAGGAATAAAGGATGCACGATGTGCAGATACAGAGGTGACCAGCCAGTGGGACAGCAGAAACTAGAAACTCTAAATTAGAAATATATATATATATATATATATATATATATATATATATATATATATATATATATATATATATATATATATATATTTCATAGAAACGTTCTAATACTTAAGTTTTACAAAGTTCATTACTGCAGAATGCTGATACATAGTTGAAGTAGAGAGAGGCCTGCCTACTGATGAGTCCTAGTGCCTATCCGATAGCCAAGTCTTAACTGGTGCCTATCTGATTCCCAAGTGTTAACTGGTTCCCATCTCAGTCCCAAGTGGCCGATGCAGCAGTCGTGGCCACGAACGGAGTTGCAACAGAGGGCGCTCGTGGCTGACGTCGTAAGACCGCCGCGCCGTGCGTGCATGGCGGCGCGCGGCGAAATTAGGTGGCGCGCACTTCATACTTGTGCAACACCACAAGTTCAATGACGGGCGTAGTGATGTGCACGATGAAGAACAAAGTGGACGTCCACCTTTGGTTACATAAGAACTGGTTCACGCGATTGATGACAAGGTCTAGGAAAACCGTAGGTTTACAATTAGTGCTCTCGCTATGGACATCCCCCAAATATCACTGTTTCCAACTGGTTGGAGACACAGGCGGCAGATTTCTATGAAAAAGGTATACAAAACCTGGTGCCACGCTATGACAAATGCCTGCAAAATTTCGGCAGTTATGTGGAAAAGTAGTTTCAGAGTTGTAGAATTTTGTGCAATAAAGATTTCTTCTCTATCTGTGTACAATTTCATTTTAATACCAAACGGAACTTACTTTCTGGACGTGCCTTGTATTTCTACTTCATTAAGGAAATACTTATTATATTCCAGTTTTCCATGCCTCAGCCCATTGTCCAGAGATATGAATGATCATGAAATGTTTTAAATGGCGAATATAACTGATGTATGATGTTAGCCGCAGTATATTTATTAAGATATGCCTATTTCTAACACGTTTCGCAAAAGTATTAAAGAAAAAGGAAAACTAATGACACATTTTCATGCAGTTTTCACAGGACATTTGAGCTAAGATTAGGGCTACATATAGGCATGATTTCATCAAAATCAGATCACGGAAGAAAAGATACATCGCAATCTTAAGTGTTTTCAGTAACTGTCTGTTCATCTATTTGAAATACCTAATCTCCTATACTACTTCACGGATTTGATGGAGAAACTTCGTTTCATAAAAGTGGAATCAGGGAAATTTGTTTAGATGTAGGTTACGCTTGAAGTATGTATAGATTGGTTCCTTGAATGCACTGCCAAACAGGTGTGTGAACTTGAGAGTAATCATTTATATGGAGATGTAGGACAGGCTTTTTGTAGCGTTGGTAGGCCTGTGGTCTGGCTGTAACGGGAGTGGTAGCGCGCACGCAGTGAATGCGTCAGCTGGTCGCGACCGCCGGACACGTGCCCTGGGCGTGGCCACTGGTTCAAGGTCGCCGCTGACACACCTGAGCGAATCCAACGAGAGCGCCGGCAGGCCTGTACTTCCACTTTATAAACGGCGCCCACCTGCAGAGTTATGGCTGGCTCAGGCTCTCTAGACGTTGCAGAAGTTACCGACGCTATCTACCATAGCACCCCCTTTTTTTATTTTACGGAACACCTCTTCGTCATTTTCAGTGTTAGTAGACGATGCCCGGCGGGTGTAAATAATCTTCGGAGAGAAACAAGTGTACGCGCGAACGAAGAAGCGGTCGGTGCGTTGCCTTTGTTCGTGAATAGCGCGGCAGTTGCAGTTGTAGTCATGTCCGTTGGAGTCGCATTTTGGTCCAAATAGATTGCTCTTACACAGGTGACAAGTGAATATTTGAGCCAGGCCTGAATTTAAAACCCTATAGGGCCGTCCCGTCCATATAGGCAAACTAGGCAATTGCCTAGGGCGCTCGAATTTGGGGGGCTGAAAATTTGCCGTGCGCGACGATCCCTTGTGCGCTCGCCTTACTGTTTCCTTTGCTGTTGTGCTGCTGTTCCAGGAGTGATCAATTTACGGTTACTACACACAGACAAAGCAAGAGGTAGGAGACTAGACGCAGATCAATGTTACATGCATTCTGTTTGACTCTTCAGAATTTTGCTAGTAAGCGTTTAATGAATAGACGAGTAGCAGTTTGTAACTAATCATCCCGTGATCAAAGTTGGCGATACCGCAATAAATTCAATTGACGAGAGATTTCATCAGATTAACAACCTAAATAGTGTCTTTGGGATGCCACGGTGGAGTAGCCGAGCAGTCTAAAGCGTCTCACTGCGGAGCGCGAGGTTGCTCGCCGTGGAGGTTCGAGTCCTCCCTGGGGCATGGGTGTGTGTGTTTGTCCGTAGGTTAGTTTACCTAGGTTTAAGTAGTTTGTAAGCTACGGGCTGATGACCACGCAGTTAGGTTCGATAGATTTACAGACATTTGAACATTTAGTGTCTTTGGCTGTCTGTACAACATACATGATGTACAAAATAAAGCTCCTGAAGCTGCTCTTGAAGAATATGTTAATTTGGAAGAATCTCTAACTCCCAAAGACTCTAAACATATTGATGCTACTGATCTATGCAATGAATTATAAGCTAATGCTAAAGGAGTTCCCCAGTAACTCCCCAGTAAGGTCACAGGACATTCTGAGTTATATTTGTAAAAAATGGACTTTAGATATTGTACCTAATTTAGTTACTGCACTAAGAGTGTTGCTTAATCTTCCTGTGGTTGTAGCGCAGCTTCTCGAAATTAAAACTATGAAACACATCTGCGATTCACAATGACTCAAGATAAACTAGTGGGGTTGGCAACTTTGTCAATTCAACGAGAAATAGCAGGCACAACTGATTTAAAGGAATCGTCTCAGATTTTACAGAAGCCAAGGCAAGAAAAAATGAAATTGGTGTGACTCTTCGCATAATGAATCTCATAATTGTATTAATTATTCTAAACTATCAACCAAAACCTTTTTAAGAGACAAAATGTAAAAACGATAAAAAAAGTAACACTATTGTATAAAAGTTTATAATAATAATAATTTCGTGTGGCTCAGTGGCCTGGTGCAACTTTATCGATTGGACGCCACTTCGGCTACTTGTGTGTCCCTAACCTACCCCAATTATACAACCGGGAAAAGTGGACCTACAGTTCAACGTCGAATCCGAACCACGGGTCGGTTCGGGCGACTTGTATGATCTACATCTACATCTACATAGATACTCTGCAAATCACATTTAAGTGCCTGGCAGAGGGTTCATTAACCACCTTCATAACTTTTCTCTACCGTTCCATTCTCTAATAGCGCGCGGGAAGAAAGAACACCTAAATCGTTCCGTTTTCGATCTGATTTCTCTTATTTTATTGGGATGCTCATGTCTCCCTAAGTAGGTGGGTGCTAGCAAAATATTTTCACATTCTGAACTAAAAGTCGGTGATTGAAACTTCGCAAACAGATCACGCCGCAATGAATAACGTCTTTCTTTTAATGATTTCCACCCCAATTCGTGCAACATTTCCGTGACGCTTTCCCCCCCGTATAGTGATAAAACAAAACGAGCTGCCCTTCTCTGAACCTTCTCAATATCTTCCGTCAGTCCCACCTGGTGAGGGTCCCACAAGGGGCAACAGTACTCCAAGAGAGGACGCACAAGTGTGATGTAGGCAGTCTCTTTGGTGGAGCTGGTGCATCGTCTAAGCGTTCTGCCAATGAAACGTAACCTTTGGTTCGCCTTCCCCACAATATTTTCTATGTGTTCTCTCCAGTCAAAGTTGTTCGTAATTGTAACTCCTAGGTATTTGGTAGAATTTACGACCTTAAGGTTTGACCGATTTATCGCGTAATTGAAGTTCAGCGGATTTCTTTTAGTGGTCATGTGTATTACTTCACACTTTTTTTTATTAAGCGCCAATTGCCAATTTTCGCACCAAGTAGAAATTTTGTCTAAATCGCTTTGCAGTTGCTTTTGATCCTCTGTTGACTTCACTAACCGATAAACGACAGCATCATCCGCGAACAGTCTAAGGGAGCTATTCAGATTATCTCCTAAATCGTTTATAAACACGAGGAAGAGTAGGGGACCTATAACGCTTCCCTGTGGAACGCCAGATATCACTTCTGTTTTACTCGATGACTTACCGTCAATTACAACGAACTGTGTCCTTTCTGATAGGAAATCGTGAATCCAATCGCACAATTGGGGAGATATTCCATAAGCACGCAATTTCATTAGAAGCCGCTTGTGGGGTACAGTATCAGTATGATGTATCCCATTTTAATGGGGAAATATATTTATGTGATGTATATGTTGTGATTGTGTATTTTAATTAAAAAAAGATGCAATGTGTATTTTACATTTATGTTTTATTGCGATTTTATTAAATGGGGCGCAATTAAAATAATTTGCCTAGTGCGTCGAATTTGAGCGGCCCGGTCTTGGAAGTCGGGTTTCTCGCTTCGGGTAAGCGGTCGTCTTAACCGCTTCGCTACCTGTCTCAAACTTCCACAAATCGCACGCTACGGCTGTAGTGCTCCCATCGTCCATGCTTTCTTATTCTCGCCGCTTCAGATTCCCGCACGATGTTCACCTTTATTACTTCATTAGCGGTGAGGTAATGAACCGTAAGGCTGTGGTCACAATGGTTACGATATCGGTGTGTTTTACCGACGTCCGACATCGGCGGAAGACGGCCGATTGTTTCAGATCAGTACTCCACTATGGCTGTGGCACCGACAGACCGTCTTCAGACGCCGTCGACCGAGTTTGACTGAAAATATCGACCGACGCCGAGGTCACACTGCATCCGATATAGTTTCAAATGTTCAAACGTTTGTTAAGCTTATGGGACTTAACTACGGGGTCATCAGGCCCTAAACTTACAAACTACTTATCAACTACCTTATACTAAGGTCGGCACAAATATCCATGCCCGAGGGGGGATTCGAACCCCCGACCGTAGTGGCCGTGCAGACCGTGACTGGAGCGCCTCAGTCCCCTCGGCCACCGCGGCCGGCGATATAGTTTGTCTCTTGGTCAGGTTAAAGGAGAAAGTTAGGTTAGGTTTGAACGTATTCTGTCTCTGAATTAATATTAAATTCTAATTCCGTGGGGTGCAATGGATTCCACCGAAATTTTTATGCTTCTAAATTAGTGCTACAAGGGGGCTTTTGTTATTAATAAAGACTTCGAATGTATACAAATGAGCTACACCTGTCTGGAAAGAAGAAAGTGGTGTGGATTGTGTACTGTCCTCAGTTATTACTACTCCCAGACAATCTTTACGAATATGTGAGGCACCGGTAAAAGGAGACATTTCTGTTACATATTGTGATATTTCGTGGTGTCATTGGAAAAGCAATATTACGGTTTTGCTGAAATTATTTGAAGTCGTGCAGACATGCTTTAAATAGTGAAAAACTACATCAATTAGGGAAGTTTATTGCTTACCACAATTTCGAGGATTTATTCCCATCTTCTAGTGTATTTGCTTACAGAAGAACGGTACTTTTTCGACGTTTCAATGTGTGCTTTGCTGACACACTTGCACTACAGTTGTCTATTTAGGTTAGCTACTGAAGTTCGGAAAATCGGACAGAATAAATATTGAGGTGCGTGTTTGATCCTAATGTTAGAAACAATAATTTTTTTCTGTCTGCTTAAAGGTATTGTGCCTCTTCCATTACTCAGAATATGCAACATAATAATCGTGCCTTAGGCCTACCTGTGTACATAAACCAGTGTGACGATTTTTGTTTTGTGATATCCAGTTTAATGGAGCAGACAATACCTGCGACTATAGACACACGTACGTATAAAAGTGCCAAGATTTTATCATGTACGCCACGATTTCCCTCATTACAGTAACCGCAAAAAGACTACATCTGTGAAAGAGCTGCATAAAATCACATATGGAAACGTCACGGTGTATTTATGTACACAAATGCACTAAAAGAGAGAAAAATTCTCGAAATGCGTTGTGCTAGGCATAAAAATACATAATGGATGCAGTTTTCAGTATTTAAATCCATGAAGAACACAGTTATAGGCCACCCAGAAACATCTGATTATGATGAACGAAATGAAGTTACGGTACATTGAATTTCAATGACTGTCATTCAATATATTTGTGAAAGACAAGTGTGAAATTAAGAATAATTTTAAAAACAGAGATCACTGAAACGCGGAAGCACACGTAGGCCTGCACCACATTTGCACGTCACTTCACAGAACAGACTCAACACCTTTTTAAAGAAGACCAGAACCAGTAAGAATAATTTGTGGACAGCTAATACCCGATTATCACAGTGCAAACAACTTAAGAGAGCCACTACAATAACATTAAGATACGCCACAATCCCAGATTGAACAAATTTTTGAGGTTATAATTTACGCCTAATATTTTTGATAATGGATTTAACTAACTTGGGGTTTACAATAATCTGTAATATCGGACCATAGATACCGAATTATATCCCGATAGTGATATTTATCGTCTTCTGGGCGCCACAATCTCTTTCTTTCTTTCACTAAGCATATCTGTTTCACACTGTCCATATCTAATATGTGAGAACGTCGGTCAATTTGACTGAAGAAAACAAACTGATTTGAATTTCACCGACTGTCGTCCGAAGTCCCGAAGTCTCTACGTTCGGGTGATGAGATCGGTTACACTGTGACCGTGCCTATAGTGGAGCACTGATTTGAAACAATCGGCCGTTTTCCGCCGACGTCTGTCGTCGCCAAAACCCACCGATGTTTTTTTTTTTGTTTTTTTTGTTTTTTTTTTTTTTTTTAAATTGACCGACGTTCTCTCGTTTAGTGAAAGAAAGAAAGAGATTGTGGCGCCCAGAAAACGATAAATATCACAATCGGGATATAGTTCGGATTATATGATCTGATATTGCAGTTTATTGGAAACCCCAATTTGGTTAAATCCTTTATCAGAAATGAGGCGTAAATTATAACCTAAAAAGATATGTTCAATTCGGAATTGTGGCGTGTCTTAATGTTATTGTAGTGGCTCTCTTGCGTTGTTTTGCACTCTGCTAGTCTTGTATTAGCTGTCCATAAATTATTCTTACTGGTTCTGGCGTTCTTTAACAAAATGGTGGTTATGTTCTATGAAGTGACTTGCAAATGTGTGTACGTGCGCTTCCTCTTATCAGTGGTTTCCGTGTTCAAAATTATTGTATTCTTAACTTCACACTTGTCTTTCACATATATACTGAATGACAGTCACTTAAGATCAATGTAACTTCATTTCGTTCATCGCAATTGGATGTTTCTTTATGGCCTATAACTGTGTTATAATTAATGAATTTAAAACTGAAAAATTTTACCCCTAATCGCGGTAGCGCGCCGGTGGAGAAAATCGGCAAAATGGTAGCTCGAAACAAGACTAGTTAAAAGAAACGGCAGGTCGAAATGAAGACCGTTGTTGCTTACTATTAGATGAGACCGGGTTCCAAGTTTTACTTAGAGGGAAACCCTTGTCCCAATTAATAATATTATAGGCCACACGATTTTCCATTGATTCTTTCCCAATAGCGGGAAGCAGGAGCAATCATTTTTGTTTCATCATATAACATCTTGTGTCCCTCGTTCAGACAATGTTCAGCAACAGCTGACTTTTCAACTTGAAATAAACGAGAATTGGGAAATCGATTTACGAAATCCGGTTTTGGGAGCCCATGTAAACGGGGTGAATAGATTTGTAGTTGTCCTCTAATGGTTCACCTTCTGGACCAAATTGAAACACAAGATAAATTTATTGAGCAGTGTCCCCGTTCTGTTTAAAGACAACCTTGAGATGCTCCAGTTCTTCACTCAGATGTTCGGCACAAAGAGATGGCGTACGCTCTTTTCACTAGAGTACGGTTGGTCTGCCGAAATATTGTGTTTAGTTGACTCGGCTGCAAACCCGAGAGATATATTATCAGTTATTACGCCGGGAAAGTCTACGCAATCACTCCATACTTAGCTATCATATACAACCGATCTCTCAGCGAAAGATCCGTACCGAAAGACTGTAAAGTTGCCCAGGTCACTCCAATATTCAAGTAAGGCAATAGGAGTGATCCCGAAAATTACAAGTCCATCTCATTGACGTCGCTTTGCAGTAGGATTTTGGAACATATACTTTGTTCGAACATTATGAACTACATCGAAGAGAACGAACGACCTATTAACCAATAGTCAACACGGATTCAGAAAGTACCACTCTTGCGAAACACAGCTTGCCCTTTATTCACATAAAGTGATAAGTACCATCGACAAGGAATCTCAAATCTATTCCATATTTCAGGATTTCCGGAAGGTTTCTGATACTGTACCTCACAAGCGGCTTCTAATGAAATTGCGTGCTTACGGAATATCGCCCCAATTGTGCGATTGGATTCACGATTTCCTTTGAGAAAGGACACAGTTCGTAGTAATTGACGGTAAAACAGAAGTGATATCTGGCGTTATAGGTCCCCTACTCAAAAAAATGTTCAAATGTTTGTATAGTCTATGGGACTTAACTACGGGGTCATCAGTCCCTAAACTTACAAACTACTTATGAACTAACTAAGACTAAGGACGGCACAAATATCCATGCCCGAGGAGGGATTCGAACCCCCGACCGTAGTGGCCGTGCAGACCGTGACTGGAGCGCCTCAGTCCCCTCGGCCACCGTGGCCGGCCCCCTACATTTTCTTGTGTTTATACACGATTTAGGAGACAATCTGAATAGCTCCCTTAGACTGTTCGCGGATGATGCTGTCGTTTATCGGTTAGAGAGGTCGACAGAGGATCAAAATGTTCAAATGTTTGTATAGCTTATGGGACTTTACTATGGGGACATCAGTCCCTAAACTTACAAACTACTTATGAACTAGCTTATACTAAAAACGGCACAAACATCATGCCCGAGAGGGGATTCGAACCTCCTACCACAGCGGCCGTGCAGACCGTGACTGGCATGCCGCAGACCGCTCGGCCACTGCGGCCGGGAACAGAGTATCAAAAGCAACTGTAAAGCGATTTAGACAAAATTTGTACATAGTGCGAAAATTGGCAATTAACACTAAATAATGAAAAGTGTGAAGTAATACATATTACCACTAAAAGAAATCCGCTGAACTTCAGTTACACGATAAATCAGTCAAACCTCAAGGTCGTAAATTCTACCAAATACCTAGGAGTTACATTTATGAACAACTTAGACTGGAGACAACATATAGAAAATATTGTGTGAAATGCGAACCAAAGGTTACATTTCATTGGCAGAACACTTCGAAGATGCAACAGCTCCACCAAACAGACTGCCTCCTGGAGTACTGTTGCCCAGTGTGGGACCCTCACCACGTGGGACTGACGGAGAACATTGAGAAGGTTCAGAGAAGAGCAGGTCGTTTTGTTCTATCGCGTTATAGGGGGCAAGGGTCACGGAAATGTTGCACGATTTAAGGTGGAAATCATTAAAATAACGACATTACTCATTGCGGCGAGATCTATTTGCGAAATTTCAATCACCGACTTTTACTTCTGAACGCGAAAATATTTTGCTAGCACCCACCTACATAGGAAGTCATGACCATCCCAATAAAATAAGAGAGATCGAAAACGGAACGATTTAGGTGTTCTTTCTTCCCGCGCGCTATTAAAGAATGGAACGGTAGAGAAAGAATATGAAAGTGGTTAATGTACCCTCTCGAAGGACACTTAAATGTGATTTGCAGAGTACCTATGTAGATGTAGATTTCATCGCAAATGCAATAATAAAGTTCGACATGGTGTGGGAATCTCAAATGTCGAGCATAAGAGTGTATGAACCATAAGGACGCTACAGCAATTGTTTGCGACTTGTGGGAATTTCAGATGAATGGGAGGCGAGCGCGGTTTGCCAAGTGGATAAGGCGACCGCAGTGCCAAAGCTGGAGGCTTGGGTTCGAATCCTGGCCCACCTCAAATTTTCACTTATCGCCATTGACTTATTTCAATACTTTAATGTAGTAGCCCCTAAACTGTGGGTCGCAACCCAGTAGTGCGGGTGGTGTTCCGTTTTCGGATGGGTCGCCAGACAATTTTAAATTATCAGTCTTCATAACATTAGTTTTCACCCCATAAAGAAAAGGAAGAATTAAGTTCTATCGATCCTTTATTCATAATTCAATTTGTTAAGTTTAACGTTCTCTCTCTCTCTCTCTCAATCTCTAGAGGATAATCTTAAAAAGCAACTATAAGCATCTGAGGAATGCTCCCATACCAAACTATCTTGTGATCCTTTTTTAAAAACATACTTTAAAGAGTGGAGCGGAATCTTATTTTGGATCTTAAAAGTGAGAGTATTGTGTGTCTGCGAAAATAGCTTTGCAATCTATATCTATAAATGTGAATGTCTGTTACGTTTATCACGTTTGAACCGCAAGACAAAGAGCTAAACATTTGTACACTTGTGATTCTTCAGTTTCTCCCGGCGTATTTGATAATCAAAATATCCACAGGTGTACTGCCGGTCTATAGTGTCCAACGGGCACAATATTTCGGCGATCATACATGTCACCATCATCAGGTGAACTGACGGACTGAGCTCCTGGAAACGCGCCGGCACGGAGATCCGCACGCTACGGCTTCTCGAAGGGAACTGGGTTCTACCCCGGTAGCGGGCGCTTTAAATACCCTCGGCCCGCGGAGCGACCCCTCCGCGGTCCGCGCCCCGCGCCGCGGCCGCGCTGTGGAACCGATTGCGCCTGCGTCTGAGATGACGGCGGTGTGAGGGCTCTGTCCGCCGTGGCCGTCACTTCGTTTACGTTTGCTAGATTTACTCTTAATTAACCCAATCGCTGGTTCCCAAGCTTTGCTAAGATTATAGCCACAGTCACGGTTTATGAGGTCGTCACTTGTGCGAATTTCAATGGCCTCTCTGACGACGCAGTCCCAGTATCTCGACGTCTGTACCAGAATCCTAGTGCCTTCATAGTCCATCGCATAATTCTCCAACAAATAATGTTCAGCGACCGCCGACTTGCTCGGATACATCAATCGTGTGTGCCTCTGGTGTTCAACGCATCGATCCTCGACGGTACGCATCGTCTGTCCAATATATGACTTTCCACACTGACTCGGAATCTGGTACACGCCGGCCTTCCTCAAACCGAGCTACCGGAGCAGGGGGGACAGCCTATCCTGGAACCTCCTGCCGCCTCCTCTCGCCCCCCGCGGTCGTCGCGCCGTCGTGGTCATCGTCGAGCTGTTGAAGTTGCCCAGCTCCCTCCGACCGCAGAACGACCACCTGAGGGCCCTTCTGGCGACGCACCACTGACTGCCGATCTCAGCGCCCCGGCTGTCGCTCCTGCGCCGCCAGCTGACCTCCGCGGCCTCATCGCGCAACTGACGGCTTTCGTGACCAGCGCGACGAGGCTCATCGAGGTTCTTACGCAGCAGCTTACTGCCGCAGTGCCGACGCCTTCTACGGCAGCCTCCGCCCCCGCCTCCACTCGAACCCCTGATGGACGTAGTTAGAAGCCTTACCATCACCACGTGGAACGCCAATGGCGTCCACACTCAGGTTGGCGAGTTCCGCCAGTTTCTGCGAGACGAAGCCGTGGATATCTGGCTGATGCAGGAGACCAATCTGAAGCCTGGTGTCCACGTCCGGGCGGCTAACTACACATGCTATCGCCAGGATAGGCCCACTGCCGGGGGTGGCCTCGCCATCTACATTAGGAATGGCTTTCGCCACCACGAAATCGTCCTTCCCCAGCTGACGTCGTTGGAAGCTTCTGGCATCGTGGTTCACACGTCCGTCGGCGCCGTTACATTTGTTTCGGTGTACAAGCAGCCGAACCGCCGCTTGGACCCCTCCGACTTCGATGTCCTGTTCGCGCTGCAGGGCAAAGTATTCCTCGCCGGGGATTTCAACTCCAAGTATACCACCTGGCATTCGCGGTACACCAACGCCAATGGCTGCAGTCTCCTCCGCGCTGCTGATCGGCACAACACCATCACTGTGGGGCCCTATAACCCCACCATCTTCCTTGCACGTGGGCTGCCCGATGTCATTGACATCGCTGTGGTGAAAGGCATTCCCCATCATATATATGCCTCCACCAGGAACGTGCTCTCGTCGGATCACGTGCCGGTGATCTTTGACGTCAATCTCGACGTCCTGCAGCGCCCCAGCCGAGGAATCAACCTACGTGGGATCAACTGGGACCGGTTCTCCGCTGATGTCACAGAGAAGATTGCCACTGCACCGCACCCCGCTGATGTAGGAATAGACGCAGCAGTGCTCCACTTCACCGACGCGGCCACTGACGCGGCGCGGGCATCCACGCCTCCTCTGCCGCGCGCGCCGCCCGATCGCTCTCGGCAGCTGCCCCCGGATATCCTCAATGCCATCACAGAGAAGAACCGGGTGTACCGTGAGTGGCAGCTGATGCGCGATCCTGATCTTCGGCGTCTTCTTAATTGGATGCGTCGGGAGATCAAAGCAGCCGTCGAGACTCATCGAAATGCTAAGTGGAGCAACAGGGTCGCTGCTCTGCGCCTCGATGATGGGATGGGTCGGCGTGGAAGTCAACCAAGCGCTTCCTCCGTCGCCTTCAGCGCCCCCCGCCGCTGCTGGTAAACGGCTCCTCTGTGTGTGAACCAAATGCAAAGGCCGATGCTCTTGCTGACGCCTTTGAGACGGCCTTCACGCCCGTTGAAGGTGTGGTGGATGCCGCCCACGACGCCATCATCGATGACCGCCTACCCCGGTAACTGGAACGGCCGGACGACGGGGATGCTATTGAGGACACCACTGCTGAGGAAGTCCTGGAAGTACTGAGGGACCTCAACCCTAAGAAGGCCCCGGGCCATGATGAGGTCTCCAATGCTCTCCTACGAAGGATGCCGCCCCCGGCTGCTGCTTACCTTGCTGACGTTTTCAACTCTATCTTCTGCACCCACTCCATTGGAAGCATGCGGAGATAGTGGTGGTACCGAAAATGGGCAAGGACCTGAGACTTCCCACCAACTACCGCCCCATCAGCTTGTTGCCGGCCGTCTCAAAAGTTTATGAGCGGATATACCTGCAACGCCTCCTCCGGCACGTTGAAGAAGACCATATCCTCCCGGATGAGCAGTATGGGTTCCGGAAGGGCCACTCCGCTGTCCACCAGCTGCTGCGACTCGTCGAGAGCGCTTTCGACGCTGTTGAGCGTCGGGAGTACTTCAGGGCTGTGTTCATGGATGTGTCGCGTGAGTTTGATAGTGTCTGGCACCGCGGCCTCCTGTTGGAGCTCGGGATCCCACCCTCGGACGTCCACTTCATCCGTTCTTACATGGAAGGCCGGACCTTCCACGTCCGTGTGGGGGATGGATTGTCTTCTGTTCGTCCCATCCATGCAGGGGTGCCTCAAGGCTCTGTCTTGGGGCCTATATTGTACTCCCTGTACACTGATGATGTCCCGTCCATCGACAGGGTCCAGCTTGCCCTTTATGCCGACGATACGGCGCTGTTCAGCCGAAGTATGAACGCTGGTGCTCTCCGCCGTCGACTTCAGGATGCAGTGGACAACCTCGCCACCTGGGCTTCCCGATGGCGACTCACGATCAACCCTTTGAAGACCCAGTTCCTGCTGGTGGCTCGACGGACGATCCCGTCCAACCTGCCGCCACTGCTTGTCGGGGGAAGTCCGGTGCCCTGGCGACCTACAGCAAGATACCTCAGTGTCACTATAGATCGTCGGCTGACGTGGAACCAGCATCTCCGCAACGTCCGCAACAAGGCCCAATCCCGACTCCTCCAGCTCTACCCCCTCCTCAATCCTTGCTCCCGCCTCCTGTCCCGCATTGGTGTTTCCCTCTACAAAGCACTTATCCGTCCCCTCCTAGTGTACGCCTCTGTTGTCCGGGGTTCGGCTGCTGATACCCACCTACAACAAATGCAGTCTCTGCAGAATCGTGCACTCCGCCTGGCTCTGCACCTGCCGCGTCAGTTCCCATCGGACCATCTCCACGTCCTTGCGGAGGTCCCCTACCTCCAAGACTTTATCAAACGGTCTGCGCGGTCCTTCTTTGCGAAAGCTGCGCAGTCCCCGAACAGACAACTTCGAGCGCTGGGCCATCAGATCCAGCGCCACGCCAACACTCGTTGGCTCCACCTTCTCCTACGATAGGATCGTAAACTTTCCACAATCCTGAACACCAAGAAGACACAATGAAGTAAAACATGCCGGCCGCAGTGGCCAAGGGGACTAAGGCGCTCCAGTCACGGTCTGCACGGCCACTACGGTCGGGGGTTCGAATCCCCCCTCGGGCATGGATATTTGTGCCGTCTTAGTTCGTAAGTAGTTCATAAGTAGTTTGTAAGTTTAGGGACTAATGACCCCGTAGTTAAGTCCCATAGACTATACAAACATTTGAACATTTTGAAGTAAAACATGCTCAATATTGCTCTTGGAGGCAAAGCACAAATGTGCTGCAAACTCCATCATACTTCGAGGGTCTAAGTCTCCCTCCATCAGTTCAGCGAGAGCGACAGAGCTAGAACCCAGTTCCCTTCGAGCAGCCATAGCATGCGGATCTCCGTGCCAGCGCGTTTCCAGGAGCTGAATACGTCAGTTCACCTGATGATGGCGACATGTATGATCGCCGAAATATTGTGCCCGTTGGACACTATAGACCGGCAGTATACCTATGGATATTTTGATTATTTGTACACTTATTAATGTCTACCCGGGGAAGGCTTTAGGCACGGTTTTATAGCGATCGAGTAGCTGTTTATCTATACAGTATATATTAATGTGAATGTCTGTTCGGTGTACGCTTATCACATCCGAACAACAAGACGCAGAGACTTAAATATTTGTACAGTTACTAATTTATACCTGAGGAAGGTTTTAGGCGCAGTTTTATAGCGATCTGATAGAGATTTAGTAATTTGAAGAATATAATGCGAAATGCAGAACAATAATTACTCTTTGAAAATTATATTTACACTTTGAAAATGGTTTTATTGGTTGCATTGTTGCTTGAGGGTGGATAATGATACAAGGGTGGAGTATATTGGGATGGAAAGTAATCGGCGTATATAAAATTCTACGTGTGTGTTAATAAACTACAGAACGCAAACGAATGGTCTGTGTGTAATTGTTGTCCGAAGTCTCCCGTTGTACACTATAGTAGATCCATGCCGATAGCTATAAGGGGTGGGAGATATGGCGATTGAAAGTCGTCAAATTATTAAAAAAAATTCGGTCTGAAGGCCAGCGATGACGTTTGCGACTCTATAGCAAGGAGGTTACATACAGCGAAACGTGATGCCACAGACCATATCTTTGGTCTATGCTTGCTACAATGTCTTCAGCTCTTCTTCTGTAAGGATAAGCATACGAATAAGGAAATAAATACATAAGTACCACACTACTTAAAGATAGCTTATCTAGCATAATCAACCAACAAGCGAGCGGAGCCGCGAGTTTAAGCTAGTAATTAATAAAATGGAAAACTATTTACTTACTCAAACGTGCATTTTCCTAGTTTTCATATATAAATATACTTGCAAATTTTGTGTGATAAACGATTATGCCTGACACCAATAAGCATCAATGTAAATATGAAAAGTAACATTAACACTGTATTTAACAAATCTTACTGAGCTTAACATTTACTCTGTGTAAATGCAATTTCTTATTAGATAAAGTATTATACATTTTTCTTAATAATGTTCTCTTTGCAATTTTCAGATCGATTACTCAAAAGGATTTGCACATTTAATAATAATATCAGTTTAATATTATACATAATTTTTATATTGGTATTAATTTCCATGTAGTTTTTGTAACATATGTTATATATACTGGTCGCAAAATTTGTCCAGAAAGATTGTGGGCCAGCTGCAGTCTTACCTTTCCTTCTTCTTCCTTCCTTTCGTTAAATTGTGCAGCTGCATAAGTGACTGCAAATAATATATGGTGTCTGGTGTGTTTCGAACATACACGTCATCAATCTACATACTGAATGCTTGTGGTGGATGCTCATCAGTTGCTAACATGTAAAGCAGTCGCCGACACGTCACAACTAGTTCTCTGACGTCAGCGATTAGTTTATTGCGTCAATTGTAGAACTGTAAAAACCTGAATATGCTGCAGATTGTGTATGCATCTACCGGACGGAAATGTCCACGCGGTCTAAGGCGTCAGACATGGATTGCGCGGCCTCTCATGTCGGAGGTTGCAGTCAGAGGCACCGACTTTTGAAAATCACTGTAGGTGCTCTATATCACGGTTCACAAATGTTCGAAACCAATCCTCCTCAAGATCATGTTCATGCATTTTTGAATGAGCAATACTTGATAAAAGTAAATAGGCAGTTGTCTGGCCTTTTAAAGATAGAAGGAAGAAGGAGGAAGAAAAACAAAGCATGACTGCATTAGGACTCTACAACAGAGCGATCTAATTGGCCGAAGTGGATATTTCGATATAAGTAACGCTCCAAAACTTCTACACGACCAATGAAATAAATTTTCACTGTACACTAATCTAACAGTTTTTGTGCGAAGCTATTCTTTCTCACAAAAGCGTTTGGTAGAACACCGTCACCAAGGTTAAAAAAATCTTTGAAATATTTTGAGATTTTGAAGTCCGACATCAAATTTTTTTGGTCAGTTCCAAGCAAGAGTTGTATACTTCATCGAAACTTTCATCACTTCGAGATAACTTCATGACTGACAGTATTAATATAGTCCAAGGTTTTTTTAAGCCTGTGAGAAAAGCATAACAAATTACAACAATCTATACTTTTGATAACAAGGGAAGTGACAAAGATAAATGAAAAACGATTAACTTTAGCATCAGCATCAGATTCTTCAAGCTAAATTCTTGAAAGAACACAATTGAATGTTCATAAATACGTACACCTGAAAGGTCCAAAGGACCGATGTACTTCAGGATGAATAAAGCTAGCATAGTGGGTAAAACACGGACACTCATTACGACTGGCTTGGGGAGCCGCGTACAAAACTGATCATTTCTTTCACGTATGAAATATCGTCTCTCGCTATGGTCACGTTTTGCATTGCCTCTTGAGTCATAAGGTAGGTTTTGATTTTTCCAGATTTTTTTTTAATTTATACAATTTTATTTTCCACCTCAATTTTATGTGGGTGCTCAGCACCCCCAAAAAGTTCTTGGGGGGTGCACGAGCCCCAGAGCACCCACGGAGTAGGTGCCCCTAGTTGCAGTCCTGCCTCGAGCATAGGGGTGTTAATTGAAATCAGTTTTTAGCAGTTTGTACGTTTAGGGTGCGATGACCTAAGTTGTTTGGTCCCTTCAACTTACAAACATTAGAACTGGACATCTGCTAATAACGTAAGTTAAACTATTCTTGCTGCACTCTTCCACGTCATACACTATATTTATGTGCAGCAACAAAAACTGAATGTACAGTCCGATTGCCGGCCGCGGTGGCCGAGGGGACTGAGGCGCTCCAGTCACGGTCTGCACGGCCACTACGGTCGGGGGTTCGAATCCCCCCTCGGACATGGATATTTGTGCCGTCCTTAGTGGTAGCTAGTTCATAAGTAGTTTGTAAGTTTAGGGACTGATGACCCCGCAGTTAAGTCCCATAGGCTTAACAAACATTTGAACATTTTTGAAATTTTACAGTCCGATTAAAATCACTCACTAGTTGACAGTTCACGCGCTGGGGCACTTTTCTCCCATCAGAGCTCTCAACGTCATGCCAGAACCGTTCGCCGTTGCCAAACTGACTCAACAACTGGTTAATTAACTTCCATTTCCTTGTCTGATTCTCTTTCTGCTGTCATATCTCGTTTCTCATTGCGTCATTTATGGTAACTCTCTCTCTCTCTCTCTCTCTCTCTCTCTCTCTCTCTCTCTCTCTCTCTCTCTCTCTCTCTCCATCCCACACAGGCCTCGATAGACCCACTGGGTACCGACCGTCCGCCGTGTTCTCCTCCGCCCTAAAGCCGTCCTCACACGGGACATGTTGTGCCAACGTGGCGCACGCCAGACGTGCTGTCTACCTAGTGTAGCTACTGCAAACTCTGAAACGACGCGCTACATCCCACGGAGCTTACTGCTCATCGCGATTTACTACCGCAGTACATCAGTTGTGGGCTGGCGCGTAGATCATTGTGTTTACAAAGATGGATGTGCGTAAAATTACAAGGTATCTCTTTTGGGATCGTCGAAAAAAAGTCCTGAAATTGTAGCTTTCTTATGCTTGCACGTGGCATGCAATACTCTTCCAGATATTTTTCCACCTTCGGGAGGGGGGAGGGGTGGTTCATCTACAGCTACATGGGATACTCTGCAAATCACATTTAAGTGCCTGGCAGAGGGTTCAGCGAACCACCTTTATACTATTTATCTCCCATTCCATTCTCGAATAGCGCGCGGGAAAAAAAGAACACCTGAATCTCTCCGTTCGAGCTCTGATTTCTCGTATTTTATTCTGATTGTCATTTCTACCTATGTAAGTGGGAGTCAACAATATATTTTTACATTTGGTGGAGGATGTTGGCGATTGGAGTTTCGTAAGTAGCCCACGCCGCAGCGATAAGCGCCGTTGTTGTAATGTTGTAATGATTCCCATCCCAGATCCTGTATCATTTCCGTGACGCTGTCTCCCCTGTATTGTGACAATACGAAAAGAGCTGCCCTTCTCTGGACTCTTTCGATGTCCTACGTCAAACCCACCTGATAAGGATCCCACACTGGGCAGCAATACTCCAAAACAGGACGGACAAGCGTGGTGTATGCAGTCTCTTTAGTAGTTCTGCTGCATCTTTTAAGGGTTCCACCAATGAAACGCAGAATCTGGTTCGCCTTTTCCACGACATTATCTACTTGTTCTTTCCCGTTTAAGTCTGCAGTAATAGTAATTCCTAGGTATTTTGTGGAGTTTACGGTCTTCACTTTTGATTGATTTATCATGTAAACAAATTTTAACGGATTTCTTTTCGTACTCAAGTGGACGACTTCACACTTCTCATTATTTAGAGTCAATTGCCAATTTTTACGCCATAGTGATATCTTATTCAGGTCGTTCTGCAGTTGGTTTTGATCTTCAGATGATTTTACTAGACGGTAAATGACGGCGTCATCTGCAAACAACCTAAGAGAGCTACGTAGATTTTCCCCTAAATCGTTTATATAAATAAGAAACAGCAGAGGACCAATAACACTACCCTGTGGAACGCCCGATATCGTTTCTGTTTTGGTCGATGCCTTACCATCGACTTCTACGAAATGTGTTCTCTCTGACAGGAAATCCCCTATCCAATCGCAAATTTGGAGTGATATACCATAACCACGCAATTTGGTTAAAAGCCGCTTGTGAAGTACGGTGCCAAAAGCGTCCCCCCTTCGGCATGGGTGTTTGTGTTGTCCTTAGTTTAGTTTACCTTAGTTTAAGTAGCTTGTAAGCTACGGACTAATAACCACGCAGTTGAATCCGATAGATTTACAAACACCAAACGAAGTTGAGAATGAAAACAAAATGTATGACCAAATCACGTTTGGCAAAAAATAATTTAAAAAATGTCATCGATGAAATACATCGACTGCACCAGCTCCTCTTGTCTTGCTCTTATATTCCCTTTTTCCACATTGTACCGATTCTGCAGATTCAAGTGTTTACTTTGGCATTCCTTCGGACATAATAGGTTCTGCCTGATACATATTACTTCTTCATACACGCGGGTCAGCGTCTCAGCTCGACAATGTTCATTGTGATAATTTTTTTCTTTTAGTATTGTACGTAAACACTGTTCTTCCTTCACTGCATCTCCTTCCGCAACCACTCGCTAGCCATATTCTCTTTGTACTGTGCAACAGAACTAGTCCAACACGGTACTCAACTGCGACAGAATTAAAACACCATGGGGAAAACCGAGTGACACAGGCTACTGTCTTGAAATTTATTGGTTCCTGTGTCCTAGCACGAAAAACTCAACAAATTCTCTCGTAAACAGAGTTCGTTCTTGTTTCTAATAAATAACATCGAATACCAGATATTATAATTGTAGGAAATTAACAAATAAGTTACAAAAACCGTAATTAAAACAAATTGTTAAAAATATCTGCGAGAGTCTAGCTCAAACCTCTTATTTATAGCTCTTTTCCTCCTCGCCTTGTGACGCTAATCACCACACTAATAAGTCGTCTTAAAAAGAAATAACAACGAATATCGCATATTATACTTAAATTAGCAAGAAAGAACCACAAACGTTAAGGAAACAAACAAGGAAAAAATAAAAATATTTTGGAAGCGTCCAAACACAAACCGGGCCCAACATCTAATTTCTACACAGCAACCAGCGATACTACCAACTACACTACTTACACTCTCCCTCTTTTTAGGTAAACTACATATCTAAAGCATGTTGAATATGTTATATATGTATGACATAACATCACAAAGACGCTCCCTTAATAGAATGCCATTATACTGTAGCAAAGGAACGATATTCTTTCACAGTATACAAATTATAACAGTAACACGCATTAAACATGATAACCTTTAAAGCTTTGGAAATGCAGTTTCCGGTAATATTTTATAACAAATCATAGTCTAAAATGAGGCGTTTTCAAAAGTTCCTCAATTTTCTGACGCTTTAAAAAGATTATATTCATACGTCGTACACTACAACGAAAGAAGGTTTGAAATACGGAGTTCCATTGTAATATGGTCGAGGCCGGTGGTCTTGGGGTAAAGTGCTCGACTGAAAACCGAAGGGTCGCGGGTTCGAAAACCGGTCGGACCTCGGATTTTTCCAGTCTGCACTTTAACCCATCTTTCACCTCTCAACGATGTGAGGAGTCGCCAGAAACGACACGTGGTTCGGATTCCACGTTAAGCTGTAGGTCCCCTTTCCCCGGTTGGATAACTGGGGTAGGCTAGGCACACGCAAGTCACAGAAGTGGCGTCCAATTGAAAGACTTACACCGGGCCAATGAGCCACACGGAATTATTATTATTGCAATATGGCGGCTCAAAAGTTCTGATTGCCACGTGAAAACCAGTTCACTTCTGACTTGATACCAGTATTTGCGGCATAGTGCAGTCACATTTTAGTTGCATGTTTGACACCTGGTTATTGGTGGTGTCACTGATTTTAAATTTTATAATTTACGTCTGTATATTAAATTGTATACAGCCAGAATAGAGAGAGTCATTATTTCACTGCACATGCACTCCAGAATCTAAACCTCTTCAGGATTCCAGCAAAACAAGGTGAAGAAAGCGACATATCGGAATATTGGTTTCACTCCACAGAGCAAAAATCTAAAATGCCAGATCCTTCATTCCATGCTTCGCAGGATAGTGGAACATGGTACTCCGCACTGTGACCTCACCACTTCCTCCTTCACTTGCGTTTCCATGTCCTGTGAGAGGACGGCATAAGGAGGCACAGGATGCGGTAATGGAGGGTGTCGTGGTCAATGCCCCACACTCCCGGTCGTTGTGTCGGTTTGCCACACTGGAGTGGCTACTTCTCAATCAAATAGCTCCTCGGTTGGCCTCACAACTGCTGAGCGCACCCTGCTTGCCAACAGTGTTCGGCAGATCCAGTGGTTACCCATCCAAGTGTTAGTCCAGTCTGACAGTCCTTACCTTCGCTGATCTAACAGTGTATCCACTGTCGCACGGCTGTCGGCAACTGCAAACCGATTTAGACAAAATTTCTACATGGTGCGAAAAATGGCAACTGACACTAAATAAAGAAAAGTGTGAAGTGATGCACATGACCACTAAAAGAAATCCGCTGAACTTCAAACTTCAAGGTCAAATTCTACCAAATACCTAGGAGTTACAATTACGAACAACTTAGACTGGAGAAAACACATAGAAAATATTGTGGGGAAGGCGAACCAAAGATTACGTTTCATTGGCATAACGCTTCGAAGATGCACCAGCTCCACCAAAGAGACTGCCTACATCACACTTGTGCATGCTCTCCTGGAGTATTGTGGGACCCTCACCAGGTGGGACTGAGGGAAGACATTGAGAAGGGCAGCTCGTTTTGTTTTATCACATTACAGGGGGAAAGCGTCATGGAAATGATGCACGATTTGAGGTGGAAATCATTAAAAAAAAAACGACGTTATTCATTGCGGCGTGATCTGTTTGCGAAGTTTCAACCACCGACTTTTACTTCTGAATGTGAAAATATTTTGCTAGTACCCACCTACTTAGGGAGACATGACCATCCCAATAAAATAAGAGAAATCAGATCGAAAACGGAACGATTTAGGTGTTCTTTCTTCCCGCGCGCTATTAGAGAATGGAACGGTAGAGAAAAGTTATGAAAGTGGTTAATAAACCCTCTGCCAGGCACTTAAATGTGATTTGCAGAGTATCTGTGTAGATGTAGATGATTACTACCATCCAAAATATACATGGACAACGCTTCAAGCGAAATACGTACTCATACACAGCACTACGAATACGCTGCTGGATGCTTTCCTAGAACCATTGTTTAACATCAAACATACAACTATAATATCGCAGAGATCAGCTTACAGGAGATGAACTTCGTGCGATTTGCGTGAAACCGAGCTCTCTCGAGGCTACAATTCTGTGTTGTTACTGAGAGTACAGTGTCACTTCAGTGCTTGTTTGAAGATGGTTCTGCAGCATAGTAGTTAAGTGCTGAGTTGCTGCATGTGGTCATGGGCTTGTATCTCGTCATACGTGATTATTTCAATTTCGAAATCTGAGTTACTTTGATTATTATTTTTATTAAATTAAGGTATTTAATTGAAAATTTTAAGTTGTAATACCCTGTTACGTCTATTTCATAATAGTATAAACGTTTTTATTTACTCTTAATTTTCATCCTAAGATGCTTTTTTTCGATGGGAATCTGCTTGTGTGCTTGATAAACTGTAACTAACTGCAAACAGGACTGCTGGTTGGTTCCTAACACGACAGCTCATGTAGCCACTAGCCAGTATGAGCATATTCTAAGGTAACCAATGACAGCGACAAATTACAGTTTGCTTTGAACACTATATGTGAATATTATTATTATTTTCAGAGGTTGGTCATAGAGGTAAACTTTAATCACTGTGAATAAAGCGATCATCATTTTAGTTACAGAGTACATCACGTGCAGTTAGGTTATAACATGGGATTGAGTACTGCAAAACAGCATCTTCTGCTGCATTCAGTCAATGATCACTTAAAATTAGTTTCCGACAGAGTGTTTCACATTGCTGCCATTAACTCATGATGGCCTCTTCCAAAACTGCATATAATACACAACTATATTAACAGCATAATGAAGTGACCTACCTATTTGTGTATCGCCTATTGCTCAGCGGTAGCCACAGTAGTGCAACGCAGTGGTGCAGCCAGGATTTGGTTCTTGGGGGGGGGGGGGCTTATTTTATAAAAATAAAGCCTATTGAATTCATTAATCTGTGACTTAGTTTTACACTTTTTTTTAAATTTAATCAGTTATACTCCGAAAACAATTGCACAAGAAACAAAATGAGTAGGCTCGCATTAATTTGTAAGTGGAAGAGGAGTGACGCGGTGGAAATGAAATGTATATAATCAGCTCGCAAAATAATGTTACTAGCCAAATAGAAAGGCCTTTACAGTTTTATTAACATGAGATTCTATGTGTAAAATAACACTGTTGTTATTACATACAGGGTGTCCAGAAAAGGACTCCGTGATTTCAAAATTAAATATCTCGAAAACAAAGATCGATAGAGGAATGCAGTAAACGGTATGTTTATTGTGAAATCTGTAAGAAGTTTATGCAGCAGTTTGAAATAATAGTTACAAAAGCTGCTAACAGATGGCGCTGTAATCGCCATACGTAATGCCTAGTATAAATAGTGATCCTAAGCCCAAAGCGATCAGTTCCACTATTGAAACGTGAAAGGAGGTTAGCGTACCGAAGGAAGAGATGAAAACCGTTTTTCTGGTGCTAGAGTACCACAGGTTAGAAGAGAGTCCTACGGCAACAAGGCGAAGTTTTCAAGCACGATTTAATGTTCCAAAAGGACCCGATGCGAAAACCATTCGTACGCTCTTCGCAAAATTTCAACGAACTGGCAGCGTACAGCGTAACTCATGATCTAGTGGGGCATGTTTCTGGAATTATTCAGCGAAATCCAATGTCGTCCGTTCGTAGAATTGCATCTGAGACTGGTTTGAAGCGGTCCAGCACGCAGAAAATACTGAGAAAGAGCCTACACATGTTTCCATTCAAAATTCAAACACACCAGGCATACCCGTACGAGCTGAGCAACAAAGGGTTGCCTTTGCTAATCAGATGCTCACAATGATTGATAGTGAAGGATTTGATGTTGGCTGCATCTGGTTTACAGATGAAGCACACTTCCACCTGAATGGATACGCGAATAAGCAGAACTGGCGATTTTGGGGTTCAGAAAAGCCATATTGGTGTGAAGCGAAACCCCTGTATTCTCCTAAAGTTACTGTGTGGGCTGCAGTATGCAGCAGAGGCATTATTCGCCCTTTTTTCATTCGAGAAACGGTCACTGGTGCACGTTACGTTGCAATTTTGGAACAATTTGTCGCCACACTGCAAGCGTTAGAGGATCGACCAGGTACTGAATGGTTTATGCTAGATGAAGGCCGACCATATCGGACCGAACAAGTGTTTCGCTTTCTTGAGGAATACTTCGGGAATCGAGTCATTGCTTTGGAATATCCTAAATTTACTGGTGCAGGCATAGATTGGCCTCCATATTCGCCGGATTTGACTCCCTGTGACTCTTTTTTGTGGGGCACAGTGAGACATGGTCTACCCGAAGCATCCTGCCACGCTGAACGAGCTTGAATCGGCGATCTCTGTGGCATGTCAATCCATTTCGGTTGAGATACTACGAAATGTGATGGCGAATTTCATTCTTCGTTTGCGCCACCTCTGTAGTGCCAATGGTGAACATTTTCAAAGCATTGTGATGTGATTGTTTGCAAATATTATTTTCATACGATTATTATGCTGATATGAGCTGTACAGCGTACAGCGCCATCTGTTAGCAGCTTTTGTAACTATTATTTCAAACTGCTGTATAAACTTCTTACAGCTTTCACAATAAACATACCGTTTACTGCATTCCTCTATCGATCTTTGTTTTCGAGATATTTAATTTTGAAATCAGGGAGCCCTTTTCTGGACACCCTGTAAGATTCCACTCGGTGGCGCAGCTGACCTGCTAAGCAGCAGGTCGCCGCGTATGAACAATCGGGTCGTAACTTCAGCATCAAAGCTGGTCACGGCGACATTCAAACCTGACACGTTCTCAGTGGCGACATCACGTTGGCGACCCATTGTCACGTTCACTTGTGCTTGGCAAATTAGTTACGTTGTGATTTATTACGTGTGTACTATTTCAAATTTCCAGTGCTGACTTCTTTAAAAAAATTAAAACAATAAAAAATAATAACAACCAAGATAAACTTTATGACTTCTGTGACGCCATTGACTACTTCATAATGAGACATGCAACTGTGGCTCTACTGCAGTGTACTACTAACAGTGGAATCGTTTTAATGTGATGTGTGAACCCATCTTTTATGTCTACAGTATCACTCTACAATAGGTGAGGTTATTAAACATTTCAGTTGTTAAATTTTCAAGCTTGTTGGAGATAGAATGTAAGAACGTTCTTATTTCTCTCAACTCAACAAATTTATTTTTTTAGAACAATATCCAAATGAATCAGATATAGGTAGTGACAATTAAGTCATATTCACACACAACTGACTTGATACCAGTATTTGCGGCGTAGTGCAATCACATTTTAGTTACATGTTTGACACCTGGTTATTGGTGGTGTCACTGATTTTAAATTTTATAATTTACGACTATATTAAATTACATACAGCCAGAATAGACAGGGTCATTATTTCGCTGCACATGCACTCCATAATCTAAACCCCTTCAGGATTTCAGCGACATGTCGGAATATTGGTTAGACAGGAAGCCTGTCAGAATGGCTAAATTGTCAACTATATGGAGTCCAGGATCGAATCCCAAACTGGCACAAATTTTTATATGTCACTGTTGTGTTCTCAAAGCACGTAAGTTACAGCGAGATTGGAAATACTCTTTAATTTTTTGACGTGCACAAAAAGATGAAGTTGGTTTTACTACAGTTGTAGTTAGCAACATGCATTGAATCACACATATTATTAAAGTGACGACATAGCTTTACTACTCGGTACATAAGAAACCACCAATTCTTAATATTTCATAGATTTTCAGCGTGAAATGAAGTAAACCACTGCAGGCGATGGAATTAGACTGATGGCAAGATTCAATGTAAGGAAAACAAAACACAAATGTTAGATGAAGAAATAGATATCACCCAGGAATATGATAGAGATAGCACACACATTAAGAAACAAAGTAATGCTACAAGGCAAACTAACCAATTGTTAACATTTAAATAAGAAGGAAGGAAGGAAGCTTAGGGTTTAACATCCCATCGACAGCTTGGTGTAAATAAGATTTTCAAGTTTTATAGCATATGTTAATTTAGACATTTCGAGTAAGGTACCTCTAATGTGATATTGCACTGGAACCCACTATACACTCAAGAGCTATTTCTCATATGAATCAACAATTTATACAGCGCTTGTCCTCTCAGACTAGAGGGTTTCTACAGGTCTAGTACTAGAGCGAAACACATACAGTATAAACTTCAGGGAAGACTGAGATTCTGATATATATACAACAAATAATTGAGAACACTGAGTGTAAGTGCTGCTTTGAGATGAAGAGAAAAAGAGATTGGCACAGGAGAGACGTTCATGCTATTCATTTTAAAGAATTGCTCAATGTAGGAGAAACGTTCAATGATGTGTCAGAGTTTGAGGTAGAATGGGTAGGAATGATAATGAAAACAGGATCACATTCGAGGAAGTGGAGAGAATGACCAATAGATTGCATTGCAATAAAGCGTCTGGGGCGAATGAAATGAAGCTGAAACTCCTCAAAATCCGTGGAGTGTCAGACTCAAATCGTTACACAGGATAGGTGAAAAGGTGTGGGAGTCAGGACAGGTTCCAACTTTCTGTACGAAAGTGGTAATCACGCCAATATTCAAACATGGAAACAGAAAAGATTGTAACAGCTATCGAGGTATCTCTTTAATTCGTATTGTGGGCAAAATATTCTCAGGTATTGTTGAAAGGAGTGTGCGAGTATTAGCTGAAGACAAGTTGGATGAAAATCAGTGTAGGTTTAGGCCTCTTAAAGGCTGTCAGGACCAGATCTTTAGTTTATGGCAGATAATGGAGAAGTAGTATGTGTGGAACAGGGTATTGTATCTATGTTTTATATATCTAGAAAAGGCTTATGACTGTGTTTCTGCTGGCCACAGTGGCCGAGCGGTCTGTGGCGCACCAGTCACAGTCTGCACAGCCACTACGGTCGGGGGTTCGAATTCCCCCTCGGGCATGGATGTTTGTGTCGTCTATAGTATAAGGTACTTCATAAGTAGTTTGTAAGTTTAGGGACTGATGACCCCACAGTTAAGTCCCTTAAGCTTAACAAACAGTTGAACATTTGAACTGTGTTCCTAGGAGGAAGCTGTTGACAGTTCTACAGGAGTATGGAATAGGAGGCGAACTTCTGCAGCCAATTATAGGTCTTTATGTTGATTCAGGCAGCAGTTAGAGTAGAAGCCAAATTACGTTCATGGTTCACAGTAGTTTCACGTGTAAGGCAAGTCTGTAACGTGTCAAGACTGTACTACTGTACAAGACCATATGTTGCAAACAGTACTGGAAAGGTGGGATTAAAATATGAGAAAACAAAATAAGCAGTCTCGCATATGCAGATGACTTAGTTTTGACGGCAGATTCGATTGAAAGGTTGCAATCTAATATTTCAGAGCTCAGTCAGAGTTGTAAGGGTTATGATATGAAGATCAGCATCTCCAAAACAAAGTAACGTCTGTGGTAAAGAGATTTAAACAGACTGAGTGCCAAATAGAAGGAACAAAGTTAGAACAGGTTGACAGTTTCAGTTACCTAGGATGTATTTTCTCAAAGGATGGCAACATAGTGAAAGAACTTGAATCAAGGTGTAGCAAAGCTAATGCAGTGAGTGCTCAGCTAAGATCTACTCTCTGCTGTAAGATGCAAGTCATTACCAAGACTAATTTAGTAATACACAGCTCTAGTTTTTGACCAACTTTGTTGTACGAGAGTGAAAGCTGGGTGGATACAGGTTACAGGTACCTTATTCATAAGGCTGAGGTTACAGATATGAAAGTAGCAAGAATGATTGCTGGTACTAATAGATGGGAACAATGGCAGGAGGGTGTACATAATAAGGAAATAAAAGAAAAACTTGGCATGAACACTATAGATGAAGCAGTTAGAGAGAACAGGCTGAGATGGTGGGGTCATGTTACTTGCATTGGAGAAGCAAGGTTACGTAAGAGACTCATTGGCTCAGCAGCGGAGGGTAACAGGAGTCGAGATAGACCAAGGAGAAAGTACTTAGAAGAATGACTTTAAGTAAAAGGCTTAACATCAGGTGAGGCTTCCATGTAAGCAATGAATAGGTGATCATGGAGAAATTTTATTAAGGGGACTATGCTCCAGACTGAACTCTGAAAGTCATGATCAGTCTCTAATTATGACAATCATGATGAAGATTATGATGTTGATAAGTGTACTTTGAATTAATATTTTGAATTTTTGTTTCTTTCTTTATCTACATATTGTTCATTATCACAATAAATAGGGACAATTTAGTAAAACTTTTGACATATTCGAATTCAGGACCATAAAATTACCCTAAATTCACTGTCAATTAGTTGGTAACAGAATCACTGTTGGCCAGTGTAGTGGTTGTAACAATACACTGTTCTGATTACAACAAATGCCTGTTGTACATTTGCATCAAAAGGTTTTCCTCATTTGTGCAATTTTAGAACACAGAATTCGAAACGCACATTCAGTGTACTTTTGAATGCAACAAGGGCATTGATTGAACTATCTTCTTGTGTCATTCAATGTTTTTTCTGTAATCTTGACTTCACTTGGTACAAAATCCTATGGTAAACGATTTATACTTTCAATAGTGATATATAGAGATTTCCACTTTCTATTAACTTATTTAGGTCTAAGTGAGGGTACGTTCCACCACCATGTTTTACCCAGCAAGGTGGCACACTGGTTAATACACTGGAGTTGCATTTGGCAGTGCAGCCGTTGCCTCTGGCAATCCTGACTTAAGTTTTCAGTTATTTCCATAAATTACTCAAGGGAAATACACAGCCGAGTTCCTTCTTCATCCCTGACAAAAACTACCTGACCATGTGCACCATCTCTAATAACCATGAATTTTGATGGATCGTTAAACCCTAATTTTCCATTTTAATTACATTATTCCTCACACTCCCTAGCATGGTCTTCTATAGCTATAATTCTTTTATCAATATCGACTGCAGTTTGCAAAATGAGAAAAATAATCACGGCCCTTCCAAGCCAGCAAGCTTGTGGGGGCCAGGATGAAAAAGAGATTTGTGAGACTAAGAAATAATTGTACAATTATTAAAGTAAGACAAAATTTTAATGGCAAAAAGGTTATATAACTGCATAAAAGAAATGTAGTCCAAACGTAAAATTTGCAGTTGTTGTTGTTTTTGTTTTGGTACAGGTTAATAATATATTTAAATTTGTAGAGGTGGCAGCTGCTCCAGGAAACTGGATTTGTCTTGGATTTAATTGTATAGATAGGCACAACACAGGATAGTACAGCAGCATGCAGTACTGTATCAAAAGCTATAACTTGTCAATGATATAGAAGAAGAAATTGCAACAAGAAAACATTGAGCCTATGACAACTGAAACAAAGCCTGAGATCACGTGATGTGACAAGAGAGAAGTGTTGATGTTGACCACCTGCATTACCTTTAATACCATTCAAGTACTCAGATGGGGAACCAGTTCTCAGCAAAGAAGGGAAAGCTGAAAGGTGGAAAGAATACATAGAACAGCTCTACAAAGGAAATGAACTTAGAGACGATTTTGTAGCAAGGGAAGAGGAAGAAGATCAAGATGAAATAGGAGATGCTGTACTGAGAGATGAATTTGACAGAGCCTTGAAAGACCTAGGTCGGAACCAGGCCCCAGGAGTAGATGACATACCCTCAGAGCTACTGAAGTCTCTGGGAGAGCCAGCCATGCCAAGACTATTTGAACTGGTGTGTAGGATTTATGAGACAGGCGAAATACCCTCAAACTTTAAGAAAAATGTAATAATCCCCATTCCAAAGAAATCAGGCGAAGACAGGTGTGAAAATTACAGAACCATCAGTTTGATAAGTCATGGTTGCAAAATTTTAACACGAATTATCTACAGGAGAATAGAAAAGCTGGTAGAAGCTGACCTCTGGGAAGATCAGTTTGGATTCAGGAGGAACATAGGAACCCGGGAGGCAATACTCACTTTACGTCTTATCTTATAAGATAGATTAAGGAAAGACAAACCTACATTTTTAGCTTTTGTAGATTTGAAGAAAGCATTTGACAATGTTGACTGGAATACACTCTTTCAAATTCTGAAGTCATCATGGGTAAAATATAGGGAGAGTTATTTATAACTTGTACAAAAGCCATACGGCAGTTATTAGACTCGAAGGGCATGAAAGGGAAGCATCAGTTGGGAAGGGAGTAAGACAGGGTTGTAGCCTTTCTCCAATGTTATTCAATTTGTACATAGAGCAGGCGGTGAAGGAAAGCAAGGAAAAATTTGGAATAGGGATTAAAGTCCAGGGGGAAGAAATAAAAACATTGCGTGTTGCTGATGACATTGTAATTCTGTCAGAGATAGCAAAGGACCTGGAAGAGCAGTTGAATGGAATGGACAGTGTGTTGAAGAGAGCGTATAAAATGAACATTAACAAGAGCAAAACAAAAATAATGGAATGCGGTCTTAGAAAATCAGGTGATGCTGAAGGGATTAGATTAGGTAACGACGGTGGTAGATGAGTTTTGTTACTTGGGTAGTAAAATAACATGTGATGGTCGCAGTACAGAGGATATAAAATGCAGAATGGCAATGGGAAGCAAAGCATTTTTGAAAAAGAGAAACTTGCTAACATCGAAAATTAATTTAAGTGTAAGGAAGTCTTTTCTGAAGGCATTTGTGTGGAGTGTTGCCTTGTAAGGGAGTGAAACATGGACGATAAGTGAAACATGGACGATAAGTGGTGAGAAAAGGAATTTTTGGCCTACCCTGGCTAAAAGAAGGGATATCTTGGTAGGACACATTCTTAGACATTGGGGAATCGTAAATTTAGCATTGGAGGGAAGTGTGTGGGGTAAAAATCGCAGAGGGAGACCAAGAGACGCGTATAGTAAGCAGATTCAAGTGGATGTGGGTTGCCGTTCTTATGAGGAGATGAAAAGGCTTGCTCAGGATAGAGTAGGGTGGAGAGCTGCATCAAACCAGTCTCCAGACTGAAGACCATAACAACAACAAACCATTCAAGTAGTAGACTTCTCTGATACGCTGATACTCCCAGTTGGATCTCTGTCAAGTAGAACAAAAATCTTTTTCCTTGTGTTGCAAACATTTGTGTCTAGAATCCAAGATCCATACTATTAGCAGAATTTGATTTATGCCTGTTTCGAGAACAATGTGAAAAAATTCGCTACAGAACAGAGGAGAGATAGGAAAGGAAGACACTTTGATAACAAGAATTTTCTGCATTTTCTGAAAGGTACTTCCAAGTGTCATTTCAAGGCATCAGTCCAAACCACACGGAGTATAGTGTAGATGTGCAGTCTGCTCAAATAGAATGTGCACTGAGATATGACTGCAAATCATGCAGTGTACGCTTGTGTACTTAATACGCAGAGAAGAATTTCTAAGGCAGAATTTTCAAACTTAATGCACACCTACAATCTTGTCTCCACTGTCAGTTTTCCCACAAGAACTACTGCCACGTCCAGCACTAATTGACAATATCTTTGTTGATATGAGTAGAATTCATTACATCATTGTAAACAAAGTCATAAATGGTCTCTCTGATCATGACGGACAAATACTCACCATTAACAGCTTTAATGCACTTCAGAGTAAAACTAGTACACAGTGGAAAACTGTTAGAAACATTAATGAGGAATGTATCCAAAAATTTAAATTATGCATTCGGGGGACTGAATGGAGGTGTGTTTACCATGCATATGATGCTAACACAAAATATATTTACTAATGAATTATCAGGTATATTTGAAAGGGTCTTCGCCCAAAACGTGTGTAGATTACAGGACAGGCAATCGGACAAAAAACCATGGCTCACCAAGGGCATAAAAATATCGTGCCAGAGAAAAAGAGAACTATATATAATATCCAGAGAATCTAATAATCCTCAACAGTTAAACTACTATAGGGAATACTGTAAAACTTTAACTAAAGTAATAAAAAAATCAAAGTGTATGTGCATAGAATCTGAAATTAATAGTTCAAATAATAAAATCAGAATTATTTGGAATGTAATAAGAAGGGAAACAGGAACTTCAACATCTGACAATGTAAAAGCCACTGTCCTAAAAATTAATGATTCAGAAATAGTTGATAGCAAACAGATAGCAGACACATTTAACAACCACTTTTTGACTGTCACTTCTCAAATAGGTTGCAGTGGTGACCTAACTAAAGCTGCAGATAATCTTAAACATATCCTCCCAAAAACTTTTAATGATGTCAATGTACCACTCATAACTGTCAATGAAATAAAATAAAAACATTTACTCATTGAAATGTTTAAGATCTCTTTTTAACTGTTAAAAGCTTGCAGTAATGAATTAAGTGCAGTATTTGCTCACATCTGTAACACATCTCTTTATGAAGGAATTGTTCCTGAGAGGATAAAATATGCCATTGTGAGACCTCTTTACAAGTCTGGTGATCCTACAGATGTCACAAATTATCGCCCTGTTTCTCTTTTAACTACATTTTCAAAAGTTCTTGAAAAAGCTGTGTATAGTAGGATTGTGGCACATCTTGATAGCCTTAACATTATTAACCATACACAGTTTGGTTTCCAAAAAGGGGTTTCGACACATCGTGCCATATACTCACTCACAAATGATGTCTTGGAGACTATTAACAGTATGAAGTCACCACTTGGTGCCTTCTGTGATCTTTCCAAGGTGTTTGATTGTGTAAACCACAAGATACTCTTAGAGAAAGCTTATCATTACGGAATCAAAAGGGTCTATAGGTAACTGGTTAAAATCATATCTTGTAGACAGGAAACAAAAGGTGGTCTTACCTGGCTGCCACAATAGATCTTCAAATACAGTGGCTTCTGAATGGGGAGAAATGCAGTATCGAGTTCCCCAGGGATCTGTCCTTGGGCCTTTGTTGTTTTTAATATATGTTAATGATCTACCCCTCTCCATTAGTAAGAAATGTCAATTCACAATTTTTGCCAATGATACAAGCATCATGGTTAATTAGTAAGGCTGTCACTGATTTAGAGACTGATCTTAATGATATACTGAAAGAAGATACAGCTTGGTTCTCAGTTAATTCTATTTCAGTTAATATTTAAAAAACTAACTATATTCAGTTCCACGCAAAACATAAAAAACCAGACAATATTGTCGTTGTACATGACAATCAGGTACTACAACAGGTGTTCTCCACCAAATTCCTAGGGGTTCACATTGACAATAGGCTCAACTGGGAACATCATGTGTCCCTGACTAAAAAGGCTTTCATCAGCAACTTTCGCTCTAGAAATTATCACTCATTTTGGAGACTTCAGTAGTTTAAAATCAGCCTACTTTGGATACTTTCATTCATTAATGAGCTATGGTATAATCTTCTGGGGTAATTCACCAGCCTCAAAAAAAAATCTTAATAGCTCAGAAGAGAGCATTTAGAATCATGTGTGGGGTTTGTCCACAAACCTCATGCAGAAAACTATTCATACGTTTAGGAATTATGACAACAGTATGTCAGTACATATACTATCTGATGAATTATCATTAAAAGCCAAGTTGAGTATGAAAACAATTGTTCAAACCAGAAGTATAATACTAGAGGTAAAGAAGATCTCCATTTTGAACTAAAGAAATTGTTACTTGCTGCCATTAAGATTTTGAATGCACTGCTAATTATATTAAACGTAAACGAGAAAATGAAACGTTGTTAAAATGTACATTAAAGAAATACCTGCTTGACCATCCAGTGTACTCATTAGAAGAATTCTTCTCCATAAATAATGCACTTCTTCAATAAAAGATGTAGCCTATATTGTTAAAAAGTTATTAGATGTATGTTACAACACTATGTTAACCGTAAATAGTGATGTTCAATACTAGTTAAGTGTTAGCTAGTTTATATTATTGTACTATATTATAATTTTGTAGCATTTATTGTATTTCCACAATTGTATTGACACATTCCACATCCAAGAGAATCACTCGCATGTACAGATCTATGGAACACAAATGACAAATAAATAAAAATAAGCCATTTTGCTACTCCTAGAAAATCAAATTGAGCCCTTACTTCTGAAAATATTATTTTAAAATAAAAAAAATGAAAAATAACTACAAAATATATATTCGCCATTTCTAACTCAAAACCCAGATGCGAAATATGAATGCTAAATATAAATGTGCAAAAAATAAGTAAATAAATAAATAAAATTTGTATGAATTTACCTGAATGTGAATCGCATTTTCAGATGAATTACTGTCGTGACACACAGACTGGTTGTTTCCCATGTTCGTAGCACAAATAAAAACTCAGTGCAAATTCCACTAATTAAACAAAGATATTCATCTGTTTATGATAAGCAGAAGTTACTCAGATGCAGTTTCGAGTATTCAGAAAACTTAGTTTTACTGAACATATGATGCCTTCAAAATGTTTAGCACTGTTCCATAAGCGCAGGAAGCACTCACTGACGAAGGGTTCCACCACAGGTAGCTGGCTTAGTCCGTGGTCTATAACAACAACTCACTTGACACGGTCTGGGGCAAAGCACTTCTGTAGCAGCAAAAGTACTTGCAATGTGAGAAGGCCATAGTCAGAATTTTGTTTTGGAGAGGGGGGGTGGATCAAACAATAAAAACTTAAAATTATGACATGTATTCTAATGTGCATAGCATTAATACATAATCAGGGGGTGGGGGATCGATCCTCTTCACCCCCTTCCCTCCTTGGCTAGGCCTTGGTGTGAATGCCTATAGGTATTATACCTAGGTGGCACTGCACTGGTACAACCAGTGATCTCTAAAGATCAATGGGTACAACCCATAGACATACTAAAAATATGCAACCAGTGAGCTCAATAGCTCACTGCGTAACAATGAGCCTACAAGCCAAAGGTTGTTTGACACCCAGAGACTACAAACGAGAAGAGCCCAAAGCAAGGAGATTAGAATTGTCACGTAATTAAACACAATTTATTTATGACATACTACATTCAACTGTAACATATGCACAGACTAATTAACAACAAAAGAATAATTACACATAACAAATGAACAGACACAAGTCAGAGATATGTATGCACAGAGTAATCGCAATTCCATAAATTATCATACTTCATCACTCCCCCCTTTAGTATCAAAGATATTTAGGGTTGAATTTGACATGTCGTCCAGAACGGGTCACAACAGGTCTTGAATTGGATGCAGCAGTGTCCTGTGCAGCAGCCCGTGACGTCCATTGTGGTTGATTGTTGGTAGGAAGCGGAGCAGGTGATATGTCTGTTGGGTCTGAAGGTACAGTTCTGTCACTGAAAGAGGTACTGAAGGCTGGTTTTAGCCTGTCAATGCTGACAATGATTGGTGTACCCAGTACATCTATTGTAAATGTCTTTTCTTCTCTACTGAGTACATGATAGGGTCCATCCTATGGTGGTTGAAGCGGTTTGCGCACTGTATCGCGTCGCTGCATGACTTATCACACCCTGGAGGCCGTGGTACCTTGAAGCAACTAAAACGATCTTTTGTGTGGCCAAACATGCACAAAGATGTTAAAGAGTATGTGCGCCAATGCATGGCATGTCAAAGGAATAAAATTAGTCGGCATGTTGGCACATTCATGCCACCGAATCAACGATTTAAACATGTCCATTTAGACATCATTGGCCCACTAGCGCCGTCTGAAGGGTACACTTACTGCCTAACTACCATTGATCGCTTCACACAGTGGCAAGAGGCTTTTCCAATGGCAGACATCACCGCCGAGATAGTGGCAATTACATTCTTTCGGGGATGGATTGCTCGTTTTGGAGTACCCCTGCGTATTACCAAGGAAGGCAGTTTGAGTCATACCTATTCAAAGCGCTCGCTGTCCTATTAGGTATGAAACGCATCCGAACTACAGCCTACCACCCGGCAGCGAACGGTTTAGTAGAACGCCTACATCGACAACTAAAAGAATCTCTGAGGTGTCATGAGTCACAACAGTGGACAGAAACCCTACCAATTGTTCTGATGGGCCTCCGCGCTTCCATTAAAGAAGTTATCAAAGCCACAGCAGCAGATCTCGTCTATGGACAACCGATTCGACTGCCTGGCGAATTCCTACACAACATGTCTGATGATCTGGTCGAAGCTTCAGACTTCGTCTGCAAACTGCGTTCGCAGATTCGAGAACTACGTCCTGTCGCATCAAGAGCGCAAAAGAACCGCCGATCTTTCATTTTTTCGGAGCTGTGGAAGTTTGACCATGTCTTTGTCAGGCACAATGCTGTGCGCAAACCTCTCCAGTCACCGTATGATGGGCCATATCCTGTCCTTAGCATGGAGGAAAAGACGTTTAAGGTTGATATCAAGGGTATGCCAACTGCAATCTCCATTGACAGCCTTAAACCTTCCTTCTGCACTACCCACCCTGATTCTAGCACAGAACCTGTCACACCTTCTACGAGCACAGCAGAAACGACCACTACCCCACCACCTGCTACCTTGAAGCCTCAACAGACACCAGAAGTCAACACGGACGACTCACCAGCAGCTTCAGCTAAACCTGTCGTCACGCGATCCGGTCATGTCCACTTCAACGGAAAATATCGTTGACACTGAGGGGGGAGAGATTGTGTGCCATGTAATTAAATGCAAAATGCCTTGTCAACATGTACAAAGTTATTGTGCTACACAGCATCAGTGATGATGCATGTTTATTCTCTCTGTTCAGATAATTACTGTGTTCAAATAATTACTCTTTTGTTTTATACCAGTATGTCTCTTATCTTTATATTTGTGATGTGTTAATTAAGTGCTGCTGATTAAGTAAATACATCTTATCGCAACAGAATCAAGGAGGTAATTGGTTAGAATAAAGGGAAGTGGCGTTATATATGGTGACAACATGCATTGGTTGAAGCCAGGAGGCCATGCTTTTGTGCCCAAGACAAGGATTTCTCGCTTAAAATCCTGTGTGAATATCTGTCTCTTTACGTAAAGCCATTAAACTGGTAGTCACACTGGAGCATTTACTTAGAAATGACATATATTTCAACGAGTAGAACTACTTAACCACAAAGTACGACCAATGTTTTGGGCATAAACAAATGTCGGAATACCCATTTTGCTGGGTTCACTTTTTCGGTATTAAGCCGGGTCCACACGCAACGATCTGACTGCGCAAATGTCTGTGCAAATGTCTGCGCACACCAATCGTTGCGTGTGGACGGGTATTCACATCGCTGCAAATTCTCGCGCCCAACATCTTTCTGTGAAAAACAAAACTAGGTAGTACAGACTGCAATCTGACTGGCTAACGAATCCGATAAGCTTTTTTACGAAGTTTATTTTTGTCAGTGATAGAGCAAATATTTTGACGTACACTATTTGCAACGTGTCTTGCAAAAAAAAAAGTGCAAACAAACCGCAATAAACAGGAATGACCTAGGCATTGGCTGCTTAAAATAAGGCAGTTGTCACATGTGATTCTACATCATGAGTTGGAATGCAAACCCGATGACTGGCGTAATTATTTGCGAATGGATGTGGAAACTTATAATAATCGTTTGACACTGGTAATTCCTCACATAATACGTAAAGACACTTGTATGAGGAGATATATTTCTCCACAAGATCGGCTCACAGTTACATTAAGATTCCTGGCCACAGGAAGGACCAACAAAGACCTCGAATTTTCAACAGCAATTTCTAAAGAAGCATTGCGTTAAATCATCCCCAACACTTGTGAAGCTATTTACGCTGCCCAGCAGAGCCGGCCGCGGTGGCCGAGGGGACTGAGGCGCTCCAGTCACGGTCTGCACGGCCACTACGGTCGGGGGTTCGAATCCCCCCTCGGGCATGGATATTTGTGCCGTCTTTAGTATAAGGTAGTTGATAAGTAGTTTGTAAGTTTAGGGACTGATGACCCTGTAGTTAAGTCCCATAAGCTTAACAAACATTTGAAACATTTTTGCCCAGAAGAATGATTTCATGAAGGCAAGTAAAGTAGGCCTACCTTCTAACAATCTACAAATAAAATTGTCAGAGTTTTAGATATGTTTGAAACACTGTACGCCTACTTCACTTTATATTATATGTGTGGCCAATAAGCTGCGCCTAACTTTGATTCCCAGTCGGAATTTTCAGTTCTCAGCCATTTTCATCCACTGTCAACATAGTAAACACACGAAAAAAGTATACACTGACACAGATTTGCAGCGATCTCCTGTCCACACGTTCCAACTTGTCTGCACAGATGTGATTTGAACCCACAGATTTGAGTAATTTTGCTCAAACCTCCAACTCCAACTTCCAGGTTTTTGCACATCTCATATCTGCGCAAATGTGCTGTACACACGCAACGATTTGCGAGGTTTGCGCAGACATTTGCACGGACAGATCGTAGCGTGTGGACCCGGCTTTAGGGCAACCTCCTTGGCTCAAAGAGATAAACTAGCATCTGTTTTGAAAGCCAAATTTTGTTTTGGACATATCTTTTCGTTGATTCTGTTATCTTTGCATTGCCGCATGGTGTTTGTACTTTGTGGTCTGCTGAAGTCCTGGATGGAAACTTTGTTATTGTAGTGTGTTGTTTATTGTGCAACGAAAGTTGAAAGAAGATGGAGTACATTACGGAAGCCGAAGTTGTAGATACATCATCACCTAAAATGTAAATACCTTCAATAAACTTAACTAACGTGGATTTAACCTATATACAGATTCAAGTTACTGTGCAATGTTTCCGTTTCCAGATTATGTTGTCAATGCGGGGCCGTCATAGATCCAAATCCAGCAAATATGTGCGTTTCATGTTTAAGGACGCAAGTTGATATAACAGAAGGAATACCTAAGCAAGCTACTCTGTATTTCTGCAAAGGATGTGAAAGGTAACATCTACAACAGTATGACAGCTGCTTGTTGAAAGAAATTTCATTTGTTATGATCGGGGTTCAAATTGTACAAATTAATCGTAATGTAAAGTATTTTTTGTCATTTTTTCAAGTCAACCTTTTTCTAGTCATTCATCAATCTGACAGCCAGTTACTATTGACTTTCGCTTTGCACGTTGCTGTCAGACTTGTTTTCTCGTGTATGTAAAAATACCCAGTATCATGGAGACACTTTTTATTTTATTTTATTTTATTTTATTTTATTTTTGGGGGGGGGGGGTTGTTGCAAAACCGAAATCTTATCTTGTTTATGCTTCTAAATGCTGTTGTTTGTTATGGAAATAGTCCAAACTTCATCTGCATAGGAACGTGTGTGTTACAGTAAAGCAGCTCTTGACATACCGGTACACTATTGTGTAGAGGTGGCAAAATACCATTTGATCGTATAACTCGAAGTTATTTGGGTAAAATTAAATCATTGTAATTAACATGTTACTGATTTGCAAATATTAAATGAAAATCTTCAGGATTTGACTCCTAAAGCAACACCTCAGAAACCTATGCATATAGTTGTCACAACTATATACATATTTGTTGCAGTGATAATGACATCTGAAAGATGTTGTGAAGTTCTTGAATAAATGCACCTATAATAATGACTGAACTTTGGTAAAACGGGATTTACATCCATGTACACATACCGTCAGTAATATGATCTCAGTTCAAAAGGGTAAACTAAACTGTGCTGGTTTGTGAACATTTTCAGTACACAGTGAAAATTTTTCTCTTTGTTAGGTGTGTTATGTTGTAATTTTTTGTATTTAAATTTAATAAAACTATTCAAAATAGTATTTAAATGTATTGATTCTCACTGACTTGTTGATAGCCCATACATTTGTTCCTGAGATGTGACTTCAGTTTTGAGAAATGCATTTAACCTGTAGTTCCAGATACGGGTATACTGAATATGATTTGTAAGCTTAAAATAGAAGAGGGGAATATATCAATAGAGTTTACGGCTAAACTTTACTGTGGGCAGTCCATCTGTTGTTAAACATCATTGAAAATGTTGGCGACTGATTTAAGGAAAATGGTATTGCACTTAAAATTTGTGCATCCTACCTAGTCCCATGATTTAATTAAAAAAAAAAAAAATAAAAAAAAAAAAAATAAAAAAAAATAAAAACCCTATTACTTGAAACATCAATATTTTGTGCTCTCTTCACACTTAAAGATTTGAGTGTAGATGTCCCTTTGTAAAGTTTAACAGATTTTATTTCTGTGATTCAGCTGGAAGAATGGGTGTTAGTATCATAAATTAGGTCTAATCATTGAGTTAATCTCCCATCACTGTCTCATCTGTGTTACTTACAGTAACACTGTCTCAAGTACCATGTATGTGACTTTCAAGTTTTCTGGCATCCTATTTCTGCAGATCATGGATACAACATAATGCTTACTAGGCCCTATGCCTATCCATCTGATCAAATCTGTCTTTTAGTAAGATAGCCTTGTTTACGGTTGGGTAGAAATACATTTCATATTCACGGATTTTATGACAATACCTGTCAATGGGTAAAGTTGTAGGCTACTTATGTACCCAGCCAGGATTCAAACCCATATCTCCTGCATGTTGCATCAGCTGTGGATGCAATCTGTGCATAAACAGGAAGGTATGGTATGCAAGCAAATCAGTGACACAACTCACATGGCACCTTCAGATATCCTCCTGTTTCTGGGCCATTCTCTGCTTAGCCAATTGTATTTATGATTAGTTGGAATCAGAATGTATGTTTTATGTGTGTAGTAAGGTTAAGTTTTTAATATTTATCTTATAAGTTGTCAATGTTAGTAATAGCTTTTTTTTGTTTTGAAATAATGTTTGGTCTTGATAAAGGGTATAAAGTTTACAACGCTTCTCGCCGGGCTCCAGTGCTTATGTTGGCAACAGATGAACAATTAAGTGTAGAATTGCGTTAATATTTTTCATGAGCTACTGAGGAAATATTACTACTCGTTTCACTCGCAGCAAAATTAATAGGTACTGTACCTGCTCTATGGTTAACAGGTTCTTGTATGTACCCTTGTCCGTTCAGAAAAAAATAATGTTCATTTTATTTGAAGTTGTCAAGACAAAACATTTATCAGTTATCTGAGCTGATTCCATTACCATTGGTGCCAACATAACCATTGGAGCTCGGTGATTAGCGCAGTAAAATTTAACCTTGATAAAGTCTAGAATTTACCTATATAGTTCAGTTCTAGTTACTGATACCTCCTCTTTGTATTTTCTACTAGAATAGCTGAAATTGGTAATTACAAATCACCTATAATAGGTTAATTTTAATTACTCCCAATTTAATACGGCCCCCTCAGGGGCTCAGCATAAATTTGCTGAGTACGGGCTTGGCGAACTTGGGGTCCTGAGCTGTGGGCTGTGTCGTGCCAATAGTCCACTACACCGTAAGCTCTGTGCGTGCTTCAGTGACCATAGTTTGGCACGTCGGTGGTAGGTTTCAGAGCCCGGGGATCTTGGTCTTAATCGCCCGGGCCACAAGGACGGTACAAACCTCAAAAACACCCCCCTCAATCTCAAGATGTGCTACATGCCAAGGAGATGCATGGCTGTTGAGGTAGAATAGTCACTGCAGAGCAACCTCTGAGGAACCTGCCACACCTCACTTGTATAAAGCTAACCCAGGCAAGCGGGGCTCTGCCTGGGTGGACCTTTATATCCCTAGCTTCTCGTGGGAGCACCATGAAAGGACCTAGAAATGTTGGCAGACATACAACCGTCATCTCTAAGAGAGGCAGGGCTTACTTCAATGCAGCACAATATGATCCCAAAAAGTTCCCTTCCCTAGCTACCCCATGGGAGGAACAACGATCTAGAGAAAGGGATGAGCCATACGAAGCCACTATTCTTCATAGAGAATCTCGAAGATAGGTATGGAGAAGTCACAGGTATGTCCAAAATGAGGAGTGGGTCCATTCTCATAGATGCATCATCTCCTACACAGTCGAAGGCGCTACTCACCTGCGACAAGCTTGGGATATGTTCCTGTATCCATCAGCCCTTACAAGAGTTTGAACGTGACCCAGGGGATTATCTTCCATCGTGATCTTGTGCAGTCCGATGATGAACTACGTGCCAACCTCGCATGGCGCGGTGTTCACTACATCCGGCTCATCTACAGGAGACCTCAGGCTAAAAAGGTAGCCGCAGGTGCTTTCATCCTGGCCTTTGAGGGCGATTCTTTGTCCGAAAAGGTCAGGGTTATGATATACCGGTGCAATGTAAAGCCTTATATTGGGTTCAGGAGGAACATAGGAACCCGGGAGGCAATACTCACTTTACGTCTTATCTTAGAAGATAGATTAAGGAAAGGCAAACCTACATTTTTAGCTTTTGTAGATTTGGAGAAAGCGTTTGACAATGTTGACTGGAATACACTCAAGAGTGTATTTATTGAAAGATTTCAAATTCTGAAGTCAGCAGGGGTAAAATACATGGAAAGGAGAGTTATTTACAACTTGTACACAAGTCAGACCACAGTTATTACACTCGAAGGGCATGAAAGGGAAGCATCAGTTGAGAACGGAGTAAGACAGGGTTGTAGCCTTTCTACAATGTTATACAATTTGTACATAGAGCAGGCGGTGAAGGAAAGCAAGGAAAAATTTGGAATAGGGATTAAAGTCCAGGGGGAAGAAATAAAAACATTGTGTTTTGCTGATGACATTGTAATTCTGTCAGAGACAGCAAAGGACCTGGAAGAGCAGTTGAATGGAATGGACAGTGTGTTGAAGAGAGCGTATAAAATGAACATTAACAAGAGCAAAACAAAAATAATGGAATGCGGTCTTAGAAAATCAGGCGATGCTGAAGGGATTAGATTAGGTAACGAAACAATGACGGTGGTAGATGAGTTTTGTTACTTGGGTAGTAAAATAACATGCAATGGTCGCAGTACAGAGGATATAAAATGCAGAATGGTAATGGGAAGAAAAGCATTTTTGAAAAAGAGAAATTTGCTGACATCGAATATTAATTTAATTGTAAGGAAGTCTTTTCTGAAGGCATTTGTGTGGAGTGTTGACTTGTACGGGAGTGAAACCTGGACGATAAGCAGTGCGGACAGGAAGAGAATAGAGGCTTTTGAAATGGGGTGCTACAGAAGGATGCTGAAGATTAGCTGGATAGATTGCATAACTAATGAAGAGGTACTGAACAGAATTAGTGAGAAAAGGAATTTTTGGCATACCCTGACCAAAAGAAGGGATCGCTTGGTAGGACACATTCTTAGACATCGAGGAATCGTAAATTTAGCATTGTAGGGAAGTGTGTGGGGTAAAAATCGCAGAGGGAGACCAAGAGACGCATATAGTAAGCAGATTCAAGTGGACGTGGGTTGCCGTTCTTATGAGGAGATGAAAAGGCTTGCTCAGGATAGAGTAGGGTGGAGAGCTGCGTCAAACCAGTCTCTGGACTGAAGACCATAACAACAATATGCATCCACCTATGATGTATTTTAAATGTTGGAAATTTGGCCATACGTCACAAGGAAGGGATCCCTTGGGTCAATCCCTTCTGAGGCTTCAACAAGTGCCATGGGGGGCCCCAGCGATCGGCCCATGCCACTGGTGGTAGAGCTTCTCAGTCTCTTTCAGGCCCAGAAGTTGCCTCAGTGAAGCCCTTGAAACCTGAGGGTCAGTAAGAAGAGTAAGATGCAGAATAAAATCAACCCTTTTGTGCCTCTTAAGCCACAATGTACATGTTCTGCCTTTGAAGACGAGGTTGAGATCCTTGCTTCTCCTGAGGATCACACCCTCTCAGACTCTCCTGAATCAATGGTCCTCGATTCTGTGGGTTCACCATCGGTGAATATAGAAGTATCCCAATAAAATGCAAAAACTTCTAAAATCATGTAATAAACGCATGAAAACAGGTTGGAAAGTGTGAAAATCCCATGGGAAAGCATGAAAAACTGGTGGGAATTTGTGGAAAACTCATAGGAATGTGTAAAAACACTCAATAACTTATTAAAACATTCTGGACTGTGGGAAAATTGCATAAAGCTTCAAGCAGGGAGAATAACAAGTAGGATTTAATGGGTTGAATCTAGAAATCGGGGCTGGTTACGGAACTAATGTCAAAGTGAAATACGTGGGTGGGAGTCTTTTCCCTTCATTCCACTCTAGCCATTAGACAGCACATGGCCACGCCCCCCCCCCCCCCCCCCGGGGGCCCACAGCTCTTCTGTGGGTACATCTATGGCGCGCATGGGGCCCCGAGCCGAAGCAGCCTTTCTTCCGCCCCAGGCTGCTTCACTTTCCCTCACGGTTCATGCCTTCGCCCGGAGACAGGTGTCCTTTGCGAGTCAATGTGGTTTCTTGTCCCAGTTTCACTTTTTCCTTGGTTTCTCCCTTTCCTAACCTTTGCTTCTGTCTTTCTCTCCTTGCTGCACTTTCCTAGCCTTCCTCTCCTACTCATTAGTCTCCGCTTTGGCGTTTCAGACACTTCTTTCTCTTCACTTCCTCTATTCTTCTTCTTTCCTCCCTGTGCGTGTCTGAAGGCTGACCCACGCATTATCATGCGTAGCAGGTGACGGGGTAAAGCGTAATTCCCCACCCCGGGTAGACAAGTAGGGCACGTATGTACCCCCTGGTAAAGGCCAAGCCCAGGGAGGGATGATTACCCAAGCTGGTACCTTCCGAACATGCCGATTGATCCCTCCATCAGTTCTCGGGAGGTGTGAACAATCATCTTAGGCGGGTAAACCCTCAGAGAGGGTCCCCACTAGGAAAGAGCGCGCCATTGGAGATGCCGGTAATCACAGGAGACACTTCCGCAATGTCTTCCTTCTCTTCTTCTGTGACTTTGAGCCAAAAAAGAAAGATCGATTCACCTCAGCATAAGAAAACTTTGCCCAATCTCCCGAAATTCCTAGTTGTCTCTCGAACCAACGGTAAAGATTTCACTTCTGTAAATCCTTTCGTCATTCAGAAAGGTTTTGATGTGATTGCTGGCCCTGTTGAGACCTATTCGCGACAGTGCAATGGAACATTGTTGCTGGAAGCAGACAGTGCCTTCCAGGCACAAAAACTAATACGGACTACGTTGCTACACTCGTTTCCTGTCCAGGTAGAAGTGCATCGCATGCTCAACTCTTCACGGGGGGGGTAGTTTTCACGAGATCCCTTGATGGATTGTCTGACGAAGAAATACAAACCTACATGTCCGATCAGGGTGTAACAGCCGTGCATAGGGTGTTGAAAAAGGTCGATAACCAGCTGACACCAACTCGTACTGTGTTTTTGATGCTTGACAGAGTTGAACTCCCATCAAAGGTCAAAGCAGGGTATGAAGTTATCTCCGTCCGCCCTTATGTACCAAACCCAATGCGCTGTTTCCAATGCCACAGATACAACCACACCCGTCAATCTTGCCCTAATGCCGCAAAATGTGTCTCTTGTGGTAGGGACGCCCATGAGGATGAAAAGGTCATTCAGCAAATTCAGCTCACGGAAAAGGTCTCAACATCTGTCACTCGAAAGTTGTTGGCAAGTCGAAAGCCCACTGTAGTCCCAGCAGGCACATACAGTAAGGTCCTCACATCCACTCGACCTACTAGGGATGCAGGTACACAGACCTGTGATTTCACTTTCCCTGACACAGTTGTGCGATTGGCCAGCCCGAAGATTGCCCATTCCATGCCCTCACTTCCTCCTGCTGCTTCTAAAGTTCAGTCTTCGTCAACCTCTAATAAACCGCGTGCACCTAAACAAGATGCCCGGACTTCGAAAAAGAAACCTGTCCTTGAAGATTTTCTACGTACTCGGGCTTCTCAACCATCAACTGCCTCTTCTCACCGTCACTCTTCCAGAAGAGCCAACAAAAAGAAGAGTTCCTCTCCTTCCCCGCCGAGGCTTGACCTAACCATCACGCCGCCCAACAGTAGTTGGCCCCGATCATCTTCTGTCTCGCTGGAACGCACTACTGTTACCGGGCAACCAGCATTTTACCGGCGGCGGAAGCTGCCCCTCCTGATAAACTCGGGAAGGTGGCAGATGCATCAGTTGAACCTATGGAACATGATTCTCTGTCTCTAGATAGCGACAGTAGTGCTCCCTCGAAGTCCGGTCCTCAACGGCCGTCGAGGTGACCCCACCTGCATGTTTCTTTTTATCTTCTTTTCTTCTCTCATTTTTTATCATGGCGCTCCTTCAATGGAATATTCGCGGCATTCGTTCCAATTGGGAGGAATTAAAACTACTCCTTCGATTGCACTGCCCGCTTCTAGTTTGTCTCCAAGAAACTAAGTTACATCCATGTGATCGTGCAGACTTCCCCCACTACACCTCTGTGCCTTTTGACTTGCCACCTGTGGAAGGTACCCCAGCCCATCTAAGGGTTCTGATGCTCATTCAGGGCGACGTCTATCACCATCCCATTTCATTGCATACTCACCTACAGGCAGTTGCCGTCCGCATCACTCTATCCACCTTTTCGCCATCGTCATCCACCCTTACTAGGGCAGATGTGCTACACCTCGTTGACCAGCTCCCTTCACCTTTCGTGTTGGTAGGCGACTAATGCCCACCACCCCCTATTGGGCTCTCCGGCACCTTGTCCGAGAGGCTCCCTCAATCTTGTCTGCCTCAACACCGGTGCACCGACCTTCCTTTCCGACCTTCCTTTCCTATATAGACCTCGCGATATGCACTCCTCAGCTTGCCGGTCGGTTTGAGTGATATGCACTTCTGACACGTACGCAAGTGACCATTTTCCTTGTGTTGTCCACTTCCTGCATCATTCCCTATCTCCTCGTCCCACCAGTTGGAACATCTCTAAAGCCGACTGGGGGCTTTATTCTTCTATGGCTGTTTTTCACGATCAGAATTCTTCCAGCTGTGACAGTCAGGTCGAATACCTCACAGAGGTTATTCTCACAGCTGTCAAACATTCCATACCTCGTACACCTCTTCTCCACATCGTGTCCCGGTCCCCTGGTGGACTGCAGCCTGCCGTGACACTTTTAGAGCCCAGCGCCGTGCTTTACACACCTTCCGCCGCCACCCAATGTTGAACAATAGTATCAACTATAAACGACTGCGAGCGCAATGTCGTCGTGTTATAAATGACAGCAAAAAAGCTTGCTGGATTGCTTTTACCAGTTCTTTTAACCACTTTACTCCCTCCTCGGCTTTCTGGGGTGGCCTACGCCGTTTATCCGGCATAAAGGTCCACTCCCTGATTTCTGGCCTGACCGTCGAGAACGCAGTCCTTGTGGACCCCGCTGATGTTTCCAACGCATTGGGCCATTTCTTTGCGGAGGTTTCGAGCTCTGCCCATTACCACCCTGCCTTCCTCCCTCACAAATAGGTAGAGGAGGCACGGCCGCCTTCTTTCCACTCTTTTAATCGTGAAAGTTATAAGGTCTCCTTCACCATGCAGGAGCTAGACCGTGCTCTCGCACTGTCCCGATTTTCTGCACCCGGGCCCAATTCCATCCATATTGAGATGCTGAAGAACCTTTCTCCTGCGGGCAAGTGTTTCGTACTTAGCACCTATAATTGCATATGGACTGAAGGTTAGGTTCCCACAAGTTGGCGTGAAGCCATTGTTGTCCCCATCCCCAAACCAGGGAATGACAAAAATCTTCCATCAAGTTATCGCCCCATTTCTCTTACTAGCTGTGTCTGTAAGGTGATGGAACGCATGGTTAACGTTCGGTTGGTCTGGCTCCTCGAATCTCGACGCCTCCTGACTAATATTCAATGTGGTTTTCGTAGACACCGCTCTGCTGCTGATCACCTCGTCACCTTGCCGACCTTTATTATGAATAACTTTTTAAGGAAGCGTCAAACGGTAGGAGTGTTCTTAGACTTAGAGAAGGCCTACGATACCTGTTGGAGGGCGGGCATTCTCCGCACATTGCACACATGGGGCCTTTGTGGCCGCCTCCCCCTCTTTATTCAAGCTTTTTTGGCGGATCGCAAGTTCCTGGGTACAGGTTGGCTCTGTTTTGTCGGATACCTTTTGCCAGGAGAATGGGGTGCCACAGGGCTCTGTCTTGAGCGTGGCTCTTTTTGCCATTGCAATCAATCCAATGGTAGACTGCCTTTCAGCCGACATTTCCAGATGATTTTGCAATTTATTGCAGCACCCAGCAGACGTGTCTCTTGGAGCATTGTCTTCAACGCTGTCTTGACCGCCTTTATTCCTGGAGCATTGTGAACAGCTTCCGCTTCTCCACTGAGAAAACGGTGTGTATAAACTTCTGGAGATACAAGGAATTTCTTCCACCTTCTCTACGTCTCGGCCCCATTGCTCTCCCTTTTGTGGAGACAACGAAATTCTTGGGACTCATGTTGGATCGTAAACTTTGCTGGTCCCCACACGTGTCTTACCTGGCTGCCCGTTGTGCCCGATCCCTTAATGTTCTCCGTGTCCTCAGTGGCACATCATGGGGAGCGGATTGTACCGTCATGCTTCACCTTTACCAGGCCATTGTTCAGTCGAAGCTCGACTACGGAAGCCTTATATACTCTTTTGCATGGCCGTCGATTCTCCGCTGTCTCAACTCTATTCACCATCGGGGATTATGCCTGGCGACCGCCTGCATTTTACCCTTCCTTCAACCTTTAGGTTGAGCGAGAGCCCATTGCCACTGTGGCATCAGACCCAGGTTCACACTCACCTTGAACTTAGTTCGCTGCCTAAGGAGAGCACCCCGAATTTGGTATACCGCTCGAGGCTTGTCGAACTTCGTTCGTGGTTCGATAATGCCATATTTATCTACACTGATGGTTCCAAGAGCACTGACGGTGTCGGATCTGCCTTCTTCGTCGGGGACAACCATTTCCAATACAAGCCCCCTGACCGATGCTCGACTTTCACGACTGAGCTTTTTGCCCTCCACCAGGCTGTTTTATATACCTGCCGCCGCCGCCATCCTTTTTATGTCATCTGTTTGGACTCCCTTAGTGCCCTGCAGAGTCTTAAGGACCCTTTCTCGAACCATCCTCTCGTGTATCGGATCCAACGCTCCCTCCAGTTGCTAGCAGATGACAGCTGTCACGTTTCTTTTCTGTGGGTCCCTGGCCATGTGGGTGTGCCCTGGAATGAGACCGCCGACATAGCAGCCAAGGCAGCAGCTCTTTTGCCTCGCATGGCTACTTTTTGCGTCCCATCAGACGATGTTCAACGGGCTCTTTGCCGGAGTATTGTGTCGTCCTGGCACAGTGCATGGTTCTCACTCCACGACAATAAACTGAGAACTGTAAAACCGATCCCGACCACTTGGAGGACCTCCTCACACTCCTCTCGGCGAGAGGAGGTCATCCTGGCCCGGTTGCGGATCGGTCACTGCCGTTTCAGCCACCGTCATTTGTTAACCGCCGACCCTGCACCGCTGTGCTTCTGCGGTGAATTGCTGACGGTGCGACATGTTTTACTGTCTTGTGTTAATTTTAATCATCTCCGTGTAGCCCTTCACTTTCCGTCTACTCTGGAGGAACTTTTAGGTGATGACACACGAGCAGCTGCTAGAGTTTTGCGTTTTATCAACATGGCCAATTTATCAAAGGATATTTAACCCCTTTAATTGTTTTTTCTCTTTCTTTTTTAGCCTTCTCTTGATACTCTATCTGGCAGTTACCAATTTTTTCGAGATCTGGCCGCTAATGACCTTAAAAATTGTGCGCCCTAAAACCACTAAAAAATGCCACTAAGCCAGAGACGGCGGTTTTGTGTGTGTGTGTGTGTGTGTGTGTGTGTGTGTGTGTCACTCCAACCAACAAAGGCCATATCGGCCGAAAGTTTGCAGTTTTTGTGCCTTTGCCCCACTCGTCAGACATCTCTGTGGTGAATAGTGACCTATCCTTCACAAAAATATTGTTGAATACTTCCTGGAGTTTCCATTGTTTGATAGGCTAATAGTAAAATCATTTGGATAGATTGCAATTCAATGTAAAGTCACTGAGCCACAGACAGACACACAAAATAGACAAACTCGCATAACTTAGCCTTCATCAGATACAGTACATACACATTCATATAACCACACAACACAAAACTCACCTGCACAACCGCAGTCTTCAGTTGCTGTGTCAAAACCAAATTTGTGTGTGTGAAATCGTCTTGCCAGCAAAATTTAGTGGTGCTGCTCTTGTTCATGGTGCAAATGTGGGTGAAGCCTATGCAGTCAATTGGTAGTCATAAACTACAAAATTGGGAAAACTGGTTTTTATGACAGGCTGATCTGAAGCTGTCTGAGACTGAGATTATGCTGGTAGGCAACAGTTTAATTGTGAGTTGGCAAAGCCAACACATTCGAAGACAGAAAACCTGGTTGTGGTAAATCATGTCATGTCAAAATTCAGTATTTGAAGTTAAAACATCTTTATTGTGTACACAAATCAGCCATTCCGCCATCTTAACTTCCATAAGTACTCATTGTAGTACATGTCAAGGTAAGAACACATTTCATCTTTTTTCTAGACTTTCACCGTCTTTTCTGTTTGCCTGTCTGTAGCTCCACAATTGTTTTTACAATAAATTGCTTTATTCTCATTACAAATATCAATTATACTATAAAGGGTCACATTAAGTAATATTAATTTCAGACTTCCCTCTCACCTCCACTCTCGAAAAATAAGCCTGTGTGGGTGTGGTCATGGGACAACTATGAAACTTGAGACAAGAAAAGAAACGTTAAACGGTAAATCCTCATATAACAGCCTGTTCAAAGGTCAGAGGAAGGTAACAGCATACCCCCTCCAAACAGAATGTTGCTTAGTAATGTAGTGTGGTATTCAAATCAATCTTCGGATTGTTGACTTCTTTTGCTTTACCTTGGTCATAATCTTCACATATTATGATTAAGGAAGCTAAAGCTGTTGGGCAATAACAGCTTTCAGGCTTACACTTTGTAACAAAGTGTTTACTTTCAATTACTGATGGAAATTCTCCACAGAGATGCTAAAATACTCTTCAAAAGAGATAGTGGCTGGCCAGTACCTACCTTAGTTCCATACCACTGATAGTCACATAAATGAAAATGGAGACAAAAAATTGGACAAGCTTTCATAACTGTGTTCCTTCATCAGGTAAGAGAGGAGAGAAGGAAACGAAACAGAAGGGGAAAGGTTATAAACGACCCAGGCCATGAGGAGATAATGGCCTAGTTCGTGAATAACCTTCCCCCTCTGTTCCCCTTCCTTTCTTTCCTCTCCTACCTGATGAAGGAACACAGTTCTGCAGACTTGTCCTATTTTTTGTCTCCATTTTCAGTTTTAGGACTATCGGCAGTATAAAGTTTTATTTCCAAGTTACACAGTACAATGCAGATATATTTTAATGTGTGCATCTTATTTGCACAGATACTATAAATTTCATATGAACAATTAGAGTTCCTCATTAACTTTGTCCAACAAATGGTGAGGCCGTATCTTCAGAAGTTGGCAGATTGAAATTTTCATATATACAGATGTGTGAGGTGGTAGGCGTGATTTATCCATATTCTCCTCCAATTTAACCCTTTGATTTCCAGTGTTGTTCCTGGACAATGGTGTATTAAAAGCTGATTTATACTGTATTTTGTGTATCAGTCAATAAAGTCACCTGATTGTTGATGAACAGCATGCTTCTAGTATGACATTTTGCCCCCTTGTTATGGCATGTAGCCACTTCTGAGGCATTAATTTATCTGTCTTGGAGGTTGTATTATGTTGCCGTCTGTATGGGGCTATGAGTATGAGTGTAGTTCATGTTATTTTATTTCAGCAGTGAATTCTCTTGTCTTGGGTGCTGTGGCAAAGATTGATCTGACAGTGTTACCTATCAACGAAATAATGTTAATGTTTCAAGTAATAAAACACTTCATTACAAATGTCTGTAATGCACATGACATAAAAAAACTATAGTTTGATCAAAAATTTTAAAACACATATTTTGATGTTAAGTGCACTGTTTTAATACAGAAAACATTGAATATTAATTTTTCCAACACTGAATTCATGATGTGGGAATGAAAGGGTTAACAGGTGCATGTGTGTAGCTTTATAAATGCAATGAGCAAATTGTATAGTTTTCAGTGCCTTAATGTATAGATAAGTTAATTTGCATGTATTTATCTACATAAAACGAAAGAATTTTATTTATTTTAACTTTTCCAGATACCTGCAACCACCAGGAGAGTGGATAACCTGTGCTCTTGAATCACGTGAGCTCCTTTCGTTATGCCTAAAAAAGTTGAAAGGCTTAAACAGAGTTAAGCTAATAGACGCTGGTTTTGTATGGACAGAGCCACATTCAAAAAGGATAAAGGTAGAAAATTATTATTTGCTACTCTTTTAATTGTGTTGAAATAATAAAGAAGATAGGTTGCACCCATTGTAAAATGATTACTGATGGGTGTGTAAAAATACAATCACATTCATTTAAATTTTTGGTCACAGCCTACATTGTAAAAGAGAGCACACACAATCAGTCAGGTACAACTCACGCACACATGACCACCATGTCAGAGCGCTGCACTTCAATGTAAATGGGTGTTGCGCACATTGTGTGTGTGTATCTGTGTTTGTCTGTTTGTTTGCTGTTGTTGTTGTTCTATTATTTCCATAACAGGTAATCACCTGATCAGCAAGGTTAGGAAAACTTTATTTTCAAAAATTATGGGAAACATTTTCCAAAAAATGTGTTGTGTACAACACACTGGCACTGAAAAGAGACAAATTATGACACTGAAGTGTACCATAAAACTTTGTTAACTTGCATTGAAAAGGAAACAAGTCTAATGAAACTCTCTTAACTACATAATGGTACATATAAAATTAAATTCTACGTTGATAAAAACAATCATCAGTGACACACACAACTTGTTTCTTACATCATATAGTAAGCTTTGAAGCAGTTTGTTTCCTTCACAAGAAACAAATGCAGTAAACCCTTGCTCTTGCACTTTTGCAGCCTGGAAATCTACAATGAGTCTTTACCGCATGCACCTCTCTTCCTTTTCAATTGGCTTGGATGTGACACAGGGATCTGATTGCAATCCATGAAACAGCACAGGCAAAATTGAAAACAAATGTAATATTGAGTGAACTGTCCACTTCTTAGTTTTTGCAGTTCGCCTGTATGCTGCAATGATACAGTGTAATAAATCAGCAGCTCCCATATTTTCATTTCGTTTGTCTCATTCCATATTAAACCCACAAACAAAACAACAGTACCTCTACTTTGATAGTTGCCATCTATTCCACATTAAAAAAATCCCTTTCCTACAGTCTAAGTATCCGTGGGAAACGTATCTGCTGCAGTGACGAATCCCACGCCATTTACGACGACGACGATTTGTCCAATTTCCTAATTGTTGGGCTGCAGCATCACATATGTAGTAGAAAGACATTGCAATAAAGTTCCGGATTGCTGCTTATGTTTTATTCAATAGTGCTACAGCTGTTTCGATAGTTTGTCATTCTCAAGTGCCTGCGTATATAAGAATTACATTAATTACAAATCAACAATAGGAAAATATACATAACTTTTTAAATAAATTCTATAATATAATAATATCTATAATATAATAAAATAAATATAATTTATTTTTAAATATAAATCGTAGATGTAAGTTATAAGAAAATTTATAACAAACAAATTTATGTATAGGTTAACCCATTAACATCTCACATTGCAGTATGGCATTCATGCCCATGACTCTACTGAATAGTTTCCTTAGTTTTCAGTTTTCAAGCTAGAGTGGTTAAAGCATTTTCTTGAATGAATAGATGTATGTGGATTTTATCTATATGTCGTCATGCTGTCATTGAAGTAACAAGATAATTGACACGCACTGCAAGAAACACAATTGTGCATTTTGAGAATGTTTATTGTTGAAGAAATTTTTAAAAAATTCTATAAAAGGTTTTATGTAAGGGTGTTACAAATACATTGCCAAATATGATAGTGTAATATTTATTAATTTAAACATTGCTATATTAAACAAGTGTTAGGATTGAAAACAATGACTAGTATAACACCATAAATAAATATGGCATCAGGGTAAAAAATAAATAAATTTGGTACTAGGGTTAACCAGCATTAATCCATTACAGGCAAGAAAAGCCCTCTTGTTAGTTTCTCTTTTACTCGTGTACAAATAATACATTTTTCTCTTTCAGCATCATTTATTTACTTTTCATTGATATGTGGTTTCCTTTGTTAGGTAAAATTGACTGTCCATGGCGAGGTGCTTGGTGGAACAATGCTGCAGCAAGTATTTGTGGTTGAATATATTGTAAATAATCAGATGTGTGATGATTGTCATAGATCAGAAGCACAAGACTATTGGCGAGCACTTGTGAGTATGTTAATACATATTGAATCTATCTTTCCTGTTAGTTTAGTTATGAATGTGATCACTTGAAGCTGGGTATCAAAGACCTGCTTGATTTTTTATCTATTATTATATTTGAGATATTCCAAATGCTTTATTTGGAGAAGGTGAAGCACATATAAATTGAATAGGAAAATTCAAATAAATAGCACTTCAGCTTTCAGTAGGTACTGAGGCTTAAATTTTACTTATGATGTTGGCAGCCTAGTGTTTTGATTTTGGCAATGGATGAAAATGGCTGCAAACGAGGTTGACTAGTGACAGAGCAGATGCAGGCAGCCAACTGGAATTAAGTCAGTTTTAATTGTTATGTGGAAAAGTATTTATAAAAAACAAAAGGACATAAAAGAATATTCAGTGTGCCCCTCTTTCACATGTTTCACTGAATCACAACATGGTTAAATTTTACATAGGGCGGCGGTGGTGTAGTGAGCTAGTGTTGACAATGAAATGTTCTCCTTTACATTGATAATTAATATACTGATTAGCAATATTACATACAAAAATCTGTCAACCATAGAGAAGGAACAGCATTCATTATTTACAGTAAGGATTATGCCCCTCATTCTATGACTTAAGTAAAAATCTTACATCTAATAAAATAGGCTGTGTGTGTGTGTGTGTGTGTGTGTGTGTGTGTGTGTGTGTGTGTGTTCCACATCTCCTCCTAAACTACTGGACCAATTTCAACCAAATTTAGTACACAAGTTCCTTAATATCAGGCAACAGTCGCTGTCGAGACATACATAAGGAGATATGACATCATAAACAATGAGATGCGTGAAAAACTGCTGTCAAATGACAGTGCTGCACATTTCCTCCTAAACCACTGAACTGATTTCAACCAAATTTGGTACACATATTCCTTATGTGAGATAACAATTGCTGTAGGAGTACGAACCAGATACGACATATAGTTCAGGAGATATAACATCATGAACAATAAGAGTTGCAAGAAACTGCCACATAATAAGAGTATTTATGAATACACTATATGAGAATGAGAGTACTTAGAGACTTGAAACAAGCTTTAAGCATAATTTCAAACCTTCATTAAACTTTCTTGTCACTAACAACCATAGCAAAATGATGAAAGGAAAAAAAGTTTCTGTATTTACCCAAGTATAAGCTCAATATTTCTTCCCTCCTGCAGCTAAGAATCGAGTGCGAAGCAAATTGAGGTACTGAAAGTGGTGCTAGGAATCACTGTAACTAACTTTTGCCATTGAATTTTAAGCAGTTATTCATATGCTTTGTATATGCAAAGATAAGTACTAGTGTAAATACTTCTGCCCTAGTAAAAATACTAATAAGGAAAAGTAGAAGAGACTCTCCCTCCCCCCCCCCCCCACTTTCAACTGTTGAATGTTAATACTTAATACAGCATTCCACAAAAAAAGTAGAAATTCAGAATTGCTTATATTTGAATGTAACAGCCATTCAAATATTTGTATCAACAAAAATAGATTTCTTTACATATCAAACAACAATGCATAAGGCTTGTGAGGATTTTTCACTGCTTTAAAATCACAGTATGCATGTCAGACATATTCTGATATGTTTCTATTTCACATCCCCAATAAGTGATGAGAAAAGAAAGAATGAATTTATAATGTTCAAACTGAAGTAATTGTTTGGTTTGGTCTGATATTTTCGGCAGTACATATTTCCCATTGTGTAGTAGTTTCATGTGATTATGGTGACATTACAAACTCATCCACTTACATTCAGCCATCCATCTGCTTACCCCATGATTTAATTATGAAGTACTAGTCATCTGAAATGTAGACTGGTTGGTGGAGTGTTGTGCCATAGTGCGTGTTTTTTGTGCCTAATCAAAATGCATATTTCATAGCCTTTTTCTTCAAAATACAGCTACTCTCTTATTCTGTCCTCAGAACAGTCAACACTTTGAGGGGAACGGAAAAATATATATATATAACTGTCAATGCTGTTCGTTATCTGGAATTGTAACAAACTTTTGTTACGGTTGTATTGAACAGTTTTCCAAATGTTAAAGTTGCATGGTTGTAACAGGATGTAGCAACATCACATACTGCATGGCAATCAATGGCATGATTGGCCACTCAAGATAGCCCGATTTATTCTTTTGTGTTCCCCCCCCCCCCCCTCCCCCTTCTTGGGTTACCATAAGAACAAATCTACATGACTCGAGAAGGAACCATGCATGAGTTAAACCAGAGAATTCGGGGTGAAATTCGCAGCATGTTGTGGGAAAGGCGAACCAGAGACTGCATTTTATTGGTAGAACACTTAAAAGATGCAACAGAACTACTAAAGAAACTGCATACACTATGCTTGTCCGACCGTTTTCAGAGTATTGCTGCCCAGTGTGGGATCCTTATCAGGTGGGTTTGATGGAGGTCATCGAAAGAGTCCAAAGAAGGGCAGCTCGTTTCGTATTGTCACGATACAGGGGAGACAGCGATACGGAAATGATACCGGATCTGGGATGGGAGTCATTACAACAATGGCACTTATCGCTGCGGTGTGGGCTACTTACGAAACTCCAATCATCAATATTCTCCTCCGAATGCAAATATATATTGTTGAATACCACTTACATAGGTAGAAATGATCATCAGAATAAAATACGAGAAATCGGAGCTCGAATGGAGAGATTCAGGTGTTCTATCTTCCCACTTGCTATTCGAGAATGGAATGGGAGATAAAATAGTGTGACGGTGGTTTGATGAACCCTCTGCCAGGCACTTAAATGTGATTTGCAGAGTATCCCATGTAGATATAGATGTAGATCCTAGCTGAGAAGTTGCAGTGATCAATGAAGAATCTCCATAGCAGATTTCTTGAATGTATTCATACAGGAGGATGCCATCTAAAGGGCTTTTTTTTTTAATCATTTATTCATCAATGTTTCATAAATGGCAAAATTGTAAGATTTCAATTACTATGAACTAAATTTCTTTCCCTCATCACTTCTAGTTCTATTTGATTGTGGAAATGTTCCCATTTTTCTGTCACACTGTACAAACAACCTAAAATGCTAACCTTGTTTGTTACTTGCATGTAAATGAACCTTAAATTTATATTTCCTGTTGCTGATGTAGGTTCAAGTAAGGCAGAAATGTGAAAATAAGAAGACTTTCTACTATTTGGAACAACTAATCTTGAAGCACAAGGCCCATGAGCATACTTTGGGAATTAAACCAATACATGGTAAGGTTATAATTACAATTACTCTCATAAATGAAGAATCTTAAGGAAAGGTTATTTTGTCACTTTGTGGTTTCAAGTTCCAAGCTTCACAGTTAAACCATGCAGAATAGTTATTTTGTAAATTTACATGTGTTCCTTGCTACACGACAATGTAAGAACAAGAGTGTAGTAATCTTACTTTGTATTATTCCATTATCAATTAGTGCTTTCTTTATTTTTTAATTATATTTTTTCAACAATTGCATCACGTATGCAGTGAATAATAAATTGTGATGTCACACAAGAGGAGAAAATTGATGATAATATGTTAATCTTTTATACTGAACATTCTTTTCAATCAGTATGTGTTTGCCCATGTAATAGAAAAATAAGTAAAGCTGATTGTGCATCAGTTTCAGTAACAGGTCACAATTATTTTGATTACACAGAAAGTCATTATTCAAAATGATGAACATATTACCGATTAATTTAAGTTAATGTACATGTATTTGCTACCAAGTTAGTCAAAAGTCTCAGAATTTATGTGCACTCTTTAGTCATACAATTGGAGACTGCTGTTGCCACCATCCACGTTCCCCTTCAAATACTACCCCCCAACATTTTTTTTTTTTTTTTTTTTTTCACATACACACAGCTAACATCAGAGCCCTGGCAAAGCTGTTACCTTTCCATTACACTTCTCTTTGCCACTTTCCTATTCATATGGCTGAAATATTCAAATAGCATCCCTCCTTAATAAATTATCTGTGGAGCCAAGAACGATAACGAAAATAGTGCTATTACATAAGACCAGGAGAATGTCAGTTTTGCTTTTGTAGGATAATAGCAGGTTGTAGAACAAAGATGTTTCTTGTGTGTATGTGTCCATAAGTGGTATACCATGGTATCCAATAGAAAAAACTGACTGGTGGTGATATAGAGTGAGCTTTGGATAGTCAAGTGATTATTAAATCCAAAAGGCTGCCTCATAGAGAGAGTAATGAATTTTTTGTGTGGCATGTTTAACTGTCGGTCATACATATGCCAGAGCTCTCATATGATGTAAAATTTGGTGCAGAAGGTAACAGGCTCACTAGAATACATGGACAATAATGCAGACAACCCAATTGAACTGCAATCTTTCTGTTAGTTGAAGAAACTATTATGTTCAAAAATTTGATTGTCAGATCCCACCGCCTCATTCATCAGCTTCATGATGAAATGGCAATCATTTTGTTAATGGTCACGGTTATAGTGACTTTTTGACGTTTTAGTAAGCTATTGTACAAAATTTAAATAGTTTGCAGTGAAACATATGGACTGCTGAGTGTTTCCATGGATTGCTGTTTCCTTTTGGTGTACATTTGGTCATGCATTTCCCCATGTGAAATGTATCAAGCACATTGAATCATTGTTGGAGATCTATATCTGTTTCCGTCCCAAGAAAACGGATTGTGTGTATCGCAGATTATAAAGCCAGAACAAAATATTCAAAGTGCCCTCATTTATATCCCCTCAGGGACTCCGCATTAATTTGGTGAGTACGAGCTTGGCAATCCCGGGGTCCTGAGCTGGGGCCTGGTAAGCGCCGCTAGTCCTCTAGACTCTGTAACCTCTGGGCACGCTTCAGCGACCACCGTGTAGCGCGGCGGTGGAACGTTGTGTGTACCGGAGAATGGGGATCTTGGCTCGACTGCCTGGGTCATGAGGATGGTACAAACCTCTATAAAAAACCCTTCAATCCCAAAGGGTGCTACGTGCTGATGGGATGCATGGCTGTTGAAGAGGAACAGTCAATTGCGAGCAACCTCTGGGGATAATGCCGCACCTCAGTTGTGTAAGGCTTACCTAGGTACGCGGGGCTCTGTCTAGGTGGACACGTACTTCCCTAGCTACTCGTGGGATCGCAATGAATACTTCCAGTTTATCCCATGAACCTCCCAGTGGGATGGGTGTACTACTGGGGGGTACCAACACCCAGTCAAAAAAGACTAGACCAGTTCAGCAGTAAGAAGAGTTTCGTCCACAGTAACAGAACACAAGCTGCTAGCCAGAGTGTGTTTATAATTGTGAAAAGAAAAGGCGGGTCTTTTGAGAAGATTTCACCCTTTTATATCAATAAGGGCTTAGAAGGTTGTGCGGGCACTTTAAAATCTGTTAAGATTGCGGAACGGTACCTTGTTGATTGAAACTTCAAACTCCCAACAGACGGAAAATCTGCAGAAGGCAAAGTATATGGGTGAATATGAAATTGACGCAGAACTACACAATACCCTGAACTACAGTAAGGGCGTAGTTTTCTGTAGGGACCTGATGGACATTCCCATTGAAGAACTCGAGGCAGAATAGGCAACGGAAGGCATAGTGGACGTCCAGAACATTAAGAAAAGGTTTGATGGAGAACTTGTGTAGTCTGAGAGCTTCATCCTTACCTTTAATACCCCTAAACTCCCTGAGGATGTGAAGGCAGGGTTTTTGCGTTTGAAGGTCCGTCCCTAATCCCATGCGCTGTTTTAAGTGTCAGCATTTTGGACACACCACGCTCGGCTGTAAGGGGGAGGCCACTTGTGGCAAATGTGGAAAAGCAGTACATGCTTGTACGCCACCTGACAAATGTGTCAATTGTTCTGGGGAACACCCTGTTTGGAGTCGGGACTGTCAGGTGTACCTTGAGGAAAGGAAAATACAGGAGATAAAGACGACCAGGCGCATTTCCTATGCGGCGGCCAAGAAGGTATTTAAGGCTATGCAGCCACCTGTATTTCCCACCTCGTTCGCTGCCGCCTTACAGAAACCCATCGCCACAGTAGATGCCTCTACACAAACTGAGGCTGTCAGTGTCAGCACCGATACTTGCCTATGTCCGTGCACATGTCAGGCAGCTGAAGCTCCACTTCCTCTTGTCCCACTGAATACGGCCGAAAAAGCTACAGGTGCCGCTTTTGCAGACCGTGTGGTCTTTGTTCCTACAGAAGTTGTGCTCGAAAAGGAACCACAGGAAATCGTTAAGAAGGCTCCTCACCAGCTACGTGCCACTCAGAAGAAGACTATTCCACCAAAGCAGAATGCTCCCCAAGTCCCCCTTTCCTCCTCCTCTTCTCAAAAGAAGAAGCCGAGGAAAGTATCTCCACGTCCACTTACAACTCTTTCGGGAGCATCATCGAATGTCTTAATGGCGGCGTTGACTGACAAGGAGGACATTATTATGGACTTCGATGCATCATCGCCTGAACCAAGCAGTCCATCTGCTACCCAGAGCTCAAAGAGTGCCTCACCATCATGGCACAAGGGTAGAGAGAAAATAGACCCACACCGGTGACATGGCTCCCATACTGCAGTGGAATTTGGCTGGATTCAGGACTCATTTGGAGGAACTTCAGCTTCTTGTGAAGGATAGGCCTTTCTGTGTCTTCCATCAGGAGACACACTTCAAACGGACTGATACACCTGTCCTGATAGGCTATTAACTCCATAGGAAAGACGACCTAACAGGTGATAGAGCACAAGGTGGTGTGGCAGTGTTCGTCAGGGACACTTTTCACTCCTCACCTGTGCCATTGACCACTACATTCAAGCAGTTGCTGTTCGTATACTGGCCCATCAGTATATCACAGTCTGCTCTCTTTACTTACCGCCTGGAGAGCATGTTGACAGTAATCTCCTGACACAGCTTATTGGACAACTCCCTCGTCCCTTTCTTCTTTTAGGAGATTTTAATGCGCATTATGCACTATGGGGCTCCAACAACAAATGCCCCAGGGGACAGATGGTTGAGACTGTGATACACAGGCCAGCCTACACATTTTAGCACTGCTACAGGTTCACCTTCAGCCATAGACCTCTCCCTCTGCTCGCCTGCTCTTGCACACACTGCTCAGTGGAGCGTGGACGATGAGCTTCATGGCAGCGACCACTATCCTATTTGGATAGATTTGCCGGTCGCCATAGATTGCAGTGGGAAGCCACCAAGATGGCAGCTGCACAAAGCTAACTGGGCACTCTTTCAGCAGTTGGCTATTTTCGAGCGTTGTCAGGATGTCCGAGAATGGGTGGATCACATCACAACAGTGATTCACAATGCTGCTGATGCTTCCATCCCGAAATCGAAGTCAACACTTCAGTGACCAGCTGTTCATTGGTGGAATGATGCTTGTCGTTCAGCGATTAGAGACAGAAGAGCACCATTGCGTCGATTCCATTGGTGCCCTACCAATGCGAATTTGGCCAATTTTCGAGTGGCAAGGGCACTGGCAAGGAGAATTATTAAAGAGAGTAAGCAGAGGTCTTGGCAGGAGTTCCTGAACTCCATCAATAGGTCCACTCCTGCAGGTAAAGTATGGGAAGCCATTAGGAGGATTTCGGGTCGGAACTCCCGACCGCCGATAGCAGCTGTGTGAGGGCAGGGATGTCTTTTACACTCGCACAGGGACATTGTCCAGGTTATGGCAGACTCCTATGCAGCTGTTACATCCGATTCTCGCCAGGATCCAGTCTTCCGTCAATATCGCACGACACACCTTCGTTCCTCCCAACGTTGAGGACTACAACCAACCTTTCTCAATGTGGGAGCTGGAATCTGCATTCTCAGCAGCTCGTGATTCTGCACCTGGCTATGACGAGATACCATACAGGCTGCTGAAACAGTTGGCACCCCAGTCAAAGGGGGTCCTCTTACACGTTTTTAACAAAATTTGGGTTACAGGGAATTTTCCATGCTCTTGGAAAGAATCCATTTTAATTCCAATTTTAAAACCGGGGAAAGATCGCACCAACCCAGGTAGTTATCGGAGTATTAGCCTCACGAGTTGTATTCGTAAGACATTGGAGCGTGTGGTCAACCGGTGCTTAGTATGGGTCCTCGAAAGGAGATCCTTACTTAGCCGCTCTCAATGTGGGTTTAGGAGGTACCACTCTACACTGGATAACCTCACCCTGCTTGAAAGTGCGATCCAACAAGCTTTCCTACGGAAGCAACACCTAATTGGTGTTTTCTTTGACCTGTAAAAGGCGTACGATACTACCTAGCGATGCCTTGTTGTACAGCAGCTTTATGAGTGTGGTTTTCGTGGACCTTGAATGTCTTTTACACTCGCACAGGGACATTGCCCAGGTTATGGCAGACTCCTATGCAGCTGTTACATCCGATTCTCGCCAGGATCCAGTCTTCCGTCAATATCACACGACACACCTTCGTTCCTCCCAACGTTGAGGACTACAACCAACCTTTCTCAATGTGGGAGCTGGAATCCGCATTCTCAGCAGCTCGTGATTCTGCACCTGGCTATGACGAGATACCATACAGACTGCTGAAACAGTTGGCACCCCAGTCAAAGGGGGTCCTCTTACACGTTTTTAACAAAATTTGGGTTACAGGGAATTTTCCATGCTCTTGGAAAGAATCCATTTTAATTCCAATTTTAAAACCGGGGAAAGATCGCACCAACCCAGGTAGTTATCGGAGTATTAGCCTCACGAGTTGTATTCGTAAGACATTGGAGCGTGTGGTCAACCAGTGCTTAGTATGGGTCCTCGAAAGGAGATCCTTACTTAGCCGCTCTCAATGTGGGTTTAGGAGGTACCACTCTACACTGGATAACCTCACCCTGCTTGAAAGTGCGATCCAACAAGCTTTCCTACGGAAGCAACACCTAATTGGTGTTTTCTTTGACCTGTAAAAGGCGTACGATACTACCTAGCGATGCCTTGTTGTACAGCAGCTTTATGAGTGTGGTTTTCGTGGACCTTGGATGTCTTTTACACTCGCACAGGGACATTGCCCAGGTTATGGCAGACTCCTATGCAGCTGTTACATCCGATTCTCGCCAGGATCCAGTCTTCCGTCAATATCGCACAACACACCTTCGTTCCTCCCAACGTTGAGGACTACAACCAACCTTTCTCAATGTGGGAGCTGGAATCCGCATTCTCAGCAGCTCGTGATTCTGCACCTGGCTATGACGAGATACCATACAGACTGCTGAAACAGTTGGCACCCCAGTCAAAGGGGGTCCTCTTACACGTTTTTAACAAAATTTGGGTTACAGGGAATTTTCCATGCTCTTGGAAAGAATCCATTTTAATTCCAATTTTAAAACCGGGGAAAGATCGCACCAACCCAGGTAGTTATCGGAGTATTAGCCTCACGAGTTGTATTCGTAAGACATTGGAGCGTGTGGTCAACCGGTGCTTAGTATGGGTCCTCGAAAGGAGATCCTTACTTAGCCGCTCTCAATGTGGGTTTAGGAGGTACCACTCTACACTGGATAACCTCACCCTGCTTGAAAGTGCGATCCAACAAGCTTTCCTACAGAAGCAACACCTAATTGGTGTTTTCTTTGACCTGTAAAAGGCGTACGATACTACCTAGCGATGCCTTGTTGTACAGCAGCTTTATGAGTGTGGTTTTCGTGGACCTTGGCCCACTTTTATCAGATCTTTCCTCTCTGACAGGTATTTCAGATACAAGGTTGGGAGTGCCTTGTCTGACCGTTTTAAACAAGAGAATGGTGTCCCGCAAGGGAGTGTTTTAAGCGTCACGGCATTCGCCATAGCCATAAACAGCATTACATCCAAGCAGGTCAGACTGCGATGCCTCAAGCCTCTAAGTATTCTAAAGAGTCTGTCATCAGTCTTGGGGTGCCGACAGGGCGCGTCTGCTCCAGTACTACAAAGCCTTCGTGCAGCCTAGACTGGAATATGGCTGCCAGGTCTATGGATCGGCCAGGCCTTCGTACCTGAAAATACTGGATGCAGTACACCATGAAGGTATCAGGCTGGCAACTGGTGCGTATCAAACAAGTCCAGTACTTAGCCTGTGTGCAGAAGCTGGTGAGGCCCCGCTCTCTATTTGCCGTCTTCTGCTTGTGGCGTGCCTGGTGTACACTGCACACGTCTGAGCCGTCTCTCAGTGTTGTGCAGCAGCCCATCCAACGTTTGTTCCTCAACCGCCCACAGGCTACGAGACCATTTGGGATTAGAGCACAGGAGAGCCTTGAGTTGCTGCAGGTGCAGGGCATCAAGGTTCAACGCCAGGGTTGGAGTAGGGGTACTCCCTGGCTCCTTCATAGGCCTACATTGATTTTAGATCTAACAGCTTTTAAGAAGCCTTGTACCTCGAACAGTTTTTATAAAAGTAGATTTTTAGAGATTTTAAATCATCATGCAAATTCTATTATTGTGTATACGGATGGATCCAAGCAGGGAGATAGTCTCAGCTGCTCTGTTGTGTTCCCTGACACTGTCCTTCGGATAGGTCTCCCAAAACAGTTTTCCATGTACTATGTGGAACTGTTTACTATCCTGAGGGCACTAGAACAGATTAAAAGGCATCACGGTATGAAACTCCTGATCTGCTCAGACTCCCACAGCGCACTCCTCTCTGTCGACCAAATGTATCCGGCAGATTGGATGGTGCAGGACATCCAGGACACTCTCCTTACATTGCAATGACAACACGAGGAGATAATTTTCTGTTGGGTTCCTGGGCACATAGGGATCCAGGGAAATGAGCTGGTCGATGCAGCAGCTAGGAAGGCTTGTTCCCTCCCCCCTTCCGTATGCTGTTCCGTCCCACTGAAAGCCGTCACCTTTGTGACACGCAGAACCATGGTGTTGTGGGAGAATCAATGGTTGGATGTGGCGGACAATAAACTACGCGCGGTAAAATCCTCAGTCCGCCCATGGCGTAGGTCCTTCCGCCCTTGACGAGCAGATGAAGTCGCCCTTACTTGTCTCCGAATAGGACATTGCCCGCTGACACACGGTTTTCTTTTACGCAGTGAGGAACTGCCAGAGTGCGGCAGATGTAAGACACAATTGTCAATCCGACATATTTTAACAGAATGCGTTTTATTTGCTGGTATCAGGGCAAATTTGGATCTCTCACAGGACCTGAAATCTATTTTAACTGACAATGAGGTGTCTGTAGATCGTGTCCTACGATTCTGGACTACTTTCCAAAATACTGGGTGTGCGATTTTAATGTGTGTCACAGTGGCTCGGTGACCCTTTATCTTTATTTTTAAGTAGTCACCGGGCCACATATATCTGCCAATGTTTTATCCTCCATTTTAGTTCTTTTAAGAGTGTTTTAAGCTATACCTACTGGTGTAGGTGTGCTTTTATATTTCACCAGTCCATCCGACATGCGTCATTTTCTTCCATCCGTTCACGTTTGAGCACGGGCACTGATGACCTCGCTGTTGAGCGCCCTCTATCACCAATCAATCAATCAATCAACTCATTTGTATATCTATAGAAATGTGTGTGTGTGTGTGTCTTTCCTATGGTTTCCAAGACACCTGGAGCAATTTTGATGAAATCTTTAGATTAGCCCATTGGGTGACCCTGTGAAGTTTGGTAGTAATCGGATCAAAATATATTATTGTATATGAAAATGTTTGTCTGACATTTGAAATGATAGCAGCATCCCTAGCAGAGAAATAGCCAACTGTTTGTACCAGGTCATTCTTCTGTTACTGCAGTGCTGCCAGTTGGAGCACTAGTGTCACTTCCGTGAATGTTTGTTAGACTGTACATTGATAGCGCCACTATGGTTACTCTTTCTTCACTAGGGACTCTATTGTCATTCCAAATGCCAGGTGTAAACTTTTAGACTGTGATATTAGTATGAAAATATAGATTTAAAATGCTGGATATTGTATAAGCATGGTATCCATTGTGTTTAATCATGTAGTATGTAGCAACCACTGAAATACAGTCACACAATTATTTTTATAGATCTACTAGCTGAAAACCCGGTGTTGCCTGGGTATTTATTTATTTATTCAGGCTTTGACATAGTACTTCTCATATCTCTTGTCTCTCTGCCGTTCTCCTATTTTTAATAACATGTCATATTTATGGGAGAGTATTCAAGAAATAATGCTGTCTTGCATAATGTACAAAATAATAATAATGGCAGTATCCAAACAAAGAGAGGTCATCATCAAGATGCAAAAGATATGTAATGTTATTACATTCATTTAATTCAAAACTTGATTATAATGATATTTATGGTTACTTAACCAAAATCTTATACGAATAAAGTCTTTGGGAGTCCAACACTGAGCAAGCGACATGTAATTGTCCATGTGAGCAACATGGAGAGCCGTGGTGGAGTAGCCAAGTGGTCTAAGGCACCTCACTGCAGAGTGCGCGGTTTCTTGCCGTCGGAGGTTCAAGTCCTTCCTGGGGTGTAGGTGTTTGTGTTGTCTGTAGGTTAGTTTACCTTAGTTTAAGTAGTTTGTAAGCTACAGACTGATGACCACGCTGTTTGGTCCGATAGATTTACAAACATTTGAACATAGAGATGTCAAAACCACTCTGCAGTATGTAATAGGTTACACTGTAATAGAAAATGTAAGTCTCACTGGAAACTACAGTCTCATGAAGTTAAAAGGTAGATATACCAAAAATAATGGGTTATCGTTGGATGTACAGTGTTTCATTCTCTTCCTTTTCCTGTATCTCTATAGAAGTCTCTTGCTTTCACCTACAGTCGAGTATGCTTCACAATTGTAAACAGCACTGTCAGCTTTCATGAATTTCTTTCAGTTGGCTGGCATACAGGAGTATCTTAGAGGAATTACGTAAATGTAATAAGACGTGGTGCATGATGTGAAAGGTTTTTTAACCCATCGCATATGATCTCATATTTCTTGAATTATATATTGTAAAATTGTTTAATTCATTTCTATAAGTGTTGCATGTCGTTAAAATCTGTTACGAATACAGTTAGTAGTAAAGAACTGATAGATTAAAACCTATTGGGCAATGGGGCGGTTTTCCATGGATGTTTTGGTTTATGTCCTCATATCTCATGAACAACGAGACATATTTTGATACAATTTGGAAGATACATTCCGCTAAAATTTGGAAGATACATTCCGCTAAATGTGTGTATACTGTCTGTAAAACAGCAGAAAAGTAGTAAGAGAAAAACTTTTTCTCTTTTCATCCTTTTACTGTGCTTGTCACCGAGACAAAATATAAAAAAAGATTTGAAATTACCTTTAAAGTTTGTTGCAAGTCGCTAAGTAGTCTCATTATCATACAGTGTGAGAATAAAGACTCGTTGTATTATGTGGTAGTAGTATTTTGCGATTATTATTGTTTATAATGTCATATTTCGTGAACCATGTGTCATGTGTGATTCTTAACACTGCAGCAACTGTTCCCTCATGTTAAGGTGATGCCTGAACCGACAGTTTTACGGCGTCTACAGCGAAACTTTTGTGAACAGTAGGCTTCTTTTCGTTTCATGATTTTGTGGGGGAGTGGGGCGGGTGTCAGTTATAGAACACTTCATAAATGCCTGAAACTTTGTTGCAGGTCCCTAACTACTCTCATCTTCAAATAATCGACGCATAAATCTGGGTATTCTCAAAAAGTGGCCTCTCATTATTTATGATGTCATGATATGTGTCGTGCTCTTTTGTTTTTGGGTCAGGAACCTTCATCGGCATACGGTGAACAGATCACCAAAGTTTTATTGAAATCGAATGAATGGTTTTTGAACACACAGAGGACATACAAACAAATATTCATTTATATATATATATAAACAAAAATAAAAATAGAAAACAGATGACTTACCAAAAGGACCGGCTCGTCGATAGAAACAAATAAAATAAATAAAATCACACACAAACACACATACAAGCTTTCGCCACCACTGGCAGCTTCTTCAGGAAAAAGAGGAAAAAGGGGAGGAAAAGGGAAGGATATGGGTTTTAAGGAAGTGGAAAAGGAGTCATTCCAATCCCAGGAGTGGAAGGACTTACCTTAGGGGAAAAAAAGGAAGGTAAACAAAAACACACACACCCACACATTTACACAGACGCAAGTACACTTAGCACTTTAACACTTAACACTTTATATATATATATATATATATATATATATATATATATATATATATATATATAGCAACAAATAAACACACAGACACACACACACACAAAAATGCTGGTTTCGCAGCCTAGCTGCTTCATCAGGCAGAAGGGAAGGAGAGGGAAAAGGAAATGATGATATATATATATAATAAAAATGTCTTTTCTATTATTTCCCTAAATAACTCTGAACAAATGCCAGGATTGTTCCCTTCAAGGAGCATGACTATCAAACTGCTGACCGATTTCACTTTTACCTGCATTCTAGAAAAGGTAATGTACAAGCAGCTTCTCAACCACCTAACCTCAAATGACATATTGTCTAGAACACAGTTTGGATCTCTGAAAGTTGCAGATATCGAGAAGGCTATTTACACCTACTGTGAGAATGTACTTAATTCGTCAGATAATAAATTACAAGCTGCAGATATTTTCTGTGATTTATCAAAGGCATTTGATCGTGTGAACCATAACATTCTTTTAAGTAAATTAGAATTCTATGGTGTGACGGGAATAGTTGCAAAATGGTTAAAGTCATACCTCAGAAACAGAAAACAAAGGGTGTCAATGCAAGGAGTGAATTAAGCCAACAGTCATCATCAGGTTGGAAATAAATTACATGTGGTGTTCCACAAGGATCCATCTTAGGACCATTGCTTTTTCTTGTGTACATTAATGACCTCTCATCAGTTACACTGCCAGAAGCAGAGTTCATTTTGTTTGCAGGTGATACAACTATTGTAATAAATAGCAAGACGAGCTTAGTTTTAGAAAGGTCTACTAATGATATTGTCATTAACATTAATAAATGGGTTAAAGCCAACTCTTTGACATTAAACTTTGAAAAGACTCACTACATGCAGTTCAGAACATATAAGAGATTCCCATTCAGTATATGCATAAAGTATAAAGAAGATCAGATGGAAGAGGTTGACAGTATAAAATTCCTGGGATTACAGCTTGATAATAAATTCAGTTGGGAGGAGCACACCACATAACTGCAGAAATGACTTAACAAATCTGTATTTGCAATACAAGTGGTATCACATAGGAGACATAAAAATAAAAAAGCTTTCATACTTCGCTTCCTTTCATTCCATAATGTCATATGGTATAATGTTTTGGGATAACTCTTCAAGTCAGGCAAAAGTTTTCAGAGTCCAAAAGCATGTAATACATATTACTTGTGGTATAAATTCATGGACATCCTGCAGAAGCCTCTTCAAAGAAATGGGTATATTAACTACTGTCTCTCAGTGTATTTATTCACTAATGAAAATTGTCATAAATAATATATCCCTTTTCCCAACAAACAGCTCATTTCATACCTACAATACTAGGAACAAAAATGATCTACACAAGGACTTAAAAGCGCTTACTTTAGTTCAAAACGGGATCCACTATTCAGGAACACATATTTTCAATAATTTATCAACAACCATAAAAAATTTAGCTACAAATAAAGATCAGTTTCAGAGGAGCCTAAAAGACTTTCTCGTGGCCAACTCCTTCTACTCCACTGACGAATTCTTAAATAGAACCAAATGATGTATGTATCTGTATTCATACTATTAGTATTATTATATTATCAGCTTGTAAGAAGTGTATGTACCTGTATTAGTAATATTATGTTATCGACTTTAAAAAAAGATGACATGTTCCACATCCACGAAGATCACCTCAAGACGGATCTATGGAATGAACCAACTAATGTAATCCTTCCTCACCTCTGACAAAACTATCCAAGCATGTACTCCATCTCCAATGTTCATGGTGTCGAGACTAAATTTTCCACCCTAATCTTCCTTCCTTTTGTAGCTATTACTAATACTTACTTATGCTTTTTGTGACGTTTTGAGGTAAGGATTCTGAAGAAGGCTCTGATCGTACTGTAAATTTTTTACACCAAGGTTTGTGCAACCAGAAATTAGTCTTCACTTCATATACCAAAGAATTTTAAGTTTGAATTTATGTGGTGCACATTTTTATGGCGTTTAATCAAATAATTAAATAATATGATCATCCTAAATTAGTATCCTTACATTCTTGTCATTGTTTTTCCATGATATTGCTTATTTTTTATTCTGCAGGAATTCACCAGTGCTTTAGTGTCTTATTAATTATTTTCTCTTTGTATAGAGGGCCTTGACTTTTTCTATGCAACAGAAGGACATGCCCGCAAAATGATTGATTTCTTAACAACAGTGCTTCCATGCAGGTATCAGCACTCTAAGAAACTTATTTCCCATGATATACACAGTAATATCTACAACTATAAATTCACGTACAGGTTAGTTTTCAAGTTTTTATTCAATTATTTATTTCTTTATTTATTCTTTTTTGCACTATAAAACTAATAATTATTAATTAAGCTGTTATGTCTCATTCTATAACAACTTTGTGGTGCCTATTTTTGAATATTAAGATATATCATTTGTAAATGGTTACTTAATTAAATCTGTAATATCTTATTTAATGTTAACCTTACAAGTTTTTAGTGGAAGGCTAATATGAACAGATTTTTTTTTTTTCCATTTATTTATTTTAGTGTGGAAATAGTACCATTGTCCAAGGACAGTGTGGTATGCTTGCCAAAGAAGTTGACTCATCAGTTAGGAGGCATTAGCCCCATTTGCCTCATATACCGAGTCACAAATTCAGTTCACCTTATTGATCCCTCTACTGCGCAGAGTAAGTTTTTAATGTGCACTAACTTTGAGTGAATATTTTACATATTTCATAATTATGGGACTGAATTTGATGTGTGTAGATTGGAAGCATAATCAATTTCCTGTTGATTTTATAATTTCCAATTTGGTTTCAGCAAACCTTTATTTTTTCTTCAATAATGTTTTATAATGTAGTTTACACAAATCATCTTCATTATTGTTATTATGTTTTAGTTGCTGAATTGAGTAGTACAAACTTTTGGCGACATCCTTTTAACAGTATCTGCAATCCAAAACAACTTGCAGAATATATTGTCATGGATATAGATGTAATAAGAGACAAGGATCGAAAAGTTTTTCCAGGTCAAGGTGCAATATCAAACAAGGTAAGTCAATTCAGAATGTGAAACCATTCATAGATCCTTATGTGAAAACTATATCAAATCTAAAGAAACTGGAATTTACTTTACTATTGCTAAATTAGACATTTTGATGGGTATAAAAGAAAGAAAAAGGAAAGAGAAAAAACAACAAAAATTATTTTGTACACACACACACACACTGATTTTGTGTAAGTTGGTAAAGATTTTCAAGTGGAAATCTAACACATTATTTAGCATGTTCTGTCTCTAAAGATGTGGATCCGTTTGCATTCCAAAATTTTTGGTGAGGAAGGCAGAAGGAGATCTGAGGCACTTGGTTGAAGTCTGACTCTTTTTTAAACAGGGTCATATTTGGCCTTTTCGAACTAACAGGAGTTTTTTTCAGCTTATCTTACAATAAATATGAACTTAATTATTCTTTTTAAAAATTAGTAATTGGCTTTATCTCGAAGTGGTTATGTTACAGATATGGAGTCAGGGGTATTGGGTTTGATCCCTGATCAGTCTTGTTGTGGACAAGCAACATACACCCTCTCCTAGAATGGCAGACTCCAATAGGTGGCAAATTAAATAAGTTGCCATCAACTCTAAGTTTGGTTTGAATTTCGTAGTACTTAACTAGGCACAGTCCTATACCACTGCCTCTCTCCAACATTTTAATTAATTAACCCCATTAGTTGTAGGGGATAATACAGTTTTAATGTGTCTTCTGAACTGTGGTGCAACTCCAAATTTTTCACATTAACAAACTGTGCTAAAGGTGAAAGAAGTGATATGTGATAATAAGTACCATTGGACTGATGAGTGATTAACTTTTGCATCCATACGCTGGTACTTTACAATTAAGTCGCAAAACAATTTAATAATAGTGAACAAAAAAATAATTCAAACTCTGTTAATTACAGGTTTTTCAAACTTTTTCAAGAATAAGGTAATTTCTATGCTAAAGTGTTTTTTTCAAGTAAGAATCAAAGATGTGGTAATACAAAATAGAAAATTAATTACAAACCAAGTGGTGTCCAGCAAATGAAGGTGCCAATTCATTAGTTGAATAGTGTGTCCAAACAAAATGTTCTAGATCATAGAAGAAAGAGAGTTACAGAAAAAGAATGAAAGAGTGAGTGGAAGTGATTATTGCACCTTTTTGTTCTTGTTTCTATATATTTTTCTTTTATTGTTATTATTATTATTATCATCATCATCATCATCATCATCTCTCTATTGTTTGCTTATGAATATGGAAGTGGCCAATTAATTGGTTCTGACTGTCGGAATACCAGTTACTTTGGGATAAGGTTGGGCATCTCAAGCATATGAGTCACAGTCGACTTTGTGCTCTGACGGTAAAGAATACCAAATCTACCAGTTAGTCCCTCAACTGTTATGGATAAAACCCAATGGGGCTCTGGGCAAGTAAGACTAGCAACCTGCTTCCCAGGTTCTTTGACCTGATGTTGGCAACAATCAGAGCAAAATGCTCTAACCTCTGGAGGTTGCAGAGTTCCATCTCTAATGGACAGACAAGAGGCTCCTCAGATAGAATGTGGCAAATGATCTGGAATAAGATGGGGAGCTATTAATCAGTAGAGTCTACTTTGAGAAGAAGCTAGATCTGGCAGAGGCGGCAAATAAGATGAAATAAGATGTTGTAGCTGTTGTTGACCTTCGGATAAAGGAAGAGAAAGAAAACGAAGTGGAAGAATACAAAGTCTATATGTTAGGAGTCAAAGTAGGAAGAACACAGTGGCGTGTAGGACTTTACATCAGGGAAACAGTTGAACCCGACATAATTGCTATAATGTCTGTAAACCAACAACTGATGTGTATAGATTTATCAGACTCCAGCAAGAAAATGAGGATTGTGAAAGTTTATTCAGCCTGTGGAGGGATAGATGAAGATGAGATGAACAGATTCTATGACTCACTCAGTGATGTAGTTGTAAGAATAAAGGACAAGAAGACTGTTTTACTTATGGTTGATTTCATTGCCAGGATAGGAAATCGAACAGGAAGGTATGAAAATGATATGGGTAAGTTTGGAGAGAATATGGTGGCCAACAGGAACAGAAAACAGCTCTTAGATTTCTCTGCCAGTAAGGGCTTAGTTATCACAAACTCCTTTTTTAAGCATAAAAACATTCACTTGGTATACTTGGGAAGGCAAGTGAACCAGATCTTTCATGACTGTATAAAAGCAGATCAGGAATGTTCGCAACCGTTGGTCGCTTCTTCAGGAAAAGAGGAAGTAGGAGGGGAGAAAGGGAAGGATACGGGTTTTAAGGAAGTGGAAAAGGAGTCATTCCAAACACGCAAACACAACAAGGTAGACATTTGTCTACCTTGTTGTGTTTGCATATGTATGTGTGTGGGTGTGCTCGTTTACCTTTCCTTTTTTCCCCCTTAAAGTAAGTCCTTCCACTCCTCGGATTGGAATGACTCCTTTTCCACTTCCTTAAAACCCGTATCCTTCCCTTTCTCCCCTCCTTCCTTCCTCTTTTCCTGAAGAAGCAACCAATGGTTACAAAAGTTGTATGTGTGTTTGCATGTGTTTTTATTTGTATCTGTCGACGAGCCTGTGCTTTGGGTAAGTTATCTGATTTCTACTTTTTATAAATATTTATCCCACCAGAAAAGTTTCCTTCTATAATATTCACAATGAATTTAGTTTTACGAAGACAAATGTGCAGGAAGTTAGGTCCATACGTAGGAGGGTAAGAGTGGAGAAGCTTCATGACAAGGAAATCATATACAAATACATAGCAATAATCTCATAAAGCGACCAGTTAGTTGAATGTTGTCATTTACAGTCATTGAAGAGTGGATATGATATAGGACAATGTACTAGAAGTTCCTAGGGAATGCCTTGGAATATTAGTGTGTAGAGGTGGGAAGAAACAGAGAGCTTGGTGAAATGACACAGTTAAGGCAACCTGTATAGGGAAAAAGAAGTTGTTTCAAAAATGGCTCCATATTAAAACTCAGGCAGACAGAGAAACTCATGTTTAAGAAAGAAACAAAGCCAAACAGATACTTGAAGCAGCCAAAGAGAAATCCTGGGAAGACTTCAGAAATAGATTGGGAACTTTGGGTCAAGCTGCCAGAAAACCTTTCTGGGTGTAATTAGCAGTCTTTGAAAGGAAGGGAAGAAGAAATTGATAAGTATTTTTGACAGTTCAGGAAAGCTGCTAGTGATTACTGTGGATGCTTTGAGCAAATGGAGGGAATATTTTGAAGAGTTGCTCAGTACAGATGAAATGTTCAGTAATGTTTCAGATTTCAGTCTACAATGGGATAGGAATGATGATGAAAAAAGGATCACATTTGAGGAAATGGACAGAATGGTCAATAGAGTGCAGTGCAATAAAGTGGCTGGGGTGGACAAAATTAACTCTGAATTCATCAAATACAGTGGAATTTCAGGTATCAAATGGTTACGCAGGATAATAGGGTTTGGGAATAGACAGGTTACATCTGACTGCCCGAAAGAAGTAATCACACCTATTTTCAAGCAAGGAAACAGAAAAGATTGTAATAACTACAGAGGTATTTCTTTAATTAGCTTTGTGGGCCAATATTTCTTAGGTATTGTTCAAAGAAGAGTATGAGTATTAGTTGAAGACAAGTTGAATCGTTACTCAAACCTGGGACCTTTGCCTTTCGCGGGTAGAGTGCTTGCTAACTAAAGGCAAAGGTCCCAGGTTAGAGTCCCGGTGCCGGCACACAGTTTTAATCTACCAGGAAGTTTCATATCAGTGCACACTCCGCTGCGAAGTGAAAGTTTCATTCTGAATGTTTTACTACTAATAAAGTGTAATTAGTTTCAAAAAATCAGCAGTTTTAATTTATCCAAAAATTGACATTATTGTAGTGCGCCAAGTTTCATTCAAGAATTTGTAATTTTTTTTGTTCAGTAAAATTAAGTTATTGCTATTTAATGTCATTTCACCTACTTTCCTTTTGCTGTTGCAACTGTGTTAGACTTTTTATGACTTAAATGACTGAAATATCTAGGAAATATGTTTTTAATTTTGTAACACTATTGATTGCACTTTTTTCCTTGCAGCACACATTAGCTGATGTGTGGGTGGTAAGGGCATCAGAATTGGGAATGACAGAAAATACAATCCACACTCGAACTCATCTTGGCAACATACTGAAGCCTGGAGATTCTGTCCTTGGGTACTTATTTACTTACACAAATTATTTTTTTTAGCATGACAAAATGTTATATTTCAATTATCTAAATTAACAAGAGTTTAACAATAACTTAATCTTAAAGTAGCATGTTGATTGTAACTAATATTTTTAAGATTAAATATTGTAGTTTTAAAAGATTTAATTGCTCTTTAAATAGGGGTTGTTTTATGAAAATTGCCAGAACCTTCACAGCTAGAAGTGCTCTTTGTGGTCTTATGAGCCTATCTGTCCTCTCAAATAATTTTGCTAATTCCATGGCTCCCGTTCTCTAGCAAAATCTTTCAAAAACACTTTAAATACACGGGAATTCATGGGATCCCAGTGATTAGGGTGATGACTCCTTTTTCTTTGAAGGGAAAAGAATAATATGTGACAAAATGTCCATTGTAAGTTTTATTGACCCATAGTCAAGTTGGATTCATAAAGTATTGTTCTTGTGAAACACAACTAGCTCTTTACTCGCATGATGAGCTGGGTGCTATCAACAAGGGATCTCAAATCGATTCCATATTTTTCGATTTCTGGAAGGCTTTTACTAGGGATGGGTCGAACCCCAATTTTACCTAATTGAATCCGAACACCGAATCTTAAATAAAACTTGTGCTGAAATCTAAACCTGAATTGAATCTTCTGAATCTCGAACCCAAATAATCTATCAATTCAAGTGCATGCATTTAAAAAGAATTATAGTCGACGAGATGTAGCGTGATCTATGACGTCAGGATGCGCAGTGGCCCTGCGCCAGTTTTGTGTAGTGGGGGAAGGTGCGGGCGCATACCTGTAGTGACCGCCGCACAGTTCGCTTCGCGCGTTTCACTACAGTCCGAAAACATCGAGTCGTCTGTGCTTCGTCAGGCTGTCCAGGGAGTTCACACTGCCCGCAGGGCGGTGCCGAGCCAAAAAAGGAGGAAAATACACTTTCCAGATTTTCTAGTTATAAAAAATTTGGATGGTATATAAGACCACCCAACATCGTTTTATCAGCTAATTTTTTCTTTACAAGCTTTGGTTTGCCTATGAAAAAAGGAAATGTCTAGTTTTCAATTCGTGCCAGTTTTTACTTTCATAACGCTTCTCACTCAATTTGATGAAAGTTTGGGGTTAAAAAATTTGATTTTTGGGCACGTGGTAGTAAAACATGCCAGCTTTGTAATAAATCATTCACCTTTTCATAATTCATAAGTCGTTTTCAAATGACGCTATTTGTCAAATGCGTGCGCATGATTTACAAATCGTGTATTGAAAAAGTTGGATAGCAGGCAGATGTAGCTACTACTAGAAGTCAGTTGCCGTGCTTTATTTCTAACTATTCCCATTCCACATAAGAATAATACAAATGTACACATTAACGTGATACTTATATTCTCACCCATTCGCCGTTCTTTCTGGTTTGCTGGGTATACGGAATTTAAATGTGGTAACTGCTAACACGGAGTATTACATGGCGTAATGTTTACATTTGTATTATTCTTATGGTGAAGAGAGTGTGGAATTTACGAATCACGATTCACAGGAACAATCCCTTGCCCCTAATAGAAAAACACGTAAGTTGTAGCATCAGGCCTATTGACGCAACATATGCTTGCCAGTCGGCTTTACAGAGTAGCTTTCAGATAAGACTTCAAATGTACGGCTATTGTATGAAACTAAATGCAGGAATAAAAAACAATTTTATTAGATTTGTAACACAAATTTTTCAAAAATGTTTATAATAGCAATTAGATACCGGTACGGCAATTATGAATCACTATCATTTGATTCCTTGTTACACAGTTCCTGTGTACAATCTAGTGCATTCGATATCAAACATTTTTAAATGCCTGTTACGCAATCTGATTTCGAACCCAGTTCCGTGTATCATCATTCCATTAGCACACTTGCTTGCTTTTCACGACTCATTGGTGACAGTTGTCTGACACTTTTTGAAAGGCGGTAGGTGTACATGTGTTTTAAGCTTGACCTTAAACGATTTATTGAAACTGGCGTCAAGTGGTTGCTGAAATGACGTCATCCCGCCTGAATGGCACCTTATTAGAACTTTTTATCCACATAATAAATACCTTTCTTCATGAAATCCTAATGCTTCACATACCCTATCACTTTTCAAAATTCGACGAAACAGTATGTGAAATCAGAATGAGACAACTCATGCAAGAATCCTAGAGCCTTATGTATTTTGGGTGAAATGTGAAGAAATTTATTTTTGTTGCTACTTATATTATTTGAAAGCCTGCTACACTTGATGTTCAGCAATACTAAAGTTCTATTTCCCCCGTTGGATGGTGTATTAAAATTCAATAGTCAAAAATAAAAAGGAAATTAGACTCATCTATCTTACTCTTTTGAGCGCAAAAATTTTAGCATCAGTATATACATTTGCGCCTGCTAAGCAAGCCTGTGTAGCACTCGCAATAATTCTGCAAGCTAATAATCCCTGAAGTTTATGAAATTGGAACTGCTTATGAAATAACAAAATGTAAAAATGTAGTTGTACATATAATTAAGAATTTTGGCTGGGATAAGAAGTGTCCAAAAATCTTGTAAATTGTCTGTTGGACTTTAAATAAGACGGAAGTTAAATTTTTATATTGTTTTTAATAGGACCATCTTTTGTTTTTAGTCTGAGTGTTAGTTTGATTTACACAGTGATGCACGTGTTTTGAGCATTTACATTTGTGTGCTTTGTAAGCATTAGCAGTAACAACAAATTTACTCCAGAGAAAGAGAGAACACCAGCATGTCACTCGAGATGTGTGTAAAATTATGTTTCTGAGTAAAATATCTTGATATCATGTTTCAGCAGGAATTTAATGAGTTTGGTAGGCCTTAGTGGGAGATGTGTGATTGCAATAAAGATGAATATATTGTTATTAACTTGGTAAATAATTACAACTTGGTAGCCCACATCACTACCCCTATGCCACACCCACTGCTAGCAATTCCATCCAGAAGTAAATTATTTACTGCCATCTTACAATAAGAGTCATTTTGTACTTACTCAGTTGTTGATGGTTTGTAGTCACAAAAGAAAAACTCGAAAGTATCTGTACTCGTCATCATATTTGGCTGGTGATCTTCACTGTCTATTTTCGTATTTGAAGTTATGAATGAAATAGTCCAGGAATATTCCTCACTTTGTAAATTTAATGCACAGCACTATTTTTACCTCTTATTTCATAAAGTAAATAAAACTTTATTGCCTTACTCTGGAAATATTGTTACTCTACAGTTTACGGGTGCCAAATTTTAGAAACAGCTGATCGGTTCTAGCGGCCATCTTGTAGCGAGAAGTCGTCACTCATGTAGGACACCCAGCCTTGTCGTCGAATTTTGCTACTTGTAGCTGCAGTGTCGCGTAGCCGTGTGTCGCGCGCTTTAGTCGCTCATGTAGGACATGGCCTTGGACAGGAAAAGTTACTTGTTGTGGCTCCTAGCGCCATTTATCAGAACTATTCAAAGTGAGGTCATTTCATTTTATGACGTCACGTCTTTCAGCAGATCTATGGAAAATAAAGTAAATGATGCAAACGGAAGTGCAGTGTTATCCAAAGTAAACTACAACATACCTAACTAAAGGTTTCCATATAACACTTTGAATTTGGAATTTGGTAGTATTCGGCCATTATGCACCAAATCTCGAATCCGAAGCCAGTGTGCTATATTCGCAAATAATGGATTCGGCCAAACCACTCAGACACAACCCTACTTTTGACATTGTACCTCACAGGCATATTTTAATCAAATTGCATTATTGTGGAATATCACCACAGTTATGTGATTGGATTTGCAGTTTCATGTCAGAAAGGACACAGTATGTTGTAATTAATGAAAAGTTATCATGTAAAACAGAAGTAATTTCTGGTGTTCCCCAGGGAAGTATTACAGGGCCCCTACTGTTCCTTATCTTTATAAACAATTTAGGAGACAATGTGAGCAGCTTTCTTAAACTGTTCACATATGATGCTGTCATTCTTCAGTTAGTAAAAATCACAAGGAGATCGAAAAGAGCTGAAAAATGATTTAGATAACATATCTGCATGGTGCAAAAATTGGCAATTGACCCTAACAATGAAAAGTGCAAAGTCATCCTCATAAGTACTAAAAGAATCCCATTAAGTTTCTTTACACAATAAATTAGTCAAATCTAAAGACCATAAATTCAACTAAATACCTAGGAATTACAGTTATGAACAAATTAATTTGGAAAGAACACACAGAAAATATTGTAGGGAAGCTGAATGAAAGGCTATGTTTCATGGCAAAACACTTAGAAGATGCAACAGTTCTGTGAATCGTGGGAGCCCCACCAGGTGGGAGTGATGGACAATTTAGAGAAAGTTTAGAGGAGGACAGTGCATTTTGTACTATTGTGATATAGGGGAGAGTGTGTTATGGATTTGATGCACAAATTGGGGTGAAATTCTTTAAAAGGAAAGAGTTATTCGTTGCAATGAGCTTTATTGGCAAAATTTCTGTCATCAACTTTCTCTTCCGAATGTGAATATATTTTGTTAGCACCCACCTACATAGGGAGACATGATCATCTTAATAAAATAAATCAGATCAAAAATGGAAAGATTCAGGTGTTCCTTTTTCCAGCACGCTATTAGAGATTTGAACAATAGAGAAATATCATAAAAGTGGTTCAATGAATCCTCCGTTTTGCACTTAAATGTGATTAAAAAGGTAAAGCAGTCAACAATCTGAAGATTGGCTGGAACACCACAGTGCTTTACCACGCATGGTCTTGTTTGGAGGTGGTATGCCGTTGCCTTCCTCCGATCTTCAAACTGACTTACCCGGCCAGTTATAGGGGGACCTACAGTTTAACGTGGGTTCCGAACCACAGTGCTACTTGGTATTTTCCACATCAGCAACACTGCCAGTGGTGAAAGAAGTGGAAAGTGACAGATAAAAATTCCAAGACCTAGCAGGGATCGAACCCGGGACATTTGGATTTGTAGTCTGGCAAATGTGATTAGCAGAGTATTTATGTAACTGTGGTCTAATGTAGCTTCATTAACAAAGAGTAAAATAAATTAGAGACATAGCTCTGGATAATTGATACAGCTCTTTTGTTAGTAACAACAATACTGACTTGAAGGCTGCTTTCTACCAGTAATAAATATTCCTGTCTTGAAGATTTGTGCAAGATCTGTTATATAACCTATTTCAAGAGTACATTCAGTGTGGTTGTAGGTCCAGTCTTAAGCCGTTCTTGTTGTTTTATGGACCATTGCTGGTTGTCTGAAATAAATGTTTATATTGGTAAAACCAATGAAAGACTATAGCCATATAATAACAAGTCACTAAATAACATTACTCAAGGCTCTAGTTCGCTATGAAACATTATATGGAGCTAGACAATCATCTTATAATGACCTTCTGTGGTGTATTTGACCTAAAAGCCCTACTTCTCATTCCCATTGAATTTTGTTGACTTTATATCTAATCTTTGCAAATGCAGGAGACAAAAGAGATAGCAGTAACTAATACAGGGACAAGTACAAGAGAGCTGAGGAGGGAAAATTTGTAGGTATTGGAAAGGCTAGAAAGAGCGTTAATACAGTAATAATAATATAGAGCAGAATAGAGTGTCAGTGTAGGAAAGGAATAAGATGTCAAATTGCGCAGGGGAAGGTGACAGAAGAGATTCAAGACCATAGGATGCCCTGTAGGATATACGCATATCAGTGCTGTTTATAGAAATTAATGCAGTGGGGGTGGTATTGAAGCAATCATTAAAGTTATTGGTGTCATGAAATTCAGCATGTTCAGTGTAAGATTTCATGTTTCATGCTTAACCAGTTTAGCAGTGGTTATTAATATACATAGAGAAAGCATAAACCAACATAAAACACAACAAAATAATCACAACACAGTTGATATGCCAGTGGTTACAATGTGGGAGTAATGTAGTTCATGTATGGTGCATCGGGGAATGACCAGCACTAAAAATTAGGCCTTCTGAAAGAAAGTGCTGGAAAGTTATTATATCTCACATTTTATTTCCTCATTTGCTGATTGTCATCTGTTTGTCGTCTGTTTATACCCTGTTTTTGGGCAATCTTTATTTATTTATTTTCATTGTGTTCTCTCTTTTTCAGATATACACTTGCAGACAGCAATATAAATGATTCCAATTTAGAAAAATTGGATGCTACAAAGATACCAGATATTATTCTGGTAAAGAAATATTATGGTGATAGGAGTAGTCGCAGGCGGGTGCGTAACTGGAAGCTGAAACATCTTGCTGAAGAAAGCACTCATATCAACACTGAAGCCAAGTGAGTATAGTTTTATAAATTTGGGAGTTTCTTTTGTGTACTGAACCAGTATAACCAGTATTTACAAATAACTCTACATTTTTTATGTGTATTCCCTTATGTTTTGTTGTTAAGGAAACACAACTTTGACCTACTCACCACTTCTGTCCTCCTCTTCCAGTAAGAGTGCATATTCTCCTGTATTGTGAGAATTTCTTGGATTTGTCTATTTTAACCATGGAAAATCTGATTGGAGTGTCAATAATGAAGGATACACAACAACTCATGATAAAGAGACTCACTGAACTGCTGACAGGCATGGAAAATAGATAATCACATTCACACGACTTACAAATTTTAAGTCATGGCCTTCATGAGTGGGCACCATCTCTGGCTGCTGCTAAAGTAAAGATGATTTAAAATGCAGAATGTCTATAGGAAGGAAAGTGTTTCTGAAGAAGCAAAATTTGTTGAACATAGAAAGCATTCTATGAAAGAATTTCTGAAAACATTTTTCTGGTGTGTAGCAATGTATAGAAGCTTTTGAAATGTGATGCTACAGACAAATGATGAAGCTAAGATGGGCAGATCATGTAACTAAAGAGGAGGTGCTCAACGGAATTGGGGAGAAAAGGAGTTTCTGACATATCCTGACTAAGAGAAGGGATAGGTTGGTGGGACACATTCTCAGGCATTAAAGAATTGTCAACTTAGCATTAAAAGGAAGTGTGAGGAGTAAAAATCATAGAGGGAGAGTGAGGGATGAATACGGTACGCAGATACAAAAGGATGTAGGTTGATTTTCTTATTCTCAGATGAAGAGGCTTGCACAGGACAGGGTAGTGTGGAGAGCTTCATCCAAACACTCTGCGGACTGAAGACCACAACGCCTATAAAAATGCACATTACAATCAAAGATATCAGAGACCATTTGTCTCCTTTTTCTAGACATTAAATTCAATGAAAAGGTTGAAAATGTGTGGCCAGACCAGGAATACTAACTTGTTGCTTTCTAGGCAGATGCACCATCCACTAAGCTACATTGCTGCTATCCTGGCACATTTCCAGCCAGATACATGTTCTCAGCTTCTATTATTCACTACTATTGTAGTGTCCTTTGCCCATTATTCTCGTTTATTTGTGACCATGCTTAGCTGAGTCTCATAACTGTTTATGTTGTTGTGACAATGGGCAAAAAGATCCTTACATTTGAGTGTGGATGCCCACAATACTCTATCTATTTCTGGAAATTGGCTAAACGTAGATCCAAGTAAACAAGATTAATTGGTAAAGGGTACTACATTAATGGTGTAAGTAATAAGTTGAGAATTTGTCTGGATGGTAGTATGCCCAGTAGTCCCTGAGCTGCCATGTATACAGTATCCAGGTGACTTAATGGATATAGTAGCTGCCAAGTAAGTGAAACACAGAGTTCTGCCACCAGTCTAGGCACAAAGTTTAAACTGCCTTGTTGAATTATATTCAACTTCAACTAAAAGCAGCTATAAGTTTGTAACTTCCTTGATTGAATTTCATATTAGCTGCAAAGGATCGTGCTGTCTGTTCTTTCAAACTTGTCGGAAAGAACACAAACCATTATATATATCACATAAACCCGTGGGCAGCTGCAGTAGCTATTCATGAAGAATTCATAGCAGTCCTTTTCAGACCTGTTTTCATATAACAAGGCTTAATGGTCTACTTCTCCACTTATACGTACATCTGAGATCATTGATACACTGCACTCTTGTTGTTCTCTATCGATTTAATTACCTTCTGAACCCTCTGTTACAAAAAAACAGGTTGGATCACTCTTACGAAAACAAAGAAAAGAGAGAGCGTGTGTGCGCGTGCTCACACACACACACACACACACACACACACACACACACACACACACACACACAAGCAGTCTCCACAAAAACTCAAAATTTAGCATGAAGTACAATGCGAGAAGCCTATAATAGTTTCCACAATGAAACCCTGTCACATAATTTGGTAGAAATTCTGATGGTATGTGAAGTATAACAGCAGCAACGCGCAATCAATACCTTCACTATGTGATAGCAACAGTGATGCTACTGTTGACAGTTGTGCTAAAGCAGAATTGCTAAACACAGCTTTCAAAACTTCCTTCACCAAAGAGGATGAAGCAAATACTCCAGAATTTGAACAAAAAGCAGCTACCAGTATGCATATTTAGAAGTAGATATCCCTGGAGTGTTAACACAACTTGAATCACTTGAGAGATGTAAGTCTCTCAGTATACCAGTTAGGTTACTGAGAGTATGCTGATGAAAATTGCCTCATGTCTAGCTATCATATACAACTGCTTGCTCAGCGAAAGATCCATACCCAAAAACTGGAAAGTTGCACAGGCCCCTCCAGTACTCAAAAACAGCAATAGGAGTGATCCACAAAATTACTGGTCCTATCATTGGCATCAGTTTGCAGCAGGATTTTAGAACATATACTTTACTCAAATATTATGAATTACTTCGGCTAGAATGATCTGTTGACTAACAGTCAACACAGATTCAGAAAGTGTTGTTCGTGTGAAACACCGCTAGCTCTTTACTCACATGTGTGATGTGTTCTGTTGATAAGGGATCACAAATCAATTCAGTATTTCCAGACATCCAGAAGGCTTTTGACACTGTACATCACGAGCATCTTCTAATCAAATTGCGTACTTATGGAATAGAACCACAATTGTGTGATTAAATTCATAATTTACTGTCAGAAAGGGCACAATATGTTGTAATGAACAGAAAGCCATAGAGTAAGTGATATCTGGTGGGAGGTGTTATATGGCCCCTATTTTTATAAACAATGTTGGAGACAATGTGAACTGCTCTCTTAGATTGTTCTTGGATGATGCTGTCATTGATTGGTCAGTAAAGTCACTGAAGATCAAAAGGAGCTACAAATTGATTTAGATAAGATATCTGTATGGAACAAAAATTAGCAATTGACCCTAAATAATGAAAAGTGTGAAGTCATCCATATTAGCACTAAAATAAATCTATCAAACTTCATTTACATGATAAACCAGTCAAATATAAAGGCTGTAAATTCATTTAAATACCTAGGGATTACATTTACGAACAACTTAAATTGGAAAGAACACACAGAAAATATTAAATGGTAAGCAAACCAAAGGCTTCGTTTCATTGGCAGAACACCTAGAAGATGCAACAGTTCTATTAAAGAAATGGCGTATTGCTGCACATTGTGGGATCCCCACCAAGGATATAGAGTTCAGAGAAGGGCAGCTCATTTTGTATTATCACAATATAGGGGAGAAAGAGTTAAGGAAATGAGAGCACAAGTTGGGGTAGAAAGCATTAAAAGGAAGGCATTTGTTGTAGCAAGCTCTATTTGAAAAAAATTCTTTCACCAACTTTTTCTTCTGAATGCGAGCATATTTTGTTAGCACCTACCTCTCATAGGGTGATATTATCATCATCATCATCATCATCATCATCATCATCGTAATAAAATAAGTGAAATCATATAAAAAAACTGAAAGATTTAAGTGTTCCTTTTTCCTTGTGCGCTATTAGAGAATGGAATGGTAGTGAAATATCTAAAACTAGTTTTAATAAACCCTCTGCCATGCAATTCAATGTGAGTTGCAAAGTATTTACATAGATGTTGATCTTTGTTATCAATACAACATGAGATAAGGGCCCCTGAAGAATCACATTTTTGCATGCAGTGTTTTCAGTCTTATTATTACCATGAACTAAGATTTCATTAGCATCTGACATTTTGAAAATAGTTGTATCGTTCCACATGGAGTAATTTGCAGTGTAAGACACTACAGTTAAAATGTCTGTCTAGACTGTGTTGTACTTCTAAATAAAGTAATTGTTTAAACAAATGAATATGAGTCAGGGTTTTATTGCAGGTAATGCTGTATATATGTTAGCTCTTAAAATTATTTTTTCCCCCTTACCACTTAGAATTCAAGCAAGTGACTTTATGGCATTATAGTTTCAATTGCCACAAAATAAAATTTAAAGATGCTAAATAATAATCAATTTTTTTCAGTGATTATCATGAATTTTTGGATGATTTGGAAGAAGACCCAGCATACAGACAGAATGTGAATATATTCCGTGACCCATCTAAAGACATTCCAGTTGACGTTGATGACATAGAGGACTCAACTATGCCTCGTATAACATTGGATGAAATGCTGGAGGACTTACAGATTATGGATGAAGAAATGGTGGATGTATCTTAATTTTCTTTGTTTGAATATGTATGCTGTCAGCAAGCAACCAAAAATATGGTGGTGTTAATTCACCTGAACATTATTTTTTTATAAATTGTTATAAAATGTATTTTTTTCCATTTGGAAATTTGACATTAAAAGGTTATTGAGTTAAATACTGTTCATTGTGCTGTTTAATTATTCATTTTTCTTGGATTATGTTTTGCATGGTATGTAAATATAAGAATGTTTCATAAACATTAAAGAAGGTAAATGTAGTGATGGAGAAACCACTTAAAATTTATTTATTTCAGAATAGCCTTATTGCAGTATCTGGAAACCATTCATAGCCTCAGCTGTCAATTGATGACCCAAGAAGAGCATCATTTCTAGTTAAAATTTCAAGAAATGTTCAAATGTTTGTGAATCTAAGGGACCAAACTGCAAGGGTCATTGTTCCCTAGAATTACAAACTGCTTAAACTAACTTTAATTTATGCAAAGGACAACACACATGCATACCCATACTCATGCCCAAGGGAGGGCTCAGAATCTCTGGCGAGATCAACTATGTAATCCATAGCATGGCACCTTAGATGACATAGCCATTCCCATGTAGATGTATGGTCATTGTGGTGTTTTGTTTCAAAAATCAGAATGGAATTCTCAGGAATATTGAATTTGTTGGAAAAATCCGAGAAATTTTCAGGCTATCTGAAGTTTGAGGGGACGGGACAGTGTGTGATAATTTAGGAGTTTCTAAATGTTCAGTGATGGAAGAAATTTTCAGAATTGATGTCAGTAATATTAATTTCTGGTGCCCAATCACAACTACCATGGAAATAGTTGCCAACATCGAGTCGTCATTATTGTCTATGGGTGCTCAGTGCTTAGGCTATAGGTGAAAGATTGAATAGAGGGGGTGTAATGTACATGTGAGAATGTCTCGCATAGCTATGTAATTGGCATTCACACACAAACCAAGTTAGGTTTTCAGTTTTATTTTTTAAAAATCTGCATTGAATATACAAATAACATTTAGTCTATCCCCCTCCCCAGTAGTAATACACTGGACTCGTATTTAGGAGCACAGTGGCTCAAATCCACCTCCTGCCACCTCTCCATGATTTCCCTAAATCACTCCAGGCAAACACCGGGATGGTTTCTATGGTTGATTTCCTTCTCTGTCTGTTCCTAAACTATCTGAGCATGAGTTCTGTCTCTAATGACCTTGCTTTCAACAGAACATTAAACCCGAATCTCTCTTTCTTCCTTCCTTCCTTTACATTCAAGTGACATCTTTGAAGTATTGTTCTGGGAAAATACCATGTATTTAAGGTATTCAAATGACGACGTGGAATGGCCATAGAATGAGGATAGATCCTGATAATAAAGGGGCTGCAGGAGCTTACAACTTACAGAATTACTGTTCTTGAGTTTGTAAATCTTAGCTGATTGCACTTGTAAGTGATTTGGCAGCTCAAGAAATTACTCCTTTACGGCCAAGAAAAAAAAAATTGCGAAAGTAAAAGATGTTCTCATTTACAACAAACTTGGTTCAGGGTAATTTAGAATTTGAATCTGGATATCTTTTGTGATGTATCAAATCAAAATTTAATATAAACAAAAACATGAAGTGAGACAAAAGTAAATTATAAATTACATGTGAATTGCAAATTTTCAAAGTGTTAAAATTTTGTTTTTGAATATACAGAAAAATAAAAAAACAGTCATTGAAAGAAAGAAACTCATTTTCTCTGGCAAAATTGTCTGTCAGGCATACTTCAGTTGATCATCTTTCATTAGTAAGTAGATGCTCTTTTTCTGCCTAAATTTCTGTCCATCATTTTGATGCACAATTATAGATTATTTCTCTGCTGTATTTTGTACATCTGTCACTCATCAGCAAATCCTAACAGAAGGTAGGTTAGATAATAGTCTGGCTATGACATTGGGGACAGAAGGGGGTGGGGGGAGAGAGGGGGGAGCAGATAGAGAGAGAGGTTGACATGAGATTAAGCCCGTTTCTCCCCATAAAGACAACTGATACTTGTTCTTGTTTATTAAATTAGGTACCTTTCTTAATAATTTTTTACCACCTAGTGCCAGTTTTTGATCCCAGACATCAAATTGTTCATCTTTTGTAATTGCAGTGTATACCATATTTACGCAAATATAGACTGCACTTGGTTTTTCCAAGTTTTTATTAGAAAAATCATGGTGTGGTCTATATTCAAAATTTTGCTCCTGACATTACAAAACACAAACATGACATATATACTTATCATGTGGGTGGATAAACTTAATACAATAGCTACTAATTTCAAACAAAAAATTTCAACATCATTTCGCAAAACTTCGCCAGCGTGTTTATACAACCATTTCGCTTTCACCACGACACAGCGACTGATATAGCCTATATCGAATGTCCCCACTTGGTATCAACAGCTGTTTCAGCACAACCCATTTACCACCTGTGTCTGCGATTGTAACATTTTACCCTGAATAGACTGTTATTCACTTGTGTCACAACGATATAGTAATTGTAAGTTAGAAGAGAATGAGAAGAAAACACTAAAACATTTGCAACAGCCAACGTCATAATGAGTAAAATGCCAGAAATTCATTGTCAACATAAAAATACTCACTAAAAATCAAATCGTGTAGAGTGACTGCGTTCCTTTTTTGTGTTGACTGTGAAGTAAATAATTAATGATGTCCATGCTCTATGGTTGGCAGCTTCTTGATATACCCTTGTGCAGTCAACAAGTCAGTTTTCCTCAGAATATCTGAATGCATGAAATAGGTGGTCGTAGTTTTGTTTCGTCTGTATCCATCAAGACTTTTTTGTTTTCACAGAGTATCAGTAGTTCATTACGAGTAAAAGAATCTTACTTTGATGGATTCCAACACACGTAATGAAAATGACAATTAAAAAGTAATCCTGTCATTGACTCAATCATAATAAGATTCGACAAAGTTACAATTCTTTTATCCATAATTAAATACAGATACTCAATGAAGGAAAAAAAAAGTCTTAATGGAGACTGCCGAAAGAAAACAACGACCGCATATTTAATGCATTCAGATATGCCGCGAAAATAAATCAATGAATCTCATTCAATATCGTATACTGTTACACCCGTTGGCCAACAAATTCGCAAGAATCAACTGCTGTGGCCGAGACTCATTGGTTTTAGTAGATGACTTATCTGCTGCAGAGAAATTAAAGTGACATCCTGCCACTTAGCGGCAGAGCGTGTGAAGCTACAATTTTAGTGCACAATTTATTCGCCGCAGAGAAATAGATGCTGCTGTATAACTGAAGTTTCTTGTAAATTTACTTGTGCAGCCTGTATTTAATTTTTACTATAAAATCATGTCAAAAGTTTAGGTGCGGCCTATATTCGCACACAATCTATATTCACATAAATACAGTATATGTTTGCAACCAAAATAAATAAATAAATAAAAGTTATCCAACCAGTGCCACCTGGAAGGGGGGGGGGGGGAGATTGTCAGAACCCTTTTGGCCGTGGGAGGGCATATGTATATGTCTGTACATTTGTTCAAACAGATGTCATCATTAAATTGATTCCTCTTCATACCTCATTGGAAGCAATATTGGGCCAGTTCCAACATTTGCAGTATTTACCTACCACCAAATTGGCAACATACATTCAATTGGCCACCTTAATCCAATAACTTTCACTTCCTTTTACATACTCATGGACTTAATTGTGTTAAATCCTCTAAGGAGGAGTATGAGCCTTCTAATTGACCATCTTCTCAGACCATGATCTGGTTCCTTCTCCTACCCATTTTATTGTTATCCATGGCACTTTTTCAATCTAACAATATTTTCCTCTAATTTTGTGGGTTAGCTATATCCATCACCACACAAACACCTTTGTGACAATGATCATTTGCCAGTGATTCTGTCATTTGAGGTGCCACCATCAGAGAGACCTATCACAAAGTTAAACACTTAAAAGAGATTTTACATACTTCTTTTCCATTCACCAACCCTCTGTCAGATAGCATTGATGAGGCTGTACAGAGCATCTCAGGTGTGATCCTCCATGCAGCTGAAACTGCTATTCCCCTTCTACATGTCCTCACTGATGTCACCGAGTTCCTTGATGGATCAAAGACATTGCATAGCTATACAGGATCTCTGAAGAACCTTCCAAAGATTGAAACAGCATTCTTCGCAGGCCAACCTCATCACCTTTATGAGACTTCGTGTTAAAGCTCACTATCTAGACAAACACAATAAGAAGGAATGCTGGAAGTGCTGTGTGTCTTCCCAGGGTACATACACCTCTTCATCTCAGTTGTGGACTGTGCTCCATTGGTTTTTGTAGAATGCTGCAACAGCATTGTGGTGTGCTTCATACCTGGTTACTTATATACAGCAGAAAAAGGAAGAATCCACCCCCTCATTTCACCATCCACCTCTTTCACTCACCAAGCTGAATCTTAGTAATAAATCCTTTACTGACCTAGTTACTTCAGGCTTTTGCCTTATCACACAAAAGAGCCCTTGCCCGCAAAAGGCAAAGGTCCCAGGTTTGAGTCCCGGTTCCGGCACACAATGTTAATCTGCCAGGAAGTTTCAACAGCAATATTGTTTATGGATAAAGCTTATGCCAATATATGACCTGTTTCCTGACAGCGCCTGCACATCAACCAAGGGAGAGACCATCACTGTGATCATGGACATTGTAGTAATCAGGGTAAGAAAGAAGGGAAGCATTCCTTGTACCTGTTGATTGTGACACCATGGAGCATGGTTTGGTGGACTGTCATGGCAACAAATCTGTGGTTGGTTTGCGCATACAGGAGCAATTGCTGCCACCTCCCCAGAGAGTCAGCATCACGAGGCAGGGTGAAGGGGGAAGGGTAATCTGTCAGCTAAACGGTAGTAATATCACCACACATCAATCATGCTCTTATCAGAATTTGATAGTGTATTCCAGTCAACATTGTCAAAAGCTTTCTCCAAATCTACAAAAGGTGGAAATGTAGGTTTGTATTTCTTTAATCTTCTAAGATATGTCACAGGGTCAGTATTGCCTTACGGGTTCCTACATTGTTATTTTTATTATTTATTTTTTTATGTTTTTTTCTTCCCTGAGGTCAGATTCCACCTGTTTTTCCTTTCTTTTATACATAATTTATGTTGGAATTATACAACCATGACTTTGTAAACTGATAGTTCTGTAATTTTCATCTATTTTCTTTGTAATTGGGTCTACAGCATCCTTCTTGAAGTCTGAGAGTATTTTACCTGTTTCATATATCATGCACAACAGGTGGAACACTTATGTCATGTATATACATGTGGCATCTGTTCCGAAAGAACAGACGTCACTTCTGTTGTTATTATTTAATATTCACAGAATATATGACATCAACTGCGATTGGGCAAAGCTGAAAATGTGTACCCAGCCAGGATTCGAACACGGGTCGCCTGCTTTCTAGGCAGTTACACTGACCCCTACACCACTGGGGACACAGTGATCACCGCACCTGCAAGGACTACCTAAGCACGTCTCCCGTCAGATACAAATTCCCAGCTTCGCCCTGCCCACAGTAGTTTCATAACTAGAAGTTTGAGTACTGCAGGTAGGGCGAAGCTGGGAATTTGTATCTGACGGGAGAAGTGTTTAGGTAGTCCTTGCAGGTGCGGTGATCACTGTGTCCACAGTGGTGTAGGGGTGAGTGCAACTGCCTAGACAGCAGGAGACCCGGGTTCGAATCCCAGCTGGGTACACATTTTCAGCTTTGCCCAATCACAGTTGATGTCATATATTCTGTGAATATTAACTTATGTCATGGTTGTGATGAGATTTCAGTAGCTCTGAGGAAGTAATGTCCAGTACTGGAAGTTAATTTTGAGTTAGGTCTTTCAGTGCTTAGTCTAATTCTTCTCTCAATATAGTACCTCCTATTTTATCTTCATCTACTTCCTCTTCCCTTCCCCTACAACATTGTCTCTAAGTTCATTCCTTTGTAAAGCATCTCTATGTATTCTTTCCACCTTTCAGCTTCCTCTTCTTTGCTTAGTACTGCTTTACCATCTGAGGTATCTTCTTTCCCTGGTGACACAATCTTCTACAGACTTGCATTTTTTTCTCTAGCCACTCCTGCTACTCCATTTTACTTCTTCTTTTGTGGTGCTACAGTCCAGGATGAACCTTGGCCTTCCCAGCGAGCTTCCGCCATCCATCACAGTCACATGCTACCCTCCTCCAGTTTCTGCATCCTAGCTTTCATAGGTCTTCTTACACTCCATCCAGCCATCTTGCTCGAGATCTACCTCGTCCTCTTTGGCCACCTGGATTCCTAAAAAGAATCTTCTTTGTCACCTCAGACTCCTCCATTCTTGCCACATGACTTGCCCATCTTATCCTTCCTGATCGTATGATATTTGTTACAGGAGCATTGGCATATATAGTGTACAATTCTGCATTGTACCTTTTCCTCGATTGTTCTCCATCATACACAGGACCAATTATTCTCCTCAAAACTTTCCTCTCAAATCTGTCGAGCAGCCTTGCGTCAGTTTCCGTCAAGGGTCCTGTTTCTGAAGCATAAGTGAGATCTAATTAAAGTTTTATAAATAGTTAATCTTGTTGGGTGGCTGAGGAGTCTTGACTGGAATAAATTACTCAAGGCAAAATATGCCTTGTTTGCTGATATCAGTATGATCTTAATTTCTGTTGAGGTGTCATTTGACTGTTGAACCAAGATACTTCAAGGTATCAACTCTTTTAAATGTGTATCCATCCACACTGAAAGTTGACAGCATATTGGGTTGATATGCTTTCCTACAGGCCATGTATTTAGTTTTATCTTCATTAATCATTAGTTGCTTGACTTAAGGCTGTGAAAGCTTCTTTCAGTGCTGGTACTGTCTGTGCTATGATGATTTGATTTGATTTGATTTTCTCAGGGAAGCCAAAACAGTCTTGGTCCAACCCGCCACTGCCCGCCGAAACTAAGTTTATTGTGTGGTATCGCTCCCTATATATCTAGTAAAGCCAACCAATGCCCTTGAACAGTGCAAGGAGTCCCTTTACCAGTTCTTTATTAGACACAATTTCTTTGGGTCTGGTTGTCCCAAATGTTCTGTGCCTTTTACTCTCCAATGCAGTGCATTCGAAGATCAGATGTGATGCAGTTTCATCACAGATCCTACATTTAGGGTCCTCTTCTGTTATTCCCATTGTATGTAGGTGTTTTTTGAAATTCCCATGGCCTGTCAGAAATCCAACCATGAGTCTAATCTATCTCCTCTTCAGGCCCAGGATTGCAGAGCTTGCCATGCCATGTTTTTGTTCATAGACTTTGGTCCAATATTCTATGTGCTATCTTCTGAGCCAGTTACTTAGCTCCAATTTGATCATTGCCTTGGTGATTGTCAGGACAGGTTCCGGTCCAATGAATGGAGTCTCTGCTCCCATCCTGGCTAATCTGTCGGCATGTTCGTTGCCACTGATCCCCGACTGGCAAGGGACCCACAATAGGTTTACTCTATTGCTTTCCCCTAGCTCCACCAGAACCCTGTGACATTCTGCAACAATTTTAGACCTTGTTGCAGGAGCTGCCAGTGATCTCAGGGCTGCCTGGCTGTCTGATTAGATACAGATGCTACGGTCTTTGTAGCACCTACGCAAATTCTCCTCCACACACGACCTGATGGCAGTGATTTCGGCCTGGAATACTGAGGCCAGTTTCCCTAGAGAGATGACGCCCTCCAGTCTTGGCGGCACCCCGTATAACCCGGCCCCAATGCTTTGGTCTGATTTTGACCCGTCAGTGAACCAGACAATATCCCCCGTAGGGTGTCGAACTATTTTCTCCCACTGCTCCCTACTTCCAATTGTTATATTGAAAAGCTTGTTGAAGCAGTATGGGGTTATAATATAGTCAGCTGGCATTTCCCCAACCTTTTCTATATTTACCTCACTCACTATTTTAGTGTGTGAATTTGGATATCCCAAAGAGTTCCAGTTTTTGCCAGTTTTGAGTCTGTATGCACCAGCTGCTGCCTCCATCTTGACCCAAAGGTGTAATGGGGGCGTATCCAACATGGTTTCCATCCCAGCAGTTGGTGTGCTGCTAATTCCGCCTGTTATGGCTAAGCAGGCTAATCTCTTCACCTTACCAAGCTCCTTAGCAGCAACCTGCTGTTCTACCTTCTTCCACCACACGACCGTCCCATAGGTGATCCTGGTTCTAATCACTGTGGTGTATATCCAGTGCATACCCTTGGGGCTCAGGCCCCAATTTTTGCCACAAGCTCTCCTGGTACTTACCAGAGTACCTTTTGCCTCGGAGCAAATATTCCTAATGTGAGGGGTCCTTGTCAGTTTCTCATCTAAGGTAACCCCCTAGATATTTCACTGTCCCCTTCACAGGTAGCGCTTCATTGAAAAGCTATAGATTCCAACTTGAATGTTGGATATGCTTCTGTGTGAATGGTACAACAACAGTCTTCTTAGGACAAACCCCCAGATCCTGTTTTCTGCACCAGTCTTGCACAATATCCAACGCACCTTGTGCCATATTCTTGACTGTGTCAGCAAGTCAAGTATTACTATGAAAAGATCATCTGTGTATCCTTGACAAAAGTACTGCCTAGAGTTTAATTCTCCAATGAGATCATTCACCACTAGATTCCACAATAAAGGGGAAAGAACTACTCCTTGTGGGAAACCCCTAGTGGTGTTGATTACCATTTTTTCATTCATCATGGTAGCCTCTACCTTTCTTCCACTGAGCATGGCCCTAGTCCACCTACGTATAGTGGTCCCTAGGTCATGCACCTCTGCTGCCCTAACCATGGAATCGAAGGTTGTGTTGCTAAAAGCCCCCTCTATGTCCAGGAAGATACAGAGGGCTATTTCCTGAAAGTCCCCCAGGGGGCCCACAGTTCTTTTGTGGGTACGTGTGTGGCGCGCACGGGGCCCTGAGCAGAAGCAGCCTTTCTTCTGCCCCAGGCTGCTTCACTTTCCCTCCCGGTTTATGCCTTCGCCCGGAGACGGGTGTCTTTCGCGAGTTGAGGTGTTTTCTTGTTGTAGTTTCTCTTATTCCTTGGTTCCTTCCTTTCCTAACCTTTTTCTGTCTTCCTCTCCTTGCTGTACTCTCCTAGCCTTCTTCTCCTCCTCATTAGTCTCCGCTTCGGCGTTTAAGACACTTCTTTCCTTCTTTCTCTTCACTTCCTCTATTCTTCTTCTTTCCTCCATGTGCGTGTCTGAAGGCCGACCGACGCATTATCAAGCGTAGCAGGTGACGGGGTATCGCGTAATTCCCCGCCTCGGGTAGACAAGTAGGGCACGTACGTACCCCCTGGTAAAGGCCAGGCCCAGGGAGGGGTGATTACCCGAGCTGGTACCTTCCGAACATGCCAATTGGTCCCTCCGTCAGTTCTCGGGAGGTGTGACCTGAGGTGTGAACAATCACCTAAGGCGGGTAAGCCCTCGGAGACAGCCCCCACTAGGAAAGAGCGCGCCATCGGAGACGCCGGTAATCACGGGGGACACTTCCGCAATGACTTCCTTCTCTTCTTCAGTGACGTTGACCCAGAAACGAAAGATACATTCGCTTCAGCAAAAGAAGACTCTGTCTAATCTACCGAAATTTCTTGTTGTCTCTCGCACCGACGGTAAAGATTTCAATTACATACATCCTTTCGTCATTCAGAAAGGTATTGATGCAATTGCTGGCCCTGTTTGTTGCTGGAAGCGGACAGTGCCTTCCAGGCCCAAAAACTGATACGGGTCACATTGTTACACACGTTTCCAGTCAAGGTAGAAGCGCACCGCATACTCAACTCGTCACGGGGGGTAGTTTTTACGAGATCCCTTGACGGGTTGTCTGACGAAGACATACAAACCTATATGTCAGATCAGGGTGTAACAGCCGTCCATAGGGTGTTGAAAAAGGTAGATAACCAGCTGACACCGACTAGTGTTTTTGACGTTCGACAGAGTTGAACTCCCGTCGAAGGTCAAAGCAGGGTATGAAGTCATCTCCGTCCGCCCTTATGTACCTAACCCAACACGATGTTTTCACTGCCACAGATACAACCACACCCGTCAATCTTGCCCTAACGCAGCGAAATGTGTCACTTGTGGTAGGGACGCCCATGAGGGGGATTGCCCACCTCCGTCCCCTCACTGCCTTAACTGCAACGGTGACCATGTGGCTTCCTCTCGAGACTGCCCTGTATATAAGGATGAAAAGGTCATCCAGCAAATTTGGGTTACGGAAAAGGTATCAACATTTGCCGCTCGAAAGTTGTTGGCGAGTCGAAAGCCCACTGTCCTCCCAGCGGGTACATACAGTAAGGTCCTCACCTCCACTCGACCTACTAAGGATTCAAGTACCCAGACCTGTGATTTCACTTTCGCTGACACAGTTGTGCGATCTGCCAGCCCAAAGATTGCCCATTCCACGTCCACGCTTCCTCCTGCTGCTTCTAAAGTTCAGTCTTCGTCAACCTCTAATAAACTGCGGGCACCTAAACAAGATGTCCGGACTTTGGAAAAAGAACCTGTCCGTGAGGATTTTCTGAGTTCTCAGGCTTCCCAACAGTCAACTGCCTCTTCTCACCGTCACTCTTCCAGAAGAGCCAACAAGAAGAAGAGTTCCTCTCCTACCCCGCTGAGGCGTGACCCATCAGTCATGCTGTCCGACAGTAGTCGGCCCCGATCATCTTCTGTCTCGCCGGGACGCACAACTGTTAGCCGGGCAACCGTCATTTTACCAGCGGCGGAAGCTGTCCCTCCTGATAAACTCGGGAAGGTGGCGGATGACTCGTTAGAACCTAAGGAACATGACTCTCTGCCTCTAGATGGCGACAGTAGTGCTCCCTCGAAGTCCGGTCCTCAGCGGCCGTCGAGGTGACCCCACCTGCTTGTTCCTTTTTATCTTCCCTTCTCTTATTTTTAATCATGGTGCTCCTTCAATGGAATATTCGCGGCTTTCGTTCCAATCGGGAGGAATTAAAACTACTCCTTCGATTGCACTGCCCGCTTCTAGTTTGTCTCCAAGAAACTAAGTTACATCCAAGTGATTCTGCAGACTTACCTCACTACACCTCTGTGCGTTTCGACCTGCCACCTGTGGAAGGTACCCCAGCCCATGGAGGGGTTCTGATGCTCATTCCAGACGACGTCCATCACCATCCCATTTCATTGCATACTCACCTACAGGCAGTTGCCGTCAGCATCACTCTATCCATCTTTTCCTTTTCCCTTTGTAATATCTACTTGCCATCATCATCCGCCCTTACTAGGGCAGATGTGCTACACCTCGTTGACCAGCTCCCTTCACCTTTTGTGTTGGTAGGCGACTTTAATGCCCACCACCCCCTATGGGGCTCTCCGGCACCTTGTCCAAGAGGCTCCCGTTTGGTGGACCTTCTCCAACACCGCAATCTTGTCTGCCTCAACACCGGTGCACCGACCTTCCTTTCCGACACGACATACACCTATTCCCATATAGACCTCGCGATATGCACTCCTCAGCTTGCCGGTCAGTTTGAGTGGTATGCACTTTCTGATATGTACTCCAGTGACCATTTCCCTTGTGTCATCCACTTCCTGCATCATTCCCCGTCTCCTCGTCCCACCAGTTGGAACATTTCTAAAGCTGACTGGGAGCTTTATTCTTCCATGGCTGTTTTTCACGATCAGAATTTTTCCAGCTGTGACAGTCAGGTCGAATACCTCACAGAGGTTATTCTCACAGCTGCCGAACATTCCATACCTCGCACATCCTCCTCTCCACATCGTGTCCCGGTCCCTTGGTGGACTGCAGCCTGCCGCGATGCTCTTAGAGCCCGGCGACGTGCTTTACGCACCTTCCACCGACACCCGACGTTGGAGAATTGTATAATTTATAAACGACTGCGAGCGCAATGTCGTAAAGTTATAAATGACAGCAAAAAAGCTTGCTGGACTGCTTTTACTAGTTCTTTTAACCGTTTTACTCCTGTAACAGTTGTTTGGGGTGGCCTACGCCGTTTATCCGGCATCAAGGTCCACTCCCCGATCTCTGGCCTGACCGTCGAGAACGCAGTCCTTGTGGAACCCGTTGATGTTTCCAACACACTGGGCCGTTCCTTTGCGGAGGTTTCGAGCTCTGCCCATTACCACCCTGCCTTCCTCCCTCGCAAACAGGCAGAGGAGGCACGACCGCCTTCTTTCCACTCTTTTAATCATGAAAATTATAATGTCTCCTTCACCATACAGGAGCTAGACCGTGCTCTCACCCTGTCCCGATCTTCTGCTCCCGGCCCCGATTCCATCCATATTGAGGTGATGAAGAACCTCTCTCCTGTGGGCAAGAGTTTCCTTCTTAGTACCTACAATCGCATATGGACTGAAGGTTAGGTTCCCACAAGATGGCGTGAAGCCATTGTTGTCCCCATCCCCAAACCAGGGAAGGACAAACATCATCCTTCCAGCTATCGCCCTATTTCTCTGACGAGCTGCGTCTGTAAGGTGATGGAACGCATGGTTAACACTTGGTTGGCCTGGCTCCTCGAATCTAGCCGCCTCCTAACAAATGTCCAATGCGGTTTTCGTCGACACCGCTCTGCTGCTGATCACCTCGTTACGTTGTCGACCTTCATTATGAATAACTTTCTAAAGAAGCGTCAAACAGTAGCAGTGTTCTTCGACTTGGAGAAGGCATACGATACCTGCTGGAGAGCGGGCATTCTCCACACATTGCACACATGGGGCCGCCTCCCTCTTTTCATTCAAGCCTTTTTGGCGGATTGCAAGTTCCAGGTACGGGTGGGCTCTGTTTTGTCAGATACCTTTCGCCAGGAAAATGGGGTACCGCAGGGCTCCGTGTGGCTCTCTTTGCCATTGCAATCAATCCGATCGTAGATTGCCTTTTAGCTGATGTTTCCGGATCCCTTTTTGTAGACGATTTTGCAATTTATTGCAGCGCCCAGCGGACGTGTCTCTTGGAGCGTTGTCTTCATCGCTGTCTTGACCGTCTATATTCCTGGAGCATCGCGAACGGCTTCCGATTCTCCACTGAGAAAACGGTGTGTACAAACTTCTGGAGATTCAAGGAATTTATTCCACCTTCTGTATGTCTCGGCCCTGTTGCTCTCCCTTTCGTGGAGACTACGAAATTCTTGGGACTCATGTTGGATCGTAAACTTTGCTGGTCCACACACGTGTCCTACCTGGCCGCCCGTTGTGCCCGATCCCTTAACGTTCTTCATGTCCTCAGTGGCACGTCATGGGGAGCGGATCGTACCGTTCTGCTTCACCTTCACCAGGCCATTGTTCAGTCGAAGCTCGACTACGGAAGCCTTGTATACTCTTCTGCACGGCCGTCGATTCTCCACCGTCTCAACTCTATTCACCATCAGGGATTACGTCTGGCGACTGGTGCATTTTATACCAGCCCTGTTGAAAGTCTGTATGCCGAGGCTGCTGTATTACCCTTGAGCACTCTGCGTGACATACTCTTGTGTCGGTACGCATGCCGCCTGCGGTCGATGCCTAACCATCCATCTTACAGATTATTTTTTGACGACTCACTTGATCGCCAATATCAGTTGTCTGCGATAGCCTTGCTTCCACCTGGAGTTCGGTTTCGCCGCCTGCTTCAGCGGCTCGATTTTACCCTTGCTTCCACCTTTAGGTTGAACGAAAGCCCACTGCCACCGTGGCATCAGGCCCAGGTTCACACTCACCTTGAACTTAGTTCGCTCCTCAAGGAGAGCACTCTGGATTTGGTATACCGGTCAAGGCTTGTCGAACTCCGTTCGTGGTTCGATAATGCCATAATTATTTACACTGATGGTTCCAACAGCACTGACGGTGTCGGATCTGCCTTCGTCGTCGGGGACAACCGTTTCCAATACAAGCTCCCTGACCGGTGCTCGAACTTCACGGCTGAGCTTTTTGCCCTCCACCAGGCCATTTTGTATACCTGCCGCCACCGCCAACCTTTCTATGCCATCTATTCGGACTCCCTTAGTGCCCTGCAGAGTCTTAAGGAACCTTTCTCGAACCATCCTCTCGTGTATCGGATCCAACGCTCCCTCCAGTTGCTAGCAGATGACAGCTGTCACGTTTCTTTTCTGTGGGTTCCTGGCCACGTGGGTGTGCCCGGGAATGAGACCGCCGACATAGCAGCCAAGGCAACAGCTCTTTTGCCTCACGTGGCTACCTCTTGCGTCCCATCGGACGATGTTCAACGGGCTCTTCGCCGGAGTATCGTGTCGTCCTGGCACAGTACGTGGTTCTCACTGTACGACAATAAATTGAGAACTGTAAAACCGATCCCGACCGCTTGGAGGCCCTCCTCACGCCCCTCTCAGCGGGAGGAGGTCATCCTGGCCCGGTTGCGGATCGGTCACTGCTGTTTCAGCCACCGTCATTTGCTAACCGCCGATCCTGCACCGCTGTGCTCCTGCGGTGATTTGCTGATGGTGCGACATGTTTTACTGTCTTGTGTTAATTTTAATCATCTCTGTGTAGCCCTTCACTTTCCGTCTACTCTGGAGAAAATTTTAGCTGATGACACACGGGCAGCTGCTCGAGTTTTGTGTTTTATCAACTTGGCCAATTTATCCAAGGTTATTTAACCCTTTTAATTGTTTTTTATATTTTGTTTTTAGTCTTCTCTTGATATTCTTACTGGCAGTTACCAATTTTTTGAGACCTTGCGAATCTATGTTTTTCTCTGGGCGCTAATGACCTTAGCAGTTGTGCGCCCTAAAACCACCAAACAAAAAAAAAAAAAATCTTGAAAGTGTTGACCTTAGCAGTTGTGCGCCCTAAAACCACAAAAAAAATTCTTGAAAGTGTAGTGCTTTCTTCAACTTCCCAACGAGTTGGTGGAGAGCTGTCTCATATGATTTACCTGGCTGATATGCATGTTGGTTTGAATGTAGAGGAGCCCTACTTAACCTCCTTTCTCCAACATGCACATTAACCAGCTTTACCAATGTCTTACGAATGAAGGAGGACAGGCTGATTGGTCTCGTATCCTTGGCCTTGGTATGATCAATTCTCCCTGGTTTTGGAATGAAGACAACCTTCACTGCCCTCCAGGCATTGGGAATGATTCCTGCTGCTAGTCTAACCCTGAATAACCTGCATAGGAATCTAATAAGATTTTCTCCCGCTTGTTGCAGGAGAGCTGGAAAGATTCCATCGGGGCTAGGTGACTTGAACAGTTGAAATGTTCCCACCGCCCATTGGACCTTACTGAAATTGACACACTCCTTGGCCAAATCCCAGTCCTCTTTGCAAATTCCTGAGAACCGTTGTCTCTCAGGAATCACATTCTGGTCTGAGTTACCCACCAGAGTATATTGAGGAAAGTGAGTCTTGAGGAGCAGTTCCACCGATTCATGTGCTGTCTTTGTATACTCCCCATCCTCCTTCCTCAATGTTCCTCCTGGATTAGTTGGTACCCTAGTGAGGGTTTTATGAAGTCTCACTTGAGCAGTCGTGCCCTCCATGTCCTCACAGAATACCTTCCAGGATGCCTCCTTTGCCCGTCTGATGGCAAGGTTGTAATTGTCAAGGGCCTCACGATACTTTGACCATTGTCCTTTGCGCCTCGCAAGGTTAAACAGTGTTTGTACCCGTTTCCTTTGCATTTCCTGGTTATTTTTCCACCAAGGCACACTCCTATTTGTGCACTTCTTGGTGATTGAGCAATTGTTCTGGTATGAGGTCACTATAGCAGAGGTTATGACCTCTGCTACTTCCTGACACTCTGCTGGATTCCTTATTGAAGTTTTAATTTCCAATAGGCTGAAGTCAAGGTCTCTCCTATATGACTCCCAGTCCGTTTTCCTGGGATTCCTATAGGCCATGATCTATCTGGTTCCCATTTCAACCTTGAATTTAATATACATGTGATCTGATGAGGATGGCTCCAGGACCACATGCCACTGTTTGACATAACTGCCCATCATCATGGAACCAATTACTTCTTCCCTTCTACTATTCCTGAATGTAGGTTCATCACCCCTATTCAGGATCTACAAGTTGTTAGATAGGAGAAATTCAAGAAGGTGCTCACCTCTACTGTTGGTGTCCTTGCTGCCCCACGTTAGATTATGGGCATTGGCATCACATCCCAACAACAGTTCATCACCTTTCCAATGGCAGGCTTCCGCCAGTCTCCTCATTTCCACAGAAGAAGGAAAGCTGTGTTCGTAAGGAAGATATGCTGAGGCCAAAACAATTTCTCTCATGATACCTTCCTCACGTTGCTGCATCCTGATGGTCACCAGGTCCCTGAACAAAAATCCATCATTGGTATGAAAGGGATTCCATTTCTAACATAAATGCATGATCTGGAGTTTTTTAGATTTCTAGCATAAATCAGCTTACCTCCAGTACCACTGAGGCCTGATACACCCCCTTTGTATAAATAGGGTTCTTGTATCAGGGCCATGTCCACCTCCTGTCTCCCCAGGCGATGGCTCAGGGCAGCAGTGGCCCCTTTACTGTGCTGCAGGTTTATCTGCAGCACTTCCAGTCACATCTTGCTGCCATTATTGCCTTTAAGGTCTTTGATTACCCTGAAGGCGACCTGTGAGAACCCTAAAAACAGTTTCAGGCCTTGCTCTCGCATTGCCTTCAGGGACTTCTCTCCGACCTCCACCACCAGGGTTCATCCTTCTGGAACGACCTTTTGGTTAATTACCCTCCAATCCTCTGTCGAGACTTTTGGGTTCTGGACCCTTATTTTCTCGAACAGAGTCTTTGGAGAGACATTCTTAAGGATCTTTAGTACCCATATTGATACCTTTGTGGTCTTCAGGAGTTCGGCTGCTGTCTTGACCAGCAGCTTCACATCCCTATGTTGTGGGACACTCTTCATCTGGCTTCTCAGTTGAGACCAATACGGCTTGGGTGACCCTTGGGTGATCCAGCACAGCTCTCAACTTCATGGAAGCACGCAAGCCGTCCCGCCTGGTACTGAAGGTGCCTACTACAAGGCTGTGTCCCCTGGGAAGGACGCCATTTTACACTTCCTGTCAATCTCAGTTTTTAGTAATCTGTAATTGATTTTCCTACTTCATTTACTACATTTTTGTATTTTCACCTTTCATCAATTAAATTCTGTATCTCCCGTTACATCCAAGGATTTTGTCTTCCTGCTTATTTGGTCCTCTGCTGCCTTCACTATTTCATCTCTAAAAGCTAATTATTTGTCTTCTACCATTTTATTTCCCTTTGTTTCCATCAATCATTGCCTAAAGCGCTGTCTGAAACTCTTCAAAACTCTGGCTTCTTCAGTTTATCCAGATCTCATCTCATCTTATTTATCTGAATTTCTGCAGTTTCTTCAGTTTCAATCTACAATTTATAACCAATAACATAGGATCACGGTCTATATCTGCCCCTGGATATGTCTCACAATTTAAAACTTGGTTCTGAAATCTTTCATCATTATAGAATCAATCTAGTACCTTCTGTTGTCTCCAGATCTATTCCATGTATATGTTACAGGTCAAACCCGATTTTAGGATGAACTGTTCCGCCTAGGCCAAACAAGTTCTCCCTACATGTGATAGGACAAACCAGTTTAGCCTAGGCCAAACTAGTTCATCCTGTTAACAATAGGAGAAACAAGTTTAGCCTTGGTCAAATCGGTTTATCCTAGTTAGAATTTGCATGTTTTAGGACAAACCAGTATGTCCTAGTCGATGGTGACCAGCCTTCACGAACGGGGAATACCCGAATCACCTCTCGCCTGCCCCTCACGCCCTTTGACCACTCTTTGCTCGTCCTGTTTGTTAGTTTGCATTGATGAGTGAGCATGTTAAGTTGTTGGTTGTGTTTAAAAGAGTTTATTATAATCCTAGTATAATTGTGAGGCATTTTATCATGGATGAGCCTTCGTGTAGTAGACAAGCCAATCAAAAGCTATGGAGAGAAACGTTTTTGGAGGAAATTTTGCTGAGTGAAAACAAAAAGTCTTCTCATTATAATGTGTTATCAGCAGACGAATATGCGGATTTGGTTAAACAAGTAGAAGACGTGGAAAAGTTGGAAAAAAAAAGAAGACTGCAACGATTTGCTGTTTTGAAAATTGGTGATGTGAAAAAACTCATTTCATGGTGTGAAAGGAATATAAAATACTATCTTCCAGCCGATGAACTTTATGATGTGCTGACACAGCTCACATAGCTGTGGGTCATGATTGTCGTGAAATTATGTTAGCCGAGACATCAAAAAAATATGCCAATTTCATAAAGGAAATGATAGGCCTCTATTTATCAATGTGTGATGTTTGTCAACAGATGAAGGAAAAAGGGGAAGAGGACTAGTTTCAAAGCCAATTCTTCATTCGGAAATGAATAGCAGATGCCAAGTCGATTTGCCTGAATCCAAACACAACCAGACGAGAATTTTAAATTTATTCTAGTCTACCAAGATCATCTCACAAAATTTGTTCTCCTTCGTGCGTTAACATCAAAGAGGGCTGAAGAAGTGGCTTATAACTTGAATGATATATACCAAACTGTAGAGGCGCCGTGCATTCTTCAATCTGATAATGGCAGATAATTTCTCAATAATGTTATAAGAGAACTCGCAAATCTTTGGTCAGAACTGAAAATTGTGCATGGAAAACCAAGGCACAGCCAAAGTCAGGGTTCTGTTGAACGTGCCAACCTAGACACTGAAAATATGTTAAGTTCTTGGTTGAAGGACAACAATACGACGAAGTGGTCGGAAGGATTAAGGTATGTCCAATTCATGAAAAATCGAGCATACCACTCTGGCATAAAACAATCACCTTACACGGCAATGTTTGGAATCGAACCTAGAGTAGGGCTTTCCACTTCCCCATTGCCTTAAGAAATCATTAATGGTATTCAGGATGAAGATGACCTAAAGAAGACAATTGAAGATTGCAGCAAAGCTGAACAATATGAATACAGTGACGATGTTGGCATTGTGAAAATTGACACAAACGACAATGAACATGCTAGAAGAAGGGCGACAGAAAATTTACAAAAACAAGCAAAAAGAATGAAAGCTTCAACTGACAAATCCCATCCACCAGCTAACATTGAAGACAACGTAACCCTACCTATTCCAGATGTAGACAAAGGCAGAGGTGACCTTCGAAATGTAATTGGAGTAATACTTGAAAAGAGGGTCTTTACAAAGTTGGCACCAAACATGGCGTACTTGAAAAACATTATTGCAGGTATAATTTTAATATGATTTCCCGTACTTTTCTGAAAAAAGGAAAATAATAATAACAATAATAAAAACATTTGTTTTAACTATTTTTTTTTTTTTTTTTTTTTTAGAACGTATTTTGACGTCTGCATTTAGATGTGTGAGATATTAACCAGGATATTAAAATATCTTTAAGGACTGCAGCCACAAAGCATTCCGTTGGATCAGGTCAAGGCTTCGTGAAATGCAGCTGCATGAAAAACTGTATAACAAACAAATGCATTTGTAAGAAAAATTAAGTACTGTGCAATTCTAAGAGCCACCAGAGTAAACTTTGCAAAAATAAGTAAATAAACAAATTTCAGATATAGTGATATCTGTGCATGAATAAACTGTAAGTTGATACAGAGGTGAAATAACTGATTCATGAATAAATAAGTTTTATAAATCGCATTGACTATTCTATTTCTCGTCCTTTATTCAGTTTGCTTTGAAAAGCTTATAGAAGATACAAAGTAGGTGAAATTAGTTCAATTACTGTTGTGACGATTTACAGTGTTGATATATTTATCAATATTTACTCATAATAACAAATTTCTCTTAGTGTCACTGTATAAGGTAAAGATATTCTACCAAATGGTGACATATTAAAATCTGTGCCGGGCCGGCACTCGAACCCGGGTTTCCCGCTTTTCGTGGTCACCTAAACCACAAGGCTACCCGAACATGACTCCAGGACCGTCACAAACTTTCATATGCCACAGTGACTGCACTTATTAGTCAACTACATTCATCCCTTAGCACTCGCAGCTTAATCTGTATTCCCGCATCAGGGAGAATGAAACCATCGAGGCATTAACCTACGTTGTTATTGTCATTGCCCCGCTTAGGCACCTGTTAAATTATTGTATGGTGACGATTTAGAGTCTTGATATATTTATCAATATTTTTTCGCAATTGCGAATTTCTCTTAGCGTCACTGTACAAGGTATAGATGTTCTACCAAATGGTGACATATGAAAATCTGTGCCGGGCCGGGACTCGAACCCGGGTCACCATTTGGTAGATTTTCATATGTTACCATTTGGTAGAACATCTATACCTTATACAGTGACGCTAAGAGAAATTCGCTATTGCGAAAAAATATTGAGAAATTAGTTCAGATTAGGGCGTACATATTTGTCCTAAAAGGTGTAAATTCTAACAAGGATAAACTGATTCGACCTAGGCTAAATTGATTTCTCCTATCGTTAACAGGATGAACTAGTTTGGCCTAGGCTAAACTGGTTTGTCCCATCACAACTGGTTTGGCCTAGGCGAAACTAGTTCATCCTAAAATCAGGTTTGGCCTGTAACATATATAAACTGTTGTATCATCCTCGCTTCCATTTGTTGAGTACTCATCCCAGTCTAGTTTTCTGGAAAGGTACTGATGCAGGATCATGTTCAGCTAAAACAGTTCTATAGAGATTAGTATTACAAGTTTTATTGACTGAAGAATACAATACTTAACTTTATAGTAATAAGGACAGTTTACAACTCACCACAAAGATGTGGTGATGAGCTGTGACAGGCACACACATATAACACTTTCAGCTATCGGCCATGGCCTTCTTCAGAAAATAGAACACCCACGCAATCACACAGACACACAACACAGTCATATAACCAACACCTCCGGCTGCTGCACTTCGAATCACGCTCTGTAGTGTGTAAATTGGGGAATGGATGGGAGGGGAGAGGGGATAGGAAGGTTACGTCATGGTGGTGTTGATGGGTACAGCATGGCATAGATGGGAGTAACGAGATGCAGCTTAGAAATGGAGGGGAAATAATAAACAAAATAAATATAAATTTAATTAAAAATAAATATAATAATAAAAAATAATAAATAAAAAAATGTGCGCACACTGCATGTACACACACACACACTCACTCACTTTCATGCACCATTCAAACACCATCCCCGATTTACACATCGCAGACCATGATTCGAAGTGCAGCACCCGGAGGTGATGATTGTATGACTGTGTTGTGTGCCTGTGTGAGTGTTCTATTTTCTGAAGAAAGCCATGACCAATAGCTGAAATTGTTGTAGGTGTGCGTCTTTTGTATGTGCCTGTCATAGCTCGTCGCAACATCTTTGTGGTGAGTTGTAAACTGTCCTTATTACTATATTCAATTAATGATGAAAATTCTCCTCAGAGATGATAAATATTGTTGAAACGAGATAGAATGGCTGGCCAGTACTTACCTTTGTGCTGTACTGCAGATAGTAACATCATTTGTGTTACTATCGGCAGTACAGCACAAAGGTAAGTACTGGCCAGCCATTCTATCTCGTTTCAACAATATTTACTTATTACTATATTATAATTCCAACCTGGGAAGGTATTTCACTAAAACACAACACCACCCCTAAATATCTGGGTGTGACTCTTGACCGAACGCTTACATACAAAGAGCACTACACGATCACCAAATGCAAACTAGTTGCTAGAAATAATATTGTTCGCAGGCTCAAACTGGAGTGCCCAACCCAATACATTAAGAACCACAGCCTGTCCCTGTGTTCCTCAGCTGCAGAATACGCGTGCCCACTTTGGTACAACTCAAGCCACACTAAACAAGTGGATGTGGCTCTAAACGAAACCTGCCACATTGTCACGGGATGTCTAAGGCCAACACCGGTTGAAAAACTATACTGCCTGGCTGGTATAGCGCCACCTGGGATTAGAAGGGAAGTCACAGCCAGAATGGAACGATCAAAGGCATCGAAATTACCAACACATCCCCTTTTTGATTATCAGCCAGCCCATAGCATACTAAAATCAAGGAAAAGCTTTCTGCATGCAATGACGGAGCTCAACAAATCACCACAACTGACCAGGCTGGAGATGTGGAGAGCAAAGATCGGGGACCTGGGTGGGTGAATGATCCCACAGGAAGCACTCCCACCTGGCTATGAGGAGGACTGGATGACATGGAAGTCCCTCAATAGACTGAGGACCAACGTAACAAGATCCAAAATCAAAATGAGAAGGTGGGGCCTCTCTGATGCATCTGTCATATGCGAGTGTGGGAAAAAAAAAAAAAAAAAAAAAAAAAAAAAACCACCGAGCATCTGCTACAGTGTGAGTTTTAATATTCATAGAATATATGACATCAACTGCGATTGGGCAAAGCTGAAAATGTGTACCCAGCTGGGATTCGAACCCGGGTCTCCTGCTTTCTAGGCAGTTGCGCTGACCCCTACACCACTGGGGACACAGTGATCACCGCACCTGCAAGGACTACCCATGCATGCCTCCCGTCAGATACAAATTCCCAGCTTCGCCCTGCCCACAGTACTCAAACTCGTAGTTTAACTAATTCCCGTAAGAGTAAGGGCTTCAAATTTGCCCACCTCTGCCCACTAACGATAGGATCATTGCCCGTCACCGGTATATTATATATATACATGTGGCGTCTGTTCCGAAAGAACAGATGTTCCGTCTGATCCTGCAACTGTTATTAATTAATATTCATAGAATATATGACATCAACTGCGATTGGGCAAAGCTGAAAATGTGTACCCAGCCGGGATTCAAACCCGGGTCTCCTTGCAGGTGCGGTGATCACTGTGTCCCCAGTAATGTAGGGGTCAGCGCAACTGCCTAGAAAGCAGGAGACCCGGGTTTGAATCCCGGCTGGGTACACATTTTCAGCTTTGCCCAATCGCAGTTGATGTCATATATTCTATGAATATTAATTAATAACAGCTGCAGGATCAGACGTGACGTCTGTTCTTTCGGAACAGACGCCACATGTATATATATAATATGCCGGTGACGGGCAATGATCCTATCGTTAGTGGGGAGGGGTGGGCAAATTTGAAGCCCTTACTCTTACGGGAATTAGTTAAACTACGAGTTTGAGTACTGTGGGCAGGGCGAAGCTGGGAATTTGTATCTGACGGGAGGCGTGCATGGGTAGTCCTTGCAGGTGCGGTGATCACTGTGTCCCCAGTGGTGTAGGGGTCATCGCAACTGCCTAGAAAGCAGGAGACCTGGGTTTGAATCCCAGCTGGGTACATATTTTCAGCTTTGCCCAATCGCAGTTGATGTCATATATTCTATGAATATTAATTAATAACAGCTGCAGGATCATTCGTGATGTCTGTTCTTTCGGAACAGACGCCACATGTATATAGTGTGAGTTTTGTCCAGCCCGCTGTACCATGCTGGACCTGACTGGTGCATGTGATGTAGCCAGATTTTGAGCTAGCATAGTTTAATGTTTAATCCTGGGGAAAAGACCTTTGAACTGTTATCACTGTTACTTGTAAATATGTGTACTATTAATGGCTAATTTGTATTTATATTCATTGATGTTTATTTTTGTTTTTGTGTTTCATGTTATGTTTTGTACAAGATGCTTCTGACATGAATAAATAAAATAAAACTTTAGAACATATGTCTGTTTCTTCTCTCTTCTCATGGCATATTCTGTACGATGCTAGGTGCACTGTAACGTAGTTACTGCCTAGTTAATACCGAGTTCTGATCAAGTTCTGATGGGCATCCGAATGCATGTCGGCCCAGATATAGTAGTTTGTAGAGGGCAGGTGTCTACAGTTACTCCCTACAAGATGTGCGGTGCCAGCGAGCGATTGGCTTTTGGTCGACAACTGCCTTCGTTATGATATTTCTCTTGTGTCTGGTGAGTGGCACTGACTGTACACCACAACATCCCCCCCCCCCCAAAGTGCCGAACCGTTGTCGTGTAGGGAGCTTGACAATGGCGGAGATTAACCGGAGTCTGTAGCTTCAGAGGGTGGCAGACTACCAGCCAGGCCCCGCCATCCAGCCTGAGCTCGCAAGGGAACGTCCTTTTTGAAAACATCCGAAGGGCCCACATCCAGAACTGGTACCTAGCAGCCAGTACATTGATTTTCTGTTTATAATATGATGTGAGGGCTCCTGTCACTGAGTCATAAGAAAGTTCAGAAGGTTCCGTGGTGCGTGGTGGGAAACAGTTTCTTGACTAGACGGAACGCTGGGGGGACTACACACAATAACAGAAAATGAATTTTGGCAGTACCTTGTATTTTGTGAACTGTGGCATAGGCTTCGAACTGTTGCAGTCATACTGTCCAGTCTTCTTCTGCTTCTTCAAACTGGCGAAACAGTGGAATTACTGGTAGTGGTGGCTGCTGCAGTGGAACTTGCGTATTTTGTTGCACAGTTATGGCCAGAAGTTGTTGTACCATTGATAGGAGAGAAGCGATTTGTTGGCTCTGAAACTGAAACATCTGCATTAGCTGCTGTGCATCGAGCACAGGAAGCTGTGGCGCAGTGGCAGGGATATTTGTGTTAGTAGGGATAGTCATTTTGCAAAAACAACAAGAACAAACAAGGCAAAAATATGGAAATTTACTCGTCTCGCTGTAATAGAAAGCCCAAAAGATAATATACTGGTATAGCCGAGACCTGTAGTAAAGCAAAATAATAGTGCAGCGTAATCAATTTAATAACTCATTTCAATGTGGGTTGTTGTAGTCCTCGTCGCCATTTGTTGTATTATCCTCGTTTCCATTTGTTGAATACTCGCCCAGGTCTAGTTTTCTGGAAAGGTACTGGTGCAGGATCATGGTCAGCTAAAACAGTTCTATAGAGATTAGTATTACAAGTTTTATTGGCTGAAGAATACAATAGTCAACTTTAGAACATACGTCTGTTTCTTCTCTCTTGTCACGGCATATTCCGTACAATGCTAGCTGCACTCTGACATAGTTACTGCCTAGTTCATAGCCGAGTTCTGACGGGAGTCCAGATGCATGTCAGCCTAGATATAGTAGCTTGTAGAGGGCGCGCGTCTATGGTTACTCCCTCCAAGAGGCACAGCGCCAGCGTGCGATTAGCTTTCTGTTGACCGCTGCCTTTGTTATGAACATTCTCTTGCATCTGGCGAGTGGTGCTGACTGTACGCCACAACACAAATTTCTCACGATTCTTAAACCAAGCGTTTGTTATAGTCAAATTATGTTTTGTGCAAAATTCTACCAGGCAGTTTCCTCTTATTCCTTTTACCTAGTCCGTATTCCCACACACTCTACCACTTACTACTACTGATTTCCAGTCTCCCATGACAATCAGTTTTTCCTTTCCCTTAATTGCCTGAATAATTTCTTTCCTCCACATACTTTCTTCAATTTCATCTTTGACAGAGCTAGGTGACATACAAACTTTTATTATTGTGGTTGGTGTTGGCTTCACATCTATTCTGGCTATGATAATGTGACAGCTATGCTGTTCATAATATGTTATGCACATTCCTATTTTCTTGTTCATTATTAGACCTATTCATGCATTACCCCCCAAATGACTTTGTATTTATAAACCTGTACTCATCTTACCAGAGGTCCTGTATATTTTTCCACTGAACTTCAACCTATCCATTTCCCTTTTTAAATTTTCTAACCACTCTATCCAATTAAAAGATCTAAAATTCCACACGTTGATTTGTAGGATGCCTGTTCTGTTTTCCTTGATGACAATATCCTGGGTAGTCCCCATACACAGATCTGAATTGGGCACTATTATATCTTCAGAATATTTCATCCAAGACGATGCCATCATCATATATTCATACACTAAAGCTGCATGTTCTTGAGAAATATAATGGCTGTCCCTTGCTTTCAGCCATTCACAGTAACTATATAGCAAAGCCAATTTAACTGATGTTACAAGGCCAAATCAATCAATCATCCAGACTGTTGCCCCCTGCAACTGCTGAAAAGGCTGCTGCATTTCTTCAGAAACCACACATTTGTCTGGCCTCTCCACAGATATCCCTCCGTTGTGGTTGCATCTATGGTCACATTATCTATATTGCTGGGACATGCAAGCCACCCCACTTCTGCTCTCTGGGAAAATTTTTAAGAAATGGGTTTAAAAAAGTGGCTCGTATTGAAATGTCCATAGAGCATGGAGCTGACATATATTATCCTCTGGAACGCAATATTAAATATCTGTAAATGCAGCTAGGTATATCACAATGATGTTATTTCTAAACTGTATGTAATCTGTATTTATATAAATTGTGTGTAAGTAGTTTAAATTTAATTACTCCTACATTGCTACATGCATGTAGAAATACATGTTTAGAGCTGTTAAATAAATAAGTGAACCTTGGCAATATCTGTGGTTCATGGGTGGTAGACACATTGTAATAACACCTGAAGATTTTTTTCACTTGCCTCCTCCCTATGATGTGCAAGATAATACAGAATTAAGAATCACATTTATATGGAGTAATGTTCCACTCCTTGAACCCCAAATACAAATTTAGGTTTCATATATCACTTGGACAATGGCCATGCTGCAGGGGACACACTGGTTCCCACTAGATCGCTGAAGTTAAGCACTGTCAGACTTTGCTGGCACTTTGATGGGGCACCATCTGGATCTGCTGAGCATTGTTGGCAAGTGGGAAACAATCAGCCCTTGTCAAGGAATTGAGCTGCTACTTTATTCAGAAGTAGCAGCTCTGGGTCCGAAAAACTGACACAACGGCCAGGAGTTCAGTGCACTGGCCACATGCTCTACATACCGCATCCAATGACACCTTTGTGTAGAGGATTACATAGCATTCAGTCAGTATCTGATGGACTTTTAATGGCTTATGGGATGGAATATAGATTTTTTTACAACACTTGCATTGATAATCCACTGGAATTATAAAATCAATGGGACAGTGGCAGTTAGATGACTATTAATGTTGGTGAATAGAAGCTATGAGACTGGTGAAATACCATCAGACTTTTAGAAAAATGTCATCCACATAATTCTGGAGATAGTAGGCCCGATAAATGTGAGAACTATCACACGATCAACTCATGGACCCAATCTACTGATGAAGGTAGAAAATTGAGGATTTATTAGACAGCAATCAGTTTGGCTTTAGGAGAAGCAATATGCACTTTAGTCTGTTAATGGTAGCAACATTGAAGAAAAACCAACACATCTTAACAGGATTTGTTAACTTGACAAAAGTGTTTGACAATGTAAATTGGTGCAAGATGCTTGAAATTCTGTGACGTGTCCAGAATCTAATATGAATATTTTCTGTGGGGAGCCCATCCCTGAGCAAGTGACATAAAGCTGTCCGTGTGAGAAACATGAGGATTTCAAATACACTCCACACTTTTAAGTAGATTGCCCTGTGATTTATTATCATAATGAAAAATGGAAGTCTCACTGCAAACTACAGTCTGTAAAGTTAAAAGCCAGATCTGTCAGAAATAATGGGTATTCATAGGATGTTCACTGTTTAATTCTCTTCCTTTCCTTGTAGTTCTATAGAAGTCTATTGCTTCTTCCTACAGTGGTATGTGCTTTACAGTTCAAAGTAGCATCAAAGTTCTCAACAGCACTGTTATCTTTCAGGAATTTCCTTAAGCTCACTGGAATACAGGAGTGTACGAGCGGTAAATAAGAAATGTGATAAAATGTGATGCTTTATGTGAAAAGTTTTTACCTGTTGCCTTTTATATGATTTCATGTTTTTTCAGTTGTATGTTGTACAATTGTATAATTTTTCAGGTATATATTCGTTTGTGTAAGTACTGTATGTCTGTAAAATCTGTTGTGAATTCCATCAGTACTACAGTAGTAATAGATTAAATCTTGGTGCATGATGAGGTGGTTTTCCATTAACGTTACTGTGTTTGTGCTCGTACCTCATTAACTAAGTGTCATACTGTGATACAATTTCGAAGGTACATTCAGCTGAATGTGTATACTGTTTGTAAAATTTCCTGTGGTTACAATATGTAGTGTAGAAATTATAAATTACAGTGTTATACTGAATGCCATAGTTTTACTCTGTGAACAGTGGAAAAGTAGTAAACAAGAAACTTTTTTCCTTTCATCATTTTGCTATGGTTGTAAGTGAGAAAAAGTTTCATAAAGGTTTAAAGTTTATTGTAAGTTGCTAAGTGCTCTTCTTCTCAAATAGTGAACTGATAAAATCACACTATCACATGCCGCAAGACGGGGATTTTTTCTTTGTTTATGGCGTCATATCTCCTAAACTATCAGCCCTATCACAAAATCCTTTCGTAGCTGATTTCTTCTACCTATAAACTACATTCCTGCCAAATTTTAGCTTCATAAGTAGAGTAGAGATTTCATGTTTAGTTAGTCAGTGAGTGAGTGAGTGAGTGAGTGAATGAGTGTGTGGGTGTCCTTTTGCTTTTATATAGATATATATTGAAGAAGCAATGACAGAAATGAATGAAAGGTTTGAGTGTGGGATGAAATTCAAGGTGAAAGGATATCAATGATAATATTCACTGATAATATTGTTATCCTCAGTGAAAGTGAAGAATAATTACAGGATCTGTTGAATGGAATGGATAGTCCATAGAATACACTACATAGACAGAGAAAACAGCAAAAAGAAAAAAAATAATGACAAGTGAGTAGCCCAGTTGCAAAAGTGGCTAAGTCAGTTTCAAAAGATTTTTGGGAAAAGCTGAAAATGTAGCCTTGCTCTCACTGCAATGTTACAACAGTGGTTAATGTCTCAAAAAAGACCAAATTTTAAATGTCTCTATAATCCTAGATTAACCTCTTATTAGTATTTTTATCTAAAAATTTGTACTTAGCCCATTTTCCAACCAAATCAGCCAGTTAACCGCTTTTGCATCTGCATCGACGGCCATGACGGAATTTAATCAGTTGCAAAATCAGCCAAAAAATTAATTCCAATGTATATCTGACTATGGCGGTAAGAATGCTAGACTACAGTAGTATGCTAAAATAATGTGAAAGGAAGAAAATTAAACTAAGAGAGTGCTGAAATACTGTTTTATTTTAAATATTTAAACCTGTACATAAAAAATTTAACATGGATTATTACAAGGTACAATATTAGTCACATTGAATCACTGAATTAGGTCTTAACACCTGTTATGAAAGTAAGAAATCTTTGGAAACAAATATTGGAAAACGAAATATAGCAAACAAATGATCACAAGGTTAAATGAAGTATACAGTGTTTAAGCTATGTTTTGGGAATGGTCGTCATCTAAGAGCTCAAAATCAAGTCCTTCATCATCGCCATTTCAACATTCGCCCGTTTCCATGATCTTCTGCTGCTCAAAAACGTCAGTGTAGAATTTTAACTTCTCCTCCTTGGGCCATGTCTCTCCCCAGTGCTGTTCTAAGAGCTGCTTAACATCCATAATTTTAACTTTTTTCAGTGGGACACCTTTTGGAATCTTCTCAGCAAGAGCTTCTTTCATGATATGTTTTCCTCTTATAATAAGTGATTTTGGCTCTCCACTTTCTAAATTGAAGAACGCTTCTCCTTGCACAAGACATAATTTTCTGTTTGCTGCCTTTGTGATGATAATTCTCTTCAACTTTTGAAACTGGAAGTGCCAGGATCCAGGAGCTTTTTTATGACATCAGTCGCCATATTCTTTCAGTCTCTCGCTTTGCAGTTGTCCAACCCAAAATGCACCACTATGGTGAAATTTTCCATTATGCCGATGTATACACTCAATTTTGAAAATTTTCTCTCCATGTTTCAAAAAACTCTATCAGGCGGTATAAAAGAATGACCAGTGATTGGGAACCACACTTCAATGCTCTCTATGTGTACTGGAGCAGCGTACATAACCAGTACATCAACATCCCAATAACTGTTGTATTCTTGTTTTGCCCACCACATCCATCCAAAAAGAGGTATAGTTTAGTGTCACCATGCAAATTGGTTTTAAGCAGCTGATGATGAGCAGAAGCAATCTGATTCACCTGATCTGGGACTTTTATAATGACTAAATTTTTCTGGCAGTTGTAACGTAAAATAATTTGACTTTTGATGTCTTCCTTCAGTCTTTCACAAAAGACTTCGCTCCATACTTTGTGAGATGTAAGCTGATGTTCTAAATTTTTCTTTTCCACTGTCTGATTTTCCAAGGAAATTCTGCTTTGTAAAGATGAGCATGGAGAACATGTGTCAATATAAGGTGCTCCAAAGCCAATATTAAAAATTAAAATTATTCCAGAATATTGTCCAGTAGTAGTCATACTTCATGTCCAGATGGGAGTGTTTATTACAGAACATTTCCCACATTAATTTTACATTTAATTCACTGGCAATGTAGCATTTTTCCTCTAGAATAGTGACTTTCAATCGGCATGAATTGTTCAATATGTCTGACAACTGCAGTTTTCCTATTTTCATACAACTTTGTTCTTCTGTCACCTCCTCTTCTTCCAGCAGTTGCAGGTGAGGAATTGTTCATTATACTCTGACAAATTTTGTTGAGTCTCATGTTTTTGATCTGCAAAATCCCCATGAAAGACGCTCAGCAAACACTGATGTTTATAGAAACTCCTTGACATTTTTTGGAGGCACAAACTCCATAGTTAGTTGCTTTCTTGATGCTTTATCTCCTATATGCTTAGATATTCGAGGAAATGACACAGTGACATGCTGTCGAATGTAGTTGCTCTCACATTCTCGGTTATTTGTTCATAAAATTTTTGATGGATTTGCCATATGTCCTGCACAGTGACATTTACATTTCAGCTTTCCAGCAGAATGTTTACAGTTTGGCATCTGTGGAAGCCCTTACGGTTGGTACCTGAAGATAAATGAAAACAAAAACCAAGTGATAGTAGTTTCATATGAATGCAATCTGAAGTGCAGTGTTTATATTTACAAGAAATATGTAACCAAAAAGTTTAGGTAATGTTGCTAGGTCATTAATTCCAACAACATTCAACCTTTAATCAATATTTGAAAATTAGGATAAGCAGTGGTCTTCCTTACCTCTTCCTTTTCTCGACTTTTTGTTTCCATTGCTGTACATTCTGACTTCTCTTCCTAGAATTAGAGTTTCTCGTGGCGTCTTCCCTCTCATCATTAAAGCTACTCTTAAGTTCTATTGTCATCCACATGTATTTCAATAGTAGAAATTTCTTCATTATCCTTGTCCATTTTGAAGTGTGCTACAATAAAACTGCCTACAAAGTCATTTTAAAATACATAGTGGAACGAGTGTGCTGGTCAGTCTTTTTATGATATAACAATGTCTTCTCACACTTCCCTTGCTACAATGTAGCAATAGAACCAGAAACATATGAGAATCTATCCAGTTCTGCCAGCCAAAACATTTTAGTCATGTGTAGTTAAAAATCGGAACTTTTAAAAAGTGTTACATGTGACAAGACAATATGTCCGGTTCTGCAACCGTACCCTTTGTTGGTGGCTATTATCCCTTAAGATTCAGCCTCTTTTGCAACCGAATAGGATTTGGCCACTTTTGCAACACAACATGTAGAAAACATAGCAGCTTTTGCACCCACATGAAATTTTTGCACCTCATTTTAAAATACATAGAGCTGTTTTTGAAGCCTGATGGATACATTATTAGATAGGCCATGAAAACCTGTACAAGAAGGTGTCTCTAACTCAATTTTTTATTTTTGGTCACACAGTCACTTGGGTACTCAAGTATTGGAAATGAAAGAAGTAAGAAACTTAATATCCAAATTAGTGATCAGGACGCAAAGAAAGTTAAGGATTTCTGCTACATTAGAAATAAAATAACCTACAACATATGAAGCAAGGAGGACATAAATAGTAGATTGGCACAAGCTAAGAAGACATACATGGTCAAGAAGAATCTACTGGTATCAAACATTGACCTTAATGTGAGGAAGATGATGCTATGACCATATGTTTGGAGCATAGCTTTGTAGGAAAGTGAAACATGGGCAGTAGGATTGAAGCATTGGAGTTGTGATGCTACACACAAATGTGAAAAATTAGGTAGACTGATGATAATTTACAATGAATGAGGAGGTTCTCTGTAAAGTTGGCAAAGAAAGCACCACACTGGCAAGAAGAATGTACAGGATTATAGGATATGTATTAAGTTATCCAGGGATAATCTCACAGGTACCATACTAAAAGTATCTGTGGAGGTAAAAATTGTAGAGGAATACAAAGAATGGAGTAATTAAGAATGTAGGGTGCAAGTATGGTTCTGAAATGAGGAGGCTGCTGCAGGACAGGAATTAATAGGAAATTAAACCTGAACCCTAGTCAAGTAGTACAATAAGAACACAACTTGGTACATGTGTTAAGTTGTTTGTGTATGTGTGTGGGTAAGGGGGAGAGTGAGGGGATTTTTATGAGTCCTAAAACAGAGGGGTTTATCTTTACTCAAGCCATTACTTGTTTTCTATCAGTGACTTTCCATTATTATAATAAAAAGTTTGACTGATTCATTCACTCATTCATTCACTGTGTTCCATGGACTCCATCAAGAACAACAACCTCCAAGGATGCAGAAATAGTCATATGAGACAAATACATAACAGAAAGTTATGAACAATTAATTATCAATATTACTGTTAAGTACTAAGAAAACTGTACTGCTTCCTCAGTTTTATTCCATAGCAGTTGTTTATCTGGTATTGGCAGTTTAATATTTACTTGATTGCAATGACAAATTTCAAAGAAATCTTTCGTATATGTATGAATACAGAGCCTTGTTCTTATGGGTTTGGCATGGAGTTGTAGCCCCAGTAATAACCACATGTACTTTAATTCATACTTTATTGTCAACAAACCAAAAGCTGCAAGACTGAACATAAAAAAGGCTGGCAGGCACAGGGAAGCTGTGGTCCCAAAGCAAAGATGCCAGCTGTAAAGACATGACACACACTCTCTATCTATATGAGATTGAGCAGTCACCCCCCCCCCCCCCACAGTGTGAAGTACATCTTGAGAGGGCAGGGGGGTGGCAGGGAACCAAGGCATCAGGCATCAGTACCCTCGGCAGCCAAGTGATTGAGGGCTTTACTGTTTCCGGTGGTAGTGAAGTATGTGGGCGATGGCGGGTCGCCAGAACGCTGACGATGGAGTCATTGAGATGCCAAGGGTGGCGAACAGTGTGGTCTGGATGTGTAGGCAGTTCAGCGGAGACCACTGGAGTGATGATGAGCACCTCAACAGACAGCAGCAGGAAGGCATGGAGGCATGTAAGATGATGGTGGCCAGAGGAGGGGGAACGGACCCGATGAATTCTAGGTATGGGAAAGAGGGGAGGGGGAAATCGAGGAAAAGGTGACGGGGTGAATGCAAAGAGAGAAAGGGGGAAGGAGTAACAACAGGAGGGGGCCTGGAGAGGCTAATGGGGGAGGGGAAGGGTCAGAAGAGTCTGGCAGAGGAGGAGGAGAAATGGTTTCAACGTATACGGGTTTGATCCTGTTTATAGTAACGGTGATTGGAGCATTATTAATGGAAATGAAGAATGTGTTGTAACCCCTCTTCAGGACCTGGTGATGGCCAGGATACGGGGGCTGAAGAGGGGAACGGACAGTGCCATCATGGAGGAATACATGCATGCATGTTGCCAGTGAAGAAGGGACAGGAAGAACAGGAATGGCATGGCTAGATGGGGAAGAGAGGGAAAACTTTGAGCAGTGAAGGTGTTCATGATCGACAAAGGATGGAAGATTGGAGGGTGGAGGACGAGGAGGGGAGAGGTGGATAAGTTCACTGGGAAGAGACAGGGTTTGGCCATAGACAAACTCCGTGATGGTGCCTTTTAGGTTCACTTTGTAGGTGGTGCAAAGACCAAGGAGGACTAAAGGAAGAGATTCTAACCAAATAATGTCATGGCACATAAGGCTGCCTCTAGAGAGCGGTGCCAATATTCTACTAAGTCATTTCCTTGAGGGTGCTATGCTGTGGTGTGGATACATCTGATACTAAAGAGGTTGCAGAGCTTTTGAAAAATAGAAGAGTCAAACTGTCAGCCCTGGTCCTCTGCCATGATGTTGGGAAGGCACGTGGCTTCAACCCAGTGAGTGGTGTGATCACAATGGAAGTAAGTAGATAGCAAAATGTCAACTGGGGGAAGGGGACCAACTAGATCAATATGAACAAGCTGTAAGTGGCCAGCAGGGATAGGAAAAAAGCCCAGAGGAGGTGAGGTGAGGTGTGTGTGTGTGTGTGTGTGTGTGTGTGTGTGTGTGTGTGTGAATTTTGCTTTTATGGCAGGGAGCCCAGGCTTGGCAATTGGGCCTCAAGTTTTGCCAAATAAACTGGTCCATGACCAACTTAGTGGAGGCCTTTACTCCAGGATGAGCAAGAATGTGTAGTTTATTAAAGATCTTGCCTCTGAGGCAGAAAGGAATATGGGGGCGAAAAGTGTCTGTGGATTCGTCGCACCAAGCCTCACCTGATACACCACGGAAGGTGGTGTGGATAGGTCACAAAGAAGAGAAAGAGTCCTGAATGAATTGCATAGTGTTGTCTTTCGTGTCCCAGCCTCGTCGCTGGTTTTGTGTCTCGTTTCCGTCGTAGGTGTCGGTGGCCGAGTAGAAAGACCGACACAGGAATAAAGGATGCACACTTGTGCAGGTAGGAGGTGACCAACAAGTGGAACAGCAGAAACTTGAAACACTAGAATAAATTAGAACGAGATATATATTTCTTAGAGACTTAGTAATACTTAACTTTTACATAGCTCAGTACTGCAGAATGCTGATACATAGTTGAGCTAGAGGCCTGCCTAGTGCCTATCCGATAGCCAAGTCTTCACTGGCCCCTATCTGATTCCAAAGTGTTAACTGGTTCCTATCTCAGTCCCAAGTGAACGATGTCATTCAGTGGTGGCCACGAGCGGAGTTGTAGCAGAGGGCGCTCGTGGCTGACGTCGTAAGAACGCCACACCGTGTGTGCATGGCAGCACGCGGCGAAAGTAGGTGGCGCGCACTTTAGACTTGTGCGACACCACATTGTCATGAGCCGCTTGAAGAGCAGTGAGCTGAGAGGGGTCTAGGAGAGAAGAAATCACATCAATGGGCGAGAGGAATATGGCAACAACATTGTCCATACCTTTGATGTAGCAGACGCTGGTGGTAAATTGAGAAATGTAGTCAAAATAGTGGAACTGATGGGGAGGAGTGTCCGCCAGAGGGTTAGTGAGAGCAGCTGCAAGAGGTTTGTGGTTGCTAAGAATGTAGAAAGAACGGCCTCATAGATGGCCAATAGTTCTCAATCAAAGTAAAGTATTTGTTTTGAGCTTTGTTGAGTTTCTTTGAGAAAAAATTGCAGAGGAGACATGACACCGTCAAGGGTTTGGCTGAGAACTGTGCCAATGGCAGTGTCACTTGCATCAGTGGTTATGAAAAGTTCAGCATCAGGATGCAGATGAGCAATAGTGACAGCTCAAGCAAGTAGGTCTTTGAGAACAGGTAATGAAGAAAACATAGCACCCATCCAGGGAACAGTCCGATCACCAGAGGTGTGTTTGCCAACTAAGGCGACAGTGAGTGGGACTTGCAGCTCGGCAGCACCAGGTAAGTGTCGTCTATAGTAATTAATGGTGCCTAGGAAACGAGGTAATTCTTTGAATGTTGTAGGAGGTGGCAAGTTCCTGACATGGTTAATCTTTTCAGGAGGGGGGGTTATCCCATCCGCGATAACCATGAAACTGAGGGAAACCACTGAACTCTGATTAGTTGGCTTTAGCGGTCATTAAGTTTGATGTCAGCTGTAGCTGCAGCCAAGGTATCAATAAGGATTTCTAAATGTTTCTTATTCTCCTTGACCGAGTTACTGGATATTAAAATGTCATTGAGGTATACAAAACAAAACTTCAGGAGGAATAAAATCTCATTAATAAAATGCTACCAAGTCTGAGTGGCATTTTTAAGGCCAAAAGACATGAACTGGTAGTGGATTAAACCTGTGGGACTAGTGATAGCGGTCTCTTCATTGTCCTCAGGAACCACAGAAATTTGCTGGTAAGCACACTTTCAGTCCAGAACTGAGGACAATTTTGTGCCTGCCAGAGTCAGTGTGAAGTCAGCAATGGTCAGAATAGGATAATTGTCCATTAGGGTGTGAGCATTGAGCCTGCAGTAATCTCCACACATACACTAAGAACCGTCTTGCTTGCGCATCAAATGAATAGGACATGACCAGCTTTGGGACGAGGGCTCAATGACACCTAACTTTAAGAGGTCTGCAATTAGTTCTTTGAGGTCTGCCGATTTCTCCCAGCTAAGATGGCGTGGTTTGCTAGAGATGGGAGAACCATCAACAAGATAGAGTTTGTGAACCACAACATTCATAACCACTGAGACACCATGAGAAGCGCGAGTCACATGGAGTCTGTGAGGGGGGGGAGGGGGGGGGGCTCAGCAGTGCTCATGGTCGATGGAGCGAGCAGAGGCATCAGGCAAGTTACAGTTCTGGCCACAGGTTTACATGGGGGAGTCACAGGCACTCTGGGGTATGATGGCATTGTGTAAGAGTTCCTCAGGTGGCCACTAGCTGGTGGAGGTGTGTGCATCATGGTAGCAGACTGCTAGACTTGTGGAGTGGAAACAAGTGACGATCGTGAGGTGCGAGAGGAGGAGGAATTGTTACAGGCAGCCACCAGAGTGGGACACTGCACAGGCTGAGCATCTAGGCAAGACATTGGCATGGAAACAGAGGTCTGTTTACAAACATCCCCATACGAACAGCTTGGAGGGGGAGAACTGTCATAAAGCACAGTCACAGAGGTACAAATGGCCACACAATGGAGAAAAGTCAGTAACAGAATGAAACACATACAAGCCCCTGTGAATGTCAGAGCAGGAGGCACCACCTAAACCATCCTGTGCTGGGCATTGATGCTTGCTGCATCACTGAAACAACTATGAAAGTAGCAATAAGGGTGATAAAGAGCTTGCTCTTGCGGGAAGGAAATGAGCAGGGGCGATCCATCCTTGGTGTTGGAGGAGATGCTTGCAGGGAGTGCCGGTGGGCATGATGGAGTTGGCAAAGCTGACATCCAGTCTGCTTGCAAGTGGCTGTGCATGCCCAGTTTCTTTCCAGCAGTTTCTGTTTAGTTGTCCTTGTCTCCATGTGTTCAGTCCTTCCCGGCCTGTATTTCAGGAAAGTTTCTATTATGATGCTTGGTATGCATTGACATCTCTAACAGCTATACAGATTACTAATACAAGTTTTATTTGCTGAAGAATACAATATACTCAACTTATAATATCTCTGTCTGTTCTCTTCTTGCGGTGGTGTCTTCTTCCTGAATGCCAACTGCACTGAGTCCTAGCGACTACCTATTTCAGAGCCGAGTTCAGATGGGCTCTTCCAGACACATTTCAGCCTATATATAGCCGCTTGTAGAGGGCGCACCTTTTGGTTTCCCCCTCCTAGATGTGTGGCACTGGAGTGTGATTGGCTGCCAGTTGTCCGCTGCCTTCGTCATGATCGTTCTCATTCGTCCGGCATGTGGCACTGACTTTACACCAGAACAGTTTCCTTGTTGCGTGTGTGGCCCCACCCAGCAGGGGTGCATGCTGGCAAGTTTACATCTTGGACAGAGATTGCAGCTCACATGCTTGACATAGGTAGGCGTCACACACCCTGTCAGCAATGCAGATGCATTCACTTGGAGTCTGAAGAATTTTATACACGAGGGTAATATGGACTGCAAGCAGGCGCTTGCTCGACCAGACAGGCATGAGGGTAGAATACAGCATGCCATGTTCGTTGACAAAAAGACATAGGTGGTGCCAGAGCTGTGATAGCTTCTTGTCCCCCAGGTGTTCTTCATGGGTCATGTGTCTGCTAGTATCTTCTGGCATGCCAGTGACCCTCTTGAGGTTGGTTTGTTTGGCAATGGAATGCCAGTAGGTCGCTGGAGGAGAGGTCACAAGGTTGCAGATCAAATTTACATGTTCATGAAGTTGTGTGATTAGGCATAAGTAACGAGCTGAGTCATTGAATGAGTAATGGTTGAATATCTGCTCAGCAATGGCGAACCACATTGTGGGAGCCTCGAAGGAGAAAGATGGTAGTTTAGGAAGGTGCCCAGGTGGTGGCAACGGTGATGCCTCCGGAACACCAGTAGAGCATGTGACACCAATTTGATGTGGTGTTGCGAGAGCTCAACCCACTTGTCATTTCTGGTAGAGCCTCAAAGATGAGAGAGCGGGTTGCGGCAGGAAGAAGCGAGATGTTGCGGGCGACCGGCACAGAAGATGCATTGGTGTGTGCCATGAAAGCAGGTGGATGCACAAAAGGGTGTGGCCGAGAATGTTCTTGTGTGTCAACAGTGTGGTACAGTGGAAGCGATTGTTGAACTTGCGACACAGTAGAGCATCATGTGATGTGAGAAGCACAAAGGACAAACCAGCACTTTGAGAATGGTTAAAGTTTTCATCACCATTGACAGAGTGAGAAGATCTGTTCAGAGAGTCACTAAACATGCTCAGTGGTATAGACTGCACAAAGCTGGCTGACACATTGCTAGCATAATCCAAGTCATCTGCGTGGGCAGAAAAAGGTCCATCCACAACACACAAAAATTTCCATAATTAATCTGGCAGTTGATGCATTAACTGTGGTGAATGCTGGGAGAGGCAAGTCCAAGTCCATTAGCACTGACAAAATTATTAGAAGCAACTGCACCTCATTGAAGGAGCATGTGGTTAGCAGAAGGATACACACACATGCTCAGCGGGGCTGTTGCCAGTTTGAAATACGAATTTGGTAAACTCAAAAAAAAACTAATACAAAATATGGGATGTCTACTTAAAATTACCAACTTATCTTTACATAGTCTTGCTCCTGTAAATATAATTATCTTTTCCACTCAACCAGTATTTGTTGAACCACAGACATTGCTGAGGTGGGGTGGCTTGAGTGCCTCAACGATACAGATAGCCATACCCTAGGTGCAACCATAACAGAGGGGTATCTGTGGAGAGGCCAGACAAACATGTGGTTCCTGAAGAGAGGCAGTAGCCTTTTCAGTAGTTACAGGGGCAACAGTCTGGATGATTGACTGAGCTGGCCATGTAACATCAGCTAATGTGGCTTTGCTGCAGTTACTGCAAACGGCTGAAAGCAAGGGTAAACTACAACCGTTACTTTTCCCGAGGACATGTAGCTCTACTGAATATATGATGATGGCATCCTCTTGAGTAAAATATTCCGGAGGTAAAATAATCACCCATTCGGATATCTGGGCGGGGAGTACTCAGGAGGATGTGATCATCAGAACAGACAACACTGGCATTCTAGAGGATCGGAGCGTGGAATATCAGATCCCTTAATTGGGTAGGGAAGTTAGAAAATTTAAAAAGAGAAATGGATAGTTTAAAGTTAGATATAGTGGGGATTAGTGAAGTTCAGTGGAAAGAGGAACAGGATTTCTGGTCAAGTGAGTATAGGATTACAAATACAAAATCAGTTGGTGATATTACAGGAGTAGGTCTGATAATGAATAAGAAAATATGGACACGGGTAAACTTCTATGAACAGCACAATGATCGCATTATCATAGTCAAGATAGATACGAAGCCAACACCAACAGTAGTACATGTTTACATGCCAACTAGCTCTGCCGATTTTGAGGAGATCAAAGAAATGTATGAGGAGGTAAAGGAAATTATTCAGACAATTAAAGGAAAGGAATAATTAATTGTTATGAGAGACTGGAACTCAGTAATAGGAAAAGGAAGGGAAGGGAAAATAATAGGTGAATATGGACTGGGCAAAAGAAGTGAAAGAGGAAGCCGCTTGGTAGAATTTTGCATGGAACATAATTTAATTATAATAAACACCTGGTTTAAGAATCATGAAAGAAGGTTGTATACATGGAAGAGACCAGGGGACACCGGAAGGTACCAGATAGATTTTATAATGGTAAGACAGAGATTTCGGAACCACGTTTTAAACTGAAAGACATACCCAATATTGACTCTGGCCATAACTTATTGGTCACAAACTGTAGGCTGAAACTGAAAAAACTGCAGAAAGGTAAGAAAATAAGGAGATGAGACTTGGATAAATTGAGGGAACCTGAAGTTCTCAAGAATTTCAGAGGGAGATGTAGGCAACAACTGACAGAAACGGGGGGAAATAAAACAGTAGAAGAGGAATGGGTAGCATTGAGAGATGAAATAGTGAAGGCAGCAAAGGACAAAATAGGTAGACAGGCCCGACCCACAAAAAAATCCTTGGATATCACAGGAAATATTAAATTTATTGATGAAAGGAGAAAATATAAGGATTCAGCAGATGAGGCAGGCAAAATGAAGTACAGACGACTAAGAAATGAGACTGACAGGAAGTGCAAAATGGCTAAGCACGAGTGACTAGAAGGCAAATGCAAGTCAGTAGAAGAATGTATAAATAGGGGGAAAATAGATATCGCCAACAGGAAAATAAAAGAAACATTTGGAGACAAGAAAAGCAGCTGTATGAATATAAAGAACTCAGATGGAAAACTAATTCTCAGCAAAGAAGGGAAAGCTGAAAGGTGGGAAAAGTATATAGAGGGGCTCTACAAAGGAAATGAACTTATAGACAATATTGTAATAAGGGATGAGGAAATATGTGAAGATGAAATAGGAGATACTATACTGAGAGAAGAATTTGACAGAGCCCTGAAAGACCTAAGTCCAAACAAGACCCCTGGAGTAGATGTCATTTGCTCAGAACTACAGCCATGACAAAACTATTTCACCTGGTGTGTAAGATGTATGAGACAGGCGACATACCCTTGGACTTTAAGAAAAATGTAATGATCTCCATGATAAAGAAAGGTGCAAACAGATGTGAAAATTACAGAACCATCAGTTTAATATGTCATGGTTGCAAAATTGTAACACGAATTATTTACCAAAGGATGGAAAAGCTGGTAGAAGCTGACCTCGGGAAAGGGTAGTTTGGATTCAGGAGAAATGTAGGAACACGGGAGGCAATACTCACAAACGGCTTATCTTAGAAGATAGATTAAGGAAAGGGAAGCCTACATTTCTAGATTTGTAGATTTGGAGAAAGCTTTTGACAATGTTGATTGGCATACACTCTTTCAAGTTCTGAAGCAAGCAGGAGTAAAATATAGGGAACGGAAAGTTATTTACAACTTTTACAAAAACCAGGCAGTGGTTATCAGAGTTGAAGGCATGAAATGGATGCAGAGGTTGGGATGAGAGTAAGAAAGGTTTGTAGCCTTGCTATTCAATCTGTACACTGAGCAAGCTATAAAATAAAGCAAGGAGAAATTTGGAGAAGGAATTAAAGTTCAGGGTGAAGAAATAAAAACATTGCGTTTTGCCGATGACATTGTAATTATCTCAGAGACAGCAAAAGACCTGGAAGAGCAGTTGAATGGAATGGACAATGTGTTGTAAGGTGTGTATAAAATGAACATTAACAAGAGCAAAACGAGTACAGTCTAAGAAAATCAGGCAATGCTGAAGGAATTAGATTAGGTAACGAAACAATAGATGAGTTTTGTTACTTGGGCAGTAAAATAACTTGTGATGTTCACAGTAAAGAAGATATAAAATGCAGAACGGCAATGGCAAGAAAGGCATTTTTGAAAAAGAGAAATTTGTTAACAACGAATATTAATTTAAGTGTAAGGAAGTCCTTCCTAAAGGCATTTGTGTGGAGTGTGGCCTTATATGGGAGCGAAAGGACAATAAACAGTGTGGACAGGAAGAGGATGGAGGCTTTTGAAATGTGGTGTTACAGAAGAATGCTGAAAATTAGGTGGGTGGATCGCATAACTAATGAAGAGGTACTGAACAGAATTGGGGAGAAAAGGAATTTCTGGCATACCTTGACTAAAAGAAGGGATCGATTGATAGGACACATTCTTAGACATCAAGGAATTGTAAATATAGTAATGGAGGGAAGAGTGTGGGGTAAAAATCACAGAGGGAGACCAAGAGATGAATATAGTAATCAGATTTATATGGATGTAGGTTGCAGGTCTTATGAGGAGATAGAGGCTTGTTCAGGATAAATTAGGGTGGAGAGCTGCATCAAACCAGTCTCTGGACTGCAGATCACAACAACAACATTTTACACTGAACCAGTATTTGTAGAAACAGTCACTAATGAGGTATGTTTTCAGTTTTCTTTATATTGGTAGGGATTACAAATTCCTTGTTTCATGTTAGGGAGCTTGTTGAATATTTTAACATCAGGATACAGTGTGTTAACATTTAGTTAGTGGAGCAGAGAAGGAGTCATTACCTTTGTGGGTTTTTCATGGGGTGTGAGCCCCAGAAAACACACTTGTCTGCGTAACAATACTTTATTCACCGACAGTGTACAAGCATAGACACAGACTAAATCAGAATTGTGATGATGGCTGAGAGGCAGCTCGAAATTATTTGTACAAAGTCTATTATGCATATCACCCCCACACAGCTCCCCTCCTCCGCAGTATGGAGTACTCATGTTAAGGTGATGGCAGGGGGCATAGTGGAGGGGGGGTGACAGTCTGCAATTGTTGTGTGAGTGGAGTCCTAGTGATAGACAACTCCACAGAATTGTCTGGCAGAGGCAACAGTCCATGGAGGCAGGGAGCAGTGGGGCCAAAACCCTCGAAGTCCCTGAGATGAGGGGGCTGCCAAACCCGACACATCAGCTGGCGTGAGGCTGAGGGTTATGCAGGCAGGAGGGGAAGTATCACTCTAAACACTTCTGAGGGAAGCAGAAAGACTTGTGTAGCTTCGAAATTAAAAGAAGCAGGAGGGAGAAAGATTTCAATAACTCATACCTATATTGCTAGGGAGGGAGGGAAGTGCTGATGACCGTACACAAGACGGACATCAAGCCTTCGCGCAAAAGAATTGCAATGTCAGAAGAGAGTTGGGGAGGGATAAAAACTTTGAATTCTAGGATAGGAGCCTCAGGAACAGGTCGACTGCAGAAACCTCAGAAGGGGGAGGCAGGAGAGTGGAGAAACCTCGAACGGAGGGGAAGGGGAGGTGGAAGGAGGAGTAAGAGAACTCGAGCAGGAGGGGGAAAGGCAGAGGCATGTCGGCAGGACATGACAGAGAGGCCAAAGAGACTGGAAGGGAGGTTTCCACCTCAAACATTATGATGGGAGGAAAAGTGCCCTCGACTGGAGGTGGGGAGAAGGGCTCAATATGAGCGGGTTTAATGCAGTTTACCGACACAATGGAGGGAGAGTTATTGATGAGAAAGGTGAAGGTTTTGGGGGAGTGCCTGAGCATCTGATGAGGGCCTGAATAAGGAGGACTGAGGAGAGGATGGACCATGTCATCCTGTAACATGATGAACTCGTAAGATTCTATGGTCTTGGGAACAATGATCTATGGGAGAGAGTCACTGGAGGGAGGTGGTGGGCAGATCCTTGTGCAATGCTGACATACCCAGTCTACCACGGTGGGGAGGTCAGAGGAATGAGGAAAGGGAGATGAGTTTGTCAGGTTAAAGTAAAGAATGTCTGTAGACAAATTTGGCTACAGTGCCATGGAGGTCCTCTTTGTAGGTCACTCGTAAGCCAAGCAAAACAAGGGGAAGTGCTTCCATCCATACAGAGTCGTGGCACCAGGGAGAAGTTTCAGGGACCTGTGCCACTGCTCTACCAGCACGTTGCTTTGGAAGTGGTAGGCAGTGGTGTGGATGTCTTTGATGCCACAGAGGTGGCAAAGGTCACAAAAGAGAGCAGATTCGAACTGGCAGCCTTGGTCTGTGGTGATGTGTGTGTTTCTGAATCGAGAAACACTAAAATGAAGAAAGGCTTTAGCCACTGTCTCTGCCGTGATGTTGGTAAGAGGGGTGGCCTCAGCCCAGCGGGTCATCCGATCAATAGTCGACAAGACATAATGGAAACCATCAGTCAGAGGAAGAGGGCCAATGAAGTCAGTGTGGACATGTTGAAATCTGTCTGTGTGAATGGGGAAAGAGCCCAAAGGAGGGGAGGTGTGGTTTGAGCGTGAGCAGACGCATTGAGACAGACCTCACATAAGTAGATTGCATGAACCCAGTCATCGATATGAATGTGCTTGCTCGGAGAATTGAGGATATTGTAGGCCAGACTTGTTTGGACCGGTAAAGGCAGCTTATTAGTCTAGACTGCCAGGAGAGTTGAGTGTGGCATTGCCAGCTTGCTGATCAGCAGTTGAAGAAGTCTCCACAACTGGGAAGGCTTCCTGTCACCAAGATGTTCCTCCTGCAGCATCAGGAGTACGCGAGACATGCTCCAGGATGGTCTACTTTGCCACAAAGTAGCAACAAATTGTCGGAGGTGACATTACTAGATTGCAGATTTGTTCGATGTGCTTGTGCAGGTGTGTGAAAAGCAGAGATATCAAGAAGCATCATCTACGGAATGGTGGTCAAAGATTTGTTCTACTCAGGCAAACCATGTAGACAGAGCCTCGAACGAGAATGGAGGTAGCTTGGGAAGATGTACAGGTGGCAGTGAAGGAGGAGGACATGGTGCCTGAGGTTGAGTCTGGCACTGTAGTGTTAAGGTGATGTTGAAGTTGTTGAGAAGGCTCAACGTGGAAGGCCGACATGGCAGAGACACCAAATTGTGCTGATGAAATGGGCAGTTGAGTATGAGACAGCGTAAGAGAGTCACACAATGTGCCAGCCACACAAGTGGATGCGGTAGAACAAAGAGAGCATTGCGCGGCAGGGGTGTGTCGGAACGCTGAATGTGGTTGCACATCTAAAACATTGTCCTGTCCTGACAGGCTCACACATGAGAAAGCACACAACAGAGTGTGAGGGTTAAAAACACAGTCACTAGTTACACACTGCACAGGTTGTTGTCTGAAATATGAATGCACTGTACTGTCCACAATCGAAACTGTGCGCACAGAAAAAGGTGCAGAAGGAGCTTGAGACAAGGGTCCTGAACTAAATACAGAACTCAAAGAAGAGTCAGGAAAGAGTCTGCTATCCAGATCATTACACGGAGGTGGCAAAATATAGTTCTGCAACAACACACCACTGTTCAAAATATATCCAGACACATGTGTTGCAGATGGATACACTTGTGCACATGGCAGAGCAGTGACGGACCGCGAATACAAATTTGAAGTACAGTACACTCAACTATCTACTGTAGGCAGTTGTCGAGAATGTGCACACATAAAATATCCTGCAAAACACAAGTATTGTTCATCATTTGTGCACCAGAATGCAAGTTCGGGTCACAAAGCTGGAGTCCACCATGTGACTGTGCTTTGTTGTTCTGGGCCAAATTAAATAAGTCTGAAGAAAATTGCTGAGCCGAGTGCCGAGGGTCGAAATAAATACACTCGACGAATTGCAGGGCAGCGGTGAGTTGAATGATGGTTGAGATGCCACGGTGAAGCCTGATGGAAGCCGCACAGGTGTGTTCATTGTGGTTGTAATCATCAGATCACGTACTGCCATATTTTGCAAATTAACCCAGCACGGGTGAGCGAAATGCAATGAAACATGCACCGTAACACAAGAAACTCAGTACGAGGTCACCAATAGGGTTTTCCATGGAGTGTCTGCATAACAATACTTTATTCCATGATGGTTGATAGTGCACAAGCATAGACACAGACTAAAGCAGAATTGTGATGACTGCCGAGAGGCGGCTCGCCCAAAGACAATCGTAAAGATAAAATTATTTGTACAAAGTCAATTAGGGCTATCGCCACCACACATAACTATTGGCTTTTTCAGCTAGGACTTTTTCATTGAGGAAGAATAGTTTCTAGCTGAAATATATGAGTGTTTTCACACTATACAATTTTACTTTTCAAACAAGTCTTGCTCTGTAGTAGATATTTTCAATTGAAGGCCATAGATTTTGTTTTTTCATTTTGTATTTCTAGGATATAATCTATAAGTTGTGTTCAGAAAGCTGCATGTCATATTCTGAAAATGCTACAAGAGACAAATCATCTGCAACAAGTGACATATCCAGCTTTACTTCCCTGAAGGTGGCATACTGCTGAAGAAGCTAGAAGCATATGGAATTAAAGGTGTCACACTAAAATGGTTTACATCATGCCTGACAAACAGGAAACAGAAAATAGAGATAAAACATGAGCTAAAGGGAAAAACTACAATAGTCTCCTCAGATGCAGCAACAATAAAAAAAAAGGAGTACCAAAAGGTTCCAACCTCGGGCCAATCCTCTTTCTGAATGATCTAGACATAAACATTGAGTCACAAAAAAATCCTTTTTTTGCAGACAATACTGAAAACACCCCATGCCAACTCCAAACAGCTGCAAATAAAACTACAGCACAACTAAATAGGTGGTTTGAGGATAATAAATTTAAATTAATATTGGATGTTAACAAGTTTCACTTCTTTAGAAACGCTTTTCTTCCCATAGCCATTCTGCATTTTATATCTTCTTTACTTTGGCCATCAGAAGTAATCTTGCTACCCAAATAACAAAATTCATCTACTACTTTTATTGTCTCATTACCTAATCTAATTCCTTCAGCATTGCCTGATTTTCTGACATTGCAATCCATTATTTTCGTTTTACTCTTGTTAATGTTCATCTTATATCTTCCTTTCAAGACACTGTCCTTTCCATTCATTTGCTCTTCCAGATCTTTAGCGGTCTCTGACAGAATTACTATGTCATCGGCAAACCACAATGTTTTTATTTCTTCTCCCTGCACTTTAATGCCCTCTCCATCTCTCCAAATTTCTCCTTCCATTCCTTCACTGCCTGCTCAATGCACAGATTGAACAACATTGGGGAAAGGCTACAACCCTGTCTTACTCCCTTCCCAACCTCTGCGTCCCTTTTTTGTCCTTCGACTCTAATAATCGCTGTCTGGTTTTTGTATAGGTTGAATATAGCTCTTCGCTCCCTATATTTTACCCCTGCTACCTTCAGAATTTGGATTAGTGTATTCCAATCACCATTGTCAAAAGCTTTCTCCAAATTGACAAATGCTAAAAACATAGGTTTCCATTTCCTTAGCCTATCTTCTAAGATAAGTCGTAATGTGAGTATTGCCTTCCGTGTTCCTACATTTTCATAAATCCAAACTTATCTTCCTCAAGGTCGGATTCCACAAGTTTTTCCATTGGTCTGTAAATAATTAGTGTTAGTATTTTGCACGCATGATAGTTCTGTAATTTTCACATTTTTCTGCACTTGCTTTCTTTGGAATTGGAATTATGATATTCTTCTTGAAGTCGGAGGGTATTTCCCCTGTCTCATACATCTTGCATACCAGGTGATACAATTTTTTCATGACTGACTTTCCTAACGACATCAGCAGTTCAGACGGAATATCATCTACTCCAGGGGCGGTGTTTCGACTCAAGTCTTTCAGCGCTCTGTCAAATTCTTCTCGCAGTATCATATCTTCTATCTCGTCTTCCTCCACTCTGTCTTCCATTTCTAGAATACTGCCTTCAAGTTTTTTCCTTTGTATAGGAACTCTATATATTCCTTCCACATTTCAGCTTTCCCCTCTTTGCTTAGTACTGGTTTTCCATCTGAGTTCTTGATATTCATACAGCTGCTTTTCTTGTCTCCAAGTATCTCTTTTATTTTCCTGTAGGCGGTATCTCCTATCAATCTCATTTTCAGACGTTTGTACTTCCTTTTTTCTGTTTCACTTGCTGAATTTTTATATTTTCTCCTCTCATCAAGTAAGTTCAGTATATCCTGCATTATCCAGGGATTTCTATTAGGCCTTGTCCTTCCTGCCTATATGACCCTCTGCTGCCTTCACTACCCTATCTCTCAGACCTACCCATTCTTCTTCTACAGTATTACTTTCCCCCATTTCATCCAATCTTTGCCTAATGCTCCCTCTGTAAATCTCAACCACCTATAGTTCCTTCAATTTGTCCAGGTTCCATCTGCTAACCTTTATACAGTGTCTTAAGTTTTAATCTGCAGTTCATGACCAATAAGTTATGGTCAGTCTATATCTGCCCCTGGATATGTCTTATAGTTTAGAACATACTGTAGCATGTATGTCTGCCTAGGTGTATTTGCGTCTGTGTAAATGTGTGGATGGGTGTGTATTTGTTTACCTTCCTTTTCTCCCCCCAAGGCAAGTCTTTCCTCTCCCGGGATTGGAATGGCTCCTTATCTCCTCCCTTAAAACCCTCATCATTTCCTTTTCCCTCTCCTTCCCTTCTGCCTGAAGAAGCAACTGGGTTGCGAAAGCTTGCGTTTGTGTGTGTGTGTGTGTGTGTGTGTGTGTGTGTTATTTATTTGTGCTACTATCACATATGAGCTCCCTCCCCTGGTGAGTAATCTTCATCTATTTTTTATATATACATTATATGTGTGTGTGTGTTTATGTTTGTATCCCACAATCTGGAAAGATTTTTGGATAAATAAATAAATTGCCTCCCCCTCTTCAGTGATTTTATTCATATAAATAATAAACAAGGGTGATGAAATGCAGCACCCTTCTTGTAATCCTACATGTATTCTGTTCCACTTTGATAAATTACCCTCTTTCTTGACAGACAAAATTGATACGTAAGTAAATTATCATAGCCTATATATTACTGATTAGTTGTTAAAGAACATAATCGTTTCCACAACCTGTAACTTAATAATTTGTTTCTTTTGACTTTATCAATAGCTGTTTTCAAGTCAAAAAAGGCTATTTAGGTGCGTGAACTAAATTCTATATGTTTTTCTATTGGTAATATCAGTAAACATTTTCCAGTAGAATCTAATATTCAAATTCAAAAGCTGTTTTGCTCCTCACCCATGATGAGTTCATAGTGTCTATTTGATTTAATTTTGATGATGTTGTCCAAAAAACTTATATGGCATGTTCAGTAAGCTTATTTGTCAATAGTTATCACAATTTTTCAGGTCTCCTTTTTTGACAATAAAGAGGATTTTGTAAGAACAATTATCTGCAATAAACAATTCTTTATTACTCAATTCAAACACAAATTTTATTTATATTCTCTCCTATTCTTGCCTAATCCTACCAACTCAGTGTATGGCAGTTCTGTTACTGTTGAATTTAAGTTACATCTACTGTCGCAAAACTTAATTCTGTATGACAACAGGGAATGAAAACAGGCAAAACAAGCCAACTGTCTCAACACAATTGGAAATAATTCTAGGACATAAAATGCTAAACTGACCTTCTTGTTTAGTTTATCCATATGTTGACTGTAACATGTCATGCAGCTATATCCCATGGAACTTTATGTACAGTGCTTCCATCACTATACCTTGACTAATATTCATTTGTAGTGAAATTTGCTTATTGTTATTTTGATAACTATACGGTATATTTGCCTTTCTGTGAGCATGTCAGCACCACCTCTACTGGTAATGTGTCATTAGTGGTATTTTCTAACATGTATGTAAGTTGACATAAAATTTATCCCAAAAAAGTAATTTTTAAGAGTCTAAGTGTCTGGTATAGAAAGGTGTAAATGAGTAACAGGAAATTAATTTTTATCTTTGTAAGTAATTTTGTTTTATTTGTCCTGTAGATCATACAGTTGTACAGTAGAGCAGTGGGCCTCATTCGCTATACATTCACAAACAGATTTTTAGCAAGTGTGAAACAAGGAGGTAACTAACGCATAGAAAATAAAATTGAAAAAGGCTTTCTGAGTTGTTGGATAAATCATTTGGAGTCAACTGTTTAAGAATGTTGTTGGCGACGGAGGTACGGAATCCTAATATGGAGAATCCAATTGCCGACGCAACAGGTACCTAACAAAAAAATAAAATGAGCGTTCGTCTTTCGGATAGGAGACCGCATAGGGAAATTTGGCAGTGTATTGCAAATCTATTAGACGCAGCTTATACGACTTGTGCGTAGACGGGGATAAAATGACGAAGACAACATAAAAAATAATATTATCAAATAAAAATACCCTTTAAAATGTAGTTTATAGCGTATAGCGCACTTGAGTAGCATAAGTCAAATTTTCAAGATCTCTTCGATCTCGGGGGAGCGGAAATAAGGAACGCAGATTTCTTTAATTTTGTAATATATCGAAACGATTATCACACTTAATAACCGGAAAGTCGCTTACGTTTTGCTTTTTCTGCAGTGATTGAATCGAATGAGTGACGCATTGCGTTTTACTCAAAAGATTTTTGCGCTTTCATACGGAGTTTCAAGACCGGGAAACTCAAATATATACGTTCTTTAGACTAGATTGTCAGCTACTTTTTCTGTAGACTGTAGAAAATTCATCTTTCTTTCTTGCAAATGCAGTTACGAGTCTGAATTTAAATACTTCATGTGTTTTATTCTCCCAGTGTTTTCTGACCATTTAAATTTGACGTGTATAATAGAGCGGCCTTGGGCTGTCTGTACTGACATGACGTACGACATTACAATGTATTTGTTATTAAGAAAACTCTTAGGGTCAGTCAGATACAGCTATAGTATACTGAGCACATAGAGTTAAGTTTTGAACGGATAGGTTATTGCCGAAAGGATCTACAAGAACATATTCTTAAACTTCCCTAATTTTAATGAGGAAGTTGTGGGCATTCGGGTTTCATCGATCATAGCTGGCATGCCGGAAATGATGTTTTTATCCAGTAAATTAAAGCTACTTTATACTATACAACCACTCTATTAGAGCAAATCATTTCATCAAACGCCGGAACAGCCTGAATTGAACCTGTCCTTAGTTGATTGAAAACAAAGATATTTAGCACGTAAAAAGAGCGTAGATGATATTTTAATTTTTGTATATTTTGTACAGCTGCTCGTAGCTAGTGTTTCGGTTCGGCAAGTATTCAATTTTCTGATGAATATCCGAATTCCCATATGTTTAAACGGAGAGAAATGCGTATCCAGAATATCTTGTTGTCAGTATCGTAGTTGTGCTTCATGTAAGTGAAAATGGCGTCGGATGGCGAAGCTTCTTGTGGTTCTGACCCAAATTTTGCCGTCATTTGCTCATTTTTAGAAAGATTTGCGAAGTCATGTGGAATAACACACCCAAATATCTCGGAGCTTCAAGAAATGCTAGAGAATACCCAAGAAGGTAAGTGAAATCGATATTTTCGCTAATTATTTGTGCTTTGACAAAAGCGTCAGTACTGTATGCTGTTTTGAGTTTCGCATTGTTGGGGCATTATTTTGCAGCAGAAATGCAATAAAGTACCAACAGACTGTTAAGTTTTATAAATCTATGAATATTTGAACCAATTATTTCCGCTTACCGCGTTACAGGTGTTTCACTATTAAAAATGCTGTAATGACTTCTGCTATGACAGATTTGTAGAGATTATGGCGGGGCTTATTTAAAACTCTGAGGTGAATTAAAGTACCTTTTCAAGAAAACTGGACACACTTCTGTTCATTGTAACAGTATTGACATTTTGTGCTACATGTTTATAATGAAGTAAATCTGAAAAGTCTGCGTATTTACGACAGTTGTGTACCATAACCTATATCAATAACAACAACAAAAACAAACCCGAAAAAAACTGAGTTAGCATCTTTATTGACTGATAGTGGCTGATGACAACTGCTTGCGAATCTATTTCTAATGTCTAAACTGAACATTGGTGAACACTGGGGAGAGTTTACTTAAATACCTTTTTGTCTTGTGTTTGTAAACAGACTGATGTTACTTGAAATACACGCAGTATTTGATCACAACAAAAAAAATTCCACTTAGAACCAGTGCTCGTTTATAATTAAACGTATTCTTTCTTTCTAAAATATTTTTATGTAGTTTTATGTAGAATTGAGTTCTGCATATGCGTCTGTGAGATGTGGATAAGTAGTTTGTTTTGTGTGTGTGTGTTTTTTTTATTTTTTGGGTGTGTTAGTGTCTTGAGATATTAAACGGAGTCAGAATATATGGTTCACAAGCTTGTTAACAGTTGTTTCATTCTATAATCAAATTCATATAGCTATTGATATAACTGTGATTAAGAATTTCAGAAGGTCAGTTTATTGGTCAGCAACATAACAAAATTTCTTATTGAAAGTTCAGCGAATAAAATAAATTATTAATTTGGAAAACAAGCAGATGTATTAAGAAAAAAACATTACTAGAAGGCCTAAGCTATAAATTATTTACATTATATAAATAATACAATTGGAAAAAGTTTGTTGCCACCACCTTTTTGTCATTTAAAAAAAAAAAAAAAAAATTGTGTTTCAATTTTTTTTAAATGTTTGTTTATATATGGGTGAAAGTACAGTTTTTATTTCCAATGAGGTGAGAAAAGTTGATGCAATAACTCTTGTAACAGCTTTCGTGGAGTTTGTTCTGAATATATATATAATTTAAAAGCCTGTTTCGTTTGATCACAGAATGCTTAACATACAGTGCACATTATTCTCTGTATGTATCAGTAGGAACTGTACATATAAAGAACTACCATATGGGAAGTAACTTTGGGATTACTGTAGTGCCACCTGCCAGTGGGAAATGGAGTTAGCTTAGTCTGACAATAATTGTGAATCAAAGTGAAGGTAACCCAAGCATAAAGTTATAGGCATAAATGTCCAGTGTTAATCCCTTATCGAGTAGGGAAAGTCTTCAGTCAGTTTCACTTCTGGTAATGATTTGTCAGTGTGAAAAATACCAGATCGTACCTTAGTGTCATGCTGATGGTGAACAATAGATCATTGTATAACTGGCTGAATAAATTCAGTTGATCAGTCAGAGCCCTGTGTGCCCTATCTCCAACAGGCCCATATATGTGGTGTTGAAACCATAGATTTCTACATGACTAATCAGCAATTCATACATGAATAATTTGCAGAGTGTTCATAAAACTACTTTCAGATAGATTCTGATCGATTCTACTCTCTTAGAAAAACTGCATCGGCATACCTAAATATTTACATGTGAAATGTGCTTTCTCTAATTTCATCAGATTTTAAGTGAGAGTTACAGCTTGGGGTAAAATTTTACGACACTTCTCGTCGGGCTACAGTGCTTATGTTGGCAACAGATAAAGAATGAAGTGTAGAATTCTGTTAATATTTTTTACGAGGTGCGGAGTAAATGTTGTTGCTGCTCGTTTCACTCACAGCAAAATTAATGCTGTACCTGCTCTATGGTTGACAGGTTCTTGTATGTACCCTTGTCCTTTCACAAAAAAACATTTATTGGTCATCTGAGTTGCCATCATTACCATTGGTACCAACATAAACACTGCAGCTCGGTGAGAAGCGTCATAGAATTTAACCCAGCTTGGTTGTTCAGTGTAAGATGCAGAACACTAGCTTGTGAAACAGGAAGATGAGCTGTATCAGCATAATTAAAGATTGGGATACCACCCGTTGGCTTTGACACATGACGTCATTAGGAGTGACATACTAAATGGAAAAATTGCAGAAAACAACATTCTGAAGCAAAAAACAATACCTGGTACACTCAAAAAATAAAACTTTCCATTACTTGCAAAGAAACTATCCATTGCAATAGTGATCTGTCAAGAAGTTACAAAATTATGGATGATACATGTTCCAGTGATTTGTATTTTTTAATTAAAACATGGGTCTCAGGTAGGGTGATGGATGACTGTAAATTGATCAGTTTGTATTGTAAAAAGTAATGCCAAATTTATTACAAAGGAAAATAATCAATGTTTTGAGTCATACAAGACATCACACGGACGCTATTGGTCAAAGCTGCCAGGTGATATCCCGGCCTTCAGTTGATCTGTTATATCAATATCAAATCCTTACATTCAGATTAATATCCACGGCTAATGGACTGATTGGTGTGAGTGTAATTTTTAGGAGATTTCCCGTATAGCCTATGTTAGGCTGGTTCCCAATTTCCACCTTAGCAAATTCCACATAGAACAATGTTCACACAAGGAACACACTGTGTCAAGTGGTTTGGGGGGGGGGGGGGCAGCAGGAAGGGGGGGGGGGGGGGCGGATGCAAGCCATCTCAGAATATTTTAATATTTTGTGGATGAATTTCCTCATGTCTAGTACAGAATGTTCAAATGTTTGTATATTTATGGGCTGCAACCACTCTGACCATCAGTCCTAAGCTTACAAATTACTTGAACTAACTTGTGCTAAGAACAACAGATATACCCATGACCAAGGGAAGACTTGAATGTCCAACAGTGAGTAGCGGTGCAGTCCACTATGGCCATGTTTAGTAGACGAGAAACTACTTTTGTTGTAATTTTTTTATTTATTTATTTTTTTAATTATTCAGTAAGGGTTTACAATAAGTTTCAGATAAAGCATTTAGTTCACCACACTTTTTCCTAAAAATACAAAACATTAGGCCTATCCTGACTGGCATAATTTTACGCCACAATTCCACCTGTCTGTTTTGACCCACCACACCGTCAACCTGTTGGAAAACCTGTATTTCAGTAATCAACATTTCAATTTATTAGTGTTTTTAATTTTATCATTAAAATTTTACTCGTAATTTGGAAGAAGTGTGGCATATCACATTTGTGGCCTACTATCGATACATATACCGGTATATGAGGAGTTTAGGATATTTTTCACACAATTCAGGGAGAGGAAAACTTAATTGTTATTGGGAGACTGGAATTCGGTAGTAGGACAATGACAGGAAGGGAAGATAGTAGGTGAATATGGTCTGGGCAAAAGGAATGAAAGAGGAAGCTGCCTGCTAGAATTTTGCACAGAACATAATTTAGTTATAACAAATCCCTGGTTTAAGAGTCACGAAAGAAGGTTGTATACGTGGAAGAGACCGGGAGATACCAGATAGATTTTATAATGGTAAGACATTGACTTCAAAACCAGGTTTTAAACTGTAAGACATACCCAGGTGCAGATATAAACTCTGACCATAACTTATTGCTCATGAATTGTAGACTAAAACTGAAAGGGGGGGGGGGGGACCTGCAGAAAGGTAGAAAAATAAGGAGATGGGACCTGGAAAAACTGAAGGAACCTGAAGTTCTTGAGAATTTCAGAGGGTGCTTTAGGCAATAATTGACAGACACGGGAGAAAATAAAACAGTAGAAGAGAGATGAAATAGTGAAGGCAGCAGAGAACAAAATAGGTAGGAAGGCAAGACCTACAAAAATCCATTGATTGTTGTTGTTATGGTCTTCAGTCCAGAGACTGGTTTGATGCACCTCTCCACAATACCATATCCAGAGCAAGCCTTTTCATCTCCTCATAAGAACGGCAACCCACATCCACTTGAATCTGTTTACTATACGCGTCTCTTGGTCTCCCTCTGCGATTTTTACCCCACACACTTCCCTCCAATGCTAAATTTACGATTCCTCGATGTCTAAGAATGTGTCCTACCAAGCGATCCCTTCTTTTAGTCAGGGTATGCCAAAAAATTCCTTTTCTCACCAATTCTGTTCAGTACCTCTTCATTAGTTATGTGATCTACCCACCTAATCTTCAGCATTCTTCGGTAGCACCACATTTCAAAAGCCTCTATCCTCTTCCTGTCCGCACAGCTTATCATCCATTTTCACTCCCATACAAGGCAACACTCCGCACAAATGCCTTCAGAAAAGACTTCCTTACACTTAAATTAATATTCGATGTTAGCAAATTTCTCTTTTTCAAAAATGCTTTTCTTCCCATTGTCATTCTGCATTTTATATTCTCTGTACTGCGACCATCATTTGTTATTTTACTGCCAAAGTAACAAAACTCATCTACCTCCTTTATTGCTTCGTTACCTAATCTAATTCCTTCAGCATCGCCTGATTTTCTTAGACTGCACTCCATTACCCTAGTTTTGCTCTTGTTAATGTTCATCTTATAAGCACCTTTCAGCACACTGTCCATTCCGTTCAATTGCTCTTCCAGGTCCTTTGCTGTATCTGACAGAATTACTATGTCGTCGGCAAAACACAATGTTTTTAATTCTTTCCCCTGAACTTTAATTCCTTCACCAAATTTCTCCTTGCTCTCCTTTATAGCTTGCTCAGTGTACAAGTTGAACAACATTGGAGAAAGGCTACAACCCTGTGTTACTCCCTTCCCAACTGATGCTTCCCGTTCATACCCTTCGAGTCTAATAACTGCGGTCTGCCCCCCAGGGGGCCCACAGTTCTTTTGTGGGTACGTGTGTGGCGCGCACGGGGCCCCGAGCCGGAGCAGCCTTTCTTCTGCCCCAGGCTGCTTCACTTTCCCTCCCGGTTTATGCCTTCGCCCGGAGACGGGCGTATTTCACGAGTTCAGGTGTTTTCTTGTTGTCGTTTCTCTTATTCCTTGGTTCCTTCATTTCTTACCCTTTGTTTCTGTCTCTCTCTCCTTGTCCTCTCCTCGCCTTCTTCTCCTCATTAGTCTCCGCCTCGGCGTTTGAGACACCTTTCCTTCTTTCTCTTCACTTCCTCTATTCTTCTTCTTTCCTCCCTGTGCGTGTCTGAAGGCCGACCCACGCATTATCATGCGTAGCAGGTGACGGGGTAACGCGTAATTCCCCGCCCCGGGTAGACAAGTAGGGCACGTACGTACCCCCTGGTAAAGGCCAGGCCCAGGGAGGGGTGATTACCCGAGCTGGTACCTTCCGAACATGCCAATTGGTCCCTCCGTCAGTTCTCGGGAGGTGTGACCTGAGGTGTGAACAATCACCTAAGGCGGGTAAGCCCTCGGACAGGGCCCCCACTAGGAAGGAGCGCGCCATCGGAGACGCCGGTAATCACGGGGGACACTTCCGCAATGACTTCCTTCTCTTCTTCACTGACATTGACCCAGAAACGTAAGATAGACTCGCCTCAGCAAAAGAAGACTCTGCCTAATTTGCCGAAATTTCTTGTTGTGTCGCGCACCGACGGAAAAGACTTCAATTCTGTCAATCCTTTCGTTATACAGAAAGGTGTTGATGCAATTGCTGGCCCTGTTAAAACCTGTTCGCGTCAGCGCAATGGCTCATTGTTGCTGGAAGTGGACAGTGCTTTCCAAGCCCAGAAACTCATCCGGACCACGTTATTGCACACGTTTCCAGTCAAAGTAGAAGCGCACCGCACACTCAACTCGTCACGTGGGGTAGTTTTTACGAGATCCCTTGACGGGTTGTCTGATGACGACATCCGGTCCTATATGTCCGATCAGGGTGTGACAGCCGTCCACAGGGTGATGAAAAAGGTAGATAACCAGCTGACACCGACTCGTACTGTGTTTTTGACATTCGACAGAGTTGACCTCCCGTCGAAGGTCAAAGCAGGGTACGAAGTTATCTCAGTCCGCCCTTATATTCCAAACCCAACGCGCTGCTACCAATGCCACAGGTACAACCATACCCGTGAACATTGCCCACATGCAGCAAAATGTGTCACTTGTGGTAGGGACGCCCATGAGGGGGATTGCCCACCTCCGTCCCCTCACTGCCTAAACTGCAACGGCGACCATGCGGCTTCCTCTCGCGACTGCCCTGTATATAAGGATGAAAAAATCATTCAGCACATTCGGGTTACGGAGAAGGTATCGACATCTGCCGCTCGTAAGTTGTTGGGGAGTCGAAAGCCCACTGTCCTCCCAGCGGGTACATACAGTAAGGTACTCACCTCACCTCGACCTACCAAAGATTCCAGTACCCAGACATGTGATTTCACTTTCGCTGACACAGTTGTGCGATCCGCCAGCCCGAAGATTGCCCGTTCCACGTCCCCGCTTCCTCCTGCTGCTTCTAAGGTACAGTCTTCGTCAACATCTAGTAAACCGCGGGCACCTAAACAAGATGCCCGGACCTTGAAAAAGGAACCCGTCCGTGAGGATTTTCTGCGTTCTCAGGCTTCCCAACCGTCAACTGCCTCTTCCCGCCGTCACTCTTCCAGAAGAGCTGACAAGAAAAGAGTTCCTCTCCTTCCCCGCCGAGGCGTGACCCATCTGTCGCGCCGTCCAACAGTTGCCGGCCTCGGCCGTCTTCTGTTTCACCGGGACGCTCCGTTTGCCGGGCACCCGGCCCTTTACTGGCGGTGGAAACTGCCCCTCCTGATCAACTCAGGGAGGTGGCAGGCGCGTCGGTCGAACCTATGGACCACGACCCTTTGCCCCTGGACAGCGATAGCAGTGCTCCCTCGAAATCCGGTCCTCAGCGGCCGTCGAGGTGACCCCGCTCGCTACTTGGTTTTTATCCTTATTTCTTCTCTCATTTTTATCATGGCGCTCCTTCAATGGAACATTCGCGGCATTCGTTCTAATCGGGAGGAGTTAAAATTACTCCTTCGATTGCACTGCCCGCTTCTCGTCTGCCTCCAGGAAACTAAGTTGCGTCCACGTGATCGTGCAGACTTTCCACACTACACCTCTGTGCGGTTCGACCTGCCACCCGTGGAAGGTGTCCCAGCCCATGGAGGGGTTCTGATGCTCCTTCGAGACGACGTCTATTTCCATCCCATTTCCTTGCACACTCACCTACAGGCAGTTGCCGTCCGCATCACCTTATCCACATTTACCTTCTCCCTCTGTAATATATATTCGCCATCGTCATCTGCCCTTACTAGGGCAGATGTGCTAAACCTTGTTGACCAGCTCCCTTCACCTTTCGTGTTGGTAGGCGACTTTAATGCCCACCACCCCCTATGGGGCTCTCCGGCACCTTGTCCGAGAGGCTCCCTTTTGGTGGACCTTCTCCAACACCTCGATCTTGTCTGCCTCAACACCGGTGCACCGACCTTCCTTTCCGACACAACACACACTTATTCCCATATAGACCTCGCAATATGCACTCCTCAGCTTGCCGGTCGGTTTGAGTGGTATGCACTTTCTGACACGTACTCGAGTGACCATTTCCCTTGTATCATCCACTTCCTACATCACTCCCCATCTCCACGTCCCACCAGTTGGAACATTTCTAAAGCCGACTGGGGGCTTTATTCTTCCATGGCTGTTTTTCACAATCAGCATTTTCCCAACTGTGACAGTCAGGTCGAATACCTCACAGAGGTTATTCTCACTGCTGCTGAACGTTCCATACCTCGTACATCCTCTTCTCCACATCGTGTGCAGGTCCCTTGGTGGACTGCAGCCTGCCGCGACGCGCTTAGAGCCCGACGTCGTGCCTTACGCACCTTCCGCCGCCACCCAACTTTGGAGAATTGCATCAATTACAAACGTGTGAGAGCGCAGTGCCGTCGTATCATAAACGACAGCAAGAAAGCTTGCTGGATAGCTTTTACTAGTTCTTTTAACCGTTTTACTCCCTCCACGGTTGTCTGGGGTGGCCTACGCCGTTTGTCCGGCATCAAGGTCCACTCCCCGATTCCTGGCCTGACCGTGGAGAACGCGGTCCTCGTGGACCCAGCTGATGTTTCAAACGCATTGGGTCGTTTCTTTGCGGAGGTTTCGAGCTCTGCCCATTACCACCCTGCCTTTCTCCCTCGCAAACAGGTAGAGGAGGCACGGCCGCCTTCTTTCCGCTCTTTTAATCGTGAAAACTATAACGTCGCCTTCACCATGCAGGAGCTAGACCGTGCTCTCGCCCTGTCCCGGTCCTCTGCTCCCGGGCCCGATTCCATTCATATTGAGATGCTGAAGAACCTCTCTCCTGCGGGCAAGTGCTTTCTTCTTAGTACCTACAATCGCATATGGACTGAAGGTCATGTTCCCACAAGTTGGCGTGAAGCCATTGTTGTCCCCATCCCCAAACCAGGGAAGGACAAACACCTTCCTTCCAGTTATCGTCCCATTTCTCTGACGAGCTGCGTCTGTAAGGTGATGGAACGCATGGTTAACGCTCGGTTGGTCTGGCTCCTCGAATCTCGCCGCCTCCTGACTAATATACAATGCGGTTTTCGTCGACACCGCTCTGCTGCTGACCACCTCGTTACGTTGTCGACCTTCATTATGAACAACTTTCTAAAGAAGCGTCAAACAGTAGCCGTGTTCTTCGACTTGGAGAAGGCATACGATACCTGTTGGAGGGCGGGTATTCTCCGCACATTACACACATGGGGCCTTCGGGGCCGCCTTCCTCTTTTCATTCAAGCGTTTTTGGCGGATCGCAAGTTCCGGGTACGGGTGGGCTCTGTTTTGTCAGATACCTTTTGCCAGGAGAATGGGGTACCACAGGGCTCCGTCTTGAGTGTGGCGCTCTTTGCCATTGCAATCAATCCGATCGTGGACTGCCTTTCAGCCGACGTCTCCGGATCTCTTTTTGTTGACGATTTCGCAATTTATTGTAGCGCCCAGCGGACGTGTCTCTTGGAGCGTTCTCTCCAACGCTGTCTTGACCGTCTATATTCCTGGAGCATCGCAAACGGCTTCCGATTCTCCACTGAGAAAACTGTGTGTATCAATTTTTGGAGATACAAGGAATTTCTTCCACCTTCTCTACGTCTCGGCCCTGTTGCTCTCCCTTTCGTGGAGACTACGAAATTCTTGGGACTCATGTTGGATCGGAAACTTTGCTGGTCCACACACGTGTCCTACCTGGCTGCCCGTTGTGCCCGATCCCTTAACGTTCTTCGTGTCCTCAGTGGCACGTCATGGGGAGCGGATCGTACCGTCCTGCTTCGCCTTTACCAGGCCATTGTTCAGTCGAAGCTCGACTATGGAAGCCTTGTGTACTCTTCAGCACGGCCGTCGATTCTCCGCCGTCTCAACTCTATCCACCATCGTGGATTACGTCTGGCGACCGGTGCATTTTATACCAGCCCTGTTGAAAGTCTGTATGCCGAGGCTGCTGTATTACCCTTGACCACTCGACGTGACATACTCTTGTGTCGGTATGCATGCCGCCTACGGTCGATGCCCAACCATCCCTCTTACAGATTATTTTTTGACGACTCACTCGATCGCCAATATCAGTTGTCTGCGATTGCCTTGCTTCCACCGGGAGTTCGGTTTCGCCGCCTGCTACAGCGGCTCGATTTTACCCTTCCTTCCACCCTTCGGTTGAGCGAAAGCCCATTGCCACCGTGGCATCAGGCCCAGGTTCACACACACCTCGAACTTAGTTCGCTCCCCAAGGAGAGCACTCCGGATTTGGTATACCGCTCGAGGCTTGTCGAACTCCGTTCGCGGTTCGATAATGCCGTATTTATTTACACTGATGGTTCCAAGAGCACTGCCGGTGTCGGATCTGCCTTCGTCGTCGGGGACAACCGATTCCAATACAAGCTCCCTGACCGGTGCTCGACCTTCACGGCTGAGCTTTTCGCCCTCCACCAGGCCGTTTTGTATACCTGCCGCCACCGCCAACCTTTCTATGCCATATGTTCCGACTCCCTTAGTGCCCTGCAGAGTCTTAAGGACCCTTTCTCGAACCATCCTCTCGTGTATCGGATCCAACGCTCCCTCCAGTTGCTGGCGGATGACAGCTGTCACGTTTCTTTCCTGTGGGTCCCTGGCCATGTGGGTGTGCCCGGGAATGAGGCCGCCGACACAGCAGCCAAGGCAGTAGCTCTTTTACCTCGCATGGCTACCTTTTGCGTCCCATCGGACGATGTTCAACGGGCTCTTCGCCGGAGTATCGTGTCGCAATGGCACAGTGTGTGGCTTTCACTGTACAACAATAAATTGCGAACTGTCAAACCGATCCCGACCTCTTGGAGGACATCCTCACGCCCCTCTCGGCGGGAGGAGGTCATCCTGGCTCGGTTGCGGATCGGTCATTGCCGTTTCAGCCACCGTCACTTGCTATCCGCCGAACCTGCACCGCTATGCTCCTGCGGTGAACTGCTGACAGTGCGACATGTTTTACTGACTTGTGTTAATCTTAATCATCTCCGTGTAGCCCTTCACTTTCCGTCTACTCTGGAGGAAATTTTAGCTGATGACACACGAGCAGCTGCTCGAGTTTTGCGTTTTATCAACTTGGCCAACTTATCCAAGGATATTTAACTCTTTTAATTGTCTTTTATCTTTCGTTTTTAGCCTCTTGTTGATGTTCTGTCAGTCTACATTTTTTTAGATCATAGCGAATCCATGTTCTTGGCTGGGCGCTAATGACCATAGAAGTTGTGCGCCCTAAAACCACAAAAAAAAAAAAAAAAAAAAAAAAAAAAAAACTGCGGTCTGGCTTTTGTACAAGTTGTAAATAACTCTCCTTTCCCTGTATTTTACCCCTGCTGACTTCAGAATTTGAAATAGTGTATTCCAGTCAACATTGTCAAAAGCTTTCTCCAAATCTACAAAAGCTAAAAATGTAGGTTTGCCTTTCCTTAATCTATCTTCTAAGATAAGATGTAAAGTGAGTATTGCCTCCCGGGTTCCTACATTCCTCCTGAATCCAAACTGATCTTCCCCGAGGTCAGATTCTACCAACTTTTCCATTCTCCTGTAGATAATTCGTGTTAAAATTTTGCAACCATGACTTATCAAACTGATGGTTCTGTAATTTTCACACCTGTCTGCGTCTGATTTCTTTGGAATGGGGATTATTACATTTTTCTTAATGTCTGAGGGTATTTCGCCTGTCTCATACATCCTACACACCAGTTCAAATAGTTTTGTCATGGTTGGCTCTCCCAGAGACTTTAGTAGCTCTGAGGGTATGTCATCTATTCCTGGAGCCTTGTTCCGACCTAGGTCTTTCAGGGCTCTGTCAAATTCATCTCTCAGTATAGTATATTCTATTTCATCTTGATCTGCTTCCTCTTCCCTTCCTACAACATCGTCTCTAAGTTCATTTCCTTTGTAGAGCTGCTCTATGTACTCATTCCACTTTTCAGCTTTCCCTTCTTTGCTGAGAACTGGTTTCCCATATTCGTAGTGTTGCTTTTCTTGTCCCCAAATGTCTCTTTTATTTTCCTGTAGGCGGTATCTACTTTTCCCCTTCTTATACATTCTTCTACAGATTTGCATTTGGCCTCTAGCCACTCCTGCTTAGCCATTTTGCACTTCCTGTCAATCTCATTTCTTAGTCGTCTTTACTTCATTTTGCCTGTTTCATTTACTGCATTTTTATATTTTCACCTTTCATCAATTAAATTTAGTATTTCCTGTGATATCCAAAGATTTTTTGTAGGTCTTGCCTTCCTACCCATGTTGTCCTCTGCTGCCTTCACTATTTCATCTCTCAATGTTACCCATTCCTCTTCTACTGTTTTATGTCCCCCTGTTCCTGTCGATTGTTGCCTAAATCTCCCTCTGAAATTCTCCAGAACTTCACTTTCCTTCAATTATTCTAACTCCCATCGCCTTATTTTCCTACCTTTCTGCAGTTTTTTCAGTTTCAGCCTACAGTTCATGACTAACAAGTTATGGTCCGAGACTATATCTGCCCCTGGGTATGTTTTACAGTTTATAACCTGGTTCCCGAATCTATGTCTTACCATTATAAAATCTATCTGATACCTTCCGGTGTCTCCTGGTCTCTTCCACGTATACAACCTTCTTTTGTGATTCTTAAACCACGTGTTTGTTACGATTAAATCATTTTCCGTGCAAAATTCTACCAGGCGACTTCCTCTATCATTCCTTCTGCCCAGTCCATATTCACCTACTATTTTTCCTTCTCTTCCTTTTCCTACTACCGAATTCCACTCTCCCATCACAATTAAATTTTCCTCTCCCTTAACTGTCTGAATAATTTCCTTTAGCTCCTCATATATTTCTTCGATTTCCTCATCATCAGCAGAGCTAGTTGGCATATAAACCTGTACTACTGTTGTCGGTGTTGGCTCCATATCTATCTTGACAATGATAATGCAATCACTCTGCTGCTCATAGTAGTTTACCCGCATTCCTATCTTCTTATTCATTATCAGTCCTACTCCTGTGATACCCCCAACTGATTTTGTATTTATAATCCTGTACTCACCTGACCAGAAATCCTGTTCATCCTGTCACCGAACTTCACTAATCCCCACTATATCTAACCTCAACCTATCCATTTCCCTTTTTAAATTTTCTAATTTTCCTACCCGATTAAGGGATCTAACATTCCACGCTCCGATCCGTAGAATGCCAGTATTGTCTTTCCTGATGAGAACATCCTCCTGAGTAGTCCCTGCCCGGAGATCCGAATGGGGGACTATTTTACCTCCGGAATATTTTACCCGAGAGGATGCCATCATCATTTTCATACATGTCCTCGGGTAAAGTAACGGCTGTAGTTTCCCCTTGCTTTCAGCTGTTTGCAGTAACTGAATGGCAAAGCCACTTAGCTGATGTTACAAGGCCAGCTCAATCATCCAGACTGTTGCCCCTGTAAATACTGAAAAGGCTGCTGCCCCTCTTCAGGAACGATACATTTGTCTGGCCTCTCCACAGATAGCCCTCCGCGGTGGTTGCACCTACGGTATGGCTATCTGCATCGTTGAGGCACGCAAGCCACCCCACCTTGGCAATGTCTGTGGTTCATGGGGGTGGAATCCATTGATATCACAATAAATATTAAATTTAATTGATGAAAGTAGAAGATATAAAATTGTAGGCAAAATGGAGTAAAGACGACTAATAAATGAGATTGACAGGAAGTTTAAAATTGCTAAGCAGGAGTGCTAGAAGGCAAATGCAAGGATGTAGTAAAATTTATAAGTAGGGGAAAAATAGATACAGCCTACAGGAAAATAAAAGAGATATTTGGAGATGAGAAAAACAGCTCTGTGAGTATCAAGAACACAGATGGAAAAGCAGTTCTCAGCGAAGAAGGGAAAGCTGAAAGGTGGAAAGAGTATATAGAGAAACTCTATGAAGGAAATGAACTTAGAGGCAGTAGATGACATTCCCTCAGAGCTACTGAAGTCTCTGGTAGAACCAGCCATGACAAAACTGTTTCACGTGGTATGTAAGATGTATGAGACAGGCGAAGTACCCTTCAACTTTAACAAGTAAAATGTTATAATCCCCATTCCAGAGAAAGCAGGTGCAGAACCATCAGTTTAATAAGTCATGGTTGCAAAATATTACCACAAATTATTTACAGGAGGATGGAAATGCTGGTAAGTGTTGACCTCGGGGAAGATCAGTTCAAATGGGTTCAGGAGAAATCTAGGAACATGGGAGGCAATACTCACAAATGGCTTATCCTAGAAGATAGATTAAGAAAAGGCAAACCTACATATCTAGTTTTTGGAGATTTGGAGAAGCTTTTTGACAATGTTGATTGGAATAAACTCTTTCAAGTTCTGAAGCAAGCAGGAGTAAAATATAGGGAATGGAAAGTTATTTACAACAAAAACCAGACAGCGGTTGTCAGAGTTGAAGGGCATGAAAGGGATGCAGTGGTTGGGAAGCGAGTAAGACAGGGTTGCAGCCTTTTTTCAATGTTATTTAATTTATATATTGAGGAAGCTATAAAGGAGAAATTTGGAGAAGAAATTAAAGGTCAGGGTGAAGAATTAAAAACATTGTGTTTTGCAATTCTGTCAGAGACTGCAAAGGACCTAGAAGAGCAGTTGAACGGAATGGACAGTGTGCTGAAATGTGCATATAAGATGAACATCAACAAGAGCAAAACTAGGGTAATGGAGTGCAGGCTAAGAAAATTAGGTGATGCGGAAGGAATTAGATTAGGTAACGAAACAATAAAGGAGGTAGATGAGTTTTGTTACTTGGGCAGTAAAATAACATATGAGGGTCGCCGTACAGAGGATATAAAATGCAGAATGGCAATGGGTAGAACAGCGTTTTTGAAAAAGAAAAATTGTGAACGTCGAATATTGATTTAAGCCTAAGGAAGTCCTTTCTGAAGGCATTTGCGTGGAGTGTTGCCTTGTACGGAAATGAAACATGGACAATAAACAGTGCGGATAGGAAAAGGATAGAGGCTTTTGAAATGTGGTGCTACAGAAGAATGCTGAAGATTGGGTGGGTGGATTGCATAACTGATGAGGAGGTACTGAACAGAATTGGGGAGGAAAGGAATTTCTGGCATACCTTGACTAAAAGAAGGGATCGAGTGGTAGGACACATTCTTAGACATCAAGGAATTGAGAATTTAGCATTGGAGGGAAGTGTGTGGGGTATAAATCTCACAGGAACACCAAGAGATGGATACAGTAAGCAGATTCAGAGAGATGTAGGTTGCCGTTCTTGCATGGAGTTAAAGAGGCTTGCTCAGGATAGGGTATTGTGGAGAGCTGCATCAAACCAGTCTTCGAACTGAAGACCACAACAACAGCAGCATCGATTCATTTCAAACATGTGAGCATTGTTGTGTCGTCATTGCTTGTTCACTCACAATAGTTTATGCTATGCTCTTAGGTTCCTGCCTAACCACATCTTTTAAAATCATGGCAGGTGCAGGTGGTGTGGAACTTTCTTTCAGTAATTTGGATGCTGTTGGAAAAATTATATATAGCTTGTGCAATGATGAAATGAGTGTTAAAGGAATACAGAGTTGAGGGGGTCTACTGAGAGAGTGAGCTATGCCACTTTGAGGGGAAATGGAGATAAATCGAGTTTCCTAAAGTGGCATGATTTGTACAATAAAGTGGTCAAGTTTCTAGTCTTAACATATTCTTATGTAAATTAAGCAACAGGAAAAGTTTAAATTTTAATGTAAATAACAATGATTATGACCTTGCAGGCTTTAATTAATACAACAATATCTTTAAAAAATGCACATATCAAGAACTTTTTTCATGGTTTAATTATTCTTACCCAAGTGTAAATCATGTTATCAGTCTTGCACGCCAACTCCAAACAACCATAAACAACTCCATATCTCTTCTGGAGAATTGTCACTGTCCAGTGCTTCTGTGGATTTCAGTTTTCGATAAACTCCCTGAAAAATTGGAGGAATATATGGCATTAGTGTCATGAGATCTTTTAACTTCAGGGGCTGATATAGGTCTTCTATGTCGATAGAGCAGCACATTTCCCCAAGAAATGTAGTTATATAAGGATGATCAATCACGTGGTCTCTCCCATCTTTGGAGCGATGACCTGCCATCTTCTTGAAGAGGGATGTAGAAGCAACAATTACATTTATGAACAGTATGTTCTGCCCTTATAACTGATAAACCAATCTGTGTTGGTATGTCTGCAACTGAAACAGTGTACAACATCGATGAGTAGTATAGCTCCTCCTCGCACTCAAAATGAGGGGTGCATTCAAAAACTTACAACTACTGCTCCAGAAAGAGTGGGAGCTAAGCCACGTGCTTCTAGTTCACAGGGTAGACCCAAGATGACATGGGCGTACTGAAAATGGCCAGAGCTCAATTTTTCATGTTATGTGCTATAGCCCCCTCTCTCACTAGACCCCTCATTTGACTCTCAAAAAGTCATAGCTGTAAAATTGTAATATATTATGTCCATAGTGTCCTGAAACAAAGATAAAAGTACAAAAAGTTATTGTAGTAAAAGTTGACATCACGTCTTAGCTGCTTACTGTACTTCTGTCTGTTGGCATGGCAGTGGTCGACATGTGGCGTACTTGGATAAAACAGTGCAAGTCAGTTGTTTGTCTTGGTGAACCATAAGACAACTAGATTCCAAAGAAGAATATCATATATATTATTTCTCGTTGCTGTTTTTATGTAGGTATGCCATAGTTTCCATATTATTTATCCAAAATTAATGATTGAGGTATCATTTTCAAGGTTTCATTCTCCACTAATGATGAAAAATACACAGATATTTAAAGTTATTGTTTACACAAAAATACTTAATTTTGAAAAATTTGTACTGTTTGTACAATCTAAGTTGATACCCAGCGAACAATCGTAAATAGGACATGTATTTACTGTTGCTCCCATCAGCCACCACACTAGGTAACAACCTATTTTGCACGGCTGATATAAAAGCAATGCAGAAGGTGTCATCTATTGACAATCTGTTTAACTAATATGAACGACAGCTCTTGCAGTTGTTTAGTTTCTTTATGTAAGCCAAAGTCCTCCTTTGATGCAAGCATGATTTATCACACGCATTCGGCTATAGATGTTGATGTGAAGCATAGTTTATCCCACAATTTCTGTTTTACACATCATTGTAACAATGAAAAATACACAAATAATTTAATTCAACTAACAAGCATGACAGCTCTTGCAGATGTTTAGATTCTTTATGCAAGGGTAGATTATCACAAGATTTCTGTTTAACAAGTTGATGTACAACAGCTGTTGGAATTGCTCACTTCGTTGAAGCAAGTAATGTGTACCATGCCAAATTAAGTGAATTTTGTAAAATTGACAAGTTTTCAAAAAATAAAATAAACATGATAAAGTCAATATCATATATTTTATTTGCCTCACAATTAATCATATTGCATTTATTATATAAATTTTCTAAAAATGAAGCTAATCTTTGTTACTACTATCAAACATTATTATTTTTTATCCACAATTATGTACTTGCATTTACCTTTTATCCATTTCTATCTTAGCTATCTGAAACTGATCAGGATAGAGTGTGGATTATTTGCATAGGTCAACTAGTTATAAAATAATAAATTTTCACCACATAGCAATTTTCATTTCAAATGAGAATGTTTCAAGTGAATAGTATTTTTTTAAATTAAATCATGGGCTTCAGTAGGTGGATACATGAAAGAAAATTAATCCGATTGTATTATAAAAAGTAATGACACATCCTAAACAGAAGAGTAATCTGCATTTTATACTAATCAATGTTTCAAATCATTAGTGACATTAAATAAAATTATGGGGCTCAGTATGTGGATGGGTAAACAAAAATGGATTGAATGTATTGTAAAATGTAATGATACATTGAATGCCACCATTCAGTATTACTTCACTCAACTCCATTATTTAATCGACTGGATTGCCTTAACAAAACAAAAGTAGACTAGATAACAGATACTTGCATAAACAGCAAGCCAGAGGGTTGCAAAAAAATGTGGCTGTATAAATTCATTTTACAATTCTCGTCTTTCATTGGTTATGTCAAATTGGCATGCCACTGGCTATACAAAATGAGCTCCATTGCCAATGTGTGCACTGCGGAAGTGCCATCAATGCTCCCCTCAATCATTATCCAAACTTTAGCAAATTATTACAATCATTGATGAAACCTGATTGGGGGAAAAAACATAATAATTGTAGGGATGTTTTTAACTAATGGAGTGATTACGGAAGAAAACTATTGTATGCACTACATACCACATGTTATTTCAGTCTTACATGCAAAATTGACAATTGGGGATAGGGGCAGTTACAATTTTCTTTCTAAAACTTAATAAAGGTGTTGTAGAATCTAATGTGTAAAGCAGTGTGTCCATGTGTTTCTGTGTACATGATGCATACAAATCTAAAGTTTTGTTCCAATCTTTATGAAATTTTGTACACATAAGCTTCAATCCCCGAAGACAGTCGCCGTAAGTGCTAGATACACGTACAACACATTGTTCACAAGTGTCATAAACAATGAGATGTGCGAAAATTGCTGCATTAAGAAACAATGCTGCTCATTATCTCATAAACCACTGGACCGATTTCAGCCAAATTTGGTACACATATTCCTTATGCGAGATAACAATTGCTGTAAGAATAAGAACCACAAACAACACATGATTCAGGAGATATAATGTCATAAACAATAATAGTTACAAGAAACTGCCCCACATAACTTTATAAATACACTATATGAGAAAGACAATACTTAGCGACTTGCAACAAACTTTAAACCTAATTTCAAACCTTCATTAAGCTTTTTCTCACTGACAACCTCATCAAAATAATGAAAGGAAAAAAGTTTCTCACTTACTACTTTTCCATTGTTCATGGAGCGAAACTACGGCATTCGGTATGACATTGCCGTTTATAATTTCTACACTACACATTGTAGTTGCAGGAAATTTTACAGATAGTATACACACATACAGATGAATGTACTTTAGAAATTGTATCACAGTACAGCACATAGTTCATGAGGAAAAAGTACAATAACAGTAACATTCATGGAAAACCGCCCCATCATTCATTGGATTTTACAGACATAGGCTACAGTACTTATAAAAATGAATATATAACTGTGTTATGTATATACAATTGTACAATATCTAATTCAATAAATATAAGATTGTATATACTCTGATGGGTAAAAACCTGTTGCATCATGCAACATGTATTCCAGTCAGCTTAAGGAAATTCCTGGAAAGCTGACAGTAACAGAGGTGCACACAGTCAAGACGCAAACTGTGTCATGGAAATTTCTGGGGAGGGGGGGGGGGTGAAAAATTAGTACTCAGATTGAGGTGGGGCTTTCTAAAACAATTTGCAAACCATGAAATAAAAGATAATTAATTTCAATATTAAATGGCAAAACAGGACCTAATATCTCGTGTGTGTGGGGGGGGGGGAGGGGGGGGTTAGTCGCCATTTGTGAAAACAAAAATATAATTCTTTAGCAGTGGATAAAGGTAGTGTGACTGTGCTAGTGAAGTCGGAAGATCACTGGCAGAATAGTGACACCTCAATGTAAGATCTGGCATACAAACAAGTGGTGGAGGACACGAGTACTTCTGTTACACACAAGACCTTTTATCTTCTCAACATCTCAATATTTGACAGAAACAATCTTATAATAAAATCGGATGGAAATATTCAACATCACCTGTATCATAATCATGATATGTCAGCTTTAAATACTGAAATCTGCACTTATCTCGAATATTAAAGTGCTGTCACTTATACCCCTTAGCTTCTAAGGGTCTCTGCTGTGGAATCTTACATTCTTGTTAAAAATACAAGTGCAACTTAAAGTGAAAAGGTCTTGATTATTTAGTATGTACATCAATCTTTAAATTGTATTTAGCCAATATAGGAGTGTCTTAATCTTCAGATAACTAGTCCTACAGAAAAAAGTTCACCTTTACTGAAATATTAATGATATAAAAAAAAAAATAAGAGTAGAGGACTGTAAGTAATGTCAGTTACATTCTAGTCAGTTTGAGTGCTGTTACACTAATCAGATCAAACATGGTATTAGGTGTCGTAAAGACACTGATAATTTATTTTCCTTTCAATTTCTGATGAAAATATTTGTTTGTATGTTCACTTGTATCAAGAAAAACAGGCAAACTGAAAAGTAACCAGTTTTCTTAAAAATTAATATTTTCTTAATAAAAAGATTAAAAAAAAATTGTCATTTATGTAAGATGCATAAAAGTATTTGCAGTACTTATGGTTTTCATACTAAACATATAAATGGCAGTCATTTTTTTCATCACATGCTACATTTTTATATTCTGGGTATACAAGTGAAGTATTGAAATTTTCTGGTGAATATTACCTGAAAATGTGAAAAAAATGAGGACAAATAATGGTAAACTTGATTTACAGTTCATACCATTAACCCAGAGGCGAAAGTAATGGAAAATACGTTACTGTATACGACAGTTTGCACCCAAAAGATTCTCCAAGTCAGAATATAAATAAGTAATGATTCTTAGTGTAACTATTAAAACCCTGTCTTGTTGAAGCATTAAATGAATGTAAATCAGCATGCTAGGAATGAAATAATGCATAAAATGACAGATATAATCACAGTTTATTTAAATAGTACATAAATGAGTTGAAGAACATCTTGTAAACCAAATTAGAACCAAAAGACAAGTATGAAATTCGTTGGTTTGAAGCTGTACATAAGTCTGATTCTAATTTTAATTGTATGACAAACTCTAACACAAAAATCTTTTGAAAGGGCTATATTTGTTTTTATTTTCCTAATCAGCTGTGGTGACAACTTGAATTCTTTACAATTTTATTAACAGGGTATAATTGTGCTTTTGAAATTTTTAATAGTTCCCTATAAATAATAGTTCTCAACCTGCATTTTATGTTCATTTAAGAGCTAAAGTATGTTCTCTAATATCTCCATTTCATAGCAGTGAAAGCAATACAGTAAATTCTAAGTAAATCACAAGTATGAAAGTAAAAGAATAGATTTTATAACTTTAGACTTATTCAGACCTTGAAGTAATTTTGATGCATATTTGTCTGCATATTATAAAAATGAAGTTGGCCTTTTGGAGATAATACATTATAATCAAATTTAAAACATCTACATACATACTCCACAATCCACCCAAGTGTGCGTGACGGAGGGTACTCAGTACCACTTCTTATAACTTGCTTTTTTGTTCCACTCCTATATCGAATGAGGGAAAAACGAATAATTGTATGCATCTGTACGAGCTCTAAGCTCTCTGATTTTATCATTGTGGTCGTTATGTGAAATGTAAGTTGATTTCAGTAGAATCGTTTGTTGTCCGCATGAAATTCCAACACTCTAAATTTCTTCAACTGTGATTTTGAAGAGAATTATGCCTTCCCTCCAGCAACTCCCATTTGAGTGCCCGAAGCATTTCAAAACACTCGCACAGTGATCGAATCTATTAGTTACAAACCTAGATGCCCACCTCTTAACTGCCTCTATGTCCTCCTCCTTTAAACCGATCTGATAGGGATCCCAAATATTTGAGAAGTACTCAAGATAGCATTTTATATACAGTCTCCTTAACAGACGAATAACACCCTCCCAAAATTCTCCCAAATAATCCGAAGTTGATCATTTGCCTTCCCAACAACTGTCCTTATAGGCTCATTCCATTTCATATCGCTGTGCAGCATTACACTTGGATATTTGATATGACTCTGACAAGCAGTGCAAGTATTGCACTACTAATGCTGTATTTGAACATTACAGGATTGTTTCTCCTACTCATGTGCATCACCTTATATTTTTTTTACTTGTAGTGTTACAGTCGGGCTGGGAGACCGCCCCGCTCGGAGAAACGAAATGCAACCGTGTTGCCAAATAGTGACTTTGCTGCCAGACAGTATAGCTATAACGATCACTGTTGTCTGACAGAACTGGCAGAAGTGCACAGCACAGCTGAACACATGCGTGCGCAGAGTGACGTTCTTGTTTGACATACTCCAATGGTCTGCTGTCACAGCTGGCGCTCATGGCCGATTGGCTCAAGTGCCAGGGATTATCGTGTTTCGGTTCAACTATAGTTGCCATTTCTAACATCACCTAGAAATTTGGTACAAGTCATCCTGCATCCTACTACATTCATTCAATGATGACGCCCTGCTGTACATCATAGCATCATCAGCAAACATCCACAGATTGCAACTCACTCAGTCTGTCAGATCTTTTATATAGGTAGAAATTAATAGCGGTCCTATCGCACCCTCGAAGAAACCCTAATCTCTGATGAACACTTGCCATCAAGGATAATGTACTGGGTTCTATTACTTAAGTAGTCTTCGAGCCACTGAAATATTTGGGAACCTATTCCATAAGCTTGTATCTTTGTAAGCAGTCTGTAGTGTGGTACTGTGTCAAATGCCTTTCGAAAATCGAGAAATATCCACTCTGCCTGTTGCTCTTCATCCATAGTGCACGAGATGTTATGAGATAAAAGGGAAACCTGGTTTTACATGATCGATGCTTCCTAAAGCTATGCTGATGTATGGACAGAAGCTTTTCCATCCCAAGGAAATTTACTATATTAGAACTGAGAATATGTTCAAGAATTCAACAGCATACTTATATTAATGATGTAAGTCTGTAATTTCATGGGTCTGTTCTTTTGCCTTTCCTATACACGTAAGTTACCTGTGCCTTCTTCAGTCACTTGGAACTGTGTGCTGGATCAAAGATTTGCGATAAATGCGAGCTAAGTAAAGGGTATATTACACGGAGCATATTTGGTCGCTGGCTTCTGTTGTTGCTCAACATATAGGCATATAGTGAATGAATACGCTGACACAATGACATGCAGCGACTTGAAACGCTAGCGTCTTCTTAAGAACAATTGATACACAACATAGTGTATGACATATTGTTTTGGAGGTTAGGTGATACCAAACGGTTCTGTTTCCTACCAAACATAATATGAAATGGAACTATAATCAAATTTCCAAATTTATGAAAATTTATCGAAGTTTTCCAGTATTATGGAATGTTAAATATAAGGATTCTTTAAAAACTAAACTTAAAGACACTCAATTTAACCAACTGTTTGATGAATTGAAATCCAAGATTTGTGGACTAAACTTGGAGATAGGAGATTGGGGTATTCGAAACAGGTATTAAAGTGTATTGAAGCTATCACATGTTGCCAAACAGTGCAGTGTAACTTCCAATTTTGCTCTTGGTGAGATCGCCATCTTCATGACAGTATTCTGTTTCCTTATTTTATCCTCTACCATTTCCAGTAATGTATCAAAATTTTCTGATGTCATCCTCATCATATTTCTGTAGGCAGAAGGACCTTCATACAATAATTCTCTCAAAAGATTTTCATAATTATTGTATTTAGCTCTTCTCACAATCCACCTTCTCATCAATTTTCTTTTATTTTTTTCCTAGTTTTCTGTTTTACTTTTGGCAAATAAATTGTTATTTTAAAACTGTTGCAAGAAATAAAATGCCAACATTTATTACTCCCTTCGACATTTTGACTCGACTGGTAGCTACTTTATACGCTCTTGTATATGACACAGGGTGACCAACACTTGAAAGCGACCAAAAACACCTCTAAAGTAGTGGAGCATTTTGGAGCAGCAACTTTGTTTGCTGTCCTTGTTTACATGGAGCAAATTTAGCAGCTGCATCCAAATACGCCAGTGTCTAGCGACCAGATATGCTCCGTGTAATATACCGTTAAGGAGCCAATGCTGCTGAGTACTCTTTGTAAAATTGGATTGGTACCTCACCTGGATCTGGCAACTTGTTTGTTTTCAACTCTCTCAGCTGCTTCTCTACATCAGCTACACATATTATTATGTCCTCCATTTGGGAGTTAGTGTACCATCTAATGAAGGTATGTTTGCATGGTTCTTCTGCATGAATGATTTCTTAAATGTTTAATTTAAAACTTTGGCCTTCATTTTTCTGTCTTCTATCATCACCTCAGAATGGATTTTGCCCATAATTCCTCTACATTCATCTTACCAGAACCAAATGATGTCCATTCACTCCTAACAATTGCTTATCTGCTCGTTCTAGCACAAACACTCTCCTAGGCTTCTTGACTGATTTATTAAGTTTGGTGGCCATTTCGCTATGACACCAGCATGATCACTAACCCCTGTCTCTACAGTGACATCATTGACAAGGTCTGGCCCATTTGTAGCTATAATGTCCAAAATATTTCCATCGCGTGTGGGCTGATGATTTAGCTGCTCAAAGCAGTGTTTGAAAAATGTATTCAATTATAGTTCACTGCAGGTCTATACCCCCTGTATTGAAGCATAGGTGTCCCAGTCTATACTCATCAGGTTGAAGTCGCCCGCAACTAATAAAGTATGATCCAGGTACCTTCCATGTTACTCATTGTAAACTTTTCTTGAATGAGTCTAGCACTGTGATGGTGGAACTGGGGGGCCAGAAAAAAATACCCTACTATTAACTTGATTTAGCCTATACCCGGTTCACTTATCCAGATAACCTGGCAGTCACTTTCTACTGGAGCTAAGCAGAAGGAATACTTTTGTGGACTACTATGCACATACCCCCTCCAGTCGTACCTGATCTATCTTTGCAATATACATCCCATTGTTTGCTAAATATTTCAGAGCTTCTAATGTCAGGATACAGCCAATCCTGGGGATTATTAAGGCATGGCAACTTTCCTGCAATGCAATAAATTTGGGAACTTTGTTTCTAATACTTCGAAAATTTACTGCTAATACTTTGACAGTTGAAGAGTCCTTCTGAATGAAACCTGATTTCACTGTCTGTATGTCGATAGACAATTGTTTATCAGAACTATTGCCTAGACTGAAAAGAAACCTCATGTGTACTCCTCAAGTACTCTGCCACCTGAGTAGCTGCTTCCTTTGTGTAGCACTCCCCTGATCTATCAAGGGGATCACTACAACCCCCCACTCGATAATGCATGTTCAGAAATTTGCAGCCATGACTATCACAGAGTCGACGAAGCATTCGGCTTCAAACCAAAGGACCCTGATCCACTCTGGGTAACAATGCTTCAAATTGAAAGCTCTGCTCGAACCCTGTGCGAAGCCAGTAGTCTCCACCAATTCTGCCAGTTCCATACGATCTGAGGGTGTCCTCAGAACCCAAGTGACAGGAGCAACAACTTACAGAGAACTGCATGCTGTATGCTCAATAGCTGCTTGCAAGGCCACCTCCACATCTTGTATGAGGCCTCCAACATACATTATATATTCATCTAGTATTTAAATAAATGACAACTTTACAATGTGATTTTGAACAAAATGTAATTTCTTGATAAGCTGCCTGCACACAATCCTATACCTTAGAAAGGACAGAGGATAAAGGCTGACATTTCATTCCTCAAAAATTTTTTGCACTTTTTTCTCTGGCAAATATGTAATTTACTTAGTCAACAAAAATAATTAACATTCAAAAGGTCTGTCTATTACCATTAGTGTTAGAGTATGTATTTTATCATTTCAGAAACACATTTTTAAAGGCATAACAGTAATGAGACATAACAAAACTGAAAGTGAGTTTAGATTTTTTTTTTTGCACACACACACACACACACACACACACACACACACACGCGCGCGTTTTTCAGATCACAGGTAACAAACTGAACGAATTCTTCTCTGCACCAATCAACTGCCAAGTGCAAATAAACAATTGCCCTGAAGAATCCCATAGCCACATAACTAACAATGATACAAAAGCAATAATGATAATACATTCTGAAGTGATAGGCAACAATGGTATTAGTATAACTGTGATTAAGAATGTCACAGATATCTTATTACCTGTCTTAACAGATATATTTTTAATTTCTCTCTTGTGAATGGAACTTATCCTACCTCTTGGAAAAGAACTATAGTCTAGCCTATCCCTTAAATAGAAAACCTGAAATCACATAGTGATTTTCAAGCAAGCAGCATATTGCCTTCTATTTCCAAAGCCGTTAAATATATTGTTCATGACCAAATTACCAAACACTTGTGCAAATTTGTTTTTTGAAAACCATAGAACAAACACTGCACTAATCAAAGTAACTGCAGATTACTTGAAATTTGCCATCAACAATTGCAAAGCTACTATATAGACACTACTAGATTTCATCAAAGCTTTTGATACTGTCAATTTTGACACGCTGCCGACATAAATTTGACAAAATGGGACAAGTTCTCAAATAGTACACTGAAGTGGTTTAAAAGCTACTTTAAAAAATTGACAGCAAAGTGTTGACTGTGGGAATGAAAAATACTCGTGGAGAAATGTTGTGTCTAGAGTGCCACAATGAGCAGTTTTAGGTCTACTTTTGCTCTTCTTGTATGTCAATGATATTTCATCAGTTTTGACTTTCAGTAAATATCACTTCTATGCAGACACCCTCCAGCTCTACCAAAGTACCAGACGTGAAAGATATAAACACTGTGATTGCCCATATCAATGAGGATCTTCAATCGTAACATGGAAAAAAAATCGGAGACTAAAATTAAATGCCAAAAAGTCACAAGTAATCTTTGTCGCCCATCAGAAATTAATAAGTTCCCAATTAAGTGACCATTTACCCCCCATTCAACTTGATGATATCCCAATACCATATCAGAAAACAGTTAAGAATCTGGGAATCATTATAGACTAACATTTAAATTGAGCAGATAATATTGTCACTGTATGCAGAAAGTCTTCCGCTTGCCTCTGTGCTCTAAAAAAGTATTGTAATATCTTTCCACAAGATGTAAAATGCAAACTGGTGCAATCATTTATTCTACCAAACCTTCATTATTGTGATATGATTCAGCATGGTACAAGTAGTGAAAATACAAGACGGTTAGAGTTAACAATGAATCTGTGTGTATGGTATACATGCAACATTCGTCGATATGCTCCACATACCCACAGTTAGGGTGGCTACACCCAGGTAAACTATGGGACTACCACACTCTGTGCCTTCTCCATCGACTGCACAGTGAGCAAACACCACAGTACCTTGCCTCAGAATTTAAACATATGTCGTGTCATCATAATATTAACACAAAATCCCTCTCTAGTACTCTAGCTGTGCCCATTCATAAAACAAAAACAAAAAAATGCAAACTCCTTCGTTGACTCTGCTGTTGCCTCTGGAACAAGCTGTCCTGCTCTCTTCACGTGATTCAGTCTTCTGCTACATTTAAGAAAAAGCTTCCTTATATCGTCCCCTTAAAACTCTCCTCAAAACACAAGTCTAGAGTCAACTATCTCTATGTCTGATAGTATAACCAATGTCCTTCTCTCCATTATTTCTCTTCCTCTTTCTTTTAGCATAAATCACACCATCTGCTCTTCCGTTACATCATCTTATTTGTGTATTATTACACTCACTTTTCTCTCCCAATTGCACCCTTTCCTCCATACTAATTGCTGCTAGCAGCACTAATTTAAACCATTCTGTATAGTAATACTTGACATTTTTTTTTTTTTATCAAATATGAATATAAACTGTGTGTATGCCTTTTTGTTGCCTGTACTGTTTGGAAATTTTAATTTTTCTAGATTTAGTATAACTTCTGTAATATTGGAAATGTGAAATATCTAGAATGTCTGGTTAGGTGTAAGAGAGGGCTTGAAAGCCCTAATCTTGCGAGGTTAAATAAATGAGTAAATAAATAAATACAATGAAATAAATCAAAAGTAACTTTCGTATGGGAGACAGGTTATGAGAGTATGTGATACATCCAATTATGGCCACTATTATTTAATTTACAAAACACATTACAGAAATGACACACAAATAAATCACAGACTATTAACATCAAACTTCCCTTTTTGATTTTTGTAGATTCAATTGGTGATCTCAATAGAATACAGCAAACCACTTAAAAGCCACTATTGTAAATGATATTTGATTGGCAGTGAAATTTTTTTTCAGTATTGTCATAAAAAATATAGGTTTTGTTGGCTTTACAGGAAATGAGGTGGAAAGTTGCCGTCAACAATTAACACGCAATACTTTGCCGATTCGATTGCTATATTGATATATGCTGTAGCTGTATTTGTATTTATCTGTCATGGTTTGGTGCAAGAATGTGATACAAAACATACCGTAATAAGAAAGGTAAATAACCATGTTTTATACATCTACAAATACTGAGTAATGTACTTTGCGCCAATTTCAGAAATGATAATTTCGTAAGTAAAAGATTAGTTTAAAAATATCTAGTTTTTGTTACGTACATATTGAACTAACCTATGTCATTTAACAGAAAGGTGAATGTAAGATTTTTTTTTTTTTTTTTTTTTTTTTTTTTTTTTTTTTTTTTTTTTTTTTTTTTTTTTTTTTTTTGTCAATATTTTTGCTGCGACGTGTTTTGACCAATAACCTGAAAATCACTCATACAGTGGGAATGATCTTTATGGAATGAGATTTTCATGAAAAGAGATTATAATTGGAAGGAGTTGTGATTGTGATTCAAAATAATGTGTTTTGTATGCATATTTAGATTTCTCATAGTCTACGAAGTTGGTAAAGTATTATAGTGAGTCCTTTGAAAAGGACACAGAAAATTTCATTCCCCATCATTGCTCAGTATCATCTTGTGTGTTGTTTAACAATGACTTTTCTTGTTTTCAACTTTCAATCATAAAAATATATCTTCTTTATTTGTTTTTGCCACTCTGATTTGTTCAATTTATATGCTCTGCAATTTATTTTATTTATTTATCAAAAATATTTACTTTGCATTTACTTTACTTTTTACAGTACCACAACCACTGATAGAATTGCATGTGAAACTCTTACGTAAAGCAAGGAAATCAGTATCTGGAGAACGTTGGGAACGTGCACTTATAAAATTTTGTCACACATACTCATCAAATCAAGACGGCTGGGAAATTGAACGTTTTGGCTACAAGAAAGCGCGACTTGGTGTGAAGTTGCGAGTACTGAAGGTCAGTGTTTATTTCTTGAAAAATTACTATAAGGTGTATTTGCAAAAGTTTTGTAATTGAAATTCTAAGGCCTGTACTCAAGAATGACTTTAATAATGTATGTTGTGTCTGAAACACAATTTTTAGAAATATCTGGGGTGTGGTATTTTAGATTTTCTTTTTCATTGAAGCTATTACTATTGCATGTACCAATAGCTAAATCATAGTTGAATTTTATTGCCTTTTTAAAAATGATACATCTTCAATACTGAACACAAACGCTATGATGTACACATGCAATTTTTAGAAAAATTAATTTTCTTAGAACTTTTATTGCCTGTAAGTTTCATTTATTCTCTGAGGAGCTGATCATAGATTTTTTATTGATATATATTATCTTATTTGCAGGCTAAAGAAAAATTGCTGATTACTGTAGACCTATAGTTAATTTTATTTGTTTTAATGTCTGATCAATGTTGATCTTCATAGTACATAATGTGTATAAGCAAGCTATTGCTTTAGAGTCCTAGAAGAGATTTGATGACGTATAAGATATAATATCCATAATTTTTCATGTCATGAACACTCATGACTTAGTTTAGAAAAATCTCCAAAATAAAACATTGGAAATTCCAGGAAGAATTCAACAATATTTTGAGAAGGATAGGTTGCTACCCACAACAGAGATGATGTGGTACAGAAAGGTACATATAGGAGATTATAAATTATTAAAAAGCTTTTTGCCATTACGATCTTCGTCCGACAACACACACACACACACACACACACACACACACACACACACGATCGCGCGTGCGCGCGCGACCTCCATCTTCAACCATCGTGACCAGACTGCTGCGCTCATGATGGCCAAGGCGAAAGTAACCAGTGTGGGAGGAGGAGGCAGCATGGAGACGAAGTAGAAAGGGAAGGGACGGATGGAAGGGGAGGGGGATATACCAGTACTGTCTGACAGAGAGGGAGGAAGGGAAGGTGACAGACTGGGCAGTGTGTGGCTTAATGAAAGATATACATGAGGCTGTGGTGTGGGCAGGGAAAAAGGGGGAGGGGCAGGAACTAGTGATTGTTTGGGTCTGTGGCCAGGAGATAGCTGGACCATCTTGTTACAGATCATGCAGCCTTGAAATTGGCTCTCTTCAGTGACTGCTTCACAGCCTGTGCTGTATGGGCTCCCATAAAGGCCAGTTTTTTTAATTGCACTGGTGGGAACTCTCCCTACAGTATATCCTATGATCCCACAATTCCCCATGCCTAAACCATTGGTAATCTCTGCCCTTTCCTGTCCACACTCTAGTGTCACATCTTTCATTTCACTGCACACTCCAGTCCCTCCCCTTCCCTTCCTTCCTGTCCGTCAGACAGTCGTGTGTATTCCTCTGCCTTCCTTCCTGCTTCCTCCGTGCTGCTTCATCACTCCCACCACTGGTTGCTTTCACCTCAGACATCCTGAGCTCCACAGTTTGACCACAGTAGCCGGAGAAGGTAATCGTGTGTGTGTGTGTGTGTGTGTGTGTGTGTGTGTGTGTGCGCGTGCGTGTGTGTGTTTCTCAGTCTGACGAAGGCTGTAATCTCCGAAAGCTTTTTTATAAGTTATAATCTGTTGTGTGTGATTTTCTGCAACTAGCTGATGCTTCTTTTTAGTATTTAGTAACCTATCCTAAAAAATGTTGTTAAATCTCCAAAATAATTTTTCATACTACTCTTAGTCTTGACAGTGAAGCATGTTGATGCAGTTTGTGGCTCGTTTTGGAATTTTTCCAGTACTGAACTTAGAGATCTGTACTCTTTTGGATGGTTACGGTAATATTCAAACTTCTAAAAGATGTTTTACCAGTTACAAAATGAGACAGAATAAAAGTAAAGGGTGTTTGATCTAGAATTGCAGAAATACTGTGTGCAAGACAGTAAATGAGACAGTAACAGGTTGTTTCAAAGTTTGAAGGAAATGCTGGAAGAAAAGGAAGATTGTTTTCTGGAAGTTATGCACTCACAAAAAACATTTCAGATTAAAAACAAATAAATGTAGCTGCAAGAAGGCAGATGTGGTAAGCAATGCATCGCAATGAAGGAAGTGCAGTTTTCAGTTTGTGTTTTAGTTATTGATGAGTTCTCATTTTTCATTTCATTTGATGTAGTATCAGGTCATCTTTCTGTTCATGCTAATTTTCTTTGGTTTCTATTGTTTGTGTTCTGAATTTATAGATGAAAATTATGTCAAGAATGTTGCAGTTTATTTAGCTGTCATTTATATTTTTGTGAAGGGTAAAAGTTGTTCTTTTATTAGTAGTAATTTAATGCATAGGAAATTAATACTTTTTCCCATGTGGTACCTTTTAATGGCTTGTTTCAGAATTCTTGATTACTTCAATGGTAATTCCTGTTTTCTATGACTTATGTTGATGAAACAGAGGAAATTATTATTTGTGAATGATTTAATGATAACTTACAGTTACTTACTACATTTAAAATGGGTATATCTTTTAATTTATGTTATTGATGTCTTAACACAGACTCTGCTGGAGCAGCAATTTGATTTAAATGCAAAGTTCAAAGCAGAAATAAACCGTTTAAGTGCTATGGAACTTCGCTGCACTCCTCTTGGCCGTGACAAACTTGGACAGACGTATTGGTGCCAACTGGATGAAGCATGCAATTTACGAGTATACAGGGAGGACCTTGATGATGAGACGTGGGAGGTGGTAGCAAGGTATAATTAATAGCTTGATAATTTATCTTTGAAATGTAGAGTGTTATTAAGAGTTAAATGCAACTTTTTAATAACTGATTGAGTATTTTTAGTCATCATCAGATTTGAATGTTTGATTTGCATAATATTTAGTTTTAATAATTCATGTGGTATAGTTTTCTTGAACTCACTTGTAATTAGTTGTACTTTTTTTCATATTGGTGGGTGTCTGGGAAGTAAGGACAAATTTTGTCTATAATGTTTGGAAGCCTGTTTTTTTAAATCTGTGATCCTTCCTATTAGCAGCCTATAGTTTTTGTAGGGTGAAAATTGTTGTTTGATGTTTATTTTCATTGTATCAGATGAAAACTGAACAATGTATCTGTGCGATTCAAAAGTTATTACGGAAATAGTCCAAGTCTTACTGTAACCATTCATGAATTATGGGTGACATTCAGATGTAATTCTGCTCCAACCAATTTCAGTTCAGAAATTGAATCAGAAGTTTGAGACTACAGGTACTATTTCAGATGGTAAGAAAACAGGACAACTGCAATCTGTTTGAACACAAGAAAACATTGGTGTTGTGCGTTAAATGTAACCGTAAACCCCAATTTATCACCAAGTTCACTGCAGAATTCCTTTCAAAAGATCTGAAAATGCATGCATATAGTATTCAGCTTGGACAAGAGTGGAGCCTACAGATCATGGAAAGAGACATTGATTTGATGGCTGGGTCTTGGCTTTTCAAGTGAAGAAAGAGAACTTCACAAAAAGAATAATTTTTTCGGATGAGATGCACTTTTACCTCAGTGGGTACGTCAATAAGTGGAACTGCAGAATTTGTGGTAATGAAAATTCATCGGTGACTGTGAAAGATTAGATTAGATTAATACTTGTTCCATAGATCATGAATACGACACTTCATAATGATGTGGTACATGTCAGGTTAATAAAAGGTGTCTGTACAAGATATTACAGTACACAAAATATTACATGACACAAATATATTTATTATTATTTTATATTTACTAATTTATATCTAAAAATTCATCCAATGAGTAGGAGTTCTCAATCAGAAATTCTTTTAATTTAAAAAAAAAAAAAAAATGCTAGTTAACATCTTTCAGATTTTTTATGCTGTTTGACAGGTGACCGAAGACTTTAGTGGCAGTATAATTCACCCCTTGTTGTGGTACTAGTTTTTTTTTTTTCCTTCTTTTCTTTTAAGTGACTTCAGATACAAAAAAAAAAGGGGGGGGGGTCAATTGCAGCCCGCAACAGCAGTCAATGTCTTCCAGTTCAGCGCAACGACTTTCAGTTAATCAACGATAGCAACCAGCATTTTCTCGCTGACATCGGCGGAGAATCCATCACTGCGTACTACTGCAGCACCGTCGTTAGACATGATATTAACAATAGCAAATAAAATTCACACAAGTATATGTTCTCAAACATTAATAACATTCAAAACAACATATTCCGTAATTAATTTCTGAGTAACTGGGAAATTGAGGTTTATGAGGAAAATAGTGGACGGTTAAATACATGTCCCAGTTCACCCTTTTTGTGCCAAAGTCAGATTAACCCTGCATAGTGAAGATCATCCTTTGTCCTGGTGTTATAACTATGCACACTGCTATTATTTGTGTACTGGGTTGGATTATTAACAACAAATTTCCTAGCAGGAAAATATATATATAAAAAATAGACAAAAATTACTCACCAGGCTAAGGAGCACAGGTGTGATAGTAGCACAAATAAATAAAACACACACACACACACACACACACACACACACACACACACTTATAAATGCAAGCTTTCGCAACCCAGTTGCTTCTTCAGGCAGAAGGAGAGGGAAAAGGAAATGATGAGGGTTTCAAGGAAGGGGGTAAGGAGCCATTCCAATCCCGGGAGAGGAAAGACATACCTTGGGGGGAGAAAAGGAAGGTAAACAAATACACACCCACCCACACATTTACACAGACACAAACACATCTAGGCAGACATACTATAGAAACCAAAGAAGGTAAGAAGTTAGACAGATATGCCACTAGAGGCAGAGGCTCTGTCCAGAGAACTGAGGCAAAGATGTTAAAGTTGGCGGGTGGGAATTCAAATTTAGCAGAGGTTGAGACCAGGTGGGCAACGGGAAGAGAGAATATGCTGAAGGGCTAGTTCCCATCTCTGTAGTTCTGAAGGATTAGTGTTGGTGGGAAGTATCCAGATAACCCGACGGTGTAACACTGTGCCAAGATGTGCTGGCCATGCACCAAGACGTGTTTCGCCACATGGTAATCATCATGCCCAACAAACACTGTCTGCCTGTGACCATTCATGCCAATGGACAGTTTTTTGCTGGTCATTCCCACATAGAACGCTTCACAGTGCAGGCATGTCAGTTGGTAGATCACGTGCGTACTATCGCAAGTGGCTCTGCCTTTGATCATGTACACCTTCCGGGTTACGGGACTGGAGTAAGTGGTGGTGGAATGGTGCATAGGGCAGATTTTACAACGGGGGTGGTTAAAAGGATAGGAGCCAGAAGGTAGGGAAGGTGGTTTGTAAATTTCATAGGGATGGATTAGGAGGTTGCGGAGGTTAGGTGGGCGGCCGAAAGACACTCTCGGTGGAGTGGGAGGATGTCATGAGATCCAGCCTTCATGACATCCTTCCCACACCACCGAGAGTGTCTTTCCGCTGCCCACCTAACCTCCGCAAGCACCTAGTTCATCCCTATGAAATCACCAAACCATCTTTAACATCTTAACATCGTTGCCTCGGTTCTCTGGACAGAGCCTCTGCCTCTAGTGGCATATCTGTCTAACTTCTTAACTTCTTTGGTTTCTATAGTATGTCTGCCTAGGTGTGTTTGCGTCTGTGTAAATGTGTGGGTGGGTGTGTATTTGTTTACCTTCCTTTTCTTCCCCAAAGGTAAGTCTTTCCTCTCCCGGGATTGGAATGGCTCCTTACCCCATTCCTTAAAACCCTCATCATTTCCATTTCCTTCTCCTTCTGCCTGAAGAAGCAACTGGGTTGCGAAAGCTTGTGTGTATGTGTGTGTGTGTGTGTGTGTGTGTGTGTGTGTGTGTGTATTCTATTTATTTGTGCTACTATCACACCTGTGCTCCTTCGCCTGGCGAGTAATCTTCATCTAAATTTCATAAGTAAATACATATACTGTGAAGTTACTGTGAGGATACCTAAATCCTTAAATAGATGTCTGCAGGACGTTCTTGGGTGGGCTCCAGCAGTTATTCTGCTTACACACTTTTGTGCAATGAATACTTGTTTATTCAATGATGAATTATCCCAGAATATGATGCCATATGAAAGCAGTGAATGAAAATAGGCATAGCAAGCTAATTTATTTTTCAACAAATGGAAGTGGAGGGCATGTGATGTTGTTAACCCATCAGAGGACAGAGTTCCAGTACAACATTACAAAGCATTGAAGGTAACACATCGGAAAATACATTACATGAGAATTGAGACACATTTCAGCATGGAATGGGTATGAACTGTGCCCTTGTCCGCTCAGTAAAAGTAATTGCCCTCATAACAGGGAGATTTGGAATAATTTGATTATTGTTTCGTACAGACTATAAAATAAATAAATAATGCTGTTCTGCTCTATGGTTGACAGGTTCTCTGCTCAGTAAAGTAGTTACTATAGTAAAACAAGACATTTCATAACAAAACGTTTCTGTTACTGTGAAGACACACATAGAGGAGATGGTAACGCTTTACATTATCTAAGTACTGTAGTACATCCAGGCAGTGTATGACACGACGGATTTCGTATTTTCTCTTCCATACTAAGAAAGTTTGGAGGATAACTGTCTTGAGCAGTTAAACCGGCAACCCACGGGCATTGGAAATATTTTAGATGTTATAGCCACGAGTACGCCTGACCTTATTAACGATGTCTGTGTAGAGACAGGAATTAATGATCATGATATCGTCATAGTGTCAATGGTGACCAAAGTTAATAAACCAATCAAGAAGGCTAGGAGTGTGTTTTTGTTGAGAAGAGCCGATAAGCAAATGTTAGGATCGCACTTAGAAAATGAATGGGCATCTTTTAATTGCAGGACTATGGACGTAGAGGAATTGTAGACTAAATTTAAGTGCATTGTAAATAAAGGGTTAGAGAAATATGTGCCAGTAAAGATGATTAAGGATGGAAAAGATCCGCTGTGGTATAATAATAATGCTAGAAAGCTGCTGAGAAAGCAACGACTGTTGCACTCTAGATTCAAAAAAGAACATGTAAATGATGACAGGCAAAAGTTAGTAGAGATTCGTGCGTCTTTAAAAAGATTGATGCGTGAAGCATACAATAATTACCACAGCCATACCTTACCAAAAGTCCTTTCCGAGAACCCAAAAAAATTCTGGTCCTATGTAAAATCGATAAGCGGGTCAAAGCCCACTGTCCAGTCACTCGCTGATCGTTCCGGGGCAGTAATAGAAGAAACCAAACGGAAAGCTGAAGTTTTAAATTTAACCTTTAAGAAATCTTTCATGCAGGAGGACCGCAAAAATGTACCATCATTTGATCAACGTACTATTTCCGAAATGAAGGACATAGTAATAGGTATTTCTGATGTAGAGAAGCAGCTGAGAGAACTAAATATGAAAAAGTTTGCTGGTCCAGATGGAATACCAGTTTGGTTTTACAAAGAGTATTCTGCAGCATTGGCCCCCTACTTAGCTTGCATTTATCGTGAATCTTTAATTCAGCCCAAAGTTCCTAGTTATTGGAAAAAAGCGCAGGTGACTCCCATTTATAAGAAAGAAAAGATAACTGACCCAAACAATTACAGCCCAATATCGTTGACATCAGTTTCATGTAGGATTTTGTAGCATATTCTCAGTTCAAATATAGTGCATTTCCTTGTAACAGGAAAGCTTCTTTCCATGAATCAGCAGAACCTCCCTTTTTCAAATTTTTTGGACAAAAAATATGGCAGTAATGCCAAAAAAAAAGCCGTTTGTAATAAAATTGTAATTGCAAACGAACCATTCATCTGACATGAAAATTGAGTAGCCTAATTGGTAGAAGGGAAAATTTCTACAACTTCGCACTATTATGTTTTTTTCATATCTTGCATCGTTGCAGAGATATTTGCAAAAATAATGGCGGTTTGACAATGTCTGTATGGCTGTAATGTGTTCCCACTTTTTAGGTTGAACCGTTCAACCGATTGGCACCAAATTTTATAGACATAATTGTTGGCTACCGGAGACCAGAACCTCGCTTTTAGTAATATTTTGGACAAGAAATACATTAGTAATACCAAAAAAGCCGTTTGTAATGTAATTTTAATTGCAAATAAACCGTTCATCTGATGCGAAAATTGAATAAACAAATTTGTAGAGGAGAAAATTCTCTACAACTTTGTTCCCTTATGTTTTTTTCGTATCTCGTATCGTTTGAGAGATATTTGCAAAAATAACAGTGTTTTCACACCCTCCATTGAATTAACGAAAACCAGCTGTTCGCAGATGTCACGTGACATTCCTGACCCAGAACTCTCTGAGGCCTATGCAATCTTCCGTTGCATATTTGATGATTTTCTTATTGTAACTTACACATTGTCATTTCAAAGCAATGGCACACTGAAGAATTAACAAAAACACGTCGTTCTTCGAATGATAAATGATAATCTAGTGCCTACAAATGGCATAATAGCATCAGGTACAACGGCCATCAATAGTATCAGATTAAATAACATAAATCCTATCTGATAGTTGTAGCATAGTGGACAACGCGTGGGACTGTGATGCTGAAGGTCAGTGGTTCGGAACCTGCCGCTGCCTACATATTTATTTATTTTTTTTCCTATAAGGGTTTCAAACACTCTTATTAATTAATTTTTTATTATTTAGATTATTATTTTGGTCCAAAATGCTTGCAAAAACACACAAAACTACAAATCTAAAGTGGGCCGTAAAACACATCAGTGCGATTTTTTTTAAAGTATTGCGCAATAGTTTTTATAATACTGAACAATTTCTGGGTCAGTACTTACTTTTGCTGTTAGATACTGTTCCCTTTTGCAGTTGCAAGATATTCTTATACCTTCAGTTAGCCATGTTTTCCTGGGAAAACAATGTTCAAATACCCTTAAAATGTAGCATGAAATAAGTTATATTTCTAGTTTGGATCGGATTCCTTATACACCTCATCCCAATCAAGTTGCTGTAGGCATTTCGTAATGTTAGCAATATTTGTATTGTCAATTGAACATACTACTTTGAAAGCCTCATTTGATTTACTGTATGGAACTATGTCATATACTGTCAATAACTGTGCACCATGGTCTGAAAGACCATTCTGAACAGAATAAGCATTAATGTTCTTAAACTTATCGTGGTCTATAAAAAAGTTATCTGTCAATGTGGTGCCACTGTTCTTTACTAATCTGAGTAGGAAAATCAATAATGGAGCTCAAACTGAAGGAACTGAGTAATACTACAAGGTCATTCTTCCAATTACCCTCTTTCAGGGAATAAACATTGAAATCCCCACAAATGATAGTTTGCTTCCCTCTGTCTGACAGATGGCACAAAAATGCATTCAAGTTTTCTAGAAAAAGCTGAAATTTCCCTAAGGGCGACCTATATACTGTTACATTTATTTTAAGCTACATCCATGACTCATTACTGTATGGTGTGGCCAGTGAATGGCCAGTACTTTTTTGAAAATGGCGAGGGAGCTGCTGCCACAGTCAATGGCAGTCATTACAGAAAAATGCTTTCTGATTTGGTTTTTCCCTCTTAACGTAGAAAATGATGATTTTTGGCATCAGCAAGGTGTGACATGTCGCGTTGGATGGAAAGTTCAAGTTACCTTCCATATGGGCAGTACGTATGCCACACAACTGCAGTAAAATTTAAACAGGGTAGTCAGCAGCAATCAATTGTTGCTGAAATAGAATCTTTTATGATCACAAATCCAAATTTCGTTTTGGTAACTAGCCATTCTCATTGATAAACGCAAGAAGTACAATGTCAAAATCTATAAATATATGTCATGACTATGAACAGGGAAAATTCGTTTTAACGATAACGCGATGAATAACGTGAATTTGACAGTTTTTAAGAAAGTAATGCGAATTCAAAAGTTGTTAAGAAAATAATATGAACGCATCAATTTATTTATTTATTTGTTATTCTTTTTATTAACACAAAATTGGCAGTTTTCAACGAAACTACACTGTATCTGGGTAAGAAATGTCGTAAGTTTGATAATTTCTACATCTACATATGTATTCCGCAATCCACCGTAATGTGCGTGGCAGAGGGTACACTGTACCACTACTAGGCATTTCCTTTCCTATTCCACTTACAAATAGAACAAGGAAAAGAAGAATGCCTATATGCTTCCATACAAGCCCTAATTTCTCTTATCTTGTCTTTGTGATCACTATGCAAAATGTAAGTACACAGCAGCGAGATTGTACTACACTCAGCTTCAAATTCCGGCCCTCTAAATTTCCTCACCAGAAATTCATGAAAAGAATGTCGCCTTTCCTCCAGCGATGCCCAATTGAGTTCCTGGAGCATTTACGTGACACTCGCACCTTGGTTGAACCTACCAGTAACAAACCTAGCTGCTCGTATCTGAACTGCTTCCATGTCTTCCTTTAAACTGATCTGCTGCGGGTCCCAAACACTTGAGTAATATTCAAGACGTGGTCTTACAAGCATTTTATGAGCGGTCTCCTTTACAGATGAAGTACATCTTCCCAAAACTCTCCCAATAAACTAAAGTTGGCTGTCTGCCTTACTCACAACTGTACTTACATGTTCGTCCTATTTCATATCACTTTGAACAACGCGACTGCATCAAGAAGTTCATTACTAATGCTGTATTCGAACATAATGGGATTGTTTTTCCTACTCATGCGCATCACCTTACATTTTTCTACATTGAGAGCCTAGCTGCCTTTTTAGCACCAACTAGAAGTTTGTCTAAGTCATCCTGTGTGCTATTACAGTCTGTTAAATATGACAGCCTCCCATACACCACAGCATATCAGCAAATGGCTGCAAATTACAAGCTACTCTGTCCATCAGATCATTTATATAGATAGAAAATAATAGCGGTCCCCACACACTTCTCTGGGGCTCGCCTGACTATACACTCATCTCCGATGAACACTCGGCCATCGAGAACAACGAACTCTGTTCTATTACTTAGGAAGTCTTCCAGCCAGTCACAAATCTGTGAACCTATTCCATAATCTCGTATCTTCATTAGCAGCCTGCAGTGTGGCAGTCGAGAAAAACACAATCCGCCTGTTGCCCTTTCATCCATGGCTCGCAAGATATCATGTGCATGGGCAGCTTTGGCTAGCTGAACTGCGCCTTAACAAGTTCTTTGAACAGGGTTGAAATTAAGCAGTTTTGTTGTTATATTCTTTGACTGCACTGTTATTGTTAGGCTTGATTGTTATCGTTACTGTTTCGTTGCGACATGGATTACTACTTTTGTACTTGATGTTGGATGTCTCTCAGGCTTATAATTACTACAACTGGATTTAAACACTCACTTTATTTTTTGGATGTTCATTTTTATCATCTTCTGGACCTTGTTCAAATTAACCTAGTCGGTAAACTATTATTTACAAAAGTGCCAGTGTAATGTGCTAATGTTTGCAACGATCTTTGAACAGTTTTCAAAAAGTCTATCACATAGAATTAGGGGAATAATATTTTGTGTTGACCCGAAATAAATAATCAATGCTGTTCATGCTGTATTGACACGTTATTTTATGAACCCTTGCCTGGTCAGTCAATTAATCCTCGAAAACGAACATTTCGTTGCCAACATGGCAACGCTGCTGCTGCTGTAAGTAAAATTTCTTTTGTTTGAAGATGGATTTGTGTTTTGGCTGTTTTAACACCACTTGTCAAGATGTTTGTAAAAATGACATTTATTTGGGGAGGTGGGCGCAACAAAAGGGCCCCGAGCAGGAGGGGGTGGGGAGGAGTTTCTGTTCTGGAGTCAAAGCTCCGTCACTACACCTGAAAATGCAGAATATAAATGAGCCTTACTACCATTTCTTTGTGAATCAGAAACAAGAGAACTTTAAAAAAATGTTTTTGCATTACTGACGGGAAACAAAATTTAAAACTTGTACAGAAACATATATTATATTCTTAATTTCAAAACCAGATGTGAGTAAACATTAAAAAATATTACAAAAATTCAATTTTGTCGCATTTTAACCTCGAGTTAAATACCTTCTCTACATATTTATAAATATTTTGTTCCTGAGAAATACTTCGCAAATTTGTGAACATTTAAGTTTTTTGGTGATTTTCATATAAAAATTCCTCTTGTAGCAAATATTTTTTATTTATTTACAATACTGATGCAAGGGCAAACACTTCTCTTTTGCCTACATGAAAATATATTCTTCTGTTTTTCAATATTGTTATTTTCTAAACCAATTGCGACAATATAACATAAATATTTCCGTCAGCAAGGAAAGTCCTCCTGTCAAAAAGAGCTTGTTGAAAAAAAATTAAAATTTAAGAATAGAAAATCCAGATTTGAATGTCAATAATAGAGGATAGGTAACAAATCACTGTAAAGATTATCACTGAGCCGCTCACAGGCATGTAAAATAGACAATCACTTTCACACAACATGTTTTGTGGCTATGGCCTTCATCAGAAAAAGTAACACATACATTCACACATCACTCAGACACACACACACACACACACACACACACACACACACCACCACCACCACCACCACCACCACCACCACCACCACCTCCAGCTGCTCTAGGGCTACAAGCATCTTGGCAGTGAGCGAGGAGGGAAGCAAAGGGGGAAGGAAGCCAGGTAAGGGTGGTGAAGAAACATTTCACATTTAATGATGGATTGTAAAGGCTCTGATAGGTGATAACGTGAGATGCGGCATGGAATGCAGAAAAGAGGAGTGGGAGAGGATAAGAGAGATGTCTAAAGGTATGTTTGTGGAGGAGGAATTTGAAGGGATAAAAAAATAATAGGAAAAAGTAATAAAAGTTAGGAAAAAAGGAATGAAAATGAAAATAAGACGTAATTAATTAAGGGTATGTTGAAATATAAAAAAATTGGGGTGACACACAGTTGGAAGGAAGACTATTCCAGTCCTGTCACAGGCTTATCCTACCCCATCAGGGGTCGGGCCACATGTTAATGCAATCATGCGATTTACCAGCTCTGCTACAATCATTGTGCAACATTTTACATTGGCATGACAACAATCCTGCTGTTCATCAGGATGAATGGCCATTGTCAAACTGAGGCAAAAAGTGAGATGGACCACCCTGTGGTACAGCATGCGGGTCTTGATGCATGCGGTCTTGATTTCAGTGGCTGCTTAACTATCTGGGCCATCTGCATCGTTCCCTCCACAACTTGCTCTTTTGAACTGTGAAGATGTAAATTGTTTCTTCAACACATTCTCCAGTCCATCAACCACACTGCCCACAACCTAAGATAACTCTTATCCCAACACCCTATGCCTAAAATTTCCTCCTCCCCCCAGTCATAACCTGTATCCTTCTCAATTCATGTGTTCCTTCCAAAGGTATGTGGCAACATAATTCAAAATTACTATGGGGATTTAACAGAAGTACATATTGCCACATTGGATAAGAATTTTGATGATAAGCCTGGCAATGGAGAAGAAGAATCTGCACATAGTTAACGAGGGGTTTCAGCAATTCTGGAATGTCCTCTACAGTCAATGAAGAAACTGCTAATCATCCAGTGTGCACATTTAACATACACCTCCACATGGCAAATTAACAGCACTCTCAACTCAAAGATGCATCCACACAAATGTGACAGTAACATGTTTAATAATGCATAAAGAGCTATTTTACTAGGCCCAACATTTTCTAAGTGATTTCTTCAAAGTGCTAATTTTTGAACAAGAATCAAATGATCTGTGATTTATAAAATTCATTGCACATTTGCACTCTTAACATTCTTGCATAAATGAATTTTACTATGAAAGAAATGCTTCTCAAACCATTGCTAAATAGTTGTACAGACAGTACTATAGTTGGCATCATGTAAAGCCCCATTACACCGAAGCAAACACAAGCAAACTAGCAGCAGCAAATGAGAATTCGCTCTGGTGTAAACGCTATGCGCGCGCTGTTTGGTTACGCTCGGCTCGCATTCGCAAGTGTTCGCTTTTGATCCGCTGGGTGTCGGTTTCAGGGCGAACCATCAAAGGAAGTTCGCGTCCTCTCCGCTTCACCTCTAGCGTATGTGACAAACTGCGTATGCTCGCCTTGCGGCAGTGTGCTGTTTTCTCTTCCGTTTCCTCCGGTGTGAACGCATATTCGCAAGTACAAGCCAATGCGTGCGCGCACAGGCGAATTCCTGGCGAATGCGCATTCGCCTATGTTTGCTCGTGTTCTCTTAGGTGTAAATGGGGCTTTAGAAGGCACTTCCATTCATAGAGACAGATTGATAGGTGATGCATGGAGGGGAGGAGCTAAGGCCGAGTGCCTACAGTGGAGCCAGGGGAAGAAACATTGTGTAACTTGTGGCCAACCACGTGCCGAAAGAATCAATATTATTGGCTGCCAGTGCAGTAATGGATGGGGATGCACAGAACGTCTGAAACTGGGCAGCATTCATACATGACGCCGACTATAGTGTGATAGATTCAATGTTCAGTAGTGAGGTGCAAGTACTGACACCAAGAATGAGTTAACTGAAGGTAATTAATCATGTGGTTTGAGAATCGTTACTTTCCTCCACTCCCACTACATCCTTATTATCCAGTATGTACATTCATCCTACCTCTCCCGCAGAAGGTTAAGTGTGCAAATGTATTATGAATTTTATAAATCACAGACCATTTGATTCTCTTTGAATAATTGGTACTTTGAGGATCAGTCTCTTTAAAAAAAATTGAACCTAGAAAAACTGCTCTTTATGGATTATTAACGTTTTTACTGTCACATTTGTGTAGATGTAATTTTAAGAGTAACTGACACCAAGAAAGACCAAATTTTGTGGTAGTTTGGTCTAATTTATTTTAGTTGTTTCATAAACTATAAATTAGGGATGGGCCAAACCCCAATTTTACTGAATCGAATCCGAATACTAAATCTTAAATAAAACATGTGCTGAATTCTGAACCCAAATCGAATCTTCCGAATCTCGAACCCAAATAATCTGTCAACTCAAGTACATGTATTTAAAAAGAATTACTACTCTATCACAGCTAGTGATGACGATAAAGCCTTCTGGGGTGGATCCTAAATGACAATATTACAGTAAAATTTAATACCCTCCACTCCCTCCCCTTAAAAAAAAATTTTATGAAACATTCTGAGATATATGTTGTTTAATGATGATGATGATTGGCATTTTAGGACACTCAGCAGTGAGTTCATCAGCCCCAATATGTTGTTTAGATGCTCTAAAAGATAATAAGAAACTTTCTTCACTCTATTACAAACTGTTTCATTTTGATGAAATAAAAACTAATTGCATAATGAAGTCCTAGAAAGGAAAAAAAATTATTTTATTTCATTTATTTATTTCTTGTTTTGTTTTATTTATTTATTTTTTTAATTTTATTTATTTATTTAAATGAGAAGAATCAAAAATAAAACCTGAAAAGATTAGTAGATATTTTGGAAGTTGAAAAAATAGATTCTTAAGAAATAGGATGTGTAAGTGTTAAATTATTTTATAGTGACATAACTTGCATCCCATGAGTTATGGACAGGACATTCAGACACAGAGAAATCCGCATTTATTCGACATGTGTGTACTTGTTATTGCCACGAAGACATTTCAGAACTGTGACTAACTACTCTCGTTAAACATAAGAATAATACAAATGTAAACATTAACATATGTATATTCTCCAGTGTTTGCCATTGTCTTTTGGGTTTGTTTGGCAGACAGAATTTAAATGTGGTAACAGATAACATGAAAGATTACAAGACGTAATGTTTACATTTGTATTATTCTTATGCCGAATAGAGTGTGGAATTTACGAATCATGAATCATAGGAACAATCCCTTGCCCCTAATAGAAAAACACGTAAGTTGTAGCACGGAGGCAGTGGTTGTAGAGTCAGGCATATTGACGCAACACAGGCTTGCCAGTTGACTTTTCGTAGTAGCTCTTAGATGAAACTTCAGATGTAAGGCTATTGTAGCAACACTAAAAATTTACTAAATAAAAATGGAAAAAATTTGAAACTAAATGCAGAAATATAAAACAATTTTATTAGACTTATAATACAAATTGTACGAAATGTTTATAATAGAAATTAGATACCGGTACGTTAATTCTGAATCACTATCACTTGCTTCCTTGTTATTCGGTTCCTTCGTATTACAGAGCACCATCCTTGGTGCTATCTAATGCATTTGATAAGAACATTTTTAAATGCTTGCTACATAATCTGATTTGGAACCCACTTTCATGTATCATCATTCCATTGGCACACTTTGTGCATTTTATACAACTCATTGATGTCAGTCGTCTATCGCTTTTTGAAAGGTAGTCGGTGTACATGTGCTTAAGCTTGACCTTAAACAATTTCTTGAAACAGATGTCAAGTGGTTACTAAAATGACATCATCCCGCTTGTATGGTGCACGATTAGAATTTTTTTTATTCCCACTTAATATATTTTTCTTCTTGAAATCCTAGTTTTTCATTGCGGTTCACATACCCCAGCACTTCACAAAATTTGAGAAAACATTATGTGAAATCAAAGAAATTTATTTTTGTTGCTACTAATATTTCAAAGCCTGCTACATTTGAAGTTGAGCAATACTAAAGTTGTATTCTTTTCGTTGGATGGTATATTAAAATTCAGTAGTAGAAAATAAAACGGAAATTAGGCTTATCTTCTGTTTTTTATTTTTATTATTATTATTTTTACGAGTGCAAATGTTTTAGTGCCAGTATTTATGTTTGCACCTGCAAAGCAAACCTGTGTAGCACTGCTTATATCAGACAGAATAAGTTACTTGTGGCGGCTTGTAGCACCATTTTTCAGAACTTCGTTCACTTTGCACTTGATTTAAACTGCAGGCAGATTTTTTGGCCCCAAAAACCGGAAAAAAGAGCGGCTTAGATTTGGGTAAATACGCTAGATTTTTTTCACAATAGCCACGTAACTGAATTAGTTTCGCAATGGTTTCACTTGAATAAATTCAAAGTGAGGATTTTCCCCCCCCTCCCCCCTATGACGTCACATCTTAATGCGGATCAATGGAAAATAAAGTAAATAATGCAAACAAAAGTGCACTGTAATGCAAAGTAAATCACAACATTCGTATCTGAAGGTTTTGGTAATTTGGTAGAAAACTTGGGAATCGAATTCGGGATGCTATATATTGATCCAGCTGCCAGATCTTTCTCAAAACTCAAGCGGCAGCCATGTTTCATTGTGAACTATTCCGGTGACAATTACAGTTAATTTATTGAGTGGACAAGTTAAGATCAAGAACCTGTCAACCATAGAGTGTGATCAGCATTAGTTCACGGTTGGCACGAAAAATTAATCCCGCAAAATTTTACAATTCGTGTTGCAGCATAATGTCAAGAGTTCAGATGTTGCAAACATAATCATATATAGTGACGGGATTAATTTTTTGTGCTGACCACAAAGTAAATAATTAATGCTGTTCTTGCCCTGCAGTTGATAGGTTCTCTTTGAACACTTGTCCGCTCAGTAAATTAATTGTAATCAGTGGAACAATTCATAAAAAAGCAAAAATGAACAGACACATGATTTACAACACTTAATTTCTTCGATATATCGATATGGCAGCTCGATCAATATATAGCATTTCGAAATCGATCCCCAAGCATTTCACCAAATTACTAGGATTCCCATATAACACTTTGGATTCCGGATTTGGTAGTATTCGGCCATTATGCATCGAATCTCAAATCCAAAGCCAGTGTGCTAGATTCGATGAGTACTGGATTAGGCCGTACCACTCGGACACAACCCTACTATAAATTATGCAATAACAGTGGCAGGAAGTGTAATTATTCTTAAAAAAAAAAATCTCTGGGGAGGGAAGACAGTGAGTGTCTTGGTAAATAATTCTGCATTCTGTGCCCTACTGTTACTGTGTTCAAGTTCATACCTAATCATACTCAAAAATTGTGCCATATTTGTAGAAAACAATGAGAAATTTTTGAAAAGCAATAGAAATTGTGTTACGCCATAGCTACACACTTGAAAAATTGCAACGTATTCATTGAAAACAGCAGGGTTTTTTGAGAAATAAAAAAAATAAATGTGATTGTTGTTAATTTCACTTGCAGCTATTAAAACTGTTCTGTAAGGTTCCTTCCTAATACATATAGGTAAAATGTTGCATATTCATACAAAATATTAAAGTATTTTACAAAATAAAATAAATGATATGACATTTTTTGTGAATTACATGTGTGTCATCACAAAAAATGAAATATTTGTGAACTTCATTTATGAAACAGAAGAAACAAGAAACAAAATTCTCATTGCCTGTCTGTATCTGACTTGTAATTGCCCATTGTTACTTCTCATCAATCATTACACTGTTACCAACATCAGCACATTACAGATGTTGGTGAAGTTCTACATTGGTGTATAAAATATTTACCTTTCAAAAATTTGATAATTTATACTGCTTTCAATTGAAATGAGCCTATATTATCACTGAACATGGAAGAAATGTATCTTCAACTAGGAAACATTGTATTTCCACCAATAAATAAATAAATAAATAAATAAATATGTACTATCGGGGGAAAATCTGATTCCCCTCCCCCTCTTCCTCCCCCCCCCCCCCCACTCTAGTCCGCTTCTACGACTTGGACATATAGCAGTGAGAATGCATAATTGTTCGAGGTAAATACTGATGTGTTTCAGCATAAACTCTAACACAAAGTAGTTTTCTTTTATTGTTTGTTTGTGTTTGTGTGTTTTTTTTTATTAATGCCTACTATTTTCTTTACAGTGACCGAGAAGGCTTAGTGCAGCTGATATCACAGTTGTCATCAAATGATCCATTTCGAAGTGGATCAGAAGTTGTAAATGAAGATAGTAACAGTGTTGGGGTTGACAAACCAGTTACCGACACTGGCCAGCCAAAATCCTCGGGCTCAAAAGATAATGATGAAGAAGAAGAAGAAGAAGAAGATGATGATGATGAAGAATTTCAAGAAATACCTTCAAGTGACTTAGAGGAAGATGATTCAGAGTATGACAGTGATAGCAAACATCATAAGGAAGATATTAAACATAGTAGTGATAGCAAGCATCATAAAGAAGACATTAAACCTAGTAGTGATAGCAAACACCAGAAAGAAGACATTAAACGTAACACGGATAGCAAACATCCTGAAGAAGACACTGAATGCAGCAGTGACAACATACATCAAAAAGAAGACTTGAAACCTAACTGTGATATCAAACATGAAAAAGATAATGTTCACCCTGAAAGTGACAATAAAAAGCAGAAAGAAGACATAAAGCATAGCAGTGGTGTCAAAATCGAAAAAGAAAATGAAAAATGTGACAGTGGTAACAAAAATCAGAAAGAAGACATTACACCAAATAGTGATAGCAAACATCAGAAAGATATTAAAACTGAAACTGAGGGTGTTTCATCTAGTGAAGAAATTGTCACAGAACCAAAGGGGGAAGACAAGGTAGAAGAAGGGATTAAACATGATGCCATGGAAAAACAGGAAAGTGAATCAGTGCCAACCTGTTCAGATTTTGAAAAAGATGAAATGTTAGAAAAGCAAATCCCTGCAACTCTGGACTTGAAAAACAGCTGTGTAGAAAAGTCATCTGATTCTTCTGAAACGAATTCATGTAGGGAAAAAGTGGTAGCCGATAGCAATGTAAACCTTTCTAACAAAGATTCTAAATTAACAGAAAATGTAAAGAGGGACAGCAATTCATCTGAGGACAAAGAAATAACTGATGATGGCTCTCCAGGTTCAAATTCTCCCATTTCTTCAAAGCAGGGATCTATTTTGGATGTATCTGTCAGTGATTCTTCAAAGAAAATCAACAAAGATGTTAGTTCCACATCAGCAAAACGAAGTATCACACCTACAGATGATGCAGTGCCAGCTAAACGTTTACGTGAAACTCATTCGGAGAAAGCTACTGAATCAGAAGTAAGTGAAGCTATAGAAGAACCTGTAATGGTAATAAGTGGCGAAGGATCAGGAAAAGAATGTAATACTGGTAATGCTGTGACATATGGAGACAGTGGTGAAAATCATCTAGAAGTAAGTGAAGCTATAGAAGAAACTGTAATGTTTATATATGGCGAAGGCTCAGGAAAAGAATGTGATACAGGAAATCCAATGAAACAAGGTGACACTAATGAAAATGAACAAGGAAAAAATGGAGATAACAGTGATTTGAGTGAAAAAGAGAATTTGTCATCTAATGAGGCAGGTAAAGTATCTGATGAGAATGTTTCTGTTACCAACTCCAAATCTGAAAGTTTGGAAGACTCAGTCTGTGGTAAAAAGTTACACGAAGAAAAATGCGCTGCTAATAGCTCTCAAAATTCACCGTCAGCATCAACATCCAGCTGCACTGCAGACGTCTCAATCAATTTAGAAGGTAACAAATCTCTTTCAAATCAAGAACACACTGCTGAGATGAAATTATCAACCCGCAATGCACATCAAAGTGCAACAAGAAATAACAGTTTATCCGAAACAGCTAGTGATAGTGTGACTGATAGTGCAAATAGGACTACAGAAATGAAACAGCTGAATACTCCAGACCATTTGAATGAGACAGAATGTAATTCAAATATTGATAGCAGTCTAAAAGAAGAGAAACTTGGGCACAATAGTAGCTCTGAAGGTGCTTCTGAAACTGTAGAAAGTTTTGATAAACTGGATGTGTCACCTGCAGTAAGTTTAATTACTGATCAAGGAAAGCCATTAGATAAAAACTATGCCTACTCCTCTATATCATCAATGGATCTTACAAAAAAGTATTTGCCAGAGGATAGTGAGAAAGTGAACAAAACAAATCTTGCCCAACAACTTTCAGTTAAAAGTATACCAAAATTGTGGAGCATAGACACAATATGTGCAGCAAAAGAAGAATGTAGCAATGATAAATCTGAGTTTAATGTTCCTACTAGTAATCCCATTGATACTCAGACTATTACAAATATTGCTGGAGAAACACACAAAGCCCCCAGTGTAAATAATAATTCCCCTCCTGATAGTGTCCCCAAAGGTGTTTCAAGATGGGATACTGGTGAACCAGAGAGTTCCTTATCAGGTGAATGTTTAGAAGAAAAAAGTAAACTGGATGAGGCTGTTAGTGCCACACGTCCTAATTCTTATGCAAATGAGAATCTACAGTCAGATATGAAAGAATCAAAAATTCTACCTAAAAATACAGAAACTGAAGTTACTGGATCTTGTATATCTGAACCCTTGACATCATTAACTGTACAGAGTCAGGTAAACTCGGAAAGGAAAGGAGTTCCTGAAAATTTTAGTACCTTGGCATCTAAGGATATGCTAACCCAAATCACAGAATCCAAAGATAAGGAGCAATCTGAATTTGGATCTGTCAAAGTTGGGAAAACTAAACCAGAGTCTCATTCAGCTTGTAATTCCATGCAAAACTCTGGCATTTCACAGGAATCACCCTTGGAAAATACTGATTATTCAGATAGAAAAGATAAACAGCCATGTATATCTGTTAGTAAGCAAACAGGAACTCTAAAAGCAAGTATCAACAGTAGTGGAAGAGAAAGTGATGCGTCCCAGGTTAGGACAGTAGAACTAAAAGTGGCACAGCTTACTGCTGACCCTTTGAAATCAACTGGTTTGTCTGAAATGAGAAGGGAAGATGGTATGGCAACCACACTTGAAAGTACTGAAGGTAAAATAAAGTCCTCACTTAAGTCAGAGCTCATAAGTGGCAAAAATACAATTGATAGTGAAGGAAGCAGAACAGACAAATCATTAACTCCAGCCACTTATAATCCACTGAATTTAGAGCTATCTTCAAATAAAAGTTGTGCAGGACAAATGCCAATACAGAACGATGCCGGAAGAAATTCTGCCAAGGAAGAATTTTCACAAAAAACTAGTAAAGAATCAGATATATTAAGTTCTCAGAATCAAAGTAAATTATCCACTTACAGAGTAGACACACACACTTCTGCCTCATCACAGAATAAATTCAAGACTGGGAATGAAATAGACAGTGGTGTTTCAATCATGCATCTTCCACATAAATTGTCTGAGGACAGAATTTTGAAAGAAACCAAATATCCTCCAAATTCACTTGACATATCAAGTACAATGATTGACTCAAACAAAAAGACTGACATACTTAATACAACAAAAGTAGATTCAGAGACTAGTGGTAGGGATCATTTGGGAAACATTTCAAATTTTTCTGCTGTTAACAGTTCATTGACAATTGAAGCTATACCACTGACAAAAAATTCACAGAAAAATTGCACTAAAAACTCGGATGATGAGTTTGTGAAGCCTTTAAATCTTGAAAAAAACAGTCTGGCTGATAAGGTTAAAGGTCGATCAGTTTCTGATAGTGTAAGCATATTACCAACCACACTAAAATCAAGAGATCTACATGCAGCTAAAGCACAGCAGTCTGTCTCTGCAATGGGGAAAAATAGAAGAAAATCTGTTGAAAGTATAACAATGGGTATAATGAGTAAACTGGCAGCTAGGGAACACCAGAAAACTGCCCAGATTAAGAGTATAGATGAAGTTATGGCAAATAATATTTCTGATCCTCATAAAACACCAGGGAAAAGTAATATAATTTCTTCTGATACACGAATTATGGATAATAAAGATTATCAACCACTTAATTTAGACAAAATGTCAGAAAAACAAAGTGGTGCTAGAACAAATGATTTCGGCAAACCAGTTGAATTTCAGCCCCCATCCAGCATCCCAAAGAAACACTGTAATCTTGGATTTCCTCCTGAAGCCATTCATCAGATGGGCCTTCCTCCACTACCAACTGCTATGTTAGATCCATTGAGACAATTAACAAATTTAGCACTGCTGAGTCAAAATCCTGCGGATGCTGCATTTCTCAGTAATTCCTTGGCTAAGAGATTTGATGATATCGCATCACGGAGAGATGTGGAAACACTTGGACTAGAACTTTTAAAGAAGAGTATGGATGGAAGAGGTATTGATCCAGCAGCAATGGCTCTAGACCTGCAAATGATGGGAAAATTTGCTGCTGATAGAAAAACAATGTTGGAATCTCAGATGAAAATACCTGATATGCACCTTCCTGGTTTAGAAAAAACATTTAATGCCTTTCCTGCAGAGAAGTTGAATATGAAGGACTCAGCTGATATTAGCAATTTAATGAAAGCAGCTGATGTAAACAAACTGGCTGAACTGTCACTTATAAAAAATTTTGTTTCAGAACCTTTAGCTGTGAAGGAACAAGCTTGGTTATGTGGTAGTGGAGTTCCACTACACAACAAAGCTGCTGAAATGCAGGGCCATTTTAACCTTCCATATGGAGCCAATGCTGCAACTCACTTGTATGATGAAAAAATGAGATTGTTATCAGGTGCAAGTAATACATCAGTGAGAGACAAAGGGGAGAGTAAAAGGTTAAACGAAGAAGTAAAACACAGAGACAATAGGCATGTCAAAAGAACAGAAACTAGAAGGGAACTTGGAATTGAAAATATAAGAAATAAGAGTTTAGCTTATTATAGTGCTGTGAAAGATTTGTCTAATGTTCACAGGGATCACGAACCAAGCAAATCTTATCCATATGGAATGCCTGTCCCCTCAAGAGGATCTGTAGCCCCACCACCAAAAAGCAAGGATAGCCCATTAGAAAACCTCCCACAAGATCTGACAGTGTCGTCATCAAAACATGGCACAAATTTCTCTCTCAAGTCACCTGACATAACATTGAAAGCAGCAGAATTACCAATCCCACAAAAAACTGAAGCCATACCGTTGGTGAAGGGTGCACCATACAAGAATATAACCATTGAAAGTTTGAGTGATGAACCAATGGCTAAAGATTACTCATCAGTGACCAGTGTAAATATTAAGAAACAGGGTCTACCTCAGAAATTTAATACTATTCCAGTCTCCCAGAACTTACCTACACAGAACTTTGAAAAATGTACTGTACCACAACCTTTTCAAACAAATTTGGCTGACAGAGTACCTGAAAATATGAAACCGCTCGACATGAAGTTACCAACAATGACACCACAACAACAACAACAACAACCACCACCACCACTACCACCACCACCACCACCAGCAGCAGCAGCAGCAGCAACAACAACAACAACAGAGGTTCCAAAAGAAAAGATTCATTATGGTCTAAAGGTCAAGCCACTAGAGAAACTTTCAGAAGTAAAATTGTCCGAGATTGTAGATATAGCAAAAGAAAAAGTGCCAGATAGCAAACCTTCATTAAATGAGGTTGTTATCTGTTCCAAACCAGAAATACAAAAGTTAGATAGTTCAAAAACTCCTCCCTTGGAGAAACTGGAAGCAGTAACATATCCATTGGTAAAACCAGAAGTAGAAAAACCTTTTTCTAACGGAATTAAAGTTGTACCACTTGAACGACTGAGTGATGTTAGTTCAGTGTCTGATATCTGTGGTGTGAAAGATAACACCCCATCTTCAGAGGCTGCTTTATCAGACACCAAAACTGTGCAGAAACTCGATAAAAATGAGTCATTGATTGAACCTGTAAGTACAAAGGTGCAGCCACAGCCTACAGAAAACAACGAAAAGTCAGGTGACATAATAACTGAGAAAAAGAATGATACTGTCTCTGAGGAAAAATGCCAATCTGAAGTTATGATTACTAAAGATTGTTTGAAAAATTCTTCTGATGTAGGGTCCCCACCTTCAAAATCTGTGCCTTCAGAAGAAGATGAAAAAAGAAAAAGCTCTGATCAGAGGCCCATTGTGGGCAAAATACAAGTTAGATCATTTGCCAAAGAATGTAAGCAGAAATTTTCCAGTGCGGACAAACAAGTTACTTCTGAAAAGAGGGAACAGTCAGGTCCAGAAAAGGAGATCAATAACTTATCTCCTGCATCTCTTACAGTGTCAAAGTGCAAGTCACCTGAAGTCAAAGATTCTGAAGACACTAAAGACCAAACTGAGAAAAAATGTACTGCACAGAATAGTAAACCCATGACCTCTGAATTAGTCATTCAACAAAAGGAATCTGAGCCTGTGTTAAATGCTGAAGATAACACAAGTGACAAAAAAAAACCGCAACTGTCAAAAAACAGTTCTGGTGGTACTGCAATAAAGTTAAAACTTAGAAGTAGGAGAAAGTCGCCTCTAACACCTATCCGTAGTGAATCACCTGAAAAAGTGGAACTATCGAAAGATAAGGGCAAAGCAAGTAAAGCTGCTGTTAATGAAGAAATAAAAATTACTTCTGCTGTAAGTAGTGAAAGTACTCCGAATGCAGGAAAGGTTCCCATTAAGAAGTCATCACATGGGAAGTTGACTGACACTAGTAAAGATAAGTCGAAATCCACAACAACAGATATGAAATGTGAGCTGGTTACCTCAGATACACATGCTAGTCTTAAAGAGAAAACTCCTACAGTTGAAGTCATTCGACTGAAAATAAAATCTCCGAGGTCCATTAATGAAAATTTATCTTTTGACTTCCATGAAACTGTTAAGCACGATGTTGTGGATAACAAAAACAAAAAGACAGACGAACCAGTTACAGAGGTTAGAAGAACAAGAGGCAGGTCAGGAAGATTTGTAAGAAATTCGAATGCAGGAAGTGCAAAGACTTCTGTCGGGAAACATGAGCCTAGTGATGTTGCCAATAAACATGAGTCTTGTGATGCCGTCAGGAAACATGAGCCTAGTGATGCCATCAAGAAAAATGAGCCTAGTGATGCCATCAAGAAACGTGAGCCTAGTGATGCTATCAAGAAACGTGAGCCTAGTGATGCTGTCAGGAAACATGAGCCTAGTGATGCTGATGCAGATACAGATCCTGAGCATGTAGTAAGCAAAGTGAAACGTACAAAATCTGCTCGAGGTGGGAGAAGAGCTTTGGGAAGACACACAAGGGCCAATAGAGAAACGGCCCTTAAGAAGCAGGAGGCTGCAGAGGTGACAAGTAGTGATGATGGCTACAAGGATAATTTACAGATGCGGCTTGCAGAAGTTTCAACAGATGACTCTCAAGATCGCTCTGCTGTTCAAGCTCGTGGTTCTTCTAAGAAAGGTGGATCACGAAGTAAAGCCAAAGCACGTGGAAGAGGTGCCAAAGCTGCCAGAGGAAACCGTGGTGGACGTGGTAAAAGCTCCGTTTCTGGTACAAGAACAACTGTTGATAGTCCACCGCCAAGCAGTGATACTCAGTCAGATGCTGCCAAGACGAATAAACGTGGTCAGAGAAGTAAGTAGCTTAACTACATTTTCTAATGTTTCTGATGTTTAATATTCATTACCATCACCTTATGAATAGAACTGTATTTCTAAATAAGTTTGTTAAATAATGGAAAATAATGATGTACTACTTACAGTGGAAAGAGTAAAGGGAACAGCTCACCATATAGTTAAAGCATTGAGTGGTTTATAGGTGTATAAACTGTATTGGATACAACTCTGACCCATTCAAACTGTAGTGCAAAGTTATCAGTCTTATGACTGGTTTGATGCAGCCTGCCATGAATACCACTCCTGCAGCGATCTCTTTATTTCAGAGTAGCACCTGCACCCTGTATCCTCAGTTATTTGCTGGATGTATTCCAATCTTTGTCTTCCCCTATTATTATCACTCTCTATAATTCCTTCTCATACTATGGAGGTTATTCCTGGTTGCTCTAACACATCCTATCCTTTTTATCTTCTCGGTGTTTCCCATATGTTCCTTTCCTCTTTTGCTATCTTATCAGTCCACCAAATTTACAACATTCATCTGCAGCACCAGATTTCAGATGCTTTGTTTTTATTCTGTTCTGGTTTTCCAATTGCCAAACTTTCACTTTCATACACAGTTGTGCCGCAGATTACATTTTCACAAATTTTTCCCTTACCTAAAGGCTAATGTTTGATTCCAGTAGACTCCTCTTCATCATGAATGCTCCCTTTACCTGTTTTAGTCTACTTTTATACCCTTGCTTTGTTCATCATGTTTTAGGACAACAATTTACCTACACAATAGTTGAATGCAGTTTATTAAAGTAAATGTGATTTAACAAGAAAAAGAAAAGAGAAGAAACTAAAAACAAAGCACAATTATAGATACAAATTACTTGCACCTCAAAGAGTATTTATCACTTCACTTGGGAAGTTACTGATTCCCACACAGCCTCCCCCTTAAAGTGCAGAGCACCAGAGATATTGGGGTAATTGAACTTGACCACTCTTACTGCCCTTCTGTGAACCACTTGTATTGGTGTCGATGTGGTGTGTGGGGTGGTCGCTGACAAGTCTGGTGTAACCTGCTTTGGGATGGGTTTATTGCTGAATGGCTGATAATCCATGGAGGAATAATTTTGGTGTGCTTGATTGGTCGTCTTACATTGGCTCTGGTATCACCCACACTGGTTTCATTCTTTCTATTGATACTTTACTGCTCTTCTCATTCTGAAAGATATCAAAAGCATGTTCAACACAACACAACACTTTGTAGGGTCCTGTATATGGAGGCTGAAGAGGTGTTCATGCCAAATCTGTGCATGGCGTTAGATGCAAGTACTTTGTCAATTCCTTGTGAACGAAAACAGAATGTGAGCTGTGATGTTTGATGTATAGCTAGTGTCTGTCAAATCTTTTCCACCTGCTCGTAAATCCTCTGCACTAACCCAGGTAATTCTGTCTGGTCTGTGAACAGTCTCATCTGATATATCCATAAGTGGTATAATTTCAGTACATCTTGTGTATCTATCCACCAATGTGAGTAAATATAACTGTCAAAAACTGGTAGAGCACCTACAATGTTGAGGTGAAAATGTCTCAAAACTGTCCAAGCTCAGCACACACGACGTCCCACTCTACACCACTGGCAGTGGAGGCAAGTGTGGGACCAACTGCACGTGTCTTTCTTAACTGATGGCCACAGTGGTTATTTAGCTCTCAAAGTAGCAGGATTCCTTAAATTCAACTACCTCGTGACCACCAGTTTTTATAAGTCTCTCACTATTTTCATTTCTGATACTTTTCAATACTTTTGCTTTTTGCAGTTGGCTCTCAGTCCATATTCTGTTCTTGTTAGATTTTTTCATTCATTCAACAGCTCTTGTAATTCTTCTTCACTGGAGATGGCATTGTCATCAATGAATCTTCTCATTGGTATCCTTTCACCTTGAATTTTTATCCCACACATGGACCTTTCTTTTATTTCTGTCATTGTTTCTTCATGTATATATTGAACAGTAATGGTGAACGACTATATTCCAGCTGTACACCCTTTTTAATCTCAACACTTTCTTGTTGGTCTTGCTGCAATCTTATTCCCTCGTGGTTCTTGTACATAATATATATTACTCATCTTTCCTTATAATTTGCTCCTGATCCAGCATTTTGGCCGAATTTTCCATAACTCTTCCCATCTTTCCAAACCTTGTCATTCCTTTTTGTTCATCCCTTTTTCCTTTCCTTCAATCCTTAAGCTAGAAGACGGAGCCACTGCCTCTAATAGTTTGCAAGTTTCCATATCATTTTTTGTCTGTTCCTGCTGCTGCTTGATGAATAGATTTTTTAATCTGCCTGTCATAATTTCCATTTAATTTCATTCATTCAGTGGTGAGGTATAATACTGACTCCTGCTCCTTTACCTACACCTACATTTTCGTTGTAGTTTAGTGCTCATTATTTGTCTCACATTCATGTCATCAGCATTTGTGTAACCATTCCTCTATTAAAATTTTCCATTTCTGTTGCAGTTTCACATTGTTGTATTTTGTTATTGTTGTAGTTCTCTTAACATATTTTTATTAGGTACATTTCATATCTGTTTGTTCAGTACAAATTTTCAATGTAAATTCTAACTTCATGTCTGTGCAATATTAGTATCATATAAAAGCAGCCAAAGTTGAAAAAAATGTTTGTTTCATTTAACTGATGATTTTTCAAATCATCGAGTTAAGTTTAGCCATGAAAAATGACAGGACGAACTATAATGGTTAGTTACTTCCCTCCAGTGCCACAAGGAAACATCCTGCAGGAGGCACTTTATCAAGCTGTAAGGAATGTTTATTACAGTTTCCAGTCATCATGGATAGAATAATCAATACAGTAAAAGTATAAGTCAACTAGAATAAGAATTTCAAATCTTTCCAAAAGCAGCAGGACATTTAAAACCAAAGAACAGTAAACAGAAACAGTGCCCCATACACTGTAAGACTATAAAAACATGAAAATGACATTTATTACGAACCACAAAATAGTGTGGAAAGAAACCAAAATGGTATGAAGGGAACAAACTTATACTCTTCCTTGCCTCTTCTGAGGATGGCCCCTACCTTTGGCTGTAGTCCTTCATATATTTCATGTATTTAATTTCCCTGCTTTACTGTTTAACTAAATACGTCTCAGATACATTCCTGGAATGAACTTTAGGTATTGCTTTACCTATGTCAAACGGCTTATATCTTTAGAAAAATATTTGAAAAGACTGCATGAAGAATCTCAGTTTGGAGGGGTTATAGTACTTGGTTTCTGCTTGAGATAGGAATGTAGAATTAAAAGTTTTGGATAAGCCCACACCAACATCCATTTGTATAGCCATTAGAACTTCATTCTTACTGTAGCTATGTTTCAGTTTATAAGCAAAGTTTGATTGACAAACTGGGCCTACTGCCCTTGCAAATTGTGCTAATTAATTAATTTCTTTTGCAAAAGATGTCAATTAGGCTGAAATTAATGCTCAGCTAATGGCACCATTTTTATGTACAGTTTTATGTGCATGAATGAATGTGTTTATCTAGTAGGTTTTTGAAGCATGTCTGTTCTACACTTGAAATGTGTACAAATTGTTTGAAACTTTGCCTGAAGGAAATAAATGGATAAAATCAAAATACATGTCACTGAAGTTTAGGATGCATGCATCCCATTGTAGAATACTTACTATCATAGATTCCTTGCTCCCCCCTCCCACCTCCCTTATGGAACTCACTGCATTGGGGAATTGGATTAACTCGTAGACCAGGCGGATGTATTACTGCAGCTCTATACTGTTTATTTGTTTCAAATGTTGTGCTGTTTTTGGCAGGGGAAAAAACCACAGATGTTTTGTATTTAATTTGTACTTTAATTGTATTATCCTTTGTGAATGCGTATTATAGAAGGATACTCCTTACATCCTGATAGGACACACACTACCTGAGGTTTCATTGTGGCCATGGAGGAAGTAGACTAACTGTCATATGTTTGTCCTGTCACTGTCATGGTTAGATTTGACTTTGTCCTACATATATGTATATACAACCTCTGACAATAAAGTTTGGTGAATACTCCTGTAACAATAACGTAGATGAACTACGAACTTCAGTTACCTTAGTGTCCTTCAAAATAGTCACTCCCATAACTATGCACCATTGAGCTCTGTGATACATGTCTTGGAAACTTTGTATGAAGTCTTCCTTTGGAATGGTGTTCAAAAGCCTCATCATGTTTCTTTGGATATCAAGAATATTGTCAAATCTCTTTCCTTCCAAAACAATTTTGAGTTGAGGGAAGAGGAAGAATTATGGCAGATTGAGATCTGACGAGTGTGGTGGATGTTCAAGATGCACCACACTTTTTTGCCAGGAACTGTTTGACGATATTTGGCTGTGTGTGGGCAAGTTTTGTTGTGCAACTTGAACATCCACCATACTTGCTGGATCTCAGTCCTCCAGATTACTTCCTATTCCCTCAACTGAAACTCATTTTGAAAGGAAAGAGATTTGATGATGTACCTTACATCCAACGAAACTTGCCCAAGCTTTTGAACACCATCCCAAAGTAAGACTTTGCACAAAGACATGTATTGTAGAGCTCAACAGTTTCGGAGGACAGTAAGGTAAATGTAGTTCATAGTTCATCTACATTAATGTTGCAGGGCAAAATCAAACAATGGAAATACCTTAAAGGATTCAACAATATTTTGCAAAGGATAGGTTGCTACTCACCACAGAGCCGCCCGATGAGACGCAGAAAGTAACACATAACAGAATAAACAAAAATGAGTCCAGCCGGAGATGGCAGTTTGGTTTGTTTGTTTGTGTGTGTGTGTGTGTGTGTGTGTGTGTGTGTGTGTGAGAGAGAGAGAGAGAGAGAGAGAGAGAGAGAGAGAGAGAGAGAGAGAGAGAATGTGCATTCTCTGTGGTAGATGAAGGCTTAACAGCCGATAGCTTCATTTTTGTTTATTCTGTTACGTGTTCCTTTCTGTGGCTCATTGTGTGTCTCTATGGTGAGTAGCAACCTATCCTTTGCAAAATATTGTTAATGTTGCAGGATTATTCCCTGAATTTCATTGTCAGAGGTTGTATTAATATTGTTTATATTTGATTTTGGAAAGTACTGTTTTGTGTGTGTGTGTGTGTGTGTGTGTGTGTGTGTGTGTGTGTGTGTTTACCTTTCCTTTTTTCCCCCCCTAAGGTAAGTCCTTCCACTCCCGAGATTGGAATGACTCCTCATCCACCCCCTTAAAACCCACATCCTTCCCTTTTTCCCCCTCCTTTCTTCCTATTTTCCTGATGAAGCAGCCAACGGTTGGAAACGTTTGAATCTTTTTGTGTGTGTTTATTTTTGTTTTTGTATCTATCAACGAGCCTATGCTTTGGGTAACATATATTAAAAAGTAAATAAAGTTTGACTTACCAGGCGAAATGGCACCAGTTCATTGAGAAACACATAAAACACACACACACACACACACACACACACACACACACTCAAAATGGAGCTTTCACAACCGTAGGTTGCTTCTTCAGAAAGAGCAGGGAAGGAGAGGGAAAAGGAAAGGATGAGGGTTTTAAGGGAGTGGGTAAGGATTCATTCCAATCCCGGAAGAGGGAAGACTTACCTTGGGGGGAAAAAGGATGGGTAAACAAACTCATACACCAAGGCAGACATATGCAAAATGCATATTCATTTGGTGTGTGCCTTGGCCATGCAACAAGGCATGCTTAGCCACAGTGTGGTCCTCATTACCTTGGTGTGTGTGTGTGTGTGTGTGTGTGTGTGTGTGTGTGTGTGTGTGTGTGTGTGTTTACCTATCCTTTTTCCCCCAAGGTAAGTCTTTCCTCTCCCAGAATTGGAATGACTCCTTACCCACTCCCATAAAACCTTCATCCTTTCCTTTCCCTCTCCTTCCCTGCTCTTTCTCAAGAAGCAAACTAAGGTTGCGAAAGCTCAGTTTTGTGTTGGTGTGTGTGTGTGTGTGTGTTTTTATTTCTGTGTGTCTCAACGAACCAGTGCCTTTTTTCCTGGTAAGTCAAACTTCCTTTACTTTTTATAAATATTTTTCCAAACAGGAATACTTCCCTTCTCTCTCTCTCTCTCTCTCTCTCTCTCTCTCTCTCTCTCTCTCTCTCTCTAGAAATCGAATAACTTACCTAAAGCACAGGATCATATATGTAGACACAAAAACACAAATAAAAACACACACAAACACAAGATTCGATCTTTCGCAACCGTTCGCCACTTCTTCAGGAAAAGAGGAAGGAAGGAGGAGCAAAATGGAAGGATTCGGGTTTTAAGGTAGTGGAAGAGGAGTCGTTCCAATCCCGGGAGTTGAAGGACTTACGTTAGGGGGAAAAAGGAAAGGTAAACAAGCGCTCACACACGTACACATGCAAACACGCCAAGGTAGACATTTGTAGAAAGCAAAGAAGTTGGACAGCATCTTTCCTTTCTACAAATGTCAACCTTGGTGTGTTTGCATGTAGGTGTGTGTGTGCGCACTTGTTTACCTTTTCTTTTTTTCCCCCTAATGTAAGTCCTTTCACTCCCTGGATTGGAATGACTCCTCTTCCACTCCCTTAAAACCCGAATGTAGCGTGAGGAGGGCTATGCATGAGGCGTTCAACGAATTTGAAAGTAGAGTTCTTTTGTACTGACTTGACTGAAAATCCTAAGAAATTTTGGTCTTATGTCAAAGCGGTAGGTGGATCTAAACAAAGTGTCCAGACACTCTGTGACGTAAATGGCATTGAAACAGAGGATGACATTCTAAAGATGCAATTACTAAATATATTTTTCCAAAGCTGTTTCACAGAGGAAGATTGTACTGTAGTACCTTCCCTTGACTGCAGCACAGATTACAAAATGGCAGATAACGAAATAATTGACATAGGGATAGAAAAACAATTAAAATCGCTCAAATGAAGAAAGACCGCAGGACCTGATGGGATACCAGTTCGTTTTTACACAGAGTATGCGAAGAAACTGGCCCCTCTTCTCGCAGTGGTGTATCGTAGGTCTCTAGAACAGCGTAGTGTTCCGAAAGATTGGAAAATGGCTCAGATCATCCCCGTTTTCAAGAAGAGTCCTTGAACAGATGTGCAGAACTATAGGCCTATATCTCTAACGTCGGTCAGTTGTAAAATTTTGGAACATGTATTATGTTCGAATATAATGACTTTTCTCGAGACTGGGAATCTGCTCTGTAGGAATCAGCATGGGTTTCGAAAAAGGCGTTCATGTGAAACCCAGCTCACGCTATTTGTCCATGAGACTCAGAGGGCCATAGACACGGGTTCTCATGTAGATGCTGTGTTTCTCGACTTCCACAAGGCATTTGATACAGTTTCCCACAAACGTTTAATGAACAAAGTAAGAGCATATGGCCTATCAGACCAATTGTGTGATTGGATCAAGGAATTCCTAGATAACAGAAAGCAGCAGGTCATTCTCAATTGAGAGGAGTCTTCCGAAGTAGGAGTTATGTCAGGTGTGCCACAGGGGAGTGTCGTGGGTCCATTGCTGTTCACGATATATATAAATGACCTTGCGATAACATCGGAAGTTCACTGAGGCTTTTTGCGGATGATGCTGTAGTATATAGAGAGGTTGTAACAATGGAAAATTGTATTGACATGCAGGAGGATCTGCATCGAATTGACACATGATGTAGGGAATGGCAATTAAATCTCAATGAAGACAAGTGTAATGTGCTGCGAATACACAGAAAGAAAGATCCTTTATCATTTAGCTACACTATAGCAGGTCAGCAACTGGAAGCAGTTAATTCCATAAAGTATCTGGGAGAAGTCATTAGGAGGGATTTAATATGGAACAACCATATAAAATCAATCGTTGGTAAAGCAGATGCCAGACTTAGATTCATTGGGAGAATACTAAGGAAATGCAGTCCGAAAACAAAGGAAGTAGGTTACAGTACACTTGTTCGCCCACAACTTGAATACTGCTCACCGGTGTGGGATCCGTACCAGGTGGGATTGATAGAGGAAGTGGAGAAGATCCAATGGAGAGCAGCGCGCTTCGTTACAGGATCATTTGGTAATCGTGAAAGCGTTACGGAGATGATTGCTAAACTCCAGTGGAAGACTCTGCAGGAGAGACGCTCTGTCGCTCGGTACGGGCTTTTGTCGAAGTTTCGAGAACATACCTTTACCGAGGAGTCTAGCAGTATATTGCTCCCTCCTACGTACATCTCTCGAAGAGATCATGAGGATAAAGTCAGAGAGATTAGAGCCCACACAGAGGCATACCGACAGTCCTTCTTTCCGCGAACAATACGTGACTGGAATAGGAGGGAAAATCGATAGTGGTACTCAAGGTACCCTCCGCCACACACCGTCAGGTGGCTTGCGGAGTATGGTTGTAGATGTAGATGTAGATCCTTCCCTTTTTCTAATACTCTGCGAATTTTCAGCTATCAGTTGATCTTTTTTTTAAATTCTTTATTGGCAAATCATGATTTTGGCCAGTAACTGGCCATTATCAATGCATGTGTTTAACTGTAGATGTTATTAATGTGGAAAAACTCACATCACACCAAGTATGACAACTGGACATTTTTCCCCTCCTTCCATCCTCTTTTCGTGAAGAAGAGGCCAACGGTTGCGAAAGCTCGAACCTTGTGTTTGTGTGTGTTTTTATTTGTGTTTTTGTCTCTACATACGACCCTGTGCTTAGGTAAGTTATTTGATTTCTATTTTTTATACATATTTATCTCACGAGGAAAGTTTCATTCTATAATATTCGTTTCATCAGTTTGAACCTATATAAAAACGTAAAAAAAAAAGTTGGACTTACCAGGTAGGTAGGCACCGGTTCGTTTTTACACAAATAAAAATAAACACACACACACTAAACTGAGCTTTCGCAACCTAAGGTACCTTCATCAGAAAGAACAGGGAAGGAGAGGGAATAGGAAAGGATGAGGGTTCTAAGGGAGTTGGTAAGGAGTCATCCCAATCCCGGGAGAGAGAAGACTTACCTTGGGGGAAAAAGGATAGGTAAACAAACACACACATATACACGCGCACACACACACCAAGGCAGACATGTGCAAAATACAAAGAAGTTGGACAGAGATGCCAGTCAAGGCAGAGGCTCTGTCCAGAGATTGGAAGCAAAGAAGTTGTACAATAGTGGGCGGGAATTTGAAACTAATGACGGTTGAAACCAGGTGGGTAATAGGAAGAGAGAATATATTGAAGGGCAAGTTGCCATCGCTGGAGTTCTGAAAGTTTGGTGTTAGTGGGAAGTATCCATATAACCCGGAAGGTGTAACACTGTGGCAAGATGTGCTGGCCGTGCACCAAGGCATGCTTAGACACAGGGTGATCCTCATTACCAACAAACACTGTCTGCCTGTGTCCGTTCATGCGAATGGACAGTTTGTTGCTGGTCATTCCCACATAGAAGACCTCACAGTGCAGGCATGTCAGCTGGTAAATCACGTGGGTGCTGTCACAATTGGCTCTGCCCTTAATTGTGTACACCTTCCGGGTGGTGGTGGGAGGATGCATAGGGCAGGTTTTACACTGGGGGCAGTTACATGGGTAGGAGCGGGTAGGTAAGGTAGTTTGGGGATTTCATAGGGATGAAGTAGAAGGTTACGAAGATTAGGTGGGTGGCGGAAAGACACTCTCGGTGGAGTGAGAAGGATGTCATGAAGGATGGATCTCATTTCGGGACATGATTTAAGGAAGTTGTATCCTTGCTGGAGAGCCACATTTGGAGTCCTCTCCAGCCCTGGAAAATAACTGGTGACAAGAATGGCACTTTTAGGGTCCCTCTCTGGGAGGTTTTGGGTTTGGGGGGAAGAGGAAGTGGCCCTGGCTATTTGCTTTTGTACCAGATCAGGAGGGTAGTTGTGGGATGTGAAGGCTGTCATCAGGTTATTGGTGTACTGGTTCAGGGATTCAGGACTGGAGCAGACTGGTTTGCCATGAAGACCTAAGCTGTAAGGAAGGGACCGTTTAATGTGGAATGGATGACAGCTGTCATAATGGAGGTACTGTTGTTTATGGGTAGGTTTGATGTGGACGGATGTGTGAAGTTGGCCATTGGATAAATGGAGGTCAACATCAAGGAAAGTGGCATGGGATTTGGAATAGGACCAGGTGAATCTGATGGAACCAAAGGAGTTGAGGTTTGAGAGGAAATTCTGTAGTTGTTCTTCACTTTGATTGCAGATCATGAAGATATCATCAATAAATCTGTACCAAACTTTGGGTTGATAGGCCTGGGTGTCCAGGAAGGCTTCCTCTAAGTGTCCCATAAATAAGTTTGCATACGAGGAGACCATCCTGGTTCCAGTGGCTGTTTCCTTTAGTGTTGTTATGTCTGGCACTCAAAAGTAAAGAACTTGTGAGTTTTTAGGTAGGGTTGTGGGTGGTCGGCGTGAAAGGAAATACTCCATCGCAGTGAGGCCCTGGGCATGTGGGATAGTTGTGTATAGGGAAGTGGCATCAATGGTTACAAGGGTGGTTTCCGGAGGTAACAGGCTGGGTAAGGATTTCAAGTGATCGAAAAAGTGGTTGGTGTCTTTGATGAAGGATGGGAAACTGCACATAATGGGTTGAAGTGTTTGTCTGTGTAGGTAGAGATTCGCTCTGCAGGGGCTTGGTAACCGGCCACAATGGAGCGGCCGGAATGTTTGGATTTGTGAATCTTGGGAAGTAATAGAAGGTGGGGGTGCGGGGTGGTGGTGGGTCATGAGGTTAATGGAGTCAGGTGAAAGGTTTTCTAGGTGGCCTAGGGCTATAAGGATGGCTTGAACCTCTGTCTTGACATGAGGAATGGGATTACCTTGACATACTTTATATGTGGTACTATCTGAAACCTGACGCAGTCCCGCAGCCACATACTCTCGCCGATCAAGTACCACGTTTTTGGATCCCTTGTTGGCCGGGAGAATGACGATGGTCTGGTCAGCCCTCAGATCACCGATAGCCTGGGCTTCTGCTGTGGTGATGTTGGGAGTTGGATTCTGGTTTTTCAGGATAGGTTGAGAGGCAAGGATGGAAGTGAGAAATTCCTGTAAGATTTGAAGAGGGTGATTTTGAGGAAGAGGGGGTGGGTCTCACTGTGATGAAGGATGAAACTGTTAGAGGCAGGGTTCAATTTGAACTGTGTCTTGAGGAGCTGGATCTTTAGGAGTAGGATTATTTTTCTTAGTGGCTAAATGATATCTCTAACAAAGACTACGAGTATAGGACAGTAAATCTTTAACAAGGGCTGTTTGATTGAATTTGGGAGTGGGGCTAAAGGTGAGGCCTTTGGAAAGGACAGAGGTTTCAGACTGGAAGAGAGGTTGACTACTGAATTGGGATGTTGTAGTTTTGGATTGTGTGGATTAGAATTTTGAGGTTGGGGGGGGGGGGGAGGAGTTGGGTGGAGTGGGAGATTGAGTAGATTGGAGAGACTGGGTTTGTGTATAACCCTTCAACCCATCATGTGCAGTCTCCCATCCTTCATCAAAGACACCAACCACTTTCTCGATCGCCTGAAATCCTTACCCAGCCTGTTACCTCCAGAAACCATCCTTGTAACCATTGATGCCACTTCCTTATACACAAATATCCCACATACACAGGGCCTCGCTGCGATGGAGTATTTCCTATCACGCAGACCACCCACTTCCCTACCTAAAACCTCTTTCCTTAATACCTTAGCCAGCATCATCAACCCACAACTTCTTCACTTTTGAGGGCCAGACATACCAACAACTAAAGGGAACAGCCATGGGAACCAGGATGGCCCCCTCGTATGCAAACATATTTATGGGACACTTAGAGGAAGCCTTCCTGGCCACCCAAGCCTGTCAACCCAAAGTATGGTATAGATTCATTGATGACATCTTCATGATCTGGACTCTCAGTGAAGAACAACTTCAGAATTTTCTCTTCAACCTCAACTCCTTTGGTCCCATCAAATTCACCTGGTCCTTTTCCAAATCCCAAGCCACTTTCCTTGATGTCAACCTCCATCTGTCCAACGGCTAACTTCACACATCCGTCCACATCAAACCTACCAATAAACAACAATATCTCCATTATGACAGCTGCCATCCATTCCACATCAAACAATCCCTTCCCTACAGCTTAGGTCTTTGTGGCAAACGAGTCTGCTCCAGTCACGAATCTTTGAACCAGTACACCAATAACCTAACACCAGCTTTCATGTCCCGCAGCTATCCTCCTGATCTGCTACAGAAGTAAATTGCCAGAGCCACTTCCTCATGGCCCCAAATTCAGAACCTTCTACAGAAGAACCCAAGAAGTGCCCCTCTTGTCACCGGATACTTTCCGGGACTGGAGCAGACTCTGAATGTGGCTCTCCAGCAGGGATACAACTTCCTTAAATCCTGCTCCGAAATAGATCCATCTTTCATGACATTCTCCCCACTCCACCGTGAGTGTCTTTCCGCCGCCCACCTAACCTCCGTAACCTCCTATTCCAACCCTATGAAATCCCCAAAGCACTTTCCTGACCTTCTGGCTCCTACACTTGTAACTGCCCCTGCTGTAAAACCTGCCCTATGCACCCTTCTACCACAACTTACTCCAGTCCCACAACCCAGAAGGTGTGCATGATCAAGGGCTGAGGCACTTGTGATAGTATCCACGTGATTTACCGACTGACACGCCTGCACTGTGAAGCGTTCTACGTGGGAAAGACCAGCAACAAACTGTCCATTCACATGAACGGTCACAAGCAGACACTGTTTGTTGGTAATGAGGATTACCCTGTGGCTAAAGACGCCTTGGTGCATGGCCAGCACATCTTGGCACAATGTTACACTGTCCAGGTTATCTGGATACTTCCCACTGATACCAATCTTTCAGAACTCCGGAGATGGTAACTTGCACTTCAGCATATTCTCTCTTCCCGTTGCCCACCTGGTCTCAACCTCCGCTAAATTCAAATTCCCGCCCACCATCTTGAACATCTTTGCCTCGATTCTCTGGACAGAGCCTCTGCCTCAAGTGGAATCTCTGTCCAACTTCTTTGCTTTCTACAGTATGTCTTCCTAGGTGTGCTTGCGTTTGTGTATATGTGTGGGTGTGTGTGTATTTGTTTACCCTCCTTTTTTCCCCCAAGGTTAGTCTTTCCTGTCCCAGGATTGGAATGACTCCTTACCCACTCCCTTAAAACCCACATCATTTCCTTTTCCCCTCTCCTTCCCTTCTGCCTGAAGAAGCAGCTAGGCTGCGAAAACTAGCGTTTGTGTGTGTGTGTGTGTGTGTGTGTGTGTGTGTGTGTGTGTGAATTTATTAATTTATTTGTGTTACTATCACTTCCTGTGCTCCTTCGCCTGGTAAGTAATCTTCATCTATTGTTATATATATATTTTTCCTCCTAGGAATTTCTCTCTATAATATTTATTTATTTTTTAAGTACATAAATACATACTGTTGCTTGCATAATAAACTTCTGCTACCTGGTGAAAGCAGAACATCATCTACATCTTTTTCCTATGATTGTTACTATTTTTTGTGTGTGTAATTAAAATTCCTAGAAGTAGTAAATTTTGACATAATATTTATTTTTACAGAACCAAATGTACTGGGACTTGATGTAGGTGTAGATATAGTTCTGGATGAAAGCAAATCTGATGCAGGACCAAGTTCAGATTTACCAATGAGACAGTCCCGACGGATTGCCCAGATTAAAATCAAGGAAGAAGCTGAGAGGCGTAAAATAGAGGAACTAACATTTCTAACGTTAAAGGAAGATGAACGCTTGTATAAACGTACTAAGAAATTGGAAAACAAGGTAAGATAAAATACAAAGAAATATTTAGATTGTTGGTGTTTGGCATGCCATGATATAGTTTGTTGCAGATTTATTTCTAGCATACTGTTAAATTACAACTTTTAACAATGGAAAAGCCAATCAGAAAGTCAACAATGAAGGATAGGTAACAACTCACTGTAAAGAGGCTCGCTAAGCAGCTAACAGGCACGAGAATTGGTAATCACATACACACAACTTAAAGTTTTGGCCATGACCTTTGTCAGTAAAAGAAACACATACATTCATGCAGACACTCGGACAACTATATACACACAACCACCATGTCCATCCACTCCAGTGCCACAAACATCTAGACTGTGAGTGAGGAGTGGAGGGGGAAGGATGCTGGGTAAAGTGGAGATGGAAAGTTTCGTGTTGCATGATGGATTGTAAAGGCTCTGATAGGTGGGAAGTTGAACTGCAGCAATGATTACAGTGAACGGAATGGGTGGGAAATGATAAAAGGAAGTTGTAGAGCAGTGTGGATGGAGTTGGGGAGATTTGAAAAGATGAAAATAAAAAGGAAAAAATAAAAGTAGGGAAGAATATGAAAAAGGCAGGAAAAAATTATAATTAAAAATAAATTAATTAAAAGTAATTAATTAATGGGATGTTGTAAGGGGCAACACACAATTGCAAGGAAGACATGAATTGAAGAGATGTAGGATAATGATTGGTGAAGGAAGAGGAGGGGAAAGATGCTAGGCATATGGTGTAAGGATGGGAAGTGATCTTACGTTGAGTCCAGGATGTTTTGTGGGACCATAGAAAGTGTTGAAGGGACAACTCCCATCTGCGTAGTTCAGAAGAGCTGGTGGTGGAGGGGAGGATCCAGAGGGCTTGGGTAGTGAAGCAGCCATTGAAATCCTGTGCCACAGGGTGTTCCAACTTGCTTATGCAATAAAAATGGTCCATTGCGTGGCTGGTAGTGGTAGGAGGCGAGGAATTGCAGAAGAGCTTGTTCTCGTGTGTGGTGGTACTTGAGCTTGACCATCTGTGACTTACATGTCCTCACAAAAAACTCAACTTCACCATTGGATTGAGGGTGTAACGGAGAGCTGGTCAAGATGGCAAATACCGTTGGCTTGGCAAAACTGTTCAAATTCCCTCGACACAAACTGTGCAACATTGTCCGTCACTATCAGTTCCGGTAGACCCTCCATACAAAAACCAGAGTGTAAGGCTTGGGGGTTGCTACTTGTAGTCATAGAGTTCATGGGCATCAAGAATGGAAATTTACTGAAAGCGTCCACAATGATGAGCCATCTTGTATTCCAGAATGAACCCGCAAAATGCATGCGCTCCCATGGCGCGGTCTAGGTGGGCCATTCTGAGAACTGTTGAGGAGGGGTTGGTTAGTTTTCAACTCCAGCTGGGCAATGAGCCATCATCTTCTCTATCTGCATCTCCATTCCTATCCATGTGCAATGTCTGCCTGCCAAGTTTTTGGTGTGGTCCATACCCCAATGACCTTGGTGCAGTAACTAAAGCACCTGACATTGCAATAACTGAGGCATCACCACATGCAACTGCTCCTGTTTTGTATGAAGCAAAATCACATCCTGTAACACTGATAAGTCATGTCGGTGCAAACAGTAGTGTTGTAATGAATAACAAAAACAGAGTCCACGCGCCGTGTCCGAGAATTTTGCAAGTGATTTTTCTGCGTAGTAATTGTAAGTGACATGCACACTCTGAACATGTTCGTGTGCCGCCGCAAGAAAAGCAAATTCTCTTACGGGAAGGGCAAAGGCTATGTCTGTGTATCGAAATACATTTCGGTCATGACTTAATATTGGCTTGTTTGCCATGAGGCTGATGCTCCGGTTGTTTACAGGAAGTACAGCTCGGCCGGGCTTGGCGTGAGTGTCGGTTGTCTACAGCTCTCGTGGGCCGACACGGTATACTTCCCTCGTCTCACTCTACAGTGCATAAATGAGCATCTTGAAAACTACTTGCAGCAAAGTCACACATGTCCTGACACTCAATAATTTTAAGCACTTGGTCTAGTGAAGGAACAGAATACTTTAAGATTTGTTCATGAATGCACGTGTCTGACACATTCCTAGTAATCACATAATCTATCATTAAATCTGAATAGTATGTGCCACATTCTGAACAACTTTTACACTTCCTAGTTCAGCCTTGCAGTTCTGTAACGCACTGTCTATAAGATTGTCCTGCCTGCCTTTAGAACTGTAATCTAGCTGCTGCAATATTCACAGTTTGATCATAGTGATCACTAATTCCTCATACGGCACTTGTTCCGGCCGAGTCGTGGGGAAAAGTTTGACACAGCCGATAAATGTTCAAGTCCACGTGAGTCAAGAAATAAGGAAGCAAGACAGTACCTTGTATTTGATGCGCCTCTATGTGACTCTGAAATTATGCTAAGTATTCTTCCCCATCCTCTTGCTTGTTGTCATACCGCCAAAACGGCAGTAATATTGCAGGCTGTATGGCAGGTGATTGCGCCAAGGCTTATTGCTTATGTGCGGCAGCAGCTGCTGCAGCTTGTTTTTGGCTTTCGATGAAAACTGTCATGATGTTTGTGAGTTGCTGGATTGACTGCATCTAAAACTGAAGAATTTATGTAAGATTATTGGGCAATATTGATAGCGGCTGAGGCACAAGCAGTGGATTAGCTGTAACAGCTTGGGCAGCAAGTGGGTTAGTTGCAGAGTGTGCTGCTGTCATTCTTCTAACAACAGTGATACAATATAAACAAAATTAATAAACTGATGTAGTGCACAACCTGAAACAGAAATTTCCACAAGCACACAATAACAAAATTCGGCAAGATGGGGCCTAAAAAGGGAACAATTAGTACAAGTATGTGAAAAAATCCTCGTCGCCAGTTTGTGTCCTCGGGATCCACTATTGCGAATGGTAGGTTCAAGAGGTGGACTGTGGCTAGCAGGGATTGTGGACAAGGTCTGCAACTGAAAGAAGTGATTAGTTCAGATGTACTTTTATTACAATTGAAGATAATACTGAACTTCAGGTGTTGTACTTTTGTGAGATACAAAACTGTCTAGGTGTGTTTGCGTGTGGATATGTGCGAGTGTGTGTGTATTTGTTTACCTTCTTTGACATCATAGCACCTGAACTATAAGTCATAATATGATATTATTTCGAAGGTACATCCGGTGGTGTATATGTAAAATGTCTGCAAAATACGCTGCCAATAGAGTTAGTAAGAAAGATGTAATAAATCAAAACGTCATGCCTAATATCCAGTTTTTCATGAACCTAATTGTTTATGACTCCATACCTCATGAACTGTGTGTCGTACCATGCTAAAATTTAGAACATACGTTCAGTGGTATGTGTGTATACTGTCTGTAACATTTCTGGCGAATACAATTAATAATGTACAAGCAAACAATGGTAACTGGAATACTCGGAAATCGATGAAATTTACAAGTCGCGTGCTCCGCAATTGGCAGCACGCCACAAGAGGCCGCACGGGAAACACGACGGGCCGCCTGCCGCCAGAGGACATACGAGGAGGTGGGACGATGCAACCAGGATGCCACCTGATCACCTGATGGGGAAAAGCACACTCTAAGCCGGGCGACCGAGCCACTCGGACAGTTACTGTACTGACGCAAACCTGAACTGTTTAGCAAATAAAGAACTTAAAGTCATAAAAGTGGCGACAAGTTTCCCTCAACCATGTGTGCTGCGGCTTCACGATGGACAAGTTGCTTTGAGCTATCTGTGCCCACCTCTAGGGTCTTCCATCGTTGATCGTGGAACAGCAGCAGTCGTTAGTAGCAGCCGTGTCCTCCCTGGCGTCCGCAATTCCACAGTTGGCCCTGGGGGCGACCGCCAGTGCTCCGTCAGTGGTTGTCGCACCTCCTATTCCACTGTTTGAGATGGCTACTGACGGATGGGAATTGTACGAGCAACGTCTGCGTCAACAGTTTATGGCTTTTTCGGTGCAGGACCAGACTAAGCAAAAGCCTTGTTTTTGTCATGGTTCTCCCCGTCTATGCATCATAGGCTGCTCGAACTTTCCCCCCTTCGGGACTCCGTGGTGCTGTCATTCTCTGAAAAGTGTTCCCTTTTTTCGGTCTATTATGTCAATCAATCACGTCATGGCATCTAGTGTCGCCTTCCACAGGAGTTGAAAACAACCTTTCCAATCGTACAATGAATGGGTTATGGAACCTCAAGGTCTGGCCAGGCACTGCCGCTTTATTTCCAGACCTCACAACGATTCATATGCAGTATCAATGGTTCGAGATGCGGTGATATACTTTGCCCCAGACGCAGCAGTCCGCAGACAACTGTTACAGATCGACGATCCTACCCTTGTCGAAGTCATTAGAATAGTCCCGGTGTATGAAATGTCATCCACTGTCAATTCCCAGTTAGATCAGTGGGCTGGAATTTCGCCAGTACATGTGGCTCCGTCTGGTCCGCCAAGAAGGATAACACCGCGCGCCGTGTTTACTACTCTGACATGGCAGGGTAGTGCCGGCTCACCCGACAATTGGCCATCTTACCCTGGTTGTTTTATTAAACACTAGCTTAAACCCACGGCTCCGCTCGCGTGTTGGTTGATTATGATAGATAAGCCATCTTTCAGTAGTGTGCTATGAGATTAAATCACACATAAAAATGCACTCGTTTCGAAGAATCCAATCACAAAATTAAACAATAATGATTGTAATATCACAGATCGATCACTTGATGTAATGCGCGAAATGTCAAATTGATTTTTTTTAAAGAGATGTATTAAAAGAAATTTCTTTTTTAGTGCTTTATTGATTTATTCTTATATTTCCTTATTCGTATGCTTATCCTTACAGAGAAAGAGCTGAAGACATTGTAGCACGCATAGACCAAAGATATGGTCTGTGGCGTCACGTTTCGCTGTATGTAACCTTCTTGCTATAGAGTCACAAATGTTAACACTTGCCTTCAGTCTGATTTTTTTTTATAATTCAACGACTTTCGACCACCACATCTTCGACCCCCTTATAGCTATCGGCATGGAACTGCAATGGTGTACAACGGGAGACTTGGGACAACAATTACATGCAGACCATTCGTTTGCGTTCTGTAGTTTTCGCTGCAGAGTGAAATATAAAACACACACACACACACACACACACACACACACACACACACACACAATTCTATATAGACCAATAACATTCCATCCCAATATGCTCCACCCCATTATCAACCCTCAAACAACAATTCAACCAAAACCATATTCAAAGAGTAAATGTAATTTTCAAAGAGTAATTATTGTTCCGCATTTTGTGTTATATTCTTCAAATTACTAAATATCTATCAGATCGCTATAAAACTGTGCCGAAAACCTTCCTCAGGTATAAATTACTAACTGTACAAATATTTAAGTCTCTGCGTCTTGTTGTTCAGAAGTAATAAGCATACACCAAAGAGACATTCACATTAGTGTGTGTGTGTGTGTGTGTGTGTGTGTGTGTGTGTGTGTGTGTGTGTGTATACAAATATTGTAGACGAAAAAAAATATATATATATATATATAAAATAGATAAGTCTACTTACCAGGCGAAGGAGCACAGGCAGTGATAGTAACAAATAAACAAACACACACACACACACACACACACACACACACACACACAAACGCTGCTTTCGCAGCCTAGCTGCTTCGTCAGGCAGAAGGAAGGAGAGGGAAAAGAAATGATGAGGGTTTTAAGGGAGTGGGTAAGGAGTCATTTCAATCCCGGGACAGGAAAGACTTACCTTGGGGGGAAAAAAGAAGGGTAAACAAAGACACACACACACACACACACACACACACACACACACACACACACACACACATTTACATAGATGCAAGTACCCTTAGGCAGACATACTGTAGAAATCAAAGAAGTTAGACAGAGATACCACTTCAGGCAGAGGCTCTGTCCACAGAACCGAGGCAAAGATGTTAAAGATGGTGGGTGGGAATTCGAATTTAGCGGAGGTTGAGACCAGGTGGGCAACGGGAAGAGAGAATATGCTGAAGGGCTAGTTCCCATCTCCGGAGTTCTGAAGGATTGTTGTCAGTGGGAAGTATCCAGATAACCCGGACGGTGTAACACTGTGCCAAGATGTGCTGGCAGTGCCCCAAGGTGTGTTTAACCACAGGGTGATCCTCATTACCAACAAACACTCTCTGCCTGTGACCATTCATGCGAATGGACAGTTTGTTGCTGGTCATTCCCACATAGAACGCTTCACAGTGCAGGCATGTCAGTTGGTAAATCACGTGGGTGCTGTTGCAAGTGGCTCTGCCCTTGATTGTGTACACCCTCCGGGTTACAGGACTCGAGTAAGTGGTGGTGGAAGGGTGCATAGGGCAGGTTTTACAACTGGGGCAGTTACAAGGGTAGGAGCCAGAAGGTAGGGAAGGTGGTTAGGGGATTTCATAGGGATGGACTAGGAGGTTACGGAGGTTAGGTGGGCGGCGGAAAGACACTCTCGGAGGAGTGGGGAGGATGTCATGAAGGATGGATCTCATTTCAGAGCAGGATTTAAGGAAGTTGTATCCTTGCTGGAGAGCCACATTCAGAGTCTGCTCCAGTCGCAGAAATTATCCGGTGACAAGAGGGGCACTTCTGGGGTTCTGTTGAAGGTTCTGAATTTGGGGGGATGAGGAAGTGGCTCTGGCAATTTGCTTCTGTACCAGATCAGGAGGATAGCTGCGGGATGTGAAAGCTGTTATCAGGTTATTGGTGTATTGGTTCAGGGATTCAGGACTGGAGCAGACTCGTTTGCCTCGAACACCTAAGCTGTAGGGAAAGGAACGTTTGATGTGGGATGGATGGCAGCTATCATAATGCAGGTACTGTTGTTTATTTGTAGGTTTGATGTGGATGGATGTGTGTAGTTGGCCGTTGGATAGATGGAGGTCGACATCGAGGAAAGTGGCATATGATTTGGAACAGGACCAGGTGAATTTGGTGGGACCAAAGGAGTTGAGGTTGGAGAGGAAATTCAGGAGTTCTACTTCACTGTGAGTCCAGATCATGAAGATGTCATCAATGAATCTATACCAAACTTTGGGTTGACAGGCTTGGGTGTCCAGGAAGGCTTCCTCTAAGCGTCCCATAAATAAGTTTGCGTATGAGGGGGCCATCCTGGTCTCCATGACTGTTCCCTTTAGTTGTTGGTATGGCTGGCCCTCAAAAGTGAAGAAGTTGTGGGTTAGGATGAAGCTGGCTAGGGTATTAAGGAAAGAGTTTTTAGGTAGGGAAGTGTGTGGTCGGCGTGAAAGGAAATATTCCATATATAAACAGCTATCCGATCACCATAAAATCATGTCTAAAGCCTTCCCGGGTAGACATTAGTAACTGTACAAATTTTTAGCTCTTTATGTCTTATGGTTCAGATGTGATAAACGTACACCGAACACACATTCACATTTATAGATATAGATGACCGTGCTCGATGCCCTCAGCGGCGGGCAATTTGTCGAAATTGTCAAAAACGGGGTCATACCACGACAGTGTCATACAAAAACCCGAATACAGCCAGTGGTTGAAGATGTTGATGAATTCGCCATGAGGGTTTCTGAATCACCAAAAATCCTGATTCGGCTTAAGATTCTGGGCCGCACCGTGTCTTTGCAAGTCGATACTGGTGCAGCAGCTACTCTTTTAAGTACCACCAGATACAATGAATTAGGTTCCCCTCAGCTCATGCCTGTAACACGTAAGTTGTGTGGGTATGGTAATCAGCAGATCCCAGTTTGGGGGCAGTTTCAGACTGCTGCCGAATACAAATCAGTTTTGCGGCTGTTAACTTTCATTGTCGTCGAATCCAAGGACGCGGCAAATTTTTTCGGGTTAGATGCCTTCACAAGCTTTGGGTTTACAGTGGACGACGCTATTCACTTGAAGCTTCAGCTATATACTCAATGTTGCTTGGTGTTGAACACCCCTTTTGGCTTCTATAAATATCTGCGGCTGTCATTTGGTGTTTCTAGCGCACCCGCGATATTTCAAAGGTACTTAGAGCAGCTTTTGCAAGCAGTAGATGCTTGTGTAAATTACTTAGACGATATTGTGGTCACGGGAAACACCAATGTAGCTCATATCGCCAACCTTCCACAGGTTTTTCACATCTTGTCCAACACCGGTCTCAAATGTAACTTGGCGAAATTTCAGTTTTTCCAGTCGAATATAGTCTATCTTGGGCTGAAAGTGTCCCCGCATGGCGTGATACCCGTAAAGGAATACATGGAAGCAGTAGCTTCCGTGCCAACCCCACAGAATGTAAAGGAACTACAAGCCTCAGAAAATTGGCATATTATCATCGGTTTCTTCCGCATGCAGCCTCCATTGCTAAACCACTTCATGACTTGTTGCATAAAGATGTCACTTTTGAATGGTCTCCCGCCTGTCAGGCAACTTTCGAGTGCCTTAAACACTTATTGTTGTCTCACACACGTCCGGCAATGTATTTTCTGGATGTACCCCTAGTAGTTGCGGCGGACGCCTTGCAGTGTGGGATGGGAGCAGTCCTTTCACACTGGTACTCAGACGGCACTGAACGGCACCTGGCGTTCGCATCACTAGTAGCCACGGGCAAAGACCCTTTTCTCAGAATAGTGATGTCAAGGGTAGAATGAGGGTGGCCGGAACGCCCGCCGAGCCGGGCATCGGACCCGTTACATAATTATATTTTTGTCCGGCACCGGCTTTCAGTAGTGGCCGGGGTACTTTTATTGGGCACGGAAGCCGGCTCATAATTCCGTTGCCTCTCCGACCACGAATATTGAGTTTACTACACGAAGGGCGCTAGGGAATTTCCCGCACTAAGGCCCTGGCCCGACGCCTTGTCTTTTCGCGGGGAATCGATCGGGAAATCGAACATCTGGTGTCAGATTGTGACACCTGTGCCCTACAGCAGGCCAATCCCCAACATTCACTCATTCCGTAGCCTGTTGCTTCACAGTCATGGGACCGGATACACATCGATTTTGGGGGGTTGTTCCTGGATTCCTATTGACTTTTGGTAGTTGATGCCCTCTCTAACTTTCTGTACATCGTCTGGATCAGTTCCATTTCAGCCAAGGCCACCATTGGGGTGTTAACTAAAATATTCTCTATTGAAGGTCCTCAATTCTGTGCAGACGTTTTTTGGTCTTTTTGTGCACACCAGGGCATTCGGCACATGTGGCCTCTGCCATTCCATCCACAATCTAACGGGAAGGTTGATCGGTTCATGTGGACATTTAAGGTGCAGGTGTGCAAATACATCGGTAGATGACGCCCTGTTAATAACTTTGATGACCTATCGGGCCACTCCGATCTGGGAACAGAGTCCAACTGAATGGCTCCAAGGCCGCCAGCCTTGTTCCGTACTACATCTCCTTATACCACCTGACAAGCCAGCCCCGGGTCCGGCCACTTTGGGCTTCTGTCCGGGCGATGATGTTTGGGTGAGCGCTTACAGTCGCAGGTCGCCGTGTTGGTTTCCCGCGTGCGTCACCCATTACCACAGCTGATGGTTCCTGGACCTGTGCACGGCCTTGGGCAGCTGCATGCGCCACCGGGACAAGCTCCAATACCATGTTGTGGAGATGTCTCTGCCTGGCCCTGCTGATCCTGCCGAAATGACCGGGGGGTGGGGGGGTCTAACCTGGCTGGGATCGATGCCTCAATCCCCGCCGCAAGCCCCACAGCCGACACCACGATGGGGATGGCATAGACGTCGGGGGGTGGGTCCATCCCTCTGACCCAGGGGACCCGCTGACAGGAGTTGCCCAATCCCAATCCTCCCCAAACATCGGGCGGCCGTCCCAGCGGCACTGCTGTTCTTCTCGCCAGTCTTATGTGAAGGCTTGTTGTAATTTTTTTCATGAAACTTCTATAAGTTGCTTTCCTTTTTGACTGAACATGCAACTTTCCTCTTAGGCTTATGTTAATACAGAAGCAGCCCTTTTTTACTTTTTTCAAGGGACTTAAACAGTAAAATATGCTTACTGGATCACCCTTGCATTTTTGTAGTTTATTTGTGATACACGTAATAATAGGCATTAAAATACTTGCCAGGAAGTTTATTCATTATATAATATAATATTGTAATAAGGCCAGTTTACAACTCACTGCAAAGATGTGGCGACGAGCTGCGACTGGCACTTACAAAAGACACATACATACAACACTTTCAGATCGGCCATGGCCTTCTTCAGAAAATAAAACACTCATGCAATCACACAGGCACACAACACAGTCATACAACCATCATCTCCAGCTGCTGCACTTCGAATCGAAGAATTGATAAGTTTTACTACTCCAAAACTAGTATATTGTCACTTATAACAGGAAAAGTGTAATTCACCTGAGAAAAATTGTATTTCTCCAGGTAAAAAGTGTATCTTTTACCTGGGAAGTTTTTTGTCTCGTCCTCGTATACACCCTGCCACGGCCTTCATGAGACTCTTATACATACAATCAAACAGACACATAACCATCATCTCCATCCAGTTGCTGTATTCTGAGTAATGCTCAATGGTAATGGGATGGGAGGGTAAAACTGAAGGATGCATGCAGGAGCACTTAGATACTAGACAGATGGAAAGAGGTGCAGCTAAGGAATGCAGTGCGAGAGAGGCAAATTTGCATCCTCTTCCCCCCGCCCCCCCCCCCCCTTCCCCACTGCATTTTTAAGCTGCCTCTTGTTTCCACCCATCTTTAGTCATTAAAATTACTCGATAGTTGACAGTTCATACTTGATACTTGACAGTTCACGTCCTGGAGCTGCTTTCTTCCAGAGAGTACAATTTCACACCCAAACCATTGCCAAACTGCCACACCAACTGGTCAATTCACAACTATTTCCATGTCTGCCTCTCTTCCTTGATTTGTTTTGATCCCAATTCATAGATCTGCCTTTTGTACTTTGGATTTCATCACTTAATGATAACCACACACACACAACACACACAAAATGGCGTTGACGAGATACATACTCATGCATCACACTAAGCACATGCTACTGAGTTTATTCTTACAACCCTTGGTTTAATGTCACATATACAATATTACATCACAGATATCAGCTTACATTTATATACATGTGGCACAATTTAAGTGAAAACAAGCTCTCCTAACGCTACAATTCAGGGTTGTTACTGGGTTTGTACTGAAACTTGAACAACATTAGCAGGTGGCTGTGTAGTACTGTGGTAACATTATGGCTTCCCATGCTAAAGTTCATGGGTTCAATTCCCTGGGATATAATTATTGTAATTTTTTGTTATACTTTTTTATTAACTTAATTGACTTGTTTAAGTTCTAATACCTTGTATGTTTCATAATAGAATTGACTATTTTATTCACTCTTATTTTCATCCCATGGTGCTTTTTTCATTTTGAATCTGCTTGTGTTATTTATAAATTATAATTAAGTGTGAAGAAGGTCTGCTGACTGGTTCGTAACATGGCAGCTCGTGTAACCACTAGCCAGTGAGAGTATATTTTCAGGTAGGCTAGCTAGTGAGAAATTACAATTTGATTTAGCACCGTGTCTGTATCTGAAAATTTTGTGTTTGATTTTGCTCATAGAGGTAAGCTTTATTCACAGTTAACAAAGAAATCATGATTTTAGTTCCGCTAGATATGGTTGAACACCATTTTTCCAGATACATGGTGTATCACATGTAGTTAGGTTACAACATGGGATTAAACTGAGAACTGCAAACCACATCATCTGCTGCAGTTCAGTCACTGATCACTTAAAATCGGCTGTAGTCATAGCTTTTAGCATTGCTGTGACTAACTCTTGGTGCTCTCTTACAACACTGCTCCACGTTATAAAATAATATTAACACCATTTGTGAAATTACCCACCATATTTGTGCGTCGCCTACAGCCCAACAGTAACTGGCTGCTTATGAGCCAACACTATAGTACCACGTGACAAATGTTAACTAGAAAGTCACTTTAATTGAACTATAGTATCTACGTGCTCACTAAGGCAATAGTATATCCATTCCCAACACCCCATTGCAACCTTTCTTTTTTCTCTCCCTTCACCACAGGGTGTTACTTGGAATGTGGTAGCCGGAGGTGATAGTTATGTGCATGTGAAGTGTGCTTGTGTGATGTATGAATGAGGCTGTGACCAAAAGCTAAGTTGGGTGTGTATGGGTGCCTTTCTTATGTGACTGTCTTGGCTCAATGAACATCTTTGCTGTGAGTTGCAAACTGTCCTCATTATATCATTAGATATTAAATATGCATTTGGATTGCTTTGCAATGAAAGGACATGTCCTCTTGATGTTGACATTACAGAAATGGCTGATATATGGAAGCAAAGATAGGACTTGGAAATCTTGGCATTTGGGTATGTTTCCAGCATGCTCTTTCATTGTGCTGTCTGTGACTCGATGTCTCCTCTTTGTTGTGAATAGCAATCTATCTTTTCCATTTTATTATAACTTGGATCATATTTGTTTTTGTCTGGTAGCTGTCACTGTATGAGACTTAATCTTTCATTTGTCTTCTCAGGATTTAATTTACCAATGAAACTGTTAAAAATAATGTTTCAACTGTTTCAGGGCTCAAAATCAGACAAGAAGAAGAAGAAATCAAGGAAAAATGTAAGTTTACTCTGCAAATTTAATTATTAGATAACAATGGAAAATGCAGAATCAAATGTTAATAATGAGGATAGATAACAACTTACCATAAAGACAATTGCTGAGCCACTGACAGGCACATAAAATAGTCAATCACATTCACACACTAGTTGCTCTGGAGATGGTGGCAAAGGGTGCAGGAAACTATTTTCCAGATTGATATTAGTAGTATGGCGCTGCTAACATCGTCTCATGGAAGTACATGGCATCTACATTTTTTGACAGTAATCACTCAACATTTGGTGCTGTTCGTACCTCTTAAAAGACACGTTGTTAAGCATCAAAGAGTATTTAATTTGCTAGTGAACAGAAAGGGAAGGGGGTGAGGATTGCAGGAGTAGACTAAGGTAAATAGGAACAAGTTTATATAGGTAAATGCATAAAATGTTGTAGAAAGTTGACATTAGATATTTGTAATGTGTTGACTTGTATTCTTATGATAATGAGTGTGATCCTTGAAATTTACTGTTTAACAGACTGATTCTGATGAGGATTATACTACGGGTGAACATGCCGATACTTCATCTTCAAAAAGAAAAGGAAAACAGCAACAGTCACAGCAGCCACAACAGCAGCAGAAGACGAACAAGAAGAAGAAACGAAAGAAGAAATCCGGATTAGCAAGATTTAATGAAAATAACCCATGGCAATCTTCATCAGAATCAAGGTGAATCAAAGCTCTTTTTTTAATAACATATAATTTCTGCCAACTTTGTCAATTGATGGTCTAACACATATACTTTTAAAAGTAATAGTAAAATTTCTGCCTTTGTATAACAGGCTTAGTTTCAATATTGGAGCACCTTCTAAAGACAAAATTTTGTAATTTTATACAGGTTGGTTTTAAAAAATAGAAATTGTAGAGATTTATCTTCTTATGTAGTGTATTTATAGACGGAGGGAGTGTTGTACAAGGACAGAGGAAGAGGGGACATAAAGGGGAATATGGTATACTTAATGGGTGCTCATATGAAGAACTTTCAGCGAGTCAGTGAAGTTTGAAATTGTCATCTTACTTACTCATCTCTTTCGACGTTCCCTCATGATGTTATTGTTTTGGAGTGATATAATCAGACATATTTCTCATGAGTTCAATGTTTGAACGTTCCTTTCTTTGATGGTTCATCAGCTATGTCCTCCTGTTTTATTTATTTGTTAAACTAGACATGGCATAGATTTTATTATATAGCAATGAGAAAAAGTGTATGAAATACTTATTTACCCAAATGTAAGCTTCACTTGAATTTCAAGGGAAAAAAGTTTTTGAATCTAAGCCACAGCCAAAAAATGAGACTCAAAATTCAGAAGGGGAAAAGTCGTAGGTCATATTTCAAAATTGAAGTTGATTCATTCTAATGTGAGATACAAATAGGTGTAATGGATAAAGATACAGTACAGTTGTTGGGTTTGAGTCGTAAGCTTAGCATTTGATCTTAAGCAAAGTTATTTAAGTGAAAATAATTTTTAGGTATCAGCGGTAGTTAGTAATGACAAGATGAATCATGGGGAACGTACAGGGCCAGCCATGCGTCATTGCAGACAGCCATAGAATGTTTCTGAATGTAAACAAATCTGTTTTTTCATCTTACTTTCGTTGTGCTTTTATGTTCAGCCTAACCACAGACTTGAAAATTGTGAAATATTTTGTAGAAAAACAGCATAATTTTTCTGACAAGCAATTTTGTGAAAATGTCAGCTTTTTTATGCTCAGAATGTGTACATGAGACAGATACCACATTCTGAGAAAAAATGGGATTAAGTATGAGAATTTTGTTATGCATGAAGAAAACTTTTCTTCGGCACAAATCTCCTCCAAGTAATGTTAATTTTTAATGATCATTGTTTCAAATGATTACTGTTTTGTATTTTAAATCATGGGGTTAGGTAGATCATCAGTGGTTCAGTTTGTATTGTCGCCATAATCCTGTTAAAAATGGAGCCCAAAAATGGAAAAAAATGTGCAACTTAGATTTAGATAAATACGGTATCTAAGTAGTTCACCTACATTGTTATTCTCTGTTGATAATATGAGCTTTAGATACTGCATATTGATGTTAATTTGAGAACACAACTTACAGTTCATCTGCAGAAGAGGAAGAATTGGAACAGACTGAAGATGAAGAAGAGGAGGAAGAACCTGAACTTGTGTTCAAATCAGATCACGAATTTTCTCCAGAATCTGACCTGGAGCATGGTGCTAATGAAGATCTTCCCTTACGCAGAGCCAGAACTGCACGGAAGGGTATAATATTAATTACTTAATTATGTATGAAATGCTAGTCATTGAATTTAAAAAATCAGATTCCAGATTAGGTAAACAGATTTTCTAGATAATGTAGCTATTGGTCTTTCATCTTAGATTGTTGCTTTTCCCCCCTTACTATTTTTCTGAGAAAGGGTTGCTACACTTTAAGATAGATTAATGTAGGCATTTATCATGTTTGTCAGCATATAAGATGCACTTTTCCCCCCTACGAAAATATGTACAAAAACTGAATGTGTCTTATATGCCAGTAGCCAGTTAATGTAGATACCTACAAGTTCCATTTCTTCCAAATTTTTAGTTTTTTGCTTGAATCAATTCATTGTTAGATTCCTTGCTAATTTTAAGCATTTCAGTTGCATGGAATTCTATAATAACATATGTTATCACAACAGTTTGGTGAATATTATTGACAGATCTTGTCATGCTGCACTCTGGCATTCATTTTGAAATCTCTGGGTGAGTGTTCTTCGGTTATCAAATAAACACATGTAAAAGAAAAGACTGGGAATTTTACAGCTTTACTGGGCAAGGTGAGGGAGGAAGCAAGAAGTGGGAGAGAGAAATTAGGAAAGGTGGGTGACGGTTGGTGCAGCAAGTGGACAGACAGTAATACAGTACTGGTGAGTTTGGTCTGGTCTGAGGTGAGAGGAGTTGTGAACAGCGAACAATGATGATGACTGGATGAGAACATACAATAAAGTAAGAAGGGGACTAGAGAAGAGAGTGCGGATGCTATGCTCATTGGGATATGGATTAGATAAATGTGTGGTAGGGGGCTAGTGAAGATTGAGGCCAGGAGGATTATAGAACCGAAGACATTGTTCTGTGGAAGAATCCCATTGGTATGGATTGTGTAGTAGCCATAAAAATTTAAGTCTGGTTTGTGGAGTTTTTGGGGAATGTAGGAGATGGGTGTCTGGGGCGTTGTTGGGCTTGGGAGGGATATCAATTTTAGGTTGATTTCCTAGGAAGGTCTGTAGGATTTTAGGTCATGTTGCACAACTTGAGATGGTGTCATCCTGGCACAAATTGTAGGTGGAAGAGTCAGACAATTGACAGAGGCTTTCTGCCATGTAGTTGCTGCTGTTCTTCACAATATTGGTGGAACCTTTGTCTACAGGGAGGACGGCTAGGTTGAAATCTGTTTTGAGGTTGCGTAAAACTGTCCTTCCTTATGCAAAATGTTGATATTCTTAGAAATGTACCTGGTGAGGGATGGTGAGGCCAAGTGGGTGTGTATTGGGAACTGAATTGCTGAAAAGTATGAACAATTTCATATATTCAAAATCACACAAAAATATTTTAAATTATGAACCAAAATGCAGAAATAAGCATCAATACATGAAAATGCGTCGCAGGGCACAAAAATTTGCACCGATACGTAAAAATGGGCCCTAAACACACATACTCCCATGCAAAAGCATACAGAGAAAATAAATAATAAGCAAAAAAATTGCAACAAACCCATACAGATACATATAAAAATGCATGTAAAGTCCCACCTTTTCCCTTGACAAGAATTCACAGAGAGGATGGGACGTAAAAGGCGTGAGATTATGTGTGTGTTTAATTCATGAAAAAAAGGGGGGGGGGGTTATAATAATGTACTAGCTTCTGTGCCACTAATAGGTGTGGCAGGGAATAATTTATATATAAATTAATTAATAAAAATAAATGCACGTAAAATATGCAAGGAAGAAACTTACAATGTGTATGATGGGAATAACCATAGGAATTGGTATAATTTAATGCTATATCAACAGTCTATGCTGTTACATAGCATTTTTGTGAGTTTTTTATTATTATTTTAGTTTAATTAAATGTACTTATCTGTGAATCTTTAAAAAAAAGATATTATCGTTATGAGAATAAAAAAAAAAAAAAAGGTGACCAATGTACTATGTGCAGTATTCCAACTAAACATAACTTTCTATTCTTGCAGTATTTCAGTCATGATAATTTCTACATGTAATATATTTTTTCAGACACTGAAACTGAAGAGCTGGAAGACAAACACGCTTGTCAGAAATGTGGCAAAAGTGATCATCCAGAATGGATTCTACTTTGTGACAAATGCGATTCAGGTTGGCATGGTTCTTGTCTCAGACCTGCACTTATGGTAATTCCCGAAGGTGATTGGTTCTGTCCTCCTTGTGAACATGTAAGTAATGTACAAGATTGGTGTACCAAATAAACAATTCTTAACCATAATAGAGAATTGTAATTGTTTTTGAATGAAACACACAAGATAAATGTGTAATATTCTGCAAATTTAATTTTTACAAACTGATTTTTGATTGTTATGCCATCATCGGGTAAAAACTACACAGATATAGCAATGCAGCTTGGAAGTTTTACTTTCAAAGATTTTAAGTTGCTGTATAGATAGTACATGTACATTAATTTTCAAAGAAGACTAGTATAATAATTATTGAACATTGATAAAAAATTTGACACGAGATATAAATTTAACATTTTTTATGAACAAAATAATGTTAAACAGGTCAAATATATGGAACATGGAAGAGTGAGACTGAATTGTGTGAAACATCTGTGAATATATAGGTTAAAATTTTACTCGGTTAAATTCAACCATAGTTACTGGCTTAAATGTCCTATATTACTAACAAAGTAATAAATTACAATTAATGTCAGACAAATAGTTAATATTTGATTGATGATGAAAATTCTCCTCAGAGATGATAAGTATCGTTGAAACGAGATAGAATGGCTGGCCAGTACTTTCCTGTGTGCTGTACCGCTGATAGTAACACAAGTGAAGAAACAGAAAGAAAGGGGACAAAAAGGACAAGGTTTCGGAACAGTTCCTTCATCAGGTGGGAGAAAAGGGAAGAAGAAAGGATGGGAATGGAAGGGAAAGGTAAATCACAACTTAGGTCATGAAGGTGGTGTTTCGGGAGTGTGGACGTCTCTGACGTCAGAGACGTCCACACTCCCGAAACACCACCTTCATGACCTAGGTCGTGATTTACCTTTCCCTTCCGTTCCCATCCTTTCTTCTTCCCTCCTCTCCCACCTGATGAAGGAACTGTTCCGAAACCTTGTCCTTTTTGTCCCCTTTCTTTCTGTTTCTTCATTTGTGTTACTATCAGCGGTACAGCACAAAGGTAAGTACTGGCCAGCCATTCTATCTCGTTTCAACAATACAAACAAATAGTTCCACTACTATGATTATACAAAGTAATTAGGCTATGAATATGCAGTAGGAACATGAGGCAAGTGTGTAGGAATGGATAGTTTATGTGGCCTGGTTAGATACTGCAGCCAGAAGTAGCGAAATTGGAAATTGTGTCTGGTCATTTAGTACAGGTTTGGGGAAGTTGAAAATTAATTTCCCCAAATCTGTACTAAGTGATCAGACAAAGCAACTTAAGATCTTTGAAAGGAAAACTTTAGAGTTGCATTGCTATATCTCTGTAGTGTTTCAATGATAATGGCATAACAGCTGAAAACCAGTTTCTAAAAACTATACATTTTTAGAATATTTCACATTAATCTCATGTGTTTCATTCAAAATGAACAAAATTTTCAAGAATCGATGGAAGTCAGTGCACAACAATTCATTATCTGGCTTTGTAGCCATTTTGTTTGATCCATGCTCTTTTTTTTTTTTTTTTTTGTCATTAAGCTATCTTTCTTTCTTTGCAGATAACTTTTGTTACAACAAATGTTAATGTATATTAGTCTGGGGCTTTTATCAGGATAGTTTTGTAAAAAAATGTTGATGTAATTCCTGACTCTTGTAAGATAAAAAGTTTCTGATATGTATTAAGTTATTATTGTAAAGAAGTTACAGTACTATTACAGCCACTAGTAATTTAATGTTATACATCAAATGTCCCTTGGAAAACCATTGATTTTATTACAAAAATTGAATGATATAAAACTACTTTTCTTATCTCCAGTATCTAACCATTGAAATGAAATTTTAAAATGTGCTCCCTGATGACTGGGTCTACAGAAACAGCTAAGTGTATGTTCCCCACGTGTACTGCACTAGTTCCATGTTGGTATCCATACTGTAAATCAAAAGTTATATGATACTCTCACATACCATATAAGGCTTGTTATTGACTCTAAAAGTTAATTGTTAAAAATTTAAATAAGGATGTAATGTAGAGTTGCTGTCTTAAGGGTTGTTAACATTTTAGTAAATAGGATAAATGTGCGCAGAGTCATGAATTTCTTGCAGTTGATGTGGCCTCTTTATGATTGATAAGAAATCATAGGTGTTGGCATCAAGAAAAAGTCCTTCTATAAACCTCCATTCAAGTAGTAACCATGATCAGAAAATAACAACAAAATTGTTTCTGTCATTTAGTTTTACATTTTACATTGGTTGCAAGATGTTAGTTAAACTTGTCTATTGTTTGAATTTTTTAATGAATAAATTCTTTGCACCTTCCTGTTCCTCCATTCCATCATCATTGAGTATTAACCACTTAGTGACCATTGGGAACTGTAGTTCCCACTTATTTGTTATTGCTATAACTTCAGTGTTCCCACTTGAACTTGTCCTACCGCCTCTTTTAGAGTGTGCTAACTACATATAGCTTGTGAACAGGCGCACGAAAGTGGTGGTATTTCTACATTGTTAGTTAGTCAATGCAGAAGCGCAGTTTTCGCGGGAAAACAAGCCACTATTTAGACCATAACAGCGTTTCTTGTATAGTTTGCTTTCCTTTTGTGTATGAAGTGACTTGCGTTGTATTTGTCTAATTTCATATTTACGGGGGAGATAGTATTCCTGTACATTTTCTGGATATCGATAAAAATTACATAATTATTACAAGATAAGTTAGTGGGAACTATGTTTCCCACTGAACATGGGTGAAGTGCATTGTGTATGGCTGTGCAATCAGCGTTGTAGTTATTGTTTAGAATGCCTGGATTCATGCCAAAAGAGGTTTTGAGAATTTTGTGCACTTTACCAGAAGATGTAGAAGACTCAGATGTCGATGCTGACTCTGGTGAAGATTTTGAGTCACCAAATACTTCGTAAATTTTGAACAAAAGACGGAAGCAGAAGTGAAGTATTCTGTCCATTGCCTGTGGCAGAGTACAATAAAATAATTGGTCGTCATCCATGGAAGTGGTGGCAGATGTCTAAATTATGTGGAAGTTACAGAAGCAAACCAGCTAACATTTAGATTGCATTTGGCAAGGCAGCTCATCTCCGGCTTCTCAAGTCGTAAGCGAAGTGGAAGGCCCATTTATTTTCAGACACCAAAAAGAGACATGTCTGGAGTTCCAGATGAAGTTTGTTTGGCGAAAGTTGGAACTCGGACAACAAAAGGTACTACAAACAAAAGGTGTCGCCAATGTAGCACCAAAACAAATAAGAGGACAATAATAATGTGTAGCAACTGTTGTGTACCTCTGTGTGTAGCACCATGCTTCTCTAAGTTCCATAGTACATCACCTTAGTGAACTCAATGGACAATATGAACTAATATGAAAGTAAATCAAATGTTTAATATGCTTTTTGTACTAAAAAATAAAGGTATACATTTTTTTTAATTATCAAGTCCAATTACTGCAAAGTTAGGTGGGAACAATAGTGCCCACTAATTTTTTTATACACCCTAGGCTAAACTCTCACTTTCAAGATTTAAACTATGATTTTGTGTGTGGCTTCTTAGCCCAATATAGTATTCATAATTTGGTCACTAAAGGGTTAACTCACAACGCAGCAGTCAGAGATGGGTATTCTGTCTGTGAAGTGTGCATCTGTGATTGTATGACTGATGTATATATTTATTTTAATGACAAAGACTAGAGACTAAAAGCTAAGTTGCGCATGTATAATTGTCTTTGCAGCGAGTTGCAAACTATCCTTATTACATTGTTGAATTCTAACCTGGACTTTTCTGTAGAAAAATAATCTGTGCCAATGTTTTTTTTTTAGGCTACATTGCTTGGCAATCTCCAAGAAAGCTTAAAAGACCTCGATAGTAAGCTGAAGCGCCGTGAAAATGAAGAACTAAGACGTAAAAGACTAGCATATGTTGGAATTAGTTTAGACAATGTGCTTCCAAACAAATCAGAAAAGGAAGATCCAGAAGGTGAGAGATTAAACCATTTTTAATGTGTATAGTGAGACTTATTGACCTGACAATGGAGCTCTTGTGGCAGATTTTTTAATTTATGCTATGCTGGATAATCTAATTTTCAAGTAAAACTAGTGTTACTGTCAGCCAGGATCTAACCTTTTGCTTTGTGTGAATTTTAATTGAGGTGAATGATTGGGCCTTCAGTTCTTTATGTGATAAAGTGTACAACTGCTCTTCTCAGTGTAGGAGCTGCAGTTGACATTGTGTGTAATTTCATAAGATCGTGAGAGATTGTGCAGCCATTTGTAGTGATTGGAAATGCTAAGGAAATCTTCCTTGATCTTTTTAAGTTCAAATATGAAATAAGTCAGTCCCTTGGTTTGTGGATAGAAACTAATTCCCCTCTTGAAATTGGGATACTTTAACTATGTGATCCGTTAAACACAGAATTTACAAAAATGTGTGACCTGTATCACCTTGTCATTTGCTAAATCAAAGTCCTCATTTGTGCAAGAATGGGCTAAAGTCGGTGTCACCTACGAAGGTGGCCCAGTTTTCAGCTGTTCTGCGCATCCCCCTTCAGTACCACAATGAGAGCCAATAATATTCATTCTGTAGACATATGACTGACAGCGAGTTACACAATGTTTCTCCCACAGAATGAATATTATTGGCTCTCATTGTGGTATTCTTTAGGCATATGACTGACAGCGAGTTACGCAATATTTCTCCCGTAGGCGCAACTGTTGGTGCTCAGCCTTAGCTCCTACCCTCTACACTTTCCCTATCGCTACGCCTCTATGCTCGGAAGCGCCTTCTTATGTGACGCCAGCTATAGTTTTGGGTAAATCAAAAGGTGGTGTGGATTCTGGACTGCATCATTCACATGACACATCTACTCCTCTGGTAGCAGGCCCCATCTTTGCATGTTTATCATGCATCTTTATACTCCCATGCCAATTTAATCAAGATTTTTCCATCCTGTGTAGGGCTGATCACCCAGTGAAAGTAATTTCTTCAGTTCTACTATGATCTCCCTTCAGATATGTGGCAGGGCTATATCGACAAGGGGCTATATTGCAAACACTGACCTTTTCTCCTTGGTATTTATGCAATACTGTTTAAATGTCATGTCTGTCGTGATTCTTTGGCATACTGGTGTTGGGCATCTGTTAAGTTCCAGAAGGGTTAAGTTGTTCACTTCTCCACTTAATGTTTTGTCCTTTATTTGCTTGTCTGTGGTGGATACAAAAAATAGAGGCTTGTGTCCTGCTCAGATTTGATTTCAGGTGGTTGGCATGTTAGTAGGATGAAAGTCCCTCCACACCTGTGTCTACCCCTCTTCAACCTCTTTGAAACTCAACCACTGGACAGTCATACCCAAATTGTCCACACATATGCAATTTCTGGTTAAATTTTGTCTGAGGAAGACCTTTCTTCTGGTTTCCCATCTACTTTCCCCCCTGTAGGGTTACATAAATTTTCTGCTATATAGAAAGGTTTTAGTAATAGTACACCTTCCTCACATGGGAAACTCCCCATTGCACTGCACTCAGATTTAGTGGTAGTGTGGCACATTGGATAGCCCGTAAAAATCTGATTAAAGATCAAGCATGAAAACAGGAAGTAAGTGTGTGTAACTATGGAAACAGAAGCAAAATAGAAACAGTGAAAGTTTAAAATGCGAGGGAAACACCTACAGCAAGAGCATCATGGTCCTGTGGCTATGTTGGTAACTGCAAAGCTGCAAGTTCCTGATTGAAACCTTCCCCAGCGCAATTTTTTTTTCTCTTTTTTTCTTTTTCCTCAAAATTATGAACTGCTCATCCATTCATTGATGTGTCTGTTTCCTGAGACCAGTTTTGTGTCTGTGTTGTGCTGTAACATCCGTGCCACAATACCATTCAATTAGCAGTTGAAAGGAAGTGGCTCTCAAATGGCAACCACAAACATTTGATCACAAGGGGTCAAGTGAACCGATTCCTCCACAGGAAAACACCTTTGATGTATTATACATGAGACTGATGACGATATGTGTGTCATATGACAGGAATCTCTTGGTGACCCGTCTAACTTTTACAGCTGGTGAATTAGCTAAGAGATGCTTCCTTGCACAGTTTAGGTTTTTATATGGGTCAAAACAGAGTTTGTCACATAAGCTGCAACAAACGAACAGAACAGTTTCACGGCCACATAGTTTTCCCTGTGCTCTGTCAAAACATATTGTCACGTTGCAATGGAAGCAAACTTGACTTCGAAGGCAACTGAACACAGCACTTATACTGAAAGCGTGTTTATTACGAACTCAACATACACGCAGCACTGACTGCCTCTCGGGCAGAGTGCTCTGCTATTTATACACAGACAGAATTTACCAGAAATTAGAAGAACTGTTAACATAAGAAACAAGTAGAATTTATAAGTGAACATAAGAAAGATGTAGAACATTCTGGAATTATTAATTACAAAGAAATAAATTTTTGCTGGGAGGCAGGATTGAACCGGCGACCTTCAGCACCGCAGCCCTTGACGCTATCCCCTGCGCCACGCCGGCAGTCGGTGTACGAGGTCTCTCGCAGCATTGCTCCCTCTCCTGGAAAACAACAACCCACTGTTACGTTCCCTGTGGAGCCAGCTGGAATGTCCTGGATCTTGAACTTGTTATAAGTCCTCTGTATGGCAGTTCAAGGGAATCCTTCCTTTCTCCACGATTATCAACGATAGACGTTCCTGTCGTGGCTTCATCAGTAACATTACCATCCTTAGCGTCCTTGAACAAGAAGCCATTGTCGTCTACCTGCTCTTCAGGATCGTAGTAAGGCTTCATGCGCAGGACGTGAACAATGTCTCTTCGCTTTTGTTGTTTCCACAACGGCTCATAATCCTCAACTACGTATGTGACGTCTGACAGGCGGCGTATGACACGATACAGACCAAAGTATCCCTTCAATAACTTTTCTGACAGTCCAACCTTCCGTACAGGGGTAAAAATCCATACAAGATCTCCTGGACTGTACACAACAGGTCGGTGCTTGTTGTTATACAGCTGACGGTCCTTCTCCTGGGCGTCCAGTGTCCGTATGCAAGCCAGCTGTCTTGCTTCTTCGACCCTGGTGATGAGCTGTTTAACATAGTCATCCTGATTGTCGTCCGGTTGGAAAGGGAACAGCGTATCCATTGTCGTCTCAGCTTCACAGACATGGAGCAGGAAAAACGGTGTGAAGCCTGTGGTGTCTTGTCTTGCGGTATTGTAAGCAAATGTCACGACTGGCAGAATTGTATCCCAATCCTTCTGCTCAGCATTGAAGTACATCGACAGCATATCGGCTAAAGTCTTGTTAAAACGTTCCGTAAGACCATTTATCTGAGGATGGTACGCAGTTGTCATTCTTTGAACAATGTCTCACCGTGACATCTTCTGATACTAGTTTTGACTGGAATACTTTTCCACGATCAGATATCATCACACGTGGTGCTCCATGCTTCAAAATAATGTCTTCTACAAGGAATTTTGCGATCTCTAGAGCTTCTGCAGTCGGCACAGGATTGGTGACAACGTAGCGTGTGAGGTAGTCAGTGCAGACTATTATCCATCGGTTACCGGTTGTCGACATCGGGAACCTTCCTAAAAGATCGATCCCAACTCGATGGAATGGAGCTGCTGTCGGTGGAATCGGCACGAGCTGCCCTGGAGGTAGTTTTGGCACATACTTCCGGCACTGGCATTCTTTACAGTGACTCACATATGCTTGACAGATCGGTAGAGACCTTTCCAGTAATACCTGCATCTGATTCTGTCTAGGGTCTTCACGAATCCCAGATGACCGGATATTGGAGCATCGTGGAAATATTTGAGAATAGCTGGCTGGAGATGAGCTGGAACGACCAGTAGCCATTTGGGGCCAAGTGGATCGTAGTTGCTCTTATACAATGTTCCGTTTATAAGTTGGAACTCTCCATTGGTCGGTTCTCCTTTCTCCAAGGCCTCTATCGTTTTTAATAGTGTTGGATCTTCCCTCTGTTCAGCTGTAACGTCATCTAATTCAGTGAGGGCTGAAATTTCATTAATTCTGTTGTGTTCCACTAATGGATTCCTCGAAAGGCAGTCGGCATCCTTGTGTTGGCGCCCGTTCTTGAATACCACTGTGACATCGTACTCTTGGAGTCTTAGTGCTCATCGTGCTAGTCGACCTGATGGGTCCTTCAAGTTAGTCAGCCAACACAAAGAATGGTGGTCTGTCACGACGGTGAATGGTTTGCCGAATAAATATGTCTGGAGCTTGTTGATAGCCCAGATAACTGCGAGACATTCTTTTTCAGTTGTAGAGTAGTTTATCTTGGACTTTGAGAGTACTCTTGATGCATAGGCTATCACTTTTTCAGCACCTTCCTGAACTTGTACAAGCACTGCACCAATCCCATAACCACTGGCGTCTGTATGAAGTTCCGTTTCTGCATTCTCGTCGTACAAGGCTAGCACTGGTGCAGAAGTTAGAGCCTCCTTAAGTGCCTGAAAGCTCTTTCTTTTGTCTCATCCCAGTAAAACTTGGCATCTCCCTGCAGAAGTTCTTGTGATGGACGTGCCTTGTTACAAAATCCTTTTATGAAACGTCGGTAGTATGAGCACAGCCCGAAAAAACTTCTCACATGACGAATGTGCTGATGAGTTAGAAATTCTGTGACTGCCCTTACTTTATCTGGATCAGAACTGACACTATCTCCGTTGACTAGGTGCCCCAGGATTTTTATCTCCTTGGTGACGAAGATGCACTTCCTTGGATTGAGGTGGAGTCCTGCAATCTGAACACACTTCAACACAGTTGACAGGCGACTCGGATGTTCTTCAAATGTTTTCGAGAAAACGACAATGTCATCTAAATAGCAAAGACACGTTGTCCACTTAAGATGTCGAAGCAAGTTGTCCATCATGTGTTCGAATGTGGCCGGAGCATTACATAATCCAAATGGCATTACTTTAAATTCATAGAGGCCGTCAGGTGTAATAAAAGCAGTCTTCTCCCTGTCAGCTTCGTCAACCTCGATTTGAAGTAACCTGTCTGCATGTCCATAGTTGAGAAGTATGTTGCTCCTTTCAAGCAGTCTAAGGCGTCGTCAATGCGCGGCAGTGGGTAGATATCTTTCTTTGTGATTCTGTTCAGCCGCCAATAGTCAACACAGAATCGCCACGTGCCATCCTTCTTCTTTTCGAGGACCACCTGAGACGACCAAGGACTCTCCGAAGGTTGAATAATGTCATCTCGCAACATCTTCTCCACTTCCTCCCGAATTATCCATCTTTCAGCTGGCGATGCTCTATACGAATGCTGGCTAATTGGCAGATGGTCCCCAGTATTGATACGGTGCTTTATCGTGGGCCATTTTGTCTGTTGTTTCCCCTTCTGAGGTGTGAATGCGCCTGTAAATTGGCGTAGTATACTTAACACCTGCTGGCGTTGTTCCTTGGTCAGTCTAGGCCCTATTGGCAGTTCCACGTTTGTTTCCTCCAGCGTGTTGCCTGTACTAACAGCGGGCGTGGGTCTTCATTGATGACATTGAGCTCATCGTCCTGGATTGGTTCAGCTGTCCCGATACACATTCCCTTGGGGATAAGTTGTGACTGCTCATGACAATTAGTGATCCAAATCTCTCCTTGACCACTGGTAATGCTTATTATAGCCGCTGGTATGTACATTTCTTTTGTGAGCCTGATAAACTATTTACTATCAACAAGAACTTCACAGTTTAACCAGTCATCTGTGTTTGTGACTGCAACTCTTCTCATTGTCAACAGCGGTATCGTCACATTGTCAACGACGAATAACTTCCCAGAAAATTCTGTATTATGTGTATCTGGCGGATCAACTTCTTCAATTTGCAGCTCAAATCTTCCACAGTCAATGATAGCTTGGGATGCCTGAAGGAAGTCCCATCCGAGGATGACATTGTGACTACATTCTGTTAACACGACAAATTCAAACGGCTGCGTCCTGTTGTTGATGGTTATTCTTGTGACACAAGTTCCTGCCAGATGGACGTACTTTCCATTCGCGACCTTCAGCACAGTTGCCCCCGTATCACAGAACATTGTCTTCTTTAGTGTGCGGCGGTAATTATCCGACAATACAGAGAAAGACGCTCCTGAGGCAACAAGTGCCCGGACAGGTTGGCCGTCGATTATGACGTCGATGAGATTTCCCGACTCCTTAGCGACTGTCGTCCATGGAGGATTTTCATCTGCGGTGGTCTCACATCCGTAGATGGTCGCCTCGCTTAGTTTTCCTGGGTGCGGCGGCTAGGAGAGTGGCTGGTACCTCTGTACGGCGACTGTGAATGGCTGCGGCATGTCGGGGAGTGACCTTGTCTAGGGTACTGCGATGGGCTTCTTCCCATAGGTCGACTGAACTCATTGCCTGGGATAGAACTGCTCTGATGGCTGACGTATTGCGGCACAATATTGGTCGAAAACTTGCCCTCTCTCTCTGCAGTAGCGTGCGACATGTCCAGGGCGCCCACAGTGGAAACAAAGTGGTGTGTTGTGTTCTGTCCTCCAGACGTCTGTTCTTTTGCGGGGCGTCATAGTTACTGGGGGAGTTGGTTGTGGTCGCATCGGCCGGTTCATGGGCTGCCGTTTGGTGGCTGCGGCGTAAGTCATAGCAGGGCGACGCCATTCTTCATGTAGGGTGCTATTGACAGGGCAGACAGGAGCTAATGTCTGAAATACCTCTGCCTCAGCAACGTCGGCTCCCTCGTGACTTACAGGGCTTACATCCATGGCCATAATCTGATGCTCACTCGGTCTAACAGTCCCGGTTGCCATAAATTCTTGTAATTCTTCTCTTACAATTTGTCGTATGAGAGAACGGCCATAGGGACTACAGTGGGGAGTCTGTCATACTTCTTGCGTCCAACCCTCCTTTGTTGCATCTCTTCAATACACTGGCGCCACTTAATGAACTCTTCTGTCGTAGCAATGTCTTTTATCAGAAGAGCTTGGTACATATCTTCTGCAATACCCTTCATCAGGTGTGTGATTTTGTCTGCCACAGTCATGTTGGGATTGACTATGTTACACAGGGCCAGAATATTCTGTATGTACGATTGTGTCGGTTCACCATGTCGTTGGGCCCGGTTCTTCAGTTGTTCTTCTGCCGAACGGATTTGTCGCTGGCGGTCTCCAAACGTCTTCTTTAGTTCCTCTTGGAACTTCTCCCAGTCATTCAACTTGTCTTCGTTGTTCTCGAACCATTGCTGGGCTGTTCCATCCAGATAGAAGTAAACGTTGGCCAAGCACATCGTATGATCCCACCTGTTGTACTTGGCGACTCGGTTGAACCCTTTTAGCCATTTGTTGGGGTCCCATCCAGCATCTCCAGAGAACACCGACGGGTGTCTGATGTGTAGCTGGCTTACCGCTGGTTTCGTTTCCATGGTTTGTCTGATGATATGGACTTTTGGAAGGACGTACTAAGTGTATCCCTTGTATTCCAGTTCCAGTCCTTGTAAGCGACGGCTTTTACGTTGCCTAATCGGAGCCACGATGATGCAGCTGTTGCACAGGATACCCGGCGCCTCCACCAATCAATGTTGCGTTGTAATGGAAGCAGACTTGACTTCGAAGGCAACTGAACACAGCACTTATACTGAAAGCACGTTTATTACGAACTCAACATACACGCAGCACTGACTGCTGCATGCTCTGAACAGGATGGCCCAGCTTTCTCCTTGCCATAGTATGACGTGGTAGGGAGACAGCTGGACATCCTGTTGCAGAGCATGCACACTGCATGATGTTGCTCACTTCAATGACTGCTACACAGCCTGTGCCATATGGATCCTCCCCACAAACACTAACTTGTCTGAATTGTGCAGATAGGAACTCTCCCTACAATATTTCCGATGCTCCCGCAATCCCCCAGGCCTAAATCTCTACTAGTTCTTGCCCCCCACCACTCTCCTCTTCCCTTCCCTTCCTTTCCTTACCCACACCCCAGTTTACGTACATCTCCCTTTCTGCCACATAATCCAGTCCCTTCCTATCTGTCAAACAGCACTGATGTATTTACAATATTTAATTGTATTTTTCTTCCTCCATCCCTTTAAATTTCTTAAACTTAATTGTAACTTCTCTCCATAATCTGTGTTTGCATCTTTTAATTGGTTTGGACAGTACTTCATATTGGTCCATTTCCTTCATTGAACCAAACAAAATGCCGTCAGATTGACATAGCATTACCTCTTCTTTGTTTTCTTTGCACAGATTGTCAGCAGTCTCAGTCACAGGTCCACAGAAATCAGCAAGGTATCTTCATCACCACACTTACCATTTATCAACAAATGTAGCTAATAATCATACAAATGTTGGGCAATCATTTCTACCATTAAGGAACTTGTAGATCTTCATTGATATTGTTAGGCAAGTCATGAGCAGTATTTGCTGTAATCATATTGCCCATGGGATACACACTCACATATTTAATATCCTCTTGTCACAAGCAGTAGACTGCCAGTCAGGGAGTTTCTCGTCAGTAGGATATTCTCTCAGCCGTGCACTGCATTCAACTGACATCATGTGTTTATATGTTTGTGTAGGCGTAGTGCCCCAATACTACGGCACAGTTATCTCACAATTGGACCTACTTCTTCCACTGGAGTCAAAACTACTTGTTGGTTTGTATCTGAGGTCATCTATTTATTGTGACATAGTTCCCACCTTTTTTGTTCGGATAGGTAAGCAGTCTTTGCAGCATAATCATACAAAATATTGGGTTCATCAGACTTACTTGTCATAATAATATGTTCATATCACATAGCTCATATTTCATGTTTAATGTATAGTATGAAAATTGCTGGGGCTACAAAACAAGAGCAGATGTGCCAATGACATGAGATGACAGACAGTTCATAATGTAATGACAAAAACAAAATAGAAAATTTTGTTCAGGAATTGGGTTTCAACCCAGGTTCTTCTGTTTTGTAGTCCAACACCATGACCATGTTGGTGCTGTTTTTTCTTTTCTTCCATGGTTCAGTATACTTTTTTTCCTATTTTTGTGCTTGATGTGTATTCAGCTTTTCTCAAAACCATCCTGAATTTGTTGAGTGAGTGAGTGAGGTAAAAATAAGCTTGTTCTTATCTGGTATGATTATAACAAATTAGGATTTGTAGTTAGAATCTTTGTTGTCAGTGGTTTCCCTCTTTAAGATACAGTTATGGTCATGAAAGATAAATTATCGTATTCAATTTGGACTGTGAAGATACTCATGAAGCTTAAGTTCAGTGTGATCTCTGCTGAAAATTAAAAATTTCATTTGTCCTTAGTTTAATTACACTTCCTTATAGAAAAGTTGGTGCAACAAGGTGTGCATTGAAATTGGTTTTGTAGTATGAAAGATATATTGCATATTTAGGTTATTAGTTTGTTTATAAAATATCTTAGAAGACTTTCAGAGTCGTGTACTATCCACAAAGTACAAATGCCAAGGTTAGCCTTACTATGATACAGAGTTAAAATATGTCAAAAGAGTATGTTTTTGCATGAATTGTGTTGCAAAGTAAAAGTATCACTCTGATAACAATGAAAAGATTTCACAGACTTCGAAAAATAATTTAAATTATTTTGTCTTTGTAATAATATTTTCTTTCTTTTCTTGCAGTTTCTGTACAGGGTTCAAGGAGGTCATCATCTAGTTCATCCAGTTCTGACTCATCTTCTGATGAATCTGAGCCAGTATACCAGTTACGCCAGAGGCGCCAGACTGTTCTCAGCTATCGATACAATGACTATGATGATCTTATTTATTCTGCAATTCAGGTTTGTGTATATTGATGACTTGTTTTGATATAGTATTAAAATCATTTACACTTTTGTTAAGTAAACGTGGCACATGGACCCTGAGAAATCTGGGATAAAAGCAAGAATTTTTGCATCTTGTAAAAACCTGGGAATTTTTCATTGCTTTGGTTTCAAGTTGCGCCAACAAAGTATTTTATTTTAACCCACAATTACAGAATAAAACTGCAGCAATCATTAAGAAGAGAATAACACACAAGGGGGGGGGGTCATAAGCTGCCCAGAAAATGTGCTATTTATAATAACAGAACACACTTTCAATGAGGGTGAGATCACAATTGTCTACATTTATAACAGTAATCTATAACAAAACTTTGTAATTTGAGAAGTGTCAGTTTGGAAGTGAATTTGTCTTTTTCAAGATTCATTATGTTACATGCGAGAATGTGCAATCAATTTCTTATATCATGGAGCATTTAACTCTCATTCAAAATTTATCACTTCGACAACATGCCCATATTTCAACTCAAGAAAACTAACCATTTTGCAATTATTTAAAGTTTTACTGCCCATTTATGTTTGATATATCTTAAAGGGAAACATGCTATTATTATTTCAATTAGTTCCTTCAAAAATTACAAGTTTGGAAATAACCTGGAAATATTTTATTGTTTGCTTGTACACTGTGTTAAAGATGAATGACATAAACAACAAGGATGTTTTTCACATTAATTTTACATTACACATATTAACAGTTACTATGATGGTGGCAGCTATACATCACAGCATGAACTACTCAAGTTATGGGAAAAGTTTAGACTGTAGGAATTATGATACACAGCTGCTAAATCTCTGCCCACAAGTAACATTTTAGTAGTATAGTGGTTCAAGGTATATACAGCTCACTCAGTGCTGGTGCTATCCCAATTGTACTTAATAAGTTGGAGGGAAGAGGGAAGGTGACCTGAAAATGGGGAGGGTGGGGAGGCACATCATCCACAAGTTGGTGAAGTGTTTTTAAAATTATTGTGACTCAGTTTGGAAGTGACATCTTGTTGTAATGATTGATAAACAAATGAGGAACACAAGTACAATAATAATGATACTTTTATGCTGTTTGTTACGTATACATTGACTTGGTGATAATATGGGACAAGAGCTTTTCTAGCACATTTAACTTTGACAGCTCTGTACAGTCGGCTGGTCCAACTAAACTGCAGTGATGTGAACCATTACAATTAAGAGGTAAAAATAAAAAAGAAGAGAAACAATATAGCTGTGAATATTGTGTAATCTGTAAGCAAAATAATATCATATACTGCAAAAATCTGACAATATGATTCTTAGATCAAACATAAAACATGACATGCTCTCGTTCTCAGCTAACATAGTGTTGTAATTAAAAATAAGTGTGATAAAAGGCACAGACCTTGTTTTTCTGGTGACCTATGTGTGTCATACAGTATATTGCAAGGATTTCATCATATAGTTGCAGAGCTTCTAATCATTACAATTTAATCGTAATTGTTCCGAAAATTGTTTCAAAATTACGAGTTTACGATTGGAGTAGTTCGAATTCCGATTTTCAGGTTTAAATAACAAATCCATCTCATTTGTTTTGTGTCAGCAAAACTCGGTTCCTATTGAGTTCGACAAAAATAAACTAGTTTTGAGCAACACCTTCTAGCATGTCCTTGTGGAAATCGCCAATTTTGACAGTAATGCCTACAAACTCAAAAACTGCATAATAAGGCATATGGGATGAATCAACAAATGCGAGCCATTGTAGACTCTTGCAGCAGCTATTGAAAATGCGGAATGTCACTTGACTCACAGCTATGCCCCTACAGGGCAAATTGTGAAGTGTGTGGGTAATAATAAACAACACTCATCATATATTACATTGTTAATCTGTGTTCATAAGTTGAATTGTGTTGGTTTTGTTTTTTATTGCATTGTATCTACAAATACAGCAATTTTTTGAGTGTGTGACGTGCTGTGCCGAAGTGTGCAATGAACATTTCCTATTTGTAAAATAGAGTTCTATGAGAATATCACCAATAAATGTTATTTCTTTCATTGTTTTTTCACAAAATGCGGAAGTTTTTGATGCAAGAAAAATCTAAACCTCGTGAAAGTGATGATTATGAATCATTGCGAAAAACACGCATAATGAGCAAAACTATCACTAAGATATCCTTGTTTCAGCTGTTATGCATTCTGCCAGCATTTGGTAGGGATTTATGACAAAGATTCATGAATTAGTTATAGGTGGCAGCTTAAATGTCTTTTTATTCATTATGAAAAATCCCTTAACATGGCTCCAGATTGAGGTGATTCACTGATAATTGCAAAAATGCAGCATTTTTACAGATAGTGTTATCAATGCTACTACAATTGTTTCCCATGGTTCTATGACACTTATCTCTCTGGCTCATGTGAGATCACATGTGTGGCATGAAACAATGAACATATTCAAAAGGAAGATTATTAGATTTTCATTTTGATCCAAAAAATCGAATTTATTATTTTTTCTTAATTTAAACAATCTTTAATATAATATTGATAATTAAGAATTTATATTTACAGTTAAAATGTAATTTTGTGAGCAGTGTGTAACATAATACACCAATTGATATAGTGAATTTTACACATCTTTTGTTGTAAGCTGTCACACATCACATGGTATGTTGAACTATTCCATTCGGTATGCTGATAGAATCATGTTCTATCAAAGAGAATATTTAATTAAATTGCTTGAGTGTATGTCAACTTATTTCTATGGAAAATAACCTTGTTTACTGTAACCTTCAGTTATGGATTAAATTAAGTTTTGTTTTGTTGTAATGTTTTAAAATGCACAACTCTGTCTCAGATTAGTGGTGTCTTTTGTTTCTAGGATGAAATGGAAGCTGTGAAAGGCGCTGGGAATCAAGGCAGAGGAAAAGATATTTCAACTATTGTTAATGCTGAGAAGGAGGAGCAAAAGGAAAATTTGGAGGCTGGTGACAAGAAAATTGAAGATGATGAAGCCAAAAAGAAAAAGAAAGAAGAAAATGGAGAGGAGGACAGAGACTCAGAGGATGAGGAAGAGGAAGATGAACCAGAGGGCTACATACCTCCTGTGAGAAGATATCCACTTCCCAAAAAGAAGCATAGGAGACTTAATAGCCTAGACATAAGTTCTGAGGATGATGCAGATTCTGATGAGGATTTCAAGGGGTCCAGGTAAAGATTTCTTAATTTTATGTTTTGTGCCTTAATTATGGCTGCTGGATTCTACTGTGACACACGCAAGCCTTGATGTAGGGTTTCTCAGATTTGAGTCCAGGTTTGGAATCAAGTTTCACACCTCTACTCTTACTGCAATAAATTTTTGCTACTTCTGTAACATAACAAAATGTATGGCAGTTTAATTATGACTGTATGCGTCATCTGTAATTTGTCAATATATTACCTCAACATCAAAGAAATGGCATTACTCATATTAAGAAATTCATTCAAGTTATTTGACAAGTTATTTGACATCATCTCTCACTAACACATTAAAATTTGTACTGGCCTGGCAGTTGAATCTGGATTTCCCATTTACCAAAATCAGTTGCCTTAACCATTTCAGCTATTTGCTCCAGACCTTCATTTGTCACACAGTCCATTTTCCCTAATGCTCAGAACTTAGCTTGCATTCCCACAATAGAGAAGAGACTACGCTGACTTAGTAAATTTCATAAAACAGTCACTAAATATCGTGTGAGACACCATGGAAGTGAGTCTGCCAGTCCTTGGTACTCCTCTGTGTGTAGCTGACACCATGTCATTTACAGTCAGTTGTGGTCTGTTTGTGGGTGCAGGATCCATGGCACATTTGAGCTCTGGACAGTCTTTGTAACTGCATGTTCTTGGAACCATTATCAAGTGGTGTGGCAGTGTACTAGCATATTTAAACACCGCAGAATCATCAGTGTGTTGGAACGCAAAACTGGTTGGAGACTAGCCCTAAGTGTCTCAACATAGCCAGGCACAAGCAAAGTTCCTTTCAGAACAACTATGGGAGGGGGACATCCCATTCAAGAAAAATGCACCCAAGACTATAACAGACAAACCTCTGTTTTCAACCACACCTTCGTGACTAGTGGGATCCTCTATTCGTGGTCTGTGCCACTGAAATTATGATTTGTCCAACCATAAAATGTTTCACCTATTAATCCAGTGCGCATCTGTGATGATTAGCAGCAAATGTAAGCCTTTCAGCCTAATAATGTTCTGTTAATAGTGGCACCAAGGTGATACTCCATCTCCCATACCCCACACTCCATGGAACCCATGTTCCTATGAATTGTCCACTGGGAGATGTGTCTAGTGAGTATTGTGTGTGGAAATAAGCTGTAATGTGTTGCACTGTTGTCCTCCTGTCACTTTGACACTCCATCTCAGATGTCATCAGTCATGGTCATCAAAGGTGACCAGATGGCCAATAGTTCAGGTTGTGGACTGTGACACTCTCATTCAGTTATTCACAGTACACCCTGGCCATGGTTGAATGAGTGAGTCCAACTTCCTGCACCAATGCCAAAATAAAAATTCGCATCAGCTCACGACATGCCATGTCACTTGTACAATCACATCTCTGAAGGTCTCCTACACAACAGCATCTAAAACAGGGACTGTAGTGTGCAAATAACACACCTCTCCATTGTGCCACCGTTACCCCATGTACCCCATGTACTAAATCAGTGTAAAAGATAATCAAGACCATTGTTATCATCAATGTTTGCCCATCCAGGCATGTAAAACTAATTTTATTTTGCAGTTATGTTGATGTGACTAAGTAAAGAAGAAAATACATAATCATAAGAGAATACAATCTTATTTGGTCACAGATTGACGTCAACAAGAATGCAGAGATGTCTTGAGAAGACTTCTCTATAGTCTTGATTATGTTTACAACTGAATGTACAGTGTCATGAAGTGGCATCTACTGTAGTAGTAACTGAGTCAAGAAGTGACAATTTCATTGATGATAAATGGATCATGGGATGGTAGTTACACTGATACAAATTTATAAACATCATAGCATCTGTATGATACTGTGACAACCAGCGACACTTGCACCATACATATGACTGCTACTGTAAGCTCGAATAACTGATACCTGTGACCTTAAAAGTGAAGCATGACGACTATTGGTGAATGGTTCACTTCCCAATGAAAGTAAGAGCAGTCCAATGTCAATGAGACCTTACCAGGTATAATACTGTGTTCCATAAAGTTTCGATATTGCAGCCGGATTTCATCGACTTCTTGCCATGATATTTCAGCTGACAACCGTTCAGCCATCTTTAGGTGAGTGTGTTCCACTCCAGATTGTTAGTTTTCAACGACACCTTGATAGCAAAAATTGGCGCAGAAGTGCATGTGCTTCAGTGGCCTTCACAAGCGTGCCCTCTATCAAATTAACCATCCTCTGAGAAAAACAGTTCACAAGTGCCACAGGAGCATCTGTGCATCTGTCCGCCATCTGTCGGAGCGCGTAAGTACTGCATAAGGTGGAAATACAGTACATGTCCACCCTCTGTCTGAATGCACTCTCAGTACATTAGTTGTCAGATCTATAAAAATTTTAATTATTGCTGGAAGTGTTATTCTGGATAAAATGTTTCCTCTCATATGATATTAAAGAAATCACCCGGTCCCAAGCACTGTCCAGGTGAAAGCCGCCATCACGATTAACAAGATCTTGGGCTAAATGTTTTTCTACATTTTCTCTGATCAATGAATCCCAGAAGGATCTCATCATGGCCAATATTTCAGTGGTGGAGTAATCCTAAGAATGTCCTGTGGTAATACAATGCTCGTCTATGGCCGACTTACTGGGCTGCAACAGACGAGTGTGGCATTCATGTTCAACGCGCCTTTCCTTTTCTGTGCGTGTCGTCTGGCCAATAAGCTTTGCCACACTGACAAGGTATTCTGTAAACTCCAGCTTTCCTCATCCCAGATAATCCTTAATCGAGCCGAGAAGTGCACTAATCTTCGCAGATGGCCGGAAGATGACTAACTTGATGTTTTCTTAAAATTCTGCCTAATTTTGACGAAAGGTTTCCGACATATGGAAGGAGAGCTCTCGAACACCTCCTTATCCTCTTGAGTTGAGGGTCGTCACATTTCTTCCTCTTCAATTCCGCGCTGATCTGACGTGGAGAATATCCATTATCTTTAAAAACGGACACATCATGTGTGTGATGCAACAAAGTTCGAAGGATGCCAGTAGATTGTGTAGGGTGGTGGCAGGTGGACGCTTGCAAATACATATCCGTGTGTGTGGGTTCCAGTACACGGAATGCCCCAAGGTCCCATCCACTTTCCTACTGACTAGGACATCAAGAAAGGGTAAGCAGACATCCTACTCAGTTTCCATCATGAACTTGATATTACCGTGGATTGAATTCAGGTGTTGCAGAAAACATAACAGTTCTTCTTCTCCATGGGACCACACTACAAAAGTGTCATCAACATATCGCCAAAAGACAATCGGTTTATGTTCTGCCAAATCAAGTGCCCTTTCCTCAAAATCTTACATTAAAAAGTTTGCTACCCGAGGGGAGATAGGACTGCCCATGGCAACACCGTCAGTTTGTTCAAAATATTAATTGTTGAATAAAAATTTAGTTGACAAAAGGACATGATGAAAAAGTGCTGTTACATCGGCTGATGAGTGACAATGAGTCCAAGAGAGGAACCTTAGTGTAGAAGTGAGACGGTATCGAAGCTCACTAATATATCAGATTGACCAAGTTGAAGTGACTTCAGTCTATTTGATAAAGTCAGCAGAGTTGCGATTATAATTGGGGTGGGGGTGGGGGGCATTTCCCAAGAAAAGGTCTCAGCAAAGAGGCAAGATGTACAGCTAAATCATATGTTGGAGTGCCGATATTGCTGACTATTGGTTTTAAAGGGATCTTTCTTTTACGGATCTTTGGAAGACCATATAACCTGGATGGCATAGAGCTGTGAGGTCTTAATCTCGTGACCACTTCTTCCTGAAGCAAAGAACTGTTCAACAGTGATGCCGTTTTCCTTTCTACTCTCCCTGTAGGGTCTTCATCAATCTTCCGATACATTGGTCCACTCAGTAAGCTATAAATCTTCTGATTATAGATGTCCCTTGGCAAAAGCACAGTAGTGTTTACTTCATCTGCTGGAAGGAAACGCTACTGTGCTTTTGACAAGGGGCATGAATAATCAGAAGATTTGTAGCTTACTGAGTGAACCAATGTATTGGAACAACGATAAAGAACCTACAGGGAGAGTAGAAAGGAAAACAGCATCACTGTTGAATTGTTCTTCGCTTCAGCAAGAAGTGGTCAAGAGAATAAGACCTCACAGCTCTGTACCACCCAATTTATATTGTCTTCCAAAGACCCATAAAAGAGAATTCCCTTTAAGACCGATAGGCAGCAATATCGGCACCCCAGCATATGATTTAGGTGTGCATCTTGCTTCTTTACTGAGACCTTTTGTTGGGAAATGCCCCCATCCATATTCACAACTCTGCTGACTTTATCAATAGACTGAAGTCACTTAAACTTCTTCAGTCTGATATATTAGTGAGCTTCGATGTCGTCTCACTCTACACTAAGGTTCCTCTCTTGGACTCGTTGTCAATCAGCAAAACGTTCACATGTTCTTTCATCAACTTAGTTTTTATTCAACCATGAATATTTTGAACAAACTGACAGTGTTGCCATAGTCAGTCCCATCTCCCCTCTGATAGCAAACTTTTTTATGGAAGATTTTGAGGAAAGGGCACTTGATTCGGCAGAACATAAACCGACTGTCTTTTGGCGATATGTTGATGACACTTTTGTAGTGTGGCCCCCAAGGAGAAGAAGAATTGTCATGTTTACTGCAACGCCTGAATTCAATCCCCGATAATATCAAGTTCATGATGGAAACTGAGGACGGTAGGGTACCCTTTCTTGATGTCCTAGTCAGTAGGAAAGTGTACCATAAACCCACACACACGGACATCTATTTGCAAGTGTCCACCTGCCACCATCCTGCACAATCTATAAGCATTCTTCGAACGTTGGTGCATCACACAGATGTGTCTGATGGAGGAAGCCTTCCTGAAGTCCATTTTCAAAGATAATGGATATTCTCCACGTCAGATCAGCACAGAATTGAAGAGGAAGAAATGTGACGACCCTCAACTCAACACATGCAGTGCAGGAGGCAACCATGTGACCAATCACCGAGTCAATGCCTGGCTAGTGGACTTGTTGACAGGTGAGGTTTTTTGTTCTAGTGACGCCCCAGTGTCCCTGGTGAAGTAGTTGCAGCATCTTGCCTCAGAGTACAGCTGGTATGACGACTCGAGGCATGGTGTAGTCCATTGCAAGCAGAACAACGCCGTTATGAACCATAAGTCTGTAGCGTAAGTGGAATAGTTGCGAAGGGGGTCAGAGGCTTTGCCAGGAGGACATCCAGGCCAACCTACAGCAATGTGCTGGAGAACCTTACGAAGCATTGAATCGGCTTCTGCAGCAGCAGCAATGCACTCACCAGTAATGAGGAAACCTTCAACAGATTTGTTTTCTTCATCGTCAAGATGTAAGCATAATAGTTCATCTCTATCAAAAATGGAATCTGGTCCATATGGAAGTTTCACAGGACATCAGCATTAGCATGTTGGGACGTTGGTCTGAAATGAATTTCGTAGTGCAACTGTGAAAAATAAAGAGCTCAAAATTGAAGGCAATGTGTTGCCTTGTCCAGGAGTGATGAATTGGGATTGAATAAAGATACCAGGCTTATGGCCAGTAATGAGATGGAACTTACTTCTGTACAAGAAAACACTGAATGTCTGCAGAGCATAAATGGTTGCAAGTGCCTCCTTTTCAATTTGTGAGTATTTCTGCTGAGCCTCATTCAATGTTTTGGAGGTGTATGTGATAGGCCGTTCAGAGCCGTCAGCGTACCAATGCGTTAAGACCTCACCTATGCCGTGCTGCGATGTGTCTGTTGCAAGGACTAACATTTGACCTGGGGTGTACTTGGCTAAACACGGGGCTGTGCAAAGCAAGGTTTTGAGGCGTGTGAACATCCGTTCACAATTGTCTGACCATTGAAAAGGAACTTTTTTTTTAGAAGTCTGTGTAATGGTTGTGTGACTGATGGAAGAAATTTGTGGTAGTACACCAGTGCCCCCAAAAAAGCTTGTAAGTCCTTTACAATTGTAAGGTGTGGCAAAGCCTCTGTGGCGGTGACATCATCTTTGAGTGGGCGTATTTCCTCTTTGGATAACTGAAACCCAAGATAGACAACCAATGGCTGAAAAACTGCGATTTCTGGAAGTTACATTTTATGCCAGCCTCCTGTAGCACCGAAAAAATAGTTTTCAGATTTCGAAGGTGTTTAGCTGTGGTGGTGCCTGTCACAACTATGTGATCTTGGTAGTTAATACCGTCTGGGACATGAGCCAACAATTGTTCTAGAAAACATTGGAAAATGGCTGGGGCACTGGCAACTCTGGACGGGAGATGCAGATATTGACATAAGCCAAACGGAGTATTGATCACCAAAAATGCACTTTAAGCTTTGTCAAGCAGTAGTTGACGGTAGGCCTCCGAGAGATCAATTTTGTAAAAATATTGCCCACTTGCGAGTTTAGAAAATAATTCTTCCAGGCGGGACATGGGGTATGTGTCTATTAAGCATTGTGAGTTTACAACTGCCTTGAAATCTCCACACAGGTGTAAGTTGCCGTTCAGTTTACGGACACTTACTACAGGCAAGGCCCATTCACACGCGGTGATTGACAATAACACATCCACCGCAGCAAGCCAGTCTATCTCCCGTTTGACTTCATCATGGATACTGGTACTAGGTGCGCGTGAAAGAATTTGGGATGGGCCAGTGATATGTGCCTTGAAATTTGACATGTGCCCAAGCCCAGGTGAAAAAAGACTGGAGTATTCACGAGATAATTCCTCTAATGGAGAATATGGAATTTCCTCGGATATGATGTGCACTGTGTCATCCATGGAAAATCCAAAAAGCTTGAAAGCGCCGTAACCAAAGAGATTTTTAGACCCACAGCGATCTACTACAAATACCTTAAGTGTGCGAGATACTGATTATAAGTCATGTCGACTTCAAGTTTCCTTAAAAGTGATATTTGCTGGTGGTTGTAAGTTCTCAGGTTTCGTGATACAGGGGACAGGGGTGGAGAACCGATTGTGGTGTAAGTTTGAGCAGAACCCGTATCGATCTGCATTTGAACCTCTCGTCCTAAAAGTTTGACATGAATAAATAACTTGTTGGAGGAAGGTAAAGTGGAGTTCACGAAGTAGATTGATGTATCCTCATCTTCCCTGTCTTAAACTAATTGCACATTTCTAGAATGACAGACAGCAGACACATGATCTTTCTTGTTGCAATTTGTGACACTTGGCCCAACACTGGGGGCAGTCTTCCCATGTGTGTTGTGCGAAGCAACGGGAACATGAGAGGAGTGCCATATTACTGGTAGTGAGCTTTTTCTTAAATCCTGTTTGTTGTTTACCTTTCCTGTTGCGGACGGAGGATTGAACTATAGCAACATCGTCTACCTCATCCTGCATGATAACGTCATAGGGGCCTTATCCCACTGCAACTCGCAAACATCACCCCACGAATCAATTTGTGCTCCAGCGGAGCAAATTATCTCAAAAGTGGATGCAATATTAAGCACTTCTTCTAAACTAGGATTGACTAACTTCAATGCGCGTTGTCAGACTTCACAATCAGGTGCAGAGCGTAAAATAGAATCCCTTACCATGTGGTGGGCATAAGATTCGTAGTGTTTTTCCATGAGAAATTGGCATTTGCGGCTTAATCCTTGTAGTTCGGCCGCTCATGCCCTATATGTCTGGTCACCTTTCTTTTTACATTGGTAGAAGGCCACGCGGGAAGCCACATGCAATAGCTTGCGGTAATAACTCGTAAGGAGAGAACACATCTCATCAAATGTTAAAGATGACGGTTCCTTGAGAGAGGCAAGTTGGGCGAGTAACTGATACAGTTTAGGAGATATCCAAGATACCTTGAGAGACTTATGGAGTTGTGGATCATCAACGCTGAAGGTGATGAAATATTGGTGTAGACACTTTTCATAATCTATCCAATCTTCTGCAGATTCTTCATAGGGTGTGGACAGCTGTATGTTCAGCACTGGTGTGTTGTTGCAATATGGCATAGTGAAAAATGCCTGCAGGCTGCAGCGAGGGCCTTTGGCAGCTCGATTACATTATTTATAAGCAGTTTCTGTTGCTGTACCAGAGCAGCTAATTTTTGTTCCATCGTAGCCATGTTGTTTATAATTTTTGTATAACTTCTCATATATCCCATCCTTATCGCCAATAGTGTTGTAACCTTGTCAAACCTTTATTAAACTTCACAAGTACACATGATTGAACTACAAGTTCGTTGCTTGTCCCGGAACTGGATTTAGACTGCCGCGGCCTCATCTGCGTCCACCTAGCCCGCCTGTCGCCTAGTTGGCGCTAGCATGTAACCGGCTAGTGGGCAGCGCCACTATGTGGCTAGCCAGCGAGAGGCGGTGGATATGAGCGAGGCACAGCCTCTACACAGTGAGGTAACAATCAGTGTCCATAAAGGAAGCATGGAGCTCAACTATGTTGTTCTCCACATGGGATATGATGGTGATCCTTCACAACATCTCTGCCTAATCTGAATGCTTTAATTCATGTCAATAATGGAGGATAGGTAGCAAGGATTGTTGAAGTCTGAGATACTGTACATTACTGACTTCAACAATCCTCAAACATGATCCTCATGACCTAGGTTGTGAATTACCTTCCCCTTCTATTCCCATTTCTTTTTCCTTCCCTTCTCTCTCTCACCTGATGAAGAAACTCTGTTCCAAAAGCTTGTCCTATTTTTTCGCCCCCTTTCTTTCTTTGTTTGACTATCGGCGGTACAGCACAAAGGTAAGTACTGGCCAGCCAATCTGTCTCTTTTGAAGTATAATTTATCATCTCTGTGGAGAATTACCATCAGTATTCAATTATTAGCCTCATATTCTTAGTCTCTTAAGATCATTTTATTGTGCTAAAGTAATATGTTTCATATTTCCTTAATATTGACAGTGTTTTTTAAAGAGAGAGATTGTATTACAACAATTGTATATGATTCTGCTGTTCAAACAGCCTACGTGTGTACTACTGGCTCATAATGTCCAATGGGCACAATATTTCAGCGGTCGTACATGGCACCAAAATATTGTCCACGTTGGTAGCTATGAGCTAGCTGTACATCTGTGGACTATTTGAACTAGAAATACACTGGAAGAAACTGAAGAATCACATACGACTGCTGTGGTTGTGCACACTACTTGTTCTTGTTGTCAAACAGTTGTACAACCTATTTTATTAATTCATGACTAATTGATTACTGCATTTAAATAGTATATTGAAAGCAACATTAACAATATGTTTTATGTTATGTAGCTCAGAAGAGGAGGAAGAAGAGGAAGATGATGCAGATGAATCTGAAGATTCTGATGCACGTGGGCGTGGGGGCAGATCAAGAAAGAGGCATGCTGAGCCTGTTCGCAGATCCTCTCGTGCTAGAGTCACTCGCTTTGATAAGGAATTTAGTGAGTGCTAATTAATTACTTTTTTCTCATTATATATTACACCCAAACTCGTATATCATTTGTAGTGCTATTATATATTTTAATCTCTTTTAAGTGGTAAATAATGGAATGAAATTCTAATCTGTTTTTATTACTTGTATATTGTAAACAAGACAGAGGTGAATTTATCATCTTTTGTTGTGGTGTGGTCAGAGCCTTTTTCATTTTGTTTACTATTACATGCGTAATTTTCACATTAGTGCAACAAATTTTCTACCCATATGGGCACTATGTCTTATAAATTGTCTCAGTATATGTGTTCATTTATGTTAGTAACAATGTCCGTGATGGAAACCTGAAGTCTGCCAAATGTATCTACCTTTGTACTGTAAACTTGTCTTCATCCATTTCTTAAACAAAAATCTATAGTAGGATCCAGGAACAACAACATCAGAGTTTAGCTTGTTCTGCGCACCTACGTCACACATTCTCCGACAGCTAATGAGTGTTCACTAGTGTTATGAGCAGTCTGCTGTGAATTTTGTTACCATTCAATATGATTGTAGTGAATTGCATCATCTTAATCAGTACCATCATTTAAGACTGATTATGACTTTCAGCATTCAGTATGGAGCATAGTAACCCTTATAAAATTCCTCCAAGGTCCCCTATTCAAGGCTAAGACTGATGCCTCATCTAATATTAAGCCTGTTACTTCCAAATCATTCCTAACTAATTCCAAGTACTTTCTCCATGGTCTACCTCGACTTTCCTAACCGCTACTGCCGAACCCATGAGTCACTGTTAACCTTCCTTCTCCCATGTGTGTAACATGACCCCATCATCTAAACCTCTTCACTCTAACTACTTCATCTATATTGATAGTGGAAGAGCGTCAGATGATGTACAGAAATCTGAATAAGCATCAGAAATGATGAGTCAAAAGATGCCCTGGAAAGAACTTGCAAAATCAATGTAAAGGTACTTTCCTAAGGTGACAGCGAGTCATGACTGGAAAGATTGCCATGGTTTAGGAAGAGCCTGGGTACATTGACAATAGCTCCAAAACAGGTATTCAATATCTACCCACATGCCAAACCAGAAAATATATACCGTATTTGCGCGAATATAGGCCGCACCTAAACTTTTGACACGAGATTATAGAAAGGGGGGGGAAAAAAAAAATATCTCGATATAGGCCGCAGGTTTTTTAATTTTTATTTTATTTATTTTTATTCTTTGTATAATCGAACTTTTTCGTAATCAGAAACACAATGTTAATGAAATAATGTTCTCTTTTCAATAAACTCAAAACAAATATGCAAAACTGTAAATCAACGAATAGGTAAAATTTTATGATGCTTCTCGCCGGGCTCCAGTGCTTATGTTGGCAACAGATAAACAATGAAGTGTAGAATCGCACTAATATTTTTCGTAAATGTTATTGCTGCTCATTTCGCTCGCAGCAAAATGAATACTGTACCTGCTCTATGGTTGACAGGTTCTTGTATGTACGCTTGTCCGTTCAGAAAAAAATAATTTTTGTTTTAATTGAAGTTGTCACGAAAAAACATTTATTGGTCATCCGAGTTCCCGTCGTTACCATTGGTGCCAACGTAACCACTGCAGCCCCGCGAGAAGCGTTGTACAATTTAACCCGACGAATAAGAAAGCAAGACGACAAGCCGATCCGGGCGCCCGAAGTGAGGGGACGCTGAACCAAGGCGTGTTACCGGGCATTTCAAGTGTTGTATAAAGCCTAGGCATGGGCTGCGAAAATATAGTATTTTTCAGTGTGTGTGTGTGTGTGTGTGTGTGTGTGTGTGTGTGTGTGTGTGTGTGTGTGTGTGTGTCTGACAATGTTTTGGCTTGCAAGTTTGTAGCGGGAAACGAACATATGGGTTACACTGCCAAAAAAATATAAGCTTCAGGTTGCCTAGTAACAGTAACGGACATAGAAAACGGCTGAAATGTAAATATACCCGTGTTTGCTTGACTTCATAATTCTAAACAGGAACTGTGGTTTTGCTGTTACAACAGAAATGATTCAGTTGCAAGGCTGCAAAATAGCCCCGAGTTCCATGTACATCGTTTCATGGAAATAACCCCCAATGTATGTGAAACCAGTGAATCTGATCGTAGTAAAGTACGTTATTTTAAAACGTAGCATTGGAACTCAACATCAACATTAGCTACACAAATCAGTTGTTCCACTCTCTTAACCTCCCATCACCGTTCACGGTAAGCGTTTCCGTACCAACGTAAACGTCACGGTAAAATCTCTCACATCACACACTAAACTTTTATCGCGAAGACTAGCTTCATTGACTCCATCAAATTACGTGTTACGTACTAATTTTTTTTTAACGCCGCGCGGACGTGTTAAATAAACAGTCATCAGCTTTTGTTGGCTGCGGTACAGAATGACACCATTCGATTTATATTGAAATATCGACTTCCAGGAATTCCCGCTCCGTTTCCGTGAACATGTACAAAAATGTATATGTAGTTCTGCGAAACTGTTACTGTAGCATTTTTGAACATTATCTGGTTTATTACGTTTCTCAAACCAAAATAAAAGTGAGCGTGTAATTTTTGAAACTAACAACTTTGGGAAAAGGAGCGGTTGGTTGGAGAAAGACTGAATCTCGATTATAGGCCACACCACGATTTTGTACGCCGAAATTTGGGAAAAAATGTGCGGCCTATATTTGAGCAAATACGGTAATGTACTAGTGCTTTTGTCCTCACTATTCCCCAAAGGCCTTGGTGGAGGACATTCCAGATGTAAATCCACAAGGAAGCTGGTGCGATGACAAGCCTATCAGTGATGGTGTTGACCCAAAGGAGCACGCTGTCAAAGGCTGCAAGCTGATGATGGAATAGTAGAAATGCAGAGCAGCTTGCCCCTAGGGTTGGAGCAGTATAGGTCATCCACAAATCTCATAACCGAGCATGCACTGAAGCATTATGTCATCAGCCATTCTCTTGCCACACAGTCGGACATGATTGGAAATGCTGCCAGTGTGTGTTGGATGTCCTCATCCATGGCCTTGGCATGGTGGGACCTTGAGTGGTAATGTATGGTATCGGTGAAACAGGATAAAAAGAGAGCACAACATTGGAGGTGGTGTGACATGTTTGTTGCTACTGGGTGGACAGGAAAAATAAAGCCTGAAGGGGCTTGTGGTCGATGATTAAATGGAAAGAAGTACCACATTGGTATGGAACAAACTTAGTGCAAACAAACACAATTGTGAGGTCTTCCTTTTCGATTTGGGAATACTTCCACTGGGCGTCTGTGAGGGATTTGAAGGTGTTCACTATTGGCCATTCTGAACTGTCCAGAAGGCAGGGAGAAAGGATGGATCCAATGCCGTAGTTTGAGGCATTAACAGCCAAGAGCAATGGAAGCAATGAAGTGTAAAGCACTCAGCAAATTGGAGTTTCTCTTTTAAGGTTTGGAAGTCCACCTCACTGACATGAAACCAGTGGAATGCGGCATTCTTATTGCATAGTTTGTAGATAGTTGCTGCAAGCCGGCCTCGGTGGCCGAGGGGACTGAGGCGCTCCAGTCACGGTCTGCATGGCCACTACGGTCAGGGGTTCGAATCCCCCCTCGGGCATGGATATTTGTGCCGTCCTTAGTATAAGGTAGGTGATAAGTAGTTTGTAAGTTTAGGGACTTATGACCCCGTAGTTAAGTCCCATAAGCTTAACAAACATTTGAACATTTGAGTTGCTGCAATGTGTGCATTGAAAGGAATGAATTTTTTGTAGTAATCCACTTTCCCTAGGAAGGATTTCAACTGATGAACACCAAGAGTATGAGGAAGGGACACAGTGGAAGTGATGTAGGAGAAGCTACGTTAAATTCCCCGGATGGAGGTGACAAAGCGTAGGTAGGTAACAGACAGTTGAAAGAAAGCACACTTTTCAAGATTGCACTTGAGGCCTGCATTCCGCAAGCACTAGAACAGGAGATGTAGAAGTTGCAGGTGGTCCTCTGCAGTATGGCTGGTGATGACGGTGTAATCCAAGTAGTTGATACAACCCAGCATGTCACACAGTTGCTGTTCAAGGTACCTCTGTAAAATGGTTGGCGCACTGGTGATTTAAGAGGTGCTGTAGCTGAAACAGTCTATATGGTGTGTTAAATCTTTTTCTTTGGTTATCAACCCATAGGTTGGTTTGTGGCATTGCTCCATAGTGTCCTGTTGTTTGCCATTTGTTTAATGTCCCTGTATCTGTTACAGTTCATATCGTCCATAACTTGTCTCATATACTCCAGGCTGGGTCTTCTTCTACATTTCACTCCCTCCACCAGTTCCTCTAAGATGATTTTTAGCAATCCTTCGTGTCTCTAGACATGACCAATACAGATATTGTAGATTTTTCACGGAGTTCTTCTCAGAGACAACCCCTCATCAATTCTTTGCAAAACCGGTTTGTGGGTTACTTTATCAACCCAGCTTAACTTCAACATTTTATGGTAACACCACATCTCGAACACATCTATCTTTCAAGGTTCCTGTTTTCCATGGTCCAAGATTCATTCCATAAAAAATTACACTCCATACAAAAGTCTTCAATAACTTCTTCCTCAAAAGGATGTTCATGTTGTTGGATATAAGAAATTTATGTTTCTTTTGAAGGCAATTTTTGCTTGACATATTCTACTTTGAATGTCTTGTTTAGATTTAGCATCTGAAGTGATCTTGTTAACCAGGTATGTAAATTCATTGACGTTTTCAAGGGATGCAACATTGAACAAAATACTTGCATGGATTCTGTACTTGTTTACAGTTAAAATTTTAGTGTTGCTTCTGTTGATCATTACTTGCTAAGCATTGATTTCATTTAACTGAGGATAGATGTTAACTCTTCTTCATTGTCTTCTACCATTGCAATATCATCAACAAATCAAAGCATGTCAGTTCTTTCTCCTTGTATCACCACACCTCCTTTCCTATTCTGCAGCTTTTCTCTAACTTTATCCAGTCCTATTTGAATATATATGCATTGAATGAGACAGGTGAAAGTGATCATCCTTGCCTTGCTCCCTTTTCTATATTTGCTTCCTGTGCATACACTCCACACCTAATTACAGCTGTTTCATCTCTCATATAATTTCCAAATTATTCTTCTGTCTTTATATTTCATCTGTGATTCTTTCAAAACATTAAACAGAATTTCCTACTTCACATCATCAAATGCCTTTTTTAAACCCACAAAAGCTATGAAGAGTGTCTTGAACTTTCCTTAATCTTTTTTCCAAAACTAGCCTCAGTGCTGAAATTGCTTCACAAGTTCCTCTTCCTTTTCTAAATATGAACTTATCAGTATGAAAAGCTTCTATTTTGCATTCAATTCTATTCAATATTATTGTTGTCAATATTTTTGAAGCATGCGAAATGATCCTCAGTGTACAATATGTTCACATTTGTTGGCTGATGACTTTTTAAGCAATGGTATGATGATACATTTGTTAAAATCTGCAACTAAAGTTCCTATTTCATACATTTCACATACCAATATAAACAATTTATCTCTCATTACTTGCTTTAAGTAATTCTGAAGGCAAGTCATAAATTCCTGGTGCTGTTTTATCTTTCATTTTATTTGACATATTGTCAAATTCATCTCTCAATATACTGTCTCCAAGTTCAACCATGTCTATTTATGACGTCATGATCTGTTAGTGATCTATTTGTTTCATAAAGTCTATAAAGATATTTCTTCCACACTTTCACCAATCATGGTTTTTATATGCCAACATCCCATTATCCATCACAATTCCATTGCGTGTAATCTTTTACGTCCCAAAAAATGTATTGACAGTTTTATAGGCTGCTTCCAGTTTACCACTGCTGAAAAGGTCCTCTACTTCCTTGAATATTTTTTCCAAATACTGTTCTTTTTCTTCCTTTGCTAGTCTATTTACTTCATTTCTTAATTTCTTGTATTGTTGCTGTCTTTCTGGTGTGTTTGAATTTTTGAACTCCTTTCTTTTTCCTATCTCATTTAGCAGGTCTTTGCTAATCCACTTCTCCTTACAACGTCTCTTAGGTTTACCCACAATTTCCTCTGCTGCTGTTGTAATCTTCTCCTTTATTGAATCCCGTCGATCCTGTTATTGGTCCTGCAGTATTAGTCACTGGTGATATTCTTGTTTAATAACAGTCAATTTAGTGGAAGTTTCATGGAGAACAATCTGTTTGTATGCCTTGGGCAAGTCTTTCTTGGAGAAACATTTTCCATCTGTAAGCTTTGAGAAAATGTCCTTTATATGTGGCAGGGGGTAGTCCTCAATCTGCTGCTGAGGGTTCAGAGTGGCTTCAAATTTGCCACACATGTGAAGACCACCTGTAGGCTTCTTCACAATTACTAGTGGAGTTGCCCAAGAACAGTAATGGAAGGAGAGAGGATGACTTCAGAGATGATGTGGTCCAGGTCCTCTTAAAGTGGCTGCTGGATGGCATGTGGTAAAATGTGGGCCCAGAAGTACTTCAGGTGGGTGGATGGCTTCATTGTGAGTGATGCTTTGAAACTCTTCTGCACACCCAATGCTGGGGAAAAAATTGTCCTAAAAGGCTGCATATAATTCCTAGACAACAGGAAATGGGACCTGAGAAGACACCACATGAAAGTTATTGTCAGTGACGTAATGTTGTCACTATGTTTTCAAAACAGAAACAACGGATTTGGATCGAGAATGAATGTGCTAGAGGTCATACAGAACGACAGTGTCATTAAGGTCTTTAAGAGGTGTGCGGGTATCTGCATCGCCGTACAGCTCAGAGGCATGTTGGGTAAACTCATTCATGAAGATCAGCAAACTGGCATTATGTTCCTCCACAGCAGACCATCATTGTGCATTATTACTGTTTGTTTTTGTAACATCACCAACGACCACCCTTGCAAAAGATGCGGCAACATGTTACTCGCAATCCAACCTACATTTTGCATGACAATGTGCGAATGCATACAGCGCAAGCTGAGGCTGCTCTGTTCGTTTGGTGGGACTGGGAAGTACTGTACCATCCCCGTACTCCCTGGACTTAACTCATCGTGACTTTGATTTGATTCCGAAGAAGAAGGAACCCCTTTGTTATTCACTTCAGAACTGTTCCAGAGATTTGACAGGCAGTGGACTGCTTCATTCACACCATCAACAGAAAAGGTTCTGCTAATGGTATACTATGCCTTTACCTCACTGGCAGTGGTTTCTACATAATGCTGGTGACTACTTTAAAGGACAGTAATAGGTGCAAACACATAATGTTTTTGTATTGGTTGTGAATAAATAGTTGAATCTGTGTTTGTGTGTGTTTTTAATTTTTGTTTTTGTGTCTGTCAATGAGCCTGTACTTTGGGTAAGTTAAACGACCTCTATGTTTTATACATATTTTTCCTACCAGGAAAGTTTCCCCTCTATAATATTTGTTTTATTTCCTAATTGCATCAGTGTAAAGTTTACACTTGGTGATACAACATTGCTATTGACAGTGAGAATTTTCATCAGATATTTACCTAAATAAACATTCAGTTCAAGATATAAGTTGTAGAATGCGGGATGTAAAGTGCCACCCTTAAAATAACTGACATGCGTAACTGAAAATTAGTGGTAATTCATCACTATGCCTTGGAAAGGAGTAATTAAACCATACTATCTGAAATCTTAATTGTGTTTAAAAACACATTGTTAGGCAGTACATCATTTCTGTGAAAATACAGTCACTCAGTTCTAAATATTTTGTTATTATTATTTTAGTCTTTCTTTCATTTGTGGCCTATGATTGTTGTATCCGCCAGCTATCTTTGTCACAGTGTTTGCTTTGTTTACAGTTAATGATGATAGTGAAGATAGTGATGCGCCCAAGCGTAAGAGGAGTCGTCGTGTGTGGCAGGACTCTGAAAGTGAAGAAAGTGACTGGGGCAAGAAGAGAAAAAAGTATGTAGAATTTTAAGTTTTACTTTTATTAATATTTATTCATTTTCTTTCTTTCGAGAAGAAGTAACTAATTATGTTGTCTTGGTTAAATTCAAAGTTTGTTACTAATTATATTCCTATGTATTAATCTTAACAAAATTTTTGGGTATGAAATTCAAAGAATTTTGTTGCCTATGTGCATGAAAGACATTCAAAATTGTTTTAAACAGAAATTTTTTTTTTTTTTTTTTTTTTTTTTTTTTTTTTTTTTTTTTTTTTTTTTTTTTGTGTGAAATGTTTTTTCTGTTGAAATGGGTATAGTAATGTATTATTTATCTCAGTTTATATGTGTGCCACAGGCACTTTGTGAGCATGATATGAAAACTACTCCTTTTCAAACGTGACATAAAGTTATGTTGCCAAGGATACATTAAGAAACTTCCACCAATCAGAAAAATTATCCATTCAAACAGATCCATTGCATGGGTGAAGTTATGTTGGGAACAAAGTGTAGCTGGCTGGGCTTATTCCTGTAGTTTGTGCATTCGGAAGGATGTGGTACAAATGCACCTCCGGCCATCCTGATGTAGGTCTTCCGTTATTTTCCTAAATCACTCCAGGCAAATGCTGGGATGGTTCCTTTGAAAGAGCACGGCCGATTTCCTTCCACATCCTTACCCAAACATTCCAAGAGTAAGCTCCATTTCTAATGACCACGGTGTCGGCAGGATGTTAAACTCCAAGCTTCCTTTCTATTTCCTGTAGTTTGTAGCTTTAATGCTATAATAAGTAAGGGCTCATTGGACCAAGATTATATAAACGTATAATCACCCTGAAGTTTGATTAGACCATTGAAAGTGAAACAATAGGTGTAGAAAGATAATGACATTGATAAATACATCATCCAAATTGTGTACAGCCAGTTTTAGCAGAATACAGTATACAGTTGGTCAGTCACAAAAAGTAAAAGAAATTTGAATAATGTTTCCGTTTCATGTATGTAAAGAATAAGGTCCAATTTGGACTGCAAACTCTGTAGTGTGTGTGTGTGTGTGTGTGTGTGTGTGTGTGTGTGTGTGTGTGCGCGTGCGTGCGTGCGTGTGTGCGTGCGGGCATGCGTGCGCTCGCAGGTGCAGTGTAGACTGCTCAAAACAATTACGGGATCTATGATATTTTGCTGTCTCATCTTTTAACTTGAGGTTTATATTGCATTAACGTAGAATGAGGAACCGTGGGGCAACCACAATAGTGAAAAAGTCATTCTCGTTGCCCTCTAATATGCTGTATATCACTTCGGACGGCCAGTGCAGTTGCACACCTGTGAGGCATGAACAGTATGAGGTTATCAATTTTGCTGGTCTGGCTGTAATGCTTCTGCCATGTGCATCCCAGACATGCTCAATCAGGTTTAAGTCCGGTTAACAAGCTGGCCACTCTATTCATTCAGTACCTTCAGCTCCAAGCATGTTGTCCACCAATGCAGTTTTGTGGGAACAAGCATTATCGTCCACCAGAAGGACCCTATCTCCTATGGCACTAGAGTAGGGCACAACAAAAAGTCGAAGGGTCTCGTTTTTATACCTCCGAACAGTTGAAGTGCCATTCTGACTCCTGCCCACACCATTCGTCCATCACCATGATATGGTTATGTTTCCTACACTTAGGCAGGATTGTTCGAAGTCATATGTTCTCTTAAGATGAGGAATGACAATTGTTTGGCTGAACACAAACTCTTGACTCCTCTGTGAACAGAACCCAGTGCCATTTGTTAAGACTCCAATCCTGATGTTCCTCTGCACAGTTTCTGTGGGCTAAATGGTATCATGGTTTTAATGGGACACACACCGCTCTGTGCATAGAGGCCACATTCCCGAAGGTGATTTCAAACTGTTTGTTTTGATATTGTACATCTTATTTCTGCCTGGAGGGTGAGTTGCATTCAGCCTCCTGTCTCGACGGGCTGTTAACCGGAAATAACAGTTCTCTTGTGAATGTTATCCATGGATGACCTCAGTCTTGCCTTCTTTTAATGGTTCCTGTTGTTTGAAATCGTGTCCAGGTCCTGAAAATTACACTTTGGGACACTCCAATAGCTTTAGCTACCTCCTTGGGTGTCTGTCCCTCTTCCAACCTCCCTATGGCTCTCCATGCCATAGCTTCAGGTAAGTCACATTGTTGTTGCATTCCATTACCTGCTCACTACGCTAACACAAGTGCACTACAATCCACTCTGCAGCAACTTTTTGTTATTACCACTATCTCAGTTGCTGTAATGTTGTTGTCTCCACTCTGTAGAATCGACCCAGAGACTTCAACCATTTTACTTCACAAGTTCGTTCATGTGGCCTTCTTCTGCAACAAGTAATTTCCAGATATAAAAGTCCAATGATGATGCCCTAAAATAAAGGGCAAAATGCATATTGAAAAAATAAATGAATTGTAGCAAGAAATGGCTGTTTCATTTCCAAAAGCAAACATTTTATTTAATTCTACAGATGACAAAACTGCAGAACCTAAATACCTCAAAAGACTGTTAGCACTCAAAATTTTATCAAAGTCTCAACTATAATAATTATTTTATTCACCTTAAACATTTCAACATTAAGCCATATTTAAATATTCGAAAGATGTTTGAAAACTTAAACTAAATTTGAATAAAATGGTGCAAAGTATCTAGTTACTTTACATGTTGACATTTGCAGTTTGTACTGTCTACATCTACATAAATACTCTGCAAGTGACATTGAAGTGCATGGTCAAAACTTTGATAAAATTCTGAGTGCATGTGAAATGGTCATTATATCTGATACAGTAAAACCGCTTTTTAACGAATCTCAGGGGACCAAAATATTTATTCCTTAAATAGGGGTTTCCTTAAATGGGGGTTTTGTCTAGGTACACAGGAGGAGTGACTCAGAGACGCAATTCAAGCATGTGTAGGTGTTATAGGAGCTATTTAATTACTAACATACTAGTAATCTGCTACAATTTTAAATACATCACACTTTCTGCAGAAAAAAATATTTTTTATTAAATCAAAAAGAGATGACCATTTTGTTTTCCTAACATACTGTAATGACCGAAGTTATCAATATGTGGTTGATGTTTGTTTTTATTGACTCAGCTACTTTAAAAGAGCTGACAACAGATGCAAAAATTGGTGCCATACATCAGACTTAAAAAACACTATACTTGAGAACCGACTGATACTCAATGTACTTTAGAAAAAGTTCTCCAGCGCTTTCTTTTCCGCAGAATATGCAGTCAGTAATTTTTACTAATGCATAAATTTCAAATTTTTCGTCATCGCCTTCCTCCTGGTTCGCGGTATAAATACCTTTTTAACAACCTGTACCTTCTTCAAAATTATTTCCATTGTTAATTCGTCAAAAACATTTTCTAAAAATATTGATCTATAGGGAGTTTGGGCGCACGACAAATAGGTCTTTAGCGCTTCTACAAATATGTTAAGATTTTCGATTATGTTGTTATGCCGGTAACTACGATAGCACTGTTTTTCCTTTGGAAGTTAAAGGAGCAGCAATAACATTACAGTGTAAATTTGTCAAAACTTAAATGTATCCTCTACAAGTGTGTCACGATTTTGCGATATATTACTCATAAAAAATAATCCACAACACCAAATTGTTTACAAAGAGAAAAACGTAGCCTAAAGACGTTATTAGCTGTTTGGATGCCTTCACTGCGGGGTCATCATCGCGCTGTAGCACTTCAATCGGCGGCCACCAACAGTTAATCTGCTTTTTAACCGACCCGTCTTTGGGGCTAAATACTTGACAATTCACGAAGTCATTGAGGCATTTGATGTATGAGTAATTTTTTAAACGCATTGGAGTTTTTAATTACGTAGGGGTAACTTAATGCCTGGCCTTATAACATTTTATTAGTCGTAATGTTTTCTCCACTGGTTCAGTTTCCACACTTTGCACTTAAACTCTGAAACTTGAGATTATTAAGTTTTCTAAGCAGTTCGAAAACAGTGCATTTTCCACAGTAATCTTGCAAGGCGATTTTCAAACCTGTTTTGCATAAATTTTTCGCTTACAGAAATGCAGCTATGTAATTCGCACGCCTTCAAAACATTTAATAAGTACAACTGAACATTGTCACACGAATATTCGTCTTTTTGCAACCAAAGGTACCGCTAGATTCGGCATTTAACAATGTTCCCTGTTTCTAAAAGTCGTGCCAAATCGTATTCTTTGCCATTATCACACAGCCTGTGTGGTCGTCAGCTTCTCTCCACTCCTACAATTCTGAAAAAGTGAATCTGAAATAACACAAGACAACACTTCACAGCTCGTGCTTCGTAATTTTCGACTGACGTCAGACCACGTGACTATAACACAATAGCTGATTCGTCAAACACTTTCTCCGGTATCGCTGCACTGGTATTCGATACGTTAACCTATCGACGGAAAGAATCGATTACGGCTGCTCATACCGGTATCGCTGCAAAGATGTTCGATATGCATTGACTTAAAGAATTGATAACCAACGTCACATAAACACAAATTCTTAATTCTGTGGAAGAAACAAAACAAATTAACTTGCCCACAATTAGGAATTGTGTAAAAACAAAATTTTTATTTCCAGAATTTTTCATGTTTGTTCCTTAAAAACGGACTTTTCCTTAAAGCGAGGTTCGTTAAAAGCGGGGAAAAATAACGTTATTCTAATTGGAGTTTCGCCGGGACCGACGAAAATATTCGTTAAAAGCGCGTTTTCCTTAAATGGGGGTTTGTTAAATCGGGGTTCTACTGTAATATTTTTAAGTAGTCTTAGCAATAAATTATTTGCAATATGTGCCCCCGTAGACAGTCAATATTTTCAGTATAACTGGTTCTACAGCAAATTGAACATCAATGGGTTACGATCTGAGGTTCTTGTAAGTTGTTGCTCACTTAATCCATAGGATGATACTCTACAGCTGTGAGAGTAGTTTTATTCAGTAAATTTACACAAGAAAAATAGGTTCTTTTAAACTCTGCAAAATACTTGTAGACTGCAACCGAGAATGAATGAGGGACCAATTCAAAGCCCAATTTCTTCATTTTCAGCATTGTTATCTATGGTGTGGGGGACAGTACATTATCCTGAGGGAAACAGCAGTTTTTGCCTACTAACCTCAATGTGTTTTCATCTAATTCAAATTTCAAATTATCCAACAATAAAGCTATTATTAGGGCCCACTTATAGTTCTGCCTTTTACCAAGTAACCTATGATGTCTCTTGCATGGGAATTATTCCTTGACCTTTAGAGCATCAAATTCTTGGCATGTCCCATGAGTAGCCTGGAGAAGACGCTTGTACCACATGCCTCTGTTTGCCACAATCTTAAATCATGAGATAAAATTGTGAAACTCTTATGGCAGGGGTATTATTCACTCTCCCACCTTCTGGTGTGAATTACAGTCATCCTTAATGTCTTGGTTCAGTGCTTGGACACATTGTTGGTCTGTTGGAGGTTTTTAATGTCTGTTATTGCTTCATTTGTTGCTTCTTTTTTATACATTCCTAAAGATAATATAATAATAAAAACTATGATTAATCATGAAACCTGTGCAGACAACGGCAGTTAAAGAATGAATATTACAGAGGTTGGGGGGGGGGGGAGGTAAACTGATGTCACTATCATAGATATGGTGTCTTTTAATAATTTTAGATAAAGTTTTATGGGAGCTCAGTGGTCTGCTACTAGAATATTAATTAATTCAGCAGAGATCTCAATATTTTTATTTAAAATGACTGGATTCAGAAAAAAACTTTTGCTGTCTTCAGATACAGTCCATTGAAAATAAATACAGAAGGTACAGGGTTACTTAATATTGTCAGAACTACGTGTTATTACATATAATTGATGGCCAAAAATTGTATCATTACCCAGTCACCTGTTGCTGGTGGTTTGGAGCAGCGATGCACAGTTACGGTCGATAAACTGCTGCTGATGGCTGAGCTGCCATGGGTTAAATATCCTAAAAGTGTGTGCACTTAGCTTCATGATGTCAATGCCAGTTGATGGGAAATGACATTCATAATAAGTTTAAATCACTGAATAAAAACTGAAACAAATATGTACAATCATTTTTACAATAATTATGTGAAAAGGAAACAGTGCTTTAAAACAATTAGATTCATTTTTTAAAACCAGAACCAATGTTATCACTGTCTGCTGTTCTTGGTTGACAATGTTGGGGACACCATTTCCATGGTGACATGGCTGCTTTTAGTCAGAAATGTATTTGGTAGCCATTACTCCTTCTATTTGTGGTCCTTTAACAAGTTTTAGACTGCACCTCACTGACTTCATTATCCTGCTTTTCATTCTTGTTACAATACAGTGTAAAATAACACTTCTGTCATCAAGTTAGTATTGAACTAGTTCATATTTTTGTGAGTTATGTTCCAGAACCAGATTACAAATATAGATGTTTTTATTGCAGGAAAAGTGGTGGTTCATCATCCAGGTCCCGCTCAAAGAAAAAGAGAAGGAGGGTATTTGAAGATTCAGATTTGGAAAGCTACAGGAAAAAGAAGCCCAAAAAACCTAGGGTACCATAAGCAAAATTTTTCCATCATTATTTGTCATGTATTTTTGTTGCTATTACAGACACTGACTTTTAACACTTCTATGATGATGACATACTAAAACATGATCTGCTTATTTTTGTAATACTATAGCAAAATGGTAAAATTTCACATGACATGCAACTGCCTTCAAGAATATATTGTGTAAAGGCTCTCTCTCTCTCTCTCTCTCTATATATATATATATATATATATATATATATATATATATGAATTCCCACCCACCATCTTAACATCTTTGCCTTGGTTCTCTGGACAGAGCCTCTGCCTCAAGTGGCATCTCTGTCTAACTTCTAACTTCTTTGCTTTCTACAGTTCTACAGTGTGTCTGCCTAAGTGTACTTGCGTCTTTGTAAATGTGTGGGGGTGTGTGTTTTTGTTTACCCTCTTTTTTTCCCCCCAAGGTAAGTCTTTCCTGTCCCGGGATTGGAATGACTCCTTATCCACTCCCTTGAAACCCTCATCATTTCCTTTTCCCTCTCCTTCCCTTCTGCCTGACGAAGCAGCTAGGCTGCGAAAGCTTGTATGTGTGTTTGTGTGTGATTTTATTTATTTTATTTGTTTCTATCGATGAGCCGGTCCTTTTGGTAAGTCATCTGTTTTCTATTTTTATTTATATATATATATATATATAAATGTGTAAATGTGTGGGTGTATGTGCATTTATTTACCTTCCATTTTTTCCCCCAAGGTAAGTCTTTCCTGTCCCGGGATTGGAATGGCTCCTTACCCCCTTCCTTAAATCCCTCATCATTTCCTTTTCCCTCTCCTTCCCTTCTGCCTGATGAAGCAGCTAGGCTGCGAAAGCTAGCATTTTTGAGTGTGTGTGTGTCTGTGTGTTTATTTGTTGCTATTACTGCCTGTGCCCCTTCGCCTGGTAAGTGTTCATCTATAAAAAATAGACGAAGATTACTCACCAGGCGAAGGAGCACAGGTGTGACAGCATCACAAATAAATAAATGAATACACACACACACACAATCGCAAGCTTTCGCAACCCAGTTGCGTCTTCAGGCAGTAGGGAAGGAGAGGGAAAAGGAAATGATGAGGGTTTTAAGGAAGGGGGTAAGGAGCCATTCCAATCCCGGGAGAGGAAAGACTTACCTTGGGGGAAAAAAAGGAGGGTAAACAAATGCACACATGCCCACACATTCACACAGACACAAGTACACCTAGGCAGACATACTGTAGAAAGCAAAGAAATGTTGGCCGATTATTGTTGGCAGTGATGATGTCACATCTGAATATGCACAGTGGAATGCAGAAAGTGCATCACTTTTCTGTGAGGATTGTAGAGCTGCTGTAATATTTCACTACTTTACACATGGTTTCTATTTATTCCCGAAAGAACACTACAGGACATGTTTCCTTCCATTTTGTTTGCCTATTAGTATTTGTCACGGGTTATACAGTGTCAATGTGAAATCATATTTTTTGTGCATATTTCATTACTTACATTCCAATGTGGAGCAACATTTGTATGGAGGTATTCTTGAAACCTTGTGATTTAGGTGTAGAAAATACCCTTGCAAGAGGCATGCTGAAGAATAGATTTGATATTGTTCTCCACAGAGATGATAAATTATTTTTCAAAAGAGATGATAAATTATTTTTCAAAAGAGATGATAAATTATTTTTCAAAAGAGATGATTAAATGTTTTTCAAAAGAGATGATTAAATGTTTTTCAAAAGAGATTATAAATTGTTTTTCAAAAGAGATAGATTGGCTGGCCAGTACTCACCTTTGTGCTGTACCATTGATAGTGACACAAATGAAGAAAAAAGAAAACGGACGATAAAGGACAAGCTTTCGAAATACAATTCCTTCTTCAGGTGGGAGAGAAGGGAAGAAAACAGGATGGGAACGGAAGGGGAAGGTAAATCACGACCTAGGTCATGAGGAAGGTGTTTAAGGAGTCCTTAAACACCAGAACATCTGCAAATAAAATCACCTTCACCCTATTAGTTATCTTAGTGATGCCTAGCTCAACCAGAATTTCATCAGAAAGCACATCTGACAGCATTTTATTGCCAATTGTGGGTTGCAAGTACTAATTGGCAAATGTATTAATGTCTATTCATCTGACTGTGGCTTTATCAAAAGCATGAAACTAAAATTTTGTTTAGCATAGCTTGGTTTAAAGAGAGTAGTGCGATCATTATATAAAATGTCAGTTGTTATTGAAGAAAAGGGTAGGAAACTCCCAATTGAAAGACGAAATACGGAGAAATTTCACAATAGTTCAAAGAAGAAAATTTTTTATGTATGTGGTGATGTTTCTAAGCATGTATGAAAGAACTAACATCATTTTTTATCCTGCAGCCGTTATGAATCAAGACACACACAAAAAATTGCATTAACTGTCAGTGGGAATTGAATTATGTGAATGGGGAAAGTTGAAAATTTGTGCTAGATGGGGATTCAAATCCAGTTCCCCTGCTCATTCATCAGTTATGCTGCCTGCTGCACTACCTGGACACACAGTGGTCTCTGCAAATGTACAGACTACCCTAGTATGCATACTTATGAGTCTGACAGGAGGCCTACAGAGATTGTGACAGCAGTAGTACCTACCAAGCAGGAGACGAGGCTCAAATCCCAGTCCAATTTTCAACAATCCCCATTGATGGAATTCATTACCTATTCCATTGTGTCTAGAAAAGTATTTCTATTTCAACCCATAATATAACAGCAAAAATATTGGTGCAATTCAGGTACCAAAAGCACCTTTATAATCAATACAAATTTGACAGCTTAGCTGTCCTATCACACTTCCCTGGGGCACCCCTGATGATACCCTAGATTCTGATGAACACTTGCCACTTTCTGTGTGTTTTCCTGATGTATGGTACCTCAACCGTAATATATTATGAGCTGTTTACTGATTTTGGATATTTCTATATTTTCACGTGAGTGCTTACGTAATGCATTGAACCTACGTGTGTTAGAAAGCATTATGCGAAGGCAGACTTTGATATGTTGGGCTTTAAACGTCCATGCTGGTGACTCAGGAATACTAAAAGGACAGGAGTGGGGGAAGATGCAGTAAAGGTTGGGGGGGGGGGGTGTTTGCTTTTTACAGTTACCTTCCCGCTGTCACTTGATTCCTTGTATATTTCTGAAATAATTGCTTCTCATTCTGGAAAACTAACATTTCGAGGTTGATCATTAATTAAGCAGTTGGAAAAAAAAATATTTTTGTAATCTGCAGTCTGCTTTGAAATAAATGTATCCTATGTCATTGTTGTGTTATTCTAGCCGAGGCGAATATTTACTTGCAGATTAAGTTTGGCGGTCTTGATGAAGATGAAGTTTTGTCACGGCGAACTCGAGGAAAGAAAATCAATTATGAAGAAGTTGCTGGCTCTGACACTGAGGAGGTAATGATATTTGCTCAGTTCATATACACTAACTCGCATTAATTTAATCTTTAAGAGGATATATTTATTGAAACTTCCTGGCAGATTAAAATTGTGTGCCGGAACCGGAACTCGAACCTGTGACCTTTGCCTTTCGCGGGCAAGCGCACTACCGACTGTGTTATCCCGACACGACTCACGATGCTGCCTCACAACTTTACTTCCGCCAGTACCTCGCCTCCTACTTTCCAAACTTATTGTCATTTAAAATAATCATATTCATTATATTATTTCAAAGGATCATGAGTTTATAAATTTACAAAGTAATTGTATTGTTGGAACCGAATGAGAAGAAGTAGCTCAGACTTTATTTATTTAACAAGAGAGAAATCCCATAGTTATTGTAACAGAAAACAGTAATTTTACCACATTAATATAAAGCATTTCCTGCTGCATACTGAGTAGATTGTCTCTCTGTTTCTGTTCTTGAGTGAGCAACTTGGAAGCTCTAGTATGAACACTGGAGTAACAAATTTTGAAAAGAGGTGATCTAACTGATCATATGGAGAACATATTATGAGAAGGAGGAATTACAAGTCACCATTAAGATGATATGGTGAGCTGCTGACAGGCATCTAGATCCTTCTGCCAAAGCATTCATGTAAAAGAGAACTCACACAAATTCATACAGTCACTTAGGCACAACACTTGCATACATGACACCCATCTCCGGTAGCTGCATCTGAAATGTCACATCAAATGTGAGTAAAATTCTGAGGAGGAGGAAGCACAAGGATTGGTGACAAGGGTGGGCCTAGAGACATCAGGGCTGCATGGCGGAACAAATTGGGCAAATAAGGCTGTGATACACATCTTTGGAAGGCTGTGGAAAGGGGAGGGGAGAACAGGGAAGGGGAAAATAGTGTAAAACAGTAAAGGTGGAGGGACATGAATTTGGAGGAGGTCATAGAAAAGAAAGTGAGAAAACTGTTAGTGCAGGGTGTGTGGACAGTAGATTACTGTAGAGTGAGGCCAGAATAATTTCAGAGCCAGAGAATGTATTTAAAACTTAACTCCCATCTGCAAAGTAGTTGGCTGGGTTGGGAAAGTAGCCACTGATATAGAGTATCTTATGATCAGCTTCAAGTTGTGCCAATAGGGTGGTAAACTTTGCTCTTAGCTACTGTTTACTTGGCCATTCATTCTAGTAGTCATGCCAAGATAAAAAGCTGTGCAGAGACTGCAGTACAGTTGGTAAATCAAATGGTTGCTTTCACAGGAGGCCCAGCCTCTGATGGGGTAGGATAAACCTGTGACGGGACTGAAATAGGGAGTGCTGGGTGGATAGATTGGAGAGATCTCGCAGGGGGATCTTCTACAGGAAGGCTGGGATTTTGGAGGGGAGGAGAGGGGGTGGCAACAGAATCCTACTATAGGAGGGGTGGGGAGATATCCGGATCCGGCCCTAGATCCTTCGCACCTCTCCCGAGCACAGATGCCTTGAATTACGACAAAAATTATACTATGGCAGTGCCATAGAGACAACTGAAAAATCACCTAACACAACTGGTGAAGCTGCCATGGCCGACTTAACTGGAGGGCTCAACTTGGAACAACTCAACTAAGGCCCGACTTTCCCACATCCCACATACATCCTATTGCAATTACAAGTGTTACATCAGCAACTTATGGGGCAGCAGGTTGGTTTTATATTCTTCCAGTTGTCTCTCTCTTTGGATTTTGTAATTAATTGTTCATGATATTTATCTACCGCTGCCTTTTTAAAGCCTGCAAATTAATTTTATGAGCAGCCAGAAAGCAATGGAGAACATACTGCTCTTAATCTTCAGTCAGCTAGACCATACTTTAGTTCTGAAACTGTAATAGAATGTTCCCAATCTCTATTAAATTCAGAGAACTCTGGAACTATGATGAAAATGAATTTAAACACTTCTCAATAAATTGGTATATTCTTTAAACATCACTCGCCACAGTTCTTAAATTTTTCAAGCAAAGTATTGTTCCTATCTACACAGCTCTTGAAACAGTTCAGTTATGTCTTCCATGTGGACTGCCAAATAATTAGCTTCACTGATCCCATTATCAAACAGCTAAAACTCGCCTCAAAAGTGTAGATGATTCTCAATACTTGCCACATGGATTTTCAAATATCTCTGGGTGGCAATGTGAAATCAAACATTGAAACATTCCCTGCTTCTCTTGACTGAAGTAGATTGTACACGATCTTGGCTTGATCTGATGTGCCCTTGTGTACATGCAAAACTTCTTTCAATTCACACGCTGCGGCCGACAAATGATGACTTACTTATTCGCCACACAGTGTGCTATGGCAGCTCGCTTTTATTGTACAAAAGTACTGATATATCTGTATGTTGAAAACTTATAGAGTCGTTAATTTTTCCCCATATATCAGTTGTTAAAACGAATACTAAATAAAATTTTCAAATAAATATATTGACAATTTTGACTTCTATAATTGTTTATTTGGCAACCATGAGTGGAGTATGACTGCTGAAATATTCTAATTTCCTGTACCTTTTCTATTTATCCAATCTTCCTTAAACTTGGCATGGTCTCATCTTCTTGCTTAATAACTAAATTGCTGAAATACTAACCCTGTTCCTTAATTCTAAGAGGCACTTAATCTACAGTGTTTTTATACCATCAGAGGACAAATTTCATTTGTGAATTCAGTATAATACAATCATAAAAACACTTCTCCGAGCATTTTACAGTAATTCTAACTTAACTCTAAAATTTATATTTTTGTAGCATTAATGTTGTGGGACTGAATATTATGCACATTTGTGCAGTTCTTCGTAAATGTGGCTATTCTGTAGCTCTGATGTTGTGCCGATGCAGATGTCGAGGCCAGTTGTGCAATCGTTAGTAAGTGTTGCTATACAGCAGGCACACAACCAGTGATTATTAACTGACATAGGTGAGAATAGGAAAAGCTTGCTTTCCCACAAACTCATCCCTTTAATACGAGAGTCGTCCACAAAGTAAGTTCTGTTTCTATCCACGGCAGCGCTACGATCTCAGTTCCGAGCGTGCACAGCAGTTACTCTCACACAAGGAGAAGAGATGTCCACCATTTTCAGAACGCTGCTCAGACATGTGCTTTGTAGTGCTTCTTTATAATGTCAGCCATAATTGAAAATGCTGCTGCGTGTGAAATCGGATCTGTGATTTGTTTTCTAAATGCAAAGAAAGTTAAACCAAAGGAAATTCATTGGCAAATCTGCGAGATTTGCGGACAAAATGCTGAGTGATTCAGTAGTTAGAAGATGGGTCCCACTGTTCAATGAAGGATGTGATAAAGTGTACGATGAAGAACGAAGTGGCTGCTCATCTGTGGTTACTGATGAGCATCCTCTATACAGCCCGGACCTCCCTCCTAGTGACTTTCATCTCTTCTTAAACCTAAAATCTGTCCTTTGTGGTCAACACTTCAATGATGATGAGCCGAAAGAACATGTTACCACATGGTTGAATACACAGGAGACAACCTTCTATGAAGAAGGCATACAAAAACTTTGGCCACGCTATGATAAGTGCCTACAAAATTTCGGAAGTTATGTAGAAAAGTAGTTTAACAGTTGTAGATTTTTGTACAATAAATATTTTTCTGTATCTCTAAATATTTGCTTTATATAACCAAACAGAAATTACTTTGTGGACATACCTTGTATTTAAGTAGTAGCCTTATTACATTCAGTTCTAGTTAATGATTCCTTTTAAACAGCCCATAATTAGTTTTGAGGTTGAGGGTCTGATCTGTTATCTTCTCAGGTATTTTTCAGGTTCATTGATGATATCTTCATGATATGGATTCATTGCCAAGGCACCCTAGCCTTATTCCTTCACAACCTCAACACCTAATCCATGTGCTTCACCTCGTTCTCCTCAACACAGTGTGCGCCTGATTGGATTTGACCTCCACCTCTCTGATGGGTTTATCCACATCACTGTTTTCATTACAACTACCAACTATGCCTGCATTTTGGCAGCTGCCTTTTTCCACACCAAAACTATTCCTTACTACTGGGCTACCCGTGGATGGTTCATTTGCAGTAATGAGAACTTCCTTGTCCATTATTCTCAGAATCTGACTAGATAGGCACTAGCATCATGTCTTGAAATGATGCACTTCCTCCCCAAAATCATTCCCACATCTCTGAAAAAGTATAATTTTAATTAAACTTAGGCAGTTAAGTCAAACATCATTAGCATTGAAGTACTAATAGTAGTTAATATAAAGAATTATTTTGTTATTTGGGTAGCAAGATAACTTCTGATGGCCAAAGCAAAGAAGATATGAAATGCAGAATGGCTGTGGTAAGAAAAGTGTATCTGAAGAAGTGAAATTTGTTGACATCCAGTATTAATTTAAATGTTAGGAAGTCCTTTCTTAAAGAATTTGTCTGGAGTGTAGCATTGTATGAGACTGAAATGTGAAGGATAAGGAGTTCAGACAAAAATATGATAGAAGCTTTTGAAATGTGGTGCTACAGAATGATGAAAATTAGGTGGGTAGATCACGTAACTAATGAGAAGGTGCTTAACCAAATTGGGAAAAAAGGGAGTTTCTGGCATATCCTGACTAACAGAAGGGATAGATTGATGGGATACATTCTGAGACATCAATGAATCAAAAACTTAGCATTAGAGGGAAGTGTGTGGGGTAAAAATTGTAAAGGTAGACTGAGGGACGAATACAGTAAGCAGATTCAAAAGGATGTAGATTGCTAACATAAACAAACAATTCTAGGGAACTAACAATAGAAAGTCCAAGTTGGAATGCCAATAAAATGACAGCAGGTGGTAACTAACTATAAAAATGATCACTGAGCCACAATCAGGCATGTAGAAAATGCAATCACATTTACAAAACTTGAATTTTGGGCCACAGCGTTCAACAGAAAATGAGCATACATAATTCACACAAACACTCAGGCATAACTCGTGCACACGTGACTGCCATCTCTGGCGCTACAGCCCAACTTATCAGAGATGGTGGTCATGTATGCATGAGCTAATTCTGAGTAAATATAAGTATGCTCTTTTTCTGTTGAAGGCTTTGGCTGAAATTTTAAGTTGTGTGAATGTGGTTGCTTTTTCCAAGTGCCTGTCTGTGACTCTTTGATCTTGTTTACAGTGAGTTGCTAAGTATCCTCATAGTATTAATATTTGGAACCTATTTTTTGTATACCAAGAAAGAATATTTAGATAAGTAATACCAAGTTTCTTTGCTGAAAAAAATTATACCATGACTATTTCTTTCTCTGCAGCTATTAGCTGATACCAATAATTCTGATTTTTATGTTTCCTTCTCTTCAAGGAGGTGATAAAAAGAAGTCGTAAACTGGTGGAAAGTGAAGATGAATTTGTAGTAAATGAAGATGATGCGGAGGAAGAAGAGGAGCAAGAACCAGTAGTTGAACAGGACAACAGTTCTGAATCAGGTAGGTGTTTTAATATAAGGAAATTATTAATTTTAGATGTCTGCAATGATAGTTTTTTATTTTCATGGATAAATAAATTTATATATTCTCAGAGTAAACTAATAGTATCATCATCATCACTACAACAATGGAAAATCCAATTGGAATGTCAGTAATGGAGGATAGACAACTCACCATAAAGAGGCTTATTGAGCTGCTGACAGGCATGAAAAATAGACAATCACATTCACATAACTAAATTTTTGGTCAAGCCCTTCAGCAGAAAAAGAAACTCGTACATTCCCACAATCACTCATACAACTATACACACACAACCACCATGTCCAGATGCAACGCTTTGTCAGTTTACTCATTGCTGCACCTTTTTATCTTATTTCTTCATCTGTTTCTTAAGTAATTGAATATTCAGATCAACATTTCCATCCACAGCAATCTTCAGGTCATCTTAAAACAATATGAAAATGTAAGTCTGTAAGTTTCATCATTTGATCTATCTAGCTCCTCTATAATGGAAACATAACCTCTTTTTCTTTTTTGCAAAGTGTGTTTGTGTTATCTTCGATATTGTCCAGTTTTGCCAAGGAATATTTGTTGCTGTTTTACTCAGCATTATATTAAAAATGAGGGACTGAACTTGATATTCCATATTAGACATAAACCTTTGAGACGGCTCAGCGACGGAGTACCAGCCTACCGATTCAGAATTCATGGTTTACGTCCTTGGCCAGTCCTATGTATTTTACCCATTTCTTAATAGTTCTTTCACTTCTACCAGGACTTGTTTCTGGGGAAAATGCTGCTCCTTGCTTTTCTTACTGCAATTTTCACCACAAAAAGTAAAAGTCCTGTCTGGCATTAAATTAAATAATGTGCCTTTTTTGACAGCAGTGAGAGTAGAGTGAGTCTGTATTTGTTGGGCTTTAGTGGCAAGGAACCTGTGACCACTGGGGATATTGTTTATTTCCCCATTCATATATTTACATTAAACTTTGGTCAACAGTTGTACAAAGTCACATTCTGACATAGTGTTTTGTATTTTATCTTGTAGACAGTGCAGCAGGTCATCTTGTTATACAGCCCACATGTACACAATATAATATAAAACTCCATCTGATGATGGGGGTTTAAACCCTTGAAATACCTTGTGTTTTAATCAACAATTGTAAACCTTGAAATGTTCAACTCCTAGCTGCAAAGCTATTAGGAATGCCTTTTCCTTCAAAATTGTTCCACTTATGGTGATATTTGTGGAACCTACTTGCTGAAACAAAGTTATTAAAACTCTGTCCATTTCATCATAGGTCAAATGTTTCCTCTTCATACACTTCCAATTTGTGTTGAGATCGAGGGGTCAGTTACAATTGCTTAGCGCAGTTAATTCGAGAAGTGGTCTCCACTTGTTTAATAATTTATTTCTTGCCAACTTACACTTTTCTCCAATTCACTGCACTGAATCCAGTGTGGATTTCACCATAGATGTTCACTAATTGCATATGCTAAAATGGTACTAAGTAACAACAAACATTGGTTTGAATGACACAGACAGCAAGCACAATGTTCGTCACATCCCACGTGACTTGGATACTATGTGTGGCTCTCAACGAGCACAGACATTCCGAGCCTTTACAAAGCCAAGGAACAGAAAATTCATTGGCTTAAATGTTATGTAGAGAGAAGTAATTAATTAGGACTCATAAAATATGAGGTTTAATGGAGAAAATTGTTGTACAGGGGAAAGATAGAACAGGAAAATTTAGCATTATGTATATGGGCATTTGGGTGGGACCAGAAAAAATGAATGTAGCGTAGTGGAGCAAAACATTAGGGCCTACATGGAGAGATGCTAATAGAAGTCTTATTTTAAATTATCCTGTAACTATAATCCATAATTAAGATCCAGTAATTATTTCATATCTTCTAGCTAAAGTAACTGTAAAAATCATTATTGCATCAGAGGTCTTTGGAAGGGATATTGTTGAAGTGCTCAAATGATGCCTTTTTTTTTTTTAATCATTTAATATACTAACATATGTTGGTGTTATAAAGAAAATTAGCTACACATGCCTTCACTGATATATCTGTAATCACAACCAGCCACTTTTCCATGTGTTGTAGTCTTTAACTATACATAGCAGTAGTGCTCCCATGTCTTTTCTACTGTATTTTATTTTGTTATGTATCTTGCTCACTTTCATTTCATTTTCACTACAATCATAATTATAAATATTTTTTTGTTATCTGCTATCCCTCCCCCTCCCGCCCACCCTCAGGGGCTCAGCATTACCTTGCTGATTAAGGGCTTGGCAAACCTGGGGTCCTGAGCTGTTGACAGTGTTGCACCAACTGTCCTCCACACCATAAGCTCTGTGTGTGCTTCAGCAACCACTGTACAATGTGACAGGGATCTTGGCTTAATCACCAAGGTCGCGAGTACGGTACAAACTCTAATTATAAAGTCCATCTCAAGGTGTTCTACGAGCTGAAGAGATGCATGGCTGTTGAGGTTGAAAAGTCACTAGTGAGCAACCTCTGGGGAATCTGCTGCACCTCAGTTGTATTAGGCTTACCCACGCAAGCAGGGCTCTGTCTGAGTGGACTTTTTTTTTCCTAGCTTCTCATGGCAACACCATGAAAAGATCATGAAATGTCAGCAGACATATAACCGTCATCTCTAAGTGAGGTAGAGGAAACTTTAATGCTGCACAGTATGATCCCTAATCACTCCCTTCCTTGGCCACACCATGGGACAAACGAAGGGCAAGAGATGAAGGTGAGGAGTATGCCCCTCGATAAAATGTTTGTAGAGCTTATGGGACTTAACTACGGGGTCATCAGTCCCTGTCCCTTGATACTTAGTGTGTAGTATGACAGATGGGGAATCCTTTATAATAAGAAAGTTATTGTTTTTGTGAAGAATTTGGAAGATAAATTCGGTGAAGTGGACGGGTATGTCCAAAATGCGGTGTGGGTCAGTCTTGATAACAACGGCATCCCCAGCTCAGACTCAGGTGTTGCTCGCCTGTGACAAGCTGGGTGATGTTCCGGTCACAATAACTCTGCATAAGTCTTAACATGGTGTAGGGCTGAATCTAGAGACTTCCTTTTGCAATCCGACAATGAGCTGTGAATCTCAAGTGACAAGGTTTGCACCTTTATCTGGCACATCTAAGGGGGTCCGAAGGACAAGGGGATTGCTACCGGTGCATTCATCTTGGTTTTTTATGGCGAATCATTGCCTGAGAAAGTCAAGGTGATGGTTTACCTGTGCAATGTTAAGCCCTATGTTCCTTCCCCATTGTGCTGCTATAAGTGCTGGAGGTTCGGGCATATGTCCTCCCTGTGTGATGCCAATTCCAACTGTTGGGAGTGCAGACATGTCTCACATTTGGACGTCCCTTGTAACCCTTCTCTGGTATGTGTTACCTGCATCCTGCACCATTCCCCCTGCTCACCAGATTGCAAAGTTCTGCACCAGGAGCAGAAAATAATGGCGTACAAAACTCTCGACAGACTGACGTATTCAGAAGCACCCAGCAATCATACAGCAACATATGACACAGTAGCTTCACCATTGACATCTGCAGCAAGCAAAGCTCAATCTGTGCAATCAATGCCGGTGGGTCCCCAGGTCCACTCAATTGCACCCATCCCCGTGACAGTTGGGGGCACTTCCTCTTTAGTTGCTCCCAAGCTTTTCACCTTGGAAGCAAAGACTCCCCAAACACTTCAAAGTCGGAGAAGCAACAAAGTCGAAGCAACAAGCAACAGCCTTCTCTGTCTTCTCTCACTTGGAAGGAGTCCCTCAGGATGCTCCTTCAGAGGCTTCTCCCCATGGCAAAGAGGATCCCAGCAAATTGCTGCAGGATCTCCAAGATACTGGTCAAATGGCTTCCTTCTCTTCATCAGCCCTGAAAGTCACCTCTTACGCTAACTGAATCGCCAGAACCTATGATTTAGGATTCTGTAGATTCTGAGCAGAAGGCAGAAGACATTGTAATGGGATAATCTGCTCCTCAGTTTTTTATTATTGCCACAATTGGAATTGTGGTAGTTATTTCAACCGCTTAGCTGAGCTGCAGCAGTTTTTGTGCTGCTTCCCCATGCTTTGTTTGGCACTGTAGGAAACATGGTTTCCTGCCCAGATGACTCTGGCCCTTCGCAGCTATCACGGATACTACAGAAACTGGACTATGTACGATAGAGGTTCAAGAGGTGTGAAGTGTGTCTGTTTACATCCTCGCAACTGTCCCCATTGCTGCCATGCCTCTCCACAGGACTCTAGGGGGAGGGCTGTTTCTGTTTGAATCCAGGCCATGTAGGAATTCACTATCTGTAGCATCTACCTTCCCCTGGATGATGCTGTCTCTCACTGACTGACGTGGCTGCATTGATCATGCAACTACCCCTATCATTTCTCCTTTTGGGGGATTTTAATGCCCACCACCTACTGTGGGGTGGAACGTTGACCACAGGCCGCGGCAGGGACGTGAGATGCTTTTGTCACAGCAAGACATCTGCCTTTTAAAACAATGGTGCTCCCAGGCATTTTTGCATGGCACGAGGCACATATTCAGCAGTAGACCTTTCTGTTTGTACCCCTAGCCTGCTTCCACATTTCCACTGGAGGGTTCGTGATGACCTTTGTGGTAGCAACCCTTTTTCTAATCCTTTGTCGATTACAACCTGCAGGCCGCCCGACTCGGTGGTCTTTCTGTAGAGCTGATTGGCAGGGTTACACCTCAGCTGCTAGGGCTCCTGTACCACTGCTAACTGACGTGGACATGGCAGTTCATCATGTCACTGCTGCTATCATTTCCGCTGTTGAGGCAACTGTTCACTTTTGCTTTCCCCTGGCTAAGTCTATGCCCTGGTGGATGCCAGAGATTTCTAAGGCCATCCGGGATTGTTGGCTTGCACTCCAGGACCACCCCACTGTAGAAACCCTGATCGACAACAACTCCAGGACCGAGCTCAGCAGCTCATCCAGCAGAGTAAGTGGGACTGTTGGGAGAAGTATGTCGCTAACATCAGCTATCGCACCTCCCCATCTCGGATGTGGTGCCTTTTTGGACACTGTCCACCAGTAGCAATCCCCAGCCTACACATTCAGGGTGCTGTATGCACAGGCCCAACTGCTATCACTGAGCACATGGCAGACCATTATGCTCACGACTCTATGACTATAGCTTAGAGTGAAAAGTTTGCGCCCTCAAAGAGCGGGGCAAATGGCGACAGCTATCTTTTCATACGCGCCGCAAGGAAACACACAATGTTCCAAACTGCCCTTGCCACATGGCTCACTACCTCTCTGAGACCAGATTGGGGCCACAGCCAGTTCGTCTGTCACCTTTCAGCAGAGCTCCAACACTAGCTTCTTGCCCTGTTTAACCATTTATGGGCAGAGGGGGTTTTCCCATCACAACGGCGGGAAAGCATCATCATCCTGGTGTTGAAACCCGGCACTAATCTGTAGGTGGCTGACAGATATCGACCGATTAGCCTCACCAACATTCTGTGCAAGCTCTTGGAACGTATGGGGAGTCGGTGGCTCATGTGGATTCTTGAACATCAGGGTCTCCTGTCCTCGCAACAGGGGGGGGGGGCCTTCCATCAAGGCCACTATTGACAACCTAGTAGCTCTGGAGTCAAAACAAGCAGGAGCCATGAATTTCATGCTATAAGGTTTCTTCAAGCACAAAACACATATATATGTGCATTCTTCAACTGTCGCTTGAAACCAGCAAATATGCTGGTGTGTAGACATGGTGCGACCTGCCATCATTTGTGGGTCGAGCTATAGTAGTTGATTATGAAATGAAAAGAGAAAAAAATATGTTAACTTTGGGCTAGAGGGTAGTATTTCTTCCCCTCCCCTCTTTTCCCTCAGAAATATTATTGTGGGTACTATAGCTAAAGATCTTCATAGGTTCCAAACAATAAATGTCGCATTATAGAAACTACAAATCTCACTTCTTTCTGTCTGAAAAAATGATTGTACAAAAAGGTAATTTGGCACACAGTTTAAGATGCTGCAGCAATGGTACTATATGGGAATTTGGTCGACAGTTTTAGTTATTGGAGCAGTGTGACTTAAATATCAGAAGTCATAAGTTATCTTAATGACTGTGTAGGAGAGAATAAAAATCATTGTGCTCATCATTTGTAAAAACATTTCATTACAAATGTATATTATCATTGAAATATGTTGCTGTTTTCTGCATCATATGATACGGATATTCATTTCTCTAATTCAATTCCTGTGTCTGAATCATTTGTGCTCTCAGTAATAATAAAGTATTAATTTTTTTTATTTCAGAAAAAGATGAAGAAAAGGATAAAATAAATGACGAAGATGATGAATCAAAAGGCTCATCTGCGTCAGACACGAAAAAAACAAATATAATTAAGAAGAAAAAGCAGGTGATCAGAGATGACAGTGATGATAGTGATAGTACGGATGGTAGTGATGATGAAATGCAGCAACTAGAGGAAGAAATGGAGCGATTAGTCGAGGATGACAAGAATCATGTTGAATCTGCTTTGGAAAGCAGTGGTCCTACTGAAGCTGAGGCATGCCCAGACAATCCAAGTGAAAGGTTAAAGGACTCACTAAAGCTAGTAGAAATCTTGGAGGATTCAACTACCGATGCACCTTCTGCTGAAACAACAGAAGACGTCACACCAGAAACACTGCCTGCTGCTGAAGTGTCCACGCCTGTACAAGAGGCAAAGAGGAAATATGTGAGAAAAAAACCACTTCCTGAGAAAAAAGAAATAAATCAACCAGTCTGTAAGAACCAAAATGATGCTGAAATGGCAGCAGGGACAATTTCAGAACAGAAGCAACCAATACCTGCCCAAGAAGATCAACAGTCATTCTCCCAACCGTCAGATGAGGGCAGTCCGCCCCCTCCTCCAGGAGCTGGTGTGCAGGCTCTAAGAAATATGCTTGAAGTACCACCACTTAGAGGAATGATGGGAATGCAGCAGTCTTTCAAAAATTACATGGAACCACAGCAAGGTGTCACGCCACCATCGCCACAAGCACCAGCAATAGGACAATTATCAAGTTCAGTCCCCGCACAAATGCAGAAACAGCCAGAGCAGCAGCAGCAACTACAACCACCACCATCTCAGCCACTACCACCACCACCACAACAAAAACCTCAGCCACCAAAACATCAGCCGCAACAACATTCCCATCAACAAGTTCAACAGCTTTCCCTCACACACCATCCTCAGTTGCAGCAACCACCTCAGCAGACACAACCATCCCAGCAGCAACTACAACCAACACCATCCAAACAGCCACCACCAGCACCACCACCACCACCACCACCACAGCAGCAGCAGCAGCAACAACAGGTTCAACCACCACAGCCACAGCAACAAAAATCTCAGCAGCCAATTCAGCAGCCTCCTCAGCCACTGCAGACTCAACAGCCACATTCTCAAATTCCACAAAAGCAATCACCGCCACAACAACAACAACAACAACAACAACAACCACCACCACCACAGCAGCAGCAGCCGCCTCCACAACAGAAGCAGCAGCAACCTTCTTTACAACAACAACCACTGCAAAATCGCCAGCAGGTGCCACCACTGCCATTACTGCAGCAAACCCAACCACAATTATTGCAGCAGCAACCTGTCTTACATCAAGGTCAGCCACCCCCCATGCAGAGACTGGAGGCAATGCATGTTAAAAGCATGCACAATTCTCCGAATGTGGTTGGAATGCAGATAGATAGAGCTATTGATCCTCCACCTGTTTCAAGTGAGCAGCATATTATAAGAATGAGTGGTGAAGTACAGTCGCCACCAAAGAGAAAAGGCAGAGGACGTGGAAAGGCAACATTGGCTGCTGCAGCTGCAGCTGAAGCGGCGATGGCTGTGGGTGATCAGACACGGTATCCCCCACAAACCCAGCAACAGCAACCACAGCAGCAGCAGCCACAACAACCACAACAGCAGCAGCAGCAACCACCACATCAGCAGCAGCAGTCACCGCAACCCCAACACTATGCTCCACATCCATCTCCTGTTAATAGCAATGCTACAGGCAGTGTTATAACTAGGATGCTACAAGCACAACCGGTCTCTCAACATTCACCACAGAGCTTTACTGCTGCTGCAGCAGCAATGGGACACAAGTATTTTGGATCAAATCCTGACCAAAGATATGCACCTGTTTCACCCGGCAAACCTGGAAGGATACCATCTCCATATAGGTAAGGGATTGATAAGATTACCAATATTATCTTGGATAATAGGCTGCAACACTTTTAGTCTATGTACTGGCTTCCCCCCCTAATCTCTCTCTCTCTCTCTCTCTGTTGTGTGTGTTTATCAATATAATAGTGATATATGCAGCAAAGCCCTTAAATATTATGGGTGTTTTGTTGGGTTCTATATTAGATTTGCAGCAGGAGAGATATCATCTTTGAGTTTTTCTTTTTGTACTGTGCTCCGTAACAATATGTTTGAAAATGGTGCATGCGGATTTGAGATTCTTCAGGGTCCCATATATCCAGTTCTAGTGATCACAGGGATAAGAGGTAAGAGTATTTTGAATACTCCTTGGCCTAGTGACCATTTGTATACCTATCAGAAGTCTCAGCATTCTGTAGCTATCCTATAGTATGGTGTCATAATTTAAATATACATTTCCTGCAGCCCAGCCAAATTTAGCAAATCGGTAGGTTTTTTTCACAATACATGTGGTCCTTGGTGCTCTTTATATGGCCTGCGAATGCACCATTTGTCCATTGGTCATTCCTGAGAAAACCTTGATTTGTGGAAACAAAAATTACAAATTCAGGGGATGACCACTTCTATCCTTTTTATTTATTTCAAATCTTAGAAAATTTATTCTTGATATACGAATGTTCAAAGTTACCATACTTTCATGCAAAATTACAGAAGTCGGTTCGTAGCCATTTATGCACTTTGAATACAAATATGTAAATAACTAACAATAGCAGATGGTTCAAATTTTAACAATGTATTCTACAGATCTAGAAACAACATTTTTCTGTTTTCGAAAATCTTTATCTGTTATATACGTCCAAGAAAACATGAAGTGTAGATACCAAAAGTGCCATTTGCACTGAGAGACATAGCCTTCACTTAGTGGCTCTGCAGAGTGGCCAAGCAAGCAGGGGGGGTTTCTGCTTATGAACAGATGTGCATGTGCTGTCTGTGTAGTAGTAGCAGTAGAGGTCTGCATTTTTGGGAGTCCGCCTGTCCATACTCGCTTGAGTGCATCACACTAAGACTTAGCATGTTTAAGTATGAATGTTCAGAGTGGGCAGGCCAAGCTCAATTGATGTACTGTACTCACATCAGTTTAGAAATGCTATGTACAAACATTCCTGCATGGTAATCTTTAATGCTTCCTTTAAAAGAAGAAAGAAGATGATTAAACGTCTTTGAGGACACTTTAGTTGTTCTGAAAAACCACCCCTTAGTTTTCCGTCACATGTGATTGTTGCTAACATAAATTCAAACATCAAACAAATATGAAAAGAGCAATTTGACCAGTAAGAAATATAACTATACTGCCATTGAAGTACACTAAAATATTTAACATCTCATGATTAATGTTCCAGGCATTTAGAAAGACAGAAGTTTCTCCATCATGAAAAATGTCACAGGAAATATTAATAACTATTTTCACAACATCTTAAGAAATATGCAAGAATTAATTGTTTGTTTAATATTAGGTATGTGCTACCGGATGCAGATAATTTCCTACTGAAGTTGGTTGTCACTGAAGGAAAAATTCACATATATATATATATATTTAGTTTTCTCAACATATACGATTAAAATCAATCGCAGTCTTAGTCCCATGCTGAACACTAGTAATTCATTTTACCTCTTTCAATGTTTGACAGTACAAGCTAAACTTCTGCGAATTCTGTTGGTTTGCGGACAACCACTGTTGGTTTCTTTTGAATTTTCAAAACAGTATCCACATCTCCATAGGGGCCACACCTAATAGTTCTGCAACACCATCCTTCAGGGAGTTTCTTTACCAAAAATTTCTTTGCAGAGGATTCCAACCCTGATGATACATTAAACTGTCGGAGGCCAGAGCTAGAAGAGGTATATTTTAGCATTCTAAGCTTATGTTTACTTCAAGCTGCTTTCATTTTTTACATGTCTCATTAATTTGCTGTAAAATATCATGAGGAAGAATATACTGGCTGCGAGACGGTGTGCTTTTCTGTAACCCAGCATTTGTCTCTCCACGATGGCCAATAAAATGAATTTGCTGGGCAATGTGAATGCATAAAGCATCCTTCCGCTCATTGGAAGTCTCTCAGATATTTCCAAACCACCACTCCTTGTCATAAATGAATACATCATATTTTCCTGGCTGGAGGTTTGATGTCAACATTTCTCCTTCACTACGGTCACTTAATTTTGGCCAGAAAGATGGTGCATTAATTGATACTCTACTGATCGGAATTGTTTCATTAATTGGCAAAAAGTCATGATTTTCTCTAGTTCGTACTAAACTATGGCCTTGCTTAAATCTCTCTGTTCTGGTAGCCAGTTAATAAATCAATTATTGGCATGACATTCCCTATACTATCAATACCTTATGATATTTCCCACATGAATATAAAAGTGCTGAAATACAAATGTTCTTTTAAACTCAAAACTATTTACCTATTATTTCACATTAAAAAAAAACACAAGGTACACATTTTAGAGACAAATACAGTACAATAGTTTTATGAACATTTTTATCATTCAAGTCACAGTTCAAAACTTATGGGGTTGTTTAGAAGAATTTTTGAGGAGTCAGAAGCCAAAAGTTTACATTTAAATTACTTCATATTATTAGAGCCAAAAGAAGATAAAACAACCCTTTGTATTTGATTATTTTGTTCCATTTTATTTTTTATGACAGTAAAAAGAATGTAGTAGAGCACTTTAGAGATGGAGAAAAACTACTTATTTGGAATTAGTCTGACTTAAACTCCTTCCACGTCATCAGTACTTTTGATATTATTTTCTTCAGAGAGCATTACAGAATGGTAGAACATAATAACAGGTGTGAGATTTGAGTACCAACTGAACATAAGTGTTTTAGTCCACCTTTACCGCACTTTTTTATGGGCTTTATTTGATCACATTGGAAAAGCAAATTCAGTTTTTAGTTTCTAATGAAAATGGTTTAAAAGAGTTAGCAGTAGACAATTTGTGTGTGTGTGTGTGTGTGTGTGTGTGTGTGTGTGTGTGTGTGTGTGTCAAAAACTCAAGAGTACAATGTTGATAGCTGCTGTATTTCTGCTTGTATTATATTGGTGAAAGGACAACTTTGTCATTGTTTATTGGGAATGTGCAAATGTTCACACAAAATTTTAGCAAAATCCGAGGTGGTAATGTAGGAATATTTTTTTCTCGAAATTAGATCACTTGGTGCGGAATGGTTCACCTCCGAACATCCTGATTTAGGTTTTCCGTGATTTTGCCCAAAATCACTCCAGCCAAATGCTGGGATGGTTCCTTTCAAATAGCAAAGATGATTTCATCCCCATTCCTGGTAAAAACTATCCAAGTTTGTGCTGCTCCTCTCATGATTAAGAATTTGGTAGGGTTGTTAAGCCCTAAACTAACTTACTTCTTCCTGTATTGCTATTGCAAGCATCAAAAGAGAGAAGAGACATTATAATAATAAAGAAACTCACATCATAAACTGCTTTTGGTGGTGATATTGAACTGTCAACTTGTTCTAGGCGCTCTAGTATTCAGGCAGGTGGCTTAGTCCAAAAGACCTAAGATGGCAAGAAGTTGCTTTGCTGGAATATTACCCTTTGTGGATGACATCACCCTGGTGAATATCTGAGAAATCATCAAGATTTCCCTACATCAGGAAAACTAGAAATCACACATTAGTTTGTCTTTTTTATATCTTTTTCACTTGTAGTTCAATGATATCAATTATATAAGATTAATTTACATGTGATATATTAAAGATATTCTGTTTGAGGTTTAACTTGCTTTATATATTGTAATAAACATATTCCTTTTTTCAATAAATAACAGGCAAGCAACGGGTCCACCTGCTACCAGTAGCCCAGCCATGATGCAACAGCACTATACCTCAAGACCTGGACTCATCAGACCACCTCCGACAAATACTGCACCCATCAGCCAACCGATGCGATCTAGAGCCCCTGCTACACAGCCAGCAGCACTATATCACGGGTCACATCACCCTCTCGATCCTTCTCCATCGGGAGGAGGCCCAATTTCTGTGGCACCAGGACCGAGTGTTGTGCAGCGGCCAGCGGACGGAAGCCAGCAGCCGGCCCCCGCTATGGCTGTGCCTGTCGCTACAGGCAGTCCTCTTGGAGGAAAGCCGACTGCTGGAGCTGTTCCTGTATCTCTGAGTACTCCGTCTCCACAACCTCCCCCACCATACACCAGGCCTCGTTTCCCTCCAGATGTTCCTCAGGCGGCTCCAGGTGCCCCACCAGCTCCACGACATTCGTTCTCTCCGGCTGCCCACATGCATGCACAACCGTCCCCACCTCCTGCCCCTGCCCCACAGCATCAGCAGCCCCCACATCACTCTCTTCAACAGGGAAGAGTTCCCAACAATTACCCACCATATCACGCTCCCCCGCCTCCTCCCCCTCCGAGCTACCATTACGGAAACTACCCACCACATCCGACGGTAACAGTTGCTGATGAAGGCCTCCAGCATTCACCGTATCAGCCAGCTTCTTATACAGACCAATATGTGAATCCTGCAGTAGAATCACCTCATATACAGCAGTTACCAGATCATAGCTCTAGTGAGTCAAGGCCATACGAAGAGGACAGTGGTGGGGAGTTTGGCGGCCTTGTCTCATATTTCTCCAGTCAGCGGGAAGATGACTTGGATGCGTAGCAATCTTTGTGTCTGATGATTAATATTATTTATTTTTATTGGCAGCTAAGATGTGTGTGTGTGTGTGTGTGGTGTGTGTGTGTGTGTGTGTGTGTGTGTGTGTGTGTGTGTGTACAAAAGTATGTGTGTTTGTGTGCACAGACACGTATTTACTTGTACTCCCACTCACGTGTTCCTGAGTGGCTGATGCATGTTGAACTTGCAGAACAAACTATTAAGTATTAAGGTTGTGTGGTACTATAACTGTTTTGAAACTTTGTGCAATGACTTTACTGGAATGTATGCACACCAGTGACCTAAGTTGTGAATTTTTTCTCTGAAGACTGTACATATTTGTATATATATAAAAAACCACTGTATATTTACTATGTATACATACAAACTCGGAAACATTTACATGTACTCAAATAATGGCTATACATATTTCATTGTGATTCTATTTAAACAGGTGTCACAGAATTTTAATGTTAAATGTTGTAGTATGTGTGGTTGGTGTGATTTCCAGAGTGAAGAGAAGTTTTATATGAATTGTTTATATGGTACCGTTATTAGGTACAACATTTTCATATTTTAGTGTTTCTATTCTTTTATTTTAATTTTATGTGACATTTATATTCTTCAACTATTGGAGAGCATTGTGAAGGAATGAGTGTGGCTCATCTGTTATATGCAGTCTGTAGTTTAGTAATCTGCATTTATCACAATTTAATTATCACAAATATTTCAGTAACATTCAGTCTGACTTTAATGTATTACTCAGCTGATATGTTGAAACAGCTTTTATAATTGTGATTAAAAGTGCTGTCCTATACACCAAAAACAAGCAGAAAGTGTGTTGAGTTTTGTTTCAGAAAAGCAGCAATGGCACATTCCTTTCCTGTAAACCAAAGATCACTATTATGTTGCTTCATTGGTAGTATTTTCGAAGTAAAGTCATGCAAAAATTGAAAATATGTAATAAATTTACTGCATTGGTGTTATAAATTTCATTGTGCTGTAAAACATAAAAACTAAATTCATTAAAGAAAAATATATTTTTATGCTGATGTAATGTAATTTTTATGACTCCGAATCTTCTTCGTTGGACCTCATGTGGGATAAAAAGATAGTTAATCACAAAATTACAAATGCAGTTTCATTTGGCATAAAAAGTAAGAAAACAAAACAGTATTAGGATATTTTAAGCTGACTTGAAATGTGCTAAAGATACGCAATCAACTAAAAAATTAAGATTATATATATATGTATATGTTCATCCAATTTTGTGTCATGTTCCTGATTAATTTCTCAACACACAGTAACATATGTAGAATTTGTAAAGAACTATGAACATAGTTTATGACTGTTTGTGAATAAATTTGCAACTAGTGTATACATGTAAAGATTATCTCATGTAGTATTTTTCCTTCCATTGGCTTCATAGTATTAATAAATTCATAGCAGAGAGGAATAAGATGATGTTTTGCATTATAGGAGACACTCAGGCTCTTTACATTGCATAAAATAATTCAGAAAATAATTTACAGTGTCAAATGATAAGGACGGTTGCTGATATTTGCTCTCAAACATAATTCATTAGTATCCTACGTATAAGTCAAATTTCTTGTAATTTTACAGATTTAGATTTTATTTTCTACTTAGTCATTTGGGATCAAGTTACCAATATTTGTTATTGTTTTATTTTGAAATAACTACATCTAGGTACCCAACAGAACAGCACATGGGGATGAATTGTGTTATGTGATAGGCCCCAAATATTTTTACTGTCATTATAAGGTGGATTTGCATTCTATATAACCCTTTGTTCATTTTACTGGCAAATGTCAACAATATTTACTAGCAGGTCTGCGAGGTAACAAAGATATTATGATTCGTTTGCCACTAGAAATCAAATTCTAATGTCAGACGAGAGTTAATGCCTGAAAATATTTGCAAGGTAAGAAGTATTACGAACTAAATTAAAATGTGTCACCTGGTGTAAACTGCAAAATTTTACCATGTAAAAGTGCATGTGATGTAATAAGATACAGAAAATAAGAAAAGTGGATAGGATTGTGCACTGCATTTTATATTATGTCAGTCTATTATGTAATTCAGTGTTTTTCAACCCACGACTCCCTTTCCAAGTAAAAATGTCCGGCGACCCCCCAGGCCTATAATAAAACTAAGCCAGTTATTCCAAATTCAAAGTATTTCATTTTCCTTCTTAGATGTTATCTATGATCTGCGCAGCAATTCACGTCTGTGAGGAATCAAAAATGAAAAAACAAAAGAAAAAAGAAATCTTTATAACTACAAGTATTTGATGTATGGTTTTGCTGTCATTAATGATAAATCTCAATGTGTAATTTGTGGCAACATGTTATGTGCGAGTATGAAACCACCATAACTGATTCACCACTTCTCAATATTTCAAGGATGCTCATTTGCATTTCTACAAAAGGATACTGAAAACCTTTATCTAGCAGCAAACAACTATGATCCAGTAATAAAATGCTATTTTTATTAGTTGATTAAAAATAATACTGCATTCAAAACCATTACCAGCTGCAAATTACTGTGACTTAGTAGTAAAAAGATATTGTTATGTATTTATTAAAAATAACATTACGTTGGTGATTATATGTTTTTCTGGCGTAACAGTATTCAAACATACAAGAAGATTGCGGCCATAACTGTAGCACTACTGCACAAATTTGTTATGTCACTTAATTAACAAGTCATCAAAGGTGGAAAAATGGCTCCATTGTGTTGCGTTTCGGTCGGCCCATCATCAGACATCAAAAGTGCCCTTTGTACGTCTTATAGGTGTGACGCTTTTGATGTCTGCTTAAAGGCCACCTGAAACGTGTCACAACGAAGCCTTTTTTCCACCTGCAGATGGCATCTTAACCAAGCGACTTTCACAAAACTTGTCACTTCTGTGTGACACTTCTGCCATAATAGCTGAATGGCACGAAATGTAGATTTGCCATTGAACATACTGCTACTGCGTCCTCTTACAACTGCAACTCCCTCAGCAAGACATTGTGACCACGCAGGGGGTCACGACCCACAGGTTGAAAAACGCTGATGTAATTGATTCTTTTCAGTAATTTACCCTTTATCCCAATCATACAATGCAAAACAATTACTCTTTAGTTACCCCTTCTTTTGGCATTCTTATATTCCCAGGAATTTTGTATTCTTTTGGTAATCTGTATTATCTGTTTTCTCTTAGAAATGTCTAAATCAGATGATGCAGTGGCGAGACAGAGGGGTAGCAATTCAAGTTAACTTATTTTTCTCACTCGCACTTTCTTTTTTCAACTTTGCTTTTGTGTTTGCATATGTCCAATTGTTTGTGGTACGACACACTTTAATTACCTTGATTTATTCGACCATTTTCCAGTTTTATACATCCTTCATTTCGACTGATGATTTATCCTCTGTTCCACGGTTTTACTTGCACTTTGTCCACACATACTTTATTAGTGGTGAATGCGTCCTACCTTGTTATGACTGTCTATTTCTTATTTCAGTCGATGTTTTAGTGGTTTCTGGACTAAGCCATTTGTATTCGTGATGATTAGATCAAATTCACCGCTATCTGAGGACCCATGAAGTATCGCCGACCATTCCACACCCACTGCTGGTTTCCTATTCGAGGTTTCCACATTTTAATTCACTTTAATGCTGATTACTTTCTTCACTGGCATTCCTTCTAAGATTTTACTGATTGTCGACTTTTCTTGATGTCTGTTCCATCATATGGATCATTTGGCCACTGGTCTTTTGGTTATAAGCCCTGATATCAAGTTACTATTTCTTTATGCTCACTGATCCTCACTTACTTGTCCATTCAGCACTATCATATGTATGAACAGAATATACTAATTAATCCAAGCTTGATTATAATACAGTTTTGTTTTCTTTGCTTGTATTTTCTGAATTTACTTCGATTACTTTCAATGTACACAAAAGTGTGGTTGCTCATTTTAGGCATTAGTTTTTATCCCTTAGTCATAATGCTTTGTTTATTTTAATTTTTATTGGATGATTTGGCAAACTGTGGTTTTACAGTTCTGTGACAGTTTTGCTGACTGGTGTATACTGTATGACTACCCCACATGTTCCGAATTTTTTTAGTCATTGAATTACAAGTGCTCTCCTTTCTTTATTGATATTTGTTAGACACTTAACTTATACTTTATCTAGTCTTCCTACAATGAAAACTTGTTAATTTAATGCTATATAGGGTCTGAAGATGGTATTACTGTGATACTGAAATTGGTTGCATAAATAAAACAATATAGATTTACAGCTGTTGGTGAATTAATAAATACTTTAAAATTAATACTCATGCCTGCTGAGTTTGGTAGCCAGCAAAGTGTTTGTTTAAACTCATAAGATTGTTCATGGTGCTACTGTAGCAGTTACGGATGTGCGGGGTATTGCACTGTCCTCCTGGAATTTCCCAAGTTCATCAGTATGCACAATGGATGCAGGTGATCAGCCAGGAAGCATACATGGATGTCACCTGTTGTCAGGGATCCCATATCACTCCAACTTCACACGCCCCACACCATTACAGAGCCTTCACTAGCTTGAACAGTCCCTGCTGACATGTAGGGTCCATGGATTCATGAGGTCATCTCCATACCCATACACATCCATCCATTCAGTAAAATTGGAAACGAGATTCACCAGACTAAGCAACATGTTTCCAGTCATCAACAGTCCAATGCCAGTCAGTGTTGACGGGCCCTGGCGAGATGTAAGCTTTGTGTCGTGCAGTCGGCAAGGGTACATGAGTGGGCTTTTGCCACTGCAATGTCCCTTATCATTTATCGAGGTCTCCTAAAATAGTCAAAAGCTTCATCATTTTTAATGTGTATGAAGATAGTCAAATCCCTTGTTCTTTTCAATTCTCGTATGGCAAATGTCTCGTCAGTTTCTAAACCTGTTAATCTTCAACTAATGTGTATTATTTTTCACCTAACTACCATGCTGCAGTCTTCCAGTCAGTGGGAGTTTATTATAAATAAATGTGAGCTATCTTTGTTTCTCAAAACTCTTTTAATTCCAAATATAGGTATTATCAAGATCAAACTAGTACATATGAAGAAAAAGAAGGCATCTGCAGTATAATAGATTGAAGCCTGTGATTTCTGAGAAAACGCTCTTTTTCTTTTGATTTCAAAGCACATTTTTCTGCATTCATGCAGGACATTGCACACGTACTCTGTAGACAGGGATATTTAGCATTCCTCTTCAGTTTAGGAGGGTAATAGTTACAGATTTTTCCAAAAAGTCTCAAGTGCTTTAAGTCGTGGATGTTCATTTGGTATCAGCAGTATCTGACTATTACTCAGTCTGAAATATAACTGCTTTTAATTTCATAAGGTTCTTGTATATCACTGTTACTGTGTTAACAGTTCTTAAGCCAAGCTGGAAGATGGGCTTCAGAATTTGGATCATTTCCCCTTAAAATTCATAACATAGATGGTATTACTGTTGCCACAATTGTAATTAATAAAACGAGGGTTAAGTTTCCTTATTACATAGTATTTGAAACTAAAGAAATAAAAATAGATTTAAGTATATAGAAAACAAATTCCCAGGCAAAAGTTACATATCTGCTCAAACATCCAACACAACAATGAGGAAACTAACAATGGAAGAAACACAGAGGCACGGTCTCCACACTCCAACTGAAACAGATAGAGGATAAAGGCAGTATCTTGAATAATTTGACAAAGGGAAGCAATAGCAAGCTACCAGTCCACAGGACTGCTGTATGTTAATTAAGTATTAAGTTAATCAAATTCCTGGTTATATTAAAAAATCTCTTAAGGTAGCTAATGACCTCATCATTTTTTAAAGTCTCCGGAGGTAGCCAAATGTCCTGTCATTTTCATTGTTTCATTAAGTGTCCCAATGCTTGAAATTATTGAAGAATTTCAAGGTAGCTAAAAGTCTTTATCATTTCTGTAGTCTCCTAAAGTAACCAAATATATTTTTATTTTGTACATCATTTAAGGTACTCAACTGCCTCCTAATTTTTGAGTTTCTACGACTCTCTTAATGTAGCTAAATTACTTGGGCGTGCTATTTTGGACTTTGCCTTTTTCAATCCAAGGTACATATGACATTTGGAGGGAGGGGGCAGTTGCAACACCACCTTTAGGCCATAGTTATAGGAGGAGTTCATGACATCTTTCTTGGGCCAACGTTATAGGAGGAATTGATGCTCAGTACACAATGTCTCACATCTCTGTGGTCTTCCAGCACTTCATGTGTATTCTCTGATACTTGCAAATGCAAACAAGGTAACCTGAGTGGAAGCTTGCACTGAGGGAGAGGTTGTCAGCCTTCTCTCATGTAACCCCTGTTTCAAGTTGGAACAGCACAGAAAAAAAGTATTTTTTAGGTTGACCCAACTGCCATTGTGCCAACTGTCGGAGTGGAGGAGTTAGTCACAGTGCATCTCTAGTGCACAGTCTGTTTGCGAACCTCCCATTGACATTCATGCCTCGGGTGGATGCTGTAAAGAGTAAGAGGCAAATCGTGAAGCACTGGAGGATCGCTGAACATGTGGGCACAGTCCTGGAGTAACAGCAGCAGCAGCAACAGCGTCCACTGCCACTGTAATGGGAACAGAGCGAGAGTGAAACTCTGCTAGATGGCTCCTCTTCTGCTTCAGGACTGGAACCTGAGCCACCATCTTTGTCTGCTGACAAGATGATCTGAAGACACCTCGGGGAGGTGCCACCTTTTACGTAGGCCTCGCAGTGGCGGATGCTAGAAGTTCCATAAAGCCTACACACAATAGTTAGGTGCTAGAAAGAACAACACGGTGGTGTTATAGTGTTCTGAAAAAGCAGCATTTAATAGTTACACAAAAACAATTGTTAAATTTCTCAAATTAGTTCATGGAGTCTTGAGTCACTTGACATGCATGCTAATCTACTTAACAGGACAAAGTCTGGTACTACTTATTTTGCAGATTGAGTATTGTCTCTTGCTAAGTATAACTGCTACAGGAACAGGATCCCTATCAGTGGCTGTAATGGCTATTGCCGCTAACTATTCTGCTAAGCAAAGAGTTCTTTGTGGTGACAGCACTTTATTTGCAAGCTATTAGAACTAAGAGGCAGAGTGCATTGCAGCGTGTCAGACCTGGATGGGGCTACTGTCACGTTCCCGCAATGATGAAACTACTTAGCCATGATTGACTATGTACAGTATTGAGCTGTTATACTACATTCCTGCCCTCCAAATCTATGAACCACCATGGAATAAGGCTTACGGTGACTGGGAAGGCCTGACAGGGAAACAATTGAGGAGGCAGGGAACTTAACATGAGAGGTATGCCTACCTGAGTCCTGCCATTCTAGATGAGGGGAGGACAGAAACTCGTCTAACAGATCTCCATAGCACACTCCATCACCAGGCTCTTGTGTGATTGGTGAAAGTGGTCAATCTATGTCCATCTCGAACAGACGTTCAGAAGGCATCCTCGACAGTGCGGTTAAGCTCATGGCGGTGCCCATCCTGGTGATGCTGGTGGTGTCGCACCACTGATGTACATAATCTGCTTCAGTGGAGGCTCCAATGAGTGGGCAGCATAGATGACCTGCAGCACCATGAAATGCACCTGCAATGCACCATGGGTAGCCACGCTGTACTGAATCTGGGAATCAAGAACAAGTGGCAGAGTCTTGTCCATAACATAATTTTATCTGGTTCCAGTGTCTGTGCACGCCACCAGGTGGACCTGTGGTCAGAAACATGGTGCTGCCTTTATAGCGAAGAATGTGCCCTTGAGCTCAGCAGTGAGGGCCATTGAACAAATGAAAATAAACCATGGGAGTGAGATGCAAATGTGGAGGGTTGCCGGACCAACAAGGCATGCTGCAGGGGGTGCAGCAGGTGCATTATTGTGTGATGAGGAAGACCGTGTATCAACTCTGCAGGTGGCACTCGGTTGCGAGTGGTATATGGAAAGAAAATGCCATAAAGCTTCCTCATGTGTTACAAATGCAACTACACCATGTGCAATTAAATGTGTATACAAATTGTTCTGCCTCTCCGTTTGACTGAGGATAGAACAGGATGGGCACCAAATGACAAATACCACTGGCAGCAGAGAAAGATTCGAAATGGGAGGAAACAAATTGAAGACCATTATCGGAGACAATTGCTTCAGGTAAACCCTAAATGCAAAAAATCGTAGTTAAAGTTCAAATTGTACTAGCAGATGTGGTTGACTGCAAGGGAACAACAGCTACACAGCATTGCAATTTCTGTGTGCTGTGTGGAGGCATTGGCTTTGATGAGTAAAACAGAGATGTCAAAGGTATTTGGTCAATTACTAAGAAGAACATATGACCATATAAAAATTTATGAAACTTGGACACACCAAAAACAATAGCTGGGGCTTCGTTCTCAAACTGCAAATAATCTTCTTGCACAGACGAGAAAGATTTAGAAGCAAATGTGATCGGACAACCCACTGAGTTAATTCTGAGAGACAAAACTGCACTGAGACCAAAAGCAGAAGCACCAACAGACACCACCTCTGGTATGTTCGAATTGAACAAGTTCACATGAACACTGAAATAGACAATCCTGGGTGAGGCCCTGAAGTTCTGCAAGCCACTCACGGTTAGTTTGGTTTGGATTGTGCTTTTGCAAAAGAATTTAAATCTTGTTCCCACTATGTTGGTGGAATCAGCACAGTATTTCAATAATTTGGCTTTGATCATATCATAACTTTTGTCTTTCAGCACTGATGTGAGAAAAGAGTTTTATGAGCACACAGTAGATTGCTACTCTCATGTTTGCTAAGACAAAATGCAGCCCCTCTGTTATTTTGTATGCATTGAGGTGTGTCTTATTGTCCACTCATCCCATCCTTCGACTTCAGAGTTAAAGGTGTGGAACGTTGGGGCCATACACAGCTGCAGTCCATAGTGCTACTGCGTGGGTGGTGGTGTCCCTGCAGTCACCTGGCGCTATTGTGAATTGACCAGGGCACTAACTGCTTGAAGTAGCTGCTGGCTCTGTGAAATCAAAAGTTCCAGAAGAGTAGTCAGCACCGGAGATGTTGCCATTGCCCATATATTAGAAAGTAAAGCAAGGTCAGTGTCATTCACACACACAGTTACTCGAGTGTGTGGGTTGCACTGCAATTGAATACTAGTAATACAGAAAATAGTGGCTTCTGTGAAGACTCACTGCCAATCTTGTGTAGGCCTCACAGAGATGGAAGCTACAGGATCCATAAGGCCTACACACAATAGATAGGTGGCTCCTAGGTGGTGTTGAAGATACAGCAGCCTGTTAAAGCTGAATTTATTAGTGACACAAAAAACAATTGTTAAACTTGAAATATAATTTTTAAGTAATGTTTCTCGAAGTAGTTCATGGAGTCTTGAGGACTTGACATTGGACAATGTCTGGTACTACTTAGTTTGGAGTGTGAATATTGTCACCTGGTAAATGTAACTGCTGCAGGAGCAGGAGAAATACTAAAGATCCCTATCAGCAGATGTGATTACTAGTGCCACTAACTATTCCACTAAGCAAAGAGTTCATTGTGGCAACTCCACTGTACTTGCAAGCTATTAGAACTGAGTGGTAGATTACATTGCAGTGTGCCAAATTTAGACATGCGATGACACTGCAGTGACGTTTCTGCAATGACTAAACTATCTAACCATGGATGACTGCATGTAGATCAAGCTACAATACTACACCACTTTCTGACGGCTGCTTCTTTGTCCTGGATGACATCATCCATGTGGAGTCAGATTTGTCACTAATGGTGTTTGCAACTGTGCTCTTGGGGTGTGCTGTTGGTTGCTTGGGCAAGCAAAGGAAGAAGCACACTACATCTACATACAAACTCCTTAATTTAACATCAGGTGCATGGAGGAGGGTAGGTCATACCTCTGTCATTTTCTATCCTATTCTACTTCCAAATAGAATGAAAGAAAAACAACTGCCAGTAATCCTCTGTATGATCCCTAATGCATCATATCGTTGTGGTCTTTGCATGAAATATAATGTGGAAGCAGTAAAATCATTCTGCAGTTGACTTCAAATTCCAGTCCTCTACATCTCCTCAATAGTGTTTCTCAAAAAGAATAGTATCTTCCCTCCAGCAATTCTCATACGAGTTCCCAAAACCATCTTTGTAATATTTTTGCATTGATCAAATCTTCCAGTAACACCTCTGAATTGCTTCTATGACTTTCTTTAAACCAATCAGATGAGGATCCCAAACACTTGAGCAGTACTCAAGATGAGGTCCCATGAGTGTTCATAATGTAGTCTCCTTTAAAGATGAACCATATCTTCCCAAAATTCCCCAATAAAATGAAATTGTCCATATGCCATCCCCATGATTGTCCTTGTTCATTCTATTACTTATTGCTCTGCAATGTTACACTTTATTTGACTGATGTGACCATGTTGAGCAGCATACCACCATAGCCCACTAGCATGCTTAACAGCCTCAGTGCTTCCCAGGATCTATTGGATTTGAGCATGTGCCTGGAAGTTGCAGTTCCTGCCGTGCATGGCACCATCTGTTGCCTCGGCTACCAGTACTGTAGGCTAGCAGGCCATGCTCACATTTTTCCGGACTGTGAAATTGTTTCTGTCAAAGACATACATGCTCGTGTGAGCTGGAAATAATGAACGCATAATATATGAATTGCTTCATTTATTTGGCTTGAAGATTATCCTCCAACTGCAGTCTTCTTTTAATAAAGGGAAGGAATATAGGCATGAAATGTTGTTCTTGTACTTGCATTTGTACTTCAGTAGTGTGTATTGCTGCTACTTTGGAATATTTGTGCTAAAAGGAACCATATAGCCCAATAATCTGAAATGTTCTCCTTATTCCTTAACAATGCCTTACTGCTGTGTGCCTTGTGTAAGAATAAAAAAGGCAAAACTAGCAAATTAACAAGAATTTACACTTGATAATATTCTAAGAAATATATTTCAAAGTTTTGGTAAGGTGATTGTTAACAGCCATCATGTATTTAATAAACTGCATCTTTATCCATCAACTATTTTTGGTCTAGTACCATCATCATAGATAAACTATATAAAAGTAATTAATGTACACAATAAAAAAGAAAGTAAGAAGCAAAGTAGCACACAAAGGATGGAAAAGTGGAAGTATCTGACTACTTAAATTCTGTTATAAATACTTACAAGGTATTAAAACAGGTTAGTCAACAACATTAAATAAAATAAATCTGGCTGAAAACAACAGGAGTAACTTTCTCTAAAATTACATATGTCATAATGGATTAGCCTAGCATTCAAACAAACATAAAATATGAGAAGGGGCTGAGAATAATAATGAGTGCATTGTGCTAATTGTATGAGTCAAAGACCATCAGAACCTATGCTATTGAAATATGATTATACTCCAAAATTGGTCTTTGACTCGTGCAATTAGTGCAGTGCACTCCTTATTATTCACAGTCCATTCTCGTATTTTATGTTTGTTTAACTGCTAGGATAATCCGGTGTGACCTTAGTAATTTTAGTGAAAGTGACTCCAGCTGTTTTCAGCTGGATTTATTTTATTTAATACTGTTGAATAACCTGTTTTAATTCCTTGTAAGTATTTATAAAACAATTTTAAGTAGTCTGACACTTCCACTTTTCCATCCTATGTGTGCTATTTTGCTTCTTACTTTCTTTTTTATTATGTAGGGGAAAGGGTTGTACCTTGGGACATTTTTTACATTTTAATTTTTTTATACTATAATTTTTTTACAAGAAATTTGAAAATTTACCCCATCACAGGCATCAATTTTAGGTAGTATTGAACGAACAGCAGTTTTGGCTAGCTCTAATATTTAAACAATTACTCACCAATAAAGACTTTTGTGACACTTGTCCCAATGTACAACCTATGGTTTTACCTTGGGACACGGTGATGTATTTCAATTTCTTAGTTTTATGAATGAAAACTCGTATTGGAATTAGGTAGTACTTGTTTATTTGTTAGTCCAAATAGAAAAGTTATTTTACCTTAAAACAAGAGATGGTGGGAATAAAATATTAAATGAATGAAACCCACAACACACCACTGGTGCTGGTAGTTCTTTCTCTACATTACTGCTACCTTCAGAGCTACTGCCAAGCTTGAGAATTTCTTCATCAGAAGAATTGGAAGATGAAAACTCCTTTGTCCATTTAGTGGCTTCTTTCTTTGGGAGACTTATTTTTCTTGTCCCCCTCTCCTCTTCAATTGTGTACTGTAGAAAATCCTGTTTCATCAAGATTACCGACTTTCTGAGGTTGTAGACCATACCTGGAATAAACTTCTTGGAGTTTCTTTAAAAAAGGTTCAACATTGGGTTTCTTGAAAGATGCCATTTGACCTAAGGGATATTCTGTTCTTTTAAGACTTCCAAAAGGTTCTGTACCATTGTCTTCCAGCCAATTCCTCTTCCTTTCATGTCACTGGATATTTAATGTTGTTAGCTTTAGCATATTGAAAGGCTAACTTTTTCTGATCATCCACAGTCACACCAAAGTTCCATTGCACTGCCCTTACTATATAAGAAAGAAGTTCTTCCTCTTACTCTGTGGTGAGGATCTTTTGTGTAGCACTGCTGGCTTCATATTTGAAATGAGTTTGACCAAAAATTTTGTGTTTTTTGATGTGTCTAGCAAGAGTACTTTTTGAAACTCCATATATTTCAGCCGCTTCTCGTATAGATATTTTCTGTGTAATAACCTCATTTGCAGCTACCTCCATGCACTCCGCATCTGGTTTTTCTCTTGTCCTTCCCACCTTACTTCTACCCATCTAAGAAGATAAACAAACTTAACTGTAGACGAAATGTTTGGTTGTACCTTGGGACATGTTCCAAGATGCAACCAAGAAGTGTCCCAAGGTAAAACCAAATACACAATAACAGAAAACAGTATCCTAGCCTATGTACAGATTTATATCTTTATAACTTATGGTATCAATAGCTTACTTAAACAGTGCCCTACAACACTGTATTTAAGAAACATCAATACTTATGCTTAGCTTTTATTTATATCTACTAAGGATAGTGGCTAAATTTTACTTTCAAACACGAAAACTTGTACAACTCCTCCTCAGATCTCAGATATCATCCAAATACAACATGGCCTCCTATTCTCTATAAAAATAGGTCTGACAACTTTACTTTGTAGTTCTTAGAGTTGCCACTCAAGTGCACTGCCTTTATTAAAAAGTGTCCCAAGGTACAACCCTTTCCCCTACATTAATTACTTTTATTCTGTACTTTTGTATAGTTTATCTATATTGATGGTCCTGGAGCGAAACTAGTTGATTTTAATGATTTAATAAACAGCTGATTGTTAAAGATGCATTTTATTAAGAAATATGTGGTTACACATGAGTTGAAGAGGCAACTTCACACTAAGTACACTGTAAAATTCATCAGTGGTTTGCAGTGAACATTTTACCAATACAGATTATATATCTGCTTTCAAGAGAAAGAAATTCAAGATAGGTGTATTTATACAACAAATTGAAAGGAGACCCCAGATTACTAGGTGTGTTGTAAAAATAAAAGAAGTGCAAGCTCCAAGCAAGAAACCCACACAGTTGTGCCATTAAATGTGGTTACTGAAGCTAGAGTTACATTAGAAGGCGAAATGTTTTCCAAACTCAGATCCTTGGAAAACGAACATGGAGACTAAACAACAAACTAAAAAGCCAAGAATGTGAAATTCGTGTTCTCTCTAAGTGACATAAAACTCTCAAATTTTTATTAACAGCGGAAGGTAAGGTGCCTAAAATGGAATTCTTTCTGGAGCAAATAAAAAATTATCTCTCTGGAGTGAGTAACAGTGCATTTGCCAATACTGCTTATCAAAAAGTTACAAATAAGCCAGAGATTTTATTTTGAAATTGCCCAGTTGCACTACTCGTTCTCCTTTTTTTGGTGATATTTCACAAGAAACAGAATAATTCCAAGATAGAAGCTACCTGTTTCAATAAGACAGAATTGCTATATAAATCAGATGCCAACTAAGCGACAGCTGCAGTATTTTCGTCAATAAGTTAAATGCTGTGGGGAAAAGCATCGCCGGCCGCGGTGGCCAAGGGGACTGAGGCGCTCCAGTTCTAACGTCCATCACCTCTTTTCGGAATGACTCAAACTGAGCCCTAATATATTCCTGAATCACGGAAATGTTTATTAGTTCTCAGTCTATAACGAAATCATTCCACTGTAGGTGAAGTTGAACTTATCTTATATGCTGGCTGAAGTCCATTGCGTTGTGATTTGTCTTCGGCATTCACTAAAGAAATTGGTTCTACAGGATATTTTCATATAAGTAAATCCATCTTAGTTGATAATGGAAACGATTTTATTTCCACTTAAACATTGCACAATCAAGAAATGCAGCAGCAAGCCAACACAGCTGCTTACAGGCTTCTGCCCACTCACAAACTCTATCCACGACTCACTATCACCGACTAAACAAACAATGGTTTCTCTCCAACATCTTTCTGCTTAACCACGTATTAAAAATGATGACAAAGTTTTGTAATTCACAATTAAACAATATTCTTTTACATCAAATATGCCAAAATACAGAAATAAAAACATTAGATTTAAGCTTTGACTATTTATGTCAATATATGTACTAGTTTCATGAATTTTGTATTTAAATGTAGTACACAAATTTAACGTCATCCTTTTGACTAGTGTTTACAGTCGTCAAATTATTTACATTATGTGTGTTTTTCGAAATGCACACATATTTGTTTTGCCAATATTGTGTAGGCGTACTATTATTGACACATGGAATTTTAGTGAGTTTCAGTTTGCGGTCAAATTATTTATTAATACGGATTTGTATATGGTTGTAGTAGTTTTGTTAATTTCGAAGATAGTTTCTTAGTACCAAACGGATTATTAATTTTAGTGCATGAACAATTATCAGTATTTAATTTAGGATCTAGTGATATATAAAACATGGTCTGCCCTAATTTATTTAAACAAAAGGTATATATGAAATCATGTGGTGCAATAGTTTATAACATGTAGCATTGTTGTGTTTATACAAATTAGTATCATATAGGTTCAGCAATATCCAAAACGGAGTATAATGCATTTTTAGTGTTTGCAGCTATTATTTACGAAATTATTAAAAACTGAAAATTACGTAAAAGGTCAGCTAAAGTTATATTTAAATGAACGTACTATTTCTTAAAAGTGTTTTACTAATAGTGTAAATAGAATTTCAATCTGAAGGCGAAAGTGTGAAATATCACATGTCCGGTAATGAAGTTTTACTTTAGGTATCAGATATTTCGTGTTTCAATGTTGGCAACAGATTTTTAGGAGTTCGCAACATAGCAGAAACGTTACACACCCCCCTACATAGTGTACCTGAAATATAATGTAAGGTTCACTGTGTACTATCGTTTCAATATGTTGTGATTTAGGTGTACATAATGAGTCTGTATTAGTTTAGGCTAAAATAAAAAATTTTATGTTGATTGTAGTCTTGCGAATGCTGGTGGTTGTTGATGTTGCATGATGCGCCGACATTGGTGTATCTGCAAACTGCTGTTGGTGATGTAGTGGCTCGCAGCTTCAGCTGACTGTAGATACAGGCATTCCTATAACATGGTTGTATCTTTCTCAGAACCACATACTGTTTTTCCCTAACTACATACATAAGTAAGCATACTGTTATCAGGCTATTGGAAAGAGCAATCAATTTTCTCTATACGGTATTTAAAACAAACAAAATTATGGGTTCAAATTAACCCTTAAATGTTACTGAAAATTAACGAGAAATATCTCTCATTTATTTTAGTTTAAATAATGAAATAGCAAGCTTTTACAACTTTCTTTTTTTTTTTTTAAGAGCATTGATATTCATACTGTAAACAGTTATGTTTGGTATTAATTCATATAAAAAAGTATTTTACTCAATTTTCTTCTATGTGTACATGTATGTAAATGCCATTATGTGAGTACTAAGCTCCTAATTCCTCTAGAAAGGGTGTTGTACACTGTAATAACTTCAAAATTTATAGTCAATTTACTAAGTGAAAGAATGACATAATTAAATAGTAAAACAATGGATAGAAACAAACTCTCAGTGAGCACATCAAACATTTATCGTTCAAAATTATAGTATAGTTAAAAATTAAAAAAACCATATGCATTAATAAAGATTCAAAACTAACCCCCCTGCGAGTAGTTAGCAGTGGCAATGATTAATCTCATAGCTCAAATCAAGCATGGAAATTAAAGTAATGTGTCAGTTCTCAACTGATCCACCAAAGTGTCAAATTTTTCCCAAATCGGGGAAAAATTTAAAGAAAAATGAAAAAAGTTTTTGTTTTAACTGCCAAAATACACCCACTCTCAAGGCAGTAATCAAGAGAGGGTGGAAAAATACGCTGCCATTAAATTACGTCCACGGCCAGGGCAGGTAACTGACTCGCAAACGGCTACATAAGCAGAAAAAGACTCTGGTTGCGTTTACTTATATTTTGTTTTAGTTTTCATAGATTATCTTCTAAACGGAATGTTTGTATTAATGGTAACTACCTTACCAAGAGTAACGAGATGCAACTGGCAACTTGACTATTTCCGCAGAAGTAAATAACAGTACATAGTTTTTGTGTTCTTCTTTGAACAAACTGCCCCAATCAAACACAACACAGTCCAGAGTACCCTATGTTTGTTGAATGGTGGACAGTTACTACCCCCCAATAACTAAAAATCAACATTCAATGTTGTCCAGTAGTGTTTGAAAATGAGTGACAATCATAAAGTAGAAATGGATGAAAATGAGTAACTTAAGTGTTCTGAAAGTCTGTACATGTCTACGTTAACAATGTAAAATCTCATAATTATATACTACACAAAAGTCAAATTTGACATATGGTCTGTCTGATCATTTTCAGATACATTACCATATCAAAACTAAACATCCTGTAATCAACTACAAATTGATACACTAAGCTTGCACGCATGAGCAAGTCAAACAAGTGTGTCATGAACAAAACTTGTGTGTTCCACATGAAAAAATACAAATTTATACAAGTTTAATGATAATAATAATGAGTAATAGGTAGTCTGTAATGGTTCATTAACCTTTACATCATGAGTATGTGCAAGTACACTTGATAAACATACCAAGTATGTAACTTATAAAACATCAATAGATTCCTTGTAAACTTTAAGAATAAAAATGAAAATTAAACCTTGCATCAGCCAAAGCTGTGTCATATGTACAATATACTATAATATGGTCATCTTAAACCAGTATTAAATATTTTCCTATGAAGATGTAAGCTCAAGGATAGAAATTGAATTTTACATTGGTTAACACTTGTGTGGTCTATGTGTCCTCCCATGCTTATAGTCACTTTTGTACTAATTGTTAGCAAGTCCCTCTTGACACATCAACGTACAACACAAAATTCAACCAAGAACACAAAAATAGTAATGAATGACTAACAAGAGTGAAAAGAATTAAAGAATTAAAATTGTAATGCACTGTGGATGTGATTAATAGAACAATCACAGTACATAACTGAGGTAAGAATTTTCATGTATACAACGACATTTCAAGCCATAAACAAATAATAAACTCTTCAACATACCTTTGACTATGAATATGAGGTTAATAAATTAATTATTGTGTGCCAATCTGTACATGCAGATACGGTATACACACTATCTATGTGCCATATTCATAGTAGGTATCAACAAATATCTTCCTTGTAGGTTTCAGAGTAAGAGCAAGATAAACTATTCAAGACATAACTTTTCTGTAGGTAGGATTTAAACGCATTAATCTATTTGAGACCGATCAACTTTATGGATCGTGGATAAACAAAACAATAAGCATACAGCTAAGGGTTTCAGTTAACTTCAAGAGGCTCAATGTATAACTGTAGATAAACTTCAACTCAGATCTTAACAAATGGACTACTAACATAGTGAAATAGAACATGGTTTTCAGGTTCAGTTACTAGATTTTTTTTTTAAACTTCATTATAATTATTCATGTTACTAGAATCACAACTTAAGTTGACATTGACAGAAGGTATACTTTCATATTTGCTTTCAATTAATTCTTTAACTATCTTTTTGGTAGATGACTTAACATTTATATCAGGGTTTTGGAACTAACTTTTCTCAGTACACTTAACACTATCATTTTGAGATTTCCTCAGCAGTATCAAGCAATTCTAACATCTTAGACTTCCAGTAAAGCATCTGTTCAGAGACTACACTAATCTTAAATACTACATCAACATTTTTCGTTGAAATATTCATTATTTTCATAGTCATTTCCTTTATGACATATTAATTCTTTCTTTTCAATATATGGAGCATTTTTCACTTCCATTTCAGTAACTTAATATCTATTTGTTCAGTACTTCACTGACAATTCTTAACCTAATTTCTCATGAACAGCTGTTAACATTTGTCTAACCTGTCATATCTTTTGATGACTACACAAAGACTTCCACATTAGCTAGTGGTTCATAAACATCATAACATAAGTCTCCAAAATTCCTGTCAAACACATTAAATAAACCCCCATCATCTACCTATTTTCTTTTTCTGTACTTAAATTCACATAGTATTTTAATTCGTAAATCCTTCTCAATATTTGTTATTATTTGCAACTGTATTAACTGTAAACATGAATTCACTATTCGGTTCAAACTGTATTTCAGTATATTTACTTTTCTTAAGAATAAAGTCCATTGGCCTATACACTGGCATAAGTAAAAACAAGAATCCTTATTGAAAAACCCCCAACTGGTATATCAGATTAGGTACAGTACTACTATTTGGTATAAAGTTCTTCTGAACTGATGGTTAACATCCACCTACACATTTTTTCATATTTTCTCAAAAATTCCAACTGGTAATAAAGTTTATGCTTCACATATTTTAAGTTTCAATAAGCATATAGCAAAAATGTATATATCAAAAGGTATGTCTCGGCTGTCTTCATTTGTCAGTGGTAATTAAAACATTTTATCAAAAAAATCAAATATTTACACTGAAGAAAAACTTAAAGCCTAGAATTTTTTCTGCACTGTGAAAATGATTAATAGAAGTACACAGCACATGGCTGGGGACCTGAACTGTTGTCAGCAGTTTCATAACTAAAGAGTAATTATGCCCCTAAGGTATTACATCAGTACACAGTCTGATGCATCTCATTTTGTCTATCATCAGGTAGAATAGGTAGTAGTAGATTAGGATTAGGTCCAAAATTAAATGCAAACAGTTGGGTCTGGTTTGCCCAAGAACATACTTTACACCTTAGACTTTGTTTAAGTAACACAATTTCTGAAGTGTCATTCAAATCTGACGAAAAACAATCATTGTCCTGTGGCATAAAATAAACAGGATGAAATTTCTTTTTAGGCCTACCAGGTAACTTCACTACTGGTAAACAAATTACAGTAGTACGTCTAGGAATACTCAAAGTTTCAGCATGTGACTTTTCTGGAATTTCGTCTACACACTGTGGTAATTCTGTGACTGTACATTCACTTTCAACTACTAGCTCAAGGTTATCTATAACACAGTTACATTCAGTTTCTACTTTCAAGTCAGAAATATCAAGTTTGCTATTACATTGTTCAACATCGCGAATCTTTCCAGTTAACTCTGTTTTAGTATCCTGGCTCTGAGAATTTACATAACTTGAACTGTCATCTATTTCTTCAACATTGTCACTCGTCTGTGAATCTTCTGAAGTAGCAGCTACCAAAACACTTTTTTCTACTCTATTGAATCTACCGGTACTAAAATTTGTCACTAGACTTCCAATGTATTGTTTTAAATCGGTCATTGAGTCATTTGTTTTACTAATTTCAAATTTAATTGAATTTGTTTGAGATTTCATGTCAGATAGTTCGGTTTTCACGGTTTTCATAGTTTCCGTTTGTACTGAAAGTTTGGAGTTCGTGGTTTCCATTTGTAATGAAAGTTCGGTTTTCATAGCTTCCATTTGTAACGAATGTTCGGTTTTCCATTGTAATAAAAATTCCAAGATCGATTTATTTTCTAATTCCGCGTTTGCTGCCATATTACTAGTCTGTTGTCCAGTCTCTTGTAAATCACTAGAAAATGGGACCTGCTGCTTTCTTGTAATCGGTGTAGAACTCGCGATACCAGAACCTTCTACCCCACTGTCAAAGTCCGAAACTTGAGTACTATCATCTCCCTCCTTTCTTACTGTATCCATTTTAAGATAAGTTTTCAGTCCACATAAAACCCCTATCACACAAACAGTCACTAAACAAAAAAGAGAAAAAAAAAAAAAAAAAAAAAAATGAGTACTTAACTTCACACAAGGATGCGGCGATACAGGAATCTAGTAGTCCAAATTATTGCCATCTTCCTCCATTAAATTTCGACATCGTAGGTGTGGATAGTATTGTAGTCGAATTCTGCACTTTTATGATGGTTTTACTGCACATCCATCATATACATTATTTTCCTTGTATTCTGAAACACATTCTTATATTAGCGAATACTCATTAAAATCGTTTGGTCACGTCACCACTTTTAACACTTTACATTAGTGAATACGCTTTTAAAATCCTGGTCACACGGCACCACATCTAACGTCCATCACCTCTTTTCGGAATGACTCAAACTGAGCCCTAATATATTCCTGAATCACGGAAATGTTTATTAGTTCTCAGTCTATAACGAAATCATTCCACTGTAGGTGAAGTTGAACTTATCTTATATGCTGGCTGAAGTCCATTGCGTTGTGATTTGTCTTCGGCATTCACTAAAGAAATTGGTTCTACAGGATATTTTCATATAAGTAAATCCATCTTAGTTGATAATGGAAACGATTTTATTTCCACTTAAACATTGCACAATCAAGAAATGCAGCAGCAAGCCAACACAGCTGCTTACAGGCTTCTGCCCACTCACAAACTCTATCCACGACTCACTATCACCGACTAAACAAACAATGGTTTCTCTCCAACATCTTTCTGCTTAACCACGTATTAAAAATGATGACAAAGTTTTGTAATTCACAATTAAACAATATTCTTTTACATCAAATATGCCAAAATACAGAAATAAAAACATTAGATTTAAGCTTTGACTATTTATGTCAATATATGTACTAGTTTCATGAATTTTGTATTTAAATGTAGTACACAAATTTAACGTCATCCTTTTGACTAGTGTTTACAGTCGTCAAATTATTTACATTATGTGTGTTTTTCGAAATGCACACATATTTGTTTTGCCAATATTGTGTAGGCGTACTATTATTGACACATGGAATTTTAGTGAGTTTCAGTTTGCGGTCAAATTATTTATTAATACGGATTTGTATATGGTTGTAGTAGTTTTGTTAATTTCGAAGATAGTTTCTTAGTACCAAACGGATTATTAATTTTAGTGCATGAACAATTATCAGTATTTAATTTAGGATCTAGTGATATATAAAACATGGTCTGCCCTAATTTATTTAAACAAAAGGTATATATGAAATCATGTGGTGCAATAGTTTATAACATGTAGCATTGTTGTGTTTATACAAATTAGTATCATATAGGTTCAGCAATATCCAAAACGGAGTATAATGCATTTTTAGTGTTTGCAGCTATTATTTACGAAATTATTAAAAACTGAAAATTACGTAAAAGGTCAGCTAAAGTTATATTTAAATGAACGTACTATTTCTTAAAAGTGTTTTACTAATAGTGTAAATAGAATTTCAATCTGAAGGCGAAAGTGTGAAATATCACATGTCCGGTAATGAAGTTTTACTTTAGGTATCAGATATTTCGTGTTTCAATGTTGGCAACAGATTTTTAGGAGTTCGCAACATAGCAGAAACGTTACACAGTCACGGTCTGCATGGCCACTACGGTCGGGGGTTCGAATCCCCCCTCGGGCATGGATATTTGTGCCGTCTTTAGTATAAGGTAGTTGATAAGTAGTTTGTAAGTTTAGGGACTGATGATCCCGTAGTTAAGTCCCATAAGCTTAACAAACATTTGAACATTTTGATTTTTGGAAAAGCATCCAATACTTTTTACCCCTTTTATGTGTAACTATTTCTTAGCAGTTGCTTAAGAGTCTTACAAATAACAAAAGTTGTTGAACTCCAACAGCTGAAACAAAAGGAGTCGTGTGTTTGATACCACAAGCATTTCACTCTGTTGCAGCCTGCAACAGTCGTCAGACAGTGATCTGCAGCGACCAGCTGAACTACATGGAGTAACAAGCGACAGTAAGGAGTGCCGAGGCAGTTACAAGCATACTAGCAGACTATGATACTACTAATTCTGTATTCGAACATTATTGGATTGTTTTTTATACTTACCTGTATCATTTAACATTTTTGTACATTTAGAGCTATTCACTCTGTCCATCATATCATTTATGTCAACAGAAAATAATAGCCCTAGCACACTTCCCTGGGGCAAGCCCTTGTCTCTGATGAACACTCACCATCGAGGACAATATATTGGGTTTTTCAAGCCACTCACATTTTTGTGAACCCAAGCCTTATGCTCATACTTTTGTTAGCATCCTACAGTGTGACACTGTGTTATGCACCTTTTGGATATCAAGTTTCCTCTAGTACGGGGAGGTGACTGCGTCTGGCTCACAATTATTATCAGCATCTGAAACCTATTTGTCAGTCTAACTGGGGAGGCTTTTTAATGAGTCTTCTAGAAAAGTCTTTTGCTATCTGCCTCACCTTGAAACAACCTCTCACTCAGTCACGTGAGAGGGTCAGGCTCAATATGGTCTGTAATTGGCGTTGTCACAATGGCACATTGATTGGAAGACATGTTAGAATGAGCTAGACATTCCCTTGACCTTGCAGTCCAGTCCACCACAGTGATGCCCATTAGCAACAGCTTCAGGCTGCATGACTGAAGCCATCGCCGCATGAACCTGTGAGCAAAGGATTGCCAACTCAGCTCATGTCTGAGCACAACCTTCACTAATACTCACTGCAGAACTATATAGTTATTAGAACTAGATTCTGTGTTTAATAAAATGTACAAAACAAATTTAAGAATTTGAAGGAAAAGCACACAGAAATGTCAAACTACATTACTTCTAATCAGAAGCTGGTACACTTATGACTGAAGTGGTGTGCTGCCATTTGTCTGTAGGAGTTGGCATTTACTGAGCATCTAGGAGGTTCACTGGGGGAAGGTTTGGTAAGCTGCAAGTAACTAGCAGGTAACACCTAGGAATGGGGGTAGCTGACCATATTAAACAATCCCTTTCGTATGGCCTTGAGAACAGCTATGAGCACATTTGAAAAACATGTGACAGTAAGACAAATTCTTGCGTACTCTCGAGAAGTTGTCAACAGTGCTGTGCTCTCTGAAGGCTGAATGAAACTACAAAAAGGCATTAGACATTCGTAATCATTGTATGCCGTACGTGCATTGACGAATTTGTACTTTTTACACACTAGTGTCAAGTACACGTTTTTCTTTTATTCAAATGTTCAAGTGTTTATTAAGCTTATGGGACTTAATTAAGGGGTCATCAGTCCCTAAACTTACAAACTACTTATCAACTACCTTATACTAAAGACGGCACAAATATCCATGCCCGAGGGGGGATTCGAACCCCCGACCGTAGCGGCCGTGCAGACCGTGACTGGAGCGCCTCAATCTCCTTGGCCACCACGGCCGGCTTTCTTTTATTTGCATGGAATTAGTAATAGTAGAATATTTCACAGAAGATAAAAATCATAGGACACTTTTAATTAAAACACTTATCTCACACAAAACAAACATTATTCTTACAAAAGAAAGTACTTGTAGAATGTTTATCAGAAGATTTCCACCATGGGGAAATGGCAATCATCACCCAATATCACCCAATCACCCATGGTTGAAGAGCAGCCTGCATGCTGCTGCCAGCCCCCCCCCCCCCCCCCCCCCCTAGAAAACAGAAATCGGGAATTTATGTAATTGTTTGTTTTACTTTTCCTTTGAAGAAAAAGTATATAATCATATCCATGGAACAGCCATGGGCACCCATATAGCACCCTCCTATGCCAACCTATTTATGGTCTGTCTAGAGAAAACCTTCCTAGCTTCCCAAAGCCCTGGTCTGGTTCAGGTTCATTGATGATATTTTCATGATTTGGACTCAGGGCCAGGGCACCCTAGCCTTGTTCTTTCACAACCTCAATTCCTTCTCCTCCATCCTCGTTCTTTCACAACCTCAATTCCTTCTCCTCCATCAGTTTCACTTGGTCCTTCTCAACCCGGCAAGTCACCGTCCTTGATGTTAACCTTCACCTTACTGACGGCTCCATCCACATTAAACCTTCTAATTACTGACAGTGCCTCCACTTTGATAGCTGCCATCCATTTGACATCAAAAAATCCCTTCCATAGAGCCTTGCTACCCATGGACAGGAATTTGCAGTGATGAGAAGTCCCTTCCCCATTATGCCAAAGGCCTCCATAGACAGACATTACCCTCCTGACCTAGTCTGCAAACAGATTTCCCATGTCATATCCCCACACACCACAAATCCCCCCCCCCCAATCCAGTAACCAGTCACAAAGGAGTGTCCTCTTTGTCACCCAGTACCACCCCAGACTGGAACAACTTAATCACATCTTTCATCAGGGCTTGATTATCTGCCATCATGCCTTGAAATAAGAGACATCCTACCCAAGATCCTTCTGACCCATCCTAAAGTGATGTTCCATCGCACACCCAGCCTCCACAACATCCTAGTCCATCCCTATGCCACTCCCAACCCCCACCCCTTACCACAGGGATTATATCCCTGTGAAAGACCTCGATGCAAAACCTGTCCAATCCACCCACCCAGCACTTCCTATTCTAGTCCCATCAGAGGCTTATCCTACCATCAGAGTTTGGGCCACCTGTGAAAGCAGCCATGTGATATACCAACTCTGCTGCAATCATTGCACAGCGTTTTATATCGGTATGATGACAAACCAGCTGTCCATAGGGTGAATGGCCACTGCCAAACTTTGGCAAAAAGCAAGCTAGACCACCCTGTGGCACAACATGCAGCTGAGCACAGCACTCTGGATTTCAATGGCTGCTTCATTACCCAAGCTATCTGGATCCTCCCCTCCACCACCAGCTCTTCTGAACTGCACAGATGGGAGTTGTCCCTTTAACACATTCTTCGGTCCCGCAACCATTCTGGCCTAAACCTAAGATAACTTCCCATCCCTGCACCCTATGCCCAACATCTGCCCCCCCCCTTCTTCCTTCCCCACCTATTACCCTGTATCTCATGTATTCCTTACAACTGTGTGTCACCACTTACAGTATCCCCTTAATTAATTCCTTTTTATTTACTTTTTTAAAATTATTTTTACCTATTTTTCCTAGCTTTATTTGTTTCCTTTTTTTATTTTTCCTTATTATTCTTATCATTTCAAATCCTCCCACTCCCTCCCTACACTCCTGCACATCTCCCTTTTATCCTTTCCCGCCCCTTCCCTTCACTGTATTCATTGCCACAATTCAAGTTCCTGCCTATCAGAGCCTTTAAAATATATCATGCAACACAGAACTTTCCATCCCCACCTTTACTCAGATTCCTTTCCCTTCCACTCCCCACCTTACTCACAGTCTAGATGGTTGTGTCGCTGGAGTGACCGGACATGATCGTTGTGTGTGTGTATAGTTCTCTGACTGATTATGTGAATGTATATATTTGTTTTTCTGATGAAGGTCATGGCCGAAAATTTAAGTTGTGTGAATGTGATTATCTATTTTCATGTCTGTCAGCAATTTGGTGAGTCTCTTATGGTGAGTTGTGTGAGTTGTTACCCATCCTCCATTATTGACAAAACTTTATTCTTATACAGAAATGTAGGAGGATAATGATTGTCAAAAGACAAAATTCATAGGACTGTTATTAAAACACATCTCACACAAAACAAGAACTTCATTGTTGCTAAAACAAATATGCATTCCGCATGTATTTATACTTAAATGAAAGAAAAATGCTACATGTTACACCCAAAAATTCCTTACACACATTGACTAACTAAAAAAAAAAAAAAAAAAAAAAAAAAAATCAACAGGGCTTATGGTATCTTTGGCTTTAGTCAGCTTCAATCCATATGATTTCAGCTTAAAGCCGTGGTACTTTCTCAATGCAGTCACCACAATTTACAACTACAATACTGGCTGTTAGTTGTTCTAACCTCATACTGTTCAAAAGTTTGGATACTGTTAATTTTGATTCATGTTGCATGTTATTGGAACCAAATGAAACATTACAGTTTACCAACAATACTGGTGGACTGCTTACAGCACTATCCATCATTTTACCGAATTTTCCTTTAATGGATAACATACATACCTGGGTATTTTATGTGCCTTGCATTAATTGAAGAATGTGCTTCTGTATCCATGTTTGTGTGCATTTGAATGTTGGATATAATGTGTAATTTTAAATGTCTTATCATATTGTAATTTTTGTTACACTATGGAGCTTTCTAAAACATATGTTGCAACAGATGTTGTTTCCATACTCAGCATAGTATTGCCGGCTCCATGACTTTTGGGTTTCTGTGTTTCCATATTGAATGACAATCACAGTGAGTCATGAGCACTGCAAATGACCACAGGGTGTACTGTGACCTGCTGACCCACTCAACAGTGATGCGCAGCACTTCTCGAGAATCACTCAAGCACTGGCAACTTGAGAAATTCTCGGTGCACTTGAGTCACTGTTCTCACCCTCCCATCCCTACTACAGCCTAGACATCCATGGCAAATGCATTTCCTCCAATAATGAAACCCTCACCATCTACACCAACAACCTGTCCAATGCTTTCCTTTCCCACAACTACCCTACAGATCTTGCCCGCAAACAGATCTCTCAAGCAGTCCATTCCTCCCCTTCCAGTAACAATGTTCCTAACACCAGATGAGCCAGAAGCATCCTTAGTCACCCAGTACAATCCTGGCCTGGAGTGCCGAAACAAATTTCTCCATCACACCAAAGTATCCTCCATGCACTAGCCAGAATAGCCTTTCACCGTCCTCTCAACCTCCACAACATCCTCATCAAACCTTACAACATCCCTAAACCACTCTCTCTACATTTTGGTTCCCACCCCCTAAGTGCTCCTGGTCCATACATGTCCCATGCATCCTCCCACAACCACCTAGTCCAGTCCCATCACAGGAAAAACTTACACCATTCAAGGCAGGACAACATGCGAAACAAACACGTGCCACATACCAACTAATGTGTTCATTGCAAGGCCCTTTATATTGGTATGACAAAAAACAAATTGGCTGAATGCATGAATGGTAACAGATGGACTGTTCATCTGGGGACAATCAATATCCTGTGGCAGTGCATGCCCTTCAAAGTCAACAGACCTTGGCCTGTGTTGCACCACATGTGCATATCCAGGTACTCCTACTTAGCACCTGTCCATCCAAGCTGCAGAGATGGGAACTTGCTCTCACATTGACCTCCTGGCCTAAACCTATGTTAGACTCCCCCCTCCACTATCCTCAACTTACTTAACCATTATTCATTTCTCACTCCCATTTCTTCTGTCTTTTCATTATATTCTGTGTGTATGTTCCTTTTCTCTTTACTTCTTGTTTTATACTATTTTGTTTGCTGCAGTACTTATCATGCAATAAATCTGACCTCCTTACACAGGGTGTTCATAAAGTCAGGGAACACTTTCAGTTATTTATTGCACAGGAACCAAACTTTGTACAGATATCATACATCATACATATGTCACTCTGAAGAGAAACCCTGAAAGTTTATTTCATATATACTGCGACAGCATTATTTAGTAATTTGCCGATAGTCGGTGCTAGTCGTGAACATGGAGAGTTCAGGTGCAAAGTGAGCTTTCTGTGTGTTGGATTTCGACAAAAACAAGTGTGCTACAGCTGTTCAACAGATGTTTATAACCAAGTATGGTAAGGAGCCACCAACAAGGAAGGCTTTTACCATTGGCACAACAAATGCGTTATAATGGTTTGTTTTTGCATGGCAAAGAGAAGCAGAGATTCCAGTATGAGTGAAATGAATGTAGAGACAAGAGACATTCATAAAAAGCCCAAAGATATAGCTCAAATGACAGTGATAGTCCTGCAACAGAAGCTGTCTATGAAACCATTCAAGTTGGAGCTAGTGCAGAAGCTTGATAATGATGACAAAGACAAGAGCTTTGAATTTTGTACACAGTAAAAACAATTGAATGAGGATGGGCATGGCACTGTTGATCACTCAATTTTTAATAACAAAGTCACTTTACACACTAATGGGAAAGTGAACAGGAGTAGTTGTAAAATCTGGAGTACAAATCATCGACACGAATGCATTGAATTTGAGCCTGATTCCCCATAGGTAAATGTTTTTTGTGCCTTGTCACGCCAAAAACTATACAGACCATTCATTCTTCTTTGCCAAGGGCTCAGCCACTGGATATTCATTTCTTCTCGGACATCTTGCAGCCTCTTGGGTGTGTTTCTCGGTACTCCACTATGCCACGAGTGTTGCCTCTCGACAGGGGACCAGTAGAGCACCTGAACTTTCCATGTTTCTGACTAGTGCAAATTACCAAACTACTCTGTGGTGGTATACAAGAAAAAAAGCTTTCAGTGGTTCTCTTCAAAATGACATATATGTACAATGATTGGTTCTTGTGCAATAAATAACTGAAAGTGTTCCCAGACTTTATGCACACCCTGTATCATCCTTCACCCCATCCTTACCTCATGGCCCAGGTGTGAGTAACCCTCCCATTTTATTCCATTTCTCCTCCATCCGTTCTCCTACCTGGAGAAAAAGTAACTTCCGAAAGCTAGAGTTTATGTCTATTTTCATCTTTTTTCCTTTTTGTGTGTGACAATCAGAGGTAATGAGCTGTGGTAAGTACTGGCCAGCCACCCAATCTCTTTTGAATAATTTTTTATGAAACAAATACAATCAAAATTCGGTGTAAAAGAAATAGAATTTATCATGATCAGGAAGTTGGGCAAATTTCAGTGATCAGTTATTTTCATCAGAACTGACAGAAAACCAACGTCATAAATTCCAATATCACAAGCATAAGATTAAGAGAGAAAACAAGTATATTGTGTGGTTTCCTGTCCTAAACAGTAAATACTTGGAGGCACAAAATTCATATTTTATGAGAGCACTGTTTTATAATGCAGAATTTAAAGACAATGGAAAAACAAAGTTTTTTTCTGGGAATTTTTCAATCAATGCTCGAAGTTGTACACCAGAAAAGTATCCCATGTCGAATCATAGAAACTGAATAAAATATGAACGTCAATAAAAACACACACATTCAGACTGATACTGATAGTTGTAAGGCCACTGAGCAGATTAAATTTATTTTTGCATTACCTTCCTGCCTAGTAACCTAGTTTGCTGCGTGCTCAATTAAATTGACACTAGGGCTTTCATGTGCTCATCTGCAGTTGAATCAGTGTGTAACAGAAAATTAAGTAACTTTAGTTTTCACACACACTTCAGTTTTAATAATGTCATTAACTTTTGAGTATTGTAATAAAACTCACATGGGCATGCAATGCAGATGTGTATAAATGAATTCATCTCACCATAGTTTTCAATACTGCTTTTGCTACACAGGCATTTGAAACTGTCCATAAATTTCATATTTAGTATCTAATTCCAATACAGTATTTGAAATTTTCCTGCTGCCTACTTTTATTTTTCTTCAAAGAAGTGGACGCTGTATTATTGACCATTAAAAAAAGCTGTCTCCAAACAAGCTGTCCTCTATACCTAATGGTTCCTACCCCTGTAACTAATTCTGCTGCAAAACCTGTTCTGTTGCATCCTCCCACAAAAACATACTCCAGCCCTACCATAGGAAAAACCTATACCATTCAAGACAGGGTCACAGGCAAAGCAACACACATCATTTACCAACTAACATATGTCCATTGCAAAGCCTTTATATTGGTATGACCACCAACAAATTGGCTGAACACATGAGCAGCCAAAGACGGACTGTTCGCCTGGAGGACATCCAATAACATGTGGCAGAGCATACCCTCCAACATGACTCCATGGACCTTGGTACGTATTACACCACATGTATTGTACCTTAGGTTGCTTCTTCAAAAAGAGCAGGGAAAAGGAAACGATGAGGGTTTTAAGGGAGTGGGTAAGGAGTTATTCCAATCCCAGGAGAGGAAAGACTTACCTTGGGGGGAAAAGGATAGGTAAACAAACATACACACCTGCACACATACACACACACACACACACACACACACACACACACACAAAGACGTTGGACAGAGATGCCAGTCGAGGCAGAGGCTCTGTCCAGAGATTTGAGGCAAAGATGTTGACAAATGTTGAGATCTGATGGGCAATTGGAAGAGACAATACGTTCACCCATCTCCAGAGTTCTGAAAGGTTGGTGTCAGTGGCAATTATCCATATAACCCAGATGGTGTAACAATGTGCCAAGATGTGCTGGCAGTGCACCAAGGCGTGTTTAGCCACAGGGTGATCCTCATTACCGACAAACACTGTCTGCCTGTGACCTTTCATGTAAATGGACAGTTTGTTAGTTTGTTGCTGCTCATTCCCACATAGAACACTTCACAGTGCAGGCATGTCAGTTGGTAAATCACGTGGGTAGTATCGTAAGTGGCTCTGCCCTTGATTGTGTACACCTTCCGGGTTACAGGACTGGAGTAAGTGGTGGTGGAAGGGTGCATAGGGCAGGTTTTACAACGGGGGCAGTTACAAGGGTAGGAGCCAGAAGGTAGGGAAGGTGGTTCTGGGCTTTCATAGGAATGGATTAGTAGGTTACGGAGGTTAGGTGGGCGGCGAAAAGACACTCTCGGTGGAGTGGGAAGGATGTGATGAAAGATGGATCTCATTTTGGGCAGGATTTAAGGAAGTCGTATCCTTGCTGGAGAGCCACATTCAGAGTCCGCTCCAGTCCCGGAAAGTATCCAGTGACGAGAGGTGCACTTCTGGAGTTCTTCTGTTGAAGGTTCTGAATTTGGGGAGATTAGGAAGTGGCTCTGGCAATTCGCTTCAGTGCCAGATCAGGAGGATAGCTGCGTGATGTGAAAGCTGTTACTAGGTTATTGGTGTAATAACCACATAGGCCTAACCAATCCTATTTAGACATTTTCCTTGCATTCTCATGCGGTTTTCTTGTACTTTTTCCGATTTTCACCATCCTTAAACCCTTTTTGCACGCCATACCACTACCTAACCCTTGGATACGACGTTGTTGAAAATTAAAGGTGACCACAGTATCAACAACAAACTTTAACAACTTTTTCTATTTCATTTCTTTTTTCATACCTGCGTTACTGTTCATGTTCATCTCCCTCCTGATATGAAAAAAATTGTATAAAATTTTTTATATATATTTTTATAAATTTATTTATATTTTTATTTGTTAATTGCAGCCTGTTACATAGCACATATTTCTCACTTTTCCATCATCCATATATTATGCCTCCCTCACAACATCCCTACAACAACCCCATCCAGTTTTATTTACATTCCCTCTGTAAACATGCTTTCTCCCTAGCCAGATTACACTCCCACATTCTTTTTACTCAGGCTTGTGTGACATTTGGAATCACTCCCAAGGGCCTCACCCTAAAAGTTCCCATCTCTGGCTGTAACCCATCCTTTCATCCCACCCTATACCAATTCCAAACTGAACAATCCATAGCCCTCACCCGCCTAATGCTTAACCTACACATCAACTCCGCCAATGAATACACCTGTCAACTCCTATCCCTAACCAAAATCCTCAACCTTTCCTCTCCCATATCCACACTGCAGTTCAGAACATCCTCCTTCAGGCCAACCACAAATTAGAACAACATGCCACCCACCACCTCAAAAAACTATCCAATTTCCTGGTCACCCACCTCTGGAAAAGCAATACTCTCACCCTCAATAACCTCTCCAATAAACCTCAACCTCCTCTTATTGCACACAAACCCAGTCTCTACCATCTACTAAAACTGCCACTCACAACTCCTCCCCCCCCCCCTCAAACCTCAAAATTCCAATCCACACAATCCAGAACCACAACATCCCAATTCAGTAGTCAACCTCTCCTCTAAAACTCTCTCCTAATCGGAAACCCTGTTTTATCCAAAGGCCTCACCTTATCCCTACTCCCAAATTCAACAAAACAGCCCTTGTCAAAGATTTACTAACCTATACTCGCAGTCTTTGCTGGAGATATCACTTTGCCACGAAGAAAAATAATCCTACTCCTAATGAACCCTGCTTGGAACAGTTCCATCCTCCGTCACAGCGAGACCCACCTGCTCTTCCTCAAAATCACCCTCTTCAAACCATCCAGGAATTCCTTACTTCCAACCTTGCCTCTCAGTCTTTCCTGAGAAACCTTAATCCTACTCCCAACATTACCACAGCTGAATCCCGAGCTATACGTGATCTGAAGGCTGACCATTCCATCATCATTCTCCCAGCCGAAAAGGGATCCATGACCATGGTACTTGATCAGCAGGAGTATGTGGCTGAGGGACTGCATCAGCCTTCAGATAGTACCATGTATACAGTCTGTCAAGGCAATCCCATTCCTGATGTCCAGGCAGAGCTTCAAGGAATCCTCAAAATCATAGGCCCCCTACAAAACCTTTCACCTGACTCCATTAACCTCATGACCCCAGTCCTGGTAGCGGAAAGACTTACCTTTGGGGAAAAAGGATAGGTAAACAAACACACACACACAAACCCACACACACACACACACACACATCCTGTGCTTTGGGTAAGTCAAACAATCTTTATTTTTATACATATTTTTCCCACCAGGAAAGTCTCCTTCTATATATTTATGTATGTATAAAAAGTAGATGAAGATTACTTACCTTGGGGGAAAAAGGATAGGTAAACAAACACACCCATACACATATACACGCACACACACCAAGGCTGACATGTCTTGGCCACCATTGACCAGACGTTTTCAATCTGTGAGAGATCTGCAGAATGTGCTGGCCAGCACAGCAGTCGAACATTTTCCGTATCCAGAAACGCCTGTACAGGACCTATAATACAGGCTTCCAATATCAATTCACCGCGATGTCATCAAACATGGATGCAACCACCATGATGCTGTATACAAAACCTGGATTCATCCAAAAAAGTGATATTTCGCCATTCATGCACCCAGGTTCGTCGTTGCGCACACCATTGCAGGCACTCCTGTCTGTGATGCAGTGTCAAGGATAACTGTAGCCATGGTCTCCAAACTGATAGTCCATGCTGCTGCAAACGTTGTTGAACTGTTGGTGCAGATGGTTGTTGTCTTGCAAAAGTCCCCATCTGTTGACTCAGGGATCGGGACATGGCTACACGATCTGCTACAACCATGCGGACAAGATGCCTATCATCTCAACTACTAGTGATACAACGCCACTCGGATCCAACATGGCATTCCATATTACCCTCGTGAACCCACTGATTCCATACCCTGTTAACAGTCATTGGATCGCGACCAACGGGAGCAGCAATGTCGCGATGCGATAAACTGCAATCGTGATAAGCTAAAATCCGACCTTTATCAATGTCAGAAACGTGATGTTACGAATTTCTAACCCCTTATACGAAGCATCACAACTATGTTTCACCAGGCAATGCTGAAGTTTGAACTTCTTTGCTTTCTACAGTTCTACAGTATGTCTGCCTAAGTGTACTTGCGTCTGTGTAAATGTGTGGGTGTGTGTGTATTTGTTTACCCTCCTTTTTTCTCCCCAAGGTAAGTCTTTCCTGTCCCGGGATTGGAATGACTCCTTATCCACTCCCTTAAAACCCTCATCATTTCTTTTTCCCTCTCCTTCCCTTCTGCAGCTAGGCTGCGAAAGCTTGTATGTGTGTTTGTGTGTGATTTTACTTATTTGTTTCTATCGACGAGCCGGTCCTTTTGGTAAGTCATATATATATATATATATATATATATATATATATATATATATATATATATATATATAGTATAAAATAAAGATTTTTGACTTACCTAAAGTACAGGCTCGTCGATAGGAACACCAAACACACACAAAAACACACAACCATTCGAGCTTTCGCCACCAGTGGTGGCTTCTTCGGGAAAAAGAGGGAGGAAGGAGAGGAGAAAGTGAAGGATACGGGTTTTAAGGAAGTGGAAAAGGAGCCATTCCAATCCCAGGAGTGGAAGGACTTACCTTAGGGGACAAAAAGGAAGGTAAACAAATACACACACACTCACACATCTTCACATGCAAACACACCTAGGCAGACATTTGTAGAAACCAATGAAGTTGGACAGATATACCACTTCAGGCAGAGGCTCTGTCCACAGAACCGAGGCAAAGATATTAAGGATGGTGGGCGGGAATTAGAATTTAGTGGAGGTTGAGACCAGGTGGGCAACGGGAAGAGAGAATGTGTTGAAGGGCAAGTTCCCATCTCCGGAGTTCTGAAAGATTGGTGTTGGTGGGAAGTATCCAGATAACCAGGACCGTGTAACACTGTGCCAAGATGTGCTGGCCGTGCACCAAGGCATGTTTAGCCACAGGGTGATCCTCATTACCAACAAACACTGTCTGCCTGTGACTGTTCATGCGAATGGACAGTTTGTTGCTGGTCATTCCCACATAGAACGCTTCACAGTGCAGGCATGTCAGTTGGTAAATCACGTGGGTGCTATCGCAAGTGGCTCTGCCCTTGTTCGTGTACACCTTCCAGGTTCGGGACTGGAGTAAGTGGTGGTGGAAGGGTGCATAGGGCAGGTTTTACAACGGGGGTGGTTACAAGGGTAGGAGCCAGAGGGTAGGGAAGGTGGTTTGGGGATTTCATATGGCTGGACTAGGAGGTTATGGAGGTTAGGTGGGCAGCGGAAAGACACTCTTGGTGGAGTGGGAAGGATGTCATGAAGGATGGATCTCATTTCGGGGCAGGATTTAAGGAAGTCGTATCCTTGCTGGAGAGCCACATTCAGAGTCCGCTCCAGTCCCGGAAAGTATCCGGTGACAAGAGGGGCACTTCTGGGGTTCTTCTGTGGAAGGTTCTGAATTTGGGGTTTAAGGAAGTGGCTCTGGAAATTTGCTTCTGTACCAGATCAGGAGGATAGCCGCGGGATGTGAAAGCTGTTATTAGGTTATTGGTGTACTGGTTCAGGGATTTGGGACTGGAGCAGACTCGTTTGCCACGAAGACCTAAGCTGTAGGGAAGGGAACGTTTGATGTGAAATGGATGGCAGCTGTCATAGTGGAGGTACTGTTGTTTGTTGGTTGGTTTGATGTGGACGGATGTGTGAAGTTGGCTGTTGGACAGATGGAGGTCGACATCAAGGAAAGTGGCATGGAATTTGGAATAGGACCAGGTGAATTTGAAGGTACCAAAGGAGTTGAGGTTGAAGAGGAAATTCTGGAGTTCTTCTTCACTGTGAGTCCAAATCATAAAGATGTCGTCAATGAAGCTATACCAAACTTTGGGTTGACAGGCTTGGGTATCCAGGAAGGCTTCCTCTAAGCGTCCCATGAATAAGTTTGTGTACGAGGGGGCCATCCTGGTTCCCATGGCTGTTCCCTTTAGTTGTTGGTATGTTTGGCCCTCAAAAGTGAAGAAGTCGTGGGTTAAGAGGAAGCTGGCTAGGGTATTAAGGAAAGAGGTTTTAGGTAGGGAATTGGGTGGTCGGCGTGAAAGGAAATACTGCATCGCAGCGAGGCCCTGGGCATGTGGGATGTTTGTGTACAAGGAAGTGGCATCAATGGTTACAAGGATGGTTTCTGGAGGTAACTGGCTAGGCAAGGATTTCAGGCGATCGAGGAAGTGGTTGGTGTCTTTGATGAAGGATGGGAGACTGCACATGATGGGTTGAAGGTGTAGGTCTATGTATGCAGAGATTCATTCCGTGGGGTCTTGGTAACCGGCCACAATGGGGCGGCCAGGATGATTGGGTTTGTGGATCTCGGGGAGTAGGTAGAAGGTGGGGATGCTAGGTGTCAGTGGGGTCATGAGGTTAATGGAGTCAGGTGAAAGGTTTTGTAGGGGGCCTAAGGTTTTGAGGATTCTTTGAACCTCTGCCTGGACATCAGGGATAGGATTGTGTTGACAAACTTTGTAGGTAGTATCGTCTGAAAGCTGACGCAGTCCCTCAGCCACATACTCCCGCCGTTCAAGTATCACGGTTGTGGATCCCTTGTCGGCTGGGAGAATGACGATGGAACGGTCAGCTTTCAGATCATGGATGGCTCGGGATTCAGCTGTGGTAATGTTGGGAGTAGGATTTAGGTTTCTTAGGAAAGACTGAGAGGCAAGGTTGGAAGTAAGGAATTCCTGGAAGGTTTGAAGAGGGTGATTTTGAGGAAGAGCGGGTGGGTCTAGCTGTGATGGAGGACGGAACTGTTCCAGGCAAGGTACTATTTGAGTCATGTCTTTTGGAGTTGGATCATTAGGAGTAAGATTATTTTTCTTCGTGGCAAAGTGATATCTCCAGCAAAGGCTACGAGTATAGGATAGTAAATCTTTGACAAGGGCTGTTTGGTTGAATTTGGGAGTAGGGCTAAAGGTGAGGCCTTTGGATAGGACAAAGGTTTCAGTTTGAGAGAGAGGTTTAGAGGAGAGGTTGACTACTGAATTGGGATGTCGTGGTTCCGGATTGTGTGCAGTAGTATTTAAAGGTTTGAGGGGGAGTGGAGCTGGAAGTGGGAGTTTGAGTAAATGCGAGAGACTGGGTTTCTGTGCAATAAGAGGAGCTTGAGGTTTACTGGAGTGGTTGTTGAGGGAGAGTGTGTTGAGGGAGAGTGTATTGCCTTTCCGGAGGTGAGTGACAAGGAGTTGGGATAGTTTTTTGAGGTGGAGGGTGGCATGTTGTTCTAATTTCCGGTTGGTCTGTAGGAGGATGTTCTGAACTGTGGGTGTGGATGCGGGAGTGGAAAGGTTGAGGATTTTGATTAGGGATAGGAGTTGACAGGTGTGTTCATTGGCGGAGTTGATGTATAGATTAAGGATTAGGCGGGTGAGGGCTGTGGATTGTTCTGTTTGGAATTGGTGTAGGGCTTGATGAAAGGTTGGGTTACAGCCGGAGATGGGAACTTTTGGTGTGAGGCCCTTGGGGGTAATGCCAAATGTTAGACATGCCTGAATAAACAAAATGTGGGACTGTAATCTGGCTAGGGTGAAAGCATGCTTGCGGAGGGAATGTAGGTAAAACTTGATGGGGTCAAGGTAGGGTAACATAATGTATGGAATGGAAAAGTGAGAACTATGCGTTGAATAAATGACTACAAAGTGATTAGAAAGGAAAGAAAAATAAAATAAAAAAAATTATAATTATAATAAATAAATTATAAAATAAGAAGGTGGATAGATAGCGAAAGGAATTCAGCAAAGAAAATAGAAATCTATAAAGTTGTTCAAGAGAGTTGTTGAAGTTGAACCTGGTGGAAACTGAGATCAACTGCAGTTGGTTAACAACGTAATGCACAATAGTTTGGTGGTTGTATTGGCGTCAGGCAGTGCAGGCAGACAGTGTTTGTTGGTAATGAGGATCACCCTGTGGCTAAACATGCCTTGCTGCACGGCCAGCACATCTTGTTCAAATGTTCAAATGTTTGTTAAGCTTATGGGACTTAGCTACGGGGCCATCAGTCCCTAAACTTACAAACTACTTATGAACTACCTTACACTAAAGACGGCACAAATATCCATGCCCGAGGGGGGATTCGAACCCCCGACCGTAGTGGCCGTGCAGACCGTGACTGGAGCGCCTCAGTCTCCTTGGCCACCGCGGCCGGCCCAGCACATCTTGGCACAGTGTTACACCGTCTGGGTTATCTGGATACTTCCCACCAACACCAATCTTTCAGAACTCCGGAGATGGGAACTTGCCCTTCAACACATTCTCTCTTCCCGTTGCCCACCTGGTCTCAACCTCCGCTAAATTCTAATTCCCGCCCACCATCCTTAACTTCTTTGCCGCGGTTCTGTGGACAGAGCCTCTGTCTGAAATGGTATCTCTGACCAACTTCTTTGGTGTCTACAAATGTCTGCCTAGGTGTGTCTGCATGTGGATGTGTGTGAGTGTGTGTATATTTGTTTACCTTCCTTTTTGTTCCTTAAGGTAAGTCCTTCCACTCCTGGGATTGGAATGGCTCCTTTTCCATTTCCTTAAAACCCGTATCTCTCCCTTTCTCCTCTCCTTCCTTCCTCTTTTTCCCGAAGAAGCTACCAGTGGTGGTGAAAGCTCGCATGTTTGTGTGTTTTTGTGTGTGTTTTATGTTTCTGTCGATGAACCTGTACTTTAGGTAAGTCAAAAATCTTTATTTTATACATATTTTTCCCACCTGGAAAGTCTCCTTATATATATATATATATATATATATATATATATATATATATATATATAATATAATATAAAAAATAGACGAAGATTACTCACCAGGCGAAGGAGCACAGGTGTGACAGCATCACAAATAAATAAATGAATACACACACACACACACAATCGCAAGCTTTCGCAACCCAGTTGCGTGAAACAATCCCAAAAAATTGTATTCCTATTCTTTACTATCAGCGGTACAAAACTAAGATAAGTACTGCCTAGCCAATCTATCTCTTTTGAAGAATATTTTAGCATCTCAGAGGAGAACTTCACAACAGTTGTTAAAGAGGAACTTGTGTATAGGCTTTCATAGTTTTTTAGGGTTCCAGACTTAGGTCAGCAAAAACAGAAGCCTTGTTGGATCGCTCTGTCAATAAACTCAGTTCTTCTAGCCAAGATGTCAAATTTAAGTAAAGTCATTGTTGAAAACAATAAATGTTCATAAAGTTTTTCAAACTAAAAGTGAAATTAGTTTAAGTCTGTACTCTGGAACAATGTGTTCATCAAGTTAAGACTGTGGTGTAAATAAATTTCTGAGAACACTTCTATTGTTGAGATGAGAAATAGTAATAATAATAACAGTGCCATGTATTAGTTCTAGAGTGTAGTACTAAACTGTTTATCTCTCAAAAGTATATGCTGAAGTATTAGTATCTAACAGTGTTGCATTGGGGACAATGTAGTTATTCTGTATGCAGTGCTCCCTATTATTGAAAACTCAACAAATGCTGAAAGTCTAGTAATTCAATCAACAGAGCAATTCATGTATGTTTAAATAAGACGTCATGGTGATGTCAATGTGTGATAAAGTAAGTCTGAGTAATCGTTGAAGGAATGGCATCATGATCGTCTTATAAAAATTTCCAATAAATACAGTATTTTCAGGGTTAAATTTTACTTGCAATGCCAGCAGTTTAGTTTGCTATTGTTGGCAATGAACTATTTGCTTTAGGAGGATGATTAATTTACTGACCAGAACAGAATAAATTATTTTTTTCAATGTGAACATAAAGAATTAACTTATTCCCCTCATTCTATGTGACTGATTTTTGACAAGTATTCAACGGCCGTTGCCAACATCAGCACACCACGTCGCTGCTGTAAGTAAAATTGAAACCTTTCCTGTAGTGTGTTACACCATAGTTATGAGAATTAAAAAAAAATGCAGCAAAGCCATAATTAGTTCTTTGGTGTACTATGTAACAAACATCACCTCACTTTGTCTTTCCCTGTACTATGGTGTTTCCAAGGCATTCCTAAACAGAATGCACTCAAAATGTATTGGGGATACACCGAAATCAGAAAGGGAACTACATAAATTTGATTTTCTTTGCAAAGATTTTTTATGTAAATTAGAGCATTGATTGATGCGAATGAATATCGTTATGTTTTAAATTCGAATGTTCTCTATCGAAACAACCAAAGAAACGTCACTACGCTGTGAATATGCAAAGTGTAATTAGCACTTGCCTTTCAATGTTAGTTTGTATTTGCAGAGATAAGATTGGGGCTCTTAATTCAAAATACTTCTGTTACTGAGGGAATACGCACAACACAATCATGTACTGTTTCTTTGCAGCACTACAAAACCAATAGCACCTTTAGTGGTTCGTTGCTGTTCTATGCCATAACCATCGAAAAGAAATTTAAAAAAAATTAAAAAATGCAGCAGTTCTTTGGTACAATACGTAACTAACAGGGCCTCTTTTTGTTCTGTACAGTACTAAACCATTTTCTAGGCATTCCTAAACAGAATGGACTCAAGATGTAATAAGTGCACACCAAAATCAGAAAAGAAACTACATTAATTCATGTTTCCTTGCAAAGAATAGACACAAAGGAGTATCGTTATGCTTTTAATTCAAATGATACCCGCAGATAGAAGCACTTTTTTTTATTTCTGTGGCATTGAAAGGTATGCAGGATACAGCTAGAAAGAAAAAAAAATTGTGACATACCTAGAATAAATTTTACTTGCAGTGGCAGTGGTTTAGTATGTTAACATTGGCAATGAAATTTGCTTTAGGGGGAGCATTAATTATTTTTTCATTATCAACACAAAGAATTATTCCCTTCACTGTGTGTGTCTGATTTTTCAAAAAGGATTCAACGGCTATGCCAACATCAATACACTACACCGCTGCCATAAGGAAAATCGTAGCCCTTGTTTCATTGTATTACACCTTAGTTATGTGAATAAAAAACACAGCATCACCATCTATTAGTTATTTGGTATAGTATGTAAGAACAGCGTCTCTATCGGATCTTTGCTATACTACACTGCAATTCAAGCATAGCATACACCAGAAACTAGAAATTACAATATCTTTTGTTCCCCTGATCCGATTTTTATGAAATGAAGCTTATATGTTGCCCCAAGATACCCTATGTTGACCTATGAAACCCCATAAAGTTCGTATAGTACTCTTGGAGATTTGGTGTGTCACACCATACTTATAAGCATAGTATACACATAAAACTTCAAATTACAATATCTTTACTTCCTCTCATTTGATTTTCATGAAATGAAGCCTATGTTACTCTCCAAACTATTCTCAATTTACTTGTGGAAACCCATGAAAGTCCGTGTAATACTTTTGGATATTATCCTCAACAAATAGACATACATGATGGTTTTAAACAAATGATTAAATTATGATATCAAATTGGAAAGTCCAGGTTGGAATAAATAATATAGTGAGGACAGTTTACTACTCACCGCAAAGACGTGGCGACGAGCTGCGACAGGCACATACAAAAGACACACACATACAACACATTCAGCTATCGGCCATGGCCTTCTTCAGAAATAGAGCACTCACGCAATCACACAGGCACACAACACAGTCATACAACCATCACCTCCGACTGCCACACTTCGAATGTGTGTGTCTTTTGTATGTGCCTGTCGCAGCTCGTCGCCACGTCTTTGCGGTGAGTAGTAAACTGTCCTCACTATATTATATAAATTATGATATCTTTATTTTCTCTGATCCAAGTGTAATTATTGAAACCTTTATGTAACCGCGCAATTGCGCAGTTCGTCAAGTAGTTTCGGAGTTAAATATGTTCAAAGAGACATACAAACATGATGATTGTAGATAAAAAATTTCAAATTACGATATTCCTTTTTTCTGTTGTCCAATTTTTATGAAATGAAGTCTATATGTTGTCCAGAGTTATGCTCAAGTTACCTGTGAAAACCCCATGCAAATTTTTGAATTAGTTTTGGAGATACGAGGTTTTTAATAGTTACTGAAAACACTTAAAACTTTTTTTTTTTTACTTCTCCATGATCTGATTTTGATAAATTTATGCCTATATGTTGCCCCAAACGTTTCTCATGTTTCCTGTGAAAACAGCATGAAGATTCGTCCAGTAGTTTCGAAGATTGAAGTAACAGTGACAGGCTTACATTTACATATTTATTATTAGTATAGAGTAGATGACATGGCCCTTCTGTGAAACAGTAGCATGCTGTAAGTGTTACATATCTATGCTGCTGATCAAATCAGCTGTAAAATGCTCAGTACTTTCCGAACAACACACACTGTCTTCTTTACATAAAGTTCATTTCTAACTTATGTTTTCATTGGGCTTTCAAATTTTCCACAAGTATTACATTCAAGCATGTGTTGCAGTCTTTTACTACTTACATCCACCTGAAATCATAACTGGTATGTGTACTTTTTGGAGATTCTTGTTCACAGTGCATTACCTTTTTGTTTTCCTTTCTGTATGGAACTGGATGCAATCAGAAAAAGCATAACAGTAGGCATAGGGAAATTTTTGTGTTTACACTAGGACTTGGGAAAAATTGTTAGGATATGTTAAAAAAATTATAATGAAAGAAATACATTTTATGAAACTATTGTATATATGTGTATTTACATAAGATTTATAATTTTGTGTATATACATTCACATCCAGTTTTATACTGTTCCTTTCCCTCAATTCTTCCAGTTTTGCTTCAGATTTTCCATTTACAATCAGGAAGTATCTACTGCCATATTTTCTTTATGTCTTGTCTTCATTGTGGATGAATAGCACACAAGTATCGTCTTACAGCGTAAGATGAACATTCAGTAGTAACATATATTTTTAACAAACTTTCAATACTGAGATCTTTATAACACTGATAAAATTATTCAGCTACATATTTACATGTTACTTCTAGTAACTATTTACAAGAAATTTACATAAATCAGGATGCTCATTTGTGAGAGTCCATACAACAACAGTAAACTTATTAAAAGAAACCGTTTTATTTGTTATTGTGCAATGTTTGTAGTAAATTGGACCGTGTTACACATACTCTTATTGTCGAACAAAATTTTACATCGCATAATCACATTTCATACAGCAACAGCTGATAAAGTACCTATAAAAAGCTACTAGATAATAGAAAACAAATATAGTTTCTGTATTTTATCGCATAGAAACAAACTGCATATAATATCCTCAAAAAATGTTCAGTCTACCTGGAGTGTAAGATGATAAGTATTTTTGTTACAACAAAATGATACAAGGATGAAGTACATAAAGATTAATCAATATAATAATCAATGTATGTAGTGAAACTGATACATCTTGAAATATAAAACACACATTGTTCATGTTATGGGCTGATATGACTCTCCATTTTGTTGTAAAATATACACGATTAAATGGTACAGGAAGTAAAATATTATAAATTAATTCATTTTGAATAAAATTGTCATTATTAAATTAACACCAAAAATAACAAATCAGTACTCCTGAAGTTGAATGACACTATCCATTAAACAGATATTTAAATTACTAAACTGTTTCATTTTAAGCTAGTAGCAAACTTATTAAGGCCAACTTAATATCTGAGACCTATATTAGAGACAAAATAAAAAACAGAATTAAACTTCTCAATATTTTTGAGAAGGTGAGGTTACTTACTCACCACAGAGACATCTGATAAGCCGCAGAAAAGGCACAAATAATAGAATACAACATTAGAGCTTTCGGCTGTTGAGCCCTTCATCTCTCTCTCGCTCTCTCTCTCTCTCTCTCTCTCTCTCACACACACACACACACACAGTATGCGATAATCAGCAAGGCAGAGGCGAGAGCATTCAGTGGTGGAGGTGAGGAAATGGAAATGGGGAGGGAAGAGTGGTAGAGGCAGGAACTAGCAAAGGTTCAGGCGTGGGAGATTGTGGGAACCTAGGATATATTGTAGGGAGAGTTTCTACCTGAGCAATTCACCTGCGTATCTGGAGACAGCAGTTGTGTCTGTGTGAGTCTGTTTATGTTTGTGTCTCTCTAACCAATTGTGTTGTATTGTATATTTATTGGTCTTGTAAATGAAGGCCTTAACAGCCGAAAGCACTGGTTTGTGCCTTTCTGTGGCTCATCGGAGGTTTCTATGATTAATAAGCAACCTATCCTTCTAAAAAATATTGTTGAATCCTTCCTGGAATTCCCATTGTTTGAATTAAATTTCTTTTATAAAGAGACATCTAAATGACAATGCCATTTGCTACGTCATGTTCCAGCTACAGTACTGCCATCAGATATACATGTATACAGGAAATTGTTACTTTGAATGATTTAATAAATGACAAGAAATCCTTTCACTGTAGTTTAAATGTTATGCAATGTATAAGGTGACAATCATATCCTTGTGTCATTTTCATCACATTTATGTATTTCTGTAACAGAATGCATACACAAATAACACTCCTCTCTCTTCGCTTAGCCCTAATGACGAACATGAATAACACAAATTTGAGATACTCGATCTCAGTGAGACAAGTGACAATGAAGTCATAAGATACATTTCTAGCATTTAATAGTTGACTTATTTATGTTATGTTTCTCTGTATCTGAGATCCTACAATTTCATTTATAGATACGTTCTCTATTTATCACCTAGTGACATCTCAGACTCAGGTTATCTATCAGCATGACATATCTGAAGTATATATTTGCTTCTATTTTTAATTTGGTTCTCATTACAATCAGAACTTTGTTTGTATTCAGAGACAAAATTAGCAAGTTGTACAGAGCAAATACACTTGCTCTTTCTTATGAATTCACGAGTAATATTTTACCCTGCAGTGTTTTATAACAATGATACTAATCAAACAACTTTTACACAGGTTCTCACCTGATGAGTGCACAGAAAATGGATTTTGTTCTCCAACCCTGTGAATGAGCAGTAAATGTGTGTGTGTGTGTGTGTGTGTGTGTGTGTGTGTGTGTGTGTGTGTGTGTGTGTAGGGGGGGGTTATTATTATTTATTTAAGGAGGTATATTAAATTCAGTCAATATTATCCAGATTTTCCCATGACAGGTATAACTGAAACAGCAGTGATGAAACATTACACCATTTAGTCAGCTTTCAAATTACTTGACTGAAATTTAAACACTCTGTCCATATATAATTTAGGATGAAGGCCCTTCTGCGAAGTCAGTCCATTCTGAATATAGAATTCACACCAAAATAACTTCACAAAGCAAATAAGGAGTTTAGCACAGTTCATGATGCAAAAAATGCATGAGCACTCATAAGCCGTGTCATGTCTGAACAAGTTCCTTTAGTAGACTAAATATGAAGAATAGTTATCTGCAGCTTTCTGCCACCCGCAGTAAAACTCACATACATCTTAGGATGGATCCTGAAACTGAATTTTCCTGATTTTGTAATAACAATAAAGGAATGCATTTCACATTGTGAAATTAGCCAGGACTTTTTTCACTTGAATCTACTTCAAAATATTGATCATACTCGTGCCACCCAACACAGGAAATAAGAGATATATGTTCAATGGATATTTACACACATATTTTGTCATCTCATAGTGTTGGGTTCTTCGTACAACATCAAGAGAGCAGAGTGCTATATTAATTTCTGGACTTTCTCAAAAAAACACGACTAGCTCAAAATTGCTAACACATTTGGGGACACAGTTCTATTTGGACTTATCATTTGTTTCAAAATAACATTTCCGAATTTCAAGCATCTGTTGTACATGAATTATTTGTGAGGCTAAGTCAAGAAGCAGAAATAATGAACACTTTTATTTGAGTCCATTTTCATTCAATTTCAACACAAAAAGGGGTTTGATCCCCACTTCTCCAAAATGTGTGCCTTGTACTTTGGACAGTGTGCAAACTCACACAGTAACTCACCAAAAAGTCGTCCAATATCTGTCATACCACACTGAGCTAAATTCCAATTTTTATTAGCCAAAAAGCAGCAGTCTACTCACTATCCATCAATATGGTATGAAATAATAAAAATAACTCTTCCCTAGATGTTTCATGTTCTGATAATTTCTGTTGGTCCAAATGAGGTTACTAACTGACATATGAATAGATTTGCACCATTATAACTGCAACTCTTAATGAAAATTAAGTATAGCACCCAACCTAACAAGGAATAGATCTTTGTTCATGTTATAATAAACATTTAAGCACTTTTATAATTACCTACATGAAAATGGAACCGAAACAAATGTCTTCACTATGCTCACCTTTTTAGGGACCCGCTTCTTGACTTAGCCTCATCAGCAATACTACCATCCCTAGACATGTATCAGTTCTGATTTATATTTAACCTGTCAATTAGAAAAGATCTGTATTTTTGTTTGACTAAGTGACTTTTGCATGAAAATGACACAGGATTACTTCTTACATATGGTATGTGGTGTAAGGCTATCTACATCCTCACATGATGTACATGGCATCTGCAATGAACATCAAAAAATATAGAATTTGATTATACTATGTTACACAGAAATTATCATTTTTCCCCCTTTTTGTTTACTTTTGAAATCGGTTTGTTTTAGGTACTGAATACTTAGGACAGCATTCAATAATAATTATGTAAATACACATTACCAGGTATAGCATTAAAAATATGACATTGTTCACTGAGGTTCCAGTACCGTTGTGTATTATAATATCTCAACCAATGTTGTTGGGAGTTACTGATACTCCAATTATGTGCTATCAATAAACAACAACATAAATAAAAAAATGTTGTTTTCAACCCACATTTAGTTTATAACCTGCAAGGTTTCTTAAAATCTGTGTTTTATTTCAAATGTATCAGTTCATATTTTTTTATCTAAAAAAAAAAAAAAAAAAAAAACCCAAACACATCCGTAAGTCTAGCTGTACTTTAATTTATTAGCCTATTTAACTGACATGATGAATCAATCAAACAATACAAACAATTATGGGTTAAAAGTTTTTATAACTGATGAGTGTCAAAATAAAAAACTAAATTCAGAAGCAATTAATTGGTAGACTACACCTACTTTAAAAAATCACATATTAGTGGATAGTTTTCTTGCAGTGTAAATCCTGTCACACAGCTACCAAAGTAATGAAAACTCTTAATGGCAGTCACAACACAGAGATTCCATCAGTATGTACCTGAGAATATATTTCAAACCTGTAATGACTCAGGAAAACCTGTCAGTCAGATACCAATACCATATGCAAACTTTACATATATTATTCCAACACTAGCATTTTAACATTTAACCTACCATACTCAATCTGTAACATGCTGCAGACCATCAGACAAAGAAATTTAAATTGTGTTACAGAGAGAATACACACAAGGTTCTTCAAACACTTATGAGTGTTGTAGAAGTTCACCACTGTTTTAAGACAAGTTGGTTCCACTGAGGTACTACAACAAATTCATTTTTTTAAATTTAAATTTAAAATGAAGATGGTGATATATCAAACTCAGTTCATGCTTGCTGCATATCACTCACTATATGCAGCAAATAAGCTGCCATCACAGTTTATCTGCATATTCTGGCTATCAACCACATCGCAACTGAGGAACCATACACCATAATACAAGTATAAACAGCTGTGAATAAAACATTGAGTTACCTGCTTTACTAATGCCACAGCCCTATCAAGCATGCATAATGTTCTGCTAGTAAAATTTAACTTTGTGCGTTGTGAATGAAGTCTTTTCAATATTAGCTGAATAAGATTAATTTTTATTGGTTTTACCATTTTTGTGGTTTTACTCCGTGAGACTGGAAAAAAATGGAGATGATTAGGGCACAACTTCATACAATTTCAGTAACATGGACTGCATTGATATATTTATACAACAAACTGTGTTAATGATGATGTGAGCATTGCAGAGTACATTCTGCATAGTTCTTGTATATGGCAAATGTGATATAATATGCCAATATTTTTCTTAGTACTAAATGAATAATGAAATACTTCTGAAGGAATAAACTCAGCCCCTGCTATATCAATTCAAGATATAACTCAAACTTTTAGTCATTAAAAATGATCACTATAAAGCTCTAAAGTTTCACAGTTGTTAATTTTATTCTGCACCCTGGTTTTTGCTTAAACGCCAACTGCTATGACTAAGACACAACTAGTACCCTCATTTAGTCATCTTTTGCATTCCTATTTGTTTGTTTTCTCCAGTCTATATGTAAATAGCAGAAATGTTCATGAATTCAATATTATGATTCTGGATGAACCGAGCATTTTTATCTATATTCCTTGAGTTAGTCATTGAACAAGGATATAACACCTCTTGATACTGATTAAAGCTGTGTAGATGACTAGAGGCATAAAAAATTCAGAAATATGAATTAGTCAGCTATTGCTGTACTCATAAGTACTGTGTTCAGTATTAATGGCAATGAAGAGCATATGGTGAATAACCTGCTATGAACTATTTCTAAGAAAAAAAAGCACCAGATACATTCATGGGTGTGCTGTAACAAATAACATAATTAAAATGTTGTAAGGCACAAGCCTTCTCAAGTAAACAACCATATTAAAAACAAAATCTCTGTTCACAATATCATCAAACATTTCATACACACTCATCATCCCTTCTTAACTGAATACATATAAAAGTTAGGAGTTAAATGTTCAACTTTTCAGGTCACCATGTAACAAAAGTATGTCCAGTGCTTTAGTAGCAGCACAGCATGGTTTCATCTTAGTCTGGAAATTGCAGTAAATTCTTGCTGTGTTTGAAAGTTGGTTAAATCTTTGAATTTGATAACAATATAATGATATTAAAAGTCTCTTCTTTCAATTCTCAATTTCTTATAAATTACAACACTCTGAGAGAGTACTTATTTACAGTTACCAAACTCCCACAAATGTCCTACAATTTATAACTGCTTTTGAAGCAAACTGATTCTTGACAAAATATGAGCGAATAATTTTTCATTTTGAGGAAGGCTATAATCAGTCTTCTTTATTGTGCTGTATATCACTAACATCTCCCTGTATGAAGTTTAGGCCAGTTAATTCCATACTTCATACAAAAAAGAACATAGAACAACAGAATAACCAACATATTTGGTTCACTTGAAATGCTCCTCCTGTGCCACAAGAATTTCACGATATGCATTATCTTAGCACGCATCACAATATCCAGTATAAATACAGACATCCTATACGTCCACCTCCTTTTGTCATAGACAAACACACTATATTACAACGCCGTTTGAGTTCTTTTTCATGATGGATGGTGTGTGGCCCGACCTTTCTTGCTGCTCCCAAAGGTAAACCAGGTGCCCATTTTCCGGCCCAGTGAATTGCTGGAACTGTGGCTTGCTGATGAACTTAGGTTGTGATGACTCGCATCTAGGTTATTTACAGGATGTGAAGAATCACGTTTGTAACTTTTCCCTATAAAACAAGATGGGTACTTTATTAATACACTTGAGGTAAATCATAAAATAGTTCTCAGCAACGGTATAACAGAAACACACATTTGATTAAGCATATACCTTAAAATGACACTAACTCTTCCACAAGATTATTATCTGTATCAAGAATTTGTCTATTATTTTGCATGTATTTATTCTAAAAACTGTCATTATTATCAACTGAGTTTACAAGACACTTCTGTTGTTTGCTATTGTGATCATTAAATATTCTGTCTCAGAAATGTATGTTACCTAGCTGCTCACAAATGACTGCTCTATTATGATGTTTTAAATTGTAGTCAGTCTATTCTGAAAAAGATTCATATTTACTTTCAACATAAAATTGCTAAATCCTTGAGCTAGTAAAATGTGGCAACCTAGGGCAGCCCTTTAGAAACACATTCTCAGGTATTTTCAGAATTTTGTGATTAAAACTAGCACTCATTAATAATACATAAAGACAGCAGAAGACAGGAATTGATCTCAGATGTGTTGATGGACGGTCTCATCCAAAAACACTCCTTTTCAATGTATCCTAGGCATGTTTCATAGGATTCATGCCTGAAGAACATGTTGGCTTTTCTAATCTTGCGATGTCATTATCATGAAGGAACCCATTAACATGATGTGCAAAATGAGTGAGAGATTGTCCATTAAGAAGGACCCATCACTGAAATGCTGCCAATATGGTTGGCACTGTACACTGGAGGATGTCATCCCTGTACTATACACCCATTTGATTTCCTTCTGTAACAACCAGTGGTGTACAATAGCCCTACATAATGCTCTACCCCAAAACGTCCGGGAAACACCACCTTGCTGCACTCTCTGAACTGTTTTGTCTGAGCTGTTCAGGTTGCTTCCAAAAACATCTCTTGATGATTATCTGGTTGAAGGCAGATGCAAGATCTGTTACTTGGAGTCAGTTCTGATGATTCCATTCAGTGTGCTGTTGTGCCCACTGCATGGTGTGCAAGTGTCAAGGATGTTGGGAGTGAAGTTGAACATCCTGCAGTCTATTACATACAGTTTGAGTTGAAACATGACATCCCATGGCTACAGTATGGTGACATTCTCATAGTTACTGCAAACAGAAATCATTAAGCAGCAGTCATTAGCTGCTTTGGTAGCCTTTGGGTGGCCAGGGCGAGTCAAGTCAGTGGCAGTTCCTATATCTCCGTACCTCTTCACTTTATTTCATCCCTCTGTAAGCTTCCCTTGATGAGAGTCCTTCCTAACACAAAATAACAACACAGATATGATCAAAACTCCAGAACTGAACTTCTAGGTGCAGCACTACAGTCAACACAAGCAGTGTACTTCCTTCCTGGTGTTATGACTGGAACTTACCAGCCGTCTCACCCACTCATTCACATTGGCACTGTTAATGCATGGTTGTTGACATATTTGTGCAATTTGAGTGACATCTATGGACAATCTCAAGAAACTGTACTCTTGATGCTATATACACGGTCAACATCAGTGTTCATTTTTGATGTGTGTAAATAGTTGTGTTATAGTTTTGGGGCCATGGTCCCCAGAATATTTTTACTTGGGTTGCATATTCAAAAAGTTCAGTAACACTGCTCCAGAGATTTAAGAGTTACACTCTTATACTTATCAAAGCTTTTATAATATAAAATATTTATTGCAAACTAGCTTAATTCCCACAGCTTCACATGCATTGACTGGAAGATCTGCATTGGTTGTTTCTACTTCTAACTATAAATTTGCATAGATCTATCTTTAAAAATGCTTTCCTAATCAAATATTTTGATGCAACATGCCATCCCCTATTGCACCATTGATGGCAGTATTCAAAACATCCCGAAATATTATTATTATTATTCTAACCATGGTTCCAAATCAAAATTTTCACATTTCTAGTATCAAAATTGTCTTAGTAGCACCTTTAAAAGATTTTTCCCTTATTTCATCAGCTTAATGGTTGAATTTCCAAGAATATTGAAAAACTCGTTTTTAAAATTCCAATCAAAAATCTAAATCTGAAGTTTTGTATTTCTTGCTTCAAAACTGCCTTAATAGCAACATATTTTCAAAAAACCGTGCATCCCCTATCCCCCCCCCCTTTAGGGATGGGAATATCGAAAAATCGCTGATGCCCACAGTCTAAGATAAACGACGTCTACAAATTTCAAGTTTCTATCATCTGTAGATTCATTTTTTACCTCCGTTTTCTGTCTTTTAGGAATGGAACGAGAACGCGAAATTTCTTTCTTATGCTTTGGCATCTTTCTTGTTAGTTTTACTTTTCAAACTGCAATATGCTCTTATTTTTCTTTATTCATACATTTGTTGCAGAAAAACAACTGAAGAATGTGAATCACGTTTCACTGTATATAACCTCTTTGTTATTATAGTGTCAAAAGACATTGCATTTTATTTACGCTGACAACTTTCAACCACTATATCTTCAGCCTTCTTGTAGCTATTGACACAGAACTACTATGGTGTACAACGCTGTTATGGTGTACAATGGGAGACTGTACTAAAACAATATGGAGAGATCATTCGTCTCCATTTTGTAGTTCTTGATGAAGAGCATGCAGAATTTCATATAAGTCGGTAACTTTCAACTCCCATATCTTCCACCCCCTTATTGTTATCAACCCTCTACCACCATAGTGCACAATGGGAGACTAATACCTACTACCCCATACAAACACTAATAGTTTGTGATGGTAGTTTTGGCTGCAGAGTGAAATATAGGCATTTAATTTATATAACATAAGGAAACAGTATCTCTGTTAGATGGAGAATAAGTACCTCGTGGTTTGCTCGGTGGTCGACGTCGCTGGCAGCGAGCAGCCATTCTGGCAAGTTGTCGGGCAGCTGGTGCAAACTCCAACCCTTCACGAGCATCCTTATCTACGAGACGACGTTCTTCTGCAAGAGCCTGTAGCCAGCGTGTCTTTTCTGCTGCTGAGCGGCACGCAAAAACAAGTCCTCTTTCCCGACCCGAACAGACTATTCTTACACAGTGCCTCACTGCTACTCCCAGCTGAGGATCTACAAATTCATAATACAGCATTTAACTATATTTTGTTCACATCAAAAATTCCACAATGTACCAGTGGTAAACTCTGACTTATAGATGTTTGGTTCATATACTTTAACGGTTTACTCATTAACCGGCGAGTACTCGTGCATGAGCATTTTGTCACAGTAAGTTTAAAACAATCAGCATTTAACTAATTTTAAATAGTCAAATTTGTGTGTTTTCTTACAAATGCAACTAGAAATACTTATCTAAACATATTAAGTACATTACAAAATGTTCTCTGACTGTCAGAAAAATTCTATACACGTGATCAATCGCGTAACTTTTAAAGGCGCCAGTTCTCGTGGGTTAAAACAATAAGAACAGATGAATACAATCTTCATTGAATGAAGAGTCCCTTGGGGAGTAGTGTGTACCACGACCATAAAATACTTAATAGCAAAAGCAATTTCAGATGTTTAGTCAACTTTGCATATTGATTTCAACTATGTTAATAGTCGTCATCTGGGCATTTACAATCAGAGATACGAAACTGAATGAGAGGCACTGAATTAACATTTGTGCCATGGCTGGGATTCGAACCTGGGACCTTCTGCTTACTAGTCAGGTGCTATACCACTAAGCCACTGTGACTTAATGAATATGGTGACTGCACAGACTGTCTTAAGGCACACCTCCCCCCACCACACAAACTTCAGTTCCGCCTCATTTCCCCTATGTAACATGTATCAATGTTGCCGAGACTCTCCAACAGCAGAGAGTGAGACATATCTTAAGGCAGTCCATACAGTCGCGATATTCATAAGTCATCGTGGCTTAGTGGTATAGCGCCTGCCTAGTAAGCAGGAGGTCCCAGGTTCGAATCCCAGCCATGGAACAAATAAAAATATTCAGCCATTTTATACAACATATTGTTGTACAAAGTTGTGACTTTGTATAGGAATGATAAGAACATCTTTGTTCAGCCCCAGTCATGTTCAGTCTTGTTTTGTATAACTTCATTATAAAGATTGGCTTAAGAAATATTGCACTAAATGCCTGAATATTTCATTTACATTTTCAATTGTGACTATGCCAGTCTTACTGATTGTAAATGCACTGATGATGATTGTAACATAGTTGGAACTGATATGCAAAGTTGAATAAACATCTAACATTAAAACAAGTTGAAATTTCTTTCAGCATTAACAATATTAATTAGTAATTTCCAGGGTGATCAATGTCATCAGAGCCTGATTCACAGTTTGCAGATACATACTCAAAAACCAGAAAATTATTCACAATTAATTAAAACACATTTTTAAATATACCATGTAATAGATTTCATAGTAATTTCACTATTTAAAGCAATGCAATACAATACAATTTCAATCTAAGAACAATAATATGGTGTTGTAAAACAGAAAACATTTAATATAACTATCAACCACATTACAGATTTACAGAAAAATATTTGAGAGTGCAAAGAGTGTCAACAACTGCCATACACTAGTTTCTGAATGAGGCAAGTTTTCAGAGTGAGGCTTTCTCTGCTAATCAGTGTCCGAGAGGCGGCGGCACTGCTGCAGCCGAGGCCGCTCACACACGCATACTGTGGTGCATGCTTTAGACAGGCATAATGAAAAATACTGACAAGGGCTGCCTTCCAAAGCAGAAAACATGCACATATTCACACAAACACAAGACTTTGTGTAGAGTCCAATATGCAAATACAGATCTACAGAATCAACCTTTGCTGAAATGAGCAAAAACTATGTTATTTAGCAGACAGAAAATGGCACATGTTCAGACGGTATGCACAATGACAGGGCAAGGAGGAAAAAAATGTGTGTTAAAATTAAATTGAAGGGAAGACAAGCTGAAACTTATAAGCTTTTGAGGAGTTTGATGCAAAAATGAGATGTAAGTTTTTCAACGCTTATTTCCTTTAGCCCTAACACCTCAGTAATATAAAGAACTTCTGTAAGGTACAACACCAATTATGAACTGTTGATCAGATCACAGTTTTTGATCCATCTGCTGTGCAATTTCATCTGTCTGTACACCACTTTGGTCTTCATCACAGACTTTTACACAGGCACTTATAAAGTTTCAATGACACTGTCCAACATTTCCTATTCTAATTACTGCAGGCCTTCAAATAATGCACAATCCTTGATGAAGATATTTTTCACACCAGAAACCAATTATAACAAGCTCTTTGTAACTGACACTCAAACCATTACTGACATTTGCTGTGTTACCCATATGCCACAGCAGCTCATAAAATGGGACATATATCACATGTATTCTCCATATGATTCAAGAGCTGCATATAATGACAAAGAGAACACTCAAGCACACAATGATAAAATATGACAACTGGAGATGGCATCTTCCATAGACTACCATGATAGGAGTCATCCAACAAAATAGTAAGTAATTTCACTGATCTTTAGACCTGAAACTGCCTGTACATATGTAATCTCCCCTGGCATTTCAATGTTTTCCCTTGAGGTTTCCTACTGTCTTGTGCTGTTTTGTGTAACGAAGCCACTGAGGGAGCATTTTCGTGTCCATTTTACTATGAAAAATTGAGTTTATAAGACACATGTTACCAGCAGTTTAATTAGAATTCTAACAGCTACTGTCCTTATGATTTGATTTGTTACACATATGTAAAGGTTTCTCTTCAACATCATCATTATTGAGAACAATATTGATAAAAGTGGCATCAGTTAACTCCAAACTATAATGGTTTACCCTTTACTAACATGTGAATAGATATCATGTAGGCATTTTTAATTAGAAAAAGCTAAACACACCTTTTCCATCAGGCACATCAATAACTTCACTTGAATCCAGAAGTATTCTTCCCTTATAAACAAACACGTTTCTTTTCAAGATGTCCTGTAAAATAAAATAAAAAATGGTAATAAAGATATAGTGCCTTTGTATATAGACTCTTAAACTAGATACTATTTCTTCTGCACTGCTGTACATTAACTCTTACCTTCTTGCAGTAGACAAGTTGATGGTCAAACAAGAACAAAGTTATGTTATTGGTCCACATTCCAGTTGTTACCCGTATGACTTCACCATGGTGAATTAATTGAGAACTTACTTCTATCAAATCCTCTCCCTGAAAGAAAGATGATGTATAGAAAACAATATCCTACCACAATTTGTTTTAAAAGAAACATAATTTAGACTGTACTTTCCAAGCATACATTTAATTATAGTAACTACAGAAATAGCACAATATGAAGATGTTTGAAAATAAACACTTTGCTTGCAATTAATTTCAGACTTCCACAATGGATGTCTTTTTTTTTTTTTTTTTTTCCCCATAATCAGTTTCCCAAATACCTTGGTGTAATAATGGAGCACACCCAGTGCTTTAGGGAAAACCTAGAAGCAACAGCTAAAAGTCAGCACACAATGGATGGGGAGCATATGCTTCCACATTAGGATTGTCTGCTCTGAATACTGCTCTTCTGTATGGTTGTATGGCATCTGTGTAGGAAAATTTGTTGCAAAACTACTACTATCATCAGTGGATGCATAAAAAGTACACCTGGGCAATGGTTACATGTGCTGAGCTGCAATGCCCTATCCTGCTATGCAGAAAAGGGCTTCTAGGTATGACAACTGATGAGGATTCAATTACCCAGAATTTCTAATGCATAAGAACATTTCCTCATCCATCACTAAGAAGGCTCAGATCAAGGAATCTCCTAATGAAGTAACTATTAAACACACTGGAAAATTAATGTCTGCCTAAGTGTACTTGCGTCTGTGTAAATGTGTGGGTGGGTGTGTATTTGTTTACCCTCCTTTTTTCCCCCCAAGGTAAGTCTTTCCTGTCCCGGGATCGGAATGACTCCTTATCCACTCCCTCAAAACCCTCACCATTCCTTTTCCCTCTCCTTCCCTTCTGCCTGACGAAGCAGCTAGGCTGCGAAAGCTTGCGTTTGTGTGTGTGTGTGTGTGTGTGTGTGTGTGTGTGTGTGTGTGTGTGTTTATTTGTTGCTATCACTGCCTGTGCCCCTTCGCCTGGTAAGTGTACTTCATCTATTTTTTACGTGTATATAAAACTGAGAAACCACTAATGAATTTAGCATTGGAGGGAAGTGTTTAGGGTAAATACCACAGAGAAGAGATGGATACAGTAAGCAGATTCAAACAGATGTAGGTTCCCTTTCTTATGCGGAGTTGAAGAGGCTTGCTCAGGATAGGGTATTGTGGAGAGCTGCTTCAAACCAGTCTCCGGACTGAAGACCACAACAACAACATCATACAGTGGCTGTGCATCCTAAGTGTTCACTGGTTTAGTAAACCCCCAGAACAGATGGCTGAGGGGAAAAAAACCAATGTATATTTAAACTGTCATTCTTGTATGAGATCACTTTATTTGCTTATAAAAGTATTTTTATTGCATGAGAAAATTTTAAGTTGTGCAGATAGCACACATACATGCCATAGCGTTGTCCAGGCACTTCTGAGGCTCAGATACTCTTCTAAACCTCCAGAGCCAGCCTACGGGTGCTCCTTCAGCATGGTGGGGCAAGTGGAAATGTTGCAAGCAACATGCGAGTTTGCGCTGGAGAAGGCACCATCTCTTATACTATTTGGACTTTGAGAGGAACACACAAATTGTCCCAAACACAAGCAAATGTAGGTGGTTCCTAAATTTATCTTGCACATGGGCAAAGCCTCTTTGAATGTAAGATCCACATCTTGCAATTGTTTTTGGTGCATTGAAGATTTATCAAAAACATTTATTATTAAGTGAAATTTCTTGTAACTAAATGTCAACTAATAACATATCAGCTGCAAATCTTTCAGAAGGTCCCAATATGAATAATAATAATAATAATAATAATAATAATAATAATAATTTTATTAAGCCACCACATTGTGGAGTAAGAGTAACAGGGTTCACATCCCACAACAAGATATGTATGTTTTATGCATCTTCATGTTTATAACAGATTATGGAACCAGCAATGACTTGTGTATTGTTATTTGCCACACATTTTCAGCCCTTTGTTCTGACACGTCACGATTTTGTGGGTCAATGACATTGATATTATTCACTATTACAAATAGTTATCTGTCTGAGAAGTGGCAGAGAAGAGCAGCCTTTGTGCATATATAAGGCGAGGTGTGGGTTTAGAGCTCATTGATTTATTTAATTGGAAAGATAAATTTCATAATGTGGTAAAATCATTTCAGGCCCCAACTGCCACTGGTAATATGCAACAATATCATCCAGCTTCAACACAAAAAATTCCTCTGACTTTCTGCTCATTTGCTATGACAGTATGGAAGAATCAATGCTAACATAACAACAACAACCTACTGCACTGATCATACTTACTTCCCAGCCTTCAACTCTCTGCTGCCAAGCAGCAAGCTTCTCCAAACTCTCCATTCGACGTTTCCGCTCATTAATAAGAACAGCAACATTTCTCATTGCTTCAAGAGCTTCTTTGATTTTTTCATAGTCAGGATGATCAACCTGCAACCAAATCAGTTCCCTTCAAACTTTAGAAATAAGTTATGTAATTTAAGCAACTATTCTGAAATGTACGTAATCAAAGAAATGCTTTCACAAATATTTTTCACAGACATATACCTTGGTATACTTCAGAAGTTCTGCCAGTTGAAGAGGATATTTGCATATCCTTTGTACTGGAGTGAGAAGGTACCCATCCAAGGGGATTTCTATTAGGCCGCGCATTAACCTACAAGCCTCAAAGAACTTGCTGTAGCTGTTGTGCTGGTACAGTTCTTGTAGTGTTGCAGTAGCCATTGGTTGACTGTTACAATACTCTGAGTATATTCGAAATCCAGACCTCTGAATAACACACAAATAAATAAATAATTACTGGGTCAAACACCAGTGATAAGATCTTAAACTCTGTATCCACCTCTACGTATTATACACACACATGCACTTTTTAATTACAGAATTCACAAAGGATGATAAAATTGGATATTTTTTAAGAAAAGACTTAATACATAGAATAAAGGGGGAGGGGGTGGGTTATAACAGAGAGAGAATAATAATTAAAAGCAAAAACTACTTATGGTTTCATAAGCCACAGAAACAGAAAAATAAGCTTACTGACTTTATTTTATGTGTCTGTTATGTGGTTTTCAGTAATTGTCAGTAACTGAATTAAACTGTTATTTTTCAACAATGGAAAATCCTACTGAATGTCGATAATGGAGGATAGATAACAACTCACCATAAAGAGGCTCACTGAGCTGCTGATAGGCATGAGAAATAGACAATCACATTCACACAGCTTAAACTTTTGACCAACGCCTGCATCAGACTATCATGTCTGGCCGCTCCAGCACAAGCACCTTGACTGTGAGTGAGGTGGGGAGTGGTGGGAGAAGCATGCCGGGTAAAGGTGGGGATGGAAAGTTCAACATTGCATGATGGATTGTGAGGGCTCTGACAGGAAGAAATGTGAGATGCAGCATTGAATACAGTGAAGGGAAGGGGCGGGAGAGGATGAAAGCGAGGTGTAGAGGAGTGTGGGGAGGGAGAGGGGGAAATTGAAATAATAAAAATAATGAGGAAAAGAATAAGGAAAAAATTACTAACTAAGGGCTATTGTAAGAGGGTGAGAAGGCAGACATCAATTGGAGGAATGCAGGATAATGAATGGGGAAGGAGAGGGGGTGATAATGATAGGCTTAGGGTGTAGGGATGGTAATTTAACTCAGGTCGAGGTCAGTATAGTTAGAGGACCGTAGAATGTGTTGAAGGAATAACTCCCATCTGTGTAGTTCAAAAGAGCGGCTTGGGTAGTAAAGCAGCCATTGAAATCCAAAGTTTTGTGTTCTGTGCCTGCTGTGCCACAGGGTGACCCACCTTGCTTTCTGCCGCAGTTTGACGATTGCCATTTGTCCTGATGTACAGCTGGTTCATTGTTATACCAATATAAAATGCTGTGCAATGATTGCAGCAAAGTTGGTAAATCATATGGCTGCTTTTGCAGGTGGCCCGACCTCAGATGGGGTACGATAAGCCTGTGACAGGACTAGAATAGCAAGTGCTGGGTGGGTAGATTGAACAGGTTTTGCATTGGGGTTTTCCACAGAGATATGATCCCTTTGGTAAGAGGTTGGTATTGGAAGTGGCATAGGGATGGGCTAGGATGTTGTGGAGGTTGGGTGGGCAAAGGAACACCACTTTAGTAGAGGTTGGAATGATCTGGGGGTAGGATGTCTCTCTCATTTCAGGTCATGACCACAGATAGTCAAAGGTCTGACATAGAATGTGATGTAATTATTGTAGTCCAGGGTGGTAGCGGGTGACAAGAACAACACTCCTTTGTGACTTGTTATTGGGGTTGGAGGGAGGATTATTGGTGTGTGGAGATATGGCACAGGAAATCGTTTTGCAGACTAGGTCTCTGTGAAGGCCTTTGTGAGGCCTTTGACATATTGGGCAAGGAACTTCTCATCACTGAAAATTCGTCGTCCACAGGTGGCAAAGCTGTATATGGGAGGTATTTTTTAAATGTGGTATGGATGGTAGCTATCAAAGTGCGAGTACTATTGGTAATTAGTAGGTTTAATGTGGACAGATAATAGGAGGGAGCAATCAGTGAAGTGGATTTTAACATCCAGGAAGGTGACTTGCTGGGTTGAGAAGGACCAAGTAAAACTGACAGGGGAGAAGTAGTTGTGGTTGTGAATGAATGAGGATTGGGTGTCCTGGCCCTGAGTCCAAGTCATGAAAATATCATCAATGAACCTCAACCAGACTAGCGGTTTGGGGTTTTGGGAGATTAGGAAGGTTTCCTCTAGATGGCCCATTAATAGCTTGGCATAGGAGCTACCACACGGGTATCCAAGGCTGTGCTGCACATTTGATCACATACTTTTCTATCAAAGGAAAAATAATTGTTTGTTAGGATGTAACTGATACGGGTTATAAGGAATGAGGTATCAGGCTTAGAGTCTGAAGGATATTGAGAAAGGTAGTGTTGGAGAGCAGCAAGACATAGACATGTGGGATATTGGTGTGTAGTGAAGTGGCACCAACAGTGATAAGTAAGGATCCAGGAGGTAAAGGAGTGGGAATGGTGGAGAGTTGATGAGGAAGTGGTTGGTTGGTATTTTGAATGTAGGAGGCTAGGTTTTAGATAAGTGGTAGGAGGTGCTGCTCAACCATTACTCGGCATCTTCCTCCTCCACTCCTCACCTTCGAGAAATTGTATGTATGTGTTTCTTTTTCCGATGTAGGCCATGGCCAAAAATTTAAGTTGAGTGAATGTGATTGTCTATTTTTCATGCCTGTCAGCAGCTCACCAAGCCTCCATTATTGACAAACTTATTTTTCTTTCTTTTTCATTTACAGCAATTCACGTTTCCACATGTATTCCATTCATTCCAGTCAAATCTTCAGTCAAATCTTATTTGCTTCCATTATTTCTCACATCATGTACATTTAAGTATTCCCCAAACTAACCTCTTAACCTAAAATCCTGTAAACTTTATTATCTCTTATAAAAGATTGTTGTTCTGAAGGACACCAATCCTGAGCAGTCTGGTAAGTAGATGCAGATTTTTTTTCACTTTCTTTGGTCATACTTTCATTAGTCACTTTGATACATTTGCAATCTCCTGAATTACTATCATATTATGATCCAACAAATTCAAAATTATGGTATATTTGAATGCTCTCTTCTAAACAAAAAGGAACCAAGTTCAAAGAGAATTATTTATAAATTTTTGATATGGCTTAAATTTTAATGTAATGTATGATTTACATGACAATATATAGGAAAGATTATCATTATCAACAACAACAACACTCTTACCCAACCATTTAATTCCAGTGAATTAAATGCTGATTTTAAGTTCTCCTTACAGTTTACATATGCTATCAGTTTCACTCGTACCCCTTAGTTTAGGATGTTTTCTTTCCTTTTACAGAATCCCTCTTTATCTTTTGGAGTCTTGTTCCACAATGAATCCCTGGTAATGTATAATCTATACTGCTTGGTGGAAGTCTTTTGTGTATTCTTGAAACAATCTCAGTTTTCTTTTCTTTAGGATTATCAAGTGCCAGATTGTCTTTCTGCCAGGGTCAAAGTGCCTAAAGCAATTCTGATTTGATAAGCATGCTGTAATGTCAGAACTTCACTATAATCCCAAGTGCCATCTAAAAACATTCATCAGATGACAGGCCTAGTATGATCTTAAGAGCCTAACACAGATTTTTCCCTGTTCTCCTGGATTATCACCTCAATTACAGATCCGAATTTATTGACCTGATGTATTTTCCCATACTCAGTGCTCATCCATTTACACTCATCATAGATTAGTGATATAGAAATAAGTATCCAAACTTACATGTGTCAAGAAACATTCACCAATGCATGATCTGTGTGGAGCATCCCAATCCACACATTGCTCAAGGTCTTCAAGAAAGGTTGATTGGAACTGTAATAATTCTTCCAAATTTCCAAATATGGTGTTAATTTGCTCCGGCGAAAACATATCTGTTCTCCTCTTACACTCTGCCAAATAACCCTGGAAAATGTATAACAAATCTAATGAAAATCATGGCAGTGTTTCATTTTCACAAATATAATAGTATTTTAATCATTTAAAGCTAAAAATTCTACCACACAGGCTACAGCAAAGCAACAAAGAAAAAAATCAGCTAATCACTATATTTTGAACCAAAGTTTCCTTCAACTATAAAAGGGAGGAAATTATACTATGGGTAATAGAGATTGTTTGTGTCAATTTATTCCATCCTTGTCCCTAGAGTTTTACTTTAATTACAACCCCCCCCCCCCCACACACACACATTCCATGATCTTGATTAAACATCTACCTGAAAATGAAGAACGTAAGATAAATTGAACCATAGGAGTAAAAGTGTTCAGAAAATATTGCAGAATTGCTGTTGATAAATATGCTGTTGAGCCTGCAGTGCAATATGTGTCTATTATCAAGGGCCTTGAGGGTGTGTGTGTGTGTGTGTGTGTGTGTGTGTGTGTGTGTGTGTGTGTGTGTGTGTGCGCGCGCGCGTTCACGCAGATCTCTGATTGGAGGAACCAAGTTCCAAGAAATGAATTACTGATCCAATAATAAACCATCACAAAGCCATGTAAATAAATCTTTGACCTCTCTGAAAGGGTTGATTATATTTGCTATATGACCAGTTGAATTAAACTTCTGAGAAGAAATCCGTATGTTATACAAATTGGAAATGCCATGTTAAATTCAGATTTAAACATTATAATAAAAATAGGTACAAAACAAACCTCTGCCACATCTGTCAATATCTTCACAAAATCCCTTTCAGTATTTATTAGTTCACGGACGACACTAGACCTGACTTGGTCATTAGACAGGAGGGAAACACTTGTACGACGCCGAAGTTGAGATGTAGCAGCTGAACCGGCAGCCATGGCAGCAAGGCAGTCTTCCACTGTATCCTCTTGACTCACTCGTAACTGAAACAGATTGTTATTAAATAAAAAAATTGTGATTACTGAAATTGGGTATAATCTTAGAGAAGTTGAAAAGAAGGTCCACTGATTTCTTGCGTAAAGCTGTTTTATTTCAAATAAGTGCTTTATTTTATTTGTGATATGCTAATTCTCCCCATTAGACATCGTAATTCTGTCAGAGACTGCAAAGGACCTGAAAGAGCAGCTCAACTAAATACACAATATCTTGGAAAAGAGGGAATAAGATGAACATTAACAAGATCAAAATAAGGGTAATAGAATGTAGCTAACGAACATCAGGCTTTGCTCAAGGAATAGAAGTTGTAGATGAGTATTTTATTTGTGTTGCAAAATAACTTCTGATGGCTGAAGTAAAGAAAGTGTAAAAATGCAGAATGACTACGGAAAGAAAAACATTTCTGAAGAAGAGAAATTTGTTGGCATCGTATATTAATTTAAAGGTTAGGGCGTCTTTTCTGGTGTGTAGCTTTGTATGAAAGTGAAACATGGACGATAAGGAGTTCAGATGAAAAGATGATAGAAGCTTTCGAAATTTAATGCTACAGGAGAATGCTTAAAATTATATGGATAGATCATGTAACTAATGAGAAGGTACTGAAAAGAACTGAAAAAGAGACATTTCTGGCACATCTTGAATAAACGAAGGGATCTATTGGTGGGACGCACTCTGAGAAATCAAGGAATCATCAATTTAGCATTGCAGACAAGTGAGTGGGATAAAAAAAAAATCACCGAGGGAGACCAAGAGACAAATACAGTAAAGTCAGAAGGGTGTAGATTGCCATTCTTATTCAGAGATTATGAGGCTTTCACAAGATGGGGTAATATAGAGACCAACATTAAACCAGGCATTATGAAGGACCATCACACAAAATGCTACAGTTTTGTCACATTAAATGCTGACAAATTGAAGTGTATTATAAACATAATTTTTGCCAGAAGTTGCCAGCCAATGCCTATGATGGGAAAATTAGCTAATTAGTAAAGGAAATTAATTTACATGAAGGAGATTGAAATAGTTCAAAAAATTTAATGTAGCTTTGGATCCAAGCATAAAAGGACTATTACTTTTTTTATTCTATACCGAGGCAAATTACTTCAATAATTAAATACGCTGCTGTGACTGCCAGAAGAAAATTGAGATTGATCAAATATATCATTTTCTGTAATGCATAGAAATTCATATTAATCTACCTTAATTTTCAGCTAAAGTATAACTGAAAGCGGCAGAACTCACCCTCACAAAGGCAGCTGGAAACCAGCCACTGTCTTCTCCCCTCGTTCCCCACCACCAGTCTCTGTTGACTGAGTCTAGGACTTCTATGACATCTCCTGCTCGAAAAGCCAGTTCTTCAGGTTCCATTGTTACATGGTCCCACACAGCTTCTGCCAAGATCACCAGATCTTCATCCATGGCCTTATTACAACAAACATGAAACACACCAGATTACAGACACTAAATAAACATAATTTCAAGTATGAACATAAAATAAAAACTTACATGAACACAGAATCGAAACTGAGTTTTATTGCTCTTAATAGCAGTAATAAATCTGAGATTTATAAACATATACATATGATTGAAAATGTTGTTCATGGCGGCAGTGGTGGCCACTCCATCATGGAGGGCAGAAAAAATGACAGCTGTCAGCAACACTGCGACCAACAGAGATCTGTGTGTGGGCTCCACTTACAGATGCACAAAACTGCACTCATTCTCATTTAGTGAGTTTTTTTTTTTTTTTTTAATTGTACTAACTGGGATGTTATCTCATGTTCTGTGGTAATTTCTTGTCCTCTGTGCTGGTTATGTTGGCAGTGGGAAATTACTTTATTGGCGACAAGGGTGTTTCTTCCCTCAAATGATTTTCTGTTCTTTTGTGCAATGATAGGTGTTACAAAGAATGAGATACTTCATCTACTGGTGGGCAGCCAGGGTTTCTTTGCAATATTCAACTGTGCATCATTGTAATCATTAGTTACAAAGAAGTAAGGGAGAACCTACTGTTTAAGAAGTACTATAATCAAAGTAATTAAATGTTACCTGCAACTTATAAATAACACATAGCATGTGTCACAGCAGGTTTATTAATGAAATCATAGAATGAATGACACAAGTCAGATATTCCATTCATTAAAATATAATCAACAATAAGGTATACCCCAACGTAAGTTTTACCGAAAATCTATTTAATACTTGCATACAATGTTTCATGAACCATGTCAAAAAAAACTATTATCTTCAGACACTAAGGTATTAGAAACATGTTAAATGAAACTTCAAATGTTTAAATTGACATGCCTAATTTTCAAAAATCACTAATTTTATATGGAACAGGGATCATTGTTAATTTTGTTGAACATTTCTTTTAACAGGACAGCATTTTAATAATCTAGATAACTGCAGGGCATTTGCATATTAAACTGTGAGACTGAAAGATTTTTAAATAATAATATTGCAAGAAAACCAGTCATTTGACTTGCAAGAAATAGTCAGCCAGGACCTGGACAAGGGGGATTTTACTGTGGGGGATAAAATCTTATTTTCTACTTTATTTTCCATTTTTTTAATTGGTAAATAAATCTTTTTTACAAGCACACAATTCTTAATTTATAACAAAATGTTAGGGGTGTAACAGATAGCTTTAGTTCAGTGTACTTACAGGATACTAACACATTCAAATTATGAAAGTCAAATCCAAGTTCAAAAATTGAGACCTCATACATGGTTAATTACAATATCAAAGGTTTAACAACATCTCAATACTTTCATTCTAGTTACACCGAAAATTTAAAAATTTAGAGTTTTATAGACCTCTACCTGTTCAAATGATTTCTTTCTGTCTGAAAGAGATGCAACTGATGACTCAGAATCAGACATCATCTCATCATCAGAAGTTCCAGCACGAGCATCATGTTCATCTTCACTTAACACATTAGTGGTTGATGTTCGAGGTTTTCTCCGCAGAAGCGGAGATAATTCATTCAAACCTAAGGGCTGGCTCAATGATCGTCTCAGCTGTGGCCTCGCAGAACGCCGTTTCGAACTGCAAGAGAAAAGTTGTATTTTTTTATCCATCTCTTAATTATTCTTAATTATTGTATGACTACACATGTTCAACAGAGACATATTCAACATTGGGCATACATTACAACAATGCATCAATATGTACTGGCCAGACACTCTCTCTCTCTCTCTCTCTCTCTCTCTCTCTCTCTCCCTCTCTCTCTCTCTCTCTCTCTCTCTCTCTCTGTGTGTGTGTGTGTGTGTGTGTGCGCGCGCGCGGCGCGCGCTTTACAACATGTCTAAAAAAACATATCAGTGGGGTCTTTAGCAGAAAATTCTTTCAAACTAACCTTCAGTTTATATAATCTATAGCTATCTATATCGAAGAAATTTATGAGAAGGGAATTATTCAGACAGTTAATGTAGAGGAAAAGTTAATTGTGATGGGGGACTGGAATTCGGTAGTAGGAAAAGTAAGGGAAGGAAAAATTGTAGGTGAATATAGACTGTGAAAAAGGAATGAAAAAGAAAGGCATCTGGTGGAATTTTATATGGAACATAATTTAATCTTAACAAAAAAATTGATTCAAGAAAGATGAAAGAAGGTTGTATACGTGGAAGAGACCAGGAGACACTGGAAGGTACCAGATATATTTCATAATGGTAAGACATATATTTCGGAACCAGGTTTTATACTGCAAGACATATCTAAGGGCAGATACAGACTCTGACCACATCTTGTTGGTTACGAACTGTAGATTGAAACTGAAGAAACTACAGAAAGGTAAGTATATAAGAAGATGGGACCTGGATAAGTTGAAGGAACCTGAAGTTCTTGTGAATATCAGCAGAAGATTTAGGCAACAATTGACAGAAATGGGGAAAATAAAACAGTAGAAGAGGAACAGTCAAGGCAGCCGAGGAGTAAATAGGTAGAAAGGCAAGACCTACAAACATCCTTGGATATCACAGGAAATACTGAATTTAATTGATCAAAGAAGAAAATATAAAAATGTAATAAATGAAAAGGTAAAATGGAGTACAGACAATTAAGAAATAAAACTGACACAAGTGCAAAACGACTTAAGCAGGAGTGGCTAGAAGCCGAATGAAAATCCATAGAAGAATGTGTAACTAGGGGAAAAACAGATACCACCTACAGGAAAATAAATGAGACATTTGGAGAGACCACCCCCCCCCCCCCCAAAAAAAAAAAAAAAAAAAAAAAAAAAAAAAAAAAAAAAAAATAGCTGTTTAAATATCAAGAACTCAGATGGAAAACCAGTTTTGAGTAAAGAAGGGAAAGCTGAAAGGTTGGAACGAGTACATAGAGTGGCTCTACAAAGGAAATGAACTTAGAGACAATATTGTAAGAAGGGAAGAGGAAGTAGATGAAACTAAAATAGGAGATACTATACTAAGAGATGAATTTGACAGAGCACTGAAAGACAGGTGTGAAAATTACAGACCCATCAGTTTAATAAGTCATGGTTGCAAAATTTTAATACAAATTATCAGTTCAGATTCAAGAGGAATGTAGGAACACGGGAGGCAATACCCACCTTACAACTCGATTTAGAAGACAGTTTAAGGAAAGGCATACCAACATTTCTAGCTTTGGTAGATTTGGAAAAATGCTTTTGACAATGTTGATTGGAATACACTCTTCCAATTCTGAAATCAGCAGGGGTAAAATATAGGTAACAGAAGTTTATTTACAACTCGTGGTTAAGAAGCTGTTATTAGAGTTGAAGGGCATGAAAGGGATGTAGTGGTTGGGAAGGGAGTAAGATAGTGTTGTAGCCTTTCTCCAATGGTATTCAATTTGTGCATTGAGCAAGTTGTTAAGGAAAGCAAAGAGACATTTGTAGAAGGAATTAAAAATTCATGTTGAAGAAAAAAAAAATTTTGCTGATGAAATTGTAATTCTGTCAGAGACAGCAAATGACTTGGAAGAGCAATTGAACGGAATGGAAAGGAGCATATAAGATGAACATTAACAAGAGCAAAACAAGGTAATAGAAGGCAGTCGATTTGGTAACGAAACAATAAAGGTGGTAGATGAGTTTTGTTGTAAAATAACATATGATGGTTGCAGTACAGAGGATATGAAATTCAGACTGGCATTTTTGAAAAAGAGAAATTTGCTAACATCAAATATTAATTTAAGCATAATGAAATCTTTTCTGATGGCATTTGTGTGGAGTGTTGCATTGTATGGGAGTAAAAATTGGACGATAAATCATTTAGGCAGAAAGAGAATAGAGGCTTTTGAAATGTGGTGCTACAGAAGAATGCTGAAGATTAGGTGGGTAGATTGCATAACTAATGAAGATGTACTGAACAGAATTAGGGAGAAATTTTTGGCATACCTTGACTAAAAGAAAGGATCAATCGGTAGAACACTCTCTTAGACATAAAGCAATAGCAAATTTAGGATTGGAGGGAAGTGTGTGTGTGGGGGGGGGGGGGGGGGAGGGGCAGCAGAGGGACTGCAGAGGGAGAATGAGAGACACATATAGTAGTCAGATTTGAATGGATGTGGGTTGTCTTTCTTATGAGGAGATTTGTGCAGGATATCATAAGGTGGAGAACTGCATCAAACCAGTCTCTGGACTGAAGACCACAATAACAAACAATGTGTATGTGAGCACAGGAAGATCTACTTTAGGAAATTCCCAACGTCTCTCCTGAAGAATTTATCCTCCAATACATACATTCTTTAGTTTTATGTCAGCATTATTGTCAACAACACGAAGTATTGCATTTTTAAAGGTGCAGTGCAAACATACTTCCGTAATTGTACTGGCTGCTCCAGATTGGTTGGCCTAGGATGAGGTGGACTAGCTCGTGGGGGCCTCATCTTGATGGGCGAAGGTGTGGAAAACATACGTCGGTAACTAGATCGCACGTCCCACTGAAAGAGGCGTTGACCGCCAAGATCGGAGTGTGCCCGTCGGACGTGCTGGTGGCGTCCCTGTTGTGCTGCACGTGTCTGTAGGTCTGCCTGCAAACATAGGAGGAAAAATTATTCTTACCTGAGAATTATGTTACATGCTGCAAAGGGAACAACATATCTTACAAAACCAAAACATCTACATCTACATATATACTGTGCAAATAACACTGAAGTGCGTGGCAGAGGATTCATCAAGCCATGTTTATAATATGTCTCTACTGTTCCATTCTCTAACAGCATGCAGGGAAAAAGGAACACCTAAAATATTTCTGTTTTCAATCTGATTTCTCAAAATTCAAATCAAATGTTTCTAAATCTATCGGACCAAACTGCGTGGTCAATAGTCCGTAGCTTACAAACTGCTTAAACTTAGGTGAACTAACCTAAGGACAACACACACACACACACACACACACACACACACACACACACACATGCCCCAGGGAGGACTCAAACCTCCTACGGTGAGCAACCGCGCAATTGGCAGCAAGGCACCTTAGACCGCTCAGCTACTCCACCGTGGCTCTGATTTCTCTTTTTTTGTTATAAGGATCATGTCTCTTTGTGTAGGTGGGTGCTAACAAAATGTGTTTACATTCAGAAGAGAAAGTTGGTGAAAGAAATTTCACAAATGAATCTCGCCACAACGAATAATGTCTTCCTTTTAACAATTTCCACCCCAACTCGTGCATCATTTCAGTGATACTTTCTCCCCTATATCATGTCAATACAAAACAAATTGCCCTTCTCTATCATCAGTCCCACTTGGTGGGGATTCCACAGTGCACAACAGTACTACAAAATAGGAAACAAATGTAGTGTAGACAGTATCTTTTATACAACTGCTGCATCTTCTGAGTGTTCTACCAATGCATCAAAGCCTTTGCTTCACTTTCCTTGTAATATTTTTTTGTGTTCTTTCCAATTCATGTTGTTTGTAATTGTTATTTAGGTATTTAGTTGAATTTACAGCCTGCAGATTTGACTGATTTATTGTGTAAATGAATTTTAATGGATTTCTTTTAGAGCCCATATGGTTGACTTCATATTTATTATTATTTAGGGTCAATTACCAATTTTTGCACAATGCAGATATGTTATCTAAATAATTTTACAGTTGCTTTTGACCTTCTGGTAACAGTAGCACATGCAAACAGTCTAAAGTAAGGAACAACAGCCAAAGTAAGGAACAATAGGTGTCTTATAACATTCCCTGGGGAATGCCAGATATCATCTCTGTTTTACAAAATGACTGTGTTAGTACATACTGTGTCCTTTATGACACAAAATTGTGAATCCAATCGCACAGGTGTATTAATTTTGTTCTCATAATGTAGGTCTATGCAAAATATACTTGTTTCAACAAGTAATAGCCTTTCAAGAAGTACACCATATTACAGATAAAATATATGTCCCCAAATAATTTTTAATGTTTTCCTAAACATGGTATACTTTTTTCCAACTCAAAAACTGTACCTACGACAAAAGAGTGTTTATGTGACATTAGTAATTTAATAAATTCAAACTATTCAGAAAACTTCGACAAAACATTACTGTTAGCTACTTTCTTTGACAAACACAAAAACACTAATGTGATATGCGATTCTAAAATAATCAATGTGCCTTTTTTTCTGGCTCAGCTCAAACACTGATTCAAAATAATTAGTGATTCTGGTGCCATTGTTGACCTCACAACACTGTAAGTGTTACTGTTTTATGAGGTCAAAAATATTTTTTACCCAAAGAGAAAAGCGTGTGCTCTGTGTCAGCGAGAGAGAGACCAACCAGTATTATACCCGCTGGAGTCTTTTAGATTGCCAAATCTGTCTTTCTGAAGAACATGCAAGGAGAACTTACTTGAAAAGTCACATTTGTGAAAAATTGTTTGTCAAATCAACTTGAAGTTCATTTTTTATTTTATTTTATTTTATTTTATTTTATTGGCATTTGAGTGTTAAGAAGCAAAGAATTGAATCTTAAAACCTGAGCCACCTTACTTATACTGTGAAGTGTAAGTTATCTTACTTACTTACAATTGCATTATTGAAGGTTTTCTTTATGGAATATAAATAGTGAAGTATGTAGAATTTTGTCTGTAATTAGTGATTGTCTTCTCCACTTGTGAGTAAATAATTAATATATAAACTGCTCAATAAAAATAAGATTATGAAACCTCTCTGCTAGGATATATTTCAATGACATGGAACTGAATATGTATGCAGCTGCTTTGAAGTTTTTCATCTCATCATATAAATTCATTATCTTCATCAGAATTAACATGGCTAAAGCTAATGCCATTTAGTACAAAGTACAAAGAAAATTGGCAGTAACATTTTAGACAACAATAGAGTTTTATAGGCATAAAACAATTTGGAATTTAGCTATTTTTAACTACCAGTGACAAGGAACAGAGTGATTTCCATAGAACCTAATGAACTATTGTAATGTTTATTATCATATATGTGCAAGAATGTCTGTAAATTATGTCTTTCATTTTAATTTACATACAGCTTTATCCCATTTTTAGTTCTGCAATGGTGTAGTGACACCTGACACATTTTCTTCTATCAATAACAACATCAGCTGAGAACACAGGCAACCAATGAAATGCATCAAAAAGCTCTACACACACTGACATTTACTTGTTTATTATTATTATTATTATTAGATTTCTTCAGCGTTCTTTAACTGACACTTAGAACTTACCTGTGGAAAATATGGTAAATACAGAAACTGAAAATTCCAATATATGAAGTAGATGTACATTAGGATTAACATTTGTAATGCACTTTATCTGGAGAAATAATAGAATGTTGAGAAGTTACTCAAAACAGCTGAAATAACTGCCTTTAAGTGTCCTCATATTATTACTGAACTTCATGACTGTTTTCAAACTTTTATGACAAACAGCCAATACACAATATTTCACTCCCATAAATGTAAAAAAAATAATAGAATGAAGGCAGTTGCCATGCGTATTTCCACCTTGCATGATGATTACGCCACATCCTGTTTTATTTCCTGTCTTATCACTTAACATAAGAGCTGCTTGGATCTGTGAGTCCTGTCAATGACCAAAGCAACTAAATGACAAGGGAATAAACAGACAATTCAGCTGATAGCAAGTAAATCTATAGCATTAAATCTTAAGCACAGAATTTTTTTTGTTGGCAGTCTTATTATTCTTTTAGTAATCTGTCTGTCAGTTTAGAATGCATAGTGTGTATAATACATAATTATTTACTGGTTATTGTTTTCTTCAATCCACCTGTAAATGTAATGATCCACTCTTTGATTTCATTTGCTTGTAGTAATGAACGTGAAATAAATAAATTAATCTCTTTCATAAAGGTTACCTGTCACTGATAATGCAAAAGTCTTTTCAAGTCCACACAACATGATGATTTGTTCAAATAAAAAGTTACTGCTCACCTTAAACTTGTCTATGAGAAGTTGCTGAATAACTTCTGATTGTGGTCGAGATGACTTTTCACTACTTGTTACTCTTCTTCTTACCTACAAAAAGAAACAATTTTGTGTCACTACATTCACACACATCTGACATGTACAACGTGTAACCAGACTGTGTTTTCTTTAGCATACATATTAAAAAATGCCTTGTTTCCAAAATAGTTCCTCTTTTAAAAAAGTCAGTATTATGAAAAAATGACAGTTGGGACTTCAAAATATGTACTCCTACTCCTAGTATAATCTGTTTCAACACTTAACTGAAAGAGACAGCTGACATCTTTTCTTAAGAAATCTGGTACAAATTATATGTTAGTAAAGATACCTAAATGAACTAATTAAGGATATATTATTTAAATCGCCTTTCACCATAATTTCATCACTAATAGGAAAGTATGAGAGAGAGAGAGAGAGAGAGAGAGAGAGAGAGAGAGAGAGAGAGAGAGAGAGAGATATTGGGAGGGGGGCTCATTCTTTTTCCTTTGGTAAGAAAAAGTAATGGTTAAGCCAAGTGTTTATTAATTTATATAGTACAAAATATGAGTGCCAGTTTATCAGCTGTTGAAACAAGAACAGGAGTGGATTTGACAGATATAACAAGTATCAGTATTTTACACTTTTTAAATTCTGTTTTGGGCAAGATACAATTCATAATAGTAAAGTTTCTGTCTACCAAGTGTCTGAAGAAATGCACAACAGTACAAAGACTTATTAATGACTAACAGACACTATCATTATAGTTAGTATGTTTACTTTGTAAAAAACACTTGGCTTCATTACAAAGGCATTTGAACCTTATTATATTATAACTTCAATGTTGAAAAGAAATGTCTTGAAATTATTTTTCAAGCTTTTCCACTTTCTTACTCAGTTATTTATGTATAATTGTGAATGTATCAGAACAGTCAACATTTAAGAACTGGCTCAAATTCACAGAGAGATTTAAAGATTGAAATTACAAGAGTTTTTGAAATTTGTGATTTCAGTCAAGTAAATTCATGCCTTGTTATAGTTATCATAACTACAATGAGCATAGCCATTTTTAAGTTCTTGTGTTTAACTATGATATCATAAAATGTGGATTACTCATATGAGAAAGTATATACAAACTGCTGTCTGTAATATAAGTGGAATTAAAACAATAGACAGAAGAGTGTTGATTTCTAGATACCTATTGAGACACAAATCTTCACAAGATAAACTATATCAATTCTATATGTAATAAAATAAATAGTGCACTATATTTCATTAGCCAATCATCAAAAGGTCTCCAATCAGATATTAAAAACAATTTATTAAGGTACAATTTTTGTTCAGATGAATTACGGGTAGAGATACGGGGCTGCACTCCAAATATACATATGAACAGAATATTAACCCTGCACAACAGTGCAATCATGATGATCCATGGAATTGGATACAGAGACTCGTGCAGGGATCTTTGTATAACATAAATACCTAACTGTGCTACTCACTTTGTCTTGATAAATTAATTACATTTTTTTGTTGCACAGCAAAATAAAACAACCAAACGCTCTGATACTCAAATTTATAATCCAAGAATAAAGACTGATATTACAGAACAGTACCAAACTAAAAACAGGTAATTGTCCATAAATTAATGACCTGACATGTCACAATAAACTGCGATGCTGTATAAGGAGCCACAAAGAGAATAAATTCAAAATAAAACTGAAATATTTTGTTAAGTGAATATTAATATGAAACAAAACTGAAAGCTATATTTGTTGCAGTATAATTTCTGAATATGTGTACAATTATTAAGAAACACCATTTCTGTTGTACTTCTAAGTATACTGATTTTTGTCTCATCTATCTACAATCATTCATGCTCATAGACATTGTATTTATTTTCTGTCTGTAAAAAGTTTTGACATATGCAAAAGTCACCAGTTGGTGGCTCCACGCAAAAAATTATAAAAAGTAAAAATTTGTTACATATTGACAAAATGTAGTTCTTTCACTACAGTAAGGCAACAAATCTTACAGAAATTAAAAATCACTTCTACAGGAAAAAAATGTGTACAAAACTATGTATGCAATTTTCATTTTCTTTAAATGGGTGTTTGCAATACATTTTACTTCCTCCCTTCATATGATATGTCTTAAAAATTTCAATTTCACTCCTTTTTTTCCCACTTGCTGTCTTTTGCAACATCTTGATAAGAATCTATTTCAAAACAGGGACAGGTAGAATTCCATAATTTTTATTTAAGGGCTGTAGACGTATCTCAATTATTCTACTTTCAGTAATCAGTACTTTCAATATTACTGTTATATGGCAGTAACATTTCAGTACTCATTCTGTTGTTCTGTTTACTGGTCTATTTGCCAGATTAATTTGTGACTGTTCACCAATTTCATTACAGATACTAAATATGTGGCTCATATTCCATAGCAGGTATTCACGAAATTATGTAATACAACTATAAGATTGTATGTCAGTGTGTCAGGTCATATTTTTGAAAATGAATTAATTACTTTTCCCCCTTCACTCTCAGTAAAATGTAACATTTCAAATTTTAAAGGTACACACAACTACTGAGTACCCAGTGCATATTCCCCATGATGAAATATACTTCCTGTCTCCAGAAAATATTATATCAACTACAATGAAACCTCAGAATTTACTTATACTTTAGACATCCAGTGCATGTTTTCCTGATAACATCTGCTTCCCTTGTTGTCAAGGTGTTTATCATCTTCCGTGAGTTCACAAGAAGAACAAAACATTCAAATACCACCTAAACATAAGTATTTCTTTGTTGTTTATTCAAGAAAGTGCAGCTACAGTATTAATGGTTGGTGCTGTCAACAGCAATTACCACAACAAGAAACACTTTTTTTTACAAGATATTAATGCTATCAAATGCCAACACAAAAACTTTCCTTTTATGTGAAGCTGCGGACAAAAAGAAATTGTGACATTCTATCATTCTTGTAAAACAATAGATCACAGTTAAACTGTAATCACCCTATGTGGCTCAACACTTAGTAAGTTAAATAAAGAACTAAAATGGAAAATGTTGTGTGGAATAAGACTTACAGCTGGCGGACTATCCATTTCATCTAAGGGCTCATCATCAACAAGATGATCAGTGTCATGAGATTCAGAGCTGTCACCTCCAGCAACATGAGATGAGCCAGGCAGCATCTGTAACCAGATGCATCAGCTCATATCAGAGTTAGCTTTTCTTACTATGTTAATATTAAAAACATTCATTTCTTATTTAATTTATTTACTTATCCATCCATACACAATAATAAATGTATGGATGTTGCCAACATACATGTACACAATACAGAAACATAAATCAATAAATATAAGAAAGTACAAATAAACAAACAGAAACATACTACATTTGGTTTTGTACATTATATGCTTGCACTTTATATTTCATTATTCTATGGAAGACTTTTGGACACATTCTCCGAAAACTGTCTTGAGCAGTTAAACCGGCAACCCACGCGCAATGGAAATATTCTAGACCTTATAGCCACAAACAGGCCTGACCTTATTAACGATGTCTGTGTAGAGACAGGATTTAGTGATCATGATATCATCATAGCGTCGATGGTGACCAAAGTTCATAAACCAGTCAAGAAGGCTAGGAGCGTGTTTTTGTTGGGAAAAGCCGACAAGCAAATGTTACGATCGCACTTAGAAAATGAATGGGCGTCGTTTAATTCTGGGACTATGGATGTAGAGGACTTGTGGACTAAATTTAAATGCATTGTTAATGAAGGGTTAGAGAAATATGTGCCAGTAAAGACGATTAAGGATGGAAAAGATCCACCGTGGTATAATAATAATGTTAGAAAGCTGCTGAGAAAGCAAAGGCTGTTGCACTCTCGATTCAAAAAAGAACACGCAAATGATGACAGGCAAAAGTTAGTAGAGATTCGTGCGTCTATAAAAAGATCGATGCGTGAAGCATACAATAATTATCACAGCCATACCTTAGCAAAAGATCTTTCCGAGAACCCGAAAAAATTCTGGTTCTACGTAAAATCGATAAGCGGATCAAAGCCCACTGTCCAGTCACTAGTTGATCATTCCGGGGCAGTAATAGAAGAAAGCAAACGGAAAGCTGAAGTTCTAAATTTAACCTTTAAGAAATCTTTCACGCAGGAGGACCGCACAAATATACCATCATTTGATCAACGTACTAATTCCGAAATGGGGGACATAACAATAGGTATTTCCGGTGTAGAGAAGCAGCTGAGAGAGCTAAATACGAAAAAGTCTGCTGGTCCGGATGGAATACCAGTTCGGTTTTACAAAGACTATTCTGCGGCATTGGCCCCCTACTTAGCTTGCATTTATAGCGAGTCTTTAATTCAGCGCAAAGTTCCTAGTGATTGGAAAAAAGCGCAGGTGACTCCCGTGTATAAGAAAGGAAAGAGAACTGACCCATACAATTACAGGCCAATATCGTTGACATCAGTTTCATGTAGAATTTTGGAGCATATTCTCAGTTCGAACATAGTAAATTTCCTTGAAACGGAAAAGCTTCTTTCCATGAATCAGCACGGGTTTAGGAAACATCGTTCATGTGAAACTCAGCTTGCCCTTTTCTCACATGACATCTTGCGAGTCATGGACGAAGGGCAACAGGCGGATTGTGTTTTTCTCGACTTCAAAAAGGCGTTCGACACGGTGCCACACTGCAGACTGCTAACGAAGATACGAGCTTATGGAATAGGTTCACAGATTTGTGACTGGCTGGAAGACTTCCTAAGTAATAGAACGCAGTATGTTGTTCTCGACGGCGAGTGTTCATCAGAGACGAGTGTATCGTCAGGCGTGCCCCAGGGGAGTGTGATAGGACCGCTATTATTTTCTATCCATATAAATGATCTGATGGACAGAGTAAGTTGTAATTTGCGGCTGTTTGCTGATGATGCTGTGGTGTATGGGAGGGTGTCGTCTGTAACTGACTGTAATAGCATACAGGTTGACTTAGACAAAATTTCTAGTTGGTGCGAAGAATGGCAGCTAGCTCTCAATGTAGAAAAATGTAAGGTGATGCGCATGAGTAGAAAAAACAATCCTATAATGTTCGAATACAGCATCAGTAGTGAGCTTCTTGATGCGGTCGCGTCGTTCAAATATCTAGGCGTAACATTGCAGAGCGATATGAAATGGAACGAGCATGTAAGGACAGTTGTGAGTAAGGCGGACAGCAGACTTCGGTTTATTGGGAGAATTTTGGGAAGATGTACTTCACCTGTAAAGGAGACCGCGTATAAAACGCTTGTACGACCACGTCTTGAGTATTGCTCAAGTATTTGGGAGCCGCAGCAGATCGGTTTGAAGGAAGACATAAAGGCGGTTCAGAGGCGAGCAGCTAGATTTGTTACCGGTAGGTTCGACCAATGCGCGAGTGTCACGGAAATGCTCCGGCAACTCAATTGGGGATCGCTGGAAGAAAGACAACGTTCTTTTCGTGAATTTCTTTTAAGTAAATTTAGAGGGCCGGAATTTGAAGCTGAGTGTAGTACGATCTTGCTGCCGCCTACTTACATTTCGCGTAAAGATCACAAAGACAAGATAAGAGAAATTAGGGCTCGTACGGAGGCATATAGGCATTCTTTTTTTCCTCGTTCAATTTGGGAGTGGAATAGGAAAGGAAATGCCTAGTAGTGGTACAGTGTACCCTCCGCCACGCACCTTACGGTGAATTGCGGAGTATGTATGTAGATGTAGATGTAGAAGATATTGGAAATGCATCTTAATTCTACAGTTAATTATTAGTATTACTATGATCATAGGCAACATATAATTCAGGTACTGCCCTACAGCATAAAAAACTTTCTTTCTAATATACATTTTAGGATATTTCTGAAGGCACGAATTTCACTCCTGTCTGTCACTGTGGAAGTTCCTTATCAAACTTAATTCCATCACACACACACACACACACACACACACACACACACACACACACATAAAATATAGCACATAAATCAACACCACAGCTAGACAATGTAACAAACAGGGAGAGGAAAATGGAATTGTTTTCCTTACAAAGGTGTAGAACTTCATAGGAAAAGTGCAAATTGTCACTACTTTAAATATGTCTCTTTTCCAGAGAGCAAACAGCAGTGTGAGTTTCAGATAATATTTTCTTCATAATATCCTTTATTTTATTTGATAGAGCATTATTTGTAGCCATCCAACTCTGTGAAAACCTACGCTCTTTGCCTTGCCCATGAAAGGCAAAGGTCCCAGGTTCAAACCCTGGTTCCGGCACACAATTTTAATCTGCCAGGAAGTTTCACTTAGTTCAATGTTTGTACAAGCCGTGCTATGTTTGATAGTTTTTTTAGATCATAAATTGTGTTAAAATTGAGTATTTACTTGTCCTCCTCACAATTAGTGACAGTCTACATGGCTTTGATTTACTTTTCTGTTTTACATATAAAACTGTCATTTCTCTGAACTAGTTGTAACATTCTGATAATAATGCCAGAAACAGTTTGTAAGAACATTATCCACATAATATGGGCCCTTAGGAATGTTTGGAGTTTTTATTTGGACCATGATACCCAGTGAACCAGTTTAATATGATCTTGCACTGTGTTGTGACAATTGGGTGCAATACAGAAATTTACCTGAATAGGACATTATCCCTCCAAATCTCAGTGAACCCAGTAATTGCATCAAAATGCTGTGATAGATCTTCCAAGTACTAGATACATTTCCTAGACTGATAAATCAATTTCCAGATAATGAGGAAAAAATATATCACCAAATGTCTCATTTTTATTGTTTCTAATCCTATCATGTCTCATAACATTATCAACAGCTACAACCCAACTGATAGGAAGAGCTCACACTCTTGGCTACAGAACATCTGAAGACATTTTACAAGATATTTTTAGTAATCTATATTTATCTTTTGGACAAATGTCTAACTGTACAACACTCCAAGGCATCTTCACACATTAATTCTAAGTTCACACAAGAGAATGATAATTAATTAATTAATCTGCCTTGGAGTGTTGTACATTAATTAATTAATTAAGGTGTGCAGAGACTAGTTTAGGAAACATGCTACAAAAATTCTGTGACACAAGAAATATCATTGGTAATGTTATTTTATCTAACTTTTTTCATCATTAGCTACAAAAAATTACACCATGAGAGCACAATCATGCTAACAGAGTATGAATGTTTTACCTCAATTTGTATGCCGCTGTCGCCACTGTTGCATTTTGCATTTCTGGCTGCTTTTTTTCCCTTCTTGCGTTCTTTGCTTGATCTCCATACCAGAGGGCCAAACCTACAAACAAACAATATTTTTCATAACAGAATGTTGATGATTTTGTTTACTTATATTTGTTAATGGGTATTACACTTGCTTTCCTGAAAAGATTTCAAGGTTGAAATAACCAATGATCCTGAACTAACTATGGTTCTAAGCAGTGACAGCACATCCATGAGTTCAGTGAACCTCCAGAAAATAAGCTGATGCAAATTATAAATGCAGGTATATATTTCTACAATCATTCTTTATGTCTTTCTAAAATGAGATCATTTCATTTGCATTTCAAAAATATTTTTGTGGCTTGGAAAACTTTTTAAGTTTAACATATAGCACGCATACATGCCAAAGTGCTGTCCAGGCACTGCTGAGATTCAATTTCTCTTCTGAGCAGCTTTGAGTAAGCTTATGGGTGCTCCAGCAATAGGAAGTTGTTAGCAGAAATGTCAGAAGTGATAGGTGCATCTCCCTTGGTGGAAAAACCAGCTACAATTCAAACCAGATTCTGATGGAATTCATGAATTGGCCCAAAGTGAAAGACTACACCCCTTAACACTTTCAAGACTGGTGTAAGTTATTCTGGATGGGGCAGCTGGATGGCTGATTCTAACAAGTTCTTCAAAGTAACAGCTTTCTAACTATGAATGCAATAACTGAATTTATGGTCTCACTTGAAACATTGAAAAGTATTTTATACATTCCAAAAAAATTATCATTAAATATTAAAATTCAGCAGATATATAATAATTAATTTGACAAATTAAAAACCTTCAGCCATTATTTTTTGAAGTTTAATTAATTAAATTAGAATTAAAATTCCAAAAACTAACAGCTGAAGGTTTTTCATTTATCAAATTAATACATCACAGTCGTCCCATCATTCGTCTAACTAAGATGGATATACACAGACATAATAATTAGTTTTTCTTTCTGTATCAGAATCATCTCTCTCCTCTTCCAGAGCATTGAAAAATCAATCTCATCTAAATTTTCCATTCTGAGAACATGCTGAGCACAAGCTCTTGACAGACAGTAACACAGATAGCTGACAAAAGCAGTGTTGGTCAAAATGCAGAAAAACTTCCTTCTTCATTTTACGTGGTTAGCAACAGAGGGCAGGTTGTGCAAGGACAGCTACAATATTTTTAGCATTGCATGAATCATCCTCGGGCACTGTCAGCACTGAATGAGCCTCTCTCGGACACCGCCCACAAAATGTTAATATAAATCACAGGATAATTTTCTTACAATTGTTTATAGAGTACATGGTATGTATATGAGGTATTTTAAAGCATCAGCAAATTGCAGTTCTCTCAAAACTGTCTCTTTTTAGGTATGATTTCATGTAACAAAATGGCAGGAAACATATCAGTCCTCAAAGTTTCTCATATATAAAAATACATCAAACACTAAAACCATTAGTGGTATAACTTCTGCTCTTCAAAAGTGTATCATTTTAATGCTACTAGAGAATGATGATCAATTATGAGCGTGATTTTGGTACTATTTGTCACAGTTAATCAAACAATGAGATCTGTTTTACAGTCATCACACTGTATATCTATTAATGGAAGGGAAGCACGAATGGAAGGAAGAAAGAAAAGATCAAAAGAAGGAAGGAAGATGATAGTTGAACATCCCATCACTATTAAAGGAGATAAAGCTGCTGTATTGAAATGGTAAAGTGGTTGATAACATTGTGTGTTCTGGGAACCTTTGCCTTTTGCGGGCAGGCACTCCACCTTCTCAGCTATCCCAGCACACTTCATGGTCCACCCTCACAACTTAGGCTGTGCCTAAGCCATGTCTCCACAATATCCTCTCTTCCAGGAGTGCTAGTTCTGCAAGGTTCGCAGGAGAACTTCTGTGAAGTTTGAAAAGTAGGAGTCAAGGTACAGGCAGAAGTGAAGTTGTGAGAACGAACTGTGAAACATGCCGGGATAGCTCAGATTGTAGAGCGTTTGCCTGTAAAAGGCGAAGGACCCAGGTTAGAGTCCCAGTTTCAGCACACAATTTTAATCTGCCAGGAAGTTTCTTAGTATCCACCTGCTTGCAATTTTTTCGCTTTTTTGTTTTTTAAAAGATTCACCATGCAAAAGGAAAGAATGGACTTTCTCTACAAATATACAGCTGCAAACCTTGAATGCAGACAGGCTGCTTTTTAATGAAATTTTAGGTCAACAGAAATATTTTAAGTACTGTACATAATTGAATTATTTGAGTTTGTTTTAAGTTACTACCTTCTTTATTAGTGACTATGGCAAATTCAGTTATAGTTTTATCTCAACCATTCTGTAGCATACAAGATCTTGCCACCATACTGTTATCTGTTATCACTTTGTACAATTCCATGCAGGTGTGTCTCCACTTGAAGTAACAATCCTTGCAGGAACATGTTTTGAATTGTTATCATGAGATCAACAGGATTTGACAACAACAACAACACATCATGCTTCAAACTGGACACTATTCATGTTGTCAGCAAATTAATACTTTGCACTGCAAGTAGTAAAAAATTGAATCCTGAATACTTAATTTTTATCTACAAAACATAAATATGTATCAAAATCATTTGTTTCTGAAGCACAACTTAGACAGTAATTTGCAATAAAATTATTCAGATCATTTTTTCCTGCAATTCAAGTCTGCTTCTTTCCTCAAGTCCTTCTCATAACTGCATGAGTCTTTAAAAATATCCATGGATATTTCAGTCAATTCGATTTCTTTGAGAAGCCTTAATTTTTCATGGTTTGTGTACAATAATTTAAAGAGGAACACTGTAGCATATTAGTATAAATTGTCATTTTTCCATAAAAGGGGACTGAATGATTTAATTCCTATAGAACCAAAGTCAATTTTTATGTGATAATCAAGATAGGATATGCAGTAGCCCTACTTCATAGAATAAAGCAAGCTACACTTTTAGATAAAAATAATAGCTTTTCCTGACACCATATTTAATGATGTAAATGCATTATATACAATTATTTTTAAACCTGATATGGTTCAGCACAAGACACCTTTGCTTGATTAAAGTGGGACATGCGCTCATGCACATCCTGATGTAACTGGACACACTATTGAACCTTTACTACATCACTAGCAAGCAAATTGTATCAAGGTACATCTATTGACAAATATGTAGGAAGTAACACTCCAGAATAATGTTGCTGATAATGAAGATTTGTCAGGAAAGTAAAGTTGTGAATAACTTAAAGGATACACAAATTAAAGGAACATAAAATCTGATAAAATACATATCACAATGGGGAAGAGTTGGGGAGGGTGAAATTGTGAAGAAAATGATACAATAAAGCTGAAATCCATATATTATTTTTTCTATGGCACTATAACTTGAGACATTTTCATCCATATAACAAGCAATATTAACAGGAATGGTAAAGAGAAACGTCATGGAAAAGTAAACGGGGACAAAGTAATAGTAAGTAGAATATGAAAAACTGAGGGGTCAATGTTGTTCTACAAATCTCAGAGGCAGTAATATTGTACAATTAGAAATAAAATATAACAAAAATTATATATGTAATTTTGTAAGTGTAATAACTTTCAGATTCCACAGCACCTATATGAAAGAAAATAAACTTTTATGTCTTTGCATTGCAGTCAAATAATTAGCATGGTTTAACAACTTTCTTATAACAGACACGACAACATGAACGTTAGGAACATGCACCTGAAAATAGGAATAATTTCCCAAACTCATCCAGAACAATACCACCTTAAAAAGGTGATTTTAAAAAGTGATTGTTTGCAAGAACACAGAGCAATGAGCTTACTTGAACTTTGGATCTGACCCTGGTTCCTCCTTTGTTGCTTCCTGTGGTAGTTGTTCCTGTGACTGCGATGTTGTTGCTAATTCATCATCAGCACAATTCTCCTCTTCAACATCTCCTTCACCATCTTTACTTGAGCCAAGCTCAAGGCCATCTTTACTGCCACTCTTCTTGTGAAATTTAAAGGCAAAGCTTTTACGAAATTTTTGTAGAACACTCTCTGATGTACTACCTGCAACAACAAATATATAATATAGTATCAAAGATTGCCCTAAACATTATGTATTATTGCAATGATAAATTCTTCATAGTCCAAAAGTAAATTGTGTTCCTAAAATTCTTCCCATTCAATTTTTGCGTGATGTGGTAGCAGAACCATGTTAAGTCGAACTCTTGAATAAAAGAGTGTCTTGATTGCAAAAACTTTTATTGAAATGACGCATTTTGCCCGGTTAGAGTATCTTCAGCTTTCTGCCAAAGAAGAAAAAAGTTACCCATATCTTACAATTTTTACATGGCAATATTAAAAAAATATATATTAATTTGTTAGCTACAAAACAATTTTGAAATCAGTAATAAGGGGTTGTAATAATGTAGGTACTGATGTTTTACTTACTCTGTGACAGAGGGTGTTTAGGTCAAAATGCAGCCACAGGATGTCTGACCGAGACCATAACAATGTAATCCGTTGATCAGAGGTAACAAAAAAAGGGCAAATAAAGAAATACTCTCCTTTTGCCAAGCATGTAAAGTTTTCTGGCCATCAAGCTCCCACCCTAGATAATTTAGAAATTTTTCATTATGCCCAAAAATGACAGAAGTTAAACATCCTGGAAGAATTTGATATTTCTAAGCGGGTTTATTTTAAACACCCAAGACTTCTAAACGATCAGTTGGCCTCAAAAGACCAAACATTTTTCGACAATTTTATGGAATTTTTTAAGTAATATTCTGTTGTATACTTGGCATCCCTTCAAATTTGTTTCATGTGATACTGGGTATGTTATGTAAATGAAATGTATTTGAAATTAACAACTGTTGTCCGACTGACCCAACACCTACAGTGTTGTGGAGTGGTTACCCCCAGTAGACATTTGAACGCTGCCCCTGGCAGTGGCAGTGCCAGTACCAATACCGACGCACGTCGTGTATGAGTTGAAGACCTACTATATGGCACAGGGACATCAGGTAAGGTAAATCTTGGAGTATAAATTATTTCAATATCCAGTCAGTTGATTACTTATCAATTTGTTTAATGGTCAGTGTTACTGCTGATCAACGGATTACATTGTTATTGTCTCGATAAGACATCCTATGGCTGCATTATGACCTAAACACCCTTTATCACAGAGTAGGTAAAACATCAGTACCTACATTATTACAATCCCTTATTACTGATTTCAACATTGTTTTGTAGCTAACAAAATTAATTTTTGTTGTTGTAATATTGCCATGTAAAAATTGTAATATGTGGATCATTTTTTTTCTTCTGTCAGAAATCTGAAGATGGTCTAACCAGGCGAAACACGTCATTTCAATAAAAGTTTTTACAACCAAGACAATCTTTTATTCAAGAATTGTGTTTCTGTTTCTCTAAATCTACATCCACATATACGTTCATACTCCACAAGCCACCTCACACATATACGTTCATACTCCACAAGCCACCTCACAGTAAGGCAGAGTGTACTTCATGTAACATTATCACTGCCTTCTATTTCAGTGGCATATGGTTCGCAGGAAAAATGACTGCCTGCATGCCTCTGTGTGGAACCTAATCTCTCTGATCTTATCTTTGTGGTCACTTCGTGAAATATATATAGGAGTAAGTAATATATTGGTTGACTCTTCATGAAATGTTTGGTCTCAGAACTTTGACAAAAGCAAGTACAATGATACAGAATGCAACGTCTGCCATCAGAGAGGATTCTTCCAATGAAACTCAGTCTGGCATCTGACTTATCTACCAATGATTTTATATGGCTGTTCAATTTCAAATCATCCCTTATTTCTACTCTCTCATATTTTATGGAAATAACTACTTCTAGTGTGTGTCCTGCTATTACATGTTTATATAATAAAGGATCTTTCTTTCTAGGTAAATGTAGCACTTGTTTGTGTTGAGGCTCAATTACCATTCCCTGCACCAAGGCCAATACACTGCAGATCATTCTGAACTTCACAACCCTTTTTCCAGTGTTATGACTTCTCAATGAACTACAGCATCATCTGCAAAAAGCCTAATTGAACATCAAATGCTATTTGCAAGGTCACTTATATATACAATGAAAAGCAAAAGTCCTATAACTCTCCCCTGGGGCATACCTGAGATAACTTCCCTCCATTGAGAAATGCCTCAATCCAGTCACACAGTTGATCTGATATTACATACAGTGTGGAATGGTATTGAACGCTTTGTGGAAGTCAAGAAACGTGGCATATAATTGAGACCCTGTATCAACTGATCTCTGGATATAGTGGATGAATATTGTAAGTTGTGTTTCATGTGATCCTTGCCTTCAGAAACCATGCTCATTCCCACAAAGGAGATTTCCAATCTCCAGAAATGACATAAAATTCTAACATGATGTGTTCCAAAATTCTGCAACTGATCGATGTCCGGGATATAGGCCTCTAGTTTTGCGCATCTGATCTATGACTCTTCTTGTAAATGGGATGACATGCGCCCTCTTCCAATCCTTGGGAACACTCCCTTCCTCTAGAAATCTTTGGCGCACTGATGCCAGATAGAGGGCAAGTTCCTTCACATAATCTTATGTGATCATGGACAACCTGTCAATTACTATCCAGAACAAAACTTATTGTGAACTTCCTGCTGTGTATTAGCATGTAGTTTATTGCAACTGTGAGAACTTACCAGTTATTATGCGGGGCATTTGCAGAAGTCTGTGCAAAGTTTGAGAGATGGCACCTCCAGCATGTATCGAGGTTATGTTTAGTTAGTAGCATCTTTGGAAAGAACAGACACCAAGTTTCAGCAATATTGGTCTATTTCTTTGTGTTTGGCATTCATGAGAATCAAGGAAGTCATGTGATTCTCAAAGAATGGACGAAAAACAATTTCGTGTGGTGGTTAAACATTACTTTATTATAGGCAAAACGCCTCAGTAGACTAAAAGGAAGCTTGATAAACATCATGGTGACTCTGCACCTTCAATCGGAATAGTTTATTAGTGATTTCAAAATTTTCAGAGTGACCATATGGGTACAAGTGATGCTGAACGTTCTGGATGCCCTATGTAGGTTACGACTCCAGAAATCATTGATGAAAGCCATGATATGGTGATGGATGACAGAAGAGTTAAGGTGCGTGAGATTGCTAGTGCTGTGAGCATGTCAAATGAACGCGTACATAATATTTTGCATAAACATTTGGACAGGAGATAGCTATCTGCAAGATAGGTGCTGCAATTGCTCACGTTTGACCAAAAACGGAATCATGTGAAGTGTTGCAAGGAAGGTTTTCAGCTGTTCAGGGAAAATCTGCAGGACTTAAAGCGTAGTTTCATCACTGTGGATGAAACATGGATACTTTACTTACTATACACCTGAGACCAAAGAACAATCTAAACAATGGGTTAGCAACAGAGAATCTGCACCTAAAAACGCGAAGTCCAGTCCTTCGGATGGAAAGGTTATGGCAATGGTGATTTGGGATTTGCAAGGGATAATCTTCATCGACTATCTGGAACAGGGTAAAACTATTACAGGTGCATATTAGTCATCATTAATGGAATATTTGAAAACTGAGCTGCAAGAAAAAAGCCAGCGATTGGCCCACAAAAGAGTCCTTTTCCATCACGACAATGCACCAGCACACACCTCAGCAGTTGTGTTCGCATAATTATTGGAAACAGGATTCCAACTCGTTTCACATCCCCCCTATTCTCCAGACGTGGCTCCACAGAACTACTATTTGTTCCCCAATTTAAATAATTGGCTGGCGAGATGAAGATTTCATTCAAATGAGGAGGTGATTGCAGAAACTAATAGCTATTTTGCAGGCTTGGAAAATTCCTATTATTTGGAAGGGATCAACAAATTAGAACAGCGTTGGATGAAGTGTATAACTCTAAAAGGAGACTATGTCGAAAATAAAAATGGTTTTCCCCAAACATGTTAGTAGTTTTTATTTTTGCATGGACTTTCAAAGTTTTACAAACTGTAAACACTGCAGGCAAATAAACAGACAGTAATTCAAAGATGTGCAGGGAACAGGTGTTTTAGGTAGATTTCAGGTAAAATGCTATACATTTCAAGTCTCACAAGAATTTGAAGCAAAATAAGAAATGTTGGCAATGCTTAGTAATGAGTAAGAGAAAGTTAAATATAACCCAGAAGAAAAACACATTAGCAAAATATCAAACTGACAAAGAAGAGCTATGACTGAAACTGAAATAGAGGACACCTACACTCAATAAGTGTAAGAGTTGCAGTGATGATAATTTAAAAAACAAAGATGCACCTACTTGTGTCTTAAAGTGTCTACAAAAGTATATTCATTTATCAACCCTGCAAAGGAATTCTCACAACATGTTAAAATTGTATCAGTTGTCACATTCTTTTTTAGTGAATGTTACTCTGTACAACATCAAGTAGGGTAGTAAAGGTTTGTCGTGTTTGAGGGCAATCTTTTAATCAATTTATTGAAGACAAGAGCCAAGATCACTTTTTATTTTTTATTAAGATTAGCGGTTTCAGCAGTTTAATTGCCATCTTCGGATCTGCAAGTACATGCAAAGACATACTGAAAATGCAAGGACTGTTTTTAATTTAGTGACCACACCTTGAAACAGAAAAGCTTCTTTCTACGAATCAGCACGGGTTTAGGAAACATCGTTCATGTGAAACTCAGCTTGCCCTTTTCTCACATGACAACTTGCGAGCCATGGATGAAGGCTCGACTTCAGAAAGGCGTTCGACGCGGTGCCACACTGCAGACTGCTAACGAAGATACAAGCTTATGGAATAGGTTCACAGATTTGTGACTGGCTGGAAGACTTCCTAAGTAATAGAATGCAGTACGATGTTCTCAATGGCGAGTGTTCATCAGAGACGAGTGTATCGTCAGGTGTGCCCCAGGGGAGTGTGATAGGACCGCTATTATTTTCTATCTATATAAATGATCTGATGGACAGAGTAAGTTGTAATTTGCTGCTGTTTGCTGATGATGCTGTGGTGTATGGGAGGGTGTCATCTTTAACTGACTGTAGACAAAATTTCTAGTTGGTGCGAAGAATGGCAGCTAGCTCTCAATGTCAAAAAATGTAAGGTGATGCGCATGAGTAGGGAAAACAATCCTATAAAGTTCGAATACAGCTTCTTGACGCTGTCGCGTCGTTCAAATATCTAGGCGTAACATTGCAGAGCAATATGAAATGGAATGAACATGTAAGGACAGTTATGAGTAAGGCGGACAGCTGACTTCGGTATATTGGGAGAATTTTGGGAAGATGCACATCACCTATAAAGGAGACCGCGTATAAAACGCTTGTACGACCACGTCTTGAGTATTGCTCAAGTGTTTGGGACCTGCAGCAGATCAATTTAAAGGAAGACATACAGGCAGTTCAGAGACGAGCAGCTAGATTTTTTACTGGTAGGTTCAACCAATGCGCGAGTGTCACGGAAATGCTCCGGCAACTCAATTGGGGATCGCGGGAGGAATTTCTGTTGAGTAAATTTAGAGGGCCGGAATTTGAGGCTGAGTGTAGTACGATCTTGCTGCCGCCTACTTACATTTCGCGTAAAGATCACAAAGACAAGATAAGAGAAATTAGGGCTCATACGGAGGCATATAGGCATTCTTTTTTTCCTTGTTCTATTTGGGAGTGGAATAGGAAAGGAAATGCCAAGCACCTTACGGTGAATTGCAGAGTATATATGTAGATGTAGATGTAGTTGTATTACAGGTAGTTGATGTCCATGTTTTATTTATATGTAGACAAGCTAATAATTAAGTTGGCAATTAAATATGTTTTTTTAAAAGCTTTTAATAATAATGTTCTGAAGAATGAAATCTAAGTTGGGTTTCGGAAGTGGATATTTAAAATATTTCTTTCTCTGGCTTGTTGTATTACTGCATATTGAGTATGATTTTGCGTGTACTTGCAGATTCAAAGATGGCAGTTAAACTACCGAAACCGATAATCCTAATAAAAAAATAAAGAGCAATCTTGGCTCTTGTTTTCAACAAAAAGTAGGGTAGTGTTTTTGGAAATTAATTTTCTACATTAGAATAATTTGATTGCACCTTTTCTACAACTCTGTGTAATGTGTATGCAAGGCAAGTGCCAAAGAATATAGTGTGCTCAAGAATTTGAAACTGCTTTGCTTCTTTAACCATGTATAAGTTTATTTATATGTTTGCTCCATTTGTTACTAGTAAATATCTCTGTTTATTCTATCCGCCACAGTTACTTCACAGCATTGTCAAACTGAATTGCAGCTGTTGAGGGGTTTCCTCCCTCCCCCCCCCCCTCTCGTGAGAGTTTCACACATTAGGAAAAACATTACAGTGGTACTGACTACTTTTAGACCACCAACAACAACATTTGCAAAAACGGTGTCCACCCACATCAGTGATTTCATCTTCTGGACATGCAAGTTCCGTCAGCAAGAATAATTCGTATTTTCTTAAGCACATCCTCATTACACACGTATAGTTCTCTCTCAAAGTAGATTCTTCTGGATGAATCCAAGAATTCATTGAAGGACAGATTCTTTAGCTTCCCCATTGGGATGTTGTAAGCAATCACCATCTCTCAGTTGAAGGACAACCTGTCTGTTAAAAGAACAACAATTTATTCCATCGTCTTTCGGGAGTGCACTCGGGACAGCGACAATTCTTCATCCAATATTTCGGCTGCAAACCTTACAGCCATCTTCAAGGCGAGTCCAAGACTGAGTTCTCAGCGTCTGTGCGTGCCTATTTATACGGTAAATCACGTGATGCAAAGCTACTGAGGATTAGACTGCGCATGCTTGAAGATATCACATTCGTAACTGTGTTTGTATTCCAAGTGAAAAGTGTAACGACTTTCTTACACCGTAGGCTGCTTGTTGGCTTTAAGAGCAATTTGTCAACCTTACGTAACGGCTTCTTAAGTCAGTGAACTGACTAGTGTATTATGCTGCATGTCTATTATAGTTGTGATAAACGATGCTTTGTACCAACTGTTGTGTTTATTTGTGACAATATCATCTGAGCATTCTCAAATGAGCAACATTTTCATGTTTTTATTCTTGTGTCCTTAAATATCTAATAAATATATGTCTTTCTAGCAAAAGTTTGCCAAAAGTGAGCTATTACTAAAAATAGGTGTAAGTATGACTTCATATTAACAAAAAAATACATTTCTCTACACTTTGTTCCCTGAATTTGTGTATAATTTGTTGCAAAATTTCTCCCTACAGATCAAGAAAAATGTATGACTAGTAATTAAAAATACTGGCCCCAGTAATTAAAATGATTGTGATTATTATGCATTTACTTAAAATTTGTAACAACAGTATATATAACAGTATATAAAGTGTTATCATCATCATGTAACAGAAAAATGGTATGTCACCCAAGTTCAAACAGGCATACATGCAAGGAAGCACATACTTGATATGCTGCGTTGAGACTGTGATAGCTCCTTGTTGTCAGTTAGTCGATTAGTTGAGGTCTGGGATGAAAGATAATTTGATGACCCAGTTGTGGCTTCCTTATCAGCTTCAGCTTCAGGCCATGTCCTAGGGGGACAAAATGAAAATTTATTAGTATATAATTTGGGCTAAAGTGGATTATTAGCAATATACTACAGACTTTATCTCTGCACACCACAAAAGTATGGTTCAGTGACAATTTACAGATCATGGATGCCAGCATGAATGTAGTTTTTGTATTGTTGTATACCAATGAAACTGTATCAGATCAAGGAAGCATAATTTTCTGTTTCTGTTTCTGCTGTAAAAATAATATTATCAACAATTCACAGATAATGTAAGTTATATATTGTGTGTGACTCTACTGTATGTTCTCAAGGAATATATTTATATAAGCAACTTAACCACATTTCTTCTACATAATTATCCAATGAATTGATACACACTACCATGAAGCAGAAGAGAACATTCTAGTGCAACAGTAGATGAAGTGAAAGAGAAAGAAATTGGGAGTGCAATATCCCTAGTTAGAAGCATACCACATATTTTAATTAAAACAGACTGAAATGTGATAAAAATATTTTTTAAGGTGAGCAAATCTTTCTTATAGAAGTAATTACAGAAATTTATAATTGAAACTATGAGAGTGCTGATAGAAAAGTGAGGAGGGTATCCAAACAAACTAGCACAAAAAACAGTAAAATTGAAGAAAGTGCAAGAAAAGACACCAAGTGATCAATTGTGAGGACCTATGCAATTAAAAACAATTATAGCAATTGTGTTATTGTAATAATTTTGGCTGTTTAGTGTTCAAAAATGTATAAGAAAGAAAAAGTGTAACAATGTTTTAGAAGAGAATTTCATTATTCACAGGCAAGGGGTTTTAGATCACCATGTTTAAATTGGCAGATCAGTTTTGAATGTATTAATTAATTAATTACTGAAACCATAGCTGTAAATGACTGTAAGAAGGAGTAAGTTGATAAAAAAAGTTATAAATGTAATTATCATCTGAGAGAACTACATCCAAGTTAATGAATCTCCATCTGCCTGTCCATTAATTGCTGTATTACTGTTACCACAACACACATTTTCCCTTGACACTAGTCTGCATAAACACACAACTTTAAAAAATATTCTGTATACAGGATGAAACACAATTTCTGTCTCATTGCACATGTTGTTTACAAAAATGTCATCTAGTCCTTAATTCATCAACAACAACAACATTAGAGACTAATTTTGCCTTTCTTGACTGAATCTCCATGGTCTACCTCAACTCCTCTTACCCTATACTGATGAACCCAGGAGTCTCTTAGATAACAGCCTGTTCGCTCTAATTACTTTATCTATGGTGTTCATTTCCAGCTTTTCTTTGATTTCCTCATTACGGAAACCCTCCTGCCATTGTTCCTATATATTAATAACTGCATTTATCCTTGCTACTTTTATATCTGTAACCTCATCCTTATTAATAAGATAACCTGTATCCCCCCTCCCCCCGTTTTCACTCTCATACAACAAAGTTGGTCGAAATATACAGCAGTGCACTGCTACTTACTTAGTGTTGGTGCTGACGTCCTTCTTGAAGAAGAGAATAAATCTTATCTGAACACTCGCTGTGTTAGCTTTACTACACCTTGATTTAAGTTCTTGCACTATGTTGCCATACAGTGAGTAATACAGCTTAAGAACTTTAAACTGTCCACCTGTTCCTCCTATTTGGCACTCAATCTGTTTAAATTTCTTTCCTACAAACATGACTTTCATTTTGGAGATGCTGATCATTATACCACAACCATTATACCTCTGATTTAGCTCCAAATATTAGACCACACCTTTCAATCAAATCTACCATCACCACTATGACGTCCACATATATGAGACTGTTTATTTTGTTTTTGCCTGTTTTAATCTCAGCCTGCCAGTATATTGTCTTCAAGATATGGTCCATAAATAGTATGAACAACAGTGGTGACAAGGTTACAACTTTGTCTTTCCCCTGAAACTAGGACTAATTTACTGTCAACTCTAACTGCTGCCCACCAAACTACGTAAAGGCGTTTTTAATTACCTGTAAAAATATGCCTCCTTTTTCATAATCTTGTAGAACTAACAATAGCTTCCACGTAGGAATGTGGTTACAAACCTTTTCAAGATCTATAAAACATAGATACAATTCCTGTTCCACTTATATCACTTCTCCATTATCTGCTGTAAGCTAAATATCTGATACTGACAGTCTCTAAACCTACACTGATTTTCATCCAACTTGGCTTCAACTAATACACGCACTTTCCTTTAAACAATACCGGAGAATATTTTGTGCACACTGCCAATTAAAGAGGTATCTCTGTAGTTGTTACAATCTTTTCTGTTTCCATACTTTCATTACCCTGTGTAAGTAAACATTTGAGACCTGCCATTACACTGAATTTGAAGAGTTCCAACTTAATTACATCTACTCAGCTGTTTTATTGCATTGCAATGTACTGACCATTCTTTCCACTTACTTATATCAACAGCACTAAAATGAAGAACAGTGCCCAAATGATAGCAGTCTAGTACTTATAAATTCTGCCGAAGAATTTACTTGTGTATTTAGTGTTCATTACTTAAGGTCTAATCTTATTAGATTTTTATGCTTCATAACACAGTTTCATGATTTTGAACCTTCTGAAATGCTTGCTCATGAAAAAAATCAAAATCAGCTACTGAATCGCTCACAAATAAGACAAAAACAGAAATTCTACATGGGACATATTTATTTGTGGCCGAAGCAGGGTAAAAGATGTAGAGTGCCTTAAATCACAAAAGCCACATGAAATGATTATTTGAATTATTACCCAGTTTCAAAAAAAGAAGTATGCCCAATATATTGTATTTTACAATGATGGACTCAACAAGAGATGAGTATCAACACTCATCCCCTATATCTTTAATAAAGATTTGTGTGTCCTGGGGTTCAGGGTAAAGAAAGCTTCAAGAAACTGTGTTACAACAATCTTTTCTTCTTCTTACCTATTTACTTTATACCATACCACTTACAGCTAATTTGATTTCCTGCAGTAAAATTTTAACAAGAGAGAAAAAAATTAAGCTCACTCACATCATAAGATATTGCTAATCTGCTAATATCAGTACCTACTGCACGTGACTTCTAATTGCGGGACTTCCACTGCAATTTTCTGACGTGGTACTGGGTCATTCATTTAAAGATATAAACAAATGTCACATCTGTTATAGTAAGATTCATACCTTTCAGTTTCCCAAAACCAAAATTTCATACATAAGGAAATTTTTCCAGTATATACACATTCACCATACTTCTACAATAGTAATTAATTATTTTTCCCATTTTAAATCTCCCTCAGCGTGTAGGTAAAAATGATGCTATTTTCTTATCATTTTGCATTTCTGTTGGTTTTTAAAAGAAATTGTGCTGTATGCTTATATTACTATGAAGCCATTTATTCACTCAGAAATGGAAATCAGTCAAAGTTGAGAGCATTTACTAGAATGGTTTTAGATTATCACTCACTGTGATATTTTACTGTGGATGCTCCTGTAAAGAATTCAAATATCATACTTACTCAACAAAAATATCTCAGTGTACTTCATGCCACTAGTAATAAAAATGTTAAGTTCCACTTTTAACATTTTGTTTTAAATTTCACTGATATTTTCATTCTTGAATGCAGTATGAATGTAAATGTTAGACAATACATTGTCATGCTCTTTATTTCAAATACTAAATTCAAGCAATACATAAATCAACAAAAATTATATCATATACAGTTCTTTTTGGAAGCAAGCTCCTTTAGCCTTCTAATAAAAGTTTGCCTTCAATTTACTTACAGTGATTATCTACATCAAGTGTTATTTGTTGAATTTCTGACACTCACTTAACAGGTTATATAAACAGAATTAATTATTTACTTATTCTTTGCTTGACTTATTGTAAATAATTTTAACAAAATACTGACAAGTCATTTCTCTTCTATAAAAGCAGACATTAGAAGGATATTTTATTCCATTAAACCAAAACAAGATCAAAGCAGTTTTAAGGAACTGCGAAATTTTCCTGGCAAAGTAACATTTTTATGATATTGAAATCTTTGTTACAGTAGGAAAAATTTAAAATAAATATTGATCATTTCATCACCTAAGATTAGAGGTTTATATTGGTCACAATAAGTGTACATTATTTGTGCTGAAAGACAAGTTCCTTTTCTTAAGTATAACTTACATTACAGTGGCTACATGCCTTCCATCTAACAACAGGTTACGATTAATGCTACATGACAATTTAATAACAACAAATATGATTTACAATGAAGAGTGTATTTACACCATTCCAACAAGTAACAAGTTTGAAAGTGTATGTGAGATGAACATGTTACATGAGTATGGTTACAAGAAGTGAATCCACAAACGGATGTTGTCTTGGCTTGGATCCACAATATATTTCAAGATATTTATTGGTTAATTTTTAATTGCAGGTAACTTATTTTTCTGACTTATTAGAGCTGTACATTGCTTTAAGCAGTTAATCACTATTACGGAAAAAGCAAATAAGGATATGACTTTCCATATATTTGCCAGCGAAGTTGTAATGTGTTATAATGTTTTTCATTAAGTAAAATAGATATTTCCTTAATAATAACAATAGGTGAAAACTTTAAATTGTTTTAGTTCTGCGATTCTATCCAGTAAAACATTGTTCACCATTATACATTAAAATGTTTTCACAGTACATCCAGCTGTTTATTCCTGAACAACAACTGCTTGTAATTACCAAATTGAGTATCTTCTCTTTTCCAAATGTAATTAAGATGTAGGAATTGTATTAATGGTCTGATGTAATAATTTTTTACTTTGACATTGATTATATTTCTTCATTTTACTTGAATTTACATATATTAACCCATTATGATAAACAAGTTTGACAGTGTAAGTATTTGTTTGTTTATCTGTTCATAGAGAGCATGCATTTCAAGGCGGATAGTAAACCAGGCACATCCTTTTCTTGGATACGTTCATATGAGTACAACAAGCTCTGCAAGGCGTGCATGAAACACAAAAAAGTCATTCCTTTTAGCTTTCAGAATCATGAAATAGAGAATAAAATTGTAAAAGCAAGACAGGCGCAGTAATATTACTAAAACAGAATGGCTGACTGGCCATGTGAAGAATATTTGTGTCACCATGAATCCAAACAGCAACATTCTTACTATCATTTACTGTCATCAGCAAAAGTCAAAACCGACTATGGATAAACAGAATTTTGAATATCCTAAATGCTTTCCTAGGCATTGGCCAGTCAGATTCCTGCCAGCAAACATGTTAAATATGTTCTCAAAACACTAAAATATGTTTCGAAAAGTTCAAACCAAATAAAGTGACTATCTAAAATTTAGTACTACAAGACAATTTAGTACTAAATATAGTCATCATTCTACATGTTTAATAAAATTGTTTTCTGGCAGGAGATAATTTTTTTTAATAGAATACTGCACTATATGTGCTGCTAACATACATTTTAATAGTAATTTCGCATGAAAAGAAAGAAACACTACTACTGTGTCAATGACAAGTCAAAAATCTGAAATAAGACATGCTTCTGTTTAAAAAGGAGAGTTGAAGAAATGAAGAAGTACATTAAAAAAGCTTACAATTTCAGTAGTGTAATATTAGGATGTTGGTTTGAGTTTTTAAAGATACTTTCAATATCCTAACTTAAAACAGTAGAGTAGCAATGTTTTTCTATCCTCTTTATTACTTCTATTCCCCACCTCACCTGCACAATAACATTTCATTTAACCTGCACATTTTGTGGAAGACGACTTATCCCCTACGCAACAGACTTATATTTCCTAAATACACTCAAGAGGAAAGAGTTCATTGTTCAGATACTGAAAATGTTAGGAGACTTTAGCACAAAATATAAAATGAAATTACCTTTAGAAAGTCAAAGTTCCAGAGACTGCCTGCCTGCTTAGATCTCTTTTCACTGAGAATATGAAATAGCTCACAGCCTAACATGGAGTGTTAATTCCAATACTTGAATGACATGGGAAAGGAATGCAAATAAATGAGAAAATTGATTGCAGATTATTTTCTTGGAAACCTAGCTAGGACAGTTGATAAGAGGAACAAAGTAGCTTCATTCTACTTTGAAAATAAACTAATAAATTCTACTAATGTTATTCGGTGTAGTTTCATTTGGTACACTGTTTACAACTTCTGAATGAAGTACACATGTGATACAGAAAAAACAGATACTAAAATAATAAGGAAAGACATGAACAGAAAGTCATAACACGGATTGAACATGGCAAAGAAAATCTTGAATATAAAGTTAGCTGGAAGACACATAAAATTCAGAAAACAGTCAAAGCAACATCAATAAATAGAAAAAAAAAATATACTTTAAAATTTGTGGAAATAGAGAGAAAAACATACCAAATAACGAAACAGTACTTCATGTTAACTACTTCATCTGAAGTGACATTGTGCCTTTGGTAAATTTCCACAACAATTTGAATTTCAATAAATGTGTATCACTACAATAAAAAGTTTGTTAAGTGACACTATGAACAAAAAATAGAAGAAAGTAGTATCTGTTCCAGTCAACATTAAGGGCTTTTAGTTTACAATTTTTGACGAGAGTAAAAAATGTTGGCATTTGAATTTTGTACACAAAATGCTGGTATGATTAATCTGTCATAAAATGGATTTAATGATGAAATGAGTTTTACAATATCTTTCATAAAAATAAAGTTTCATATACAACTAAAGCTTAGTTCGAAGTACCCAACATTCTATAGGATGCAGTAATCATTAGTTGGGGAGAACAGAATTATGGTACAAACTGTCCAAAAGAAGGGATCAACTGATATGACATATCTTGAGGCAAGAAGAAATAATCAATCTGATCCTGAACTGTCATGTGGGAGATAAAGACTGTAGAGGGATACCAACACATAATTGTGCTGAACAGGTTCAAATGTGTGCAAGCTGTAATTAATTCAGTGATGAAGAAACTGGCACCAGATGCACTGCATCAACCAAACTTTGAATTCCATGACATCAATCATCAGTGTTTATAATGATGCACATTAGATTACAAGAAATTATTAAGGTATACGTAAACAAAGAGCAAAATTACATTATGTCAACAACTGCTGAGTCAATTTCTCACATAAAATGTACATGTGAGGGATAAGAGCAATCATATTATTATTCTGAAAGCATGGATATTTAGAACAGGACTATCAATAATGTAATAAAGCTGAAAAAACTAATCTTAGTCCCTCAAAGCTGTATCTTGTAAATTACCTGTGGAGGAGGAGCAGAAAAACTGGTAACAAAAATAAAGCTGTTACACAACTGAGAAAGTGGAGCATCTTATGGGCTTATTTTTGTGATCTTTTGAACAGTAACTGTCCAAAGCCTGCCAAGTTTTTATTGGTCTGTAACTTTCATAATTCCATTCTTTTAAAAGAATCCATTCTAAGTAAGCATTCCCTCTAGCCTACATTTTCTCCCTTTTTGTATTACACTCTTTCTTGTATTCCTAGCATTGCTTTTCTTTAATTTTCATATTTCTAAAACATGAAAGTGAATGGATATAAAAAGTTTTAAAGATAACATACTAATAAAAGAACTTGTGTTATATTAAACACCATGCAACAGCATGTCAGACATAAAATATTGTGTGAAAAAAATCAGCTACATGACAATACCATGACCTCTCTAAACACCAAGAGATGAAACTGTATGTCATGCAAACTAACATAGTGACATGAAATGAAAAATTACTATTATGTAAAAATAACAAATATTACAGCATAATTAATAATTAATTTTAATTGATTTGGCATATATCTCTCACACTGTGTAAAACTTTACATTATCATTTTCTGTGACTGAAAAATTAGACTTTTATATTCATTTTTATCACAAACAAAAATTGTTTTCCATTTTCATTCACTTAAGCCATCTATTATTTTCTTTAATCAATCAAAATTACTAGTTGGTAAAGATACATCGTTTCATTTTCATCTAGCATCACTGCTCTTGCAACAGAGGAAAATATTCTGAACAGATTCAACATGAGAAATGTAAAGCTTTCAGAAATAATGTATTTAATCATTCATTCACCAAGAGGAAAATACTAAGGAGATAGTAACAAGGTATATAAGCTTACAAGTTTCATCTCTAGCAAGACTCATTTAAAAGTGTGTTAAAAAGTAGGACAAAAAATATTAGCTGCTAATGACTCACCAGGTGCCTTGGGAGTGTCCTGGATGTGCAGAGATCATCCTACTATGAGATGTATCTATTACACTTCACAAAATGTACATAGTGTAGATTGTCTACATCAAAGAATGTTCAAAACAAATCATTAATTTGCACCATGAACATCAAATGCAAAACGGTGCACCACAGTGTCCACAAAGGTATGCATCTTCAAACTTTGCACTCTCATCAAGTCATGCTTTTATGTATGTCATTTCACTTAGTCATGATAGGCAACAGCCCTCCACTGCTCCCATTCTCATACATCTCATGGGAAACTCAGATAGCTGTAGTGTATGGAATTACTAGGTGAAGGTATCAGAGTGACAGTGAATATTAGTAAACTCCTCAGGAACTAAAAACCATATAAGACAGTCAAGTAGGTGCCTACTCTTAAAAAATGCATATAGAACCATCAGTGAAATCAGTGAGTAGAACTGATGTAATGTGATGGCACGGTGCTTATTATGAAACCTGCTATCCTTTTAAGGCGTAGTTGCATGCCATCACAAACCTCAGTTCACATACTAATATGATTATATATTCATTCTTTAAGAGTGGGAACCTAGCTGAACATCCTGCAGGGTTAGTAACTCCTGAGGAGTTCTACCTTGATAGTGAGAACTTTGTGATCACTGTGGCACATTATTTTTCATTTGGTGTTTATGGTGCAAGTTTGATTTGTTTTGAAAATGTCTTGGTTGTTGGCACATCCCATAGGAGACTGAGCTCTGCACCTCCCAGATAATGTCACCCTCCTGATACACTTAGCGTGTTATTAGCCTCAGCAGTTAACACAACACACACAACACTTTCAAATGAGCTTTGCCAGAGAATGATCTTATGACTTCAAGGAGTTGAGGCTTTTATCACCACTTCTAGGCACATTGCCTGTTGACACTTGACTCAAAAAGTTGGCTTCTCAGTTGTTTAGTGGTTCTTGTGATGTTTTGCCAGCACCAGGTGGATGACATTATCAAAGATCACCAGCAATTATGAAAGTTAAATGTTTGACTAAGCTAGTAACTGGTGCAGGTGAGTTTGAGTTAGATATTCAACATATTTATTTCATTTGTGTGTGCCATGTGGTGCTCCATATGTCTCTATCTTAGTAAATCCCAAGTCAAAATTCTTCTTAGCCATGTTTAGTAAATTCATTTTAGACTTGCATATTAAACACATTATGTTTCTTTACTGGTCGTTTCGTTAAAATGAATTTTAAATCATTTGCTAACCGCCAATTTCTCTCATTTTCATTAGCTTGCAATGTTTCATAGTTTTTCAGAATAGAAAATTAATTTTTATTTTTAATCTATGGACTTGTATGTTAATAGTAAATATTCAATTTCCCCAATAGTAAACCTATTGAGTAAGTGGAAATTTTAAAATTTATGTCCCTTCTCATAAACAGAGCAGCATTAATGTTTGCAATAATGCTGTCAAACATATTATGCCACATTGGAGTAATTAATTTCTAAAACTGAAGTCTGTTGCCTAAACAACAAACCTCACTCCTATTTTAACTCTTGTACACTACATTTCAGCATAAGTGAATAGTTTGCACTGATATGACATCAAGTAATTAAAGTTTCACCAATTGCACTCTCATCAAGTCATGCTTTTATGTATGTCATTTCACTTAGTCATGATAGGCAACAGCCCTCCACTGCTCCCATTCTCATACATCTCATGGGAAACTCAGATAGCTGTAGTGTATGGAATTACTAGGTGAAGGTATCAGAGTGACAGTGAATATTAGTAAGGTCTAAGTAGTCTAATGGTTATCATTAGTATTAGCAAAAAGCAGAACAGTTGAGTCCAAATACATCTGGCAAGTATACTCATTCCAAATACAAAAGCCAAAATATCGTTAACAGTACCTGGGACATAAGAGGAGTATTCACTTACCTGTTACTGGCACAAGGCACAATTGGAGCAAAATCTCGTGAACGAATAATTTGCACTATGAAATATTTTTTAAGCTCTCTCTACATTCTACTGCTAATCCTTCCTTTAAGTTTACCCATATTTCTTAATGAAATAGTTATTTAAAAGTTCAACAAGACAGAGATCAGAAGTCAAAACTGTGAGTGTAGATGAAAATCAAACAGAAGTTTCTAAAGAATTTGTTTTCCTGATATTAAATAAACTAAAAAATTGCTTAAAATTAAAATAGTTTGTATATTATTGTTTGAAAAACTCCTTGCTTATTTTTTTCAGTCAAATAAAAAAAGAAAACTGTTACAGTCAAATGTGAAAAAAATGATGATTTTATCTGTTTTTATTGATTTTGAGAAAATCAACACATAAATGGCAATACTGAAACTAAAATGTGAAGAGACTATTTTTATTGTCTCCAACAAAATTAAATCACTGAACAAAGTAATTAAAATAATTTTTAATGGCCTAACTAAAGAAACCACTCTGTAAAAGATGAAAGAATTTTGTGAATTCATTGATTCATATTGTCTTCTTGGACTTAAACCAGTGAAGTAATATCATAATTTATATCATGTTCTGATTAAATTAATTCATTAAAGTCTTTTTGGTGGCATCATCACAATATTTACCTCAAGTGATTTTTAAGAAGCCATGGAAACCCTATACCAGAACACTCAGACTGGGATTTGAGCCCAGTCCTCACAAATTTGAGTCCAGTGATTTCAGCATTACCTAGTTGGTGGGAAGTTTTAGCTTCAATGTTTCAGACTAATTAGGTCATTAGTGGAGAATATACATGCTCAAATTAGTTAATGATTAGGCAAAAATAAATAAATAAAATAGACTTTTCAAAATTGTTTTAAAGGTTCAGGGAACTTAACTCTCTCTTTTAACTCAATAAATCACACAGAATCTATAATTTAAGATTACTGGATGGGAATACCAACCCCTTTTCTTTTTAATTTGCAGTGGCTGAGCCACCAGGCTACTTGTTTGTTGGGAAAAGTGACTATAAACAGAGTGGCAAAGATGATGAAACACATTGATATGGAGTAATAATTTAATTTTTGATATCCACACAAGAGCTTCTCGAACACATAAAGAAATGGGTTTAGATTTCCAAGAGGCTGATTGCGTGAAATTATCCATAATGATAGGGCAATTTTCTGGATGACAACTATTTTATCATCTTTTCTAAAAGTCAAGGCTGCTGCTCAGTATGTCTTCAATTTGGTGAATAGTACTCTACCCTAATGAACATGAAGACATTCTATTTAATTAATTTTGTAACCCTTTTGTAACAAAACATCTTCCTCAATACCTTTTAAGTATGCAGCATTTTGTTAAACTGACAATAAAAGAGGATAAATTGAAAGAAAAATATTTAATAAATGGTTCACTTCAGAAATTGTATAACATATGATTAATTTTACTGAATGTGCTTTATCTAATAACTTGAAGCAAAAGAATCAGTTTTCAGTATTCTGAGACACCTCATAACTCAGCAACTGAGTGACACTTCAAGAGCCAGGACTACCATGCAGGAATGCAAAAAGTCTAGCATAACTCAATGTGCCATATGCACTTTTAGCTACAGAAAGAATGGATGTGCTTCACATGTCAAGATCTAAAACATGCACAAGCAAGTTAGTATACTGAATTTTACCCACTTCGTGACAGAAAACTCATAAAAATATTAAAACTTTGTTTTGTTTCTTAAATTAAAGTGTGAAAATTATGCTGACTGTGAGAAGGGGAAGGCACGCCTTGCAATTTCTTCAACACTCGTTCACTTTGCAACATGCTGTCCCTCTTACATGCATTTTGAGAGAACTACTCTTGGGATTCCACTAGACAGGCTATGGACTGACAGTTCTGGTACCAAATCCCCCTCCCCCTCCAGTGGTAAAGACCTGTAATAGTGGGATCAATGATAATTTCCAAGATCATTAATTCCACATAAAAAGCTCTAACTATAGCAATAACCAGTGGAGAGAGATGGACTGTCATTCAACAAGAGGTCTTTTCGTGCTGTCAGTCACCGAACATAATTAATATTAATTAATAGGCAGTCTACAGTGCTACTCATAGTTCAACTCCGAAAACTACTGCATCAAACAGGAGAGCATAACCACAACCAAGACAAGCTCAAACAATACTTGGATCAAGCATATTTAAAATACTGGAATTGGTAAAGTCTCTGTAGTGACAATGGAGCAGAAAAAGACCACTTGTAAGTAAAAAAACTATCAATTTCAAGCAACATATTTAATAAGAAAGTTTTCAAAGTTATTTATCAAACAAATTCATTCTGAATTAATAACACAGTAAATGTCTTAGAACAGAAGAGTAAAGAATTATTTGCAAGACTACAATTTACAGGCCGATATGTGAAATTATCACCTTGTGCATTGATATAATCTATACCAACAAAAACAGTATCTGTATTGTACACATCGGCCTACTAAATTAAACATTTCTTTATTAAGTCAAAAGTTATTCAGGTTGGCAAATGGGCCACTGACCATTTTGTAAAGAAAGTGTTATTATTATTGTAGCTAAATATTAAAAAGTTGGCACTTGAATACTGCATTCAAGTTTTCAGAACATATAAATAACTGCACAATTGACTACTGTGAAATTATTCAGTACATGGCTTAAGCATACATTTTCTCCTCATAAAAGGTTGCACTGTTGATCATCACATTGCTTGGTTAAGAGCACATAAAATATATTCAACAAATCCAAATGTGAGATGGTGCATGACAGAAACAGAAGTGATGTCACAGACCTGCCACCAAGAAAAGTTGATTGCATAATGACTGTGATTGTTATAAAAGAAAAGATTGGATTTGTTCAGAAGTGAAAAAATACTCACTTACGAGACAAATAGTGTAGCAGATGTACGAGACATTGAATTTATATTACGTATGTTAACAGCACATATATCCTACCATTTTAGACTATAGCCTGTCATTAAACATGTTTATTCCTTTTACACTTTAAGCGCATTTGAAAAATAGTAGTAATATTATGTGAACACTGTTGCTTTGGCAACAGAAATGAGAGATGATGGACAATTATGATTTTATGAGTTGAATACTCATATGTAAATTAATTAAAATAAAAAAAGGAGATAAGGAAATCAGTCTCCTATGAGCACATACAGAGCAAGAGTTAAGAACTTTAAGAAAAAGCAAATAAAAAAGACTTACATATTACTGCAACGTAAGAATGTGGACAGAAAGATACAGAACTTTGAGTCGGGCTGGGGAGTGTGAAAAGTTGCAACGAAGTGACCAATATATTAAAATTCGCATCCATCAAATAATTTGGAATAACAAAAACAAACTTGGAGCTGTCATCAAAGTGAGACTTGATATGGAAACAACACTATTTCACTGCATGGTCCTGTTTGTGGTTGTAAGGCAGGACCTTGCCTTTTTTATTTTTTGTTACCTTGAATTGACTTGCCCTCACTAGTTATTTGGAAATGCAATACGTAGTCTGAAGCACAGAAGGGGAGGGGACAGCTGCCATGGGGAGAGAGATGAGCAGGAGGAACCTGCCCCCTGCACTGCTGGCGTCACAAACTATGTGACATACTTCCACAAAAGCAGATGCCATGCACACGGCTTTAAATGTTTTTCATATACAATACTAAAATAGTAGGCCTACCAGACATGGACCAACAACTGCATGATCACTCATTTTAAACTTTTTGAACAATAAACTCTGAACAGTGGTAGAAAAAAATGCCAATTCAGAGAGCAATAGCTGCCTCAAACAGTATGATGAAATAGTAATGTTGGCTACAGCTACAAAACAAATGATTTCCAGGTGAAACCCCCTTGAATTTATTGATTTCAAGCAACTCAAGACTATGGAGACTTCCGTAACACATATCTCCAGCTCATTTTGCTATTTACAATTAACAGATGATCAAGAAACCACTTGAGCAGCAGTTTATATTAATGGCACTGGACTTGTCAAGAAGACGGACTGATTTTGGTATGGATCACACAAATTAGTATTGACACTGTAAGTGTTGCCAAACAATTTGGCACTACTTCTGGGATATGTTTTGCTCGACTCAGGTAATTTGCATTCAGTGTATTGTATAAACTTCTGGTATCAGTTTCCTTCTTTGTTTATCAAGTACATGTTTTCATGCAGACTAAGAAAATTTCAATAATGCAGTAACATACATTCAGGTTCACATTACATATGTATTTTCAGGGGCTGGAGGTAACCATATTTGGAAATTTTCAAATATACAGTTCAATACAGAGAAAGTTTACAAAATACATGCAAGTAAATATGTCATTTAAACATTAAACCTACTCTCAGAGTTGTTTCCCCTTACATGTAAAAGGAATTTAAAATTACTGGTACATGCAAACAAAATCATTGACGCCAATTTTCTCTGACTGTGTAATTAAAAAATGTGTAGGAGGAGAACACACAGGAGACAATACTACCACACAACAATGCATGACAAAGTATATCAGTATATATCAGTGATGGGGAAAGTGGTATTGAATACAGTTCTTTTATTATTATTTTCATTTACCTGTGGATATCCCAGTCGGATCTGCTGGTCGGTGGTTCATCAACGTGTCCAATGGTGCCGTTCTTCGTATGCCGAACAGATTTGGAGAGTCCTGGAGAACGCCTATACTGCCCTTCAGTTGAATTATTCGCTTCCTTTATTGGCTGTAGAAGACAAATAGCAGAAATGTAAGTATACTATTGTATTAGTAATGACGAAACACTATTACTTGAATTAGTTAAAATATATTTGCTGGATATCAATATTCTTCATAAAAGTTACCTAAACTATTTATTGTGATCACTAATTTACAAATTCCAAGCAAATGTATTGCAGTTTGCATATTCAGCGGGGAGAAAAGAGGAAGGTGACAAGAGGAGACAAATAGTGCATTCTCCTCCTCGAATCAGAAATACAGTTTTTATTGTTGGCATAATTGTCATACACTTCTGTAAGTGATTTCCTGTAATTGCACTAAATATTTCGTTTACCCAATTGCATATCATTAGCAGCTAATTGCAGTGAATAGGTGTGCCCTGATACGTTGTTCAGATGCTTCCATATTTGGGTGTAGAAAAAGTTTAAATGTTTGTTAAGCTTATGCAAACTACAGTATACTAATGACAACAAAAAACATCCATGCCCAAGGGAGGATTCGAACCCCTGACAGGGAATGGCCTCGTGCATTGGAGCATAGCGCCTCAATGCGCTCGGCCACTCCACCGAGGCTGGGTGTAGAAAAGGTGTAACAAATTCATTTAACATAATTACTTTTATTTCAGAACACAATTACATGGAACATGTAGTGGCAGTATGTGGTTCTTACACAATACCTTTGAGAAGATTTCACCTTTCTCAGTAAGTATTTTCCCCCTTTACATATTTCTAGAAGTTCCATGGAAGTCAGTGTAACTACATTTACACTGTAAGGTTGATTTTGCAAAATAGCAACAAAATTGGGTCTTGTCCAGATACTGGGACCTTAAGTACTATAATGGTGATGGTTTCAACATATAGGAAAGAATGACAATCCCAACAGTAAGTCAACATTCTGATTATCAACTTATCATTCCATGGCAATATCAGACTCTGCTTGCCTCCCCCCCCCCCCCTTTTCCAAGATAATTTCAAGGATCACCATTCGTATTTCAATTTTTATTATAATAATATTTAATTCCTCTATAGAACTATTCCTTTATATTTTTACAATAACCACACATATAGGCCTAACACTAACATTTTCAATTGCATTGCCTATATGAATGAGATTTAAATTATTTGGTTGAATTAATCAAACTAATCATATATTTACACATTTAGTAGGTCAAGGTACACTGTTGATAAATTTCTGCGGACGCCTGTCCATGATGTAATGTAAAATGCTACGAAATAACTAGCCCAACATCACGTTGCAACGATTTCACGTACATATTTCTACAAATCCCCTAATAGTATAGTAGTGCTGTGTTAATATCGGAAAATGAAGTCGTTTTTTAAAAGGTGATTCAGAAATACTTTTACAGGCTTCTAGGGATTGTAGAGAATGCTTGAATGAAAGTTTTGACAAGGAACCCATGTCCGAAAATGTACCGTTTGGATGTAAATAAATTTTGAAGGTAAGATGAAGTCTGAATTTCCCGCTTCACACATTGCACGCTAATTGAAAAGAGGATAGCGTTGTTAAAATGTTAGTAGAGTTTATGGGACTCAACTACAGGGTCATCAGTCCCTAAACTTACAAACTAATTATGAACTAGCTAACCATTGGAGTAGTCAAACGCGAACTTTGCTATGCGCATGCGTGCGGCCGTCTGCGCTGTGCACTTTTGCCAGTTCTGTCACACAACAGCGACCGTTGGCTATACAGCCCGCAGCGAACTATTTGGAAACATGGTTGTATTGTATTCCGTTTCTCTGAGTGGAGCGTTCTACCAGCCCAGTAGGCGGAACCAGGAACCATCATCTTTCGGCCCGACTATAACTATAAATTAGTTTTCTGTTATCTAAGATTACTGCAGAAGATCACCGCAAAACATTGCTTCACGCGGAACAAAAAACCTTGATGCCCCTTCAAAAAAAGTAGAACATAGTCATTCGTAGGTCTTTTCTGCTGTCCAAGGAAGGTCGAGCACGGAACCTACATTTATCCTTTTCATTTCTAATTCTGCTACCGGTACACTATTGAATACGCAGTGTCTCCAGATTGATTTTTTTTTTTTTTCCCCATTTTGGGGAAAAAATATTTGTGGGGAACTTTTGGGGAAACAAAAAACGTGAGGAAATTGTTGGGGGGGGGGGGGGGGGGAATTCTGTACTGGGGAATTAATTTTTTTTATTACATTATTATATAATACTGGGGAAATGTAATAAAAAACAGAACTAAATGCACACATCCGCAGCTGATCACATACTCAGAGTACGGCACAGTTTGAAAACCAAAGGGTGTAATAAGTTCGAGCCAAGCACTAAAATGCTTATGAAATTTAAATCAGAGAATATGTATAAAAATCGAAACTATGTTGTCATGTAGTTTCTGGCACATATATAACTTATATTGATGTTACTTATATTTCATTTCAATATAAATGACAAGAAACAGTGGTGGCTTTTGTACTGTAATTACAGCAGATGACACAATTTTATTCCTTGTAGCATGTAACTTAATATTTTTGTGATAGTATATCAATCTACTATGATTGTTATGACAATTTATATTTTGTATTGTTAGAAACTTAAGTAATGAAAAAATTAAACCTGCAGCCGTAATTATACTTTTATCACTCACTAATAGCTATTTCATCTATATCTAAAACTCGTTATACCACGTAATGGTAAATCAATAGAAGAATGAAGAAAGCAAATGTGGCACCCTTGAAGCAGGTTTCCTATTTTTCTTGCCAGGCTCTATGTTTTTATGGATAAATTAATAATTTTGTTTTATGTGATATAATTTCTGATACATACGATAATTTTATGGCCCTGAACACGTAGTTACACCCTTTCAAGTTGCCATTACTGACAATAAATGTTAATTTGAAGAAAAGTGCAGTTTTAATCTATTTGGGGCTTTTTTTTTTTTTTTTTTTTTTTTTTTTTTTTTTTTTTTTTTTTTTTTTTTGTCTGGTATGGGGAAAGTTCGAAAACTCAATCTGGAGACACTGGCCGCGGTGGAGTAGCCGAGCGGTCTAACGCGTCTCGCTGCGGAGCGCGCGGTTGCTCGCCGTGGAGGTTCGAGTCCTACATGGGGCATGGGTGTGTGTGTTGTCCTTAGGTTAGTTTACCTAGGTTTAAGTAGTTTGTAAGCTACGGACTGATGATCACGCAGTTTGGTCCGATAGAATTACAAACATTTGAGACACTATGAACACGAAACGTTCTCTCGACAATGCAGCTCACTATTGGAAACAATGAAGCAAGTTTTTAATGAATTCTAACTTTGACAATGATTCTGAGTGGCCCCCTACTCCAATCTGCGAAAATGTTGCAAATGAAGCGCAATGCGGATTCCCGAACCTGTAACGGAATCAAGTACAGTCACTCATTAGTGAAAACGGATAATCTTTTTAAAATCACTTCAGTTATAATCGCTCAAAACCAACAGTAGGCCTATTTTCCATACAATAAGTGTGATTGGTTCAAATGTTTGTAGAGCTTATGGGACTTAACTACGGGTTCATCAGTTCCTAAACTTACAAACTACTTATGAACTAACTAATACTACGGACGGCACAAATATCCACGCCCGATGGGGGATTCGAACCCCCGACCGTAGTAGCCGTGCAGACCGTGACTGGCGCGCCGCAGAACGCTCGGCCACCGCGGCCGGCAGTATCATTGGTCCGGTTTTTCACAACTTATTTACCTAGTGTTTGACGACAAACTGTTTTTATAGTGTCGTTCATTTTCGTTCAGAGTAAGTGTCGCTTGTTCTTCCTGACGTGTGTCAGGACCACTTCTCCAGGTCCGTAGCGAAGGAAGGGATGAAGAGGAATGAGGATCATTTCTCTCCTCCACCGAAATAATGTTGTAATGCTTTACAAGTCAGAATATATGTCATAATTTAGAGTTTTTATTGTCTGATCAACTCCACCCCCCTCCCAAAATAATAATAATAATAATAATAATAAATTCTGAACGACTTAAGATAAATCCCAACATTCAAATACAATGTTGCATAATGAAGAAATTTGCAAACTTCTAGAAAGGACTGACCATATACATTTCTCTTAACTCTGCCTCCTGCGTTCTAACTAACCGAAGTTAACGGGGTATTACTTGCCAATCAGCGATTGTTCTCAAATACCCTTTCAACAGTTATTTAGCAATGGTGCGTTATTGCGGTGGCCGAGGGGACTGCGGCGCGCCATTCACGGTCTGCACAGCCACTACGGTCGGGGGTTCGAATCCCCCCTCGGGCATGGATATTTGTGCCGTCCTTAGTGTTAACTAGTTCATAAGTAGTTTGTAAGTTTAGGGACTGATGACCCCGTAGTTAAGTCCCATAAGGTCTACAAACATTTGAACATTTTGCGTTATTGCATGCAAACTGTTGTCTTGTATCACTGAAATAACACTAATCGTCTTTTCCACGAACCAATCTATAAAAAGGAAGTTTCTTTGTGCGTAGTGGAAATTTTATGACTTTTGTTCTGTAATTTGCGATACTTTTATTTATTTATTTACTGTATTTTCCCACGCATGAAGCCATGAATATAGACGGGCGTGCTCATCAACTTCTGCTGGTGCAACAACTTCCGTTGCCATTCTTGTTCCAAGTGGCTACGGAGTGAGCTTGTCAGAGGCGGAGTTCTTTGGTGTTATTCAAATGTTTGTTCGGGAGGACGGTGGTTCAAATCCACCTCCGGCCATCCAGATTTAGGTTTTCCGTGATTTCCCTAAATCACTTCAGGCAAATGCCGGGAAAGTTCCTTTTAAAGGGCACGGCCGATTTCCTTCCCCATCCTTACCCAAAACTCCGAGCATTAGCTCCGTCTCTAATGACCAAGCTGTCGACAGGACGTTAAATCCTAAGCTTCCTTCCTTCCTTCAAATGTTTGTAAATCTATGGGTCTCAACTGCTTGGTTATTAGTCCCTAGCTTACAAACTACTTAACCTAAGGTACATTAAACTAAGGAGAACACACACACACCCATGCCGGAGGGGGGGAATCGTACGCCCGGCTATTCCGCCGCGGCTTGCTGTTATTGCTTTGCTTCACTTCTTATATATCTCAAGAAGTAAATAAATATTTGGATTAAAAATTCATCTGGTAATAATTTATTTTAATAAAACTTGAAAAAAGTTTATTATATTTCTTTGGAATTTGCCCACCTGGGTGTGTATTCAGAGCAATCTTTTCCCATTAGACAACTCAGTTTTATCGGATGCCATACCTAATATATAAAATGCCTTTTCATTGCAGAAGCTATGAAAGTACATCAACATGATAAACTAGAATGCAATAAAAGAATTATGAATGCGGGAGGTATTGCTGTCAAATTCAATCGTTTCAAACCATTCGCTCTTCAAATGTTCAAATGTTTGTAAATCTATCGGACCAAACTGCGTGGTCATCAGTCCGTAGCTTACAAACTACTTAAACCTAGGTAAACTAACCTAACGACAACACACACACGCACACACACACACACACACACACACACACCCATGCCCCAGGGAGGACTCGAACCTCCACGGCGAGCAACCGCCCGCTCCGCAGCGAGACGCTTTAGACCGCTCGGCTACTCCATCGCGGCGAACAGGGAATCCTTAGGCTCGTTATACAGTGCGATAATTATTCAAAAGTAATCAGCTGAGGCCTGAGAACAAAGACTTCAATTATACCGACAGGATCGTTTCGTACTTTTTCATTTCAAATCAAAATGTTTGTAAATCTATCGGACCAAACTGCGTGGTCATCAGTCCGTAGCTTACAAACTACTTAAACCTAGGTAAACTAACCTAAGGACAACACACACACCCACGCCCCAGGGAGGACTCGAACCTCCACGGCGAGCAACCGCGCGCTCCGCAGCGAGACGCTTTAGACCGCTCGGCTACTCCACCGCGACCCATTCGCTCTATTTCTTTTTTTATTTCTTATTTTATTCAAAATGAATATTAAAAAATAGTTTTTATAAGTTAATACGAAACAACGCAGTTGTTTAGAAAGGTTTTCAGTTACGACTTATGCCAAAAAGCACCTAATTAAGTCAATAAAAACTGATTGGCTCCAATAAGCGAATTTGAAGGGTCCAGTTAAAAGGTAAGACACGTTGCCAGTAAACTTCAACATAGCTATGATTAAGGCTGACAGAAATTCGCCGGCCGCGGTGGCCGAGGGGACTGAGGCGCTTCAGTCACGGTCTGCACGGCTACTACGGTCGGGGATTCGAATCCCCCCTCGGGCATGGATAATTGTGCCGTCCTTAGTTGTAGGTAGTTCATAAGTAGTTTGTAAGTTTAGGGACTGATGGCCTCGTAGTTAAGTCCCTTAAGCTTAACAAACATTTGACAGAAATTCGTACATTTTAACATAGCAGTAGTTTCTAACATGATTTACAAGTACGAGCCACATGAGCCATTGTAATTAGTAGAGACAGTATGCACCTTTAAAAGTAATTCATATTGTTTTAGTGTATATGTTGAGACTGTTTGTTATCGGCAAGATACGTATAAATAAAAGTCGATAATAAAAGTTGTTGCGTGGACCCTTCGCTAAAATAACAAGGGTTGAAACCTGCCGTTTACAAGGTGTTGAAATCGATAGTAATTACAAATGATTTAATTCGCTTCGCATAGTTTTGAAGTCTTTATTGGTGTCTATTCCTCACTATGACAGTTTATGATCAAAATAGTTCACGGCTTTCAGAGTCCACGGAGGAACAAAATCAATTTCTGAACAATTAGAACAATTCTAAGTTGCACGGCCACCATGCTAACAGCTTTCTGATTGTCCTATGTTGCCGCCTAGTGTCGACGCGAAGGAAGAAAAATGGCGGATTTGCATGCCTGTCTATATCCACATGCCCTATACTCCGTTCACCGAAACGAGAGACGGACAAATACGCGTGGCTAGAGGTGGACAAAACCGTGAGTGCACGCTGAATGTTGCCGCAACCGTTTCAGGTATAAGGTCACTGTGAGGTCTCTTACATAGCAATGGTATCTGAAGTACAATTTATTTCTCTTAATCTATATCTATACATGTGAATGTCTGTTCGGTGTACGTTTATCACGTTTGAATCACAAGACATAAAGGTCTAAAAATTTGTACAGTTACTAATGTCTACCCGGGGAAGGCTTTAGGCACGGTTTTATGCCGATCGGATAGCTATATATTTATTAATGTGAATGTCTGTTCGGTGTACGCTTATCACGTCCGAAAGACAAGGCGCAGAGACTTAAATATTTGTACAGTTACTAATTTATACCTGATAAAGGTTTTATGCACGGTTTTATAGCGATCTGATAGATATTTAGTAATTTGAAGAATAAAACGCGAAATGCGGTACAATAATTACTATTTGAAAATTATATTTACTCATTGAAAATGGTTTTATTGGTTCCATTGTTGCTTGAGGGTTGATAATAAAAGGGTGGAGTATATTGGGATGGAGAGTTATCGGTGTATATAAAACTCTACGTGTGTGTGTGTGTGTGTGTGTGTGTGTTAATATTTCGCTCTGCTGCGAAAACTACATAACGTAAACGAATGGTCTGTGTGTAATTGTTGTCCGAAGTCTCCCGTTGTACACCATAGCAGTTCCATGCTGACAGCTATACTGAAAGATGGCTTATGTATCATAATCAACCAACACGCGAGTTTAAGCTAGTAATTTATAAAATGCAGTTCTCTGAAAATTTCCGAAATCTCTATGTTCGTTTACGATAGCAAGCATTTTGTCAATTGCTTTCTATAGTGAATTTTTTCCTTCTTGTTTTGGGAGACTTCAGGGAGTGTGTCTGTGTACTAACTTACCACATGACAATGAGGAATGACCAACTTCGGTAGACGCAGGTGTTTTCATAACAATATCAGACATTGGCTTTTAGTGGCCACAATAGATCCGTTTTATACACACTACGACCCTCCGATTCTCTGAAGAACTTGATGATTTCTTCTTTGTTCGCTGCTTAGGTGTAGTTAAAATCGAGGGTGGCATAATGAGTTTACTCTTACTTAATAGTAACACGAGAGAAAGAGAGGCACATACTGTGAACGATGAATTTGATTATAAGCACTAATACTTGTGCTACTGCTCAGCAAATGGTTATTCAATAAAAATGTTACAATCAGCTTGTATTATGACAGCCGTATCTAATATATAAAGCAGTGTGTCCGTATATTTGTACGTGTTGCATACAAATCTACAGTTTTGTTCCAATCTTTCTCAAATTTTGTACACGTAAGCTTCAATCCATGAGGACGGTCGCCGTAAGTGTAAGAATCACATACGATATGTAGTTCACGAGATATGGCGTCATAAACAATGAGATGCGCGAAAAACTGCTCCATTTTGCAAAAAATGCTGCTCAATTTCTCCTAAAGCATTGGACCGATTTCAACCAATTTTGGTACACATTCCTTACCGTCAGGTAACAATTACTGCATGGGTTAGAATCACATACGGCATATGGTTCAAAAGATATTACGTCATAACCAAATGATGTTGTGGTCTTTAGTCCGGAGACTGGTTTGATGCAGCTCTCCACAATACCCTATCCTGAGCAAGCCTCTTCATTTCCACATAAGAACGGCTACCTACATCTGTCTGAATCTGCTTACTATATCCATCTCTTGGTCTTCCTTTGCGGTTTTTACCCCACGCACTTCCCTCCAACGCTAAATTCACAATTCCTTGATGTCTAAGAATGTGCCCTACATATCTATCCCTTCTTTTAGTCAAGGTATGCCAGAAATTTATTTTCTCCCCAATTCTGTTCAGTACCTCCTCATTAGTTATGCGATCCACCCACCTAATCTTCAGCATTTTTCTGTAGCACCACATTTCAAAAGCCTCAATCCTCTTCCTGTCCGCACTGTTTATCGTCCATGTTTCACTCCCATACAAGGCAACACTCCATACAAATGCCTTCAGAAAGGGCTTCCTTACGCTTAAATCAATATTCGCTGTTAACAAATTTCTCTTTTTCAAGAACGCCTTTCTCCCCATTGCCATTCTGCATTTTATATCCTCTGTACTGCGACCATCGTTTGTTATTTTACTGCCCAAGTAACAAAACTCATCTACCTCCTTTATTGCTTCGTTACCTAATCTAATTCCTTCAGCAGCACCTGATTTTCTTACACTGCACTCCATTACCCTAGTTTTACTCTTGTTAATGTTAATCTTATATGCACCTTTCAGCACACTATCCATTCCGTTCAATTGCTCTTCCAGATCCTTTGCTGACAGAATTACTATGTGGTCGGCAAAACGCAGTGTTTTTAATTCTTCACCCTGAACTTTAATTCCTTCTCCAAATTTCTCCTTGCTTTCCTTTATAGCTTGCTCAATGTACAAATTGAACAACATTGGGGAAAGGCTACAACCCTGGCTTACTCCCTTTCCAACCACTGCATCCCTTTCATGCCCTTCAACTCTGACAACCGCTGTCTGGCTTTTGTACAAGTTGTAAATAACCTTACGCTCCCTATATTTTACTCCTGCTTGCTTCAGAACTTGAAAGAGTTTATTCCAATCAACATTGTCAAAAGCCTTCTCCAAATCTACAAAAGCTAGAAATGTAGGTTTGCCTTTTCTTAATCTATCTTCTAGGATAAACCGTAAAGTGAGTATTGCCTCCCGTGTTCCTACATTTCTCCTGAACCCAAACTGATCTTCCCCGAGGTCGGCTTCTACCAGCTTTTCCATCCTTCTGTATATAATTCGTGTTAACCAAATAAAAACTGCAAAAAATGCCATATAATGCGGCGAGACTTTCGAAATACACTGTGTGAGAATGACAGTACTTAGCGACTTGCAACAAACTTTAAACATAATTTCAAACCTTTATTAAACTTTTTCTCGCTGGAAATCATAGTAAAATGATTAAAGGAAAAATGTTTCTCGCTTACTACTTCTCCGCTGTTTATGGAGGAAAACTACGGCTCTAGGTATGACGTTGCAATTTATAATTTGAACACTACAAATTGTAGCGACAGGAAATTTTACAGCCAGTATACACATATGAAGTTGAATGTAGCTTCTAAATTGTATAATAGTGAGACACCTAGTTCATGAGATATGAGCACGTAAACAGTAATGTTCATGGAAAATTGCTCCATCGCTCATAAAGTTTTAATCTATTACTTCATTACTACTAACTGCATTCCCAACAGATTTTACAGATATACAGCCCTTATACAAATGAATATACACCTGAAAAATGGCAGGAATAAATAAATAAATAAATACCCGGGCAACGCCAGGGTTTCAGCTAGTATATATATACAGGGTGTTTTACTAAGTGTGTTTGCCTCTGAAACTTATAAAATAATAGGTGACGGGAAATTTGAATGCGGTAGGTCAACACAAGAAATGTTACACTTTCTACGGAGCTATGAACATAGTTTATTGTATCATTTTCCAAAGAGTTACACCACAAAGATATAATTTTTAAATGGAACAATAGTTTTTTCTATCGTGCATTGGATTCGTTGAAACCAGTTGCGTCGAAATCAATTTAAACTACATTCCTATCACTGTTAGTTTGGGAGCTACAACCCTTCAAAGTTCCGGGGGCGGAGGCTGCGATAGCGTAGCTCACTGGCCGAGTGGCTATCCCCTGGGGCACGGCCCACTGTCTCATGACCACCAGCCAGTGAGCTACGCTGTCGTAGCCTCCGCCCCCTAAACTTTGAATGGTTGTAGCTCCCAAACTAACAGTGATAGGAATGTAGTTTAAATTGATTTGGACGCAGCTGGTTTCAACGAATCCAATGCACGATAGGAAAAACTATTGTTCCATTAAAAAAATTATATCTTTGTGCTGTAACTCTTTGGAAAATGATACAATAAACTATGTTCATAGCTCCGCAGAAAGTGTAACATTTCTTGTGTTGACCTACCGCATTAAAATTTCCCGTCACCTATTATTTTATAAGTTATAGAGGCAAACACAGTTAGTGAAAGACCCTATATCAGACACGACATTCTACCTGAAACGGATGCGGGGACACAGAGAGCGCTTCCGTTTTGTCCATCCCTGGTCACGCGCCTCTGTGTTTACAGTCTGTCTGTCGTTTCGGTGAATGGGGAGTAGGTGAGAGCAAACGGATGGTATCGGGTCCTTCAGTACTGCTGGGTAGGGTAGCGTGGAGAATGGCATCAAACTAGGCTTTGGATTGAAGATCAAAACAACATGCCACGGTGTTTGGAATACAGATATTGTGATCAAGCTGTGTTTGGAGATATGGCACCCTTCCGCTACTGCTCCCTGTCCTCTGGATGTCCCACTTGCATTGCCCTTGTTCAGCTTGGCGGTGTGTACTCACGGTGGCGGGCGCGGTCCTGGCGGCGTCCGGCGTGTCGGGTCGCAGCGCGGAGGCGGCGGCGGGGGCGGCGTGGGCGGGCGAGGGCGACGGCGGCGGCGCGGGGCTGTGCGGCCGGCTGTGGCTGGGGCTGCGGCTGTGGCTGGACGCCGAGCAGGGGCTGGCGCCGCCCGCCGTCGCGCGCCGCCAAGGGAACACGCCGCTGCAACAGCAGCAACACCGCGCCGTGTCACTCAAAACTCTACTGCACATACCGCGCAGCATTAGCACAGGGGGCTACCATGTGGCTCACCCATTTACATCCACCTTCTATATTTCTATATCTATCTTCTAGCTATATACATATAAACTAATGGTTGTCTGTATGTCCTCTGTGTGTTCATAAACCATTCGAATACATTGAAACTTTGGTGAACTGTACACCGTGGCCGCGGTGGAGTAGCCGAGCGGTCTAAAGCACCTCGCTGCGGAGCGCGCGGTTGCTCGCCGCGGAGGTTCGAGTCCTCCCTGGGGCATGGGTGTCTGTGATTGTCCGTAGGTTAGTTTACGTAGGTTTAAGTAGTTTGTAAGCTACGGACTGATGACCACGCAGTTTGGTCCGATAGATTTACAGACATTTGATTTTTTTGTACACCGTACGCCCACGAAGCTTCCTGACCCAAAAATAAAAGAACCCGACACATAGCTCAGGACGCGGCCAACGGGATATACAGGCCCCAGCGCACACTTCATGTCACGTAAGCAAGGTAGTTCCCGAAAAGAATGTTCAAATGTTTGTTAAGCTTATGGGACTTAACTACGGGGTCATCAGTCCCTAAACTTACAAACTACTTATCAACTACCTTACACTAAGGACGGCACAAATATCCATGCCCGAGGGGGGATTCCAACCCCCGACCGTAGTGGCCGTGCAGACCGTGACTGGAGCGCCTCAGTCCCCTCGGCCACCGCGGTCGGCAAGGTAGTTCCCGAGGCCAACGGGAACTACCTTGCTTACGTGACATGAAGTGTGCGCTGAGGCCTGTCTTTCTCGCCGGCCACGAACTCAGGGCGTGACCTACGTTAAAGACACGCCCTAGCGCAGTCGTCGTGCCACGTAAGCAAGGTAGCTCCGAGTCGGCGCGATCGCTAGCTCAGTGGCTGCCCGCTATGACGCAGTGGGCAGTGCCCCAGCGGCCGGCCAATCGGCTAGCGATCGCGCCGGCTCGGAACTACCTTGCTTACGTGCCACGACTGCGCTGGGGCCTGTCTCTCGTTTTGGTCTTTCTAGTAGGCCTCGGCTTAGGACGAGGCCGGGAGAGAGAGAGAGAGAGAGAGAGAGAGAGAGAGAGAGAGAGAGGCCGCGGCGCACGTCATATCACGTGATCAAGTGAGGCCTGAGCCGGAGCGATCGCTAGCGGGTTGGCCGGCCGCTGGGGCACAACACACTGCCTCATAGCGACTAACCAATCCGCTAGCGATCGCGCTGGCTCAGGCATCACTTGATCACGTGATATGACGTGCGCGCCGCGGCCTGTGTCTCTCGTCGGCCTCGGCTCAGGAGATATGACGTCATAAACAATGAGAGGCCGTCGCGTGAGAATACCCAGATTTATGTGACAATTATTTGAAAATGGGAGTAGTTAGGGACCTGCAACAAAGTTTTCAAATGTTTGTATAGCTTATGGGACTTAAGTACGTGGTCATCAGTCCCTAAACTTACAAACTTCTTATGAACTAGCTTACTCTAAGGTCAGCACAAATATCCATGCCCAAAGGGGGATTCGAATCCCCGACCGTATTGGCCGTGTAGATCGTGACTGACGCGCCTCAGTCCCGTCGGCCACCGCGGCCGGCTAAGTTTGCATGCAATTTCGGACATTTATGAAGCGTTTTGTAATTGCCCCCACCCCCACAAAATGATGAAAAGAAGTCTACAGCTCACAGCAGTTTCGCTGTAGACGCCGTAAAACTGTCGCAACAGGCACGAACTTGTATCAAATAAAGTCAGCATTACAGGTTTGCATGTTACTATTTATTTTTGTCTGCGAGTCTCTCTTAATTTTTTAGCATCCAATATTAAGCAATGTTTTCTTAACTCTATCTATATAAAAGCGAAAGGACACTCACTCACCACTCACTGACTAAACACGAAAGTTCGAAAACTACTTAGTGTGTTTTTAAATTTGACCCTGTGTTTCTATTGCAATCAAATCCATGTTTCCCCCCCCCCCTCCCAATATTGATGAAAGTTTACACACTTGACCTTAAAAACGAAAGGAATGTCACTGTCTGTATAAAACCTTGTTCGGTGCATGATGGAGGGTACTTAACGTACAGACTTTGACAAAATGCATAGTTTTGCTGCGATCTTGATGAACGTTTGCACACATGACCTTTAAACCAACAGGAAGGTCAATGGGTACATAAATGTGTGTATGGTACGTGACAGAGAGTACATTGCAAAAAACTTTGCCGAGGGAGGGAAAGGTGGAAACAAAGAGAGAAAGAGATGGGTGCAGAGAGAGCAATTTAGAGAATGTGGACTACGTGAGTATATAATAAGTAAATACCCGGGCAACGCCGGGTTTACAGCTAGTCTAATATATAAAAAATTAATGTATGTTTGTCTTGTTGTTCGCATTTTACGCACGGCCATACCGTACATCTGATTGCAATTTTGTCAACGTACTGCTTCCACTGCGCGAATCAGGCAGTTAGGTAGTGCCAGAACATGTTTGTTTTACCAGGAGCGCGAGCTTGCTGTCAAACAGCAAACGGCCGTACACTCCAAGCAGCCAGAGGCGGGAGAAGGCGCTGCTTTAACGCGATATCGGCTGTGCGCATGCGCGAGAGCTCGCTGGTAGCCACTTGAACGCGCTTCTTGCGGCAGCCGCGGTGACGTATTGAACAACAATGAGGCACGCCACGCCTCTGCCACTGCGCTCGATACGCCAACAGGCCTACGCATGACTCCGACGGGTGGCAGGCGTTTCACTTAAAACCTAGGGAACCGATACGAAACGATACCCAACCTCCATTTCTGGCTATCCATCGCGTCCTCCTCAATTCTCGCAACACTAGACCATCAAGTGTGGGGGAGGGGGGGTGTTTATGTCCAACCTAAAAAATAATGTAAAAAGAACAAAATATTCAGTTTTTGTTGACCTACCTTAAAGAAATACACATCAAGGAGGAACTGATGTGTAACCAGAGTCTACAACATGAAAATATATGAGCCGTGCCGGCGTCGTATCGCAGTCCGCAACACTATCGATCTTTTTGGCCCACTTTAGGTTACGGTAGTAACACTAAAAGTGGGCCTTTGCGATCGTTTTTTGACGGCTCGAAATTTAAATGATAATAACGCCTTAAACGTTCATCTGACACGGAAGCTGAATGCGTGAATCTGTAGATGAGAAATTCCTCTACAACTTTGCTGTCATGTTTATTCCATATTCACCCAATCAGCATCAAATTTTTCAGACATACTTGCAGGCCGTCAGAGATCAGAACCTACCTTTTTCAAATTTTTCGGACAAAAAATACGTCTGTAACACTAAAAAAAAGCTGTTTGTACTGTAATAGTAATTGCTAACGAACCGTTCATCTGACACGAAAATTGAATAACCGAATTTGTAGAGGAGTAAATTCTCTAAAACTTTGCTCTCTTGTGTGTCTTTTTTTTTTTTTTTTTTTTTTTCCCATATCTCGTATAGTTTGAGAGATATATGCAAAAATAATGGCGATTTGACACCGTCCATTGATTATACGAAAACCAGCCGTTCGCAGATGTCTGTCTGGCTGTAACATGTTCCCACTTTTTAGATCGAACCGTTTAACCAATCGGCACCAAATTTTACAGACATAATTGTTGGCTACCAGAGGCCAGAACCTCGCTTTTTCAAATATTTCTGACAAGAAATACGTTAGTAATACAAAAAAAAAGCCGTTTGTAATGCAATTTTAATTGCAAATAAACCGTCCATCTGATGCGAAAATTGAATAACCGAATTTGTAGAGAAGAAAATTCTCTACAACTTTGTTTCCTTATGTTTTTCTCATATCTCGTATCGTTTGAGAAATATTTGCAAAAATAACGAAGATTTTGACACCCTCCATTGAATTAACGAAAACTAGCCGTTCGCAGATGTCACGTAACATTCCACGCACAGAACTCACTCTGGCATACGCCATCTTGCGTTGCGTATTTGATGATTTTCTTATTATAACTTACACGTTGTCATTTCAAAGCAATGGCGAACTGAAGAATTAACAAAAACACGTCGTTCTTCGTACGATAAATGATAATCTAGTGCCTAAAAATGTCTTATTAGCATCAGTTCAAAAATGTTTGTAGAGCTTCTGGGACTTAACTGCGGAGTCATCAGTCCCTAAACTTACAAACTACTTAGGAACTAGCTAATATTAAGGACGGCACAAATATCCATGCCCGAGGGGGGATTCGAACCCCCCGACCGTAGTGGCGGTGCAGACCGTGACTGGAGCGCCTCAGTCCCCTCGGCCACCGCGGCCGGCTAGCATTAGTTAACAAGTGTCATCAATAGTACGAAAATAAAGGACCAATTTCGTAACTGTCCGTCGTGGTGAAGTGGGCAACGCGTTGGATTGTAAAGCACATGGTCAGTGGTTTGGAACCCGCCACTACCAAAAATTTATTCTCCTTTTTTCCTAAATGGGTTACGTGTTGGGTGCATAGATATGTCGTAATCATATCACTATAAGTTTTTATTATTTACATTATTGTTGTCCGAAATGTTTGCAAAAAAATTATAAAACTATAAATCTAAAGTGGACCGTAAAACACGTCAGTGCGGTTTCTTTATGTCTCCGGTCGGCAGTGCGCCTGATTGCGCTTCGCGCTAGTCTACCTGCGGCTATCTTAGCTGCCCGCGAGAGGCCCTCATGAGCGAGGAAGTGCGAGGAAAGAAACTTCGGTCTTCAGCCGCAAGATGGTGTGTGTTCGGTGACGGTACTCCGAACGGGCATGGGCCGGGCATGCTGACTGAATGTTAAGCGAGTGGTGTGCCACTTGCCGGGCAATCTGCGTCGCCGAGTGTGTTCCACGCGACGACGACGGCCTCATGTACACTTGAGCCTCCCGGGATCTACCTGCTTCTCGGAGTCTTCATCTTGGATTAAAACAGACTCACTTCCACCTCCGAGTCGTCTACCCAGGCGCCCTGGGACGTCATGTACAACTATTATTGGACTTTGGAGTTAAGTAGTTGCTTCGCTTGGCCATGTCTAATTATTTGCGTCAGTTGGCGTTTTTCCCTCCTGGCTCGCCATGTACCGGGTGATCAAAAAGTCAGTATAAATTTGAAAACTTAATAAATCACCTAATAATGTAGATACAGAGGTAAAAATTGACACACATGCTTAGAATGACAAGGGATTTTATTGTAACAAAAAAATTAATAATAAATAAATAAATTTGCTAGACGCGTGAAACATCTCTTGCGCGAGTCGTCATGTTTGGCCTCCCAGGTTCCCAGACCTCAGTCCGTGCGATTATTGGTTTTGGGGCTTACCTGAAGTCTCAAGTGTATCGTGATCAACCGACATCTCTAGGGATGCTGAACGACAGCATAACTCCGGACATACTTTACAGTCCTGTTCACATTATTCCTCGACTACAGCTGTTGTTGAGGAATGATGGTGAACATATTGAGCATTCAAATGTTTGATAAATCTATCGGACCAAACTCGTGGTCATCAGTCCGTAGCTTACAAACTTCTTAAACCTAGGTAAACTAACCTAAAGACAAACACACACACCCCCATGCTCCAAGGAGGACTCGAACCTCCACGGCGAGCAACCGCGCGCTCCGCAGCGAGACGCTTTAGACCGCTCGGCTACACCGCGGCTTCCTGTAAAGAACATCATCTTTGCTTTGTCTTAATTTTTTATGCCAATTATTGTTTTTCTGATCAGATGAAGCGACATCTGTCGGACATTTTTGAACTTTTGTTTTTTGTTGGTTCTAATAAAAACCCGTGTCATTCCAAGCATGTGTGTCAATCTTCACCTCTGCATCTACATTATTCCATGATTTATTAAGTTTTCATATTTATACTGACTTTTTGATCACCCGGTACTTGCATGTCTTTGGGTCCACATTTTAATTTAGGGTGGTTAGCTGAACCCCAACGGTATTCCACGCCTATGTCCTTGTGAATACATGTACTTTGATGACCGATAGTGGTTATCGTGCTTGATAGCAACTACTTTTCTGTTCGAACGGCTATTCGCCCATGAAATTTGATCTTATATGGTTTCTTAATTGCTATTTGCTGACTGAAACATACTTAAGTGTCTCTCGACGTTATTTCTGGTAAAATTTACACGTCCGGGAGACAGCCTTAATCACAGGCGGAGTGTTTCCCTTCTAGAGGCAAATTATGCCAACTTGGAGTCCTATTTTTTGCCAACGTTGTGGAACTTCATAACTTCCATTCGAGTTAAGGCTGCAGCTCCTTAATTCGTTTGGACACTCCTTAAGCCGTACCCTTTCCTTTTTTCCAGTGGCCATTCGCTGTTCTCTTCCTGGAAAAGATATTGCTGCTTTTAGTTTGCTGCAATGAGAATTGATTGCTGTTTACGATTGATATTACTTCTCGTATGCTGTAATTTGAATTGTAAATGTTAATTTGTGCCCTTCAGGCAAGTTGAAGCATTTCCTTAAATTTTACGTCCTTCGGCAAGCTTGTGTATCTATCAGGTATTGGCCATTTAAAAGGGGTTGTTGGGTTTGACATTTTATCTGTTATTGGCAAAAGCCTACCATGCTCTTAAGCGCCTGTAAACTTACTATTGTACACAATTGTTACTGCAATTTTAATTGGCGCCCTTCAGGCAAGTTGAAGCGTTTTCTTAAATTTTAAATGATCTGGGCTGTTTTAAAAAGGTGTAAAGCTTACGTCTATGGTCAGCTTGTGTTTATCTATCAGATATTTGAAATTAAAAAAAATATTGTCATTTGTGTTTACTGTTGGCTTTTAATAAACACTGCGTGCTCGAAATACTGAATGTAAGGTAACCCAACCCAGACCATAATTTCTATCCTTATGCATGTACTGCTTATATTAATTCAACGTGAAAATCAGTAACCTCTTGTATTGAGCATATTTGAGCACACACTTGAGAATACCAATACACTATCAGTGTCATGTATTGCCGAAGGGAAAGGGGGAGCAGGTTGAAGCGCATCACCGTCGATAAAAAACAAAAATAATAATGAATAAGGTTAAAATTCAATTTTCGTGAATTATTGTAGAACTTTACTTACAGAAGACGTTTCAAAGTGATACTGATGAGAGAATATGTTCAACCACAAAATAAGGAATACGTGTGAAAAGTCCTATCTGGTGAATGACATTACAAACAATATTTTTGCCAGATTTTTGAAATTTACTGAAGCTGAATAGATCTACTGACGTATCATGAGGGGCTTGGTGGGGTGGACAAAATTTGCACGAATTAAAAAAGGACCAACGAATGAAAACTATCAGAAGGTTGAACTGATGTAGAATGGAGACTCTGATGATATTCCCCATGTTACGGACGGCCTCCCGAATTGCAAAAGGTATGGGAATTCTACTGCAGATTAGCTTTCCTGTACAATACTGTCTACATTTGATTTACGTATTCGCAGGCACACTAAATCTTCAACACAGACTCCACATGAGTACAACTTTAATGTCGTTTGAGGAGATAATTCGGCGCAGTATCGCATTGACGTCTTGGTTGTGGTGCAGTACAGTGCCTAGAATGGTACTGGAAATGGCTGGTGGAGTTGGTCAGTCAGTGCACTAAAATTGAGCAATAGTTAAAACCGCAAGTATATATTCCGACCTATTTGCTCTTTATGATTTGTTTATGTACATATCTTACATTTGTTTGATTATTAATATACAGTGTTTTATATCGAAAGTTTTGCAGTTACTGGCCTTTTTAACTACTATAATAACTATCGCCAACGGCCATGTCGCAGATGATACACCGCTTCACGCTAGGTCACGGAAGTTAAGCATTGTCGCGCTTGGATAGGCAACCGCGTCTGGGTCTTTGGAGCGCTGTTGGCAAGCGGGGTGCAGTGAAGACTACTGAATTGAGAAGTAGCGGCTCCGCCCAAGAAAACCGATACAACGGCTGGGGCCCTATTCTGTATCTTTCGTACCGTTCGGTTCGGTGTCTTTTTCTCGGTGGTTACGTCAATTTCGGTTCGGTAGCGAAAATGGTTATTCTGTACATTTCTGCGGCCTGCTACCGCCCGAAACGGCCACCGAAATTTCGAGCGCTGCACCGAAAGCCGCTGAGGTTTCGGTGAGGCCGTTTTGTTCGTTTCGGTGGGCTTGGATTGCGTAGATAAATTATTATTTTAGCAATGCTGTGTCGTTTTAAATTCCGATAATGATACATCTGTTGTTTTTAAGTAATAGGTAACTGTAAAACGTTAATTTTCAAGGTTGTCTACATATATTATCAGAATATTTCGTTAAAACTGCTAGCGTTCTAGAGTTTAATATAACGATATAGCACTTCTGTAAACTCTATTGCAATAAACTTTATCTTAAAATACGCATCTCGGTAATTTCTTTAATGCGCCGTTTCATTTATCCTGCAAACTCTCATATTACGGAAGTGTAAATACGAAATCTATCAAATACGGCGTCACCTTCGTTTTCGCCGTTCGCAGAGCTGTCGCGTCGTATTTGGCAAATTTTCGTATTTGTACGTGAGAATTACTCACATATGCACTCCAGATACTCTGCCGCATTGAAAATCTTCATAAAATGAGCCATTTTCACCGCAATCTTAAGTTCCTGTCGTGCCAACTAGCACGTTACCGACGTATCTGAACGGTACTTAGTAGTGTTTTACCTTACTTTTCCGTACAAACTGAGTATTTATTACTTACAGAAAACACTTTTACAACGTTTAAGTTAAAATGGAAAGGAATTTTGTGAAGTTAGATAGTGGAAATCATACAAATTAACAGCAATATAAATAACGGATAATCATTCCGCAAAGAAGTCAATGGAAACAAAGACCGGTCAGTCTAGTAGACGCTGTGGTCTACCGGTTAAGGCGACGGCCTTCTACGCTAAGTGTTTTAGGTTCGAATCCTTCCTGGTGCAAAATATTTTTTCACCAGTCATTTTGTTTGGAACACTTTTCTAGTGGTGTAAGAGAAGCATGATCTGCAATATTATTTAGCATGTACATGTAAGAGCGAGCGCCAGCAGTAGTTTCTTATACATCGGAGTTCACTCTTATTATAAAACAAAAGATGAAATTTCTGTGAGTGAAACAAACGTAGACTTTTTATTCATTTACTTTTTTAGTCTTGTTACAAATAATTCATGTGTGATTACTCTCAATACTTGAAATGCTGTTTGAAACAAAGAAAAGTTTTCAGCCTTCATGTTGACGATCACATAATCTTCAATATGAAGACTGGAAATTTTAGTACGTTTCAAACTATTTTTTAAGCACTGATGAGAGTTGACAGCGACCAAAATCAAATTTTGCGACAGTAAAGAAATATTTGCGACTGCTCTTCATCATCCGTATATGTTAACAGCCACTGAGCACTTAGATTCAAGATGGAATCAAACCTGACGTTTCAGGTTTTGTCCAATTAACGACAGAAAGTACTAAAACTGGTTATGAGAGAATCTAAAAAAATTCCTTTAGCTTTCCCGCATCGGCAAACAACTGTTTTGTTATTAAAATATTGTACGCTCTTTCTTCAGTAGAAAAACATTGACCCTTGTAAGAGCTGTCTCGAGTAATATGTAATCCTTTTCGTTTCCCGAAACTTCCATGTACTTCCGTAGTGCCAAAATAAGAAGTTTTTCACTGCTAGCACTGCGCTCTCTCTGCTGCTAACGCCGCGTCTTCCCTCCCAGCGCGTGGAACTCGCGCCGCGCCAATGAACCGCACAATTCTGCTCTCGTCTAGGACAAACGGTAGCAACTAACGTTTTCCAACAAACGGCAAAAATAAATTCAAACCTTTCCGAAACTTTTTCTCGCTTACACCCCCACAAAAAATGTAAAGGGAAAAAGTTTGTCGCTTACTACATTTTGGACGTTGTTTTGGTAAAAGTTCTGCGTCAGTCGTGAGATTTTAATTTATTACTTCACTATCACTGAATATATTGGCCGGAAAGTTAGGAGACATCGACAACATATAGCACTGAAGGCAATTATTAAATTATTTTGCTGTGTGACGCTTAGTTTAGGAGATACAGCGTGATAAACATAGAGTAGCGTGAATAAACAACTTTTCATAAAAGTTTAGATATTCTCTGTTTTCAGTGACAAAAAGTTTTAATTAAATTTAAAAAAAAGTTGCAGTAGGTAGTTCTCGGAACACAATGTCGTGTTATGTCGCCAAATTATAAAATACGCGACTTTCATTTTTTTACATTTTGATGGGCTGTCGCTCATTGTAGGAAACGCAGCGAACGCCGGCCACAGCTGCCGTCCTCCCTGCTCATCAGCAGTGCGCATGCGCGGAGAAGCAGTCTGGCACTTCTGATTGGCTGATGCGAGCAGATCTGGCAACAGCGCCACCGTGAGCTTCGGTGTCCACGAAGACGGACCGCAACGCCACCGAAAGGCATACAGAATAACATAATGGAGCTGCATCGATAACTCGACCCCTAGGTGCGCTCTCTGACCGAACCGAACTTTGGGGCGCCGAAAAGATACAGAATAGGGCCCCTGGGAGTGTGGGGTGCTGACCACATCCCCCTCCATACCACATCCGGTGACGCCTACGGGCGGAGGATGACATGGCGACCGGTCGGTACCGGTTTTTAATAGTACCAACCTAACCCAGGGTTACGCCACATAATTCAATCCTGTAGTAAGTTAGTATTATCAGAGTCTTTCAATGTGCAATTTTTTTTTCCTTTTTCAAAATGTTTGTAAATCTATCGGACCAAACTATGTGGTCATCAGTTCGTAGCTTACAAACTACTTAAACTAAGGCAAACTAACCTAGGGACAACACACACACACACACACACACACACACACACACACACACACACCCATGCCCCAGGGAGGACTCGAACCTCCGACTGCTAACAGCAGCGCGCTCCGCAGCGAGACGCCTTAGACGTTCGGCTACTCCACCGCGGCTCTTCTTTTTTCTTCGCCATTTCATTATACATTCAACCGACGTCTCTACCAATGAAAATAGTAAAAGAAAGATAGTGCAGTCAGAAGTTTTGGTCACAGAAAAGGAAGGTGGATTGCGGTTTTTAACGTCTCGCCTACATAGTGATCATTAACGACGGTCTGCTACATAAGCACCATTCTATTAGACAGCAGAGGATAAAATAAATAAATAAATACTAAACCAACTACCGCGCTCTACCAATAGAAGACGCACAGTTGAATATAAATGCTAATTGGAGCCAAACTTGTGACTGCGCAGCTGGAGATTACGGACGGAATTTCCACGACGTCATCTATTGCTGGAAATGACAGTCGTGATCAAATAGCGTTCTCTATAGTTCTAAGAACGTTATGTCGGAGCTAACTAAATTAGAGTTGGGCACATTGTTGTCAATCATGTCGCGGCTGCTTCAACATACCGGAGTGTCAGGCGTTTCAAGAGGCACCACACCCAAGATTTACCAACAGGGAGAGTAGGAAAACAAAAATCAGCTAAGTCACATAGCGGGGGGTCAAAGTGCGTGTTGAGCCACCACCACCTAGGGAGAAGGCCGCGGCGCTCTCGTGTGACGTCAGGCAGAGTAGGTTGCGCGCACATAGCTGACTGGCTCGCTGCTTCGGCATAGTGGGCCGTGCCCCAGCGGCTACCCAGTCAGCTACGCGCACGCTACTTACACTGCCTGGCGTCACACGAGAGCGCCGCGGCCTTCTCTCTAGGTGGTGGTAGTGGTAGTGGTGGTGGTTGTTGAGCGAAAGTGGCCAAAAACAAGAGGGCGACAGATGAATAAAATCTGCGTGGAATATCGCACTCGTGAAACGATGCAGTTTTTTTGTGTGTGTTTCTATTATCTATTCACACCCTGTAATTGTGACAGACATTTCTACGATGCTGCTGAATCGAAGACAGCAAGTGCCACGTTAGGGTAGCCTACGCGAGGCCGTCAGATGAAAGAACGGGTGACGAAAAGGGTAGTGAATAGAGCTGCAGGCGGTGGTGAGTGCTAAAGAACCCCACGCCACAGCGACACGGGGGAGGGCATCTGCTGGGGGACTTGAGGACCAGGAGTAATCACAAGAGGGGACGCCACAAACCACTCCACAATCATTTTCCTGCCTCTTCACGTGCTGACGCATTCATTTAGGCTCAAAGTGTCTACGCTTTCCTCATCTACATTGACGTCTGCAAGCGCTTTTTTTTTTTTTAATCGCACTGACGTGTTTTACGGCCCACTTTAGATTTGTAGTTTTATAAGTTTTTGCAAACATTTTGGACCAAAATAATAATCTAAATAATAAAAAATTAATAAGAGTGTCTGAAACCCTTTTAGGAAAAAAAAATCAAGAAGTGGCGGGTTCCGAACAACTGACCAGCGTCATAGTCCAACACCTTCCCCACTACGCTACGGCTATTAATCAAAATATGTGCCCTTTAATCTCATACAATTGATGGCCCTTGTTAACTGATGCTAATATGGCATTTGTAAAACCAGATATCATTTATCGTACGACGAACGACGTGTTTTTGTTAATTCTTCACAGCGCCATTGCTTTGAAACGACAACGTGTAAGTTACAATAAGAAAATCATCAAATACGCAATGCAAGATGGTGTATGCCAGAGTGAGTTCTGGACGAGGAATGTCACGTGACATCTCCGAACGGCTGGTTTTCGTTATTTCAATGGAGATTATCAAATCTCCGTTATTTTTTCAAATATCTCTCAAACGATACGAAATATGAGAAAAACATAAGAGAGCAAAGTTGTAGAGAAAGAGTCCAAAGAAGGGCAGCTCGTTTCGTATTGTCTCGATACAGGGGAGACAGCGTTACGGAAATGATACAGGATCTGGGATGGGAATCATTACAACAACGGCGCTTGTTGCTGCGGCGTGGGCTGCTTACGAAACTACAATCGCCAACATTCTCCTCCGAATGCGAAAATATATTGTTGACTTCCACTTATATAGGTAGAAATGACCATCGGAATAAAATACGAGAAATCAGAGCTCGAATGGAGAGATTCAGGTGTTCTTTCTTCCCGCGCGCTATTCGAGAAAGGAATAGGATATAAAGAGTATAATGGTGGTTCGACGAACCCTCTGCCAGGCACTTAAATGTGATTTGCAGAGTATCCCATGTAGATGTAGATCGAGATGGTTCAGACGATTGCCATTCAGACTCGTCTCTGGTCATCCTACTTTGGGTTTTCTTTGTCTTCCCAAAATCACTTCAGGAAAATGCCGGGATGGCTCCTTTCAAAGGCACAACCGCTTTCATTCCTCGTCTCTCAGAACAACTATCTGAGCGCGTGCTCACTCTCTAATGACCACGGTGTAGACGGAACGTTCAACTTTAATCTTCCTTCCTCTTCCTCTTTCTTTTTATGCCCTTGCTTGCTTCCGCCCACGAGCTAGTTAGCTACCAATGTATAAGAATCCCCGAACTTCGTTTACTTTGTGGCCACCAGTTTCGGGTGTTAAGTTTACGGTTAATCTCATTAACACGTTGGCTGCCGGCGGCGACCTCTCCAGAGCCTCGCGCCGAAACGCCCTTCCCATGTCCCAGCCTACCTGCGAAACATCTGCAAGTAATTGTCTGCCACTCAACGTCTTAGGTAACACTCGTTTCTCATACTCGTCTTTTTTCCCTTCAAACATAACGATTAAAATCGTTTTGTCCTGAATTTTAATTCCTTTCTTAAACCTCTTTCATTTCCACCACTGTTTTTTCTGTTGAGCGGTTCCACCTCAAATTGGACAAACAATGAGAAAACTGACCACAGACCTCTTTTTATAAGGTCGGAGGAAGGCAACGGCATACCAACTCCAAACAGGACCATGCCTAGTAAAGCACTGTGGTGTTCAAACCAATCTTCGGATTGTTGTCTGCTTTACCTTTTTCACCTTAGGATACAGTATTTACTGAGGAAAGGCGTGCTAGACTTGTTCGTGCAGTTGTCATCACCGTGTCCGGGGGGACTGATGACCTCGTTGTTTTGCCCCTCATTTCCATCAACACACACACACACACACACACACACACACACACCGTGTCCGGGTGGCTTTGCGGTTAGCGTAATTGCCTAGTGAGCGGGTTCGAATCCCGGTCCGCAGCAAATTTTCAACTTTGCCCATTGTTGCCCTCTGGCAGCTAATCTCCTTTAACCCGCGATCACTCGCGTTGTTAGAAAAAATCTAACATTTACGATTTTACTTGAATATTCCATCACATTTCAAAGATAATGAACTGACCATCTAGAAATGTATTCTTTCATATCTCACGATTCAATTAATCTGTGACTCGACAATCAAATTTCAATAATAGCTTGTTAGTTTTGGCATTATTTGAAGTGGTGCGCAGTGTTAGATTTTTTCTACCACGGGAGTCTTAAAGTAACAATTACTTCTCCTTCCGTGGAAAACCGACTTGCTTCACGTTTAGTCCGTTTCTTGTACTTGTAACATGCGGCAGTGTTCGTTTGTTTTCTCCTGAAACTGTTCAGCTCATGTTACGTCTTTTATGAGCAAAGTAGATATTCTTATCGAGTTTTACGAATTGAATGAAGCAATTGTTTATACAGAGTACATGACATCTGTCTGATATGGAAGTATATAAAACTGAAAAACAGTGTAAGGGGTCAGCGGTTTCTTCTTGAAACACAATATTCTGATTTCGAACGGTCGATAACATCTACACCTCCTTTTCTGAGATTGTGGAGTGTAATTTCTTCAAGTTTGTTCGCTTCGCCACTTTCAGCGTCTACTGAATCGTCGCTGTGCATGGTGGATAACATTAGGACGTGTTTTTTCTTTTTTTGATGTATAAGCAAATTCCGGTGGAATTTCTCTTTTATTCTTCCGTAGAGTATCTACTAATGTGAATCTATGGTTGGCATACATTTTGTTACCCAGTGGTATAGATGTGAAATAATTGTCCATCGTCACGTTTCTGCCTGTTTTGTCAATCGGTCTAATCAATCGTAACACCACATGCTCTGCATCATTTGCTACTTGATATGTATGGCCCAGTGGGCTGTCTGCCTGCATGTTCTTCCATACGTAGCGTATAAAAGGTTCTGGCATCACAAAGCGCATGCACCTTGATGCCATATGTTGCAGGCTTGTTTGATATATACTGCCTGAATTTGAAACTTCCGCGGAATGGTTCTAACATCTCGTCTATCGTTGTCAGTGCGTCGGTACTATAGCTCTTCTTGCAAACATCCACAAATTCGTAAAATGACATGTTCCATACCGTATTTATACCAATTTATAATGCTTTGGTAATAACAAAGAAATGATTTATTGTATAAACGTGTCTTTTTCTGGCACAAAGAGATGAAAAGGTGCAAGATCTCATTGTTAGAAAAAATCTAACACGGGAGTTACCGCGTGACAACAATATACGCGAGCGACCGCGGGCTAACTCCTTCCTCGCGGCAGCCTGCTTCCCTTGTTAGCTGTGGAAACAGTCGGCAGAACTTGCTGGCGGAGTGTTTGCGGTGGCAACAATGGCCGGGAGGCAGAGGATCAGCTGCGGCGGCTGCGCGGCGCGGCTAGTTAGCTGGTGCGCTATCGACCTGCACGTGTGCGCACGCCCGCCAAACAATGCACCGCCTGTCGATAAAGCCATTACTCCCACGTGCACCTGCACCCCCCGTCCACGTGTCCTCCGCCGTAGCTCCAGCGGCTGGCCCTACATTCCGTCCACCATAGGAAAAATCACGATGTAAGCATTACGCTATTTATTCTTGCTCGCCTGCTAAAATTCCATTGTGTTCGTTTCACATGCAGCACAGTGTTGCCAAGTTAGCAGTTTTCCCACTAAATCTGGTGGTTTACAGTACAGTAGAACCCCTCATATCCGACCTCGGGATATCCGACTCCTCGGGATATCCGACCATATGCCCGACTGTCTTCTGCCGGCGATGAGTCAAATTGACTCAACAGTGCTGTGCATTGTTTCTCTCTTAAACTGCCAGTTGTGTTCTGATTGTCGACGTGAACGTTGCTCTACTTTATTGTTTTTTGTTTTCGTGATTACTGTATCTTTGGTGATAAACTGTGTTGTGCGATTAGTGAAAGTTCGCTAGGGCTTCTCAAAAACTTAAGCGTGTGTGCGTTTCCCTACAACAAAAACTTGAAATGCTTCAACGTTTGGACCGTGGTGAGTCACTAGTCAAATTAGCCGCAGAGCTAGGGGTCGGCGTGACAACTGTAAAAGACTGGAGAAAAAACCGTCAAGACCTTGAAAGTAATTATATGACAGTTGAAACGAAAGATGCTTTAAAAAATCGGAAAATGTGGAGATGTGGAGAAATGGCTGACCGAAGATGACATGGCAGAGTCTACAAATGAAGAACTCAATGATGAAGAAATAGTTGCTGTAGTTCAAAGCGCAACAAAAGAGGACAGCGACGCTGAAGAAGAAGTTGATCGTGATATTGGTGTGACGCATTCAGAGGCTAAAGATGCATTTGACATTGTGTTAAAATATTTGTGGTAGAACCCGAGAGCCACCTCTATGGACGTGTTGTGGGCAAAGAAATGGCGTGATTTTTCAGCGAAATCAAGATTGGGTAAATTGAAGCAAAAGAGTATTAAGGACTTCTTCAAATGAGGTACTGTATACACTGTATGTAATTGTTTGCCTTTTTGATTAAACAGTACAGTACCGTATTTTTAATGTTTTCGTTAATATAAAAATTAAACTTTTCCATTTTATAAAAAAAAATCACTTTTTATTAGAATATGTAACCAATTCTGAAGCAAGCAGGAGTAAAATATAGGGAGCATAAGGTTATTTACAACTTGTACAAAAACCAGACAGCGGTTGTCAGAGTTGAAGGGCATGAAAGGGATGCAGTGGTTGGGAAGGGAGTAAGACAGGGTTGTAGCTTTTCCCCAATGTTGTTCAATTTGTACATTGAGCAAGCTATAAAGGAAAGCAAGGAGAAATTTGGTGAAGGAATTAAAGTTCAGGGTGAAGAATTAAAAACATTGCGTTTTGCCGATGACATAGTAATTCTGTCAGATACAGCAAAGGACCTGGAAGAGGAATTGAACGGAATGGACAGTGTGCTGAAAGGTGCATATAAGATGAACATTAACAAGAGTAAAACTAGGGTAATGGAGTGCAGTGTAAGAAAATCAGGTGATGCTGAAGGAATTAGATTAGGTAACGAAACAATAAAGGAGGTAGATGAGTTTTGTTACTTGGGCAGTAAAATAACGAATGATGGTCGCAGTACAGAGGATATAAAATGCAGAATGGCAATGGGGAGAAAGGCGTTCTTGAAAAAGAGAAATTTGTTAACAGCGAATATTGATTTAAGCGTAAGGAAGCCCTTTCTGAAGGCATTTGTATGGAGTGTTGCCTTGTATGGGAGTGAAGCGTGGACGATAAACAGTGTGGACAGAAAGAGAATAGAGGCTTTTGAAATGTGGTGCTACAGAAGAATGCTGAAGATTAGGTGGGTGGATCGCGTAACTAATGAGGAGGTACTGAACAGAATTGGGGAGAAAAGAAATTTCTGGCATACCTTGATTAAAAGAAGGAATAGATTGGTAGGACACATTCTTAGACGTCAAGGAATTGTGAATTTAGCATTGGAGGGAAGTGTGTGGGGTAAAAACAGCAGAGGAAGACCAAGAGATGGATACAGTAAGGAGATTCAGACAGATGTAGGTTGCCGTTTTTATGTGGAGATGAAGAGGCTTGCTCAGGATAGGGTATTGTGGAGAGCTGCATCAAACCAGTCTCCGGACTGAAGACCACAACAACATGTACCGTAAAATAATTTTTATTGAATTCAGTAATTACGATTAAGCAGCACTGTGTGTATTGAGTGTGTATTTTGTACAATACTTATAATTTAGTGCAGTATACGGCTGTTTTGGCCCTAAAAAACGTGTTTTATTGCTCCTCGGTATATCCGACCTTCTGCCCGTTCTGACCACGGCCCGGTCCCGTGAAGGTCGGATATTGGGGGTTCCACAGTACCTCTGTACTGGGGAAAACTTGCTTCTAGTGGCTAGTGGGAATTATGATGGATTTTAAAAATTATTTCGGTGGTTTTATGGATTAATGGAAATTATTATACTGAAAGTGTTTAATTATAAGTGCCTGTGTCAATAAAGCCATTTCCCAGATAAATAATACTTTTATTACCTATTATCCAGCTCTTTTACTTATTATAATGACACCAATACAAAATATTACGAACATACAGTAGAATCAGTCCTTTTTCATGAAAATCGACAGGACGTAAAATAAAGATTTCAATTTCGATATTTGCCAACCAAGCAGCAAGATGAGCAACTGGAAGTACCTTGTCACAGGCATAGCTTACAGGTAATTTTACAGTAAGATTTTTATGGTGTAGACATACCTGTAATTCTACAAATACCTCTTCCCTCCTCGAAATACACCTAGGCTAGACTCTCCTCCATGTACTTTTGCTGGATAAGACATTAGGATTTGACGTGAGTTCTCTAAGGAGATCTATACCACCATTCTTCAGAGTGATATCGTATCTGGAATGTCTCCTCAGTCCCTTTTCTGGTCCTATTAAGTTTTGATCTACTATATTTGCTTTTCAAAGCTTTCCTTTTCTGTAGTGTCCTGAGGTTGTCCCTGGCGTATGGGAAGGACGGCAACCCACGGTACTTAGCAGTCTGCCTGGTAGCTGGATCGCAGGCGACAGTTACCACCTTCCAGGAACCAACTACAGGTATAAAAGGAATGACGGAAGATGACGTTTTAAAACGTCCCATCTATATCATGCTCATTACAGACGAAACACAAGCTTGACTTGTCCAGCTAAGGATACAGAAGGAAATCGGCAGTACCATTTCAAAAGAACCATCTCGGCATTTGCCTGGAATGATTTTAGAGAAATCGGTGAAAATCTAAATCGGGATGGCAGTCCAGTGCGCCAACCACTGCCCCACTTCACTTGACCATAACGCACTGTATCATACTTTTATTTTTGAATGGGTCTCCAGGAGGAAGAGCGAAACGATTATCTTCGGCTGCATTCTGGCATTGACATAATTCAACGGCGACAAGTGCGCCGACTGGGATTCGAACCCGAGATTTCCGCTTTGGGGCAGAGGGCGCCTCAACATGGAGTGACCAAATGTTCCGGAAAACCGGGATTGCTCACATTTTCGTCATAACATGTGACGATGAGAAAAATTGTTTTGGAGCGCTCATAAGTCTCAGAATTCAGTTTTTAAATTCAAGTTACAAGATCCTAACATTTTCAGGGATTTCGCGCAATTAAATGAAATACCACACGATAAATACATCTTCAAGTATTTCTATAACCCCATAGTACAAAGGTAATAACGGAATAGATACACCGAAACATTTTTGGCGGTACTGTGGATGGAGAACAGTTGTACCGTTGTAACAGCTGCAGTCGTTGCGAGGAGAATTATGATTGCTGCGTTACTTATTACTGTCGTTGTCGAAACAGTTTATTTGTTGATTTTTTGTCATAAAACCTGTACCGGTATCTTATTGTAATAGTAAATGGGCGATTATTGGGCGAGGATTGTGAGACTACTAATTTGTCTGTAGCATTTAGAACACCAGGAATTTCGGCCTTGTAACCTTAAAGTTTTATTGTATTTCGTGTCTGTATTTGGGACGAAAGTTTGAGAAAATATGTTACTCTGCCAAAATCACTGTGGCACTTGACAGTGCATCATGGCCTGTATTACTGATGGAATCTTATTTCTTGGAGAGTATTATTACACACCAATAAATATTGCTTTTTTACTCTTCATAGAGATGGGCCATCTAGTTCATTTTCGGGAACTAGTCGCTGATGATGTTCCTTTTTTATTATTCCATTATTATCCTATAACATATGTTAAAAATATCTTTTCCTATTCAGCCGATATCACACACAACTACATTTTATCATTTTTAAGAAAAAAACCGGACATGAAGGTCGCACAAATAAATTTAAAAACTGCACTCATCCAAGTATGGAAGAAAGGGAAAAATCTATTTATTTAAACAGACTTATACTACATAGTAGGAATTGGTTAAAAGTTACGTGAAAAACTAAATATTAAATGAAGCAGATGATATCTAAAAATGTACGAATAATAAAAATAAATAAATAATCGCGAGAATTATGCCTTGTGATGGTAAAAAATACGAAAAAATAACCAGATTAGCTTTTATGATCCCTGTAAAACGTATGCATTTCACAGAATGCAATTTTTGTGTGTTTCGTTACAAAATAATAAAATACGTGTGAAAAGTAAATTACTGGCGATGAACGCTGAACAGATAACGCGAAGAACGAGTAGTTAGAAGTTCGAAAAGAAACTGGAAGACGACGAGAACCAGCGAACGCAGTGAACTAACCGAAAGGCAGATAACTAACGACCAGTGAGCTGGAACTGAGGAACTAAAACAGAGTGACCAGAACGGGACCGGCTGTGTGCCCTACTTGGAACTGGAACGGAAATGGCCGCGCTGCAGTTCCGGGACCGAATGGAACTGGAGGCCGCCATTACCGTTTCGGACCTGGACCGATTAGGAGCACCTATGTGAACGTCGAACTAATTTTGCTTGTATGTAGTTAAAAATTCAAATGTTTGTAAATCTACTGTGTTCATTAGTAAAAAAAAGTTTGTAGAGCTTATGGGACTTAACTACGGAGTCATCAGTTCCTAAACTTACAAACTACTTATGAACTACCTTATACTAAAGACGGCACAAACATCCCATGCCCGAGGGGGGATTCGAACCCCCGACGGCGAACAGCCATGCGCACCGCAACACGGCGCTCCAGTACGCACGGCTAATCCGCCGCGACGTTTATTAGTCCTTAGGCTAACAAACTGCTTAAACTAACCTAAGGACAACACACACGCCCATGCCCGTGGGAGTACTTCAACTTCAGCTGGGGAGCTTGGTGGTTCTATTATTTGGTTTTGGAAGGGACTCAACTACAAAGGTCATCAGTCCCTTCTTCTAATCATAGAGATAAAATAAAATGTTAACTTCCTCAAACATAGGAGTTAACACGTCAAAAATAAAAGAGGCAAATAAAAACGAAGAAAGGGCAAAGGGTTTAAAGATAATACCAGAGTGTTTCGGCTGAGTGAACACAAAAATAAAAGTAGGTCATCCAACCACTCTGTTACACATTAAAAACCACCTACCTAATAGTGTTAGGCAGGCGGAGAACAGATGGATAATAGACACTCAATAAACTTTATATGGAGTGGTATAACCCATTCGCACGAATAAAATTTAAATCAGAATCAACCATGGAGGCATTGGCAGCTACAACAAGGTTCAAGGAGTGATTAAAATTCCGTCTCGAGGGGGCTAAATTGGGGCAATACAATGATATGTCAAGTGTGTACCATAGCGACACCATGGGGTCCTTGCGACGGAGAAGGGTACCGTGCATCAGCCAGGTACGGCCAATACGGATCTGGCAAAAAGTACCGACTCTCTACGAGAGGCCCTCGCTGAGGACTTCCATGACGCCACATCCCAAGGATCTTGCGGTGGAACTGGGATCGGAGGTCCGTTTCTGGGACGCCAATATCCAGGGACCGTGAAGTGGTGGACTGCTTGATCAACTGATCGACGCGTTCATTGCCTAACATACGTATGAGGGGCCTAGTGTCCAAACAAAAGCGACAGAACGGCCTGACTCGCCGAGGGTGAACGGCGTCTTGGATTGGGCGCACCAAATGGGGCTTGGGAAGAAACTGGTCAAGGGCCTGTAAGCCACTCAGGGAGTCGCTACAGATGACAAACGACCCCATGGGGCAAGCTCGGAAATGCTCGAGAGCTCGTAAAATAGCGACCAGCTCCGCAGTGAAGACGCTATTTGCACGAGGCAAGGATCGCTGTTCAGTATGGTCACCCAGTATGACCATCGCCCAAACAACCGTTTGTGTAAATAACTGCTGCGCCGTGGAATGAATCAAGAAGTGCTCGGAACTGACGGCGGAGATTTAACGTTGTTACTGAATCTTTCGAGGCCTGGGACAAGTCAACCTAATCTGTAAGCGAGGGATGCACCAGGGAGGGGTATAGGAAGAGTAGTCAAAGTGCGAGGGAACGGAAGGGATTCAAATGACGAGAGAAGGAAACAGACGCGGACCCCGATCGGGAGACCCCACCTAGGCCGTCGTCGTTGGGAAGCGAGGGCAGTAGCTGGAAAGAGAAGCCTGCGATTCGGGTGGTCAAGCGAGGTACTTTCACGGGCAACGTAAGATGCGAACAACTGTTGCCGGCGGAAGACCCTCCCAACTAACGATGCAGCAGTACACGTTGTTAATCATTATATATATGACTGGAAAATAATTAATAAAAATCTTACTATGATTTTGATACATTAAGGTTGCTGATTGACAATTGTTTCCCGTAAACACTTGCCACTTTCAGTTTCAGCAACCACATCTCATTTTTTTTTGCTCACAACGATAGACTACTGTCTAATGAAGTGCATGCGGCATTGCCCACTGTTCCGGCAGTCTCCCATAAAATGTTTTCCGGTCTGTCCGCTAGAGGCGCTCCCAGTCAAAATCGCTGCACTAGCACGAGCCCTACTGGAGTGAAGCAGAAAGCGCCGAGTCGGCGGTAATGGGGAGTGTCGTGTTTGTGAAGGCGTCTTTCCTAAACAGCTGGCATTCTCGGCAGCGGAAGGGCAGTCTTCCGCACACACAGAGGCGGGACAGGTGGGTCGATGCTGGCGCCATTCAGAGTGGCCGCCTTAAAAACGCCTTTGTCCGCCCGCCGCTGCCGCCTTTGTCGGACACGGCATATGGAAAAAAAAAAAAAAAAAAAAAAAAAAAAAAAAAAAAAGAGAGGCGGCGCCGAGCCTTGTGCCGGCAGTTACTTAGCGGCTGTCACAGCAGCCAGAGCCCCACTTAACTCGCCATCACACTCCGCCCGCGGCTAGTGCGTGAGCACAGATGAAAGGCGTGATTCCAAGAGGGTGCACTCTTCAGTACTGTGACGCCGCATACTAATTAACATCTTCACGGTCGCTTAGATATTTTTAACCCGTATCTGGTACACATAAAAATTGTAACGCAGAAGGTACACCTCGGTCCTCGGGACCCACGTAAGGTTTGATGATATTTAAGTTAAAACAGATGAAATTTAAATATTACTACGATTTCACAATACATTCCTTGTTTACGGTCATATCTTAAAAACGTTAGAGAAAAAAAGACCACGCAAATGAGCCAGTGTTGCCAGATGTCAGACAGAGAAAATACCTACAGTCTCTCAAAAAATCTACCTACGTTCTCCCTACTTTCTCCCTACCACCTCATTAATGCCCCTACATTAGAGTCGTAGCCAGGATTTGGGTCTGGGAGAGGCTGAATCAGCAACACTGTCAGCGGTGTAAGGAGAGAAGCGAGAAAACCGCGTTCGGACACCGGCGCTGCTCATGTTTTCACTTGTCGAAATTGTATAATTTCAAGAGTCCGACGGCAACACGATGTTTGGCCGAAACTGAATATTCGGCTCCTCTTCTAGTTTCGGCCGAAGCCGTAACCGAAACTTGCGCAATTAAGTTAAAATTTCAAGTAAATTTACATTAAACCACATATCACTCTTTTTTCCACATTTCGCAAGATCCCCATCCTGTATTAAGTCTACTTGAGTGAGTATAAGCCTAACCAGAAGATGACCTGAAAGGCGAACAGGTTTAGACAAACCGACGGTACTTTTAAAGTACTACCAAATCAGTACTACCAAATGGGATTCTAATCTCCTCATTGTGACTTTTTCTATCTAAAAACAATTAAAGTAAGAGAAGAAGTAAACTGAACTCGATATTTCGGATCTCGGAATTACGAGACTCCCATAAATCCGAGCGTCATAAAAACAAAACAAAAATTGCGGACACATTCTGTCTTCACCGAAAAAGGCTCTCCACCGTTATATCTCGAAGTAAATAATTAAAAGACTTTAACACTTTTAGTCTGCCAGTGTAAATGCCTATTTAAACATTTTGTTTCAAAAAAGTTCTTAGTTTTAGACACATGTATTCTTTTCAAGGTCGAGTTACTTCTTTTTCACACACAAATTTCGATATTTCGAGGTAGCATGCGGTCCCGTTCACCTCCAAGTAACGAGACTACTGTACAGCTGCCCTACAAAATCACACAGTCCTACATATATCCTAAGATCATCTTAGGTGCACAACAAACATGCCAAGTAGGCACTAAGAAATGCTAGAGCCTGGACATGAGTACCACAATACAAAATACGCATTAAATAATAATCTGTTTGTTTCTACAACTTGAGAAAGCTAGCTTTCTATTGCCATCTTCACTTCCGTATTTGCAATCGACGAACAACTTTACATATCTCCTTTTCGGCATTCCTAAATACATAGGCTAACGTATATAAGTTACAATCAGTAAATCGGTTTCAGTGAGTGCTACAGAAAGTATTTCGAAAAATAAGATCACAGTTCCGGCAAACAGTATGACTGTTGTCTCTAAAATTTTACGCATATTGAAGAGGAAAAGCTGTGTACCACATGGTATATGTTTTCTAAACCTATATTAGTTACTAAAATACTCCTCGCTTTCAGGGAAACACAATAAAAACTTTTCAGCATAACAATATGTTAGCTCGTTCCATTACGTAAAATATTGAAGGAGTTAAATTTTAAATAACTTTAACAACATCAATATAAGATACGATTGCGTTATATTGTGCTTAACTACAAAATACCCACAATTTTTACGCGCGAGGAGAGACTCCTAGCAGTTGAACGGTGCGCCGTTAACTGAGGTAAAGCGTTATTGTTGGCAATCTATCCAGAACGCGACTCGACTTTATCATTAGATTCAAGAAATTGAAACACTCCCGATTGGTGGCGGCAATGATTCGCACCAGATAGCAGCCTAATTAGCAAAATTGCGACCGTGTGCGCTAAAGACAAGGGGCTATCGGTAATGCTGTTATGGTGGGAGCAGTTTCAGTCAGTTTTTTCTTCTTTTATTATGCTGCAAGTCACTAGATAAAATAAAGGGGGTGATGGTTGGTCAATAACAATTAACACTGCGTTATGCACTGTAATTAACAGTTATATTCTGAAAAATATAGGTAAAAAAATTGAGGCAGTCACGGCCGTCACCGTACACACTAATAACGTTTAATTGCACTGGTCGCCAGTATTGCTCTTCACACGCAATACAAAGGTTGTTATTTTACTCTTCACTGTACTCCTCGTATTGTTGACGTTGGCACGGCGCGGAAATCATCTTGTTACATTCAGCGAACGAAATGATTGGTGAGCAGTCTACCCATGACGCTGGGGACAACTCAACCCGAACGTACGCGAATAAACTTTCACAATAATGGTACCTTTTACCGGGTGTGCTTCCCACCGTACTTCACTTGAGCTATGCAACACAGAGTGACTTCCACAATAATAACAATACTTTTAATGCTTTTTACCGGGTGTGGTCCCGCCGTACTTCGCTCACAATACATAAACTGAACTTTCGCAATAATACTTTTTGGTGCTTTTTACCGGGTGTGCTCCCGCCATGCTACACTTGAGCCAAGATGAACATACACTGACTAAACTCGCTCGCTGCACTCGCAGCGTCAACACACGCTAGGTCGACCCAGTGCCAGGCAAGTATTGTATAAAATATATCAGTGAGGGGCGTAGACCCCTTACAAAACCTAGTTTCGGTAAAGCCAAAGATTCGGCTGGTCCGGTCGGTCCTTAATAATTTCTATGCCCCAATGCAGCTAAAGTAAATCCTTTCCTTCATTTACAATGAGAAGGGCGAGCGCAGTGAACTAAACGGACGACAGCTAGATACCGAGCAGAGAGCAGGACCAGAGTGACCGGAAGGGACCCGGCTCTGCGGCATACCTGGGACTGGAACGGGAACGACCACACTGTACGTCCTGGAAGTCGCCACAATCGTTCCGGCGCGGCATGCATCTACATGAGATACTCTGCAAATCACATTTAAGTGCCTGGCAGAGGGTTCATCGAACTACCATTATACTATTTGTCTCCCATTCTATTCTCAAATAGCGCGCGGGAAGAAAGAACACCTGAATCTCTCCGTTCGAGCTCTGATTTCCCGTATTTTATTCTGATGATCATTTCTACCTATGTAAGTAGGAGTTAACAATATATTTTCGCATTCGGAGGAGAATGTTGGCGATTGGAGTTTCGTAAGTAGCCCACACCACAGCGATAATTGCCGCTGTTGTAATGATTCCCATCCCAGATCCTGTATCATTTCCGCAACGCTGTCTCCCCTGTATCGTGACAATACGAAACGAGCTCCCCTTCTTTGGACTCTTTCGATGTCCTCCGTCAAACCCACCTCATAAGGATCCCACACTGGGCTGCAATACTCCAAAAATGGACGGACAAGCGCAGTGTATGCAGTTTCTTTTTGTAGTTCTGTTGCATCTTTTAAGGGTTCTGCCAATAAAACGCAGTCTCTGGTTCGCCTTTCCCACGATATTAACTACGTGTTCTTTCCAATTTAAGTCTGAAGTAATAGTAATTCCTAGGTATTTTGTCGAGTTTACGGCCTTTAATTTTGACTGATTTATCTTGTAAAAAAAAAGTTTAACGGATTTCTTTTCGTACTCATGTGGACGACTTCACATTTCTCATGATTTAGAGTCAATTGCCAATTTTTACACCATAGTGATATCTTATCTAGAGCGTTCTGCAGTTGGTTCAAATGTTCAAATGTTTGTATAGTCTATGGGACTTAACTACTGGGTCATCAGTCCCTAAACTTACAAACTACGCATGAACTACTTACGAACTAGGACGGCACAAATATCCATGCCCGAGGGGGGATTCGAACCCCCGACCGTAGTGGCCGTGCAGACCGTGACTGGAGCGCCTCAGTCACCTCGGCCACCGCGGCCGGCTCTGCAGTTGGTCATGAACTACTTGTTCGAAGTAATTCTCAGAGAATACGTTGCCGTGACCGACAGTTTCTGGAACTAGATATCGCCAAACCGTTCCTAACTGGAACCGTGGAATGGGACTGACTAGAAACACCTTAGCGAACGGTGAACTACTGTTCCTCGCAAGTAGTTCTTAGGTTCACTTTCGCGAACATTTCCTTTGGAACCGTAGTTTCGCGCCACACCAGGCCAGTGACAATGAACCACAGGGAGTTATTGTCAGCAGGTGTAGCTCTTACAGGCGGGAGAGCGGCGGTGGCGGGCAGCGAGGAGGCAGGTCGCTGACGTCGACGCCTCAATGGGCGCCGCTTTGTGGCTGGGGTATCGACAGGGCGCTTTCAGACGTGAGGTCTCCGTGCCACGGCCCTCTTGCTCCCAGCCCCTCCAAACGGTTTGATCACTGCCTGTCAATAGCTCCCCCTACTCCCTGCGCCACAGCGACGTGCTTTTTCACTCTGCCTCCCTGCTGCTGCGTGGCAATAAAGCAGCTGCGTCTTCTTTCACACCGACATCACATTACATACCTCTGTGCCAATATCTCAGTTTATATTGCAACTCCTGTACGTCTCGAGACTCGGGAATGGAGAAACATTCTGTGGTGTCTCACAAGTCTGCAGTGCGCGCCACGTGCTTCCGCCGCGCGCCGCCATGCAAGCACGGCGCGGCGTTCTTACGAGCGCCCTCTGCTGCAATCCCTCTCGTGGCCACCACTGAACTGCATCGGCCACTTGGGATTAAGACAGGCACTAGGACTCATCAGTAGGCAGGCCTCTACCTGGTTAAACTATGTATCTGCATTCCACTAGTCTGCTGCCCTCCAAGTTAAGTATTGTATATTTCTACGAAATATATATTTTGTTCTACTCTAGCTTATTGTTTCTAGTTTCTGCTGTCTCACTGGCTGGTCACCTCAGACTCTGTACCCGCACACGCGTGCATCCTATTTCCGTGTGTCGGTCTCTCTCTACTCGGCCACCGACACTCAGGACAACCGGCGGAAACGAGACACAAAAGTTGCGACGAGGATGGGACACAAAACATTCTACATCTACATGGGATACTCCGTAAATAACATTTAAGTACCAGGCAGAGGGTTCATCGAACCACTATTATACTATTTATCTCCCATTCCATTCTCGAATAGCGCGCGGGAAGAAAGAACACCTGAATCTCCCCGTCCGAGCTCTGACTTCTCGTATTTTATTCTGATGATCATTTCTACTTATGTAAGTGGGAGTCAACAATATATTTTCGCATTCGGAGGAGAATGTTGGCGACTGGAGTTTCGTACGTAGCAGAAGCCGCAACGATAAGAGCCGTTGTTGTAATGATTCCCATCCCAGATCCTATATCATGTCCGTAACGCTGTCCTCCCAGTATTGTGACAATACGAAACGAACTGCCCTTCTTTGGACTCTTTCGATTTCCTCTGTCAAACCCACCTGATATGGATCCCACACTGGGCTGCAATATTCCAAAAATGAACGGGCAAGCGTAGTGTACGCAGTTTCTTTAGCAGTTCTGTTGCATCTTTTAAGGGTCCTGCCAATAAAACGCAGTCTGCAGTTCGCCTTTCCCACGACATAATTTACGTTTTCTTTCCAATTTAAGTCTGAAGTAAGAGTAATTCCTAGTTTAACGGATATCTTTTCGTTCTCATATGGACGACTTCACACTTCTCATTATTTAGAGTCAACTGTCAATTTTTACACCATACTAATATTTTATTCAAATCGTTCTACAGTTGGTTTTGATCTTCAGATGATTTTACTAGACGGTAAAATGACGGCGTCATCTGCAAACAACCTAAGAGAGCTACTTAGATTTTCCCCTAAATCGTTTATGTAAATAAGGAGCAGCAGAGGACCAACAACACTACCCTGTGGAACGCCGGATAGCACCTTTGTTTTAGTCGATGCCGTACCATCGATTACTACGAACTGTGTCCTCTCTGAGAGGAAATCTCCTATCCACTCGCAAATTTGGGGCGATATACCGTAACCACGCAATTTCATTAAAAGCCGTTTGTGAGGCAGTGGTGAAAGAAGACAGCAAAATGAAGGCCAAATAGTTATATTTGCCGGCCGAGGTGGCCGAGGGGACTGAGGCGCTTCAGTCACGGTCTGCACGGCCACTACGGCCAGGGGTTCGAATCCCCCCTCGGCCATGGATAGTTGTGCCGTCCTAGTTCGTAAGTAGTTCATAAGTACATATTTCTTCGGTTTTTTGGCCTTGTCTTCCGCAGTTGCAGTTATACAATTTTGTATAGGATGTGGGACCGTCTTTTGCAACTGTTGCAAAAGACGGTCCCACATCCTATACAAAAAAGTTCATAAGTAGTTTGTAAGTTTAGGGACTGATGACCCCGTAGTTAAGTCCCGTAGACTATACAAACATTTGAACATTTGAGTTAAATTTAACATTTAAGTAATCAAAGGAGCGTGTAAACATACCTTCATTTAATGGTCGGACTAACTTCGAAACAGAGAACATAGTAATATGCGTAGTGTAGAGAAACAGCTGAATGTGTTTAACAAGACCCCAGATCCACATGGGGTACCAGTCCGGTTTCACAAACAGGCCTCTGCGGCACTGGCCCCTTACTTTGCTTGCATTTATAGCGAATCTTTAAACCGGCGCAAAGTACCAAGCGACAGGAAGAAGGTACAGGTAAACCCCGTGTATTAGAAAGGCAAAAGAACGGACCCAGAAAATAACAGATCTATCAGTTTGCTGTACAATTCTTGAACATATTGTCACTTCTAATATAATACATTTCCTTGAGACGAAATGCTTCAGTACGGCTTTAGGAAGCATCAGTCATGCGAAACTCAGCTTTTCTCTCATGACATCTTGCGTTTTATGGATGACACAGTTCCGCATTACAGACTTCTAACGAAGGGACGAACAAAAGAAACAGGCATCCAAATATATGAGTGGCTCGAAGACTACTTAGGTAATAGAACCCAGTACATTGTCCTCGATGGCGAGTGTAAAGAGACAACGCTATCGCCAGGGTGCCCCAGAGAAGTGTAATATGACCGTTATCATTTTCTATCTATATAAATGATCTGACTGACATAGTCAGTTGCAATCTGTGGCTGTTTGCTGACGATGCTGTAGTCGAGGGATGGAACGGCCGCCCAGTCCCTAGCACGACGCTTTAGACCACGCGTCCATTCCGCGCAACCCATTCGTTTTCCCCTCGTTCTGTATGGGAGTGGAAAAAGAAAGCAAGCAACTAGATGTGATAGGTAAACTCCGCCACGAACCTATGGGTAGATTACGGAGTATGTATGTTGTAGAGGAAGAACACCCTTTACGACGCGGCATTAACCTGCCCTGTTTGTGAGAGCCATTAAGAAAAAGATTGGGAACCACTGATGTAGACCATTCCCTCTGGGTGTTTTCAAATGGACGTGCATGTTAACGAAGCGTCCGTGCATGCAATGAACGGCGACTACCAGAGCACGTAACGCGATTACGTGGCAGTCTCTCGGACAGGCTGCCTTTAAGGCGCTTGCAGGGGAAGCACGGAGCCGGCCTCTTTAAATTCGTGCGGGGAGAAGTTTAATTGGAAAATAGTGGCGCCACGTGGCTCTCCCCCCTCCCCTTCATCACTGGCTATCGGTGGCTCGGCGCCAGTTCCCCAAGTTTAATAGGGACCTGCACCAAGCGCATTCCGCTGCCCCGTTGTGCCTCTCAGGGGGAACTTTAAATTCCTCCAGTATGCGCTGAAAGCAGAGACGTACTCATATGAGGCCAATACATCACAAACTTCTAGAACAGTACAGGTTACGAGTACTAAAAATTACTGTCAAGTAGTATATAAAATGCAGAATGGCACTGGGTAGAAAAACGTTCTTAAAAAAGAGAAATTTGTTAACATCGAATATTGGTTTAAGCCTAAGGAAGTCCTTTCTGAAGGCATTAGTGTGGAGTGTTGCCTTGTATGGGAGTGAAACATGGACGATAAACAGTGCGGACAGGAGAGGATAGAGGCCTTTGAAATGTGGTGCTACAGAAGAATGCTGAAGATTAGTTACGCGATCCACCCACCTAATAATGAGGTACAGAACAGAATTGGGGAGAGAAGGAATTTCTGGTATACCTAGACTAAAAGAAAGGATCGATTGGTAGGACATCTTTAGATATCAAGGAATCGTAAATTTGGCAATGGAGGGAAGTGTGTGGGGTAAAAATCGCAGAGGGAGACCAAAAGATGAATACAGTAAGCAGATTCAAATAGATGTAGGTTGCAGGTCTTATGTGGAGTTGAAAAGGCTTGCTCAGTATAGGGTATTGTGGAGAGCTGCATAAAAAAAAAAAAAAGTTCAAATGTTTGTTAAGCTTATGTGACTTAACTACGGGGTCATCAGTCCCTAAACTTACAAACTACTTATCAACCAGCTTATACTAAGGACGGCACAAATATCCATGCCCGAGGGGGGATTCGAACCCCCGACCGTAGTGGTCGTGCAGACCGTGACTGGAGCGCCACAGTCCCCTCGGCCACCGCGGCCGGCAGAAAGCTGCATCAAACCAGTCTCCGGACTGAAGATCACAACGACAACACAGATTTTTAAATAGATGAGCAAAATACAGGTTGGTTCAGTGAAAGTATACTGCTGAATATTCGAATAGCATCACTGCCAAAGACAGAAGATAACGAAAGTTAACCTAAAGTGTGAATTCAGTACAGCAATGTGATTCGTAAGTTTACAAAGAACGAACTTTAATTCGCTGACCTACAAATTCTGTTCAGCGGCAAAGTTTCTGACCAGACTGAGCACAGAACGGCCCGATGGAGGATTCGAACCTCCGATGGGGGAAACCGCGCTATCCGTAACGTGGTGCTCCAGACAGTTCGGCGGCATACTCTCTCTGTAATAATAATAATAATAATAATAAAAATCAAATGTTTGTGAACCTATTGGACCAAACTGATATAGTCGCCTGTCCATAGACTTACCAACTACTTTATCTTAAACTAACCTAAGGACAACATAAACACCCATGCCCCAGGGAGGACTCGAACCTCCGACGGGAAGCAGCCCCGCGTTCCGTAGCAAGGCGTCTTAAGAGCGTTCTCCCACTCCACCGCGGCTAATAATAAAAACCAAATAAAAAACTGATAGCAATGATAGCATCGTTTACTACGATACAGAGAGCGGCGGGTTCGATTGCCGGTAGGAAACTAGACATTACATGCTGTCGTCATCACCGGCATGCAAAGTCGCACAGCCCACGCGACGTCAGATAAAACGATTTGCACTAGGTGGCCGAACAAGCGCCAAGTCTCCCGGACAACAGCGCCATCATTTCTTTTCAGTGCTGAATAAGCAATAGTTTTCGGTATCTGTATGCTCTCAGTTGCAACAGCTTTTTCCAGTCTTTCATTAATGACTGTGTAAAAATGTGGCATATTAGTTTGCAACAGGAAAAGAGCTAACAATTTTGCTGTTTTATATCAATCATTATTTAAAAGATTAGACTCTCCACTGCATTGCAATATTCGGTCGTTATAGATAATTATTAAAGTGATCAGTGACATTTTAATAACAACTGCGACACTTGGATATTCGCGATCGCTACGTCGGATTTCCACTCCTCCTTAGGATATGGATGAGTGTGTGTTGCCCTTAAAGTTAGTTTAAGTAGTTTGTAGCACTACGGATCGATGATCAGAACTACACAATCATTTGAACTTGGAATTTGGCAACAAATACGCAAGATCCGATACAGCACTGTTGACACTATAACAGACCAATTCAAATTAATTCAGCAAGGAATTTTCACAAATTCCGATACAATATCAAATATAATTTCTAATACAGCCTACACAAATTAGTTTTTTAACCTTAAATAAAGAAACTATAAGCAAGTGTATTGCGCACATTTCTACTGAGGCTATTTGACGATCAGTGACACTAAAAACGGTGACAATGATGTTTAAAAAATCGTGGTTCACTCACGAAGTCTCAGTTAACATTAGACTTCAGTTTGATACGAGAGTTTGTTTTTTCTTCTTCTTCTTCTTCTTCTTCTTTTGACGGATTTGAACTAGTACTATTCGATAAATTTTCAATGGTTGTAAAGCATACGGATTTAAGAAAAATTCCTGCCGAGTTTTTTCAAACGGGCTTTCACATCTGCTAGCCTACTAAGACGTTGGCTACTTCGCTGAGAAAAGATTACATAAAGGAGTCGATTCGCTAACAGCTCGCCCTACCCTTGGCAACAGCGAATAGAATTTAGCAACGTAAAAGTACAGAAAACAGTTTCTGGAAATAATAGCGACTACGTTCTCAGTATCACAGATTTAAAAAAAAAATAATAATAAAAAGACTAAATCCATAACAAAAAACGTGTCAAAATGCAGAGAAAAAATAATAAATAAACCAGAGATAGTAAATGAAATATCTCTCAGGAACACTTCAGAGGAAAGGACACGGAAAATTTCCGACAGATGTAAGAGTTAATAAGAAATATCTGTAATAAGAAACACCTACCTAGAAATAGAAGACTAAAGAGCTAATGCAAAAATATGTATAATTAACTGACATTTAAAAAACGGATTATTGGAAAAATAAAGTGTGCAAGGGGGGCTGGTTCAGCTGTTTATAATCTATATAATTGATTTAGGAGAAACTCTCTGCAGCCATCATAGGCTCGAAAAGAGGCAATCCATCTTAAATAATGAGGAACAGGACACCGTCATCATGACAGTTACATTTCAGTTAGACAAATAACTACAATATAATAAAAAGGTAATGTTCATAAATGTTTGTAAACATATTGGACCCAACTGCTAAGGTCATCAGCCACTAGACTTACAAATTACTAAAATCAACTTACATTAAGGACAACACATATACACAAGCCCGAAGGAGGATTCTAACCTCCTGCGGGAGCACGCGGCCATTCTGCGCGGCTCCACACGCTGTTTTCGCGTGTGGTTAGCGATAGAGATGATAGAACAAAAATTTATTTGCTGAGCTCTCCCGCACGCACGTAACCGTGAACTGGATGTAGCTGTATAACTTGAAATAAACAACACAAAAATGCCGCAAGTAAGAGGAAAATCTTTTTAACAATAACATATTAAAATCGTAAGGCTTTGTAGGCAAAAGAAATACAATTTTACCATCTTCCTTTCAAGGATTAAACTGTTGACTGTTCACTCACGAACAAGATCATTCGTATCCTTCCCGTGGGCATCCAAAATCCCTTTTCCCATTTGGTTTGTAATTCAGGATCTTCTAGGGAATTCTGTAACCAGCCATTTTCAGAAGACGTTGTTTCAAAATTTCACGATATTTTTGAATCTTTTTGATTATGTTGAAAATATTTAATTCTTTGCCGGTGTTATTTTTACTGGTCTCTCTCCTTGAGATTGTTTGGAATATGTGTATTTTGTTTTCAATATCGGACTCTTAAGCGACACTTACAGAACAGCCTAAATTAGCGATATGAGAGAATTATTTAAAGCTGAATTATCTAAACCAATTCTTGATCTGACTGGATATTCTCCTCGGAAAGCCATTATTTTAGTTTTATTACTACAAAACTTTAAAGTTATATTTATCACGCGTTTCATGCAGCTGGTACACTGGACTTTGGAGGTCAGAAATACAATTTAGGAAATAATATGGACATTAGACAGTGACAAACAACATCGGCAGAAGCAGTAAGAGTAATGTTAATTCTGAATGATTCCAGTGCATAAATATCTTAGAGAATGATATACTGCAGGCCTGTAAGATTCATGTCGGCTTTGCAACACTCTAGGTATCGTGATATCGTAATACCAAGCTCTGTACGTGAAAGAAAGAGCAATTATTTCTTCTGCAAGTTCTTGCATGTGTGCATGATCAAAACGTTCTCTCAGGTACCAAGTACGTGACCGCCACTTTTAATTCACACCAGAATTCCACATTAATAGCAGACCTTTAGGAAAGTCAAGTTTCAGCGTCAATTCGCATTTAAATATTCCCGAAGCTACTTGCATGTTCCACGATAGACCAATTAAAATTTGTAAAATTCTCTTTAATCGTCGCCGAAACTACCATAATCTGCGAGCTGCGGGCAACAGGAGAATTATGTAAATGCAGCATTCTAAATGTCAAGCAGCTGACAGAATAGGAACGCGCTCCACGTTCAGGGTTTTTAATGACCAGTCAATTTACTATAGTTAGGAAATGAGAACAACAAATTATTCGTAAATACGGTCCATTATAGTATAATTAGTTGTTCTTGGCGTGCACAATAGAGGTACGAAGCAGTGAGCATCGCAATCTGGTGAGTCTTCTCTTAATACATGGTGTCCATTCGTGGGGGGCAGTGGTGAATTCTGCTATTTCTTACAATCAGCTATATTTTCGCGATCCGTTTGAGTGGTACACTGTAAAATTTTATCAAGATCTTCGTTGCGGTTGGGCTACTATTCATTCGTTTTAGACCGAAATGAAAATACAATTTTGAAAAACGTTTCGTGGTAACAGGCATTTCAGAACAGCAGTTATTTATTACTAATTTCGTAAGAGACTAGCATGACACTGCAGTCTAAAAAGTATACATATTTGGAACAGCTGTCTGCAGTATTTTCGTGGGTCAACAACGCATGACACTGTGAGAAGACCAGTTACCCGCAATATAATTCAGCAGAACATTACTGAACCAAAAAGAATAAATAAATCCAGGAGTGTCACTTCATTTATTTTCAAATTAATACTATTCCATGTCGCAATTTTTTTTTTAATTTACTTCGTTAGACGACCGGTTTCAGCACTCTGAGGTACCATTTTCTGGCCTCTTATGTTGTTGCCTTCGTCGCTTTCAAAAAAGCGTAGAGCTAAACGAAGTTGTTTGCAGCCAATTTGTGTGAATAATAGGAGTTACATGAATGGAACTGTTTCGACTGGCCGGAATAAAGAGTTATAAAGATTAACTACAAAAAACGCTAGCACGTATATGAGAACACTAGATAAATTTTAAAATATTAGTTTTTCTTTCGAAAATGTAAGGTATAAGTGTATTCAGGCACAAAAACGCAGTAGAATATTTATTTATTGCCATTTAAAGTCTCATCAACTTGTAACTCAAAAATCTTTGACGACCATGTCTGATTTCGAACTTAGGATATCTGACCTGTTAAAGATTTATTCTCTCTCTTTTTTTTTTTTTTTTCCTTGAACAAACGTGCAAACGTACCGCCAAATCAGTGAGTTTGAAAGACGGCGCGTTATTGGCATCTGATAGCGTGACGCATGCCGCGGTGGAATGGCCGTGCGCTCTAAGGCGCCTTGCTGCGGAGTACGCGGTTGTTCCCCGTCGGAGGTTCGAGTCCTCTCTCTCTCTCTCTCTCTCTCTCTCTCTCTCTCTCTCTCTCTCGCTCGCTCGCTCGCTCGCTCGTGTGTGTGTTCTTTCTTTAGTTTAAGTAGTTTGTAAGCCTAGGGACTGATAACCACAATAGTTTTTGATGGTATAGATTTACTAACATTTAGAACGTGATGGATCCATCAAGGATATTACTGTTCGTATTCGGCATTTATTTATCGTATGGTGTATAAACGATCAGTACACTAATTTACAGATTTACATCGGTAATCTCCTGTGGCGCGCCAGGAAAAATTCACTTGTTTCTCCACTGGAACGTCTCAGTGGGCATTATTGTGTGATGTGCTTCACGGTTTGCCTCTCAGCAGGAGGGCGATGACTTTTTCACCATTTATACAGCAGATCTGCACACACACCATGGTTAGTCCGGGTCCGGTTTAATTTGGACCATACTTTCCGAGGTTGTTCAAAGCCAGGTACCTTCCGTGTAATGCGCGGCATATCTAAAGATTCTGCTGGAGTAAATTGTTGCCATTCATTAAACCATCTCTCAGTCAGGTTGAAATTGTTGGTTAAAAGGTTCTTCACCGTACAGATGCGTGGACGTCTTAACGTAAGTGTCTAGATGTAAGGGGATATCCTCATGAACGGGGAATCTTTGATAATTCTGGATCTTATTGTAATCATTCACCAGAGCAATGCATCTACGAAGGTGAGGTTGGAGGAATATAACTTAGTACGGGCAACCATTGAGTTGGAGTTGATCTGATCGTGTTCGTGATCATCCTCACAGTGTCATTTAACTTAACAGCTATTTTCTTCACATGAGGGTTGTTCATCCAGACGGGGGCACCATACTCCGCAGTAAACTAAGAGCGGAGTAGAGTAGAGTAGTTGCCCTTGCACCCCAAGAAGAACGACTCTTGGCAGTACTGTCTCAGATGTTCTAGGAATGACGGTGTTCTGTCCAGTGTAACGCCTAGATATCTGGGGTGTCTATTATGGCGGAGGAAAGTGTTATCGAAGTATACTTTGAGGTTCCTTGAAGCCATTCCATTGGTCAAGTGAAAACAAGAAACTTCTGTTTTACTCCTACTTGGCTGGAGTCCCCATTTTCGAAAGTATTTTCCGGAAACAGAGAGATCTTCTGTCAACGTTTCTTGTCTTCTCGAAGCAGGTCTTTGGTGGCAAGAGCCCAATCATCTGCATATCCAAATTTCCTAGATCTATTCGGCAATGCAACAGGAGCGTGCAGAACGGTTCACGGAAGGCCGTACAACTCTGTGAGACGGGTGTGGTCGCACCACTTACAGCCCCTCTTGAGAAATCCACGCCTCATGCCAATGGCATTGCGGGGCAGCTGTGCTGTAGAACAGCCGCGCAACAGTTCAGGGGTGTCAGTCCTTCGCCGTCTATTAAGGCACGCGTTACGTGTGCGACGTCCACTTCACCGCCTGCCTTTAACTGACGTGCAGAAACGTGATAGACGGCAATGATGACCAGAACGACGTCACTGGTGACAGGAACGGCATCATACAGTGTTTTGTGAGGAAGCCAGGCTGTGTTTGTTTCAAAACGATGGCTGCACTTTGATTTGCTGCAGACAGGCGGAGCGACATCACAGTCGCATGAGACAAACAGGGCCATCCCAAGGCCTTTTATGATGTGGGGTGCTACTGGGTACGACCACAAATCACAGTTGCTGCGTGTCTGGGGCACTGTGACTAAGTTCATCAGGATTAATGACATCCTATGACCCGCAGCCTTCCTCTTTCCGTACGACACACTAAGACACACTAAACTATTTAGCAAGAAAATGCACGACCACATATTTCTGCAGCCGCAACGGAATAGCCGTGCGCACTGAGGCGCCGTACTGCGGAGCGCGCGACCGTTCACCGTGGAGGTTAGAGTCCTCCCTCTGGCGTGTGTGTGTGTGTGTGTGTGTGTGTGTGTGTGTGTGTGTGTGTGTTCCTTCGGTTAATTGAACTTAGTTTCAGTAGTTTGTAAGCCTAGGGACTAATAACCAAATAACCAAGCAGTTAAGCCCCATAGATTTACAAACATTAGAACATTTTTCTCTGGCCTCCATTGTGCCACTGGATGTCAGCGTTTTGCCCTAGTCCGGCAGATCACCAAATTTGAGTCAATTTACGTGCGTGATACGATCCATCGGCTTTGAGCTATGACATCATATCTGAGTTAAAACGATAGTTTGTTTACAAGCAGAACATAGATTATACATTACAATTTTGTGTTTAAAAAGTGATCTGTAGTTTCTCTCTGGTTAACAGAGAGGATTTTCTCGAAAGTGAGCGCTAAAAACGCGAAATTTTGGGGTGAGACCTGTGGTCAATAGTACATTCCGTTGTAAATGTGCAATTTACGAGGATAATCACAGATTATTAATTATCTTTAATACACAGGTATTACGATATATTATCCCGTATTTTATATTCGTTGACAGTCTTTGTTTGTCTAGTTTGTATAGGTACGTAGTGTATCTTGTGAGACTGAGATATGGCATAATTGGTCAAAGCCGACGCGTTGTATCGCGGTCTACAATTATGCCCAAAGTTATTGCCAATGAAAAATATGCGGGATATGTCGGGCAGCACAGAAGAACTGAAGGGTAATTCCGCTTTATGCAGGACGCCTTTTTGTATTTATTCACACAAACATTTTCACCACTTACATGGCTGTTTTCTGCCTTTAATTTCTGGACATTGTTAATGCTTGTTTTGTGTAGGTTGTATAGACATTTCCTTAAACTGTTTACATTTGTTTATGGAGTTTGAAATAAATTATTGTCTGAAAATTACAAAAATAGTATCTTGCATAAGGCGGGAATTCCTTTCCAGTTTATCTTAGCAGACACGGAAATAAGAAGAACTGTAACATCCACAAGATGACCACAGATGAACTTTGGAACTGGAAGAGAGGAAAAAAAGTTTGTAAATCTACTGGACCAAACTGCTATGGTCATCAGTTCGGAGACCTACAAACTACTTTAACTTATACAAAGGACAAAACACACACACACACACACACACACACACACACACACACACATATGCCCACACATGCCCGAGGGAGGAATCGAACCTCCGGCAGGAACAGCCGCCCAGTGCGTAGCATTCCGAGCGGCGAAACCGGCAAAATGCAGCGTGGATGATTATACCACAGGACGCCATTTGCGCCAACGCGTGGCTGTTGTCATGGCGGACCTGCTGAATGAAGGTGACAAATACTAATCATTTCTTCGGAACATACTACGAACACGTCAACGGCCGCTTCCAACCAAATCACCGAACCGTCAGACGAGGCCAGTAATTGGACGTGCTGCTCACAATTTTCCCTTTGTCTTACGGCAGAGGGAGAGGTGGTGTGGTGGTGCAAAGTTCCTTGATCACCAGTGTCTCATGGAGTGAGGGAATGGGACACTGTTGATGGTGACCCGTCCGTTGAATGTGGACGTTAAATTCGGCGGCCCCCTTGGTGCTTTTCGAAAGGAGTAGGCTGTGTGCCGGCACTGGGTTTCACCCTCTCCCATCTCCAACACGACACGATACTACACTACACACGCAACCCTTACAGTCATCTACACTTCACATAGACACTTCAGCACACAGTTCTCACACTTCGCGAAGGAAAGGTGCCTGCGTGCGCGGAGGATAGGGAAAACCATTCCAATTAGGCGGCTGAACCTGCCCTTCGGGGACTCCTAGCCGTTCACGCCGTACGACTTTCACTACGAACATGCCATGTGTACTTACTGTCTCTAACCTTTCAAGATATACAATGCGACCTATGAAGAATACAAAAGGACAAGGAGGCGTGCCCATATGTCCCGCAGAGTGGACAGACGAAGAAGAAGACGACAACGACGACGACGCTGAAACTTCCACAAATGAAGTGACGCCAATGAGAGTCAACATTGACAGGGAGCAATCTCCCAGTGTCATCATCCCAAACCAGACGTTCTTTAAATTAAAATGGATACTAACACCTGAGAAACAAGAAAGAAAATACAATATAAAGAAAAGATACTAATATCCCCAAAACCTTTGGAACTGTGCTGGGCGATCGGTGGCTTGAAGGAAACATTCCAAGGTACTCAACGCCCAGTACAGTACGATGTAACTAGCCATAAGGACAGAAAACCACCCTTATTTTTAGATATAATTCCTTTCTTTCCTATTAAATTGTTTTAGCCCATAATTACAATTAACAAATTTCAGAATACATTGAATTTCGACAAGTGTATAACCACCAAGTAATTAATCATGTTTTTACGTTCTCTGCTACATCTAATTTATTGTAAAATGCATGAATTGTAATTTGTTATAATTGTAGCAACAAATGTAAGCTATTATATATATATATATATCGTTTGGATGCCGTCTCACAACTGTATGAACTATCGTACTAAAGTTTCCGCTCCAGTTGTCACAATGTAAAAATGTCCGAACAGTCGGAATTGTCTAAAGGACATTTCTGGTCTCATTTTGGTAATGTCCTTCTCGATAAACAGTGAAACTTCCCCTCGAATTTGGTTCCTTTGGGTTGGGGTTGGCTGATTTACTGTTCGTTTTTTTTTATACCTTTAAAATTGTGTTGTTAGACGGGTTTACTTTCGATAGTAGCAATATGGTTGGCTTATGTTTGGCAGTGGGTAGCGTTTGGACTATCTCTGATATAATAGAGCAGATAGTTAGCAGTCCACAACTGTGCCTCCAACTAGCAACATGTTACACTGTGAGGAATGTTTATCTGTTGATATTGCGCATGTGCCGCAAATATTTTACGCTTGACATTGCCTTAGGGCAGATATGTTTTAGAATTCAAGGTAAGCCAGTCTAGGATGAACATACTTTTTTATATTGACATGGGTCGTATTTAAGATTTTAGTGTTTTCGTTTTAATTTACGTTTTCCTTGGTTTTCTTCTTTTTAGAACTTGAGAATGGGCTAATGTAGGCCCGAAACATGTCGTTCGGACATTTTTACATTGTGACAACTGGAACGGAAACTTTAGTGCGATATATATATTCTCTTTGTATTTAATTTTTCTTCTTATCTATTTCAAATACTTAAAATATGTGACATCAATAAACTAATGTATAATAAGGTAAAGGTAAAGCAGACAACAATCCGAAGATTGCTTTTAACACCACAGCGATTTACTAGGCATGGTCCTGTATGGAGGTGGTATGCCGTTGCATTTCTCCGACCTTCAAACTGACTTACCCAGCCATTTATAGGGGTACCTACAATTTAACGTGGGTTCCGAACCACGGTGCTACTCGGTATTTTTCACATGAGCAATACTGCCAGAAGTGAAAGAAGTGGAAAGTGACAGATAAAAATCGTAGGACCTGGCGGGGGTCAACCCGCGACCTTTGGATTGATTAGTCTGACACTCTACCACTGTGCAACCGAGGCGCACCATAACATGTAAACTACAAATGTACGTCCTGCTTTATATTAAAAGGAAGCAGGATTATAAATGAGAAATAAATAAAATAACCTTTCAAGGTGTTCTGTATTTATCTAAACGTGAGTGTATCTAGCACTGAATCTTACAGAAATTCATTACTACTGTGACTGCTTTGTTCAAATGTTTGTAGAACTTATGGGACTTAACTACGGAGTCATCAGTCCCTAAGGTTACAAACTACTTATGAACTAGCTAAGACTAAGGACAGCAAAAATATCCATGCCCGAGGGGGGATTCGAACCCCCGATCGTAGTGGCCGTACAGACCGTGACTGGAGCGCCTCGGCCACCGCGGCCGGCGTGACTGCTTTGCAAGCCAGTAGTTCGTATCCTGTACACTGGGAATGGATTGTTTTTTTGTTCCCGGAGACTCTCATAAAGGTACAAAACGCGTGGGTGGAGCAGAGCAAGTGGCTGGCAGTCGCGGCGGCAGCTGACAAAGTGCCCGGCTGCTGGGAAGTGTAGCCGTACGGTACAACTCCATTACGCGCTAAATCATGTCACGGGCCGGCCTCCTCGCTCTCGTTAATGAGGACTGGTTCCCGCGATTCTTCAGAACGGCCGCGATCGACGCGGCTACATCTAAGACGCAATTCATCGCCACTTGTTGGCAGTATTTCTCCGCCGCACTTCGCACTTGCCTCACTCCCTGCGCAGTTTCACGCCCGTCTCTCTCCGCGCGAAAAAATAGCCCGCGCCGTAAATTGTGGTCGTAGCTGGAAATAAAGCGAAGGTCGCGAAGGCATAAAGCATAGCCGTCGAGATTGCTACCGGCAGCGGGCGGCAGAATGCTAGTCGTGCGGTTTATTTACGCGCCGTCACTGACGCAAGCGCGGAACTGCTGCCCAATTAATTGCGATGCTCTTCCATGCCTTGACGCTCTGATGGCCGCGTCTCAAGTGCTCCAGCAGCAGTCGAGCAGATAGGCTGTGCTCTCTAAAGCCGTCAGCACACGGAGCGCGTATCTGAATGTATGTAGTCAACGTGCCGAGTTTCTGACGTCACGCACGTTCACCGATAAGATGGGCTGTCTGCTTGAGAGGGAGCAGCTCTTTCCGGTAAAGAGATGAAGACACAATATTGACCATTAGTAGAAGCTTCTATTTAATGGGTTTTGTATATACAGTGTGAATCGAAATTCGCGCACTCGGGCTTCGCAGCGCGATTCCTTACATGCAAGCAATAAAATAAAATAAAAGTCTGTCACAAAATTTCGTCCTGCGCATATTTCTGGCAGTAAATGGAAGTCTAAGACTGAGATGGGTGTGTGTCCCGTACGTCAGTGTGTTTCAGAATTACACTACTACACCAACAAACTTCTAGGTGATGTGGGAGGTGCCGGCCGCGGTGGCCGAGGGACTGCGGCGCGCCAGTCACGGTCTGCACGGCCACTACGGTCGGGGGTTCGAATCCCCCCTCGGGCATGGATGTTTGTGTCGTCTTTAGTATAAGGTAGTTCACAAGTAGTTTGTAAGTTCAAGGACTGATGACCCCATAGTTAAGTCCCATAAGCTTTACAAACATTTGAACATTTTTTATGTGGGAGGTGTGTCCAGGAACAAAGTGAGCATGGAAACCTATGCCCGGAAACGACATTTAACGACGCTACGGAGAGTCCAAGTTAAAGGCACCAGATCCTGCCGCTAGACATCCCCTCCAGCAACTTCGACGCTCTGTAGCGTCATTGGATGATGTTTCCAGACATGGGTTTCTATGCTCACTTTGTTCCTAAAGACACCTCCCACATCCCCTATAGGTTTTTTGGTGTATTAGTGTAATTCTGCATAAAGCATAGCCGGCGAGATTGCTACCGGCAGCGGGCGGCAGAATGCTAGTCGTGTGGTTTATTTACGCGCCTGCACTGACGCAAGTGCGGAACTGCTGCCCAATTAATTGCGATGCTCGGCTACGCCTCGAAGTTCTGATGGCCGCGACTCAAGTGCTCCAGCTGCAGTCGAGCAGATAGGCCGCCATCTCTAAAGCCGTCGGCACACGGAGCTTGTATATGAATGTGTGTATAGTCAACGTGCCGAGTTTCTGACGTAACGCACGTTCACCGATAAGATGGGCTGTCTGGTGGAGAGGAAGCAGATCTTTTAGGCAGAGAGATGAAGACACAGTATTGACCATTAGTAGAAGCTTCTATTTAATGGGTTTTGTATATACAGGGCCAATCTAAATTCGCCGGCCGCGGTGGCCGAGGGGACTGCGGCGCGTCTGTCACGGTCTGCACGGCCACTACAGTCGGGGGGTTCGAATCCCCCCTCGGGCATGGATATTTGTGCCGTCCTTAGCATTAGCTAGTTCGTAAGGAGTTTGTAAGTTTAGGGACTGATGACTCCATAGTTAAGTCCCATAAGCTCTACAAACATTTGAACATTTAGAATACAATCTTAGAAATTCAGGTGACACTGAAGGAATTAGATTAGGTAACGAAACAAAAGTTGTAAACAAGTTTTGTTACCTGGAAAGAAAAATAGCTTACGGTGGTTGCAGTACAGAGGCTATGAAATGCTGAATGGCAATGGGAAGAAAGCGTTTTTAAAAAAGTGAAATTTTCTAGCATCGTATATTAATTTAAGAGTTCCGAAGTGTTTTCAGAATGCATTTGTGTGGAGTTTTGCCTTATACGCCAGTAAAGGAAGTTTTAGTTTAGACAGGAAGAGAATAGAGGCTTTTGAAATTTGGTGCTGCAGAAGAATGCTGAAGATTAGGTGGACAGATTGCGTAACTAATGAAGAGATACTGAACGAAATTGGGGACAAAAGGAATTTTTCGCATAAGTTGGCAAAAGGAAGGGATCGATTGGTAGGACGCATTCTTAAACATCAGGGAATCGTAAATTTAGCATTGGAGGAAAGTGTGGAGATCAAGAGACGAATGTGGTAAGCAGATACCAAAACGTTCAAATGTTTGTAGAGCTTATGGGACTTCACTACAGGGTCACCAGTCCTTAAACTTACAAGCTACTTATGAACTAGCTACTACTAAGGACGACACAAACATCTATGCCCGAGGGGGAATTCGTACCCCCGACGGGGAACGGCTTCGCACATCGTAGCATAGCGCCTCAATGCGCTTGGCCGTTCTTATGAGGAGATGAAGAGGCTTTCTCAGGGTAGAGTAGGATGGAAAGCTGCATCGGAACTGTACCTATATCGAATTTGTACCACCTTATCCTACATGAAAACCGATTTCTTAACGTAATTTTATATTAGAAAGGGTGCCTAATACGTAACTTTTACCCAATTACACTAATTTAATAATTTCGTCCAAAGAACAGGGTTCTATAATTGTTATGAAATTGCGAAAAATGATATATATTTTCGAAAAATGTAGAATATTTTTACTTCAAAATGGAGTGTTTTTGAATAGCATTTAGCGACTTTCGGCGGGAACGAGTTGGGAGCCCAGAGTGTAGTTCAGTTCCCTCCACCACTACTTCAGAAATTAGTGGTGTTGCGGCACTCTTGTGTGCTCGCGGATATCCTGTACTTTATTAGGCAGGTGTACCAGTTTCTCTGCCTCTTCATTGTATGTTCACAATAATTCCCACATTCATTTTGTAACAGACTGAGCCACAGCGAAGCGGTCCTGGTTTATCCAGTACTTGACCTCGTCCAATATTTTGAAAAGTAAACAGCATCCTGACAACCCAATCTCGACTGAAATTCAATTAGTTTATGGGACCAGAAATCCGACAACCATACTCGCACTTCCAGAATCGATATTGGGAAATAGATTTACATGAAACAAGACCTGGCCGCGGTGGAGTAGCGCAGCGGTCTAAAGCACCTCGCTGTGGAGCGCGCGGTTGCTCGCCGTGGAGGTTCGAGTCCTCCCTGGGGCATGTGTGTGTGTGGTCAAATCAAATGTTTGTATAGCTTATGGGACTTAACTACGGGGTCATCAGTCCCTGAACTTACAAACTACTTATGAACTAACTTATACTAAGGACGGCACAAATATCCATGCCCGAGGGGGGATTCGAACCCCCGACCGTAGTGGCCGTGCAAACCGTGACTGGAGCGCCTCAGTCCCCTCCGCCACCGCGGCCGGCGTGTGTGTTGTCCTTAGGTTAGTTGACCTAGGTTGAAGTAATTTGCCGCGGTGGAGTAGCGCAGCGGTCTAAAGCACCTCGCTGTGGAGCGCGCGGTTGCTCGCCGTGGAGGTTCGAGTCCTCCCTGGGGCATGGGTGTGTGTGTGTGTGTTGTCCTTAGGTTAGTTTACCTAGGTTTAAGTAGTTTGTAAGCTACGGACTGATGACCACGCAGTTTGGTCCGATAGATTTACAGACATTTGAACATTTGAAACTGGACCCGTGATGCCGTACGCCCCGTGGTGGCCGTGCTGCGGCGGTGCTCCACTTAGCCGGCAGAGGATGGGGTTAATCGGGGCCATTACGCGCCGGCAATCACGTATCGAGACACGCGGCTAATCGCCTATAATTTCGGAGCGCGGGTCGGCCGCGGTGGGCGCGCGCACTGCGAAATTGCTGCCCTCGCCTCGACGGCTAGCCCGAGGCCGACCGCGTCCAACGCTTCGCCACGTCACCGCCGCTGCCGCTCGACCCGGTACCTCGGTGCCTTACCGTGTATGGAGGCCCCAGGGGAACTTCCACTGGCGTCTGAAACCCATTAAAAGGCTCGGTCGCGCGTTACGTACGTTGGTATCGGCTGGCCAAAACAGTGCCACCATTTGTCAGATCGTTTGTTCCCTCCACCTCTGACACGCAAAACAGAGATCGGGCAGGCTTGGGTAAGTTTCTAGAGGCATGTGTCAACAGATGTCAACGCACAAGTTACGCAACGCGTATCACTTTCTCTTTCAGGTTCTGAATAAAATGTATTTTCAATGATCCCATGATTGAATGTTCTGTTGGTGAAACTTCCTGGCACATTAAAATTGTGTGGCGGAACCGGGACTCGAACCTGGGACCTTTGCCTTTCGCGGGCAAGCGCACTACCGACTGTGCTATCCCGACACGACTCACGATGCTGCTTCACAACTTTACTTCCGCCAGTACCTCGCCTCCTACTTTCCCGTGTCGGGATAGCACAGTCGGTAGTGCGCTTGCCCGCGAAAGGCAAAGGTCCCAGGTTCGAGTCCCGGTTCCGGCACACAATTTTAATCTGCCAGGAAGTTTCATATCAGCGCACACTCCGCTGCAGAGTGAAAGTTTCATTCTGTTCTGTTGGTGGTTGGTAGAATATTGATACAAGAACAATAAAAACACACGACAGTGGCGTAATATTCTACAATATTTACTGTAGTATTTTAGCTTGTCGTTAACTTCCACATCCACCAGAGAGACAGACATGGAAATCACGAGAATAAACAACAAGAAACACCTTCCCACTCTTCAAGAAAACTACCGTATCCAAAAACAATAACAGAAAATAAACATCTCATAAATGACCAAACCAATCTAGCAAACAATACACTTTTCACACTTACTGGACCACTTAACATACAAAGAAACACTCTGAAAGCCAACCCCCCCCCCCCTCAAAAACACTCAAACCGCTACTCACACGTCTCCACCCCTCTCCCACCACATCACAATTAAACCTGCATTTACTTAGCGCAGACACACAAATTATATATATATATATATATATATATGTATGCCGAGGGAGGACTCGAATCTCCGACGGGGAGCAGCCGTGCACTCCGCATTGAGGCGCCTTAGAGAGCACAGCCAATCTCGCGCGGCACCAATGTATTCCTTCTCCGCTGGATTTTTGAGGCGGGAGTCTCATCAACTAATCTGTAATCTTAATTGTCGTATTTTAACTTTCTTCGTTTTCAACAAGTTACTAACATTGTTATGTTATACCGCAAGTTCACTTAATTAATTGAAATTTTCTTTGGAATTAATTATTTTTACTTTTTTATTCCTGAAAACAGTATATGTTTATAACAAAGAACAATTTATGTGATCACACGAAAATCTGTAAAATGTACGCGTTCTTCACTGATTGCTTTGAAATTTCGACACAACGTTGTATTCTAATACGGGAAGGTTTTTTTATGTACCTACGCATTTAATTAAGGCATGTAAGTTTTTGCCATATCTGAAGCAGCGTTTCCTCATTCAAAATACTTATGTTTGAAGGTATGACACACTTTAAAACTTATGTACAGATTTTAAATGGAGACTTTTAGCCTCATTTCCCCGTAGGTGTTATAATCATACAAATGAATATGTGGTAAAATTTGTTGAGGTGTCGGTACTCGAAACCGGGACTTCTTGCTTAGTACGCAGTTGCGTTAAGCAACTATACCACACCACGACTACCACTACCCAAGCCACATACTGTATTAGACCCAAAGTCTCATAAGTTCTCCTACTCCTCTAGGCCAACCATTGTACTCCTTGACTCCCGCCAAGAGTCCGATCATCTTGTGCATCCTTATTGAAAGAAGCATCAAACCTCGACAAAGTGGTATACAGTTAAGAATTACATGTTAAGAACTACTTGTCAGAAAGAACAAACGCCACAATTTTAATTGTGGATATTACGTGCACAGAAACACGCGCGTATAAAAAAGCTATATTCCGTCAAAATTTCAAAGCAGTCGGAAAATTTCATAGCTATTCCATTTTGAATGTAACATTAAACGAGGCTCTACGTTGGACATAAGTGTAAGGCAGGTGGGAAAAGAAATTTATGTAGATAAAGGAGGAGGATATAGACAGAGAGAGAACTAGCAGAGGAACAAAGGGGGGGGGGCAGCGAAAGTAGGATGTACCGGTATATCCAATTTCCACTCTCACAGCATTACGAAATTACGCATATTAGAATTGCGTGCTTTCAATTTACTTTTAATTTGCAAGAAGCCACAGCAACGCGTGGTGGGGTTCAGCTAGTATGGAATACATGGAAAAGTTAGCAAGTGTTTGAGCGTGATTGGGGGTGTGGGGGAGGGAGCGGTTTATGTGAGCCCAGAAAACCGGTGTTTCAGTGCAGAAAGAGCCAAGTGAGTAAAAATGCAAAGTGTGAAGATGAGGTAGTGGTTTGGGCTGCGGCCAGGCGCCTTGGCCTACAAAGTAAACAGCGCCTCCAAGTAAGGAGCAGGCCGGCGATCGGATCGCTATCTGGCGGAGGCGCCGTCACGTCCTGCCTGGCCCGGGGCCCGCAATTACACCAGCGCGTAAACACCGCCGTCCAGACTCCCCACTCCCGTCACCAGGCACACTCCACACCTGTGCAACTTACCCACTGACACAGCTAGGAGGGATGGCAAACCGTTCTAACAGTCATGTCGCCCTCACGAAAATAGCACCACAAGGTCACCTCACCATCTCACAGCACTTACAGTTCAAAAAATATTCAAATGTCTAAAGTTATGAGATCTAGTTGCATTGCTCATCGGTCCCTAATCTTACAAGCTACTTTAACTTAACCTAACAACACACACACACACACACACACACACACACACACACACACACACACACGAGCGCGCGCCTACGCGAGGGAGGAATCGAACCTCCGACGGCGAAGGGCCGCGCGCATTGCAGCAAGACGCCTTAGTGCGCACGGCTCTTCCGTCGCGGCGCTTAAGTAAAAACACCCAAACAAATACTAGCTATCACTGTTTCGTCAAAACCTGACATTGTGACAACCGAGGCTGTGGTACTGTAAAGTGTATGATTGAAAACAGTGACCAACTAAAAGTATGGTGCATGACATGTTTATTTTATATTCCATAAGGGCCGCATCGTGATAAAGGTCAGTAAGTGACATAATAATAATAATAATAATAATAATAATAGACCAAAACGCTGCTATTTAATAATATGAGAACACGACGTCCCGTTTCGGCTTACGTTGCTATTTTCAAGTGACCTGGGGTATAAATTAGGTGGTATTTGATTGAATTAACTATTACTAGTATATTATTAAATACAGAGCTTTACCGTTATGTCTAGATGACCGACACACATAAAGCATCCAGGCGTCTGTATATAGTCTGTCAAATTTGGTTGGTATTTTTAATTTTGATTCTGTATTTTGGATGTGCACTGTGTGAGTGCTGTTAAATGTACTGATAGGCACTTTACGTAACACTCAGTGAAACAGTGCACGTCCGAAAACGCGTAATGTTTAAAACGTATTAAAGAAACACAGGGCGATTTCGTCAGAGAAGGAAACGACACTAAGTTCTCGTCACACTTTGTTTTCATTTTTAAAACACTTTTATAAATTTCATGATAAATGCGAAAATGAGTACACCTAACGTGCACTTCACCAAATAGTAAACAAAATATTTTTTGTCTATTCGAAAGCAACGCATCTATAACAAACATAAAGCTAGAAAACATGTCAACCATCTGACGATGGTCGTGGATTGAATAAACATTTTGTCTACTATGCTTGTGACCCGATCCGTGTTTTTAATTATAAACATTAATAGATATCACTATTTTTAGTTTAGAATATGAGGGAGTACTTTCCAATAGAAAATTCTTGCCACACGGCACGAATAAATAAATAAGAACTATCATTATTTGAAACAGTGTAGGAAAATAAGTTTTTTACTTCAACTCGGAGAAACGGATGAGATGACATATCGCCGTTCCGGAAAATAATGACGCAAATGCAGAATTCAATAAATCGACGTTATTGCATTAGTCATCTCAGAAATGGTTAACGCATACAGTGGAGAAAAGACAGAACTGCAGTCACACAAAGTACCGCTATAGGTGCTCGGTACCACTATACTTCTGACCATGTTCCACTATATGGAGCGGTACCGTACTATATATAACTGACCATGTTCCATTGCATGCGCTACCTATTTCTGAGATTACTGATACAATAATGTTAATGTATTGAATTTTGCAGTTGCGTCATTATTCTTCCGGAGCGGTGATAAATGGACTGAAAAATATAAGAACATTTTATAGTAGTTTGGTCCCAAAGAATTACAAACATTTGAACATTTTTGTCGGTGGATGTTAACACAATATGTTCGCATTAGGAAGAGAAAGTTGACAAAGAAATTTCGCAAATAGATCTCGTCGCAACGAATAACGCCTTTCTTTCGATGATTTCTACCCCAATTCGTGCGTCATTTACGTGACACTCACCCCCCTACATCGCGATAATACAAAACGAGCTGCCTTCCACTGAACTTTCTCTAAATTGTCTGTCAGTCCCATTTGGTGGGATCTCACAATGCGCAAAAATACTCCATAATAGGACGCACAAATGTAGACAGTTCCTTTAGTAGAACTGTTGCATCTTCTAAGTGTTCTGCCAACGAAACATAGTTTTTGATTCGCTTTCCATGCAATATTTTCGAATTGTTCTGTGTAATTTAAGTTATTCGAAATTGTTACTCCTAGGTATTTAGTTGAATTTACGGTCTGTACGTTTGACTGATTTATCGTGTACATGAAGTTTAACGGATTTCTTTTGTGATATGAATGACTTCACACTCTCACTATTAAGGGTCGATTGCCATTTTTGTACCATGCTGATATATCTAAATCATTTTGCAGTTGCTTTTGATTTTCTGGTGACTTTACTAACCGATAAATGATAGCATCTTCATCGAACGGTCTAAGACAGCTGCTCAGATTGTCTGCTAAATCGCTTATAAAAATAAGAAACAGTAGGGGCCCTAAAACACGAACCTGGGACCTCTTTACTAGGCAGTTCCACTAAATCCCTATGCCACCCCTGGTGCAGGGGCTTAACCCTACGAGGCACAAAACATAAAACCACTGAATTTCGTGTGGAAACTATTAGAAATAGTTCAAAAAATGTTCAAATGTTTGTAATCCTATGGGATCAAACTACGTTGGTCATCAGTCCCTAGTCTTACAAACCACTTAAAGTTAAACTATCCTAAGGACAACACACACATCCACGCCCGAGGGAGGATTCGAACCCCCGACGCTGGGGGCAGCGCGATCCGTAACGTGGCGCCCCAGACCGCTCGGCTACTCCCGCGCGGCCCATCCATCTACATAGGAAGACATGATCATCAAAATAAAATAAGAGAAATCATATCGTAAACGGAAAGATTTAGGTGTTTCTTTTTCCCCGCGAGCTATTAGAGGATGGATCTGTAGAAAAATATTATAAAAGCGATTCGATGAACCCTCTGCCATGCACTTCAATATGACTTGCAGAGAACTGATGTAGATGTAGCGTGTACGTAGACGGAGTTATTTCCAGTTCCTCTGTCGCAAGATGTCTGCCTTAGATTACGTGTTTACTGCAGCTAAAAACGGCCCACTCGCGTGTATATGAGCCATAGATGGGAAGGCCATTTTAGTGAAAGAGATGTTAGCCTCATCTGTGTAGAGTATGAGGACTGGAATAGAAGAGAGCGCTATGCAAGTCAATGCCGCTCGTGGTAGATCGTAATTAGATGGCGTCCGGTAACTGGCAGGGTGGCTGTTTGTGGCGGCAGTAGATTACTGGTAACGAGCATCGCTACCGCCTCCACTATAGCGCACAACAAGAAGAGCGGGGAGACCAGATGTGCAGTACGTGTTGAGTGGCGCTAGCCACGGGCCCAGCCTCACGACTGCGGGTATACGGACACGCAGCTTCTGTTGTCTGTGTTCCAGATCTCGCCCGCGCCACGCGTGATCTTTCTGGTCGGCCGTTCACGCCCCACAAGCTGCCGACACTTTTCGCTCTCTTTCGCTCTTGAAACCTGCCTCCGAAGTCCAGTGAACAGCGTGGTAGATTACCGTGGAGGGGACCCGGGTTCGATTCCCGGTCGCGTTGAAGATTTCCTCCATTCGGAGACTGTATGTTGTCCTCGTCATCATTTCATCATCATCGTCGTCGTCGTCGTCGTCGTCGTCACGCTAGTCGCCCAGGTGGAGTCACCTAAGGACTTGCACCATACAGGGTGAACACGATCCCAGCTGGCGTCTAACGGCCAAAAATGCCACATAAATCATCTGCTCTTATTACTCCTAGTATTACAGTATTTTGAATAAATATACTACGAATGCTCACGGAAATGTTGCACGAATTTGGCTGGAAATCATTAAAAGAAAGACGTTACTCATTGCGGCGTGATCTGTTTGCGAAGTTCAATCGCCGACTTTTCCTTCTGAATGTGAAAATATTTTGCTAGCACCCACCTAGTTAGGGAGACATGGCCATTCCAATAAAATAAGAGAAATCAGATCGAACACGGAACGATTTAGGTGTTCTTTCTTCCCGCACGCTATTAGAAAATGGAACGGTAGAGAAAAGTTATGAAAGTGGTTAATGAACCCTCTGCCAGGCGCTTAAATGTGATTTACAGAGTATCTACGTAGGTGTAGATAGATGTAGATACACCTAGATAGCTTCGACGAGATACCAGGTTCTCACGCTTCCAGTATAAATGTGTATCACAACTAATAGCGAGAACTGACATAGGTGAAAGTGTACGATAGAAGATGAAACATACCAAGAATCGAACTTAGCTTCTTCATCACGGATAGTATAGAACCCGTGCCTATTTGTTCAATAGAAATAATAAAAAAAATCGGAAGCTATTAAATTTTTTAAATACGAGGGGCATAACTGAAAGACGTAGACCCATAGTTAAAATTCAATTTACAACAATCTACGCTCCTGCAATCGTTTGCGTTAATCTACGAACTTTAAAAGCATGTAGTGTCATGTTCTGACGACATTAGTCTCATGTGACAACAGGCAGTATTTCCAAATTGGCGGACTTGGGTGATTTTGACGAGTACTGTGTGAGGCGACGAAAGCTGGTATCATCATTACTAGCCTGAAACAAAAGTCACAGTATGAAATGGCACTACTTGATTTCGGCATCAAAGAAAAAAATGCGAAGACAGTGCGATCGTTTGGGAAAGTTACGGGTAGTGTCTTCTGGGTTGCACAGGAATGCTTTCTGATTGAATTTCTTGAACCGTAAATGCCAGACGCTTTGGAAACTTTGTCTTGCATTGCACAATAAACGTCCTGAAAAGATCATTATCCAATACGACAACGCCCGTTGCCACACTTCTCGTGCCACTGTGGAGAAGACAGGACATTTGGGTGGGAAACTGTTCCACATTCCCCTTACAGTGCCGAGTTGGCGTCTTCTGATTTTCATCTTTTCGGTTCAGTGAGGGAACACTTGAGAGTCCAACGTTATGAGATGCTGGAAGATAACCGGAAAGCAGTCAGTCAGTGTCTTCGGAAAACCAGAAGGCTTTTCCATCGTAAGGAAATTTTCATGAATGTAGAACGAAGCGAATCGTGTGTGCAAAGAGATGGAGAGTAGGTAGAAAAGTAAACTAAAGCTCGTAAGGTGAAGATGATATCATTGGATCAATCATGTTTTTTATGCTGATGCTCTTCTTTCTGCTGTGTTTGCTCAAAATAAATGGTGAGGATATTCCGCCATATTCAAGATACTTCTTTTATGATTTGACTCTTATTTCTATTCTATTCCATGAGCAATAATCAGGTTTATTCTACGAATCGTTTACGGAACTTTTTTCAGATTCATCGACAAATACCGTATAGGATGTTGCATCACTATTTTTAGCGTGATACTACGTGCTGGCGCTATCATAAGATGGGCAATGTTTTCATTTACCACCGAGAGTAGAGTTTACGAGGCGATTTGTATTCAAAATTGGCTTTATACTCACTGTGACTGTTAGTTGCTAACATCATCCACTTCAATACCAATACCAATCGAAATTGTTTATGACCTCAAATATCATGAGCCGGCGGCGGTGGCCGAGGGGACTGAGGCGCTCCAGTCACGGTCTGCACGGCCACTACGGTCGGGTGTTCGAATCCCCCCTCGGGCATGGATATTTGTGCCGTCTTTAGTCTTAGCTAGTTCATAAGTACTTTGTAAGCTTAGGGACTGATGACCCCGTAGTTGAGTCCCATAAGTTTTACAAACATTTGAACATTTTGAAATCTCATGAACTATGTATCGAATTATCTATAATTTCGAAGGTGCATTCAGTAGTAGTGTATGTTTGTATTTGTGTGTCTCGCGAATGCAATTACGAAAAATGTTCAAATGTTTGTCAAGCTTATGGTACTTAACTGCGGGGTTATCAGTCCCTAAACTAACAAACTACTTATGAACTAACTTATACTAAAGACAACACAAACATCCATGCCAGAGGGAGGATTCGAACATCCGACGCGGGAGGCCGCCCGATCCGCAACGTGGTGCTCCAGATCGCTCGGTTACTCCCGCGCGGTCACAATTACGAGTGTAGAAGTAATAAATTGCAAGGTAATGAGTAATGCCATAGTTTTACTGCATAAAAGGCGAAAAGTAGTAGCTAGGCTAAGCGATAAACTTCTCCCATTTTACTATGTTGTTGGGATTTTTAGGGGGAAAGAATGGCCGTGGGGACTGAGGCGCTTCAGTCACGGTCTGCACGGCCACTACGGTCGGGGGGTTCGAGTCCCCCCTCGGGCATGGATATTTGTGCCGTCCTATTCGTAAGTAGTTCATAAGTAATTTGTAAGTTTAGGGACTGATGACCCCGTAGTTAAGTCCCATAAGCTTAACAAACATTTGAACTTTTTTTTTTTATCCCAGATGTTGTTACATTAGTCTTTCCCAGTAAATTAAAATACTAGCTCTAAAGCGTGCCTTAACGTGAGCAGATTTAAAAGAATTATAAATAGTTAAAAAATATTACTGTTTAACTACACTCAAGAATTTATTCACCACGACGTTTGAGTAAACAATCTCAGTACAGTTACGGCGAACATCGACAGAACTGTTGCTTACAAAGCGTACACCCAGAGTGCCTCCTACGCGTGTTCATTTGTCTCTTTTCAGCGGACAGTTGAATGGACAGCGCTAGCAAAGGTCTACCTTACCGAAAAAGGTATCGCAAGGAAAGATGTTGCAACGCGGCTACGTTAAATCATCGCGCCACTAGGCGGAATAATTTCTGCCATAGTCGGGGTCCTTGTCACATTTACTCCTCGGCCCTCGCTGCCAGGAATTTTTCCGAGTAGGCGACACGACAATTTAACGGTGTCGAGTTTCGACACCTCTGCAAGCCATACCTTATTAGACGAATAAGATCTTTGCTGCCATGGTCTACAACACTGTCTGCAGAAAAGAAAACAACATACGGTTGGGTTTGAGCATGACTCCACCTGCTCGAACGGTTTAAGTCACTGTTCAGGTAATATCGGGATTTGTTTTCAAACTGATTGAAATATGGTAACGAAATAAGGAAGAAAGCTACTAACGATGAAACGCCTAACAAATGAAATAACTCGGGATTATAGTGATTGTAATTACAGCGTCAAGTCGTGTCTTGAAGAATCTAGCTACGTCAGAACCAGCTTTATTATTAGTATTGCCTGTGTTCGAAATTCGACCAGTTGTGTTTGTAAAGTCATGAAAATGAAAAAAAAAATGATGTATCACCATGAAAATCCTAATTACAGTATTTAATGATGGCAGATACATTTATTTACGCATTAAAAATTGGGTGGGGAGGGGGGCAGTGGGAATGAAACCCGAGACCTTAAAATTGAAACTCCAAGAGCTGACTGAGCTAATTTTACGATTACCAATTTGCCACCTACAACGGGTTTATATATAGTGCCCAACTTATCGAGAATTTGGAGTATCATCCTAAAATTTCTTTTTCTTTTTACCACTCTTCAACGGCTATGTGCACACATAATTTTTATATTAGCAACATGTATGACAAATCTCCTTTCGAATTATGTACGTTTCATTGGCCATCTCGTATGATTAATATTAAAAATCTGTACCCTCAGTTTCTTGTTAGCGTATTTATATAATTATTCTAATATGTGAACAGGAATTAATCTGTTCATTTACAACCCATCTGGCAAATCATTACAGTCTCTCGTAAACAAATAAAATGGTGTACTTGGTTCAGTGAAGTATTTTATTGTTATTATTATTTTATTTTTATTTATTTATTTGGGAGGGTAACACTAACACTTTTTCCTTTGTCACGTTTGAAATATCAATACATATGTACATATATAACTGTACTGCATGAAAAATATTATTGCAAATTTTCCAAACACAATACGATCATGTACATTTGCAATTTTCTCTACTGTTTCACGAAATTGTCAACTTTTAAGAAGACACACAGATTATTCTTGAAGGTAGTGCGTAGTTTCTTGTATATCCCTTTCTCGTTTGTACTCACGCCACGCGAGAGAAATGTCACGCGATCGTTCCATCACGCTCGATACCCTATCGAATGCTGCGCCGTACATGGAAATCTCTAGCCCTTTCGAACGCGAGTATCGTTAGCCCAGCCGAAAACGAATAGGCGTAGAAAGCACTCAGCATATAAGCGTTGTACAGATGATACGTTTTGATTTGCTCGTAGTATTTGCTGCTGTTATAGAGCGCAGCCTTGTGCTGATTCACTTTACTGATATATTCTATGAGACACTTAAATCTAGAATCTTTTAAGAGTTATATTTTGTTTGTGTCAACCAATCACAACGTTGTTCCTAGTCATTAATACGTTGCTTGTAGTGGCCATTTTAGCAGCAGCTGAATACTACGTATTTTCATAGTAATATTTTTTTAAGAAAACGCCTTCTGCTATTGCAAATGAAGTGGTTTTTATTTTCAAAATTCACCCGTACGCGTTTCGCCTTTTTCACAAGGCATCATCAGTGGGTTAGGATTTTACAAATGTACAAAACTTTTCGTCTATGATTCAAAACAGTTTGTTTTTTGGTATAAAATGGCGTACTTACAGCACTTGCTACTCCATATCTCGCTCTTTCTGGCAACTAGGTCGAAATGTTGCATTATATTGCGAAAAATTTAGCATTTTCCCACTTGTACTACTGCCATAACTGTAGCTTGTTTTGTAAGTGTTGCCAACTTTCTCATCTTATTTGTAATTCAACTGTTTTTATTGAAAGTGTGTGTGTGTGTGTGTGTGTGTGTGTCAGGGGAGGGGAATTGTGTTGGGATTTGTCTGTCATATGGTCAATCACTGAAAACTGATTGATTCGTCAGGTTTATTTTGTCATTTAGGAACAACTTTTTCTCAGCTTTTGTTTTATATATTTCTTGTAAATTTAGGTGTTTTTCATTATTTATTCTAATTATCTTCATGTATTTTTCTATTGTGGTGGGTTTGTGGTTATATTCTTTCAGATGTTCCGCAAAAGTGGAGTGATTTGCCTTATATTTCCATGCCCTGATATGTTCTTTGTATCGGGCGTCAAATGTTCTGCTGGTTTGTCCTACATCCCTTCTATCACATGCGTTACATTGTAGTTGGTATATTCCAACTGTTTGGTAGATATCTGCGTCATTTTTATTTTTTGAATATATCACTGGATTGGGTTGTCTGTTCTGAAGCTATTTTTATGCCTTCTTCATTGAAAATATTATAGTAATTGTTCAGAGTTAGATTTATTAGGGAAAGAAAAAGGTCCGAGTTTTTCAAATAATAAATCAATTTGCAGTGACATGTTTCGTCTCGTTATCAAAGACATAGAATAGGAGAAGCATTGAATTACAGTGTGTGTCACGGCCGGAATTCGAACCCGGGAACCCCTGCTTACTAGGCAGACGTTTTCACCGCTCTGCCACAAATTTTAATTCAGTGTTTCTCTTTCTGTTCTGTATATTTGAGTGTTTCTTGGAATGTGATACGCCTTCGTTAAGGAGTGAGGTGAGCGAACCACGGCTTCCCCTGCTGTAGCGCCCTGTTCCCAGGGCGGAGACTGATCAACCAGTAAACCGGTTGGCTGGGCACGCGCGCGTGTCGACAATGACAATGGCTGGTCGTTTATCTTGCATATAGAGAGTCTATTACGCTAGAGCGGCGAGTTCACTTTTGGCGCGTTGAGCGGCTAGTGGAATGCCATAAATATCAGTCAACCAGTATGCCTTCGCTCAATAGCCATTTCAGTTTTGCCATAATCACGAGTGACACATTCTGTTAAAGTGTGAATAACTATATGTTTCGCGTTCTCCCAGCAAGATGACTTGTTAACTTTCTTAACATTTACGACAGCTGCAGTTCTCAGGCGTGAAACTGGGAGACATAATTCTGCGGCGAGCTATATGTGTCCTAAATTCTCACCTGTTCGTCCAAATCCCCGACAGTATGTGATTAAATCGTGTCATGTGATCATTTGATAAAGTCGCTTCAGAATACCTTGCTACTACAATTACACAGAGATTGGAATAGTTAAATCACTATATTTAAATCAAAAGGGAAACGAGAAAGTGCCAACAGGATAGAATAAGATAAGGCTGCTCAGTCGCCCTTTTCAGTAAGCGTTTAAAAAATCAACTGAATAATTCCCACTACATAATAAGAGAGGGAACGGGGGATGGAGGGCAGTAAATTGAAGGAAAAAGTATATGGTATTTGAGGTTTGCAGACGATGGCATCCAAACAGAAGAAAGATGAAACACGATGACAGGATGCAGTGGATACTATTGTAGTTAAAATATTCATGGGTTGAAAATCAATAGAAGGAATACAGAAGTATTGACACTAAGAGAAAATAAAAACGTAAAGATAATGGTGAATGAATAAATATTACAACAAATAAAAATCTTTAAATACCTTGCGAGTTGAACAGATGCTGACTGGAAGAGCAACAGCGGAATGAAAGGCGGATTAGAAATGGCGAAAGGTATTCTACCAGAAAATAATTTTCGGTCGTAATGTAGACAACGATGGTTTCGGACAAAAATCGTTTTGTGTAGAACGTCTTAGTGTATGCTGAAGGTTACAGCTCGAGCAAGGCTGGAGTCTTTTGATATGTGGATGTGGCGGAGTAAGAAAAGGAGAATTTCTATGAGGGAGAATTGGAAAGAATGGGAGAGCAAATTGTAATTGAAAAAGTAAAGAAACTAGATCAGACGTTTATTAAGAAAGAAGAAGGGTATGTGGAAACAGAGGTGAAGGAAGAAGGTTTCAGATCCTGGATAATCTTATTGACGGCAACACTTAGTCTACAGCGACATTATAAAGGAAGCAATGAATCCAGGAAAATGAGGCACGAAGGACCTGTGAACACCGACAATGACTTCACAGAAAATCCTAAGAGTTTTGGCCTTAGGTTTAATCAGTAAACGGATCAAAACTGTGACTACACACACTGTGACCGTAATTGCGTCGAAACGGTGCGTGAAGCTAAACGTCTTTTGTTAGAACTGTTAGTGGGGAAGATAGCGTTGTAGTTTCTTCTTTAAATCGTCCCAAAAACATTAAAACGAGAGATCATGAAAAACGTTCCGTTATACTGGTCATTTAGTTGAGATTACGGTTTCAGTATGGAATGTTACCGTCATCTGATCTCTCTTTTTACATTCTCCAAAAGTAGATTAGGGCCATCTTCTTCAACTGAAATTAAAGATCGTCCCTCGCTCAACATTATGCATAAATGACATAATAAAATCAGTAGCAAAATGCAATAAGACATGCAAGGGGTGACGCTTGGCACAGAGAGTGGGAATTGATTTTTAACATAGGCAAATGTAGAATATTATGCTTAAATGGCAAGAAGATCCATTACTGTATGATTAGACGACTGTAGAACAATGACTGGGAGCACTTACATCCATAGAATATCCAGGAGTGTGCCTACGGAGCGATTTAAAGGGTTACGACGAGTGATAGTAGGTAAACCAGATGCAAGAAATACTCTTTGGTAAAATCTTCAGGAAATGTAGTCCATCCACGAAAGAGGTAGCTTACAAAACACTTGTACGATAAATATCGTAATATTGCTTTCCATAGCAGAGAGGACCGACAGAGGAAATAGGGAAGATTCAAAGAAGAGTAGTGCTTTTCGTTACAGACGTTTTTAGCAAGCACGACAGCGTTATGTAGAAGCTCAGCTATAAGCATTGTTCCGACGGCCTCGTCTGAAGTATGTCAGTTCTCAAGCGGTGGGGTCGCAAGGAATCGCCGCGGTGGAGTAGCCGAGCGGTCTAAGGCGCCTTGCTGCGGAGTGCGCGGTTGCTCGCCGTGGAGGTTCGAGTCCTCCCTGGGGCATGGGTGTGTGTGTTTGTCCTTAGGTTAGTTTACCTAGGTTTAAGGTATTTTGTAAGCTACGGACTGATGACCACGCAGTTTGGTCCGATAGATTTACAAACAACTGCCAACTGCAGAGAATCGTCATCATTCGGGGTGGCTCGTAGTGACTCGGTGAGGCTCGGTCTTTTCCGTGAATTATCGGTAAATCCTCCAGACATCAAAGGCTCGTGGCTCGACGTATGGCAAGGCTCAGTACAGCTTGAGTACCGTTCCCACAATCTGTTCTGGTATGTGTGTTACTCCGTGTAACTGGTTTTTGGTCTCTCAGTATTTTGCACGTTTTCAACACATAATAATTATGGAGTTATCCAGCGGAGTGATTATGGAATTTTTGGACATAAATGAAGGGCAACCACCTATTTGCAACTCGCATTTTGATAACCACAAAGATAGAAGAAACAAGCTGTATTACTTCGAAACGATTTGAAGGTAGCATCAGCGTTGAGGGTTCTTTAACCAAGCTGGAAAAATGGACATTTGAGTAGACTTACAGGAATCCTATTTGTGCCATACATCTCTATATTGACACGGTGGTTCGTGGCCGCTGGAGATTGCCTAAATCATAAGTTTTTCCACGCCGTGGGAATGGCTCGAGGTCGGAATTCGACAAACTACTGCGCACAACGACAGATCAAAAATATGTGGAAGCAGGAAAGAAAATTTGGTTTTAACATCCCGTCGAAAGCGCGGTCATTTTGGACGGAACTCATGCTCGAATTTTTGGGTAAGGATAGGGAAGGAAATTGGACGTGTTCTATCAAAGGAAACATCCCGGCATTTGCCTGGAGTGATTTAGGGAAATCGAGGAAAACCTAAATCTGGATTGGCGAAGTTGAAATTGAATGCGAGTCTAGTGTGTTAGCACTGCCAACACGCTCGGTACAAATCTCGTCAAGCCACAAGTCCTTGGAACAAGGCTTAACTCTACTGGCAGACGCTGCAAGAGGGGCATGCTGCATCAGGATGTGTTTTACTATTGATGTTTCGAGAGCGTATTTACCTCAAAGACCCAACCAAGATACAGCTTCTTCCAACGAGTATGTTTAAATGTTTGTAAACCTATTGGACCAAATTGCTATAGTCATCAGTTTCTAGACTTACAAACTACTAAGACTAACTTACACTAAAGACAATACACACTCACCTATGCCAGAGGGAGGACTCTAATTTCCGGCGAGAGCGGCCGCCCAGTCCGTAGCATGATGCCTTAGAACACGCGGCTACTCTCACGCGGCTCCTACGTGTATCAAATGTTTGTAAATCTATCGGACCAAACTACGTGGTCATCAGTCCGTGGCTTCCAAACTAGGTACACTAACCTAAGGACAACACCACACACACACACACACACACACACACACACACACACACACACACACACACACACACACACCCATGCCCTAGGAAGGACTCGAACCTCCGACGGCGAGCAACCGCGCGCTCCGCAGCGATGCGCCTTAGACCGCTTGGCTACTCCACCGCGGCAAACGTGAATCTCTCGAATTTGCATGGAAATGAAATTACAGAGATTTGAGCCCACGAGAAGCCTTGTCAGAGACAGTTTTCCGCAACAATGTTCAAATGTTTGCCAAGCTTATGGGACTTAACTACGGGGTCATTAGTCCCTAAACTTACAAACTACTTATGAACTAGCTTATACTAAACACGGCACAAATATCCATGCCCGAGGGGGGATTCGAACCCCCCACCGTACTGGCCGTGCAGAACGTGACTGGGGCGCCTCAGTCCCCTCGGCCACCGCGGCCGGCTTTTCCGCAACAACCATTCGCTGTTGGAAGGGGAAAAGAGGGGGTTGTACTGATAACGGTACACGAAATACCCTCCGCCACACAGCTAAGATGGCTTGTTGTGTATACCTTCAGCTATCGCTATGCGTTCATTTTCTGTACAAGAGATACGGTTGTTTGTAAACAGATAATAGTACGAAACCTTCCAGCCATCAGGTCTTAATTTTAAATTAGCAGTTTTCTGTTATTTAGTCCCCCCTTCTTAAGATCCCTGAGCACACTTAACAAATGGGCGGTGGACATAGGCTTTGGGTAACGATGGGACAGCACTAAAATACAGCTGTTCGGAAAGCTGAGTGAAGACAGTCGGTCTGAATACAGTCCGGTGGTTGTCAACTGTTGGTTTAAGTAATAGGATCGCGTGCCCTTTGCACACATTACTCATTCCCCGATGAGGTAACAACTGCCAACTGACGGGAAAGATAGCGCCGTTAATAAGATTTACGGACACCAGTATTTCAACTTTGCCCCATCTGGACGCAAAACGTATATACATGGACTATTTGTCACGTCTGCACGGGAGCCTGAAAGTAGCGGGAGTAATAGGGCTGAAACTAGTAGCAGCAATAAATTAAAAACTGGCGGCTGAAAGTGTTGTATTATGAAACGGAGATGTGTGTGTGGATGCAGATGTACCAAGAAATTTCTGACGATGACTGATGAAGCTTGAAGAATGCCGTGTTTCGTCTTTCGCTGCTACAGTGCCTCCTTTTGTTGTCTTACAACCACCCACTGGGTCTGTTTCTCACCCTATATCCGCAACCTGGTTTCGGTCACAGAGTTACTAAAAACAACTAGGTCGCTCAGCCACGGTGGAGTGGCAGAGCGCTCTAAGCCTTACTGCGGAACGCGCAGTTTCTCTCCGTCGGAGGTTCGAGTTCTCCCTCTGGCATGGAAGTGTGTGTTGTCATTAGCATGTTTGTGCAAGTAGTTTGTAAGGTTACGGAGTGACAACCACAGCAGTAAATCCCTTAGATTTACAAACATTTGAACATTTTCAGACCTAGTTCAAATCAAATGTTTGTAAATCTATCGGACCAAACTGCGTGGCCATCAGTCCGTAGCTTACAAACTACTTAAACCTTGGTAAACTAACCTACGGACAAACACAGACACCCATGCCCTAGGGAGGACTCGAACCTCCACGGCGAGCAACCGCGCGCTCCGCAGCGAGACGCTTTGGACCACTCGGCTACTCCACCGCGGCTTTAGTCCTAGTCTAGCACTCCCATATAGCAGGGAAACGATACGACTGCACTTGTAAATGACGTAAAATATCTTATAAAATGTTACATACACAATGACGTAACAGATATGAATAACGTTCATAAGAACTATGTATCCTTGTTGTTGGAAAAAGGAGTGAAAATAGAAGTGGGCAGTTAATATTGGCCGCGGCAAAGTGGTCGAGCGCATTGAGGCACTATGCTCTAATGCGCGAGGCCGTTCCCCGTCAGCGGTTCTAATCCCCCCCCCCTCGGGCATCGATGTATGTCTTTAGCATAAGTTAGTTTATAGTAGTTTTTAATTTTAGGGTCTGATGACCCCGCAGTTAAGTCCCTTAAGCTTAACAAGCATTCAAACATTTGAATAGTTAATAACTGTAATCTCCAATAAAACTAAGTCCAAGCTAGATGAGAAACTACAATAAAATTACGAAATGGAAAGGTAGTCAGATAAAAAGGACGTAAACAAAAATAAATTCTGATATATAAGCGCGAAGAACACATGTCAAGTAAGCTAGTAAATAATTAACAGGAACAGAAAGCGAAGATATGATTGATAAAATAATCTCTCTATCAGCCACTTTGTAAGTTTCATACTGATAGAAAACCTAACGCAATTTCGCTTCTACTTTTAAAAGACGAAGACTATATTATTCAATAGATATTATTTAAAAAAATGTTCAAATGTTTGTTATGCTTATGGGACTTAACTGCGGGGTCAACAGCCCCTAAACTTACAAACTACTTACTAACTGCCTTACACTAAAGACAACGCAACATCAATGCCCGAGGGGGGATTCGAACCCCCGACGGGAAACGGCGTCGCGAATCTGAGCCTAGCGCCTCAATGCGCTTGGCCACTCCGCCGCGGCGGATATTTGTAACTTGCCGATTTTCACGGAGACAAATTCGGCGAATTACGAATCTACATTAATTTCAGACAGACTTGCTTACTCAGTAGGAATTGTGGATTTTTTCCCCTTCTTCTTTGGTTTCCTTTTGTTGTCTGTCACACCCTTTAATCGGAGGCCAGTGTTCAGAGAATCTCAGCGCGGTAGCTCAGGGAAGAGACCGGTCTCCCATCAGTCACCACGCAGACTGTCAACTTGATTTGCCGCGTCAGTATTGGTGCCTTTCAGTTCTGAAACAGTTACCTCAGCTGCCTGCCACGGCGTTTTAGAGGCTTGGTTTCGGCGCGGTTGTTGCAGCTGCTGTCATATGGCAGCTGCTGACAATCCCCCCCCCCCCCCCCCTCTCTCGAACGCGCGCCGCGTTGGCAAGTAAATCACTGGGACGCGCCTCTTGATGTAATAGACTTAGCGGGTAAATAAATTAGGCTATCAGGCGGAACAGCAACCTGTTCCTGTACCTTGTTTGTTCCCGTCAACCTTCCAAATTTGGAGAAGGCTGGCAGACAGGTAACCACCGCCACGTTTAACGTTCAGGCGCACATCTCCTATACATTTTGTTCATTCAAGTACGTCGAGTAGGAACGATGAGATCAGCTAACTGCCAATTACCTTACACTTTGTTGCGTACCAGTATCATTATATCGATTCTTGCTGTGAAGGAAAGTCTCAATTACTGAAACACGCCTACTTAATACGGTTACACTCTTCTGCTGATGTAAAAGCAATTTTGGTAAAACTGACAACAGTTGAGATGTGAATATTCCTTAGCTATTAAGTACTACGCTTATGTGGATACAGTAAAACGAAGCGATTAAAATGTTCAAATGTTCAAATGTTTGTAAATCTATCGGACCAAACTGCGTGGTCATCAGTCCGTAGCTTACGAACTACTTAAACCTAGGTAAACTAACCTAAGGACAAAAACACACACACACACACACACACACATGCCCCAGGGAGGACTCGAACCTCCACGGCGAGCAACCGCGCGCTCCGCAGCGAGACGCTTTAGACCGCTCGGTTACTCCACCGCGGCGAAGCGATTAAAAGAAGAACGAATATGTAAGGACAGTTGTGAGTAAGGCGGACAGCGGTTTATTGGGAGTATTTTGGGAAGATGTACTTCATCTGTAAAGGAAACCGCGTATAAAACGCTTGTACGACCACGTCTTGAGTATTGCTCAAGTGTTTGGGACCCACCACAGATCAGTTTAAAGGAAGACATAGAAGCAGTTCAGAGGCAGCTAGGTTCGACCAATGCGCGAGTGACACGCAAATGCTCCGGCAACTCAATTGGGGATCGCTGGAGGAAAGAAGACGTTCTTTTCGTGAATTTCTGTTGAGGAAATTTAGAGGGCCAGAAACTGAAGCTGAGTGTTTTAGTGAATTTCTGTTGAGGAAATTTAGAGGGCCAGAATTTGAAGCTGAGTGTAGTACGATCTTGCTGCCGCCTACTTATATTTCGCGTAGTGATCACACGGAGGCAAATAGGCATTCTTTTTTTCCCTCGTTCTATTTGGGAGTGGAATAGGAAAGGAAATGCCTAGTAGTGGTACAGTGTACCCTCCGCCGTGCACCTTACGGTGGATTGCGGAGTATGTATGGAAATGTACATGTAGAAGTGGTATTAGTACAATTATAACAATACATAGCACTTGTTTGCTACTATCTCAGTATTTTGGAACATACCCCACAGATTTCTCTCTTTACATCTGCCTCTTGTTCTAAGGAACTTATTTTTTTAAAAAATGTAAATCTATCGGTTATTAGTCCGTAGCTTATAAACTACTTAAACTAAGTTAAACTAACCTAATAACAAAAGAACCATGCCCGAGGGAGGAGTCGAACCCCCGACGGCGAATGGCCGCGCGCACCGCATCACGGCGCCCCAGAACGCACGGCTAATCCGCCGCGGCAAGGAAGTTATTCCCTCACGTCTTAACATAACGTCCCATTATCTTTATCAATCGTCCTTTCGTATCCCCACATCTCAAACGCTTAGAGCTGTTTCCGATTTTCACACTATCCATGTTTCACTTCCAAGCAATTCTGTACGTCACACGCGCATAATCAGACATTTATTCCTGAAAGTAAGTGCAATGTTTGATAGTAGTGGTCGCCTGTTGAAGAGGAATGCACTCTTCCTCTGAGCTTGTCTGCAAAAATATCCTCTATTTCGTCGGGCACACACGTTTATTCCAAGGAAGCATGGGTTCTTCTTTTCCTGTAGTTTGTAATCCCTAAAATTTTTTTGACTTCAACTTTCTCATTTCTGCTACTCATCATTACTGTACTTGAAATGTTACAACCGTTTACTCTCAATATTCTGTGCTAGCAGACCGTTAATTTACATTGAGTATGCGAACAATTTGGAATAATCACTCAACAGCCAAACTCTCGCAATACCACACTTCTATGACTTTAGATTTATGTTCACGCTTCTTATCCCTTATGCGATTACGCGTGTATCTAACACCCGAAACAAATGTGGATGTAATGACGCAGTTCTGAAGCATATCGTTTCTGTGTGTGTGTGTGTGTGTGTGTGTGTGTGTGTGTGTGTGTGTGTGTGTGTGTTAATTGAACAAATTGCTCTTCCTGATGTTACGTTACTATAGCTGAGTGTTTTTTAGATTAATAAAATATTAGATTACTGCTTTTGAAACACACAGCTACGCGCAAAAAGCCGCGCGGTCTGAGGCGCCATGTGTCGGATTTCTGTGTGTGTGTGTGTGTGTGTGTGTGTGTGTGAGCGTAACTTGGGCAGTTTAGTCGCTTAGGTCTTACACCACTATTAATTTAATGAAACATGCACTAAACTTCCGATTTTCTTAATGTTTTTTGTGAAATTATTTCTGGTACTCTTATTGCTATGTTGCAAATTAAAAACATTCCACATTTATTCTCTCGATTTATACAAACATTATATGAAACTTTTATCCATTATGTTGGAACCTGCGACTGTTTCTTGAAATAGGTTTCAGAAATTACTGCAACCAGTCGCCTTTTGTTTCTTCTTAATGAAGATTTATTTAAACCATTACCGGTGTCAAGCTGCCTAGCAGCTCATCATCAGGTGGTATACATTTAGTGAAAATTACATTTGTTTCTGTGGCAGGGCAGAAAACGAGGAAAACAAAGAAAAAAAGTAAACAGTTATTTTGGTATGGTACACTGAATAATTACAATATAAGTGTCTTCAAGACATTACTTACAGTTATGCGTTTCACATGTAATTTGTCCATATTTCGTCCGCTTTTGGATAGCATTTCAATACACTTCCTTTCCATCAACACACTACAGCAACTCCCACGACTTCCAAGTGGTAAAATTAACAAACACTTCACACACACATAGTGACTGTAAAGTCGTAATGTGTGTGAAGTGTTTGTTAATTTTACCACTTGGAAGTCGTGTTGATGGAAAGGAAGTGTATTGAAATGCTATCCAAAAGCGGACGAAATATGGACAAATTACATGTGAAACGCATAACTGTAAGTAATGTCTTGAAGACAGACTTATATTGTAATTATTCAGTGTAGCATACCAAAATTAGTGTTTACTTTTTTTTCTCGTTTTCTGCCCTGCCACAGAAACAAATGTAATTTTCACTAAATGTATACCACCTGATGATGAGCTGCTAGGCAGCTTGAAACCGGTAATGGTTTAAATAAATCTTCATTAAGAAGAAACAAAAGGCGACTGGTTGCAGTAATTTCTGAAACCTAAACGTTATATGAATTTAGTCACTGTCAATAGCTACAAAATATACGTTATCATAACACTTTTCACATACATAACGAGTCGTGTGGGTTGTTGACAATGTTTTCTAGAAAGCTCCTGAATTCCGATTACGTAATAAACCATCGATAAGAATGTTGGGTTGTTGGAAACATCGCACGAACAATAAAGGGATATAATTTGGACTTTACAGAGAATATTTTATCAGAATACTTAGGCGATGTTACGAATGATGACACAGATGACGTACCATATTGGCTTTCAGTTTTGCAAGATACACCGAAAGTCAGGAATACAATCATTAGCTAGTCAAGGTTACAGAAAGTTGCTCTGGTTTTCAGTAGCGTGAGAGGGGGGGGGGGAGAAAAGCGTTAATTATTTCCAGGAGGTCAAGATACACTTCTCCATTAGAGCTCAGGACCCAGGCGTTGATCAAAGAGAAACTCACTTTCTCGGTGTTGATGCAGTAATTACCCGAAATTAAGCAACATCACACCAAAGCGAGCAGCGGCCGAGTGAAGTTTATGTTGTTGGCCCTGCCGTGTTATTAATTTCACGCGCTGTCCGCACGGCGCAAACAGAATGCTGATCGCGATCTCGGATGATAAATAGCAACTTTAGTCCACGTTTCCAATCGTTTCTTGATGACACTTTCAGCTGTCGATCTCGTTAACGACGCAACAGATTGACCATGCAGTTACTTTTATTTCCTTTTGAATTGCTTAAATATTAATAGAGGTTCTAGTGGTATAGTAATTGGCACCACTTACTTCATTACGACACAGATCACAGCTGAACTCTGGTTTTCTGGTCACGTACACCTGACTGCTGATGACAAAATCTGATACATTAATACTAACAGTAAATCAAAGAGAAGTTATCATTTTTGTATATTTGTATTTATTTGATTTTAATTTCCGACCAGTAGACATCCTCATACAAAACACCTTCATTTTATAAAACTATCTTCAAATACACATTAATTTTTCACATGTTATCAAATCTTCGGATGTTTGTAAACCTATTGGACCAAACTGCTATGGTCATTAGTCGATAGACTTACAAACTGCTTAAACTTAGAATAAGTACAAAACACACACACACACACACACACACACACACACACACACGTACACACACACACACGTACATACACATCCGAGGGAGGACTCGAACTTCCGACGGCGCGCAGCGGCGCGCTCCGCAGCTAGGCGCCTTGGATCGCTCGGCAACTCCACCGCGGCGTGACATTTTTCAGCACGATAATGTGCCTTGTCACAAGGACAGGAGTATCATGGATTGATTCAAAGATGATAGTGGAGAACTGCAATAGATGCACTGGCCCCTAACCCACCAGATTTCCAGAAGGCTTTTTACACCGTACCTCACAAACGGCTTTTAATCAAATTGCTTGGTTATGGTATATCGCCCCAAATTTGCAACTGGATAGGGGATTCCCGGTCAGGACACAGTTTGTAGTAACCGATGGTAGGGCAGAGGTGATATCGGGAGTTCCACAGGATAGTGTTATTGGTTCTCTGCTGTTCCTTATTTACATAAACGATTTGGGAGAAAATCTATGTAGCTCTCTTAGGTTGTTTGCAGATAAAACCAAATTTACTGTCTAATAAAATCATCTGAAGATCAAAACCAACTGCAGAATGATCTGAATATGACTATGGAGTAAAAATTGGCAATTGACTCTAAATAATGAGAAGTGCGAAGTCGTCTACATGAATACGAAAATAAATCCGTTAAACTTTGTTTACAAGATAAATCAATCAAAAGTGAAGGTCGTTAGCTCCACAAAATACCTAAGAATTACTATTATTTCAGATTTAAACTGGAAAGAACAGTAGATAATGTCGTGGGAAAGGCGAACCAGAGCTGCGTTTTATTGGCAGAACCCTTAAAAGATGCAACAGAGCTGCTAAAGAGACTGCATACACTATGCTTGTCCGTCCATTTTTGGAGTATTGTTGCCCAGTGTGGGATCCTTATCAGGTGAATTTGACGGAGGACATCGAAAGAGTCCAAAGAAGAGCAGCTCGTTATGTATTGTCACGATACAGGGGAGACAGCGTTACGGAAATGATACAGGATCTGGGATGGGAATCATTACAACAACGGCGCTTATCGCTGCGTCGTGGGCTACTTACGAAACTCCAATCGCCAACATTCTCCTCCGAAAGCGAAAATATATTGTTGACTGCCACTTACATAGGTAGAAAGGATCACCAGAATAAAATACGAGTAATCAGAGCTCGAATGGAGAGATTAGATGTAGATGAATCAGAGCTCGAATGGAGAGATTAGATGTAGATGAACCCGATCGAGTGTTCTGGCTGGTCGGTGTATAAAGTCCAAAATTTGAAGAGAAGTAGATTGAACACAAATCTGTAAATATTACTGGCCCCTGAAGACTTCCAGCGAACAAGTTGGGCAAAACGCTTATGGCAAGAAAAATTGTGCTGGTCATTTTCAATAGACGGATAAAGTAATAATTATCGCCGTAATACTCTTCGGGTTCAACTTGAAGGCTGGCGAGAACAGGACGGTAATGCTATTATAATAGTTTAGTGCGTAGTTGCAGTAAAAAGCTGTACGCCGGTGCGCCATTCGTGGCTACATATGGCCTACTTCTAAGAGTAGGAGCTGGTCGACCTCCGGAATACTGCAGCGGTGAAAACTTAGAAAAACAGATAACGCCAGTTACTCAGGTGTTGTTTTGTTTGTGCAGCTGCTCAGTCGGTTTCTCGAGGCTGAAACGACCTTATTGCAGACCCTACAACGCAAGGGGGAGGGAAAACGAAGTCGTTGTTCGCTGACGATGCTGTTCTTGGCTGACCGTGGAAAAATATTATCGCTGAACGTTGTTAAGGAAACGCATAATAATTACTAGACTAATTACAGAATGATCCTCTCTTAAAACATGGAAAAATGTAGGGAAACCACTATTAAAACAGAAATAACCCGAGAATATCCGATATCAAGAGAAATAGACAGTAGGGAAAATGACGGAAGTTTTAAATCTGTAAGAAAGTGCACTGTATACGTAATCCCGTGCAAATCGCCAGTACGATTACCATATGAAAGTACCATATCAGCCCATAAAGTTACGACACTCGTTTAGTAAAAGAGTAGAGAAAAGTTAAGATGCTGGTTATAATGCTGTATACGTTCTGTGTATTCTCCTCGAATTGAGTATACCGCTGAGAACGTTCACAAAACCTTGCGAAGCACTCGATAAAAAAATACGTTTGCAAGTGGTTTAACTCGCAGTGTTTGCGAATTAACAGGGACACATTTTGGACTTGTTTCGAGGTACGTTCATACTTGATAGCACCGTCTGCCATTCAGCGATGATTTGCTTCAGAAAAGAATTTCCTGCATGTTAATTTGCATAAAGTCGCGATAGGCGTCCACGTGTCGTCGTTTGTTCTGGACTCAATGTTCGCAGATCGAACTTAGCGCACACTTTTCTGTTATTCGAAACATTTCGGAAAATCTCTTCAACACATGTCCGGAGGTTCAGTTCGTTTCTCGATTGTCATCTGAGACGCGACAACGTCGACACAATGTAGTTTATAATTGTTAGTTGAAGCTGACGCCGTAATTTATGCACTGCCACCATTTATTTATATGTCTGAAATGAAATCAGTCACAAAAAATTTTTGGTCGGAAGGTGTATGACAGGGAACTTTGGAAGAAAGCTGACGTAGTTCCCGCGAAACCTGCTGCGTAAATTGAATCAGCATTCTAGAACACGTCAGTTATTCCCATCGTATATCTCGGTTAGTGACAACGTGTAAAGATAAGAAATATGGGGGAACTCTTAGTGACATAAGTACAAGATCCCAAACCTTTAGGGTAGAAGTAACACAACTGCCGGAAGTCTATGCTTCACAGAGCACCATGCGGTGTTTGGCGGGGGGCACTTCTTGTACCACACCATCAACAGCTTTGCTTTGTCCTGCACCACATTCCGTTTGTTTTCAGACACAAAACATAGCTGAATTTCGTACAATAGGGACGGACGGCAATGGAAGTAGGCCTTGTTATTTTCAATGATCCATTATCGCATTCGACATATATACAGGAGGAAAAACTGTTATGGGGGGCGGGGGGGGGGGGAACAGTGATCAGTGTTGCGTGGTGTATATGAATAAGATCACATTTATGTGTAACGTCAAATAAATCATTACCATGCACAATTTACGCAAAGGCCCCCATTTCCAAGGTTATGCGCCAGTTTAATGTCAACTGCTTCCTTAGTAACACATCCCAATAGCAAGAAGTGCATACCACAATATCCGTGTCGTTATATGCTATGGGGTGACCTATATCTTCGTAATTTTCCGCAACAGCGGATTTTACAAGTTGTTGTAAACGTGTCTTACGTGTGTCCAGCACACAGGTTCTCTAATCTGACCAATATATGACTTGCCACTGCGATACAATAGACAGCCCCCTTACGCAAACCAAGATCGTACTTTACGGACCCTAACAGCGCATTAATTTTGGATCGTAGTCGAAAAACACATTTCACATTCCGCAAAATATGAAAAATCCTGTTGCAGATGCTTTCAGCGTAGCACAAAAAGGCCATCAACTTTGGTTCCACCTAGGTGATGACATGACGTTGCACTGTTGGTTGATGGCGCAACGTTCGTTCAACCTGTTTTTCGGTATAACCATTCTAACGAAAAGTGACTTCCTGATGGCGTGACATGTAGAAAGTTTGAAAACTTTGCCATCAATTCCTTTTGAATGTATCAATAATTTATGTTGCCTCTACACTGTCAGCCTGGTTCGCCCATCTACATTCGAGGTCTACGTCAGGTTGACCCGCGACAGTCCAACTGTAAGCCGGTAAAGCCAACGAGTTTGGAAGCAAAAACCTACCTGAAGAGTCTTAGGCTCCGCTTAACCATGAACCAACCTAGCACGGTGTTAGTCCCAGCATTCTGTGACGACCTGATGTTAAATTTGCAAAAATTCTTACTTGAAAACAAAAAAATATGGGTATAAATGAAATTTAATGTTAAAGATAGTGGGCTTGTACAGAAAACTGATGAAACTCATGGTTGGACTGATGAAGGCCAGGGGAAGTTTCCTGTTAAAAATCAAATCAAATATGTAGTGTTTCTATTTGGTAAAACTCGATCCAAGATGGCAAAAAAAAGGGGGGGGGGGGAAGAACAAATCGCGAATTTGGAAGAAAAGGTTTTTCGTAACTGAGCAAAGCACTATAGCAGCCGGCCGCGGTGGCCGAGGTGACTGAGGCGCTCCAGTCACGGTCAGCACGGCCACTACGGTCGGGGGTTCTAATCCCCCCTCGGGCATGGATATTTGTGCCGTCCTAGTTCGTAAGTAGTTCATAAGCAGTTTGTAAGTTTAGGGACTGATGACCCCGTAGTTAAGGCCCATAAGCTTTACAAACATTTGAACATTTGAACACTATAGCACCGATTGAAAAATATTGAAGGAGAAAGTTATAGGGCTCAAAAGAGTTATCGATTGCTTTTTCATGAGTACTGATATAGTTGATAGGATCGAGACATATCGAAAAAAATTAACATTTTTCAATTTTTAAACAAGTAGTTTAACAACTGGCCCTACAACTTTTACCTGTAACATTTCTAGATCGGAGCTATAGTTATTTACTTAATTATGGAAAACAGATTTTTCGATATTTGCGGTTTTTAGGGCCAAGTTCGATTGAGTTTCACCAAAAAAAAAACTATGTTGTTGTCATGGACTTCAGTCCGGAGATTGGTTTGATGCAGCTCTCCGCCCTACTCTATCTTGAGCAAGCCTTTTCATCTTTTCATAAGAACGGCAACCCAAATCCATTTCATAAAATGCATTTTTAAAACCATCGGCTGTTTATTAAAAACCTTTTATAGCAACCAGTCTTCATAGATGAAAAGGTGTTAAAACTGAATTAACACCTTTTTATCTATAAAGACGGTCTACTGACCGAAACTGGTTGATATATAAGGTTTTTAATAAACAGCCGATGGTTTTAAAAATGCATTTTTTGAAATATATTACAGCTGTTGACAGTCGCCTCACCAAAGCATCCAAATCCATTTGAATCTGCTTACTATATGCGTCTCTTGGTCTCTATTTTTTACCCCACACACTTCCCTCCACTGCTAAATTTATGATTCTTCGATGTCTAAGAATATGTCCTACCCAGCGATACCTTCTTTTAGTGAAGGAATGCCAAAAATTCCTTTTATCACTAATTCTATTCAGTACCTCTTCATTAGTTACGCGATCCACCTACCTAATCTTCAGCATTCTTCTGTAGTATCACATTTCAAAGCCCTCTATTCTCTTCCTGTCCGCACTCTCTATACAAAATTTAATTTCCTACATCCCATTTTTTTGTTTTTGTTTTCAGGTAATAATTTTCGCGATCGCTGCTCCCCGATTCTTGGCCTGGTCGTTCCTGACGCCCATTGTGAACAGCAGAGGGGGCTGTGGCGGACGCACAGAAACCAGTTCTGGCGCCTCAGGTGGTGACATGTGCAGGCTGCACCTACATACGAGTGCCGCAATAACAACGACAGCCAGTGGCAGCGTTCGCAGCCTTGTAATAATTACCTTTGCTGGCGGCGTTTTTCTTGTTGCGGTGGCCACCAGTCGCCATGATTTCTGTCCCAGCAACGGTGCTGCGTATCTCTCATGACGCGTCCCAGTGATCAATGTATCCCGCGTTTGGTTCCGTGCCAAATTAGTCACCCAATGGTACTAAATTTTATCGCCGCTTCCCTCCAAGGATTTCTTATGATAATTTACGTGCTGATTGCATATTCGACAGCGTTTTACACAGTTGGGAAATGCTAAGTCGCTCCGTGTTTCAGATTCTGCTTATTTTTACAAAATACACGACTCCGAATGAACGAGGGAGTGTAGAGAACTAATGGCTCCGAATTTTGTATCCCGTTCTCAATGTCGGTTGAGGTATTACATGTCGTGCATATTACGCGGTCGACTTTCCCGTTTTGCTGGCTTCAAGTTACAACCTTCTGTCGCTAGACTTCTCCGAACTGCATCGCTTATGTAATGTAACTGCGTCGGTGCGTGAGAACCACCGTCCTGAATATCGAGTTTTGATTTTTATAAAATTTTGCATTCTGGCTATTTTTCTGCACTTTTATTCAATTATAATATTATTTCAACATATAAGAGAATTTGTGTTTGTTTTAATTACAAAATGTTCAAATGTTTGTAAATCTATCGGACGAAAAACTACGTGGTCATCAGTCCGTAGCTTACAAACGACTTAAACCTAGGTAAACTAACCAACGGACAAACACACACACCCATGCCCCAGGGAGGACTCGAACCTCCACGGCGAGCAACCGCGCGCTCCGCAACGAGACGCTTTAGACCGCTCGGCTACTCCACCGCGGCTTTTAATTACACAGTTACCCCATTGACTTATTAGTTTGAGCGATTTCGTTTATAAAATTATGAATTCCCAAGAAATTTATTTAATTATAATTTTTTCTTAAAATATATTTCGGTTTTTTTTTAGTTTAACTATATAATCACTACCTTAAACCTAGTAAGTTTTATTGTGCTATTGTGAGTATCCAATTATTTATTATGAATGAACTAGCTTTATATTAGTAAAGGTAATTAAATTTTGTTATCAAAGTGTAAAGTAATTATTTAAAGTTGAGTTGATTTGTTTATTTTATCATGTCCGCGATGTTCCACACAGCTTTCATTGGCAAAGTAGGCGGCAAACATTTTATTGAGCGGCAAACATTTTATTGAGCCATTGGACCACGTAATACCGCGGCCAAGGAGATATATATCTCTGATGCTGTTATTGCTGTTGTTGACTTTGAAAAAGTGCCGAAATAAATGAGACTGAACTTGTAAAACATCCAATGTATTGTGAAGGCGCAATAAAAAGTAATCCAAGAACGTTATATTCCAAATCGATACCTTAAATTCTCCACAGGAGAAGAAAGAAGACTGTGGAAACGACGAGGGTTCCAGTTTGAAAAAAAAAAAGGGTAACTTATTAAAAACTACGGGGAACCCTTGCATTATCTGCCTAATTAATCATAAATTCCTGGGAATTTATGAATCTTGGGAATATTGCCGGCAATATTCGCGGGAATTTCATAACAGTAATTCCGAATAATTATTCACCAACAGCCATAAAGTTTATGTTGTTTTATTTAACGACTTCAGGCTGTCATACATCCACGTGAACTATCAAAATAGCCATATATACCGGTTTACTTAATAATTCCGCGCCGGCCGCGGTGGCCGAGGGGACTGAGGAGCTCCAGTCACGGTCTGCACGGCCACTACGGTCGGGGGTTCGAATCCCCCCTGGGGCATGAATATTTGTATCGTATTTAGTATAAGGTAGTTCATAAGTAGTTTGTAAGTTTAGGAACTGATGACTCGCAGTTAAGTCCCATAAGGTTTTCAAGCATTTTATTTAATTCAAAATGTTCAAATGTTTGTATAGTCTATGGGACTTAACTACGGAGTCATCAGTCCCTAAACTTACAGACTACTTAGGAACTACTTACGAACTAGGACGGCACAAATATCCATGCCCGAGGGGGGATTCGAACACCCGACCGTAGTGGCCGTGCAGAGCGTGACTGGAGCGCCTTAGTCCTCTCGGCCAACGCTGCCGGCTTTATTTAATTCCCCAGGTCCTGAATAAACATGTGTCGCCTCACACACATGTCAGCAACTGTCAAAGTAAGTAACAGTATTACGTAGACCGGTATTTACTGCCATTTCGACAGTTCTCTTGGATATCTGACATAGCCTGAATACGGCATTAGTGTAATATCGAAACCAGTCGTCAAATGAAACAACATAAACTTTACGGTTGTTGGTGGATACAACAATTATTTGGAATTAAAACTTGAACAGCCGTAACTGGAACTTCATCCATTGAGCATATGCCTATTATTGTCTGCTCTTAGGATGAGGACACTTTCCTTATATGACTCACCAATACCTTTACTTCATTCGATTTTTTAATACAAGAATATTTATGTAATTATTACTTGAAAAGAGAATTTGTTGAAGATTCTTGCCGTTCGTGGTTCATAAATAGTAACAATTATTGAACTGGCTTCTTCTGTATTAGGCAAGAGTTATCCTGCTTTTGATATTTTATTGTCACGTCTGTGTGAGTTTTTCATTTTTAGCTTCTTGTGTGTTGACTTACATGGTACGTTAACTAATGTAGGAATTACCTTCCATCCGGCAACCTACCAGATCAACGTCTGTTTATGTAATGGAACCTGCTTGAGATCGCGCACCTTTTTCCGCACTATAAGCGTACTCCAGTAACCTGCGGCAAACTGTAGACACACTTTTGTAACCGCCAATCCAAATTACGTTCCTTTATTTGTTGGTTTCACTTGCCATATAAGATTATTATCATTTAATGACGGACGCGGTCACTTGCGTAATCGCCAAGATTGTAAGAGGTATTACAGATGACTAATGCTTCCAGTTTCAAGGCAGCCTTGTTTTACTCTTTTCAATTTTTTGGTAACAAATTGAGCTAGATAGGTGTGCGAGATGGTCATAAAAGCTTTTGTAACCTAAAAATGTATCTTTCCACAAATCCGATAATGTGCTAAAAGCGCGAAACTAGTTATTAACTAATGAACAATTAGCAATAGAAACTTCTTTCACGTGGTACCTTCCATACTAGTTTGCTATGTTTCAGATTAACGCTGGTCCCGCTGCCGCCTTGCTGTGCTGTTTCATGGCGCTGTTCACAGAGCACGTATCCATCTGTCGACAACCCACCTCCACGCCGTATAATATCAAACGAAACTTGTAATAACGTAGATTCTACAGTGTAGAATATCTTTTCCTAACGAATTCCCTTGTTACGAAATACGCTGGAGGAAAAAATAATTAAGTTGGGTCTTATTATGTCAGAACAAAGTATGCTTCGACGCTGCACCGAGAGTAGATACCTTTTCGAAATCACTCTGGTACCGCGGTTTTCCTCGAAACCGCTGCGGTGATAGAGTGGAAGGGGTTTGGGGAAGGGGCGAGAGGGGGGGGGGAGGATAAGGAGAATGACGAGGAAAGAGGAGGAGGAGAAGGGGGGGGACCAGCAGTTGGAGAGCACGTGGGCTGCCCGAGGGGTGCGTTTTACGAGCACTGCAGTGGGGGAGGGGTGTTACGTGACGTCTCGCGCTACCAGCCGACGAACTGTGTGGCAGCACTCTCTCACTGTGGTCCCTGACGCTGAGTAGACTGAGGCTAACCGTGTCTCTCTCTCATCTACAGTTCTTTTTACCCGGAAATCATTTGGGGCGAAGTTTTTACTGGTGATTAAATTGTAGCTTCCACGTTGCCCCCCATTATTTACACTTCTATCATACGAGGAGTCGCAGAAATTAACGCCGTGTGATATACAATGTAATTAAATGACTACCGGAGCTGTGTGATTGCTCTACAGCTTTAAAGATTTGCTCATTTCCAAGCGGTATCTATAAATAGTGCGTCTCGGTTGCACAGTGGTAGAGTGCCAGACTACAAATCCAAAGGTCTCGGGTTCGATCCCCGCCAGGTCCTAGGATTTTTATCTGTCACTTTCCACTTCTTTCACCTCTGGCAGTATTGCTCATGTGAAAAATACCGAGTAGCACCGTGGTTCGGAACCCACGTTAAACTGTAGGTCCCCCTATAACTGGCTGGGTAAGTCAGATCGAAGGTCGGAGGAAGGCAACGGCATACCACCTCCAAACAGGACCATGCCTAGTAAAGCACTGTGGTGTTCAAACCAATCTTCGGATTGTTAACTGCTTTACCTTTTTTTTTATCTATAAATAAGCTGTTATCGGTGCATACAACTATATAAAATACATAAAAAGTAATGTTATGCCTTATTGTAGTTTAAATATTATTTATTAATTACATGTTATTATATGCATAGATTGTGTATTATAATATCGATGAGTGTCAGAGATGATTAGTTGAATTATTACAAAGATATTGCTCAAAATGTTCAAATGTTTTTTAAGCTTATGGGACTTAACTGCGGGGTCATCAGTCCCTAAACTTACAAACTACTTATCAACTACCTTATACTAAAGACGGCACAAACATCCATGCCCGAGGGGGAATTTCAGCCCCCGACGGGGAACGGCTCGCGCATCGCAGCATAGCGCCTCAATGCGCTCGGCCGTTCTGCCACGGCAGTAATTTCTCGCCATCATTGGTTACCGTACCTGAGAATATCCTCACACTGGCTTGTGGTTACACGAACTGCTGTGTTACGAAACAATCAGCAGTCCTGGCTGACACTCAGTTATAGGCTATAAACTACACAAGCACTTTCCAATCTACAAAGAAGTATCATAGGTTGAAAATAAGAGCGAATGAAACATCAATTTATTAATTTCAAACGTACGTAACAAAGTATTGAAACTTATTCAATTCAATGAAATTATAAAAACAACAAAGTAATTATGATTTAGAAAATTTTATATATATATACGATGTGGTTCGGACCCCCAAACTTCAGCCCATGAACCTATGACTTTACCGCTGCGCTACGCCGAAACGTATCTCTCATTTCTGTCTCACAGTACACACCCAGTAACAACCCTCAATTGTAGTGTTTGGAGAGCTCGTTTCCCCGAAAATCATGCGAAACTTCTCTAAAAGTAAGCTGATATGTGTGATGTGATACTTGTACATGTGACATTAAATCACTGCTTGTACGAAATGATTCAATAGCGTGTGCTTAGTGCTGGGCATGAGTACATATTTCGTCAACACCGTTGTCCGTCTTGTATTTTGTATTGTTCTAGTGTTTGTAAATCTATCGGACCAAACTCCGTGGTCATTAGTCCCGTAGCTTTCAACCTACTTAAACTAAGGTAAACTAACCTAAGGACAACACACACACACACACACACACACACACACACACACACACACACACCCATGCCCCAGGGAGGACTCGAACCTCCGACGGCGAGCAACCGCGCGCTTCGCAGCGAGGCGCCTTAGACCGCTCGGCTACTCCACCGCGGCTTTGTATTGTTATCAGTAAGTTATAAAACGCAAAATAAAAGAGGTGACACCCCCAGGAAGAGAGCTAGATAAGGAAACAGAATTGAATTAATAAGTTGTTGTGGCAGTTTGGCAACGGGGAACGGTTCAGGCGTGACGTTGAACGCAATGATTGGAGGACCGAGCGAGGTGGCGCAGTGGTAACACACTGGACTCGCAATCGGAGGAAGGTAGTTGAAATCCACCTCCGTCCATCCAAATTTAGGTTTTCCGTGATTTCCATAAGTCACTCCAGGCAGATGCTGGATTGGAAGGAAGCTGCTTCAGCGCGTGAACTCTCAACTAGCAAGTAATTTTAATCAGACTATAGCCACCTTCCTTCAATATTTTGCCTATTTCCTTACCGTTCATTAAGTCTTATTTAGGAACTCCCGTAATATCGTACGTACTCAGTACCTAACAAACTAATTCACCAAGTAACTGACTACAGATGTAAACAGAACAGAATTGAATTATTCTAGCGAAGGAACTCGGACTAATGATCACGATTTTTGGGCATTTCTTCACAGTATCAAGGAGTCCGTCATTAGTATTGCAAATGAGGGCTGGCATTTACGTCGAACATGCGAGACGAAATAGGAGCCGCTATCCATACGCCACTCCTGTCTACCGACAGTCAAGAAACGGAATAGGAATAACGTTACACCGCACCGGACAGCCTAATGATCGGTTCGGTATCCGTGGAAATTTACATTTACCAAGGGCACGCGATATGGAAATTACTCTAGACTGAAGGCCAATCGTGACCAATTCCTCACGAAAACAGAAAGGCCATACCTACGTTGAAACACATCGAATTTCAATCCAGATAACTTAATCTTTACTTACATTTACACAACGTGAATTCGTTTTGGAACATGTAATCACTTGATACAACATTTCACGTATTTTATTTACCTTCAGATACATTCAGTACTTTTCCTGAAATTGACACGAAGTAAATGGTCGATAAAGTAATCGCTAAAACTCAGAGTGAATTTCTATATTGCTACCTCATTCCACAACTCTGCCTTACTCATTTCTACATGGTACATAATAAATAGCATAAAAATGTATTAGGTAGCTGCCATGTTGGAAGATACTTTCAATTTCTTATTTAGCTACTTTTCATACAACTGGCAACATGGAAAGAAGTTTTACCAACCAAAGACAGTGGACTTTTTTTCTAATGTTCAACCAGACTTGTGATTTTTTTTATGCGCAATATTTTTCGCTTCAGTGGAATTACGTCAACGTGAATAGACACACTCGAATATACCCTTTGTAAATATCGACGGAAAGAAAGCAGGAAATGCAGCATCTCTCAATTTCGCATGGTACGTATTACTTTTTTGTCGTTTGATAAATTCCATACTGTTTTTCGGGTGTGTCAGTGTAGACAGTCTGTACTCATATGGATTGCCACACCCACAACTTTATCAAAAGGTTAAAACGCGTATTTTTAACACTATTTGCTGTTTCTTTGGGACCAAATAACAACGACTAGTTCACACAGGATGTTCCGTAAAAGAGATCAGGCAAAAACATAGTATATTATCCTATAGCCGATATAATGTCCTACTTGTCACGGTAATAGCGCATTATCCACTGTCAAGCACTCAATCTGAAATACAACATATGACAAAGTATGTTGAATACTCCTGTAACATTGACGTATATGAGCTATTAACTACAGTTACCTTACTGTACTTCGAAATAGTCACCTTCCATAACAATGCATCGCTAAGTTCTGCGATACATGTCCTGGAAACTTTGCACGACGTCTTCCTTTGAGATGGTGTTCAAAAGCCTCGTCTCGTTTCGTTGGATGTGCGGAATGGAGTCAAATATCTTTCCTTTCAAAGCGAATTTGAGTCGAGAGAATAGTAGTGAGATCCAGCAAGTATGGTGGATGTTCAAGTTCCACGACAGTGCTCGCTATTGAAAAACGATTTTCACGGTCATGAGCGTACGGTAGGGGCTTATGAAAGCATGTTCTATGAGACAGTTTAAAACGTAAAGAAATATTGTTTTCAACGCAAACTTATGTTTTTTTTAATGGATACCCAACATTATTTCTTAAGAAATCAATAGAATGAAAAATCACAAAAACAATGGCGTTCGTTGCCTCGCAATGCATCAGTTACATCCGGAGAAACTGCGAAGCGAAGTTGACGCTTGAAACACATGAAGCGCGCCTCTAGCGCGTGTGCGAAACCAAGCGTGAGTCTCGCTTGAAACTCGGGACGCGTCAACTTAGCTTCGCAGTTTCTCCGGATGTAACTGATGCATTGCGAGGCAACGAACGCCATTCTTTTTGTGATTTTTCATTCTATTGAATTAATTAATTCTATTATTAAGAAATTCTATTATTAAGAAATAATGCTGGGTGTTAAAAAACATAAGTTTGCGTTGAAAATAATATTTCTTTACGTTTTAAACTGTCTCATAGTACTTACTGTTATAAGCCCCTGCCGTACGCTCATGACCGTGAAAGCCGTTTTTCATTATCTCTTGTAGTTTCAGAGATATCTGGGGTGAGAAAGTTGAGTTGTATGTATATGTACAGGGTGAATCTAAATTCGCGCACTCGTGCTTCGCAGCGCGATTCCTCACATGCTAGCAACAAAAAAATGTCTGTCACAAAATTTCGTGCTACGCATATTTCCGGCAGTAAATGGACGTCGAAGACTGAGATGGGTGTATTCCATACTTCAGCGTGTATCAGAATTACACTACTACCGCAATAAACTTCAGAGGATGTGGGAGGTGACTTGAGGAACAAAGTGAGCATAGAAACCCATGCCCGGAAACGTCGTCCAATGACGCTACAGAGCGTTCGAAGTTCCTGGAGCGGATGTCTAGCGGCAGGAGCTGGTGCCTAACTCGGACTCTCCGTAGCGTCGTTTAATGGCGTTTCCGGGCATGGGTTTCCATGCTCGTTTTGTTCCTCAAGACGCCTAATACACCCCTTACAAGTTTGTTGGTGTAATTACGAAATACACTGACGTATGGAACACACAGCCAACTCCGTCTTTGACGTTCATTTACTGCTGAAAATATGCGCAGGATGAAATTTTGTGGGACACATTTTTCATTGCTAGCAGGTGATGAATCGCGCTGCGAAGCCCGAGTGCGCGAATTTAGATTCATCCTACGTAATCTCCTTCAATGACTTCTGCCGTAGTACGTAAGCGACTGTTTTGAGTACCGTAAATTTTTTCCGCCAAATTCATTGATCTCTAAGGTAAAGCAATCAACAATCCGAAGATTGGTTTGAACACCACAGTGCTTTACTAGGCATGGTCCTGTTTGGAGGTGGTATGCCGTTGCCTTCCTCCGACCTTCGAACTGACTTACCCAGCCTACAGTTTAAAGTGGGTTCCGAACCACGGTGCTACTCGGTATTTTTCACATGGGCAATACTGCCAGAGGTGAAAGAAGTGGAAAGTAACAGATAAAAAACCTAGGACCTGGCGGGGATCGAACCCGCGATCTTTGGATTTGTAGTCTGGCACTCTACCACTGTGCAACCGAGGCGATCTCTACCGATGAGAATACGACTTCGGACGGGCACGACTTGGGTGCCGTACGTTCCCCTGGCTAGCGACAGGGAGGAAAGGAGGGAGGCGCATCGCTTCTGAAGAGGAAATTGCGGGGGTGCAGGGAGGAGATGCGTGGTCGTAGGGTGTGGGGGAGGTCACAGATGAGGAAGGGGCGGTGTCAGTGGAAGCCCGCATAGCAGCGCGACCACGCTGTGTGTGTGTGTGTGTGTGTGTGTGTGTGTGTGTGTTTGGAGGGTGGGGGTGGGGTCCGTTTAATTAGCGGCAGTTGCGTGGCGCAGCTCGTTTAACCACCCACCGCAGCGCTCCGATAAGTCGGCCAACTCGTAAAACCGGCGACGCTCATTACCAGGCCGGCCGCGGTGTCCACAGGAGAGCCACCGTCGCTCTCGATGACGATCTTCGCCTCGTGTCGCCGTTACTTATAATAACGCGCTCCCGCAGACGAGGCAGCGAAGCGACGTTAACACGCAACTTCATCGTCGCGATGCTCTTCAACACGACGTACTCTTAAAAACTTACCATCGCCTGACGCAGCAATTTTGTGAACTTAGATTAATTTTGTGAACGTAGGCTTCGTAGAGGAATCTGTCACAATCTTTTTTTTTCCTTCTTTAAAGTTTGTTAAGCTTAAGGGACTTAACTGCGGGGTCATCAGTCCCTGAACTTACAAACTACCTTATACTAAAGACGACACAAACATCCATGCCAGAGGGGGGACCCGAACCTCCGACGGGAACGGCCCCGCGCATCGTAGCATAGCGCCTCAATGCGCTCGCCCAGTCCGCCGCGGCACACACAATCGTTTTACGTGTTGCCTTCCTTTCAGGCGAGTGTTTCGTTCTCGTGACGTACAGTAGTCGCAAAGATACACATTAACGAGATTGAAGCCGAACCCCGCCATCTTATCATCACAAACGTCAAAAAGTTTTTGAATGGTACTTAAACTATGTAAAGAGTATCTACGTTCTAAGTTTTTTGAGGTAATTTAAACTAGTTCATTGCTTATTAGTTGAGCTTAACACATAAATAGTAAAATCGTGCTATAGGCGGAAAAGCCATGTTGTTGTTATTATTGCTGCTAGAGGATTGCCGGCCGCAGTGGCCGAAGAGACTGAGGCGCTCCAGTCACGGTCTGCACTGCCACTACGGTAGGGGGTTCGAATCCTCCCTCGGGCATGGATATTTGTGCCGTCCTTAGGATCAGCTAGTTGATAAGTAGTTTGTAAGTTTAGGGACTGATGACCCCGTAGTTAAGTCCCATACGCTTCACAAACATTTGAACATTTTGCTAGAGAATTAATTAAAACAAGGATAAATTAATAACATGTTGTATTGCTGTTATCTTCCGCCAAGCCTCTTTCCCAGCGCGTCTTCCTTGCGTATGCCGTGACGTTCCGTTATTTGCCTTACGTGGTCCGTCCAAGATCGTCGCGGTGTGCCGCATTTACGTCTGCCTGGTGGTTTACCTTCATAGATTTTCTTCGGCCACCGATGATCTCAGATTATGTCCATACAATTTTAATGATTTTCTTTCAATTCTGTCCATCACCGTTTCACCTGTTTTCATTCTAGCTCTTACTTCACCATTAGAATTTTTGTCGACTCTAGATATTCTGGCACCCCTATGTAAATAATCCATTTCCACAGCTATAAGTCTTCTTTTGAAATCATTGTTTAATATCCATAGTTCTGATATATATATATCACAGCAAAGATTCCACCATTATCTTACCCACTCTTTTCATATTGCTACTAGAGATGTTCTAGTCCCACCAGTAGGAACTCGTATATCATAATACTTTTCTGCCTTGTTATATTCTGTATTTGACTTATGGCTCAATCCATTTATAACTGCTTTGTCACTGATGTGTACTTCGAATTTAGCGTCACTATTCACCACCAAATATTCTGTTTTGGATAGACTTATTTGTAGTCTTCATCTGTAATATTCCTGGTATAGCGTATAGCTGTCGTATCATTAAGTCAAGAACATATTAATCTTGTGCTAAAATCGCTTGATCGTCAGCAAAACTTAATGAAAACCTTTGAAAATATGTCAAGTACCTGTAACGTAACCTCACGTTTAAAGCAGACAGCAGTTTTCATAAGAACACTCATATGAATCAAGACATCCGCTTTATACGACAAATAGTACACGGTACTTACAGGAGTGCTTTTACAGTGAGTTTATTCCTACTTAATATGATTGTTTCATTCTTATACATGTACTTGTTTATACGCCCTTTGATAGTGTGTAATGTGGCGGCAAGTGCAAAAAGTTTAAGATACACCAACCATTCTGCATACTCTATTCCACTGTAGTTAAAGCGGCCGTTCCTCGTCGGGGGCTTCGAGTCCACCCTCGGGCATAGGTGTTTTAGTTGTCTTTAACATAAGTTAATTTAAGTTAGTGTAAGTAGTTTGTAAGTGTAGAGACTAATGACCAACGTAGTTACGTCCCTTAGATTTACAGACATTTGAAAATTTTTTGTAGTTATAAAAGTTTGTGAGTAGCCAGACGTACATAAGCTGTATCGACTACGTCAGTTGGTATATTGATCTGTCTCTTTCGTTCGACGGGCGGTAACATCCTTTAAAATCACGAAATATTCATAAGAAACATTAAAGAATTCTGACGAGTCAGAATATAAGTGCCAGTGTTGTTTGTTTCACTCGCAGAAGCTTAAGCTTTTCTCCTAGGTTCCTCCCCAGCCACCTACTTTAAAATCACGCCGTATTTCTTTTTAAACATCCCATCAACGAGAAACAAATAGTAGATATCTGCAACTGCAGACCACTGAACATGTTTGCCGGCCGCAGTGGCCGAGGTGACTGAGGCGCTCCAGTCACGGTCAGAACGGCCACTACGGTCGGGGGTTCGAATCCCCCCTCGGGCATGGATATTTGTGCCGTCCTAGTTCGTAAGTAGTTCATAAGTAGTTTGTAAGTTTAGGGACTGATGACCCCGTAGTTAAGTCCCATAAGCTTAACAAACATTTGAACATTTTTTTTGAACATGTTTTATATTCAATAAAACGAAAAGCGTCTGATGAAAAAAAGATCGCAACTAATTTGTAGTTGCATAGGTGGACGGAAAATACCCTTCACAAATTTCTCTGTATCAAACCTAGAAGTAAAAAGCCAAGTCTCACTGATTTGACGTTAAAACACTTCGATATTTTTTTAAATAATGATTTGTTTTGAAACATACCTTCCATCACTCGTTCCACCCGTTAAAGGGTCGAATTACGAAAATGCCGAAAGACGTATTTTTAATATTCTAACCAAGAATACAAATATCAATTTTCTTAGTTATAGCATCAAAATTGCCTTAATAACGACATACTTTCAAAAAGCCTTTCATCCCTTATTTCACTCACTTCGTAATGAAATATCGATAAATCGCTTCTTAGACGACGCCTATAGTGTAAGATTAACACCGTCTACAACATTGAAGTTCCTAAGGTTGTTTTCAAGTTGCAATATACAGCCGTAATGTATTTAGAAAAAAAAATCATTATTTCGCCAACATCTGTTCAGTATTTGTATTTATTAGTATCTACCGGTTTCGGCACTGTTTGTCGTCAACATGATATTTAAAAGGTATTGTATATGAATTATTATGTTGATGTATTTGGCATACATGAGCCGCGCGGGAGTAGCCGAGCGGTCTGGAGCGCCACGTTACGGATCGCGCGGCCTCCCGCGTCGGCGATTCGAATCCTCCCTCGGGCATGAATGTACGTGTTGTCCTTACGTTAGTATAACTTAGTTTAAGTAGTCTGTAAGACTAGGGATGATGACCAACGTAGTTTGGTCCCATGGTAGTTTGAAGATTTTAATGGCAGGCAGTGCTGAAACTGGTAGTTGCAAATAAATTAAATCAAAATACTGTTCAGCTGTTGGAGCAAGAATGATTTTCTAAATTTAAAGTTCCTGTCGTCAGTGTTTTGCGATGGACGACGTGAATCAGTGGGTAAATTGCCTGTTATATACAGAAATTAAGAGATTATTTGCGTTGTGAAAAAGGCTAGAGCATTTATTATTTGTGCTACTGGCAAGTATCAGGAACTGATCGCGCGGAACTATTCTAACACGCAGGAAACAAAGAACGGCAAAGACGAACATTTAATTTCTTAATTTCGTTCGTCTTAAACGATGTTTCTAAAAGTCTGCAACTGTGTCGTTCACAATGTAAACAAAGAAAACACCACCAGATTCTAGACAACGAAGGATACACAAGACTTGTAAGTAGAAGATAAAAAAAAAGTACCATTTATAACATAAGTACTGAAATGACATCACATTTATTTGTTCGATTTCCCGATTTGCAGTATCGCATAAAAGCAACCTCGCTGCAAAAGCGACAGAACATCATCGCTCATGGAGACATCACAATTAGTAATAATTACTTTTTTTTTTTTTTTTTTTTTTTTAGGGCGCAAAACTACTTAGGTCATTAGCGCCCAACACTGCCCATAGTAAAGACGAACTGAGTTTAGAACTTACATGGCTTTCGCCATATTTGCACGATGTTTAAAAAGTAAAACTCGGTCAGCAGAATGCGGATCATCAGCTAAAATATCAGACATTTCAAATGGTAAACATAGATCATGACGTAGACGATTAAAAAATCGGACATTGCACCAAAAGGTGGTACACACTAAAAGGTTCATTACAGTGCTCACATAAGGGAGCAGGATCACCATGAAGTAAATACTGGTGGCTATAACGGCAGTGGCTAATACGAAGTCGGGCCAGGACAATCTCCTCTCGGAGAGAGGTTCGAGATGACGTTGACCAAAGATCAGGCACAAGTTTAATGGCTCTCAATTTGTTCCCTGACATGGATGACCAATATAAAAACCAACGTGAGATGATACCCCGGTAGACGCCAGCACGAAGGTCTTCAGAGGTAGTAGAAAAGGTAGACAGCCGAGGGAGGAGAACTGCCTTCTTGGCAGCCGTATCAACAGACTCATTCCCTAACACTCCCACGTGGCCAGGGACCCACAGATACGTCAAAGTAGTACCGCTCGCTGAAAGAGAGGTAAGACAATTGTGGATGCTTTGTACCAGGGGATGGACAGGATATAGCGTAAGGAGGCTCAAAAGAACGCTCAGAGAGTTCGAGCAAATGACACTCTTATTGAGCGAGTTTCAAAATGTTCAAATGTTTGTAAAGCTTATGGGACTTAACTTCAGGGTCATCAGTCCCTAAACTTACAAACTACCTAAAACTAAAGACAGCACAAATATCCATGCCCGAGGGGGGATTCGAACCCCCGACCGTAGTGGCCGTGCAGACCGTGACTGGAGCGCCTCAGTCCCCTCGGCCACCGCGGCCGGCTGAGCGAGTTTCGCCGGACGTATTGGGTGACTTGATATAATGCATACAGCTCAGCTGTAAATATGGAACTCCACTCAGGGAGACGATATTTAAACGAGGCGTTGCCAAGCACAAAGGCACGCTCAACACCTTGGTCTGTCTTTGAGCCATCAGTGTAGATGAACAAATTGTCATCAAATTTGAACCGGAAATTACGTATCTAAACGCACCTCAAGATGAGAATAGATTTTCGAAACACGTCATTCTGAGCATAAAAAACAACCAAGTAACTGCTGCTGTTTTCTTTATTTAAAGTGTGATTTATGCAGCCCGTTTTCTCTCCGGTCCGCCAGTTCAAGCACGATAGCCGTTACACTTCCCGCATCATGTACCACCACCAGCACGTTTCTATTCAAGTGACAACGCATTAGTAGTTGCATAAATTTATTGCCCAACTAGTCGGTCTAGAGCGACACGCGCGCAAGAAAGCGCAAGCACTGCGAGCGGACGGCGCCGTAACTCGTGCGCTGGGAGGCCAGCGCGCTGTCTGTCTAACGAGTCAGCCGGCTGGCACTCGCTCCCTTCTCCCCACGCCGCCTAGTTAACGACCGCGCGCTCGTAAACACGCGGCCTTCTCAAAATACTGGATACGCCGTAGCCACTATGTACCCCAACTGTACCGACACACTTTTGGAGGTTGCTCGGGGAGTATCCGTTACCCAATCACATTAAAGTGACCACCTGTCACCTTTGGAAGCGTGGTCCGAAAAGGGGCGTGCAGGAAATGAAACAGTGAGGTTCTTACAAGGTTCTTGGATGGAGCCTTGCCAACTCTACTGTCGATGCCAGCTGCGCTGGTTTTCTCGGTGTTGGAAGGAAAATCCCGGTTCACATGTCCGACAGATTCTCGATTGGGTTTGAATCCAGCGAGTTTGATGCGGAGGAGAGATTGCGGAAAATTATCTCGGCGCGAACTATTTGACACGTTATTTGCCTCGTCGGCGTAGTGAGTACAGTTGGTCACACGTCCCATTTGCGTTCCCTTCTCAGCTGGGTACAGGTTCTGCAGTGAATGTAGGACACTATGGGAATCGAAGAAAATGAACAGGTTGCCCCGAACACGTCCCTTCTGCTCCGGTGAAAACTGAATTCAATGTTTGTAAACAACAGGTCCAGTAATTCCAGTGTTTAGGATGTCGCACAGAAGTAGTGAGACGCACTCTCTGCATGTGAAAGAAAACATTTGAGAGAGTGAACCATTTGCTAGGACCGTTCTCATTAATCTGAAGAAGAGGTTCGCGAAATGTTTTGTGTGTAGCGTGGTACTGTATGGTTCTGAAACGTAGACAGTCAAATAGAACAAAAAGTTTCCATATATAGCTATGAAAAAGTGTGAAGAAAGTGAAATGTACCAACAAAATGAGTAACGAGGAAGTGCTGACTAGGGTAAGAGAGGAACCGAACTTTATGGAAAAAAATTTCGGTCAGGCACATACTGCATAGGAACTGTCTACTGAAGAGGGTAATGGAGGAGAAAGTAAAAGGAAAAAAGAGGGAGAAGGATTAGTACGTTAACAGGTGCGAGAAAGGAACAAGGTACACAGAAATGGGCCGGCCGCGGTGGCCGAGGGGACTGAGGCGCTCCAGTCACGGTCTGCACGGCCACTACGGTCGGGGGTTCGAATCCCCCCTCGGGCATGGATATTTGTGCCGTCTTTAGTCTTAGCTAGTTCATAAGAAGTTTGTAAGCTTAGGGACTGGCGACCCCATAGTTAAGTCCCATAAGCTTCACAAACATTTGAACATTTGAAGTTCAGTTGATACCTGTGTGAGAACAGATTTACTGAAACTAAGATTCATATATCCATACCGTGGAAAGTGAGACAGATATAAAAGAAAGAAACAAATCGTTGAACTAAAAGTTGAGTGTTTTAATGTTGGAACAAAATCGATGTCGTCTTGCCGGCCGCGGTGGCCGAGGGGACTGAGGCGCTTCAGTTACGGTCTGCACGGCCACTACGGTCGGGGGTTCGAATCCCCCCTCGGGCATGGATATTTGTGCCGTCCTTAGCTGTAGGTAGTTCATAAGTAGTTTGTAAGTTTAGGGATTGATGACCCCGTAGTTAAGTCCCTTAAGCTTAACAAACATTTGAACATTTTTTGATGTCGTCTTTCCATGTGTACGTCACCCCGTGGTGAATATAATGAAGTGGTACGGTGGTGTTCCAAAGAAGCATATCAGAAGCAAGCTAAATTATCTTCATATCGATGTCCCTACGCCCTAGGACGTGGCTGTGTATGATTTTCAGGCAAACACGTGAGTCGGACCAACAGCGAGTAGTTGATTAAATTAGATTAGTTGTTTGTCCCGTAGCTCCATGTTGAGGACATCCTCGTGGATGTGGAACATGTCAATTTTATTTTTACTTTTTTAGAAGCTTATAATAACACTAATAGCGTGACTACAGATACATACGTTATTTACTTCTATTTAAAAATTCGTCATTGGATTAAAAGGCATTGGCCACTAGGAATTCTTTTAGGCTCCCCTTTGAAGCTAAATTTTTTTATTGTTGCTGGTAAATTTTTGAAGTTGTATTTTCCTGAGTAGTGGACCCCTTTTTGAACTACAGAAAGTGCTTTTAAGTCCTTGTGTATATCGTTTTTGTTCCTAGTATTTGATATATGAACTGAGCTGTTTTTTGGGAAAAGGGATATATTATTTATGACAAATTTCATTAACGAATAAATATACTGAGAGGCAGTAGTTAGTATACCCAGTTCTTTGAAGAGCCTTCTACAGGATGTCCGGAAATTTACTCCATAAATAATACGTATTACACGCTTTTAGACTTTGAAAACTTCTGCTTGAAGAGTTACTCCAAAATATCATACCATATGACATTTAGAATGAATGTAAGCAAAGTATGCGAGCTTTTTTATTTTTATGTCTCCTACGTCTGATAACACTCATATTGCAAATACTGATTTGTTAAGTCGTTTCTGCAGTTCTGTGATGTGTTCCTTCTAACTGAATTTATTATCAAGCTGTAATCCCAGGAATTTAATACCGTCAACCTCTTCTATCTGTTGTTCCTTTTGTGCATATGCTGGATGAAAACCTCTTTACATGTTCTGAAATGCACGTAGTGTGCCTTTTCAAAGTTTAATGTCGGTGAGTTGGCTTTACACAATGTATTAATGTTCATGAAAATATCATTAGCACTACATTCTAGAACTATGTTCGAGATGCTATGTACTGCAGTACTTTTATCATCTGAAACTGCTTTTGGCAGTGTAACTGATAAGAGATAATTAACGTACACAAAAAAAGCAGTGGTCCTAAGATGGATCCTTGTGGGACACATGTAATTTCTTTCCAATCGTATGGTGACGGCTCAATTCACTACTCCCTTGCACTGACACCCTTTGTTTCCTGTTAGCTAGGTACGACTTGGTTATCAGCAAAAAGTCGCTGATATCAAACAAGCTTTACAGTAGCCGCATGTTTCCCTACTGAATCTCTCAGAAGCCGGTAGCTGATCCAGTTGGTATCGCGATGAATTTCCCGGAGGCTACAAAATGGAGACGGTATCTGCAGGGGCGGCGCGTTAAGTCCATTACGGCGGCGTGTCTGGAGGGCAGCCACGTGACCCCTGGCCTGTCCATTGTGTGCTAATGCCAGCCAGGTCCCCTACCATTTCGCCACACCCCCCACCGTCGCGCGGACGCCTTTTTCTGTCACCGGCAACTCCCTACAGGAATGTGGCGCCACTACAGTCGATACAATACACGCTCCACTCTGCACAAATTAGTCTTTCACTCATAGCTACGTGCCCGTGCTTCAAGACACAAGTTACCACTACCTGACTCTGGTAAAAACAGAACCCTTTTACTATCACTTCTACCCGAGGGTAAGTCAATTATTATCCGCAAAGTAGTTGTAAAATTTTATTGTAATAAAATACGAAACTTACAAGAACATCATTTTTCGATAGTCTCCTTGCTTTTCAATGCACTTCGTCCATCGCTCTACAAGCTTCCTTATGCCCTCAGCAGTATGCGGACGGCTACTGTCGTGCAACAACACAACACCTTCTGACAGCAATCCTCGGCATGTGCTTCGAATTGCTGGCTTTAGCCTGTCAGTATGCATCTCACTGTAACGTACACTGTTTATTTGTGCCCCTTTCACCATATTGTTCCAGTACAGGACCTCGTGCATCCTAAAAACCGCAAGCATCAGTTTTCCTGCGGACGGTTAGGTCTTGAACTTTTTCTTGCACGGCGAATTTGGATGTTTCCATTCCATACGCTGCCGTTTACTCTCTGGCTCGTAATGATGGATCCATGTTTCGTCACCAGTAATGATTCTGTCTAAGAAGTTGTCCCTTTCGTTACCATAGCGATCCAATTTTTTTTATTTTTTTTATTTTTTTATTTTTTTATTTTATTTATTTATTTATTTATTTATTTTTTTGCAGATGTCGAGGCGCGTTTGCTTATGCAACTGTGTGAGTTGTTTTGGGACCCATGTTGCACAATCTTTACGAAACCCAAGTCTGTTGTGAATAATTTCGTAAGCAGAACCATGACTAATTTGAAGACGATGAGCCACTTCATCAGTCTGTCTAAGAGAATCATTTCACGTGATCGCTCAATGGTATCTTCATTTGTGGCGGTAAACGCTGGTCCGGCTCCTTCATCGTGCGTAACACTCGTGCGACCATTTCGGAATTTTTCAATCCACTCGTACACACTTCGTTGTGGCAAAACACTGCTCCCGTACTGTACTGAAAGTCTTCTATGAATTTCGGCCCCTGATACACCTTCCGCCCAAAAAAAAAAAAACAAAAAAAAAAAAAAAAAAAAAAAAAAAAAAAAAAACGTATCACTGAACGTTGCTCTTCTTTGGTGCAAATAGACAGCGGAGCATCCATGATTAACAGCACGGCAGCGACACGAAACTAACGTAGCAGCTTGAAAATTGCAAAGATATAACAACAAATGAACAGAGAATGCGTCACCAACGAAAAACGACAGTACTACCAACATAAACAAAAATATATCTAAATTGCGAATAATAATTGACTTACCCTCGTACATCTACATATTTACTCTGGAAACACATTCAAATGTCTGTCAGAGGCTTAATCGAACCGCTTTAAACATATTTCTCTACCGTTCCATTCTCTAATAGCGCGCGGCGAAAAGAAAACCATGAATCTTCCATCCGATTTATTTTGTTTTATTACGACGATCATGTCTCCCTATGTGGTTACGTGATCAAAAAGTAGGTTCGCATTTGGAAGAGAAAGTTCATGACAGAAATTTCGCCGAAACAAATAACGCCTTTCTTTTAATGATTTCCACCCCAACTCGTGCATCATTTCCGTGACATACACACTCCTCTGTATCAAGATAATAAAAGACGACCTACCCTTCCCTTAACTTTCTCTACATCCCGGTCAGCCCCACTCGGTGAGGATCTCTCAATACGCAGCAATACGCCAAAATAGGACGGACTATTGTAGTCTGGGCAGTTTCTCTATTGGAATTGTAGCATATTCTCAGTGTTCTGACTATGAAATGTAGCTTTTGGTTCGTTTTCCCTACGATTTTTGTGTATGTTCTTTCCAATTTAAGTTGTTCGTAATAGTAATTCATAGACATTTAGTTGCTTTTATGGTCTGCAGATTTCACTGAATTATCGTGACAATGAAGTTTAACAGACTTGCTTTTAGTGCTCATACGGATAACTTCACACTTTTCATTACTTACGGTGTTTTCGCACCATCCAGATATCTTATCTAACCGTTTTGCAGTTGTTTTTGATCTTCTGTTGACTTTTACTAACCGATAAACGACAGCATCGGCAAACCATCTAACAGAGCTGCTCAGATTGTATCCCAAATCGGAACAATAGGGGTACTATAGCACTTCTCTGGGGAACTCCAGATATCACTTCTGTTTTACTCTATGGCGTTCTGCCAATTACTGCGGAGTCCATTTTGACATAAAATCTTGTATCCAGTTGGACAATTGTGGTGATACCCCCATAAGCACGCAATATCATTAAAAGCAGCTTGTGAGTTACACCAATCCGTTACTTTCAATCTTTGTTACGGTTATTCTTCATTGAAGTAATTATTCCGTGAAATGACAAACAAATGCATCAGTATTGAGAGCACTTCAGTGAGTCTCTCGTGCTTGAAGCCACAACGAAATAAGCCACGAGTTTTGGATCTTCTCTTCGCGTTTCTTGAAATGTTCAAATGTTCAAATTTTTGTAGAGCTTATGGGACTTAACTACGGGGTCATCAGTCCCTAAACTTACAAACTACTTATGAACTAGCTAATACTAAGGACGGCACAAATATCCATGCCCGAGGGGGGATTCGAACCCCTGACCGTGACTGGAGCGCCTCAGTCCCCTCGGTCACCGCGGCCGGCCGCGTTTCTTGCCTTAATGCTAAAGAATGAATCAGTGTTTAGCTTTCTTTTTAATCCACACAATATGTGAAACTAGTGGCGTCGGTTTAGTAAAGAAGCTATTTATTGCATTTGTTTACAGAGTATTACATCTTTCCTACAAAGGGTAATTCGTGGAAGTGAGGGGCGGATTACAGGCTTAAGCTACCCTTGAGACTACTAGCTAGGTACACTATACGCTCCCTGCTCCGGTTGGACACACATCGTTTAAAATATATAAGCCTCCTACCTGCAGCCTATAGCCAGACCCTGCTGACCTAGCCGGCTAAGTCCATCTCCTTTCGCATTCTTTTGTCTCGCTTCCTTTTCCTTGTACTTGGCTTCGTCAGCGCGAAATCCCTTCAACTAGGTCAGTACTTCCCACAGTGGATTCCCCGCCAAACGTTGAGGGCATGAATAAGACATAACACGAGGGGCAGCAATACAGGTTTAGCAATCTCCTGAAACGGTGCCATTGAGCTGGAAAACCCAGAGCTTGTCGTCCAATAGTTCTATTCATTATGAACACAATGGCCTCTAAAATGGTAAATTTCGATGTGTCAAACCTTGTAAAAAAAAAAAAAAAAAAAAAAAAAACGGTTTTGGAAGGATTCAGCAGCGTCTTGAGGTGATGAATCGCTGAGCGCGCTAATTTATGTTTGTGTTTACTGGATGAAAAGATACTGTTATGGGACAAATAATATGAATGCGGACAATGAGGTATTAAATTGCTGTGCGTCCTTCAAATAAGAATTATTTGACGTGTTGTTGCAGCGGTTGTGGTGGTTTCAGATCACGTTCCAACATCCAAACTGTCGATTGCTGCGTATTTTGCTGCTCGTAGAAACGTCTCTCAAGTTTCCTTTCCAGTTCAAGTACACACACACACACACACACACACACACAAATGATGCATCACCAAGATTCTTAGGATTCATGAACCATTACATAAAAATGGAATATATATATACACCGTATATTTCGCAGATAAGACGAGGCCTATAAGACGACCCCCTAGTTACCGTATTTATCCGAATGCTGGCAGCACTTTTTAATCCAGTTATCGGGATCTAAAATACGCCTGCCAATTAGATTCGGAGGCAACGCCTCAGGGAGTTCCGAAAACTGCCGTTAGAGGCCACCATGAGTAGTTTTCACGAGCGGTACACCTGGATTTCACCCTTTGTTGCAGTGTTTGCGATTTTTTTTTAACATTAATTTCTTTCGCCGAGACGACATTAAATCGCGCCGATGCACACATTATGGGGGTGAAAACAGGAAATTGCCCGAGCAGGGTGAAGCTGAGAATTTGTATCTGACGGGAGGCATGCTTAGGTAATCCTTGCAGGTGCGATTATCACTGTGTCCCCCCAGTGGTGTAGGGGTCAGCGCAACTGCCTAGAAAGCAGGAGGCCCGGGTTCGAATCCCGGCTGGGTAACAATTTCAGCTTTGCCCATGCGCAGTTGATGTGATATATTCTGCGAATATGAAAGAATAACAACCGCAGGATCAGAAGTGACGCCTGTTCTTTCGGAACAGACGCCACGTGTATATAAATGGAATTTAATTTACGTTACAATCAGGTAATTCGTGGTGTGTAACTTCCTGGCAGATTAAAATTGTGTGCCGGAACCGGGTCTCGAACCTGGGACCTTTGCCTTTCGCGGGCAAGCGCTCTACCGACAGAGCTTTCCCGACACGACTCACGGAAGTAGAGTTGTGAGGCGGGATCGTGAGTCGTGTCGGGATAGCTCAGTTGGTAGAGCGCTTGCCCGCGAAAGGCAGAGGTCCCAGGTTCGAGTCCCGTTCCGGCACACAAGGTAATTCCTTGTTTGACATTCATTCTGTATTGAAGAGATCGCAGATGTTTTATAATAGTGTGTGTTATATATAAGCGCGAAGGCTGATAATTGTTTTCCGAAACCAATCCATAGGTAAATGTAGCAATAACTAAATCTGGAAAATTAAAGAAATATCTACTTCTTTGGAAATTGTTTATGCACTACGAGCTATGTTAATTAGAATAATAATTTCCTTCTGAGTCGTGCCTGAAATGCTTAACACTCGTTTTACAAAGTAAACTAAAAATAGGATACTGCGTTCCACTTCAGAAAATTACACAAAAAATTTCGTTTCATAATTTACAAGAAAGCCTTATTAACAAAAAGAAAATTAAATTTGTTGCATTTGAGATAACATTGTTTTGTTCAAAATGTTCAAGTCCCTAAACTTACAAACTATTTATGAACTAGCTAACACTAAGGACGGCACAAATACCCATGCCCGAGGGGGGGATTCGAACCCCCGACCGTAGTGGCCGTGGAGACCGCGACTGGCACGCCTCAGTCCCCTCGATCACCGCGGCCGGCTACATTGTTTTGTTACTGTTCGGGAGGAAGAAGTACGGGGAGGGGGGCGCCAGAATATTTTTACTTCACATATTGGAAAAAGGTTGAAAAACACTGCTCTAGCGTACAGCCGTTTGTCTTCTACGACCTCCAATGGCGTACGGTGACTCCTCACAATGCCATCTCAAAGCATGTTGTTGGATCCATCTCCAGCACACTGCACGGTGTCTAGGCGTGAAAGCTCGACCTCGGAATGGACGTCGGGAGTGAGGTTGCCTGTCATGCAGCCTGTTAACTACAGTTTGAGTCCTGTGGCTGCACGACAATCAGTAATCAGCAAGGTGGCGTTCCTCTCAGGGTCGCTCCGTTAGTACCGATCATCAGTGACCAGAGGAAAGTACGTCATCGACAGTTCCTGTATCTCTGCTCTCCTACTCGTCAAAACAACGGTTTAGTTCGAGATGTCTGGATCCTCCTGCCACAAAGTAACAATGCGGTTACGACCGAACTTCGGAATTGACCTTCTAGCTATGGCAGAACTATAGTCAAGACAAACAGTGCACTGCCTGGTGTCACGACTGGAACCGATCGTCCGTCTTATCCACTCGGTCGCATCGACAATGCTCACGGGAGGTTGTTTACATGTTTGTTTGGGTTGAGTCACATATGTGGACAGTGTAAGGAACTGTGTTCTTCATGCAATATTCACAGTCAACATAAGTGAATAAAAGGTTCTTAAGATGTTGATCAGTTTGAGAGAAAATTAAAAATAAATAAATAAATAAATAATAAGGCATGTAGCTGATCAGCTACACTAGGCACTAAACGGTTAAAGGGTTAAACGTCTTCCGCCGAGGAAACAGAACTCGCGAACGGCGTTAGCATGTGTTCGGGTGAGAGGGCAGTATCCCCTGGAGTGGTGTTTAGCGTGACAGCGCAGCTCGGCATTTCCCCTCACGCTAGGTTACGTTCGATGAGCGCGTGCGCTCTATGATTTGCACGTGATCAGCCGCGGCAAGTGGTCCAGGGCCGACGCGCCGTCCTTGCCCTTTGGCGGCGCACTACGCCCTGTCTGCCCCACATCACGTTCACGTTCGCGCTCCCCGCTGCTGCCAGCTTTCACCCACCCGCTGCCGCTCTTCGGATACTGCCTCCACCATCAGTTCAGTCGTCACGAGGAGCAGGAACAGCTGTCAGCCGCTGGCGCTCCTGTCGTGACGCAGGGAGAGCGAGGGGGGAGTTGGAAGCTAGTGGAATCGGAAGATGGTCGAAGAGACTAACATAACAAAAATATAATTTTTGTTTTCCAATCTGGATATGTAAGGAAACAGCTAAGTTATTAAAATTATCACGTAATTGAAGATAATGAAGAAAATCTTGTATTTGTTTTAATGCTAAGCGCATCCAGACAGTAAACGTCCTTATTGTTTTAATGCAGCACAGAAAAACTTGATTGCCAACAGATACAGAAATCTTTGAACTATTATTCGAAAGTGTCACAAAAAGAATTCAGAGTAAGGGCTAAATCGTTGATGTATTTGGTGGATGGTTTGGTATAAAAATTGTTAACATTTTGTTGAGAAGTGTAAATACATTTTCTGAATTATTCCTAGACGAGCTGCAGCACTTTTTAAGACCGCGCCTCACAGAGTTTCCCAGAGGTGCCTCACACAGCATCCCAGGGAGCTACAACACCAAAAGGAAACGCGTTTCGGTTATTTAAAGAGATAAGCAAGAGCTACTTTACTTAATTTCCATAAAATGTACCCCATCGCCGGCCGCGGTAGCCGAGGAGACTGAGGTCACGGACTGCACGGCCACTACGGTCGGGGGTTCGAATCCTCCCTCGGGCATGGATATTTGTGCAGTCTTTAGTATAAGGTAGTCGATAAGTAGTTAGTAAGTTTAGGGACTGATGACCCCGTAGTTAAGTCCCATAAGCTTAACAAACATTTGAACATTTGATTTGTGCCCCATCTCGCACAATATTTGTTGAAGAACATAAACCACTTCCTTTAAAGCAAATCGCCACAAACCACTTACGCTAAGAACAACACAAACACCCATGCCCAAGGGACAACTCGAACCTCCGACGGCGAGCAACCGCGCGCTTCGCAGCAAGCCGCCTAAGAACGCTCGGATACTCTACAGCGGCTAAATCGCCATAGATTCATTTTCATTTATTTTCCGATGACTGTCGACGCAAAGTACAATTAACCTATCCTTTACAATTATAATAAATTAAAATAACGCAAATGTTAGATTTTCATATTTTTTTGTCCACCCCATTTTCTTTTCTTTTTCTTTTTTTTCCGAAATAATAACAATGCTAGGCCCGAGCGGTAGATTCCCAGCTTTATGTCAGGATGAGGCGTGGAACCTAGTCAACCGCCAGAGGATTAGAGTTTGCAAGTTTATTCAGTTGAATACAACATTCCGTGGTGTAGGCGTTAGCTCGGCAGGAGCTAGATCAGCGGGTGACATCTCTCTCAGCGGGTGACGTCTGCTTCGGTCGCGTTAGCTGCCGTCTCGTCGCGACTTCTGGGTGTTGAAGCAAAGACGGCCAGGTGGAGCGCTCTTTCCCTCCTGTGTATGCAGCTGCTTCTGAGTCCATGCTCGGAATCACTGGAGTCGGATGCCGTGGTGACAGTTGACCTCTTGATACCGCTGGCACGGTTAGCCCAGAGTGCTAGCGCGTCGTCAGGATCATTGACCTTTAGGGAACCAAGCAATGAAGGCAGCAACCATATTCAGAATTGTGAAGACGGTAGACAGGGGTTCACTATCTCCCCGAATGATGGTCAGTTCGAAGCGTAGTAGTTGTCTCCGGACTCCATCTCCTAGTTGCGACTAGTGGCTACTAATCTGTACTGCTTTATCTGAGACACAAGCTGAATGCATAGATAAGATCATTGGATCGACGACTACTCTCCTGAGCACCTTCGATTCCAAAGATCAAGTAACTACACTTCTAAAAGCGGGTGTTTATATACAGAAATCGGCTGAAGCTATAGGCGTCCTACTTGTGAGTGCAGCGTTCACCGCTGACGTGTCCTCAGTCTTATCCACTCTTCTGACAAGAGTTACGTGTAGTTAGGTTTACAAGCTGACGAGTAGACGTTCTCTCTCTGTTGGTCGTCTGTCGCAGTCAACAGTCTGCTGACGGTAGTCTCTGAACTCACCGACGCAGCGTCTGCTGTCGTCACGATTGACTGGCGTCGCTTTTACGACAGAGGCGATGACCTGTTTACCCTATCTTCGCTGGCGATCGTTTGAGCAATCTAAGATTTTAACAAGTTTCTCTGTCACAATTTTGTGCTGTAACAATAACAGTAATAATAATAATAATAATAATAATAATAATAATAATAATAATAATTTCGTATGGGTCAGTGACCTGGTGTAAGTCTTTCAACTGGGTGTCGCTTCGATGACTTGCATGTCCTACCCCAGTCATCCATCGGGGAAGTGGGCCTATAGTTTAGTGTGCAACCAGAACCACGTATCGTTTCTGGCGACTCCTCATATCGTTGAGAGATGAAGGCTGGGTTAAAACGCCAATCTGAAAAATGGCGATCAGACCGGGTTTCGAACCAGCAACACCTCGTTTTCCAGTCGAGCACTTTACCCCGATACCAGCTGAATCGACAGATCTACATACATACTCCGCAATCCACCGTAAAGTGCGTGGCGGAGAGTACACTGTACCACTACTAAGCATTTCCTTTCATATTCCACTCCCAAATACAACGAGGGAAAAATGAATATCTATATTCCTCTGTAGGAGACCTAATTTCTCTTATCTTGCATTTGTTGTCTTTACGAGAAACTTAAGTAGGCGGCAGGAATACAGTTCTACATTGAAATTGAAATTCCCGGCCCTCTAAATTTCCTCGACAGAATTTCTCGAAAAGAACGTCACTCCTACAGCGATCCCCAATCGAGTTGCCGGAGCATTTCCGCGACACTCGCGCATTGGTCGAACCTACAATAACGAAACTAGCTGCTCGCCTCTGAACTGCTTCTATGCCTTAAACAGACCTGCTGCGGGTCCGAAACACTTGTGCAATACTCAAGACGTGGTCGTGCAGGCGTTTTATACGCGGTCTCCTTTACAGATGAAGTATATCTTCCCAAAATTATCCCAATAAACCGAAGTCGGCTGTCCGCCTTACAATTTCAAATGTTTGTAGAGCTTATGGGACTTAACTACGGGGTCATCAGTCCATTAACTCACAAACTACTTATGAACTAGGTTATAGTAAAGACGGCACAAACATCGATGCCCGGGGGGGATTCGAACCACCGACCGCAGCGGCCGTGCAGACCGTGACTGGCACACCGCAGACCGCTCGGCGACTGCGGCATACATGTTCGCAATCTGCAATGTTACGCCCAGATATTTGAATGATGCGACTGAATCAAGAAGCTCACCAGTTATGCTGTATTCGAACATTGCAGCATTGTTTTGCCTACTCATGCGCATCACCTTATATTTTTCTACATTTAGAGCTAGCTGCCATTCTTCGCACCAACTAGAAATTTTGTCTAACGAAGAAAGTACATGGGCTCTAACAGACGTTTGCTTGCAGGATCTCTACGTGCATCTTCATGTGCTGGTGGGTGTCGTTTTTCTGCAATACTCTGCGATCATGCTCTAGATAGCACTGTAGATGTAATTGTAGACGCCATACGTAATGCAGATATCTTAACTATAACTTATGTAATAATCGTCGTTCATGTTCTCTAGCGACTTGTCATCCAAAGCCGTGATGATAGTTGCAACTTTAACCTTCTCCTCGGAAGACTGTTGGTATTCACTGCCACTGCTTCCATCGCCTCTTCCCGAAGTTACCGTAGCACTAGCACTTGCAATGAGCTGTTCATTATCATCCTTATTATCATCATTATGTGTTAGTGTTACAACAGTATCTAACTTATGCTCATATTTCTGTACCATAACAGATACGAGAAAACACGCGAATGATTCATCTTCTACATTAATACCATCTTCACGAAGAAGGGTTCTTCGTAACTTCCTCTCAACCAATCGCAATACATCAGCAGGATTGATTAGCAATCGCCGCCCCATCTGACGCTTCACCACACAAATGTCACAAAACGCAACTTCGGAGACACACTACACCGTCCCTACTGGCGAACCGACGGGTCAAAGTGCAATGCGGCATGGCACACGTAGAGGCCTATAAAGGACAAAAAAAAAAGTTCAAATGTTTGTTAAGCTTATGGGACTGAACTACGGGGTCATCAGTCCCTAAACATACAAACTACTTATGAACTACTTACGAACTAGGACGGCACAATTATCCATGCCCGAGGGGGGATTCGAACCCCCGACCGTAGTGGCCGTGCTGACCGTGACTGGAGCGCCTCAGTCTCCTCGGCCACCGCGGCCGGCCCCACCCCTCCCCACTAACGATAGGATCATTGCCCGTCACTGGCATATTATATATATACACATGTGGCGTCTGTTCCGAAAGAACGGACGTCACTTCTGATCCTGCAGTTGTTATTATTATTTAATATTCATAGAATATATGACATCAACTGCGATTGGGCAAAGCTGAAAATGTGTACCCAGCTGGGATTCGAACCCGGGTCTCCTGCTTTCTAGGCAGTTGCGCTGTGGGCAGAGCGAAGCTGGGAATTTGTATCTGACGGGAGGCGTGCCTAGGTAGTCCTCGCAGGAGCGGTGATCACTGTGTCCCAAGTGGTGTAGGGGTCAGCGCAACTGCCTAGAAAGCAGGAGACCCGGGTTCTAATCCCAGCTGGGTACACATTTTCAGCTTTGCCCAAACGCAGTTGATGTCATATATTCTATGAATGTTAAATGATAATGGGGTAAACAACAAAAGTTGGTGCGTTGCTTGCCTTTTCAAACTCCGCCAGCTCGCTTAGCTTGCCGACAGTTAGCTCCGAAACACAGAGTAGGTAAGAGGCAGGAATTCGGCTCTGCGGCCGATGCCCTGTTATTGGGCGTCGTGTTGACAGGGCGGCAGGTATCGTTTCCGGCGCCGGCCGCGTGGGCGCCGCGCCGCCCCGCCCTGCGCCGCCCACGGCTCTGCCAGGCCACGATCCGGTCTGCCGCCCACGCAGACACACTACGCATACTCGCCTCTACTGTGCGACCTGCGGTTTCCGCTCCGCCGCTCTGCGGGCTGCATACCTCGCCGCCGGCAGGCGCGTTCTGCGGCTGGCGTCGCGCTGTTATTGCGAATGCCTGCTTGATTGACCTCCACCGCTGCGCTACACTTGCCGCCCAATCTCCAAACCGCAACGGGGCAACACATTCTACATTCGCGCACAATTGTCGGAAAATCATCTTCACTCGTACCAAACATTCCTTCAGGGTAAGTTGACAATCTCCGCAGTAACTGGTCGGAGTGGCACGAATGGGTCGGTCCGATGCTGGGGCTGCCAACTGGGGTCAAGTGGCGAGGGGAGGCAGTATCGGCTGCTGCCGCAGTGCCTGAACTGTTACCTCTAACAGTGTGATACAGTAACACGCCGCGGCGGATTAGCCGTGCGTACTGGGGCGCCGGGCTGCGGTGTGCGCGGCCGTTAGCCGTCTGGTTGGTTGGTTGGGTGTTTAAAGGGGACTAAACTACCGGATCATCAGTCCCCTGTTCCCAGCTATCACAGGTTTCGTGTATCTTTAAAAATAAGCACCCTGCAACCAGTACACAAGACATACGGAAGACAGTGTTGGTCATAATTACAACATAAAAGAAAAATGAACCACAATAGAAGTGGAACAAATAATCAACTATACTTAAAACCACAGCAGATGTTGTTGGCTGGCTGATCACTAGGATAATAATGGATGAGCCAGCCATTCTGCACATACTACAACTGCCAGTCGGAAATAGGACTGACAAGACAAAAGTGACACAGATTAAAACCATAAGCGGTGTATGCCTGAAGATCAGGCATATAAACCCACCATTAAAGCTTATGATAAAATCCAGCTGCGCGAATAAAACCTAAAACACAGTCAGCCATGGAGGCGTCGTCAGCTAAAATCAAAGAAAGCGCAGTAGGCAGGTTAAAAGATCGCCGCAATGCAGCTAAAAGTGGACAGTCCACCAAGATGTGGACCACAGTCAGCAGAGCGCCACAACGGCAGTTTGGCGGGTCCTCTCGACGTAAGAGATGGCCGTGCGTGAGCCATATATGGCCTATACGCAGGCGACAGAGGATGACTGAGTCCCTTCGAGATGGCCTAAGAGACGTTTTCCAAGCTGCTGTCGAAGACTTGATCGCACGGAGCTTGTTGGGCGTGCTCAGTGTCAACTATTCTGAGTTCCAGGCCATGGATATCTTGTGGCACAGACCCAAACGGATGTCCCTCTCTGGGGTACCAATATCCAGACACTGCGAGGCGATGGCCTGCTTGGCCAGCTGATCAGCTCGTTCATTCCCTGGAATGCCTATGTGGCCCGGGGTCCAGACGAAAGCCACCGAACGGCCAGACACGCCGAGACTGAACACAGACTTTAGCCGTCTGGGGTTCCAGTCCTTAGCTTATACATATTTCTTCGTTTTTTGGCCTCGTTTTCCGCAGTTGCAGTTATACAATTTGTATACGTTATGGGACCGTCTTTTGCAACTGTAAATTAGTCTACTTTAGACCAGACGCGTTTCGCTTTATTCTAAAGCATCTTCAGTGGTCAGCTGTACAAGAAATGGTTTGTATTACATTATTTGTTTGAGTTTTTACTAAATTCGATCGGTAACAGTTCTCATACAATTGGATTGTTTTGATTCCGAATAAATTGGACTATTAATGTTACTCACGAATTTTTTATGTTTTCGTCTTCATGTGTGGTTTGTAGCACATTGTCACTTGCTGTCAGCCGCGGCGGAGTAGCCGAGCGGTCTAAAGCGTCTCGCTGCGGAGCTCGCGGTTGCTCGCCGTGGAGGTTCGAGTCCTCCCTGGGGCGTGTGTGTGTGTGTGTGTGTGTGTGTGTGTGTGTGTGTGTGTTTGTCCTTAGGTTAGTTTACCTAGGTTTAATTAGTATGTAAGCTACGGACTGATGACCACGCAGTTTGGTGCGATAGATTTATAGACATCTGAACATTTGAACTTCCTGTCATTGCTTATATTTAACTATTTACACTCTTTTAAAGTAACATTTCTTACGAACGTTTTTGAAAAATAGCCATTTCTGTGGCCTGGCAGGCTCTATTGGTGAACATATTGAGCATTTCCTGTAAAAACATCATTGTTATGGTAATTATTGCTTTTCTGATCAGATGAAGCGCCATCTGTCGGTCTTTTTTGAACTTTCTTTTTCTTCTAATAAAAGCATGTGTGTCAATTTTTGCCTTTCGATGTACATTATTCCGTGATTTATTAAGTTTTCAAACTTATACTGACTTTCTGATCACCCGTTATATAGAGAATAGGTTCTTCCACACTTCGCTAGGCACTCTTGCGAATACTTTCATCTCGAGCTCGTAGTTTACTACGCGATGATTGCGATGCGATTGTGACGGAGGTGGGGGTTAATACAGGCAGCCTGTAGTTGCGCTAGAGTGCCTGTTGTGACGACCAAACCCAACTGGGAGGGGAAAAAAAAAAAAAGAAAAAACAGCCGACACCGGTAAATCCAGTGCCGCATGTCGCCAAGGCTGCGAGCCAAACACCAGCCGTCCTCCAGAGAGCTGGTCACGTGATCTAGTCCGTGGCGTCACCGCCTGTTGCGTACGCCGTTTTATCTAATCACTGCCCTGCTGCTATGCACAGATCCTACGTCGAAAATCACAATTTCTCTTACTGCAGTAGATGGACCAAATCTCAAAGGTGACGTAATTAGCTGTACACAGGCACCATCACGCAGCAATACGGAGCTTTTCCTAAGTTCTTTATTAAAGCAACACTGGATTTAATAAAACAGACCGCTTTCATTTAACAAATTAATTTTAATTGGTATTTACATATACCGGGGATGCTTAGGTTCGTACGGTTGTTCACTGGTTATTCAATTGCTTCCCTTGTCTGCAGTTTGATGGTTACGGAAATAAGATATGTTGTTACCATTAATTTTCGCGGTGTTCAAAGCTGATCGCTTATCAGTACAGGGCCTCATGAGGAGAAAAACACTTCGGACACATCTAACTCTTAGTTCAATCGAGGATCTAGAATTGCAGAAGTCACGAGAACGATTTATGGTATGCACGACAGGGAATATTTTGCCGAGGGCAAAAGTTGTATGATGCACCACGTCCTGAATGACCTCAATTTTGAAAAATCCATCTACATCAGGTGGTTCACAATACTATTCGGCAAATAATTTGGGAAGCAACTGAAATTATGCAATGTAATCACTAATCACTCGATTATTATGCAATATTTTAATTCAGTAACAGCCGTGCAGAAATTGCGTGCACGGAACCATGTATGTTCTGAAAAAAGGGAGAAATACAACGGTTTAAAGAGCCCCCAACGGCGTGCTCATTAGAGAAAGGACACGTATTAAGCGACACCAACTAAACCTATATTCGCTCACCTGGTACAATTTGGCTTGTAGGGACATTGTAGTAAGAGATGAGAATAGTACTTATGTGTAAACATAAGAGACGGATGGATGGCTCAACCGATGCAAAAAAAAAATGAGCACCGAGCGAAGGATAGGGCACGTCCTCTTGGTGGAACCAAAGTGGCATTCTTCAATCAACAACTGCTACCAAAAGTTTGAAAGGCGATTAGCTCTTACTGTTGAAACAGAAGGTCTGGGAAACCGACGTTGTAACGTAGGAAATGCGCGAACGTCTATACCAATTTAATATTCTTTAGAAAACATTATGGAGTCTCGGCGATCTGACTGATTAATTATCACACAGACAGCTCCGACTCAGCACAACTGGTGATCTACACTATGCTTGCAGTGATCTGAAGATGGACATTTAAATGGCTGAAACCCGTCATTCTGAAATAAATTTGCGATCCAGACTGACTTTCGTAAGAATTCAATATTCGGCAGCGGAAAAAAGCAACATCCACAAGTGACAGATTGTTCATTATTTTATGAATATACGATAACGAATTGAAATCAATGCAGAAGCGGTGGAGTGGCCAAGCGTTCTAAGGCGCACGTCCTGAGGCTCAGGCGAGAACCCCACACTGCTCAGGACGTGCGCTAGCCGCGCGTTTCGCGTATTTCAAGCGTCACATTCGCGTCGCAATATTTCGGGATGTAATTGGAATACTGCGATGCAATCAACGCCATTGTTTATGTGATTTGTCATGCTATGCTTTGCTGAAGAAAAAATATAGGGTGTCCATTTAAAAAAATATAAGTTTTTTTAACACAAACACATTTGCTTTCGTTTTAGAATGTTTCCAAATATGTACATTCATGGGCCCCAGTTGTACATTGATACCGGTGAAAGTCGTTTTCCAATAGCTGTTATTGTTCCAGAGATATTTTGGGTGGACAAGATAGCTGGGACGCCCTGTATATATATGTGGCGTCTATTTAGAAAGAACAGACGTCACTTCTGATCCTGCAGTTATTCTTTCATATTCACACAATATATGACTTAGTTGGGAGGGGTGAGCAAGTTTGGAGCCCTTCTCTTATGGGAATTAGTACATAGTGACTACGAATTTGCGTACTGTGGGCAGGGTAGAGCTGAAAATTCAACTGCAGGATCAGAAGTGACGTCTGTTCTTTCGAAATAGCATTGAAATCAGAGGTTCATTTTTTGTTGTCTGCTAGAACTGCAACTTTATCTGAAAATATAACCGAAAACTGGACGATATCAGAAACTACGTAATTGGGGTCGGTGTGGGAAACGTGTACAGGATGACCAGCCAGTCTAAAATAGTTTAGGAAAAAATTCAAAATTTTATTTCAAAACTTCGCCAAAGTTTTACAAGTGATCTTCCACTGCGACATACGCCTTTACAACGTGACCAAACCTGTCCACCTTGCAGGACAGAGCCGGCCAGAACCAGTATTGAATGCTGATTCTAAAATCACGCCACCCTTCTGGCGTCCGTGCTGAAACTACTGACGTTTCCATGCTACCGTGGAGCCAACAGCAGACACCCACGTTTGATCACGTGTGCTACTGCTGCAGGACGCAGAGGTGCGAGAATCAGTTCCTTCGCGCTCTTCAGTTTTGAGTTCTCGTACAGAACAGACGCACTCCGAGGCTCATCGTCTGTGCGGGGCGAACGGCCGCATGCCGTCCGCTCCCGCATAGCGGCTGTTCGGCATCAGCCACCAACTGTGTGAACCATAACCATTATCGTAACCATTACCTTTTCCGTTTCCTAATCCGTTTAGACTGGCATTCATTCATTGCATCCGGCCCCGGGGCGAATCCCGCCATATATCCCGTATTTCAGAATATACCACATATTAACTTGCATCCTATCTTTTATTTGCCATTCAGCCACCGTTTCCTAGGGCGCCCAGAAGCCTTCACCGCTCCGCCTTCCATCCTGACAATGCTTCCAACCCATTTTATTTATGCAGCACTGGGATGGGTTGTATAATTTTCCTATCATCCGTGAGGTAAAGATTAAGCCCTGTACACTAGCACTGGAGAAGTGTCAATCCATTACAAAGCGTCATCGGTGGCAGTGACGTAACGAGCAGCGAACTGGCAAACCGGCGCAAACAGTGGGCTGTATCCAGAGGCCGGTCAGCGTTTGCCGGTGTTGGCCTGTATCCAGAGGCCGCGTGTTAAGCCGGTTATTGACGGCAGCGGCCGTCACTGGCGCTTTACGCTCGCAAGTCTGCCGGCAGGGCCTTATCGACTCTGCCGACGCCGCGCCGCCTCCACGCCGTATTTTACGGCAAACGTACGCTGGCGGCTGACAAATTACATTTGTCCCGAAAAATTACTGCGCCTCGAGTGCACTTAACAAGGTGTGCCACTGCAACATCAAGTCCACTTACTCGTTTTACATACCGAAACGCGTATTTCTTGCTGCAGTCTATACAGGCTGATTTTTAGTCCACCCTGTATAAATTCTCGGGATACATTGTGCGAGTATACGGAACAAAAATGGTATATATAATATATAAAGCAGTGTATCCGTATATTTGTACGTGTTGCATCAAATCTACAGTTTTGTTCCAATCTTCATGAAATTTTATACACGTAAGCTCCAATCCATGAGGACGGTCGCCGTAAGTGTAAGAATCACGTACGATATATAGTTCACGAGATATGACGTCATAAACAATGAGATGCGCGAAAAACTGCTGCATTTTGCGACAATGCTGCTCATTTTCTCCTAAACCATTGGACCGATTTTAACCAAATTTGGTACACACATTCATTACCGTGAGGTAACAACTGCTGCACGGTCAAGAATCACATACGGCACATGGTTCAGACGATATTACGTCATAACCAATAGAAATCGAAAAAATGCCATATAATGCGGCCAGACTTTCGGAATACACTGTATGAGAATGACAGTACTTAGCGACTTGCAACAAACTTTAAACATAATTTCAAACCCTTATTAAACTATTTTTGGCAGGCAACCATAGTAAAATGATGAAAGGAAAAAAGTTTTTCGCTTACTACTTTTCCGCTGTATATGGAGTCAAAGTACGGCTTTCTGTATGACGTTACAATTTATAATTTCTATACTACAAATTAAAGCCGCAGGAAATTTTACGGACAGTATATACACATACAGCTGAATGTATCTTCGAAATTGTGTCACAGTACGACACGTAGTTCATGAGATATGAGCACATAAACAGTAACGTTTATGGAAAATCGCCCCATCACGCATCGAGTTTTAATCTATTATTTCTTTACTACTAATTGTACTCCCAAGACATTTTACAGACATACAGCATTTATACAAATGAAAACATACCTGACAAATTTTACAATTGTACAACATATAACTCGATAAACACGAATCGTACGCATTTTATGTAATTTGTATTTTGATTAGTATCTTTGTTGTTTTGGATACGGCACTTAAAATTGTGTACATTATGCGAGACGGACAGAGAGAGAATAGATAGGAGAAGTACTATCTCAAGGCAAGAATAAATAAATAAATACCCGGGCAAAGCCGGGTTTTCAGCTAGCAGTTTATATACAGGCTGGTCGGAAACTCCCGTTACAAGCTTCTAGTGCTTACAGCCGGCCGCGGTGGCCGAGGAGACTGAGGCGCTGCAGTCACGGTCTGCACGGCCACTACGGCCGGGGGTTCGAATCCCCCCTCGGGCATGGATATTTGTGCCTTCCTAGTTCGTAAGTAGTTCATAAGTAGTTTGTAAGTTTAGGGACTGATGACCCCATAGTTAAGTCCCATAGACTATACAAACATTTGAACATTTAGTAGTTATAGACGGTAATGAGTACATAATATTGAATAGGAACCTATGTCCGGATACGTATCGTTCTACGACAGTTTAAATTCAGATGTGTAACTCGTTAATGTCTGCTGAGGGACAGAGAAAATAATTCCCATTACGCTGTAATTGGTCCTATGGTTGTTGCCTATATAAATGGTTTGTTTTTTGTAATAAAATTTAGTTGGTGGTCGCTACATCGAGCCGCTGTTGTAATGCATCAATACATTGCGGCTGGAGCCGTGGATGCTGGGTTCTTGTTGTTGTCGTCGTCGTCGTCGTCGACTAATGAAAACCATGAACTGTAAATTGTAATGAAAATTCGTAGGTAATAACGGAACGATTCAGCATTCTTTTCAAATTGATTGCAACAATTGTACTGGGTTACGCCTGACTACATTCCTCAATTAGGAATGAATGAGATAGTCATGTGAATTGAAACCGTCGTGGAACGGAGACGATACGTTTCCGTACATGGGTTCCTAATCAAAATGTTATGTACTCACTACCATATACAAGTCCTAGAAGTTTGTAAGCCGGCCGCGGTGACCGCGGGGACTGAGGCACCCCAGTCGCGGTCTGCATGGCCACTACGGTCGGGGGTTCGAGTCCCCCCTCGGGCATGGATATTTGTGCCGTCTTTAGTATTAGCTGGTTCATAAGTAGTTTGTAAGTTTAGGGACTGATAACCACGCAGTTAAGTCCCTTAAGCTTAAGAAACATTTGAACATTTTTTGAAGTTTGTAACGGGAATTTCCGACCACCCCGTAGGTTAAGTGACCGTCTTTTGCAACTGTAAATTAGTCTACTTCAGACCAAACCAGAAAGCAAGAAAGAACCAGGAACATTAAGAAAACAAAAAAGGAAAAATAAAAACATTTTTGTAGCACACAGACGCGAACCGTATCAGATTTTAACTTCTACACCGCAGACTGCGACGCTACCAACTACGCTATTTCCGCACTTCTTCCGCCATTGCAGTTTTCAGGTATACTGAACATTTAAAACATGTTGTGATAGATATATACCTTTTAACATAGCATCATAAAGACGCTCCTGTGATAGAATGGCGTTATAGCGTAACAAAGGAACAATATTCTTTCATGGTATACAAATTACGAGGCGCGTCCAGAAAGTAAGTTCCGTTTCAACTTGTCTCCGCTGCAGCGCTGCGATTGCAGTTCCGCACATGTGCTGTAGACGATGTGTATCAATGAGAAGAACGTGCGCCATTTGGAGATTTACGTACGCTTTGTTGTGCTTGTTTGAAATGTCGGCGTTGATTGAAAATCCCGCCGCCTGTGAAATCAGGTCGGTGATTCGGTTTCTGAATGCGAGGAAAGTGAAACGAAGTGAAATTTATCGGCAAATTTGCGATGTTTACGGACCAAATGCGATGAGTGATTCTATGGTGAGAAGATGGGTCCCACAGTTCAATGGCGGGCGTAGTGATGTGCACGATGAAGAACGAAGTGGGCGTGTACCTTTGGTTACAGAAGAACTGGTTCACGCGACTTTCATCTGTTCTTACATCTCAAGTGTTTCCTTGGCGGTCATCACTTCACCAATGACGACGAGCTGAAAGAAGCAGTTTCCAACTGGTTGAAGACACAGGCGGCAGATTTCTATGAAGAAGGTATACAAAACGTGGTGTCACGCTATGACAAATGCCTGCAAAATTTCGGCAGTTAAGTGGAAAAGTAGTTTAAGAGTTGTAGAATTAAGTGCAATAAAAATTTCTTCTGTATCTGTGTACAATTTCATTTTATTACCAAACGGAATTTACTTTCTGGACGCGCCTCGTTTATCACTGACACACGTTAAATACGATGACCTTTAATGCTATGAAAATGTAGTTACCGGTTATTTATGGAAAATGAACTGAAACGACGCGTTTTGAAAAGTTCCTCAGTTTTCTGGCACAATTTTTATTCATACATGGGACGCTACAACGAAAGAAGGCACGAAATATGGAGTTCCGTTTGCAATATGGCGGCTCAAAAGTTCTGCTTGTCACGTGAAAACCAGGCCGCTTCTCAATGGCCATGTTCCACTCCACGAAGCAAAAATCTAACATGCTGTATCCTTCATTCCACGCTTCTCATGGCAGTGGGACGTGGTATTCCACGCTGCGGCGTCACCACTTCCTCCTCCACGTGCGTTTCCACGTCCCGTGAGAGGACGGCTGAAGCCCTATTTCTTAGACACTTACCGAATCCAGGTAACAACATTACAAAATAAATTGAGGTTATTAATCGAGATAAAAAGCATACTATATTTTAAGTTGCAACAAATCACGCACAGTGTGCAAAATTTTAGATCAGATGAGTCCATCGCGGACGAACATCTTGATAAGGGATTTTTATAAAGATGAGACACTCTTCGTAGGCAATTCACAGGTCTGGCGCAGTACAGTGAGACGGCCCTGGAGGTGTCTGCTTGGTGTGCAGAGGTCGTTGACCCGTGGCGGGCTGCACGGCCTGCAATTAGCTCATCACTGCCAATTGTGACTCCGCGAGGGCGGCGCCGGCTATTTCTGTACCTTGCCCTCACTCTCCAAGAAAGAGTACACAACAGAATTCCACATCCTTACGACGACAACCAATAGCATATGATATTGCAATTATGGGCTCGTGAGAACTTGCGAATTTATGGGACATATCCTTGTGGCATCAAAACATATATCTACTTTATCAATTAGTCTTGTGTAGTTCGCGAACGAACTAGTTCGGAAGAGCGCTCCCACAGGCGAACTAGTTCGCAGATCCCTCGCCTCTTAGTTCGTCCGCTCCTTTTTCGAAGACTGACGGGGAACAGCGAGAGGACGCGAGAGAGTGCAGAATCGCGTGATTCCCTTCTGCCAGTTACCTTCATTTCCAGCTGAGACGCAGCTCAGCTGGAGTTTCATAGTTCACTGCCACAAGAAATCTATTATAAAAATAAAGTACTACGAGTACTCTGTATGCAAAGTAGTTGAATACCATTGTATCACCCATTCGTGTAAATAACTGGTTTATTTGTCTAATGGCCGGTTTCCGAAACAGTAGTTACCTGTCCCGTTATAGTTATCTGTGGGTTACCTGACCGTTAAGTACAAAATGGGTTTCCGAAACAACAGTTACCGTCACAGCCGTAGTTACCGGTCCGTTAAAGATAAATGCGCGTTCCCCTGGGGTTACCTACGCGTTAACTTTAGTTTTAACTATATCCGCTACGTAGCGCTAGCGGTCTTCCAAACTCAAGTTATTCAACAGTTGTTATTGTTTTTGTTTTTATGGCTGGCTTCCGTGTAATTCTCGTACAATTTTACAACTGTTGAAGCTGAAGAATGGAAGTTCTTTCCTCCTCCTCGTCGTCTTCTTCTTCTTCTTCTTCTTCTTCTGATGCTACGAACAGTTCTTCAGAAGAGGAAAACTTAACTGTACTCGGCGCTGTCGCAAGACCACGACGCGTTTTTCGCGTTAGAACTCAACCATTTGATCTATATAATGAGAGCGAGTTTCATATGCGTTTCAGACTGAAAAAACTAACTGTCCTGAGGTTATTGCAACGAATTGGACATAATTTCGAACCGATTACTAACAGAAATCATTCAATAAGTTCCATGAATCAACTTTTAGTGACTCTGAGATTTCTGGCAACTGGTGCATTTCAAATTTTATTAGGTGACGACATGCATATTCATAAATCGACTACTTGTCGTATTATAAGTAAAGTGATACCGCAAACTGCAGCTTTGCACAATGCATACATATTGATGCCACAGAATACAACAGAAATTGCTGAACTAAAAAATTCTTTTCACGCGATAGCCAGATTCCCATCAGTGATAGGCTGCATAGATTGTACCCATGTCAGAATCATGTCCGCAGGTGGTGAAAACGCTGAACAATATAGAAACAGGAAAGGGTATTTTCATACAATGTCCAGGCAGTTTGTGATGCGAACTTACGCATAATGAACATAGATGCACGCTGGCCAGGATCAACACACGACAGCAGCATTTTTAGAGAGAATTTACGAACTGTTTCTTGCTTGCTGATAGTGCATATCAACAAAAGAATTTCATTTTAACCCCCTTTCTACACCCTCAAAACGTTGAAGAAAACGCTATAATAGTGCACATATAAGAACACGAAATTGCATAGAGAGATGCTTCGGTGTTTTAAAAAGATTTCCTGTTTTGTTTTTGGGGTTTCGTACTAAAAAAGAGACAACTTTGGCACCTCCGTGAACCTGGCACCCGACTTAAAGAAATTGTTTTTTACTTCATACTACCTTAAAGAGCTTCGTTTGTAGTGGATTGTAGTGCAAAATTTTTCGTTTGTAGTTTTTCGGAAAAAAAGTTATGGGTTAATCAAAAAATAGCCAGCACCCCACTTTTAAGAAATTAAATTCTAATGGATGATATGGGTAGGGAATCGTTTGTAGTGGTTTGTAGTGAACGAATTTTCATTTGTAGTAACTTGAATATCCCACAAAACGTGTTCAAAATGGAAGGCGCGAGGCCCATACTGCTGTCCACGGCACCCACTGGCAGCACCCCACTTTCAAGAAATTTATTTCTAATGGATGATATGTGTAGGAAATAGTGTGTAGAGGTTTGTAGTGAACGAATTTTCGTTTGTAGTAACTTGTATATCCCACAAAACGTGTTCAAAATGGAAGGCGCGAGGCCCATACTGCTGTCCACGGCACCAACTGGCAGCACCCCACTTTCGAGAAATTTAATTCTCATGGATGATATGTGTAGGAAATAGTGTGTAGAGGTATGTAGTGAACGAATTTTCGTTTGTAGTAACTTGTATATCCCACAAAACGTGTTCAAAATGGAGAGCGAGGCCCATACTGCTGTGCACGGCACCCACTGGCAAAACCCCACTTTCAAGAAATTTATTTCTAATGGATGATATGTGTAGGAAATAGTGTGTAGACGTTTGTAGTGAACGAATTTTCGTTTGTAGTAACTTGTATATCCCACAAAACGTGTTCAAAATGGAAGGCGCGAGGCCCATACTGCTGTCCACGGCACCCACTGGCAGCACCCCACTTTCAAGAAATTTATTTCTAATGGATGATATGTGTAGGAAATAGTGTGTAGAGGTTTGTAGTGAACGAATTTTCGTTTGTAGTAACTTGTATATCCCACAAAACGTGTTCAAAATGGAAGGCGCGAGGCCCATACTGCTGTGCACGGCACCCACTGGCAGCACCCCACTTTCAAGAAATTTAATTCTAAGGGATGATATGTGTAGGAAATAGTGTGTAGAGGTTTGTAGTGAACGAATTTTCGTTTGTAGTAACTTGTATATCCCACAAAACGTGTTCAAAATGGAAGGCGCGAGGCCCATACTGCTGTGCACGGCACCCACTGGCAGCACCCCACTTTCAAGAAATTTAATTCTAAGGGATGATATGTGTAGGAAATAGTGTGTAGAGGTTTGTAGTGAACGAATTTTCGTTTGTAGTAACTTGTATATCCCACAAAACGTGTTCAAAATGGAAGGCGCGAGGCCCATACTGCTGTCCACGGCACCCACTGGCAGCACCCCACTTTCAAGAAATTTATTTCTAAGTGATGATATGTGTATGAAATAGTGTGTAGAGGTTTGTAGTGAACGAATTTTCGTTTGTAGTAACTTGTATATCCCACAAAACGTGTTCAAAATGGAAGGCGCGAGGCCCATACTGCTGTCCACGGCACCCACTGGCAGCACCCCACTTTCAAGAAATTTAATTCTAAGTGATGATATGTGTATGAAATAGTGTGTAGAGGTTTGTAGTGAACGAATTTTCGTTTGTCGTAACTTGTATATCCCACAAAACGTGTTCAAAATGGAAGGCGCGAGGCCCATACTGCTGTCCACGGCACCCACTGGCAGCACCCCACTTTCAAGAAATTTAATTCTAAGGGATGATATGTGTATGAAATAGTGTGTAGAGGTTTGTAGTGAACGAATTTTCGTTTGTAGTAACTTGTATATCCCACAAAACGTGTTCAAAATGGAAGGCGCGAGGCCCATACTGCTGTCCACGGCACCCACTGGCAGCACCCCACTTTCGAGAAATTTAATTCTAATGGATGAAATGTGTAGGAAATAGTGTGTAGAGGTATGTAGTGAACGAATTTTCGTTTGTAGTAACTTGAATATCCCACAAAACGTGTTCAAAATAGAAGGCGCGAGGCCCATACTGCTCTCCACGGCACCCACTGGCAGCACCCCACTTTCAAGAAATTTAATTCTAAGTGATGATATGTGTAGGAAATAGTGTGTAGAGGTTTGTAGTGAACGAATTTTCGTTTGTAGTAACTTGTATATCCCACAAAACGTGTTCAAAATGGAAGGCGCGAGGCCCATACTGCTGTCCACGGCACCCACTGGCAGCACCCCACTTTCGAGAAATTTAATTCTAAGGGATGATATGTGTAGGAAATAGTCTGTAGAGGTATGTAGTGAACGAATTTTCGTTTGTAGTAACTTGTATATCCCACAAAACGTGTTCAAAATGGAAGGCGCGAGGCCCATACTGCTGTCCATGGCACCCACTGGCAGCACCCCACTTTCAAGAAATTTAATTCTAAGTGATGATATGTGTAGGAAATAGTGTGTAGAGGTTTGTAGTGAACGAATTTTCGTTTGTAGTAACTTGTATATCCCACAAAACGTGTTCAAAATGGAAGGCGCGAGGCCCATACTGCTGTCCACGGCACCCACTGGCAGCACCCCACTTTCAAGAAATTTAATTCTAAGGGATGATATGTGTAGGAAATAGTGTGTAGAGGTATGTAGTGAACGAATTTTCGTTTGTAGTAACTTGAATATCCCACAAAACGTGTTCAAAATGGAAGGCGCGAGGCCCATACTGCTGTCCACGGCACCCACTGGCAGCACCCCACTTTCGAGAAATTTAATTCTAAGAGATGATATGTGTAGGAAATAGTGTGTAGAGGTATGTAGTGAACGAATTTTCGTTTGTAGTAACTTGAATATCCCACAAAACGTGTTCAAAATGGAAGGCGCGAGGCCCATACTGCTGTCCACGGCACCCACTGGCAGCACCCCACTTTCGAGAAATTTAATTCTAAGGGATGATATGTGTAGGAAATAGTCTGTAGAGGTATGTAGTGAACGAATTTTCGTTTGTAGTAACTTGTATATCCCACAAAACGTGTTCAAAATGGAAGGCGCGAGGCCCATACTGCTGTCCACGGCACCCACTGGCAGCACCCCACTTTCAAGAAATTTAATTCTAAGTGATGATATGTGTAGGAAATAGTGTGTAGAGGTATGTAGTGAACGAATTTTCGTTTGTAGTAACTTGAATATCCCACAAAACGTGTTCAAAATGGAAGGCGCGAGGCCCATACTGCTGTCCACGGCACCCACTGGCAGCACCCCACTTTCAAGAAATTTAATTCTAAGTGATGATATGTGTAGGAAATAGTGTGTAGAGGTTTGTAGTGAACGAATTTTCGTTTGTAGTAACTTGTATATCCCACAAAACGTGTTCAAAATGGAAGGCGCGAGGCCCATACTGCTGTCCACGGCACCCACTGGCAGCACCCCACTTTCGAGAAATTTAATTCTAAGGGATGATATGTGTAGGAAATAGTGTGTAGAGGTTTGTAGTGAACGAATTTTCGTTTGTAGTAACTTGTATATCCCACAAAACGTGTTCAAAATGGAAGGCGCGAGGCCCATACTGCTGTCCACGGCACCCACTGGCAGCACCCCACTTTCAAGAAATTTATTTCTAATGGATGATATGTGTAGTAAATAGTGTGTAGAGGTTTGTAGTGAACGAATTTTCGTTTGTAGTAACTTGAATATCCCACAAAACGTGTTCAAAATGGAAGGCGCGAGGCCCATACTGCTGTCCACGGCACCCACTGGCAGCACCCCACTTTCGAGAAATTTAATTCTAATGGATGATATGTGTAGGAAATAGTGTGTAGAGGTATGTAGTGAACGAATTTTCGTTTGTAGTAACTTGAATATCCCACAAAACGTGTTCAAAATGGAAGGCGCGAGGCCCATACTGCTCTCCACGGCACCCACTGGCAGCACCCCACTTTCAAGAAATTTAATTCTAAGTGATGATATGTGTAGGAAATAGTGTGTAGAGGTTTGTAGTGAACGAATTTTCGTTTGTAGTAACTTGAATATCCCACAAAACGTGTTCAAAATGGAAGGCGCGAGGCCCATACTGCTCTCCACGGCACCCACTGGCAGCACCCCACTTTCAAGAAATTTATTTCTAATGGATGATATGTGTAGGAAATAGTGTGTAGAGGTTTGTAGTGAACGAATTTTCGTTTGTAGTAACTTGTATATCCCACAAAACGTGTTCAAAATGGAAGGCGCGAGGCCCATACTGCTGTCCACGGCACCCACTGGCAGCACCCCACTTTCGAGAAATTTAATTCTAATGGATGATATGTGTAGGAAATAGTGTGTAGAGGTTTGTAGTGAACGAATTTTCGTTTGTCGTAACTTGTATATCCCACAAAACGTGTTCAAAATGGAAGGCGCGAGGCCCATACTGCTGTCCACGGCACCCACTGGCAGCACCCCACTTTCAAGAAATTTAATTCTAAGTGATGATATGTGTAGGAAATAGTGTGTAGAGGTTTGTAGTGAACGAATTTTCGTTTGTAGTAACTTGTATATCCCACAAAACGTGTTCAAAATGGAAGGCGCGAGGCCCATACTGCTGTCCACGGCACCCACTGGCAGCACCCCACTTTCAAGAAATTTATTTCTAATGGATGATATGTGTAGGAAATAGTGTGTAGAGGTTTGTAGTGAACGAATTTTCGTTTGTAGTAACTTGTATATCCCACAAAACGTGTTCAAAATGGAAGGCGCGAGGCCCATACTGCTGTCCACGGCACCCACTGGCAGCACCCCACTGTCAAGAAATTTAATTCTAAGTGATGATATGTGTAGGAAATAGTGTGTAGAGGTTTGTAGTGAACGAAATTCGTTTGTAGTAACTTGTATATCCCACAAAACGTGTTCAAAATGGAAGGCGCGAGGCCCATACTGCTGTGCACTGCACCCACTGGCAGCACTCCACTTTCAAGAAATTTATTTCTAATGGATGATATGTGTAGGAAATAGTGTGTAGAGGTTTGTAGTGAACGAAATTCGTTTGTAGTAACTTGTATATCCCACAAAACGTGTTCAAAATGGAAGGCGCGAGGCCCATACTGCTCTCCACGGCACCCACTGGCAGCACTCCACTTTCAAGAAATTTATTTCTAATGGATGATATGTGTAGGAAATAGTGTGTAGAGGTTTGTAGTGAACGAATTTTCGTTTGTAGTAACTTGTATATCCCACAAAACGTGTTCAAAATGGAAGGCGCGAGGCCCATACTGCTGTCCACGGCACCCACTGGCAGCACTCCACTTTCAAGAAATTTATTTCTAATGGATGATATGTGTAGGAAATAGTGTGTAGAGGTTTGTAGTGAACGAAATTCGTTTGTAGTAACTTGTATATCCCACAAAACGTGTTCAAAATGGAAGGCGCGAGGCCCATACTGCTCTCCACGGCACCCACTGGCAGCACTCCACTTTCAAGAAATTTATTTCTAATGGATGATATGTGTAGGAAATAGTGTGTAGAGGTTTGTAGTGAACGAATTTTCGTTTGTAGTAACTTGTATATCCCACAAAACGTGTTCAAAATGGAAGGCGCGAGGCCCATACTGCTGTGCACTGCACCCACTGGCAGCACTCCACTTTCAAGAAATTTATTTCTAATGGATGATATGTGTAGGAAATAGTGTGTAGAGGTTTGTAGTGAACGAAATTCGTTTGTAGTAACTTGTATATCCCACAAAACGTGTTCAAAATGGAAGGCGCGAGGCCCATACTGCTCTCCACGGCACCCACTGGCAGCACCCCACTTTCAAGAAATTTATTTCTAATGGATGATATGTGTAGGAAATAGTGTGTAGAGGTTTGTAGTGAACGAAATTCGTTTGTAGTAACTTGTATATCCCACAAAACGTGTTCAAAATGGAAGGCGCGAGGCCCATACTGCTCTCCACGGCACCCACTGGCAGCACCCCACTTTCAAGAAATTTATTTCTAATGGATGATATGTGTAGGAAATAGTGTGTAGAGGTTTGTAGTGAACGAATTTTCGTTTGTAGTAACTTGTATATCCCACAAAACGTGTTCAAAATGGAAGGCGCGAGGCCCATACTGCTGTGCACTGCACCCACTGGCAGCACTCCACTTTCAAGAAATTTATTTCTAATGGATGATATGTGTAGGAAATAGTGTGTAGAGGTTTGTAGTGAACGAAATTCGTTTGTAGTAACTTGTATATCCCACAAAACGTGTTCAAAATGGAAGGCGCGAGGCCCATACTGCTGTCCACGGCACCCACTGGCAGCACCCCACTGTCAAGAAATTTAATTCTAAGTGATGATATGTGTAGGAAATAGTGTGTAGAGGTTTGTAGTGAACGAAATTCGTTTGTAGTAACTTGTATATCCCACAAAACGTGTTCAAAATGGAAGGCGCGAGGCCCATACTGCTGTGCACTGCACCCACTGGCAGCACTCCACTTTCAAGAAATTTATTTCTAATGGATGATATGTGTAGGAAATAGTGTGTAGAGGTTTGTAGTGAACGAAATTCGTTTGTAGTAACTTGTATATCCCACAAAACGTGTTCAAAATGGAAGGCGCGAAGCCCATACTGCTCTCCACGGCACCCACTGGCAGCACTCCACTTTCAAGAAATTTATTTCTAATGGATGATATGTGTAGGAAATAGTGTGTAGAGGTTTGTAGTGAACGAATTTTCGTTTGTAGTAACTTGTATATCCCACAAAACGTGTTCAAAATGGAAGGCGCGAGGCCCATACTGCTGTGCACTGCACCCACTGGCAGCACTCCACTTTCAAGAAATTTATTTCTAATGGATGATATGTGTAGGAAATAGTGTGTAGAGGTTTGTAGTGAACGAAATTCGTTTGTAGTAACTTGTATATCCCACAAAACGTGTTCAAAATGGAAGGCGCGAGGCCCATACTGCTCTCCACGGCACCCACTGGCAGCACCCCACTTTCAAGAAATTTATTTCTAATGGATGATATGTGTAGGAAATAGTGTGTAGAGGTTTGTAGTGAACGAATTTTCGTTTGTAGTAACTTGTATATCCCACAAAACGTGTTCAAAATGGAAGGCGCGAGGCCCATACTGCTGTCCACGGCACCCACTGGCAGCACCCCACTTTCAAGAAATTTATTTCTAATGGATGATATGTGTAGGAAATAGTGTGTAGAGGTTTGTAGTGAACGAATTTTCGTTTGTAGTAACTTGAATATCCCACAAAACGTGTTCAAAATGGAAGGCGCGAGGCCCATACTGCTCTCCACGGCACCCACTGGCAGCACCCCACTTTCAAGAAATTTATTTCTAATGGATAATATGTGTAGGAAATAGTGTGTAGAGGTTTGTAGTGAACGAATTTTCGTTTGTAGTAACTTGTATATCCCACAAAACGTGTTCAAAATGGAAGGCGCGAGGCCCATACTGCTGTCCACGGCACCCACTGGCAGCACCCCACTTTCAAGAAATTTATTTCTAATGGATGATATGTGTAGGAAATAGTGTGTAGAGGTTTGTAGTGAACGAATTTTCGTTTGTAGTAACTTGAATATCCCACAAAACGTGTTCAAAATGGAAGGCGCGAGGCCCATACTGCTCTCCACGGCACCCACTGGCAGCACCCCACTTTCAAGAAATTTATTTCTAATGGATGATATGTGTAGGAAATAGTGTGTAGAGGTTTGTAGTGAACGAATTTTCGTTTGTAGTAACTTGTATATCCCACAAAACGTGTTCAAAATGGAAGGCGCGAGGCCCATACTGCTCTCCACGGCACCCACTGGCAGCACCCCACTTTCAAGAAATTTATTTCTAATGGATGATATGTGTAGGAAATAGTGTGTAGAGGTTTGTAGTGAACGAATTTTCGTTTGTAGTAACTTGTATATCCCACAAAACGTGTTCAAAATGGAAGGCGCGAGGCCCATACTGCTGTCCACGGCACCCACTGGCAGCACTCCACTTTCAAGAAATTTATTTCTAATGGATGATATGTGTAGGAAATAGTGTGTAGAGGTTTGTAGTGAACGAATTTTCGTTTGTAGTAACTTGTATATCCCACAAAACGTGTTCAAAATGGAAGGCGCGAGGCCCATACTGCTGTCCACGGCACCCACTGGCAGCACCCCACTTTCAAGAAATTTATTTCTAATGGATGATATGTGTAGGAAATAGTGTGTAGAGGTTTGTAGTGAACGAATTTTCGTTTGTAGTAACTTGTATATCCCACAAAACGTGTTCAAAATGGAAGGCGCGAGGCCCATACTGCTGTCCACGGCACCCACTGGCAGCACCCCACTTTCGAGAAATTTAATTCTAATGGATGATATGTGTAGGAAATAGTGTGTAGAGGTATGTAGTGAACGAATTTTCGTTTGTAGTAACTTGAATATCCCACAAAACGTGTTCAAAATGGAAGGCGCGAGGCCCATACTGCTGTCCACGGCACCCACTGGCAGCACCCCACTTTCAAGAAATTTATTTCAAATGGATGATATGTGTAGGAAATAGTGTGTAGAGGTTTGTAGTGAACGAATTTTCGTTTGTAGTAACTTGTATATCCCACAAAACGTGTTCAAAATGGAAGGCGCGAGGCCCATACTGCTGTCCACGGCACCCACTGGCAGCACCCCACTTTCAAGAAATTTAATTCTAATGGATGATATGTGTAGGAAATAGTGTGTAGAGGTTTGTAGTGAACGAATTTTCGTTTGTCGTAACTTGTATATCCCACAAAACGTGTTCAAAATGGAAGGCGCGAGGCCCATACTGCTGTCCACGGCACCCACTGGCAGCACCCCACTTTCAAGAAATTTAATTCTAAGTGATGATATGTGTAGGAAATAGTGTGTAGAGGTTTGTAGTGAACGAATTTTCGTTTGTAGTAACTTGTATATCCCACAAAACGTGTTCAAAATGGAAGGCGCGAGGCCCATACTGCTCTCCACGGCACCCACTGGCAGCACCCCACTTTCAAGAAATTTATTTCTAATGGATGATATGTGTAGGAAATAGTGTGTAGAGGTTTGTAGTGAACGAATTTTCGTTTGTAGTAACTTGTATATCCCACAAAACGTGTTCAAAATGGAAGGCGCGAGGCCCATACTGCTCTCCACGGCACCCACTGGCAGCACCCCACTTTCAAGAAATTTATTTCTAATGGATGATATGTGTAGGAAATAGTGTGTAGAGGTTTGTAGTGAACGAATTTTCGTTTGTAGTAACTTGTATATCCCACAAAACGTGTTCAAAATGGAAGGCGCGAGGCCCATACTGCTGTCCACGGCACCCACTGGCAGCACTCCACTTTCAAGAAATTTATTTCTAATGGATGATATGTGTAGGAAATAGTGTGTAGAGGTTTGTAGTGAACGAATTTTCGTTTGTAGTAACTTGTATATCCCACAAAACGTGTTCAAAATGGAAGGCGCGAGGCCCATACTGCTGTCCACGGCACCCACTGGCAGCACCCCACTTTCAAGAAATTTATTTCTAATGGATGATATGTGTAGGAAATAGTGTGTAGAGGTTTGTAGTGAACGAATTTTCGTTTGTAGTAACTTGTATATCCCACAAAACGTGTTCAAAATGGAAGGCGCGAGGCCCATACTGCTGTCCACGGCACCCACTGGCAGCACCCCACTTTCAAGAAATTTAATTCTAAGTGATGATATGTGTAGGAAATAGTGTGTAGAGGTTTGTAGTGAACGAATTTTCGTTTGTAGTAACTTGTATATCCCACAAAACGTGTTCAAAATGGAAGGCGCGAGGCCCATACTGCTGTCCACGGCACCAATTGGCAGCACCCCACTTTCGAGAAATTTAATTCTAATGGATGATATGTGTAGGAAATAGTGTGTAGAGGTATGTAGTGAACGAATTTTCGTTTGTAGTAACTTGAATATCCCACAAAACGTGTTCAAAATGGAAGGCGCGAGGCCCATACTGCTGTCCACGGCACCCACTGGCAGCACCCCACTTTCAAGAAATTTAATTCTAAGTGATGATATGTGTAGGAAATAGTGTGTAGAGGTTTGTAGTGAACGAATTTTCGTTTGTAGTAACTTGTATATCCCACAAAACGTGTTCAAAATGGAAGGCGCGAGGCCCATACTGCTCTCCACGGCACCCACTGGCAGCACCCCACTTTCGAGAAATTTAATTCTAAGGGATGATATGTGTAGGAAATAGTCTGTAGAGGTATGTAGTGAACGAATTTTCGTTTGTAGTAACTTGAATATCCCACAAAACGTGTTCAAAATGGAAGGCGCGAGGCTCATACTGCTGTCCACGGCACCCACTGGCAGCACCCCACTTTCGAGAAATTTAATTCTAAGGGATGATATGTGTAGGAAATAGTGTGTAGAGGTATGTAGTGAACGAATTTTCGTTTGTAGTAACTTGAATATCCCACAAAACGTGTTCAAAATGGAAGGCGCGAGGCCCATACTGCTGTCCACGGCACCCACTGGCAGCACCCCACTTTCGAGAAATTTAATTCTAATGGATGATATGTGTAGGAAATAGTGTGTAGAGGTTTGTAGTGAACGAATTTTCGTTTGTAGTAACTTGTATATCCCACAAAACGTGTTCAAAATGGAAGGCGCGAGGCCCATACTGCTGTCCACGGCACCCACTGGCAGCACCCCACTTTCGAGAAATTTAATTCTAATGGATGATATGTGTAGGAAATAGTGTGTAGAGGTATGTAGTGAACGAATTTTCGTTTGTAGTAACTTGAATATCCCACAAAACGTGTTCAAAATGGAAGGCGCGAGGCCCATACTGCTGTCAACGGCACCCACTGGCAGCACCCCACTTTCAAGAAATTTATTTCAAATGGATGATATGTGTAGGAAATAGTGTGTAGAGGTTTGTAGTGAACGAATTTTCGTTTGTAGTAACTTGTATATCCCACAAAACGTGTTCAAAATGGAAGGCGCGAGGCCCATACTGCTCTCCACGTCACCCACTGGCAGCACCCCACTTTCGAGAAATTTAATTCTAATGGATGATATGTGTAGGAAATAGTGTGTAGAGGTATGTAGTGAACGAATTTTCGTTTGTAGTAACTTGAATATCCCACAAAACGTGTTCAAAATGGAAGGCGCGAGGCCCATACTGCTGTCCACGGCACCCACTGGCAGCACCCCACTTTCAAGAAATTTATTTCAAATGGATGATATGTGTAGGAAATAGTGTGTAGAGGTTTGTAGTGAACGAATTTTCGTTTGTAGTAACTTGTATATCCCACAAAACGTGTTCAAAATGGAAGGCGCGAGGCCCATACTGCTGTCCACGGCACCCACTGGCAGCACCCCACTTTCGAGAAATTTAATTCTAATGGATGATATGTGTAGGAAATAGTGTGTAGAGGTATGTAGTGAACGAATTTTCGTTTGTAGTAACTTGAATATCCCACAAAACGTGTTCAAAATGGAAGGCGCGAGGCCCATACTGCTGTCCACGGCACCCACTGGCAGCACCCCACTTTCAAGAAATTTATTTCAAATGGATGATATGTGTAGGAAATAGTGTGTAGAGGTATGTAGTGAACGAATTTTCGTTTGTAGTAACTTGTATATCCCACAAAACGTGTTCAAAATGGAAGGCGCGAGGCCCATACTGCTCTCCACGGCACCCACTGGCAGCACCCCACTTTCAAGAAATTTATTTCAAATGGATGATATGTGTAGGAAATAGTGTGTAGAGGTTTGTAGTGAACGAATTTTCGTTTGTAGTAACTTGTATATCCCACAAAACGTGTTCAAAATGGAAGGCGCGAGGCCCATACTGCTGTCCACGGCACCCACTGGCAGCACCCCACTTTCGAGAAATTTAATTCTAATGGATGATATGTGTAGGAAATAGTGTGTAGAGGTATGTAGTGAACGAATTTTCGTTTGTAGTAACTTGTATATCCCACAAAACGTGTTCAAAATGGAAGGCGCGAGGCCCATACTGCTGTCCACGGCACCCACTGGCAGCACCCCACTTTCAAGAAATTTATTTCAAATGGATGATATGTGTAGGAAATAGTGTGTAGAGGTATGTAGTGAACGAATTTTCGTTTGTAGTAACTTGTATATCCCACAAAACGTGTTCAAAATGGAAGGCGCGAGGCCCATACTGCTCTCCACGGCACCCACTGGCAGCACCCCACTTTCAAGAAATTTATTTCTAATGGATGATATGTGTAGTAAATAGTGTGTAGAGGTTTGTAGTGAACGAATTTTCTTTTGTAGTAACTTGTATAACCCACATTACACGAACTTCATGATCAGCGTGCTGCTGGGTACCTACACTTGCGGAAGATTTTTTTTTTTCTTTTTTTTTTTTAATTAGCTTGAATATTTACGTTTCGATTGTGTTTGATTGAATGTATTTAATTTTGTTACATATAGTTTTACGAAATAACCTTACACTCAGAAATAGCCTGCTTCCCGTTTTGAAGAAATTAAGTGTAATGTTTGGGTTGTGTTGGTATCGTATGTAATTTTTGGAGTGAACGTATTTGTGTGTATAGGTCTTTTTGACTGTCCGGCTTTTATTCTTTTCTTCCTCGATAGAGAAGTCGCGCTGGACTCTTCTGCCAGTTATAGAGAGTGCATGCGAAAGCATGCAGTCTGTGTGGAGGATATAGGTAGACATCTGGGCGGATGCGGATATCTGCGGATATCTACAGTATTTTTTACTGTTTCGTTTCAAATTGTGAGCATCGCAGATATTCTCGTGTTATCTGGGGATAAAGAGCGAGGTTCTGCCCAGTACGTCTGTCGAAATGTTAATGGATATTCTCGGAATCCATGCAGGGCTCAGGTAGAGCAGAAGTCTGTTGTCCTCATCTCCTGGCCACAGCCACAGACAAATATGTTACTCTGTGCCACAGCGGTAGTAGCTGTACCCGAGGGACCTGCGCCTTATCCGTTTCCGTGACCGTGTCTTACCTGGGGTCTGCCAAGTGCTTTCTGGTTGGCAAACCGGCCCACTGCCTACTATAGATGCCATGCCAAATTTTCCGTGCCTTCTGTTAGTGCTTTGTAGTGACCGAGTGACAACGTATATTGCAAGGAATACCGTGACAGTTCTTTCTTAAAATTAACATATCAATGGATATTATATCGAGTAAAGTGAAAAGAGGTGATTCGGCATTACTCAAGTAAAACAAATTGAAATCGTGAAGTTGGAAAAAGAAATTGGATACTTATTTGATGGCATGGGAAAGATCAACGACAAAGTAGCTTGTTTTGCGTGTAAAAAAGTATATTCTTACACTGGGCACAATAGTAGAACTTCAAATTACGTGTAACATTCGTGTTAGACAGGACAAAGAAGCGTAATTAGTTATTAAAATCCCATGACAGATGCAAAAGTTCCTGAAGTTCCGCCAAATATGAAGACAACCGCGACCGAAAAAGTTATGCATCTTGTCAACAAAGGCATTTTACCGTTCTAAGTTGCGTGTGGATCTGGGTTTCTCGTGAGGGGCAGTTTCCTATAGATGTGGTGGCATATTTGATGCACTATGTGTTTTATAGTCATTTAAATATGCCAATAACCGTCACGAAAGTGCAAGCAATATGTTGGCAAAGTTTCATCGCAACCGAATGAACTGTACAGCCGCGCATAAACATACAAACCTTAACGTTTCTGTGTTAGAGAAACGGTGACATAGGTAGTAAAGATTGACAATAGCATCTTATTGCAACTTTCATAATCAGATACGGCGTACGGTCAAAGAAACATATTTAGGAAGATACACAATGTTAGTTGTATAGGCTGGACGTAGTTGCAGCTGTTAGTCTCTTTTTGCTGACTGTTACCAGTTACAAGTAGACGGCAGTTTTAACACTTGAAATGACATGCTTTGCGTTGTGTCACATATCCTCTAGTGTGTTAATATGGGGAAAAACAAGTGCCCTTTTGTAAAACTCCGAAAGAACCGTTTCTTTCTTTTTAAATGTAAACACAGTAAATATTCAAATGTTTGTAAATCTATCGGACTCAATTGCTTGGTTACTACTTATATTAAGGTAAACTAACCTAAGAACAGCACACACATCCATGCCCGAGGGAGGATTCGAACCTCCGGCGCGGAAGGCCTCGCAATCCGCAACGTGACCCTCCAGACCATTCGGCTACTCCCGCGCGGCAAACACAGTAAAATCTCCTCTATGCCGATCAGTCTTAACCACTGAAATTTATGAAAATGCCTGACGTAGTGCTCCGGCCACACGGGCTCCGAAGCGCTACTGTGTGTGTCCGGAGCGCCAATGTTTTCCTGTTTGGAATTCAAATGTTCAAATGTTTGCTAAGCGTATTGGACTTAACTGTGGGGTCATCAGTCCCTAAACTTACAAACTACTTATCAACTAACTGATACTAATGAGAGCAGAAGCATCCATGCCCAAGGGGGTATTCGAACCCCCGACGGGGAACGGCCTCGCACAGCAGAGCGTAACCCCTCAATACGCTCGGCCGCTCCGCCGCGGCTCCTGTTTGGAATAGCCTGTTTTGGAGTAGGTTTGGAACAGTTACCATGATTCGATAAGTCAGAAATAGTTGTTACAGAACTGACACTCTAACAATTATTATATCATTACATATCGTGGTTTTAAATACTGCTATCTGTTACTGTTACCCATTCAAAAATTTTATGTCTGCGGATGCGGATAAAGTACCGTGGATGCGGATATGTGCCTTGCGGATGTGGTGCGGATAACACTTTTCTTATCCGCGCAGGCCTCTAGGTATAGGGTAGCTTGCCTCCTTCACTGGCTAGGGAATCTAGAAGTGGGCCGACACGTTCTTCGTATTAAAGATTTTGTTTATAATTAATTTTCTAAATAGATATAGATGTTTGATAGTTGTTTATATGGAAGTTTATAGTTCATGGAGAACGGGCTATAAATATTGGTAGCCACAGAATCATTTTGAGTAGTTTGGAAATATTTAGTTAAAATCTTATCTATTGGAGTGAACATTATACGATTCGGAATTTTGTTCATCTGTTGAATATCAGTATCTTGTGAACACACAGAATTGTTGATGAGAGTAATAGACTGTATTCTTTGTTCCTCCACGTTCAATTAATGTTCCTTAAATGACATCATGTTTCATCCTTAATGTATTTTCGTAAATTTAGTACTGGCCGATTCCAGCAATCGGACAATAATAAAACGTAATCTTGGTATGTTTTTATTCAGACCGTAAAAATTGAACACTTGCAGCTGTCTAATATTTTACGTGATTAAGCTGTCTTCTATTTTGCTGTTTATATAGGATTTTCACGGCTGCCCGTTATCGGAGCTTAGTCCTCCCTCGAACATGCGTGTTTGTTGTTGTTCTTAGCATAAGTTACTTTAAGTCAGTATAATGGTTTTTAAGTGTAGGGACTGATGACAAACATAGTTAAACATTTGAATTTCACGGATGCCCATAACCAAATACTGTCGCTGCTAGGCTTTGGCGCGATGTAAAGCATTATTACAACGTCAGTAATAATCTGTTTTCGTACTATCGCTGTACATAAGACTGTAAAGTATCCCCAAACAAAATTTCCAGATTCTGATGGTATCTCGAAAAGGCGAAAAGCGTTTAAAAATAATTCGTTGCAACCAAGAGCCGGCCGCGGTGGCCGAGGGAACTGAGGCGCTCCAGTCACGGTCTGCACGGCCACTACGGTCGGGGGTTCGAATCCCCCCTCGGGCATGGATATTTGTGCCGTCCTTAGTATTAGTTAGTTCATAAGTAGTTTGTAAGCTTTACAAACATTTGAACATTTGAATTTTGCAACCAAGACTGTGTTTTATTAGAAATCTCTATATATAAAAGGAAGTGTCCCGATTGTCTGACTGACTGACTCATCATCGCCCAGCCCAAACCACTGAAGATAGAAACTTGAAATTTGTGGAGGGTGTTGATCTTATTCTGTAGGCGTCATTTAAGAAGCGATTTTTTAATATTCCGTCCGTAAGGGGGTGAAATAGGGGATGAAAGGTTTTTGAAAATACATAACTATTTAGGCAATTTTGAAGATAGAACTACAAAATTTTGGATTTTAATTCAGGGTTCGAATTTAAAAGACACGTGTTTCGGCTTTTTTTTTTTTTTTTGAAATTCGACAAATAAGGGGGTAAAGTAGGTGACGCAAAAAATTGATTTTCTGAAATATGTTGCTGTTAACTCAAATTTCAAGCTATCACTACGAAAGTTAGGATATGGACTCTTGATCAAGATTAAAAAGACACGAGTTTCGGTATTTTTGGAAATTCAAAAACTAAGGGGGTAAAAGAGGGGATCAAAAATTCTTTTCGAAAACGCTTTGTTGTCAAGACAATTTTGAAGCTATAGCTGCAAAAACTGGTATTTGTATTGTTCGTTATGATTTAAAAAATACGTGTTTAGGTATTTTTCAAAATTCAACCATCAAGGGGATTAAATTGGAGAGGGGGTGTTTTTCGAAAATCTGTTGCTATTTAGGCAATTTTGAAGTTAGAACTACAAATTTTCGGATTTGGATTCGGGGTTCAAATTTAAATGACACGTGTTACGGTATTGTTGAAAATTCGACCAATAAGGGGGTGAAATACGAGATGCAAAAATTGATTTTCAAAAATATGGTGCTGTTAACTCAAATTTCAAGCTATAACTACGAAACTTAAGATATGGATTCTTCATCAGGATTAAAAAGAAACAACTGGTGCAGACCAACCAGCCTACGCATGCGAAGCAGCGGGGGTTCCGCTAGTTAACATTTATTTTACTTCTTTACAGGGTGTTACTCTCAGAAAGACGTGTTACGCGACAATGTTAAATATTACAACATGTAGTGCGATACGGTATTTACAATACCATTGTGCTCTTTATTTATAACATTTTAAGATAGGGCACCTCAATATTAGCAATATTTTCGGAATAAGTGGCTAAGCGAAATGCAAATTAAAGACTCCAGCTCGAGGTTCTGGAGAAAACAATTTTAAATAAATACTTTTCTTGCCTTGGTATCTTCGTTCACCAGTAGTACACCCGGCGACTGGGAAGTATTTTCGCTATGGCAAGCATTCGGAAATCTGTATCGCTATGCCAGGACTTTCAGGACTCTGGACGTAACTTCGGTTAAACGGCACAGTAAGGTAAATCAGTATATATGTACCATTTTCCAAAGCTTTCACTATCAAAAATACTCATTTCTGTGCATTACTGTACGCGATAGCTTTGTTAGTGACGTCACTACTGAGGAACTCAGACGAGCAGCTGCACAGTCAGCGTTGTACCCGCATCAACTAGGAAATTACTCTTTTTCATATTACTATTATTACAAAAACTGAATAAAAAATTTAGAGCTTTTTATTGTAAAACCGCGGGATTTCGAAAGCCATCTGGCGGGATTATTTAAAGACCTGTTTGCAACAAAGAATTTCTGGATCCCATTTCTTATTCTATTTTTAAAGTGCCAGGAACATGTCTTTCCTTCTTCAAGAAGTTCAGAAGTCTACTTTTATGAATAATTTCAAAGTATTCAAAAAGGAAATATCTGAAACGTTAAGAAACATATGTAATGCGTGAATGCGTGTCAAGGGTGGGCTTTCTTTTATGTACCGGTAACAGGCGAAAATAATTTGGTGACGGAAACATTGTCATTTTCTACTCGGCTACGTGCATACGTCCAGGGTGACCAAAGTAGCAATTTTGTCGCTAAATTTCGAAGCGAAACAGCCACAGCTGCAACTATTGCAATGTCCCAAAGTGTAGTTTCCATGACCTGGACGCGATTTCAGACAAGACCCACTAAAAAAAGGCAAGGCCAAGGTTGTCCACGGGTAACATCAGCTAGAGAGAACTATTATCTCCAGTTAACAAACAGCCCGTCGAGACAGGAGGCTGAATGCAACTCAGTTGCAACGCACCCTCCAAAAACCACAGGACGCTCAATATCAACACACAGTACGGAAATCGCCTTCGAGAATATGGCTTCTACACACAGAGGCCTATGGTGCGTGTCCCATTCAAACCAGGAACCCGGCAGAAACTGGGCGGAGGAACATCGGAATTGGAACCGTAAAAATGGAGCAGTGTTCATTTCACATATGAGTCAAGATGTTTTCCGCCGGACAATCGTCGTTCCCTCATCTGAAGAGAACGTGGAACTTGCAACAATCTTGCTTATGTATACGAAACATCACCATATTATGGTGATGGACGAATGGTGTGGACAGGAGTCAGTATTGGCGGACATCGGACCTCTGTCATTCAGAATGGCGCTTTGACTGTTCAAACGCACAGAGGCAAGATCCATCGATCTATGTTCTGCCCTATACTGGTGCCATAGGATATGGGTTCCTTCTGGTGTGGTGGACGATAATGCTCATCTCCACAGAATTGTACTGGTGGACAACATCTTTGAAGCTGAGGTAATTGAACGAATGGAGGGCCGGCTTTTCACCTGACTTGAACAGGAATAGACATGTCTGGGATCACTTGGCAGATGGGTTGCAGTAAGACCAGCACCTCCCACAACGGCTGCAGACCTAGTTATTGCGTTCCTGGAAGAATGACCAAATATACCTCAAGTTCTCATTGTTGTTGCTGCTGTGGTCTTCAGTTCACGGGCAGGCCGCGGTGGCCGAGAGGACTGAGGCGCTTCAGTCACAGTCTGCACGGCCACTACGGTCGGAGGTTCGAATCCCCCCTCGGGCATGGATATTTGTGCCGTCCTTAGTTGTAGGTAGTTCATAAGTAGTTTGTAAGTTTAGGGACTGATGACCCCGTAGTTAAGTCCCTTAAGCTTAACAAACATTCGAACATTCAGTTCATGGATTGGCTTCATGCAGCTCTCCACGTTACACTGTCGAAAGCCCCTTCATCTGAGAATACGAACGGCAACCTACATCCTTTTCAGTCTGCTTACTGTATTCGTCCTTCGGTATCCCTCTATGATTTATACCCCATACGTCCTTCTAATGCTAATGTTTAAGATTTGTAGATGTCTCAGAATGTATCCCACCAACCGATCCCTTCTCTTAGGACATGCCAGAAACTTCTTTTCTTCCCAATGCTCTTATGCACCATATTAGTTACATGATGTACCCATCTAATTCTCATCATTCGTCTGTAGCACCACATTTCGAAAGGTTCTATCAACTTTTTGTCTGAGCTCCTTGTCCTCCAAGTATCACTCTCATACAATGCTATACTCCAGACAAATGCTTTTAGAAATTTAGTAACATTTATATTACTACTGGATGTCAAGAAACTCTTTTCTTCCCACAGCCATTTTGAATTTTATATTTCCCTTACTTTGGCCATCTGACATTATTTTGCTACCCAAATAAGAAAACTCATCTACTAATCTTATTGTCTCATTACCTAATGTAATTCTTTCAGCATCGTCTGTTTTTCTAACACTACAATTCCATTATCCGTGCTTTACTCTTCTTAATGTTCATCTTATACCCTCCTTTCAAAATAGTGTCCATTCCGTTCAACTGCTCTTTCACGTTCTTTCCTGTCTCTGACAGAATTAGTGTCATCGGCAAACGTAAAGTTTTTATGTCTTGTCCCTGAATTTTAATTTCTTCTCCAAATTTCACCTAGCATTCCTAAACAGCTTCCTCAATGTACATTGGGGAAGGGCTAAAAATCTGTCTTACTCCCTTCCCAAAAACTAGATTCCTTTCATGCACTTCAACTTTGACTGCAGTCTGGATTTCGTTCCCTGTATTTTACCCCTGTTACCTTAAGAATCTGAAAGAGTGTATTCCAGTTAATATCGTCAAAAGCATTCTACAGATTTACAAATGCTATAAACGTAGGTTTGCCTTCACTTAACCTACCTTCTAAGGTAAGTCATAATGTAAGTATTGCCTCCGGTGCTCCTACATTTCTCCTAAATCCAAACAGATCTTCTCCAAGGTCGGATTCAACCAATTTCCATTCGTCTGCAAATAATTCGTGTTAGTATTTTGCAGCAATGACTTGTTAACCTGATAGATCTGTAATTGGCTGAACTTGCTTTCTTTGGTATTGGAATTACGATATTCTTCTCGAAGGGTGAGGGCATTTCCACGGTCTCATACATCTTGATTACTAAGTGGAACAATTTCTGCGTTACTGGCTCTCCTAACGATATCAGCAATTGATAGGGATTATCAGAAGCCTTTTTTTTTAGATCTTTCAGTACTCTGTCAAATTCTTCTTTCAGCATCATAACTCTTATCTTCCTCTACTTTATCTTCCGTTTCTAGAATTCTACTTTCAAGTTTACTTCCTTTGTATAGGTCCTCTACATATTCCTGTCGCATTTCAGATTTCCCCTCTTTGTTTAGTACTGGATTTCTATCTGAGGTCTTGATATTCATGCAGCTCCTTTTCTTGTCTCGAAATGTCTCTTACCTTCCTCTAGGCAACATCTAACTTTCACCTACTTATACATTCTTCTACGAAGTTGTATTTGTCATCTAGCAACTCCAGCTTAGCCAATATGCAATCCTTGTCATTGTCATATCTCCACCGACTATACTCCTTTTTACGTGCAACAATTTGCTACATTTTTACATTTTCTCCTTTCACCAGTTGCGTTTAGAATCTCCTGCGATATACAGGGATTAAGGCCCTGTTCTACGGCCGATATAATTTTCTGAGGCTTTTACCTCTCAGAGCTACACATGCTTTTCTCTTGCTTAATACAGTTCTGTGGGTACGACAAGTCACTAAAATGAAAATTCGTTCGCTACAAACCTCTACGTACTTTTTCCAAACATATCATCCCTTAGAATTAAATATCTCGAAAGTGGAGTGCTGCCAGTGGGTGCCGTGCACAGCAGTATGGGCCTCGCGCCTTCCATATTGAACACGTTTTGTGGGATATACAAGTTACTACAAACGAAAATTCATTCACTACAAACCTCTACACAATATTTCCTACACATTTCATCCATTAGAAATAAATTTCTCGAAAGTGGGGTGCTGCTAGTGGGTGCAATGCACAGCAGTATGGGCCTTGCGCCTTCCATTTTGAACACGTTTTGTGGGATATACAAGTTACTACAAACGAAAATTCGTTCACTACAAACCTCTACACACTATTTCCTACACATATCATCCATTAGAAATAAGTTTCTTGAAAGTGCGGTGCTGCCAGTGGGTGCCGTGGACAGCAGTATGGGCCTCGCGCCTTCCATTTTGAACACGTTTTGTGGGATATACAAGTTACTACAAACGAAAATTCGTTCACTACAAACCTCTACACACTATTTCCTACACATATCATCCATTAGAAATAAGTTTCTTGAAAGTGCGGTGCTGCCAGTGGGTGCCGTGGACAGCAGTATGGGCCTCGCGCCTTCCATTTTGAACACGTTTTGTGGGATATTCAAGTTACTACAAACGAATATTCGTTCACTACAAACCTCTACACACTATTTCCTACACATATCATCCATTAGAAATAAATTTCTTGAAAGTGGGGTGCTGCCAGTGGGTGCAGTGGACAGCAGTATGGGCCTCGCGCCTTCCATTTTGAACACGTTTTGTGGGATATACAAGTTACTACAAACGAAAATTCGTTCACTACAAACCTCTACACACTATTTCCTACACATATCATCCATTAGAATTAAATTTCTTGAAAGTGGGGTGCTGCCAGTGGGTGCCGTGGACAGCAGTATGGGCCTCGCGCCTTCCATTTTGAACACGTTTTGTGGGATATTCAAGTTACTACAAACGAAAATTCGTTCACTACAAACCTCTACACACTATTTCCTACACATATCATCCCTTAGAATTAAATTTCTCGAAAGTGGGGTGCTGCCAGTGGGTGCCGTGGACAGCAGTATGGGCCTCGCGCCTTCCATTTTGAACACGTTTTGTGGGATATTCAAGTTACTACAAACGAATATTCGTTCACTACAAACCTCTACACACTATTTCCTACACATATCATCCATTAGAAATAAATTTCTTGAAAGTGGGGTGCTGCCAGTGGGTGCCGTGGACAGCAGTATGGGCCTTGCGCCTTCCATTTTGAACACGTTTTGTGGGATATACAAGTTACTACAAACGAAAATTCGTTCACTACAAACCTCTACACACTATTTCCTACACATATCATCCATTAGAATTAAATTTCTTGAAAGTGGGGTGCTGCCAGTGGGTGCCGTGCACAGCAGTATGGGCCTCGCGCCTTCCATTTTGAACACGTTTTGTGGGATATTCAAGTTACTACAAACGAAAATTCGTTCACTACAAACCTCTACACACTATTTCCTACACATATCATCACTTAGAATTAAATTTCTTGAAAGTGGGGTGCTGCCAGTGGGTGCCGTGGAGAGCAGTATGGGCCTCGCGCCTTCCATTTTGAACACGTTTTGTGGGATATACAAGTTACTACAAACGAAAATTCGTTCACTACAAACCTCTACACACTATTTCCTACACATATCATCCATTAGAAATAAATTTCTTGAAAGTGGGGTGCTGCCAGTGGGTGCCGTGGAGAGCAGTATGGGCCTCGCGCCTTCCATTTTGAACACGTTTTGTGGGATATACAAGTTACTACAAACGAAAATTCGTTCACTACAAACCTCTACACACTATTTCCTACACATATCATCACTTAGAATTAAATTTCTTGAAAGTGGGGTGCTGCCAGTGGGTGCCGTGCACAGCAGTATGGGCCTCGCGCCTTCCATTTTGAACACGTTTTGTGGGATATTCAAGTTACTACAAACGAAAATTCGTTCACTACAAACCTCTACACACTATTTCCTACACATATCATCACTTAGAATTAAATTTCTTGAAAGTGGGGTGCTGCCAGTGGGTGCCGTGCACAGCAGTATGGGCCTCGCGCCTTCCATTTTGAACACGTTTTGTGGGATATACAAGTTACTACAAACGAAAATTCGTTCACTACAAACCTCTACACACTATTTCCTACACATATCATCACTTAGAATTAAATTTCTTGACAGTGGGGTGCTGCCAGTGGGTGCCGTGGACAGCAGTATGGGCCTCGCGCCTTCCATTTTGAACACGTTTTGTGGGATATACAAGTTACTACAAACGAAAATTCGTTCACTACAAACCTCTACACACTATTTCCTACACATATCATCCATTAGAATTAAATTTCTTGAAAGTGGGGTGCTGCCAGTGGGTGCCGTGGAGAGCAGTATGGGCCTCGCGCCTTCCATTTTGAACACGTTTTGTGGGATATACAAGTTACTACAAACGAAAATTCGTTCACTACAAACCTCTACACACTATTTCCTACACATATCATCCATTAGAAATAAATTTCTTGAAAGTGGGGTGCTGCCAGTGGGTGCCGTGGAGAGCAGTATGGGCCTCGCGCCTTCCATTTTGAACACGTTTTGTGGGATATACAAGTTACTACAAACGAAAATTCGTTCACTACAAACCTCTACACACTATTTCCTACACATATCATCACTTAGAATTAAATTTCTTGAAAGTGGGGTGCTGCCAGTGGGTGCCGTGGACAGCAGTATGGGCCTCGCGCCTTCCATTTTGAACACGTTTTGTGGGATATTCAAGTTACTACAAACGAAAATTCGTTCACTACAAACCTCTACACACTATTTCCTACACATATCATCCATTAGAATTAAATTTCTTGAAAGTGGGGTGCTGCCAGTGGGTGCCGTGGAGAGCAGTATGGGCCTCGCGCCTTCCATTTTGAACACGTTTTGTGGGATATACAAGTTACTACAAACGAAAATTCGTTCACTACAAACCTCTACACACTATTTCCTACACATATCATCCATTAGAAATAAATTTCTTGAAAGTGGGGTGCTGCCAGTGGGTGCCGTGGAGAGCAGTATGGGCCTCGCGCCTTCCATTTTGAACACGTTTTGTGGGATATACAAGTTACTACAAACGAAAATTCGTTCACTACAAACCTCTACACACTATTTCCTACACATATCATCACTTAGAATTAAATTTCTTGACAGTGGGGTGCTGCCAGTGGGTGCCGTGGACAGCAGTATGGGCCTCGCGCCTTCCATTTTGAACACGTTTTGTGGGATATACAAGTTACTACAAACGAAAATTCGTTCACTACAAACCTCTACACACTATTTCCTACACATATCATCCATTAGAATTAAATTTCTTGAAAGTGGGGTGCTGCCAGTGGGTGCCGTGGAGAGCAGTATGGGCCTCGCGCCTTCCATTTTGAACACGTTTTGTGGGATATACAAGTTACTACAAACGAAAATTCGTTCACTACAAACCTCTACACACTATTTCCTACACATATCATCCATTAGAAATAAATTTCTTGAAAGTGGGGTGCTGCCAGTGGGTGCCGTGGAGAGCAGTATGGGCCTCGCGCCTTCCATTTTGAACACGTTTTGTGGGATATACAAGTTACTACAAACGAAAATTCGTTCACTACAAACCTCTACACACTATTTCCTACACATATCATCACTTAGAATTAAATTTCTTGAAAGTGGGGTGCTGCCAGTGGGTGCCGTGGACAGCAGTATGGGCCTCGCGCCTTCCATTTTGAACACGTTTTGTGGGATATTCAAGTTACTACAAACGAAAATTCGTTCACTACAAACCTCTACACACTATTTCCTACACATATCATCCATTAGAATTAAATTTCTTGAAAGTGGGGTGCTGCCAGTGGGTGCCGTGGAGAGCAGTATGGGCCTCGCGCCTTCCATTTTGAACACGTTTTGTGGGATATACAAGTTACTACAAACGAAAATTCGTTCACTACAAACCTCTACACACTATTTCCTACACATATCATCCATTAGAAATAAATTTCTTGAAAGTGGGGTGCTGCCAGTGGGTGCCGTGGAGAGCAGTATGGGCCTCGCGCCTTCCATTTTGAACACGTTTTGTGGGATATACAAGTTACTACAAACGAAAATTCGTTCACTACAAACCTCTACACACTATTTCCTACACATATCATCACTTAGAATTAAATTTCTTGAAAGTGGGGTGCTGCCAGTGGGTGCCGTGGAGAGCAGTATGGGCCTCGCGCCTTCCATTTTGAACACGTTTTGTGGGATATACAAGTTACTACAAACGAAAATTCGTTCACTACAAACCTCTACACACTATTTCCTACACATATCATCCATTAGAAATAAATTTCTTGAAAGTGGGGTGCTGCCAGTGGGTGCCGTGGAGAGCAGTATGGGCCTCGCGCCTTCCATTTTGAACACGTTTTGTGGGATATACAAGTTACTACAAACGAAAATTCGTTCACTACAAACCTCTACACACTATTTCCTACACATATCATCACTTAGAATTAAATTTCTTGAAAGTGGGGTGCTGCCAGTGGGTGCCGTGCACAGCAGTATGGGCCTCGCGCCTTCCATTTTGAACACGTTTTGTGGGATATACAAGTTACTACAAACGAAAATTCGTTCACTACAAACCTCTACACACTATTTCCTACACATATCATCCATTAGAAATAAATTTCTTGAAAGTGGGGTGCTGCCAGTGGGTGCCGTGGAGAGCAGTATGGGCCTCGCGCCTTCCATTTTGAACACGTTTTGTGGGATATACAAGTTACTACAAACGAAAATTCGTTCACTACAAACCTCTACACACTATTTCCTACACATATCATCCATTAGAAATAAATTTCTTGAAAGTGGGGTGCTGCCAGTGGGTGCCGTGGACAGCAGTATGGGCCTCGCGCCTTCCATTTTGAACACGTTTTGTGGGATATACAAGTTACTACAAACGAAAATTCGTTCACTACAAACCTCTACACACTATTTCCTACACATATCATCCATTAGAAATAAATTTCTTGAAAGTGGGGTGCTGCCAGTGGGTGCCGTGCACAGCAGTATGGGCCTTGCGCCTTCCATTTTGAACACGTTTTGTGGGATATACAAGTTACTACAAACGAAAATTCGTTCACTACAAACCTCTACACACTATTTCCTACACATATCATCACTTAGAATTAAATTTCTTGAAAGTGGGGTGCTGCCAGTGGGTGCCGTGGACAGCAGTATGGGCCTCGCGCCTTCCATTTTGAACACGTTTTGTGGGATATTCAAGTTACTACAAACGAAAATTCGTTCACTACAAACCTCTACACACTATTTCCTACACATATCATCCCTTAGAATTAAATTTCTCGAAAGTGGGGTGCTGCCAGTGGGTGCCGTGGACAGCAGTATGGGCCTCGCGCCTTCCATTTTGAACACGTTTTGTGGGATATACAAGTTACTACAAACGAAAATTCGTTCACTACAAACCTCTACACACTATTTCCTACACATATCATCCATTAGAATTAAATTTCTCGAAAGTGGGGTGCTGCTAGTGGGCTCAGTGCACAGCAGTATGGGCCTCGCGCCTTCCATTTTGAACACGTTTTGTGGGATATACAAGTTACTACAAACGAAAATTCGTTCAGTACAAACCTCTACACACTATTTCCTACACATATCATCCATTAGAATTAAATTTCTCGAAAGTGGGGTGCTGCTAGTGGGTGCCGTGGACAGCAGTATGGGCCTCGCGCCTTCCATTTTGAACACGTTTTGTGGGATATACAAGTTACTACTAACGAAAATTCGTTCACTACAAACCTCTACACAATATTTCCTATACATATCATCCATTAGAATTAAATTTCTCGAAAGTGGGGTGCTGCCAGTGGGTGCCGTGGACAGCAGTATGGGCCTCGCGCCTTCCATTTTGAACACGTTTTGTGGGATATACAAGTTACTACAAACGAAAATTCGTTCACTACAAACCTCTACACAATATTTCCTACACATAACATCCGTTAGAAATAAATTTCTTGAAAGTGGGGTGCTGCCAGTGGGTGCCGTGGACAGCAGTATGGGCCTCGCGCCTTCCATTTTGAACACGTTTTGTGGGATATACAAGTTACTACAAACGAAAATTCGTTCACTACAAACCTCTACACAATATTTCCTACACATATCATCCATTAGAAATAAATTTCTTGAAAGTGGGGTGCTGCCAGTGGGTGCCGTGGACAGCAGTATGGGCCTCCCGCCTTCCATTTTGAACACGTTTTGTGGGGTATACAAGTTACTACAAACGAAAATTCGTTCACTACAAACCACTACAAACGATTCCCTACCCATATCATCCATTAGAATTTAATTTCTTAAAAGTGGGGTGCTGGCTATTTTTTGAGTAACCTATAACTTTTTTTCCGAAAAACTACAAACGAAAATTTTTGCACTACAATCCACTACAAACGAAGCTCTTTAAGATAGGATGAAGTAAAAAACAATTTTTTTAAGTCGGGTGCCAGGTTCACGGAGGTAACTTTGGCGGCAATAGTGGCATGCGCAGTCCTACACAACATGGCTATACAGGAAAATGAAGCTTTACCTAATATAGAGATTGAAGCAGATTATGACGACCCGGTACCCACAGAAAATTTGCCCTACAATCAGGGCAATGCCATCCGAGCTGCTTTGGTGCGAACTGCATTTATGTAACGTAATGGTAAAGAATGAACTTAATAATATCTAAAAACATTTTTCAGAGAAGAAAATAATTTTATTCAATAATTGCTAGACATGTACAGTACTGAAATATATAACATCTAAATAATTATGATTGGAGTTGTTTCAATTTATTTTTATATTCCAGCTCTTTTATTTTTAAAACATTTCCTTTAACTTTTTCTCAAGTTCTAAAAGTTCGATTTTTTTCATTTTGTTTCGCCCTCATTAATCTTTCTTCTCGTTTCATCAATAATTCTTCTTCCAGGATGGTCATTTTCTTTTCTGCCAACATTCCCTCTGTAACTGTTTTTGATTTTTTTCGGCTGATAATGGTCTCACTTAACTCTTCTAAAGCATCGTCTTTTTTTCTTTTATCCCCTTGTTTTGATTTCGTGGATTTGTCTTTGTGAGTGGCACCTGCAGAAATCTCATTGTTCAAATCCAAGATAATTACATCCCCTGGTACTGTAGTGAAAGGACTACCACTACCACCACCAATACCAAGAGCAGCACTTGAACCTGTCGCTGAACAAATTGTGTCCTTCTCTACATCTGCTGTGTTAAAATGCATACTTGTTGTAGATGGGTCTTCTGGTTCTTCACATTCATATAGTGTAGCACTTGAGTCATACGGATTTTTATCTGGTTCAAACTGGCATCTCAAACTTGATATTATCTTGATATCAATGTCATCAGATTTAGGAGTGTGAGTACCACCTCCTGTTTTTGCATATACAATCTGAAATGTATACAAAACGACAGAACCTTTATTGTTCCGTAATGCAACTGTTATAACCTACTAAAATGGACCTATGAATAATGTACTAAGCAAAATTATTGTTTATTGGTAGTAAGTTATTACTATTAAGGGCAGTACTAAAAGACCTGATACCACCTGTCTGCTTTAACCAATGACGTCATTGAATGGGACATATCAAACGGGAAAAAACGCGGAAAACAACAATCTAGGTTAAATTTCACATCGCGGTCGGCGGTCGTGAGACATAATGTTGGCAGCGAGTGACGTATGCATTAGCTGCATCTCGCTCGCAATTCGTCAAGTGACTGAGAAATAATTGCGAACATTATATCAAGCGATCGCCGACCTGGGTGTAAAATTTTTACCACATTCCGAATCACAAAACAATGCTCTCATAATACAACTTTCAATTACGCACAAAAATACTTTCCTTCGAAATAGTGTTCTGCCATGCAATTGCCATTACGATCGATCAGTGTTTCAAGTGATTAGTGTTTTATATTAAATCATGGGGCTTGCTTGGGTAGGTGGATGGGTGGACATTAATTGATTAGTTTAAATTGTAAAAAGTAATGTTACATTCACAGAACAATGGGAAGAGGAAAACTTTAATTTATGAAAATAGATGTCGACAACAGAAATAATACATATGATTTTTAATACTAACCCTGTCTTCGTTGTTGTTTGTCCTAGCTTTTCTTTTTAAAACAGAATACAGCTCTTTGAGCTGCCGTACCGTTCTCTCTCCTGTCTGACTTGATGAATTATACAGCTTTGTGACATCTTCCCAAGCCTGTTGCTTTTCTAAAATAGTCGAGCCATCTGTCCTTTTATTTTCAATAATTGATTTCCTTTCTAAGACAAGGTCAGTCAAAAGGTTTTTCTCAAACAGTGTAAAATTTTTTCCTCGCTTGTCGCCCATTGCGTTTCAAAACAAACAAAACTCGTGACACCTACACAAACTATTGGCGCGTCTTCGATTTGCCCTTAATAATCGATAAAACTCGAGTAATTGCGAGTTTCGTTAGTAGTGGCATCTGTGAGCTGTTGAGACGTACTATTAGCATCGACAGGAGGCGTAGTTACCGCGCCGTTAACTAACGATCGTTGAAAACAGCTACGGGAAACCCAAGGAAGTTATCTGGCATGTTAAATTTTAACGCGGCGGTAGCTAACGGTACGGTAACTGTAGCTTTCCAGAAACCGGGCATAAGTATTTGATGTCAAATTGCCCACAAATATGAGCAATAGCACACGCTTTGGCAACACTGATTCATTATATAAAAAATCTGCCATAAAAAACAGCTCTTTTAGTAGAGATAGCAAAAGCCAAAAAGAGCGGACAAACGAGGAGCAGCGGACAAACGAGGAGCAGCGGAAGATTATGCCAAACGTATCTCGCTTCATAGTTCGTTGGATTCTTTTCCGAAGACCGATGGGGAATAGCGAGAGGGCGCGTAGCAGAATTAAAAATCACGAGTTTGCCTTCTGCTCATGAGTCATTTCGAGGTGGGCGTCTGCCTGCTAGATTACATAGTTGAGTGTTACAAAATTTCTGTTTTGAAGTGTTCTGCACCCTGCAATATCCGACTACTAAATTCCATAATGCCAAGATAGAGAGAGAAATTATCCACAAACTGTTTCTTTTATTTTGCGTGATATCGTTAGCGGCTCAAGCAGCAAGCGCATGAAGCAGCTAGGTGGGGGAACTTCACCTGCCCACGCAGACCATGCTCAGCCGTCACTGGGAGCGGACGAACTAAAAGAGCGAACTAGTTCGCGGCAGAGCCGCGAACTAAAGTGACCGCTCCCGATCGCGAACTATTATGCGCAAGTCTAGTATCAATCCATAAACTGCATTATATATATAAGACAAGGTCGGTTCAAAAACTATTCCTCTGAGCGTTTTCACGACGAAGAAAAGTGTGAAGATTTGGATTTAGAGCTTGATTAGTTATTTGCCAATGTTAAAAGAAGGAAAAGACATAGACCAATTTATCCCTTCTGTATATATTTTATTCAAATAAAAAACACAAAATCAGAAAAACTATTAATTACAATGGTTCAAGAATTTACACATAGACTAGAAATCTCTTACTCTAAATACCCACAAAATAAGGTTACAGCGGCGCGGAGGTAGCTGAGCGGTCTGGAGCGCCACGTTACGGATCGCGCGTCGAAGATTCGAATCCTTCCTCGGGAATTGGTGTGTGTGTTGTCGTTAGGTTAGTTTAACGTAGTTTGTAAGACTAGGGACTGATAACCAACGTAGTTTGGTCCCATAGAATTCTAAACATTTGAACATTTTTGAACGAAGTTATAATGTTAACTTATTCCTGCCCGACGGGGGTTAAAAGTCCATGCCCATTTACAGCGCCATAAAACAAAGTGGAAAATGATATCTGTCTTGCGTTCCTGACGGGACGTTACGGTCCCTCTGACGTAACATATGAAACTCTCGCTGGCCGAGGTTGTTCAGTATCTCTGCTCACAGACAGCAGTAAACAACCGACTGTTTTACGTCTGTGTACATGATTTCCACAGGCGCATTTGCTGTCACAAAAAGACGCTGTTGTGTGTTGTCACTTTGATAATTTGGTTTTGTATTGTTTTAGCTAATGGAAACTGATATTATTCAAGGAATACAGCTCTTTAAACAGCGTTCAAAATTGTGCCAGGAAGTTTTTAGTACTGACTGTATTCAAAGGCATTTTGTGCGTGTTATTTTTGTAGTTGTCTTTGTTGCTAAATGTCAATAACAAAATGTTTTGGTTTGTTATGTTTTATTTTGTTTACGAATTAGGAAATATGAATACGATTCAGGGATAAGCTTTTTCCTCCCTTCAGATCAACATCTAAAATGGCATTCGATATAAAATTTTGCTATCTCTTTGTTGCTGGTAAGAGAGATAAGCATTTCTTAATGTCTCGCAATTGCATTATATTCTCTTGGACTTTGAAGTCCCATTCTTCAATTTTTTATTTTATTATTAGTATTTGCGTCAAATGAAGAAAACGAAAATGTGTGAATACACTGATGTGCTTTTATTCACTTCAGTAGTAAAATAACCAAATATGAAGTTATATGCTATTTGTCAGATTGGCCAGTAAAGGGTTAACTACTTTCACGTGGACAGAACACGTAATTTTTTCTCAGAATAAACTTTGGTTCGGATCTGCTCTTTTTTATTCTAAGCGCCTCAATTATGAAGGTCTTGTGCCTTTGCTTTAAGTATTTTGGGTTACAAACAAACAACTGTATCTATGTACTCACTAAAACGAAGACATATATGTAATTTTTATTGCAACTCTTCTATACCACCACCTAGTAAAATATTGATTAATCCCCCGGAAACTCCCTGCATACTGACGTATTACAGACTAGAATACTGACAGTACAATCGACAGTTAACTCACGAATGGCAGAGTCACAGGAACAACACTTCATCACCTGAATCGCCAGCCTGACATCACACTTACCTGAAACAAAAGAGAAAGAAACAAATTAGTCGTCCGTATACGAAGAGTTTCAGCGTTAAACATTGCAATATAAACACTGATTTCCTGAATTTTAATTACTTGTGTAGCGACAGAGTGAGACGAACAAATAAAGCAGAGACCGCCTTGTGAAAGACGATGGCTGAGGTAGATAGTAAATAGGAAATACAGTCTGGCAACAGTAGGAAAAGTGTTTCTGAAACATCAATTTATTACTACCGAATAAAAATTTTTACGCTTGCTAATGAATCTTGCAGGTTGTACGGCCGTGGTCCTTGAATTATTTCCCTTCCTGACGTTTCCTCAGTAGCTCCGCTGGATATCTTCAGAGGTGTTCTACGAGACGCTAAGTAGGAAATTTATCATGGACCACGGTCATTCAACCCACGAATATTGACCGGCGGCTATACATTTCAGTGTTAGAAATGTTATTGTGGAGGTGAAATTTATGTGGATCTAGTTACATGAAACCAGAAAGTATAATGAAATAGTCGATATTTATCAACGTCCGAAGCTCAGAACGACACACTTGAAAAACATCAGACTTGAATTTATTATACAGAATGACAGAGCGTGCGGGGATAAGTACAAACAAACAATCAGCAGTAGCATCACCGCCAGAGCATGTACCCTTTCCTACTGACTTACCCTGTTGAAATGTTTGTAGAGCTTATGGGACTTAACTAAGGGGTCATCAGTCCATAAACCTACAAACTACTTATGATATCCTTGCCCGAGGGGGGGATTCGAACCTCCGACCGTAGTGCCCATGCAGACCGTGACTGGCACGCCGCAGACCGCTTGGCCACCGTGGCCGGCGACTCACCCTGTATATGCTCAAGAAACCAACGGGGAGGAGTGACTTATGGATGGTCAACAGTATACAGGGTGTTACAAAAAGGTACGGCCAAACTTTCAGTAAACATTCCTCACATACAAAGAAATTATATTATGTGGACATGTGTCCGGAAAGGCTTAATTTCCATGTTACAGCTCATTTTAGTATTTCTCTTTAAATGTAAATTTAAATAATTCGTGCAGACAATTGTCAAAATACCCAATGGTTTCGTTAGTATGTACTGTAATTCCTCGATTCACGTCATCAACATAGATTTTCTGTGAACGTTTTGGCAGGAATTGTTAGCGATGTCTTGATTGGGCCTTATGTTCTTCCACCTACGCTTACTGGAGCACGTTATCGTGATTTCATACGGAATACTCTACCTGTGCTGCTAGAACATGTGTCTTTACAAGTACGACACAACATGTGGTTCATGCACCATGGAGCTCCTGCACATTTCAGTCGACGTGTTCGTACGCTTCTCAACAACAGATTCGGTGACCGATGGATTGGTAGAGGCGGACCAATTCCATGGCCTCCACGCTCTCCTGACCTCAACCCTCTTGACTTTCATTTATGGGGGCATTTGAAAGCTCTTGTCTACGCAACCGCGGTACCAAATGTAAAGACTCTTCGTGCTAGTATTGTGGACGGCTGTGATACAATACGCCATTCTCCAGGGCTGCATCAGCGCATCAGGGATTCCATGCGACGGAGGGTGGATGCATGTATCCACACTAACGGAGGACATTTTGAACATTTCCTGTAACAAAGTGTTTGAAGTCACGCTGGTACGTTCTGTTGCTGTGTGTTTCTATTCGATGATTAATGTGATTTGAAGAGAAGTAATAAAATGAGCTCTAACATGGAAATTAAGCGTTTACCGATACATGTCCACATAACATATTTTCTTTCTTTGTGTGTGAGGAATGTTTCCTGAAAGTTTGGCCGTACCTTTTTGTAACACCCTGTATATGCTAAATACAGCGAATTGAGTGCGGAGAAGGTTATATATAGATCTTGCACAGTTGGCCGAAGTTTCTGCGATATTTTTTCGGACATAAGGAAGAATAAAGAGCGCTGGAGATCTGTGCAAGCAGCAAGCAAAATAAACTCTCGTCAATAGATGCGATTTTTTTCCTTTTACATGTTGCGAGACATCCAGCTTGCAACGAGACGCGAGTGACAGATGAAACGCGTTCAGATGAGGGAGTTTACAAAGCGCTCTCCCTACTGGATTAACCTGGTCTGTGTTGCGACGCACCGTCCGGTTATCTGCCGATCTGCAAACAGGCCGCCAAGGCGTGGGTTACGACCGGCGAATCCAACTGTGAATGTGAATGGGACAACTAGGACAACCGGTGCTTGGGGGGGGGGGGGGGGGGAGGGGGGAAGGGGGGATTAGTTCCTTTTTATATTTTTTAATGGTCACAACTCCGGGCTTTGGGGATTTCCGAGCAGGTTCCAACGCGTCGATAAACAGTACCTCGCGTTAACTAGATTTTCTTTTTTCTTTCTTTCTCTCTCTCTCTCTCTCTTTTTTCTACAGAGCTTTTAGTTTTCCATCTGTTCCTGCGCGGTTTACGTTCTTCTGCGAATCTCAGAAAAGAGATATAAAAGTTGCTTCACACTGGTGGCTTCGTATTTTCCTAGTGGTACAACGGCATGGGTCGGAAAGATTTCTTTTTCGGTAAATATTCTGCGGCCCCTCCCTTTGCGAAGTTTTCAGTGATGTGTATTTTTATGTGCATTGCATCACAACATCATGGGGTAAGGTAACAACCAAGATTCACACAAAGACGCGCGCGTGCGCACACACACACACACACACACACACACACACACACACACACAGTAAAGAGAGACTCGGTCCCAATTATATCAGTCAACGTTTCCAGACTTATGTAGCTTCCTTCGCTTAAACATCACACGATTACTTACATTGTTTCTTCCACCATGTGCAATTTTATGAAACGCACATACCGTACAAATGGTGAATTTTTCTCCTTTTCTTGATTTTAGTATGCTCAGAAAATAGAATGAGTATCTTTAAATGTCTGGAAAGTATTGTTTCTTTTTGGATTTATTCATAACTCTGCCAATACGAATATAGCGTATGAAAATGTAACAGACAAATGTCTGGCTACGTACTGGAACAGCGAAAGAAAACTGGATGATTGACGTCACTAATAGTTTTAAAGCTCAAGGCAGTCAAATAATTAAAACATATCAGAAGATAGTCTTCGCCCATTAAATGGAAATGCACATGGTCACACACACGTGAAACGAATATAATTAGTCCAAGGAATTCAGGAAACTGCGGAGCATGAAGGTATAACACAAAACTTCGAACACTTTATTAAAATGCGTTAAAACGTTAAAAGGCACGCTAACTTCGTGAACAAATAACTCCAGCCGCGGTGGAGTAGCCGAGCGGTCTAGAGCACCTCGGTGCGGAGCGCGCGGTTGCTCGTCGTGGAGGTTCGAGTCCTCCCTGGGGCATGGGTGTGTGTGTCCGTATGTTAGTTACCGTAGGTTTAAGTAGTTTTCAAGCTACGGACTGATGACCACGCAGTTTGGTCCGGTAGATTTACAAACATTTGAAATAACTCCACAGAGCCGGCCGCTGTGGTCGAGGGGACTGAGGCGCTCCAGTCACGGTCTGCACGGCCACTACGGTCGGGGGTTCGAAACCCTCCTCGGGCATGGATATTTGTGCCGTCCTTAGTCTTAGCTAGATCATAAGTAGTTTCTAAGCTTAGGGACTAATGACCCCGTAGTTAAGTCCTATAAGTTCTACAAACATTTGAACATTTTGAACTCCACAGACGTACTCAAAGAAAACGGGTCAGCCACAACAAGGGAACGGAGAAGAACAAAGGAATGTACAGAGCAGAGATTGATACCTAATATTCACACGGAAGAACTGCTACTCCGGCTTTAAATTGCAATCCAGCGACGACACGAACATCACACGTTTAAAAGTACCAATCATATCAAATAGTTATCGACTATCGTAAGACTCAATCGATCATACGTGATTGGAGTAATCAACGAACGTTAACGTTTCAAATCTTTTGAAGCACTTAAAATGATACCGTTCATCCGCAAAGCCGTAAAATGTTGGAAGTTCCGTAAATTCTACGAATAAATCGTAAAAGTTGACAGGTATGAATCAGATATTTCAAATTCAAGACACATATTTGTTTTAAATATTTATTATTACAAAACTTCAAACTTTACTACTACGAGGATGAGCTATAATTCTGCCTTACTTCACTTCTCAACCTCTGTTTCCTTTTTCATGCTCTTCGTCTCTTAACAAGTAAGCACCGTGTTATTTCAACATTGCCGCTATTGAGGATATCAAACAGAGCGAAGGCAGCACGAACAAGTTTCAGATCACGATCTCGTCTAGTTTACGGACATCTCAGCACGGCTAATCAAGCCATAAAGTACGCACGCAGAACGAGACTACATTTTACAGTGCACTCGAACTCGTCGGAACAACACTGGAAACTAAGCCGCTTACAAAGTCTCTTTTTGTTCGACGTACCGGCGCGGCGGCGACATTTTTACACCCGCTTGTCCACGAGCTCGCGTTACGTTCCGAAAGCAGCATTCGCATTCCGTGACTGCGCCGAGGTATGTTATTTGAAACGCACCGTCGCCGGACTGCTAAGCAGAGTCACCAGGGACGGGCTATAAACTGGGAAAGAAAAAACCACGACACGGTCGTCTGCAGTTTATGATGACCTCACAGTTTACCATACGAAATGCTAGACCTGCATTTCAAAATAGAAAAGTGTAATTCCCGCCGTACGTCTGCGATTAATTCAGCAACCTGCTGCAATTAATGTCTGAGGACGACGTGACCGGAGCCGCCAAGAAGTGGGACCTGAGAAACGTCGAGACGGGACAAGAGTAATTTGTTCAGCTCTGGAAAGGTGACGCGTACCACAGTACTCCGCTTTCTGTTATACTCGCTGTCCTAACACTAAATCAATCACGCGTTCTATATATCACGCGTTCGATATATTTCAAAGAGCTACTGCGCAAAAAACCGTTAGGCTTCCTACATAAATACCACTTACAAGCCCGTTTAGTAATGTTCTTTGTCATCATATCATATATTACGAGGAGGAGGTGGAAAATAAGTTTCCCCTGTCGACTGTGGGCAGAGTTTTATGTGAAAGGGAAAAAAATAGAAAATGTTTGTGAAGCTTAAGGCATTTAACTGCTGGGTCATCAGTCCCTAAACTTACAAGCTACTTTTGAACTACCTTATACTAAAGACGACACAAACATCCGTGCCCGAGGGGGGGGGGGGGGAATTCGAACCTTTGACGGGAACGGCCTCGCGCATCGCAGCATAGCGCCTCAATGCGATTGACCACTCCGCCGAGGCGGAAAAAATAGAATGAGACATTAAAGATAAGAAATCAAATGTTCAAATGTTTGTTAAGCTTATGGGACGTAACTACCGGGTCATCAGTCCCTAAACTTACAAACTACTTATGAACTACTTACGAACTAGGACGGCACAAATATCCATGCCCGAGGGGGGATTCGAACCCCCGACCGTAGTGGCCGTGCTGACCATGACTGGAGCGCCCCAATCACCTCGGCCACCGCGGCCGGTTTAAAGATAAGACATATCTTTATTTTTCTACATAATTTCCAAGTACATCGAGTCATTCGTCACATCGCTTTATAAGCTTCAAATAGCCATCTAGGAAAAAAATCAGGGCGTTGCAAATGGAAGAAGCGTTGAACGGTTATGGGCGAAAGACGACACAACAGGTAAACGCGCACGTGCAAGACATCGATACAGCAGTAGGCAGAGGTCGACCATGAATATGGCAAAGGCTTTCTGTTTAGGATTGAGACGGTGGATGATCGTGCGACCGCCATTACACGCCCCAATCGAAGGACGCATCCATGGAGCGGAATCATCCGTCATCATCGGTCCGAAAGAAGTACAAAAGCACCCCGTCTGCGGGTAAAGTGTTACTCACCGTTTTCTGGGTCGCAATGGTTCTTCTTTATGCAACGCCCTGATTTTTTCCAAGGCTTTTTGAAGCTTATAAAGCGGCATGACAAATGCCTTAACGCCTCATTCTATTTTTTCCCCTTTTATACGCAATTTTGACCAAAGTCGAAAGAGGAAATTTATTTTTCAACCTCCCTCCGTATAAGTGGGAAAAACAAACCAGTTAAAATCGCTATCGAAATTTTACATTTTTTGATTTTAGGCAAAGCACATAATTCATTCCACAGATCCTCATTGCTAAAAACTTTTAGATACTTCGAACTTCACCCAAAGGTAAACTGATACATCTTACATTCACAAATAAAAACTCGAAAATTAATTTCAGAGGGGCACTTTCTGAATAATTCTTCGCAAAAACTAGTTTAAGGCAGGGAGAAACACATCAGCACTTTAACTGTGCCCTTGAATATATAATGAGGGAATGGTACAAAAACGTTCAGATTGAAACACAAAAATATGACAAACCTAATTTGCTGATGACCTCGTTCTTCCAGACCACATAATTTAAGAAACCAAACAACAAATAAAACCATTACAGGAAACCGTCCAGTTGGCCTTAAAATATCTTTTGAAAAAAAACATAAATAATGCCAACGGAGCCGCCGCTGGAGAACAAAATTAAAAATGAATCACACGACATGAAAATTGTTGAAACGTTTAAATACTTGTAACAAATAATAACAAACAAACTGAATGAGAAACGCTCATAGCAGAGTAGAATAAACAAATTGATTAAAACGTACTTTCTTACTAAAAACAAATGTAACTAAGAATGTCTCTCAACAGCCACAAAAGTGAAACACTACAGAACAGTCAAGTAACCGCGATTAATATATGCTAGTCAAACTATATTTAAAACAAGAAACACTGTAGCAATAAACACATACCATAACAAAGGTTATTCAGAAGATGCGTAAATAAAGAAAACAAAAGAGATTGAGTTTAGAGAGTAGTCAAATCTTACAAAGAAAAAGAACCAATGACAAATACCATGAAGAAGAAACGGATCTCTTTCCTAAAACATTTGATGAGGAATTAGCAGGAGGATAACTGAGACGTTATGGAATAGTAACAGCGGCGTTAGATGGATCACAGAGATCAAGGGGAAATTTACTAAATTACAAATTACGATGGGGGATTTGAAATGCAAGGTAGAAGCGATTCAGAACAAACATTACACTGCCAATGAAAATTAACAAACAGAGATTAGGAAGGGTGTTTTCGGCTGAGGAGCTCTAGAGACCTGACAGAATGAAAAACAGAAGAGGCTAGTTCATTATATTGAGTAAAGTAGTCTGATGTTGGCCTAAAAAATTACCGTAGCAGCAGTGCAAAAATTTTTTGGTTCTTAAATAAAGAAAAATTTAACAAATGAGTAATATTTATTCGTAAACTTCTCACTGCTTTGATATACTGAATTGTTATATGACTTGGGAAATATGATCAGCGCCATTTTAATAAACATCGACAATACAAACTAGCTTAAACACGTAACATCAGAATCGGTACAGCTTTGCTGATGCAACAGTGTGTGAGCAGCGGTGGAGTAGCCGAGCTGTCTAAGGCGCCTCGCTGCGGAGCGCGCGGTTGCTCGCCGTCGGAGAGTCGAGTCCTCCCTGGGGCTTGGGGGTCTGTGTGTTGTCCTTGGGTTAGTTTACCTAGGTTTAAGTAGTTTGTAAGCTACGGACTGATGACCACGCAGTTTGGCCCGATAGATTTACAAACATTTGAACATGTTTGCAACAATGTTGCTTGCCGTGTGATGTGGCCTATTGAACAGTGTGCTTGTAAGTACAGTCTCCACTTCGTCTGCACTGTAGTATTTTGTTGTCTTGCTCGTTCAGACATCGAAACGAAGAAGAAAAGGTACACCGTCCCGTTGACATCGTGGGCATTAGATCAAACGATTGCATAGTTTTGGGAGGGATGGGGAAGGAAATCGAGAGGAACCATGCCAGCACTGGCCTCGAGTCATTTAGGGAAATCAAACTGAAGTAGATCACATGGGTTTGAACCGGCGTCCTCCCGACTGCGAGTCCAGTGTGTTACCACTGCTATGGTACCTACCTCGGTCTCAAACATCGGGTGTGGCACTAACTGTAGTTTGGAAGCAACGTGCGATATGAATTATATACAATTCTCCATTTGCTGTAAATAAAAAAGGAAGGAGACAACGATTTTGCGACATCATGTTTCCTCGATGTACTTTGAAAGAGTACATTAATTTGATTGATCTACCAATAATTGGTGTGAAAATAAATTTGGTATGATGACCGAACTCCATTCGCAACACATTTCGCAGACAATATCGTATTAATCCACTCTACGAACCTGGAAAATCAAATTACAGCAGGCACCTACTTCAGAAGATATGACGTCATAAGGGTTGAGATATATATATGAAAACGAAACTGAAATGGAGTAGGTTAGAAGGGGGACAACGGAAGAGAAGGAGAATGAGGACTAACATAAGAAAGGAATGATTAAACACCCTGGCAACCCCGAAAACTTATGCCAGTATATAAATAAATGGAACTCATTCACGGACATACAGCAGTGTCTTCCGATTTTGGATGAGTAATGTCAATGTATGCTGAAATGACAAACAACATTACAGCTGCAGACGCCTGAAATGTCATGAAGCATATGACATGAATCTGCGATGATCACACGCAGCACTATCACCGAGCCAAACAGTTTCGTTTGTTCTGCAGTGTTAATATTATTGCACTTGTCACAAAACATCAGAATCAGTCGCAAATTAAAAATATGAGCAAATTAAAAATATGAGCAAATATAAATTCCTCAGGTTCCGGAGTTTTTTTCTGTAATTTCATTTTAGGCGCGATACATTCCCAGTTCTGTTACATTTTATCAGCTGTCATTTCAAATGTAATAGGCAATTTAAATTGTTGGTATTTATTATTTGTGAGTCTTGTTTAACACGGTCTGCATTTTCGCTACAATGAAAGTGTAGTATTTTTCTAGAATATTCTGGAAAGTTATGCTAGTGCACGGCGGAACTAACTCGTTGTAATCGCCTCTTTCATTAACAGTTGTTTTGCATGAGAAAAACAGTTTTTTGCGTATTATTGGCGCACATGAGGAAACAAAAAAATATATAAAATAACGCTGCAACTAACAGTAAGATTTCTACTGTGGTTAAGGTCTAATTATCATGCCAAGCAAATGTGAAAAACAACAGCGGGCGCTCAGAAGAATTCTGCCCCTTTGTAGCCCATTTTGACCCAATGAGCAGAAAAAAATGGTCTCTTGCGTAATTCTAGAAGTACATCATTGGTCACCATCATTTAAAATTGATCTTGCCTTACTACGTGCAGTAATTGAAAACTTCAAAGTCGATTTTCTCGAGTATTTTTGAGAGTTACGTCGAATGGCTTTAGCGGATTGTTATTTGTCTTGTGAACTTGACGTACCATAAATATCAAAAACTTCTAAAATCCAATACCCATGTGGTCTCCTTGTGAGATCCATTCTAGATAGGTGATTACTTGATATGAGTAAAGAGCCTGCTGTGTTTCGAATGTTTGTAAAGCTTATGGGACTTAACTGCGGGGTCATCAGTCTCTAAATTTACAAACTACTTTGAACTAACTTACACTAAAGACAGCACAAACATCCATGCCCGAGGGGGGATTCGAACCTCCGACGGGAAACGGCCTCTCGCATCGGAGCATAGCGCCTCAATGCGCTCGGCCACTCCGCCGCGGCTCCTACTGTGTTTCACAGGAAGGAGACCTTCTGAAGCCGTGTTGAGTATGGATCATAGTTACTGTCCAAGTGAGTACACGGAATAATTTTCCGTAAAGACTTGCCGTCTGTGGGTGAAAGCGTGTTGCAGCGTCACACATTCCACCCATCTTCCACCAAACTTCAAAAATTCTACATTTTCCATCAAACCCTCTATGAATGTCAATTCCTCAACAAGTTTCATAAATCCTTCGTGGTGCAGCTCTCTCTCTCTCTCTCTCTCTCTCTCTCTGAGTGTAAATGTGGCTCTTGAGGGATAAGTTGACTGTGCAGGGATTCGCCAAACCGCCTGGGTTAAGGTTTCGCGAAGAGCTTGCGCTACGTCAGCACGTGTCTGACAAATAACGTGCGCCACAGCTGTCTCCAGACGGAACAATGGCGCGTCCCGTGCAGACGCGCGCTTTAGGAATACCGCGGCAGGGAGACGCGCCGTCCGTCATCGCCTCCCGCAATGGGCTGCGCCCACCAGACCAGAAGCAGGGGCGTCTTCTGCGGCAAGAACCGCGGCCGCGTGGGCGGGTCGTGGGCGTATCTTGTGCGGAAAACAGGTGCGCCACCACGCCCTGCCGTAAATTTACACAAAGCCGCCGGCCGTGTTTCTTTAACCCCGCCCGGAAACTTCGCACTGTCCGTGCCTCCGAAAGCTCCCCTAAATCTCTCTTTCTGTTGCTGTAAACTTTTTTTTTCCTTTTTATTTTCTTTATTTTTTTCTGCCTGCTAGAATCCCGGTTATGGAGGTATTCGGTGCGTCTGCGCGTATTTCGTAGCGGCTCACACGAATTCGGCAACTTCTACCTGATGGTGGAAAACCAAACACTCGACATCGGCAACACTCCTAAATCAGTGTCCGGACGAACCACTCGAATTCGCCAATTTATGCCTGCTACCCTTATTTGCAATGATTTTAAAACAACACTGAAAATAGCGGTACAATCAAAGAGAAATAAATGACAACATAATGTACATGACAACAAGCTGTAACCGGCATGCGTTGCGGTGCCCTTACTAGAATGTTATGTTGAGTCATAATTCAAATTGTTAAGACATCAAGAACTTTCGAAACAAACATAAGACTTGAGATTTTAAAGTTCCCAACCACAAATCTTGAAAATTTCTTCGCCGACTACGTTCCATTACAGTTCTCCCTTTATGTTATATTTTTAATGAGTTTGCGAAATGTGTAGCGAATAATACAGCAATAAAGAAATAATACAACAAAATACATGCCTGACACGGTAGTTTTCAATTTCCCGATGTTTATTACGTAACTCAAAATACTGAAATGTTGGTATGCCTATTGGACAAACTGCTATGCTCATTAGTCCTTAGAATTACAAACTACTTAAACTAACTTACACTAAGCAGAGGACAAGAAACACACACACACACACACACACACACACACACACACACACACCAATGCTACAGGAAGGACTCAAACCTCCGACGGCGAGGAACCTCACGCTCCGCAGCAAGGCGCCTTACAACGCTCGGCCACTCCACCTAGACATGGCGTAACTCCTGAACTACGAGAGTATAACTTTGCGTTATGAAACATGTCGATATTGTGTGCGAAATATGTTGGGAGTAGAGTTAGTAATAACAAACTAACGCCATGCCTGACGTTGCACAAGAATACACCCGTGGTTTTACATTATTTTTCTAATAGTTTGCAAAAGTGTTGCGCATATACTTCATGAATATACTACAGCTTACGTCATAGAACCAGTGAAATTCCCATTCTTTACATTTATTTCATGACCATTCATTTCTCTTGGCAATTTACAGAGTTTTGAAAAACAAAAATAGAAATTTCTCTTCAATGAAATAGAACTATTATTAAAACAATCATTATTCTTACGGTTGGCTCTGTCTCCGCCAGGGCCGCTGCTGTCCAAGGGACTAAATCAGAGCGTCCCTCCTCTTCTGCTACCTGAATGCAGAGTTGCATACTTCCAGTGAGGTATTAATGGACCTTTTTCCAATACCTTTCTCATTCTTACTATCCAGAATACGACACAAGGCCTCGGACGTGGAGAGGGGGGGGGGGGTGAAATTTCACATCACAGAGTAACGTCAGTTTAAAACACAGAGCTTCACGAGGCAATAAAGGCGCAAGGAATGTGCGACAAAGCGTTCTCTTTTCCTTGTTCTACATTGCTACGTCTTGTTTTGTACATTGAATGTATCTCACAGAAACCAAGGAAGTGTCTCAAAGAAATATTTGAAATATTCTTCTTTGAGATAGAGTAAATTACGTCTCTGATCTTGCTCCACTGGATACGCAGCTCTTGAAATTTAATGAAATCTCTGTCATTGCATATACTTTTGCTGGCTGACGCAGATATTCGTGGAGGAAGACGAAACGCTCTTCTTTGGCTTTAAACATTCGCTTAGCAAATCACGAATGTATATTAAGCTCCGTTTTGTGAGCTCTACAAAAATCCGCGCACATATTTTTCATTGTCCTTGACTTTCGTGTCATATTGCAGTATTATTTTTTACTGGTTTCATTGAAGACACAGCAGATTCATTAGTAAAGAACTTCATTGTAATGAACTACCTCTAAATAATTTTTAATCGCTACTACCGGATTTCCACTAACTTCCAGTTCTGTTAGTATAACGATATGTTTTTATCTTTCATTTTGTCAAAGATAGTTTGTCTTCCGCGCATGTGTCCCTTTTGGTCGCCAACCGGAATGTTACAGACACTGTTATTGAACGCCGGCCGCGGTGGCCAAGGGGACGGAGGCGCTCCAGTCACGGTCTGCACGGCCACTACGGTCGGGGGTTCGAATCCCCCCTCGGGCATGGATATTTGTGCCGTCCTAGTTCGTAAGTAGGTTATAAGTAGTTTGTAAGTTTAGGGACTGATGACCCCGTAGTTAAGTCCCATAAGCTTAACAAACATTTGAACTTTTTTTTTTTTTTTGTTATTGAACGTGTAAACGTTTCTTATTAAACTGATAGATTTGTTAGTTGGTCTGCAAGTCATTATATAGACAGCAAACCAATGGTCGGAAATCCATATTTACTGTATTAACTCTCGCAATACCAAGCCATTTTCAGTAACTTGTGTTAGCAAGCGGGGGGGGGGGGGGGGTACTTTGAGCCGACCATTAAACAATTTAAAGAATAAATAATACTCATTAACTGTTCTTGAATTACATTAATAACATACTTTAGAAAGCTCTATTAATGCATAATCAGGATCCAGAACCTGAATATTTCATGTAAAACTGTTTTTAATAATTCATTTCATATCTTTCACCTAATTCGGCCTGTAAATACCCTATCACTGTCCACCCGCTCGGTTAACCGTGTGGTGTAACGCACTGCTTTCGGAGACAGGGAGGCGAACCGGCCCCGGTTCGAATCCGCCCGGCGGATTAACGAAGGGGGTCGGAGTGCCGGCCAGCCTGGATGTGGTTTATAGGCGGTTTTCCACATCCCCCTAGGTGAATACCGGGCTGGTCCCCAAGTCCCGACTCAGTTACACGATTCGCAAACATTTCGTAATACTTTACACTTTCATACATATTTCACACTATACGCAGACATTTGAGGTACACATTTCCTCCTGGGGGGAGGGGGGGAGCATGGGGTGGTGGCAGGAAGGGTATCCAGCCACACTGTAAATATTAAAACTTGCCAAATCCGCGATTAACACAGTGCCGACCTGCATGTGCGGGAGAAGGACCAACGAGAGACAAACTATCATTGTCCAGATCCTCGCACACAACACATTCCTCTTCAGATTCACGTACTACATTGTCAGTTCCATCAAATTCTATTTCAGAGTCTGTAGATTCTTCCAATATCTGTGATATTTCCCTGCCAGTAAGTGACTGTCGAAACATTTTCAATCACAGTTGTATCTAACACTGGACTAAGAGCCACTGAACGGGAAATAATAAAGAACCAAAGCAAAATGAATCATTATTGACACCACTGTTGCTGTCAACCCTGAGAAATATAATGTCCGTGTCTTCTAAGGTCACGTAATGCTATTATCTGTGAAGTAAGACTACTGTTGTCGTTGTCGTTTAAGCGAAAAATCTAAATAAAATAAAATAAAAATAAAAAAAATAAAAAAACGTAGAATCTGTAATAAGACTTCATTAAAGACAAAATTTTTACAGAATTTTCAAAAATAAAGTACTTTAGTAGATTTCATTATTTTCAAAAGGTGAGCATAAAGTACCTCCCCCCCCCCCTGGTTTTGCAAGTGTTAATAGAAACCGGTCCCGGCTTCAGATGGGTAGCAGACCATTTTGCTTATATTTTTTCTGTCATAGTGTCGGACTAGCCTGTTGTCGAGGATATTGGCAACATTAAAAGGTAGCTCGAGTTCAGCCCGCTTGGAGTCTTCTTAATACATTTTATTTCCATTCGATCACACAGACGGCGAATACTGTCCTGGGATACGTTATTCTACGATTGCTCTGGCTGTTCACGTTGTTTTGCGGGAGTTGCGGCTTGAAGAGGCGCAGGTGCCATTGTCGTCCCATCGTATCCCACAGGTGTTCGCTTGGAGACAAGTTCTAAGATCGCGTTGGCCAGGGACGCTACGCAACTGCACGTCTTGCAAACGACGTTTTGACGCCTAGTATGTAGGAGATCGTTAACCGGTTGTAACAACACACAACCTTCTTCAAAAACTTTGCGCTGGGCAGCCAAAATAGCAAACGTGAACGAGAGTTGTAGCTTTTACTTCCGAGACCATAATGCCGTCGATGTGGCCAGTTCGTCTACCAGGAATGCACTCTACGAGACAGCGCTGGCGAGTCTGCGTCGTGCGCTCAATGGACCATGACCAGCATGCAGGCTGCATCTCTCATCCAAGTGGTCTTCTGTCGTCATCAGTAGAGGGGTGCACATCGATGTTGTGGCGTGAGTGGAAAACCGGGTAGAGATGGGCGAGGCCCGTAGTCCCACTGCTAGTGAGCGGTTGCTCACACTTCGTATCCGTACTTCTGGCCTCACAGACCCTCTTATCTATTCTGTCGTGGCTGAAGTTTCTGCTACTGCTGTCCTTAACGATACGACAATGTTGGCGAAAGTCTGTACAACGTGGACGTATACGGGTGTGAGAACATTCAGATGACAATTCCAACATTAGTGCTCCCCTGCACAGAGAGGGAGTGATAGGGGAAGCGTGGAGGGGAGGAGCTACGGCTGAGACCCAACAGTGGAGCCTGCGGGAGGAACGCCGTAGCTCGCGGCCAGCCCCGCGCCTACAGAAATGATTACTATTGGCTACCAGTGTGGCAATGGAGAGGGGGATGCGCAAACCGTCTGAAAACTGCGCCGCCTTCCTACGTGAAGCGGATTATAGTTACTAGTATTGCCTGTGGTCGAAATTCGAAGCAGGCCGCGGTGGCCGAGCGTACTGCGGCGCGTCAGTCACAGTCTGCACGGCCACTACGGTCGGGGGTTCGAATCCCCCTCGGGCATGGATATTTGTGCCGTCCTTAGTAGTAGCTAGTACATAAGTAGTTTGTAAGTTTAGGGACTGATGACCCCATAGTTGAGTCCCATAAGCTCTAGAAACATTTGATCGAAATTCGACCCGTTGTATTTGCCCAATTGAGGGTTAGGTCTTCATTCAAATTTGTACTTGCATTGATTTCAACATTCTCTTCAATATTAGAAAATCCTTGTTGGGTTACCATTTTTCAATAAAACTGTTATTATGGAAGATCAACGGAGATACTTGAAATGTATTATTTAAAACAATTGCTCTTTTCTGTCGTAGTGTTGGACTAGCCTGTTGTCGAGGATGTTGGTAATATTAAAAGGTAGCTCATCTTCATTCCGCCTGCAGTCATGTTAATATATTCTATTTCCATATTGTAATTATTGTAATTGATCTGAGTATATAAATACTGTGTTCATAAACTGAATTGTTTAATTAAATTTAAAAACTATATTTAAAAGTTGAGAATTAAACCCTACGAAGAATTTTTTTTTTAATGGAGGCCAGTGGGAATTGAACCCAGTACCTTAAGATAGGAACTACAAGCGCTAACTGACTGAGCTAATTTTACCTGTACCAATATGCCACCTACAAACGGTTATAATATAGTGGCAAAGGGTATGGAGAATTTGGAGTATCATCCTAAAATTTCTTTTTCTTTTTACCGCTGTTAACGGCTACGTGCGCACGTAATTTTTATATTCTTAACTTCTATGACAAACCACCTTTCGAGTTATGTACGTTTCATTCGCCTGCTTGTATGATTAATATTAAAAATCTGAACCCTCAGTTTCGTGTTGGCGTATTTATACAGGGCGTTACAAAAAGGTACGGCCAAACTTTCAGGAAACATTCCTCACACACAGAGAAAGAAAATATGTTATGTGGACATGTGTCCGGAAACGCTTAATTTACATGTTAGAGCTCATTTTATTACTTCTCTTCAAATCACATTAATCATGGAATGGAAACACACAGCAACAGAACGTACCAGCGTGGCTTCAAACACTTTGTTACAGGAAATGTTCGAAATGTCCTCCGTTAGCGAGGATACATGCATCCACCCTCCGTCGCATGGAATCCGTGATGCGCTGATGCAGCCCTGGAAAATGGCGACTTGTATCACAGCCGTCCACAGTACGAGCAGGAAGAGTCTCTACATCTGGTACCGGGGTTGCGAAGACAAGAGCTTTCAAATACCCTCATAAATGAAAGTCAAGAGGGTTGAGGTCAGGAGAGCGTGGAGGCCATGGAATTGGTCCGCCTCTACCAATCCATCGGTCACCGAATCTTTTGTTGAGAAGCGTACGAACACGTCGACTGAAATGTGCAGGAGCTCCATCGTGCATGAACATGTTGTGTCGTACTTGTAAAGGCACATGTTCTAGCAGCACGGGTAGAGTATCCCGTATGAAATCATGATAACGTGCTCCAGTGAGCGTAGAACATGAGGCCCAATCAACCAATCAAGACATCACCAACAATTCCTGCCCAAACGTTCACAGAAAATACATGTTGATGACGTGAATCGAGGAAGTACAGTACATACTAACGAAACCATTGGGTATTTTGACAATTGTCTGCACGAATTATTTCAATTTACATTTAAAGAGAAATACTAAAATGAGCTGTAACATGGAAATTAAGCCTTTCCGGACACATGTCCACATAACATATTTTCTTTCTTTGTGTGTGAGGAATGTTTGCTGAAAGATTGGCCGTACCTTTTAGTAACACCCTGTATAATGATTCAGTCAGCTTAAAAACATTCTGAAAATGAAAGACGTTGCAACTGACGCAGCCAGTCAAATCCTCCGAGAGGAGCATTCGGCCACTCGGGTGGACAACCGCGTGTTCTTAGCATGATGTAGATATCACACTGGCTCCATCCGCTATGGAAGGGCAAGCACAGACGGCGCTGTCAGCTATGTCACTACGCTACTTGCTGGGCGATACGTTGAAACCATGATCATATATCTACTGTTCCGCAGTAAGTATCTGCCCACATCATCGGGTCAAAATTGATGTCTTCTTTCCAAGTGTACTAATTTTTTTCTCGGCATTGTATATGAGTACCGTTGGTTAGAGTGGCACCATCTGAGTCCATAAACTCTGAAACTCGCGTAGGTCCAGCAGCAGGGCAGCAATACAAATGTGCATCTTGCGTAGTTATTCGTATTTTACGATCACTCTCGTCCCGGACCGTTTACACAAAGCACCGAACGCTGAGTAGTAAATCTGGTGCAGTTCTGCGGCAGAAGACCCGGCATGTCGGGAAGCAGGGCGAGTGGCGGGAGCAGGCCGAGTAAATATTTGTGTGCCCCGCGGCGCCAATACATCAGGCGGATTGCTTATGAATATTTCTGCCGCTAAAGAGCGGCTGCGGCGGCCTTCTGCCGCACGGGCAAAAAGAGGCAGCGCGTGTCCCGGCATCGGCGTCGTCCGTAACGACGTCACGGCCCAGGGGTAATCCCGCATGCGCTGAATATTGCACGCGGCCCGCAAATCTGCCCAGCGCAGACGTAAACCCCACCAGCGGGCGAGGACACTCCACAGCAAGGACGCTGAGTTTAGGGTCCAGCGTATGACTACATTCCCGCTGCCTGCGACGCGACGAGACGCCGAGTAGGCCGCTGGATATCTTGCCCAGTGGAGGGGTCTTGGGTTAAACTTCGGCACATGAAGCGTGTATGAGCAGAGGCGTACCAACTATTTCTTCAGAGGGGGGGGGGGGGGAGCGGCAAGAAAACTTATTTACTGACTTCGTCTTGGAGATTGCAGGACGACTTTGGTCCGAGGACAGGGGGGGGAGGGCGCAAGGTCATGGAACTCTAATTTAGCCGAAGTGTCCCATGTTCCGTTTTCTTAAAAAAAAAAAAAAAAAAAAAAAAAATAATAATAATAATAATAATAATAAAAAGTACCGCACGACTCGTCTTGAGCGCCCCATCATCTACATCCATACTCCGCAATCCACCGTAAGGTGCGTGGCGGAGGGTACACTGTACCACACTAAAAATGCGAGTGTAGATCAGTTGTGGCTTACATTCAAAGACATAATATCAGTAGCAATCGAGAGATTTATACCAAATAAATTAATAAAAGAGGGGGCTGACCCCCCGTGGTACACAAAACAGGTCAGATCACTGTTGCAGAAACAAAGAAAAACGCATGCAAAATTTAAAAAGACACAGAATCCGCAAGACTGGCAATCTTTTACTGAAACTCGCAACCTAGCGCGGACTTCAATGCGAGAATCTTATAGTTGTTTCCACAACGAAATCCTGTCTCGTAATCTTGCAGAAAATCCAAAGAAATCTGGTCATATGTGAAGTACACTAGCGGCAAAACACAAACAATACCTTCACTACGCGATAGCAATGGTAATACTACCGACGACAGTACTGCTAAGGCAGAATTACTAAACACAGCTTTCCGAAATTCTTTCACCAAAGAAGACGAAGTGAACACTCCAGTATTCAACCCAAGAACAGCTGCCAGCATGCGAAACTTAGAAGTACATGTTCCTGGAGTAGTAAAACAACTTAAGTCACTAAACAAAAATAAATCTTCCGGGCCAGATTGTATACCAACTAGATTCCTCTCAGAGTATGCTGATGAAATAGCTCCCTACTTAGCTATAATTTACAACCGATCACTCAGCGAAAGATCCGTACCCAAAGACTGGAAAGTTGCCAAAATTACTCCAATATTCAAGAAAGGCAATAGGAGTGATCCCCAAAATTACAGGCCTATCTCATTGACGTCGATTTGCAGTAGGATTTTGGAACATATACTTTGTTCGAATATTATGTACTACCTCGAAGAGAACGACCTATTAACCAATAGTCAGCACGGATTCAGAAAGTATCGCTCTTGCGAAACACAGCTTGCCCTTTATTCACATGAAGTGTTAAGTGCCATCGACAAGGGATCTCAAATCGATTCCATATTTCTGGATTTCCGGAAGGCTTTTGATACTGTACCCCACAAGCGGCTTCTAATGAAATTGCGTGCTTATGGAATATCTCCCCAATTGTGCGATTGGATTCACGATTTCCTATCAGAAAGGACACAGTTCGTTGTAATTGACGGTAAGTCATCGAGTAAAACAGAAGTGATATCTGGCGTTCCACAGGGAAGCGTTATTGGTCCCCTACTCTTCCTCGTGTTTATAAACGATTTAGGAGATAATCTGAATAGCTCCCTTACACTGTTCGCGGATGATGCTGTCGTTTATCGGTTAGTGAAGTCAACAGAGGATCAAAAGCAACTGCAAAGCGATTTAGACAAAATTTCTACTTGGTGCGAAAATTGGCAATTGACACTAAATAAAAAAAAGTGTGAAGTAATACACATGACCACTAAAAGAAATCCGCTGAACTTCAATTACGCGATAAATCAGTCTAACCTTAAGGTCGTAAATTCTACTAAATACCTAGGAGTTACAATTACGAACAACTTTGACTAGAGAGAACACATAGAAAATATTGTGGGGAAGGCGAACCAAAGGTTACGTTTCATTGGCAGAACGCTTAGACGATGCACCAGCTCCACCAAAGAGACTGCCTACATCACACTTGTGCGTCCTCTCTTGGAGTACTGTTGCCCCTTGTGGGACCCTCACCAGGTGGGTGGGACTGACGGAAGATATTGAGAAGGTTCAGAGAAGGGCAGCTCGTTTTGTTTTATCACGTTACGGGGGGGGGGGGAAAGCGTCACGGAAATGTTGCACGAATTGGGGTGGAAATCATTAAAAGAAAGACGTTATTCATTGCGGCGTGATCTGTTTGCGAAGTTTCAATCACCGACTTTTAGTTCTGAATGTGAAAATATTTTGCTAGCACCCACCTACTTAGGGAGACATGACCATCCCAGTAAAATAAGAGAAATCAGATCGAAAACGGAACGATTTAGGTGTTCTTTCTTCCCGCGCGCTATTAGAGAATGGAACGGTAGAGAAAAGTTGTGAAGGTGGTTAATGAACCCTCTGCCAGGCACTTAAATGTGATTTGCAGAGTATCGATGTAGATGTAGATACTAGGCATTTCCTTTCCTATTCCACTCCCAAACTGAACGAGGAAAAAAAGAATGCCTACATGCCTCCGTACGAGCACTAATTTCTCTTATCTTGTCTTTGTCATACTACGAGAAATGTAAGTAGGCGGCAGCAAGATCGTACTACACTCAGCTTCAAATTTCGGCCCTATAAATTTCCTCAACAAAGAATGTCTTTCCTCCAGCGATCCTCAATTGAGTTGCCGGGGCATTTCCGTGACACTCGCGCATTGGTCGAACCTACCAGTATCAAACCTAGCTGCTCGCCTCTGAACTGCTTATATATCTTCCTTTAAACTGATCTATGGCTGGTCCCAAATACTTGAGCAATACTCAAGACGAGGTGGTACAAGCGTTTTATAATACGCAGTCTCCTTTACAGATGAAGGTACATCTTCCCAAAATTCTCCCAATAAACCGAAGTCGGCTGTCCGCCTTACTCACAACTGTCCTTACATATTCGTTCCATTTCATATTGCTCTGCAATGTTACGCCTAGACATTTGAACGACAGTACAGATGTCCGCTATTAGCAATCGCAGACTGAAAAATAGGACGAAAGAAGAGGACAAAATGTAGTAGTTGCTACAAGATGCTTCAGTCAAAGGCAAAAATAGCTGCCATCAAAAATACTGAGGGGGGAGGGGGGGGAGACAGAAACCGTGTCTTGCCCCTCCAAAGTTTCAAGTGGGGGAGGGGAGAGCTACTGCCCCTCCTGTTCCCCTACCCCCGTTTGATGCGGCATTGTATATCAGAACGAATGTGGTCAACGTGGCGAGTTTCTGACGTCCAGGTTTTTCCGACGTCTCGGGCAGTGTGAAGCATGCCAGATATTCTCAACATGCGTCTAAACTCTAAACGATCACCGATAAGGTGGGAGAACGCCACCGACGACACATCACGTGGCTATCCGGAGGAGGGGGACACCTCTAGACAGATGAAGACGCCATATTGGTGTTTTCCACTTGGCTCATAAAACCATCCCAATTTCGGGACAAGCGACATCAGGTTGGCATGCATATTTTTTTTTTCTTGAAATGTCTTGCTCGCAATATACTTTAACATACGCGTTTCGACACGCCATCATCAGATGTGTGGCGGAAATTAATATAAGTACACTATATTTCGGATGTCTACAGATTGAAATCACAATACTCACAAGGACAACAATCTGGAGTAACTGTACATGACGGTACTGCGCAGGTTGTATGAAAGAATGCGGATCCAGTAGTGTTTGGTTAATTCTTTGTATGGAACGTACGTATTTCGTTGTCACCGTTCTGCGTGTACGTCTATTGAAGTGGTTACCATGTGTTATGAAATGCGAAATGAAAGGGACAACAGGCCTATGAGTGTGGATCAAAACTTCAAAATGTTCAAATCTTTGTAAATCTATGGGAGTTAACTACTCTGGTGATGAGTCCACAGGCTTAAAAACTACTTTAACTTATGGCAAGTACAACAAATACAACCATGCCCGAGGGAGGACTCGAACCTCCGACAGCGAGTAGCTGTGCGTTCCGCAGCTAGGCGCCTTGGTACGCTCGAACACTCCACCGCGGCGGATCAAAACTGACGGGAAAGAAAGCCGGATAAAAGGAATTGGAAGTGAATTAACCGGTCGTGACAGTTTGGCATCGGCGAACTTTTCGATCGTGACGTTGAGCGCTCTGACTGGAGGAAAGCGGCTGAAGCGTCAAGTAGCGAGTAATTCACTGCGTTTACACGCGACACATCTTCCGGAAGACGAAACCAGAATTTCGCAAACCGTTTTTCGCTGTCGTGTTTACATGTTACAACCTTGATCGGATTTCCCTGCCAGCTCAATATGCCGCCAGAAAAACAGCTGATTCAGTTCCTTTTATTAAATACACAGATTCATTTTTAGTTCCTTTTGTCCTGTTTTCCCCCACAGTTGCTATATTATAACATTATAGTGTAGTTATTTCGGTTATCTGTCTATGCAACTGATTTAATAAAATATTTTATTGCCATATGCATTTCGCCTTTATTTGGAAGGCATCATCAGTGGCCTGTAATATATACATGATTATGTCTTACAATATTTGATATTTACATTTCTCAGTATTTTTAGGTTATGAACAGTTCTGATGCGTTATTTAGGTACAGTACTGATATCTGGTTGTTGTACTTACAATATTTCATGGGTATTGCTTTACATCTGGTGCTCATTGGTTGCTTCCAGCTGTTGATTCAGTTGTGTTCATTTTGCTGTGTTTGTTGTTCCAGCACTTCACAGCTAGCACCACTAGGCACATGCCATTTTTGTTTGTGTTGTGTTTTTATTTTGTTGGTGTTGCCAACTGTTGAGTATGTGTCAGTGTGTGTGTGTGTGTGTGTGTGTGTGTGTGTGTGTTATCTGACTGCATAGAGGACAGCACCAGATACTGATATCATAAATAAATAATTTTTTGTGAGCCCTAATTGTGAAGAAATATAGAACATCGTTAGAGAGAGAGAGAGGGAGAGGGACAGGGAGATAGAGACAGTCAGAGATGGGGATTGTGGGGAAAGGGGAGAGAGAGGTGTGTGTGTGTGTGTGTGTGTGTGTGTGTGTGTGTGTGTGTGTGTGTGCGCGCGCGCCAATACTTTTCTCTGTTTGATTACTGTCTCATGTCTTTGACTAGATTTAGCAGTGAGTTTTCATTAATGTTTGTTCACTCTAATGTTTATAGTTATATTTCACGGTGGAAAGTATCACTCTCTTCATATGTGCCAAAAATCCTTAACAATAAAACACAATCCGACAAGCCAAGAACGCTTCAAAAACGGTTGCGTTTAAGTGGGCACGAAAGTCGACTGAGGAACCGCAAAACCGCGTTACAGAAGTGGATTTCCAGAATCGATTTTGGAGTTTACATGACTAATCGAAAGCGGAATTGGGTAATCGGTTTACGAAATCCGGTGTTGGGAGCGCAAGTAGACGGGGTGTTGGGAGTAGGCAGTGGCGGTGTCCAGTTTGCGCCCAGAGCGGGCAGTACCTGCGCCGTCCTTGAGCGCCGCGACCACCAGCTGCCTCGCTCGCCCAGGCAGGCAGATGCTCTGTCTGCCCTGCCCTGCCCCGCTACACAACGACGGCTGCAGCTGCACCTCACCATCTACCTACGCACCTTCACTTACAGGCCGTTCAAAATAACTTCCCAACACTTTGGCAGATGGTAATACTCATCCAAACAAAAATAACAAATCCAATATCCATTGTTGTCGTGGTCTTCAGTCCGCAGACTGGTTTGACATAGCCCTCCACGCTGCCCAGTCCTGTGCAAGCCTCTTCATCTGAGAATACGAACGGTAACCTACATCATTTTGAATCTGCTTGCAGTATTCGTCCCGCGGTCTCCCTCTACGGTTTTTAAATGTTCGTAAATCTATCGAACCAAACTGCGTGGTCATCAGTCCGTAGCTTACAAACTACTTAAACTAAGGTAAACTAACCTAAGGCCAACACACACAGCCATGCCCTACGGAGGACTCGAACTTCCGACGGTGAGCAACCGAGCGCTCCGCAGCGAGGCGCCTTAGACCGCTCGCTACTCCACCGCGGCTACTATTTTTACTCCACACACTTCCTTCTAATGCTAAGTTGACGATTTTTTGATGTCTCAGAATGTGTCCCACCAACGCCAAATCTTTTCTTCGCAATTCTGTTGAGACCCCTTCATTATTGGTCTACCCATCATGGGTTGGGTTGGGTTGTTTTGTTGCATGTCCTGGGGAAATTTTACGACTGCAGTTTCCCCTTGCTTTCAGCCTTTCGCAGTAACTGCATGTCAAAGCCATGTTAACTGATATAACAAGGCCATCTCATTCGATCATCTAGACTGTTGCTCCTGTGACTAGTAAAAAGGCTGTTGCCCCTCTTCAGGAACCACACGTTTGTCTGGCCTCTCCATAGATACCCCTCCGCTGTAGTTGCACCTTCGGTACGAATATCTGTATCGTCGAGATTCGCAAGCCACCCTACATAGGAAATGTGTGTGGTTCAAGAGAGTGGATCCTGAGACACATGCAGGTCGAATATGTTCATTTTCGGGATAGTGGATTATAGATGTCAGGGACATTGCTTCTCAAATCGGGACGATTAACAACAAGATCTTAGCTTAGAGATACAACAATTCAACTGAACCAGCCGCTTATCAGTGATGACACACATCACGCTTAATCGTGAAAAACGTCTTAGCTGACAGGTAAAAATTCAGTTTGAATTACTTTTTCACGATTAACAGTATTTCTTCTTATTGCATGTTCTCATTACTGCATTGTCTTATGTCATGTTTTCGCACAGGAGATGACTTGTTGGATAGTTAAAAGCCAACAACTTTTAAAAGTTACGGTTTGTACATTGATTGTAACAATTATATCCTGGTCGTGGTGCACAAACTTCCAGAAAATGGAATCCAGTCACATGACGATTTAAATTTGGCCTTCATTCCTATCTCTGTTTTTTCGTCTTCAAAAGATAATCGAATTAGTTTCAAAGATCAGACTAAACTTCACTGAAGAAAAAAAAATTCCCCTGTTACAGAATTTGACACAGTTACGAATGCTATGAAAACAAATAACTTCCACGAATGAGGAAGATTAAATATTCAAGTAGCGCGTAGTATTTTTTCTATTATTGTTGTTTCTTTCTGTACTACTGCATTCAGTACATCGTGGCCATCAAACACCTTACAAATTCGTCCATTTGAAAATGTGTATCAATCAAGTTTTTAAATAACATTAACAAGTTATACGTAAGAGTCGTCAGTTTCAATTTGTTGTCACTGAGCTCATAGAAAACTTAACGTGCCTGCCTGAGCGAGTGGCATGTGGATATTAACACAGTTATGATGATACAGAAATTCGAGATTTGAGGAAGTAGAGGGAAAAATACGTCGTCGATGATTGTCATTAGTGACAATAAACGCTTTCTGTAGTTGTTCCTCTAGCTGAGGTAACACAAACTTCCGTCGCACATTTCTGTATTTCCATTATACTCTTAAAACGCGCATAATAATGATGTTGCGTATATTTTATACTTATTGTTTACCTTTCATATATTTGTCATCTACGTCCTTATGGATTACCAGTGATGGTCTTTTATTCAAAATTTTGTCTCTTGCTTTAACAGAATATGATAACATTATCCTGTTTATTTGTTCTGGAAGGATTGTGTCGTAACGTCGACCTTCCAAACGCGGAAATAAGTTTTCTCTGTCTATGGAGAGTAATTATACGGTAACCGCAGTATCGACATCCACGTTCTTCACACCGTAAATTTTGATTTACAGTTGTACAAACTAAATGTACGTTTATGACGTTCACTACAAACATGTTGCAAAATACATGTCATATTTTTCTCTTCTGTAACCGTAACATGAAGAACTTATCGAGACACTAGAAAAACCTGCACATATAGCAACCGGCTGTCGACGAGGTATGCGTACAGCAAGAAATCCCATCCCTGGTGACTCCATTCAGAGTTGCAGAGTTCGAGTGTGTGGTTAACTGGGCGTTTTCCAATACCAGTCTGTGCTCGTTAAATTTTCCGAAATCGAGTGGCTGTCGTGGGGTTTACGACGTCGGGTCTCCGTCCAACAGCTTTACCGGCCCGACGGCTACGCGAGAGGTGCAACTACAGTAACTTTCCTTGGGCTGTTCTACACTGGGATTACTGAAACGGTTGTCAATTTGCTAGAAAATTCTCATTTTAAATTCAAAATGTTCAAATGTTTGTTAAGCTTAAGGGACTTAACTGCAGGGTCATCAATCCCTAAACTTACAAACTATTTATGAACTACCTTATACTAGAAGACACAAACATCCATGCCTGAGAGGGGATTCTAACCCCCGACCGTAGTGGCCGTGCAGACTGTGACTGGCGCGCCACAGACCGCTGGGCCACTGCGGCCGCCTCTCATTTTAAATCTAAATATCATTAAACATAAGCGTCTGATATTAATGAACAGTGTCTTGAAAATAAGCTTCTTATTTCCACATCTGTTTTGTCAGTTGGAACGAATGTTGGGGCAACGATTTCACCATTTGCAAATTTTAATCGGACTCTGCCTATACTACGTTCAGAATTGATGCACACCCACTGTGCATACTATTATTTTTTTCCGTGGATACGATAGCGATGACCATCCTTGCCGAGATATGTCTTCGCTATCGTTATCATTGTTATTGTTGTTGTTATCACTTTCACGATGTCCAATGCAGAGAAGTAGCTTACGAAAATGCACGGAACGAATGCTATCAGCGACGACACACACAAACGGTGACAACACATGCACTGCCGGTGACAAGCAGTGGGGGAAGAGACTATTCGGGGCCGCGGCGGAGTGGCCAAGCGCATTGAGGCGCTATGCTACGATGCGCGAGGTCGCTCCCCGTCGTGCGTTCGAATCCCCCTTCGGGCATGGATGTTTGTGCTGTCTTTTAGTATAAGGTAGCTCATAAGTAGTTTGTAAATTTAGGGACTGATGACCCCGCAGTTAAGTCCCATAAGCTTAACAAACATTTGAACATTTTTGGAGACTTTGGAAATTCCACTTTACGGGAGCAGTTGTTCCAAACGGCTGAGCTACCTGACGCACCCCGACCAGAAACGCCACGGCAGGAAAACACACAGCCTTCAGCTGTGCCCGATTTAACCTGTTAGGGCACAAGTACGCCACAGTTTTCCCGTTGGCTGGACTAGAGATGTCGTGAACAATTCTGCGCTTCCTCTGGGCGTGTTTTGTTCAGAAGAGACACGTCGACACGACACACGACCAGAGAGAGTAAGCGTGTGAGGCCGCGGGTAACGCACGGGCACGCGCCGGCAAAGGTCATCGGTCACGCGGGGCCAGGTCGCCCGTCGCCCGTGGCCGCTGTTAAGCCGCGTGTCCACAGCGCCCGCGGGATCCGATACAGCCCGCTCACCGGCTGCTGTGCTCTAATGCACTGTGCACACACCTGCCGCCGTCTCTTCCAACTCAAACAGAGACCGCAGCGCGCAAATGATCATCCGCCTCACTGCCGCTGCTACACAGCCATTTGCGCCGTTGTTTGCACAAATGTTGACTTCATCTGCACCAAATACTACTCTTCCAGTCATGACGTTGTCCAAAAGTCCCCATCCCTCTTATGAACAACGAAGTGTTCAAATGTTTGTAAAGTTATGAGACTTTGCAGTGGTTATCGGTCCCTGAACTCACAAACTACTTTTAACTTATCGCGAGAACGACACAAACACCCATACCCGAGGGAGGACTCGAACCTCCGACTCGGAACGGCCGCGAACCGTGGCAGGGCGCCTCAGGGCGCACTGCTATTCTGCCGCTTCAATGAACAAGGATCTAAGGCTATTAAAATTATATTTTACTTCATTCAAGTGCTGAGGAGAATATCTTAAAACGATGTCCTAATAACAACGGAACTGTTGCTTGGTTTGATGTTGAAAGGGATTAAACAACAAAGGTTATCAGCCCCTAGGGCAACTGTGATTAATAAATACTATATAAAAAAAGTAACGTTCGTTAAGTTCCCGTACAAGCTATAATACATTTTAACTGCAGAGATCCTTATCACCATAATGGCGTCCTGCCGAAGGTTCAAACTGAGCCGCGCCTGCAGCTCCCTCGCTAAGTCTAGTTAGTTTGTGCTACGTCTTTGGTGTTACCACTGCGCCACCTAACTTGGTGATCAGAGAGGGGAGGGGGGCGGAGATACTGACGATGTGAATGGAGAGAGTTTGTGCAAGGTATGTACCGAACTTGTAAGCGGGCGAAGCCGCGGAATAAAGTCTATTGAAAAACACAAAAATACACTACAGTTTCCGAACAAAGAGGTTTTTCCCAAAGGAAGCTCGTCCTGCAAAGTACGTGCTTGCCATCCTCTTAGTGTAGTGGGTCGTGATTGCGCCGAGGACAGACGTGTGTAGCGGAAGTGCAGCGGTTGGCTTGGCCAGAGACGACGACCCTGCATCCTCGCTCTGACTGGTAATCAAGTCTCTCTCCTCTCCTCCCCTCCCCTCCCCTTCCTCCCACAATACTACCCTTCCAGCGCTGTGATTGGCGGCCGCGCGGCGCACGCAGACTGGGCAAGCAGATGCTCAGATTTCCTGCCGCTCCTGGCTCACTTCCCTTTCTGCCATCAACTTTCCTCTACTCCCTCCCTCTCTTTCTTTTCCGCGGAGGGTGGGATGAGGTTCACCCCAGCCTACTTCAGGTGCAGAGCAGCAGCTGCCGTGGGGTGAGGGATGAGGGATGCTGTGGCGACTGGAAGGAAGCGTGACGGGGGGAAAGGGGGAGGAAGAGGCAGGGCGGAAGCGCCGGGCGGGGGGGGGGGGGGGCTGCAACTTTGTTCCCGGCCTCCTCATCCGCCAGCTGTTGCACGTGCTCCTCGCAGCACCACCTGCACCCTGATTTCGTGCTCCGATCCATTTCCAGAAACTGCTAGGCCTTTCTGGACCGACGTTCACTTGCGTTTCGCGTACACGAACTTCCGCTACGCAGAGAAAGATTTCAATTCAAGGATTGGCGGGCGTCGTTGCGAGGAAAAAGTACTTGGAGCCAACTATTCCATCGATAAACGGTAATCATTGTCTCTTTCCCTTCCAAATAGGAAGTATATACGGTGTTACAAAAAGGTACGGCCAAACTTTCCGGAAACATTCCTCACACACAAAGAAAGAAAATTTGTTATGTGGACATGTTCCATGTTAGAGCTCATTTTAGTATTGCTCTTTAAAAAAATGTTTGTATAGCTTATGGGACTTAACTACAGGGTCATCAGTCCCTAAACTTACAAACTACTTACGAACTAGGACGGCACAAATATCCATGCCCGAGGGGGGATTCGAACCCCCGACCGTAGTGGCCGTGCAGACCGTGACTAGAGCGCCTCAGTCCCCTCGGCCACCGCGGCCGGCTTCTCTTTAAATGTAAATTGTAAATTTTTACGATCATCATGTGTGGGCTGACGAGAATCCGCACGCAACTGTGAATCACGTCGTCGACACAGATGTTCTGTGAACGCTCGGCCGCGGTGGCCGAGGAGACTGAGGCGCTCCAGTCACGGTCTGCACGGCCACTACGGTCGGGGGTTCGAATCCCCCCTCGGGCATGGATATTTGTGCCGTCCCAGTTCGTAAGTAGTTCATAAGTAGTTTGTAAGTTTAGGGACTGATGACCCTGTAGTTAAGTCCCATAGACTTTACAAACATTTGAACGCTTTGGCAGGAATTGTTGGTAATGTCTTGATTGGGCCTCATGTTGTTCCACCTACGCACACTGGAGCACGTTATCATGTTTTCATACGGGATACTCTACCTGTGCTGCTAGAAAATGTTCCGTTGCATTAAGAGTTATCTAACATCATACTACGTTACAATAAAATTAGAAAAATTACATTTGTAAGACAAGATATAAAACAACACATATTTAACAGTACTATTGACAGACGTAATGCAACGGAAGTGCTAACAGTACAAAACAAAATGAGGGTTGCAAGGACACAATGACGGTCAAAATATAAAATAAAATACAATAATCACTCCTCCAGTTTCAAGCTGCGCATGTTCGAGGTAAACATGGGAGCTACAGCAGCTCGTATATTAGAGGTGGGTGCTGCTGACTTTTAGGTAGTCCTTGAGTAATCTGTACTTAAACATGTCAGATCAATGAAGTAACATAGTGACACTTGTGGGGAGGGGGTAACCTCGGCCCTTCAGTTCACTTTTGTGAACCATTCCTTTGGAACCGTTCGTTCGCGAACGTCCCATCTGTAGACTGAAATGCTAATCATTTTTTCCCAACATGCTAATGAACAGCAGTTATCTATATGACGTCCGTATTTCTACAGACGAGTCCCTATAAGCTGATCCCTTGCAGTTTCAGTAATTTGGCCACAGCACAGCATCTGCTGTCACGCCTTGTGTTATGAAATATTGGGCTCTATCGCAACTCCATAGTATATTTTTCGTCAGAACCATTTGCACTTCCTTACTGTAAGTTTGCAACAGCACTGCAAATTGTCAGGGATCATCTTAAGCCGATCCAACTATAGTTTTTCAAGTGGTTATGTTTCACTAAGTGTGTTTGCCTCTGTAACTTATAAAATAATAGGTGACGGGAAATTTTAATGCGGTAGGTCAACACAAGAAATGTTACACTTTCTGCGGAGCTATGAACATAGTTTATTGTATCATTTTCCAAAGAGTTACACCACAAATATATAATATTTTTAAATGGAACAATAGTTTTTTCTATCGTGCATTGGATGCGTTGAAACCAGCCGCGACCAAATCAATTTAAACTACATTCCTATCACTGTTAGTTTGGAAGCTACAACCCTTCAAAGTTTAGGGGGCGGAGGCTACGCCAGCGTAGCTGACTGGCTGGCGGTCATGAGACAGTGGGCCGTGCCCCATGGGATAGCCACTCGGCCAGTCAGCTACGCTATCGCAGCCTCCGGCCCCGAAACTTTGAAGGGTTGTAGCTCCCAAACTAACAGTGATAGGAATGTAGTTTAAATTGATTTGGACGCAGCTGGTTTCAACGAATCCAATACACGACAGAAAAAACTATTGCTCCATCTAAAAAATTATATCTTTGTGGTGTAACTCTTTGGAAAATGATACAATAAACTATGTTCATAGCTCCTCAGAAAGTGTAACATTTCTTGTGTTGACCAACCGCATTAAAATTTCCCGTCACCTATTATTTTATAAGTTACAGAGGCAAACACACTTAGTGAAACACCCTATATAAACGTGAGTGTGCTATTGGTGATTCGTTGCCCTCCTTTGGCCAGAACTTTTCATTATGTAAACAAAACCCTGAAATTATCTGTCTTATCGGACGCGCAACAGGGCAAACAAACGGCCGAGTCTCATTTAGTTAGAGCTGTCAACTTTTGGTAATTCAAAGCAATGCAAATAATAATAATAATAATAATAATAATAATAATAATAATAATAGATAAATAAAACGAGAAACTCTCCTCCTGTCCCAAATGTAGATGTCGGACGCAAGTTGGCGTGATTTTGCTGAGTGTGTAGGTTTAATGCGCGAGGGAGGAATCGCGACCCGTCAGCTTGGTTAACAGTTGCCGTAACGACCACTAAAGAACGGGCAATCAGCTGTCAAAACACCGGCGGAGCAGTTACGGCTGTTATTAATAAGAGGGAAAGTGGAGGCCCGTCATTTAGCTGTCCGACGGCCCTTCACAAAGCGAGCAAAACGTTTTGAGTGGCGGCTGCGGTATCTACGCGTGACGGCTCGCAGTCGCCAACGCCACGGAAAAAGCGCCCCGATCAATAGCCGCTTGATTGCACCGCTTGATTTCTGTTACACTGTTGCATCAATCATTCTCCTGATACCCCAGTCGCGCGCGGAGATTACGCTCAAAGATACTCCGAGCCGTCGTTCTAATAATTGCTCTTGTCGTCGCAAGCGGTCCCCATCACACTCATTTCATTTCCTTGACTCTCAAACATCTCATTAATTCTACACAAAAATGTCAATGTGACCTAGATCGTAGCGTACGAGGGTTCTGTCGAAGAAATAACTATGTTCAACCCCCTAAATTAATACAGCCAGCAGTTAATGATATTTATTGCTGTGCTGTTTGTTCATTCGGACGCCTCTTAAAGAACAGCAGTCTGCTTTAATCATCTTCTACGGAGAGAACGGAGCTGGGCGAGAAGCGATTATCTTGGGCTGGATTAGGGCACTGAAATAATTCAATGGCGACGAGTTAAAATTTCTGCCGCATCGACACTCAAACCCTGGACTCCAGCTTTGGGCCATCGGCCGTCTTAACCACTAAGCTATCCGGAAAACGCCCCCTGTCCACTCCAAATTCCCCAATGGTCGCATATTCCTCTATACTCGCCGTCCGAATTGCCGCATGAGGTAGAACGATTTTTCCGCATCTACGGTCAAGAAATACACGCATATGTTCTTTGGGACCTATCCGATGTACTATAGAGACTACTGTGCTACTTGAGACGCTTTGGGAGGGACGGTGTGCTCCGGCTTACCAAGTGGTCAAGACTTCTGCTGGGCCAAATCACAAGATAATCATTCCCCTCTTCCGTCTCCCCATAGAAGGCTCTTACCAATTGAAAAAGGGACTTATCTGATGAAGTCATAGTTTTATACTCCCCTTGGGTGAGACCGATATGGTCAAGAGCCCACAGATGAAGCTCTGCTGTTAGCTAAGCTACTAGACTCGATTGTCTGAGGCCAAAACCAATTAAAGCTTAATTACGCCGCACTGCCCTATCTTAACGGATACGTTCTTCGTACATACCACATTTGTTTTTACGATTATTTCACGAAGCGTTGCTTGTGTCTTTGTGTTAGGGCAGTGGCCGCAGCGTTGTACTAGGTGAGAGGTTTGCCTGGAGCGTGGTATTCTCGGCACACTCTTGACACTGTGGATCTCGGAATACTGAACTGCTTAATTTTATTTATTTAAGACGACCTGTTTCGACACATGTAAGGTCCCTATGGTCCCGACATTGTTGATTTCGGTAAACTGGCCACAGATATATATTGTAAGTGGCGCAGTAATCTTTGCAAGTTAGATTGTAGCAAGGAGGTTAGAATAAAGGGAGATGTCATTATCTATGCCATGCACATACGTCAGTTGAAGCCTGTCCGCCATGTTGGGCAGTTTTGGAATTCTATTTCTGCGTTAACCATACCCTCTTAGTGTTAATGCAGTGAACGGACAGTCACTGGAAGGTATGTACTTTCAAACAATATACATTCTTGAATAAATAGTAATAAATACTCATCATAATATATTTGAAAACTTAATTCTTAAGGGCTAATTTGAACTCGTGTAACAAGCTGTACATCGCGGCAATACCGTTGGACGTTTTATTCCTGTTTTAAGTGACATAAAACATTAGTTCTACAATACGAACACTTCTCCAAAACGTAGTAATATGGCGGAGGCAAGCATCACTTCTTCAACGTCTCCCTGTATTCTAACCTCCTTGGATTGCAGAGTAAGCGCTCTGGCTTAGTTAGTCGTTAAGTATGTGCTGCAGCACGCCATCATTGTAATGCATGATAATTTAATTTTCTGTAATATTTTTTCTGCCTCAGATTTTCAAGAATACATAATTTCTTATCTTAAATTCGCTTGCTGTGTTCTCATTTGGTAGTTGGTTTCCCCTTCCTTTTATTTTCTTCATTTATGATTATTTCTTTAACTTAATTACTACCCACCTATCATTTCCGGAAATTTTTATACTGAAATCAATTAAGTTATCAACCTGTATGCTGCGAGCTGCTTGCTGTGTCCTGTTTCCAGTTTCATAATAAGAATATATGAGCAAAGTCGATGTTTTATTTATCTGTGTCGCAGTCAGATTGTCGTCCCCTTTCATTATTCATGTTAATCAGTTTCATTGTACCCTTTGGGAGTACTTTCGACAGAGCCATAAATTTTAATGTTTGTGTTTTCCCCTATTTTCCCGGGCGTGTCCGTTGCGCATATTAATGTTTTCTAAGGCTTACCTCGGTGGTCGTAGTCATCACATTGTTCGGTATTTAAAAGTCCAGTTTTGCACGTACGTGGTACGCAGTATTGCTCAATTACCATTAAACTGAATTAATTCGGGATACCTATTGGTCAATTTCCATTAAGCTTAATTTATTCGGGATACCTTGCACACTCTATGGCAGCGTTTTTCAACCTTCTAGAATATGCGACCGCCTGTTAAGTAAAAATATTTTGGCGACTCCCTCCCCACTTCTTCACGAACCGTAACGTAATCGTAATGTAATCTCAAAGGAAACAAATTTAATCTTCTATCTTTTAAGTTGGGGACGAAATTATTCTTGAGTATTCTCGGAACGGAACACATTATCCTATTTTTACAAGATTTCCGACAGAAACCAGTGTTTCACATTTCAGGTAAGACTCAGATGCAAATTATGCTCACCAAGAAAGGTAGCACTGTGTAGACAATCTGTAAAAAATTAATTTTATTTTGGCAAATTTTTCGAAATTACTTATTTCTCACGTTATTTTTCCCCCATCAGCCGTTGTGCTTATTCATCACGAACTCGCCGTTTATAAAACAATTTATGATCTATCAATAAAATTCTTCCGGGTATGAAACCGCTTCGTCATTTTATAAATTCTACCGACGTTTCGGCCACTGTTGCAGGTGGCCTTCATCAGGGTCTGTGTCTGACCGCTGAATATACGATTGCTTGGGGGTGGCCTGCAACAGTGGCCGAAAAGCCGGTAGAATTTATAAAATAACGACGCTGTCTCATACCCGGAAGAATTTTATTGATAGTGACAACAGCTGCGGAAGCGTGCGTATGCATTTAATTTATGATCTATTTAACTCAATCAATGTTACACAAGGAACATTAAAAATTTCCTCTTAGGCATACACTTTTGTATTATTGAGCTCTAGTTGTTTTACGGTGCAGAACTTCCTCTTGTGACGGCGACCCCCGAACAAGACTTTGGAACCCCCCTGGGGGTCGCGACCCACAGGTTGAGAAACAAACACAGCCTTCTCCTCTCGAAAAGCACCAAGGGAGTCGCCGAGCTTAACGTCCTCAACCGACCGACGGACCACCACCAATAGTGTCCCATGCCCTCACTCCATGAGGCATTGCGTAGAGGTTTGCACTTTAATCGACGACATTAGTTCAAACACTGGTCATCAGGGACTTTGCACCACTTCAATTATGAACAGCGCGTGACGAACCTGGCTGGACGGTTACCCATCCCACGCCCGTAGGTGCATAACTTCGGTGATCTGGCGCGAACCGCTGTATCCACCTAGGCACGGTAGTTGACTTATACCTTGTGAACTATCGCTATTTGTATACGTGCCTATACCTATCCCACGACTTATCACCTGAGTGTAATCTGTAGTCGTTGAAAGTTGTTTTCCTCGATTTCTAGACGAAAAATACATGTTTTTGAATCCAGTGTATTATGATGGCAAAATACAGCAATTTTGCCGTGCGGCCGGCCGCGGTGGCCGAGGGGACTGAGGCGCTCCAGTCACGGTCTGTACGGCCACTACGGTCGGGGTTCGAATCCCCCCTCCGGCATGGATATTTGTGCCGTCCTTAATCTTAGCTAGTTCATAAGTAGTTTGTAAGCTTAGAGACTGATGACCCCGTAGTTAAGTCCCATAAGTTCTACAAACAATTGAACATTTTTTGCCGTGCGGGAGTGACTGTGATTTACTTCCCGTCGGAGGTTCCAGTCTTCCCTCGGGTATAGGTGTGTGTGTGTGTGTGTGTGTGTGTGTGTGTGTGTGTGTGTGTGTGTGTGTGTGTGTGTGTGTTTGTCCTTGGCATAAATTAAGTAATTCGTAAATTTAGGGACTGATGGCCACTGCAGTTTAGTCCTATAAATACTAGAATGAATGTTCAACTTTTAGTCGAGAATGTGCTGATACTGCACTTCGGAATATTAATATTCCAAACAATTTTCAAAACTGAATGTCCCAGGCGCCTAGCTCCAAACACCATTCCGCGTTTGAAATGTGTTGAATCCCGTCGTGCGACCATAATCTCATTGTATAACTTTGCATATGAATCACCGGAGTACAAAGACAACTCTGCTATTAGACCGGGATGCTGCCATTACCTGTATCTGTGCATGACCATACCGAGCATTGACAGAAATAGCTATCCGTAATTTTGCGCCGACTGGACTGCAACGTTAGCGCCTCGTCCTGTGTTCCACGAATTTCTTCTGGCGCTCTCGTGTAACGTCAAACAGAGTAGGCCGCGGTCGCGTAGCTGAGTGGCTGGCCGCTACAGCACAGCCCACTAGGCCCTAGCGGCTGGCCAGTTAGCTACGGGATCGCGGCCTACTATGCGTGACGTCACACGAGAGCGCCACAGCCTTCTATTCCGGTGTAAGGATGGGAGTGTGAGGCGCGGCGACTCGAGCGAGAATTTCTCGATCTGCCGATGCTCGAGCGATTCTCGAGAAGCTTTCGAGAAGCGGCGTTTGCCGCTGTCCCGCGGTTGATTGCGGCTGCGGTTATCTGCAAAGCCCGCAGATAGCTGTGAATTTCATTTAAATATGGGCACTGAATTCAAGAGAACCAAAATTACGGAGGTGGTAGTACTTTACGGAGAATGGAGATGTCTGTTGCAAAGCTCCGTAGTGTAGCAAAACATACAGCAGGCATAGTAAGACATTTAAACTTACACATTATCTCTAGCAATCAGATACCTTCACGGATACAAAAGTGCAATGATATATTAATAAGTCGGACAAAATACCCAGCTGTCGTGGACGTCAAACTACATTAAAAGGAAATTCCGTAAAAATGTTGGATAGTGACTGAAACAGTCCGCCACTACTGGATACTACTGTAAGCTCTGTCACAATTTGTTTCTACAACTAGTAAATGTATGTAAGGAGTTTTTGTATGTAACATGTTACACCATTTTTCTCACTTGTAAATACGGATTGCATATTTGTTTTTGGTAACAACGAAGTTCTTTCTTCGTGTAAGATACGTGTTTTAATAATAGTCCTATGATTTTAATCTTCTGCGAAACATTCTGCTGCTGCTGCTACTACTGCTAATTCAGTTTATTCCATGCAAGACTAGCTGAACCCCCGCTGCTTCGCATGCGTAGGCTGATTGGTTTGCACCAGTTGTTTCTTTTTAATCCTGACGAAGAATCCATATCTTAAGTTTCGTAGTTATAGCTTGAAATTTGAGTTAACAGCACCATACTTTTTGAAAATCAATTTTTGCATCTCGTATTTCACCACCATATTGGTCGAATTTCTAAAAATACGGAAACACGTGTCTTCTAAATTCGAATCCCGAATCCAAATCCGAACATTTGTAATTTTAAGTTCAAAATTGCTTAAATAGCAACAAATTTTCGAAAAACACCCCCTCTCCAATTTAACCCCGTTGACGGTTGAATTTCCAAAAATACCGAAACACGTATTTTTTTAACGTCTAACCAAATATAAAAATATCAATTTTTGCAGCTCTAGCTTCAAAATTGTATCAATAACAACGTGTTTTCAAAAAGAATTTTTGATCCTCTATTTAACCCTCTTACTTGTTGAATTTCCAAAAATACTAAAAATCATTGATTTTTAATCCTGACCCAGATTGCATATCCGAAGTTTCGTAGTTGTAGCTTAAAATTTGAGTTAACAGCAACGTATTTTTGAAAATCAATTTTTTGCGTCACCTATTTTACCCCCTTATTTGTCGAAATTCAAAAAATGCCGAAACACGTGTCTTTTAAATTCGAACCCTGAATTAAAACCCGAAGTTTTGTAGTTCTAGCTTTTAAATTGCCTAAATAGCTACGTATTAAAAAAAAAAGATTCATTCCCTATTTCACCCCCTTACGGACGGAATATCGAAAAATCGCTTCTTAAATGACGCCTACAGAGTAAGATCAACACCCTCCACAAATTTCAAGTTTCTATCTTCAGTGGTTTGGGCTGGGCGGTGATGAGTCAGTCAATCGGGACACTTCCTTTTATATCTACATCTACATCTACATAGATACTCTGTAAATCACATTTACGTGCCTGGCAGAGGGTTCATTAACCACTTTCATAACTTTTCTCTACCGTTCCATTCTATAATAGCGCGCGGGAAGAAAGAACACCTAAATCGTTCCGTTTTCGATCTGATTTCTCTTATTTTATTGGGATGGTCATGTCTCCCTAAGTAGGTGGGTGCTAGCAAAATATTTTCACATTCATAAGTAAAAGTCGGTGATTGAAACTTTGCAAACAGATCACGTCGCAATGAATAATGTCTTTCTTTTAATGATTTCCACCCCAATTCGTGCAACATTTCCGTGACGCTTTCCCCCCGTAACGTGATAAAACAAAACGAGCTGCCCTTCTCTGAACCTTCTCAATATCTTCCGTCAGTCCCACCTGGTGAGGGTCCCACAAGGGGCAACAGTACTCCAGGAGAGGACGCACAAGTGTGATGTAGGCAGTCTCTTTGGTGGAGCTGGTACATCTTCGAAGCGTTCTGCCAATGAAACGTAACCTTTGATTCACCTTCCCCACAATATTTTCTATGTGTTCTCTTCAGTCAAAGTTGTTCGTAATTGTAACTCCTAGGTATTTGGTAGAATTTACGACCTTAAGGTTTGACTGATTTATCGCGTAATTGAAGTTCAGTGGATTTCTTTTAGTGGTCACGTGTATTACTTCACACTTTTCTTTATTTAGTGTCAATTGCCGATTTTCGCACCAAGTAGAGGTTACGACTGCTCTGTCGCAATGCTTTTTCGTAGAGTACTTTAGTTCAGCCTCAGCTCAGCACTGTCGATAGAGTAATCAAGACTTTGTCGAGAATTTGCCTTAGCGTCGCGCGTTTCTCGAGAGCGCTCATAGCCCATACCTATTCCGGTGGTGTTGGCCGCACCCGGCTTGTGGTACGCCGGGTAACCTACCGCGCTGCGGAGGCTCGGAGGAAAAAAAGTACCACCAACCACACACACAACGGTATTCTGTTCACCAGTCACCCCAAATCCCCCTTATCGCTGCGGACTTTTCCCTAAAAAAAAACACGGAAGTGCAGTAAATTGAGTTGAGGGCAGGACCCCGCAACGGCATCGGCAGGTAAATGAGGAGTGACGGGTTGTCGGCGCGGCTGCTGGGGGTTCCCCGATGGGACTGTGGGAGTGCCCCGGCCTGTCGCCGTAATTAGACCGCGAGCCGCTACATCCAGTCACGCACGCACGCACACACACACACACACACACATACATACACACACCTCGGCAACGACACGCCGCTCGATACCTCCTCCTGCCGCGCTGGTCGTCACACGCCTCCTGGCGACACCGTACACACATCTGCCAGCGAGAACCAGCCCTTCAAACAGGTGCGTGGCGTGCCAATCTTAAGTTCGTATTACTACTCCGCGTCAACACATTTGGTACCTACGCTGGCGCCAACCTCCATCTGAATTCGTCAAGAGACAACGTAAACATATCTGACGCACTGATCGCGGCTGACTCATAAACACTGCTGAGTCCTTGTAGGTACTTTGTCTAAACCTAACGGAAGACGCGACAAAGTGTGCGATACAATATTTTTCGATCCTTTTATATATTCTATTTCAAGATTGAAATTTTGTAAGTACAACATGCATCTCATTAGACGACTGTGCAACAAACGACATTCCATCAAAAAAGACAAAACTTGATGGTCTGTACACGCCAAAACCTTAGAATTACAAATTAAGTTCTGGAATTTTTCACAGCTCCATACTATTGCCAATAATTCCTTTCCTGTGGTCGTATAATTCATCTCATACTGATTCAGACACCTACTTGCAAAAGCAATTGTCCATCGGTCCCTCTCCTCATGATCCCATGATCCCTGGAAGAGTTAAGCAGCAATTCCGTACGCTGATGCGTCAGTAACTAATTTAAAAGGTAGATCAAACTTAGGATGTTGCAGTATGTACCTTAAATAGTGGAAACACTGCTGTGGAGACACTATGCAATGTTATCTACTATAGTCGCTAATAGCACACGTTGTTGACATACCTACCTTACCTCCGAGCAAATGGACTCGCCCGTCCCACGTCACCGCGTGGCACAATCGAGGGAAACAGTCACTTGTGAGCGAGCGGTCTTACGTAACAATGTCACTATGTTTTCTAAACAGGAACAACGAAGTTGCATCAATATTCAATGTGCCAGAGGTCATACAGCACGACAGTGTCATCAAGGCCCCCAAGAGCCACGCGGGGATACGGCATTTCCGCACAGAACTATACGACTGTGATGGTGATATCCTAACGAAAACTTCCTCCATGGCAAACCGTCAATGCACAGCATCACTGTTCGTTTTTGCAGCGTCACCAGCGACCAGCTTTGCGAAAGATGCGGCAACACTTTCTGCACAACCACCCATCGTTTTGCACGACAATGCGCAGGCGCATACAGCGCAAGCTGTGGTTGCTCTGTTCGGTCGATGGGATTGGGCAGTATTGTACCATAAACCATCAACCATCCTTATGGCTTTGTATGATTCCGAATATAAAGGAACCACTTCGTGGCATTCGCTTCAGAACTGTTCCAAAAATCCGACAGGCTGTTGGACCGCTCCATTTACACCATCAACAGAACAGGCTACGCCTTCCACATCGCTGGCAACTGGTTCTGCACAACGCTGGTACAGTAACAGGTGCAAACAGGTAAACGCTTTTTTGTCGGTTGTGAATAAATAGTTACCGCCCTCGTATTTCGTCATAGCAAAACTTAAAAGGAAACCACGTAAAAGCATATGATTGGTTGTATTGTATCACAATACCGTGCATATCAAAATCAGTACGTTTAAAAATATTTATATTACAAGTAATCGATACGTATTGTTAAAACTATGAATTTAGATTGCTTCTTCAAATGAATGAACTAACAACTTATACCGATGAAGTTCTTTTGGCAGTAACTTTTAATATTGCATTCGGTAACAGAGTCTGTCAGAACCACCATTAATTTTGAAAAGCATTGATTTTCTTTTTATAAATTCCTTTTTGCAGTAGCATTTCGATTTTTGTAGTTGCTTTCACAAATGAATATCTTTCTGACAGAGATGTACTGTTTACAAAGATATATCCGAACAATAAAAAACGGTAACAGGAAACAAACAAACATAAATATAGTTTCGAGACAGACGACAAAAACTGAAACAACTTTGGCACCAGTGTGTGGATGGCGTATCGATATTGGCGTAATGTTCTTTGATGTTGGCTCAAAATACCGACAAGAAACGGAGTCATACCAACATTAGACCCAATGTTAGTTCCAATTCTCACGTTGGTTCCAATTTGTCGGATCCGGCTTTACGCGACACACCTAACGTGTACAAGTTGGCGAATCTGCGCTTTTAGCAGACGCTTTATCTGCCATGGAGAAATAGGAACGGTTGTATTTGAGCCGCGGATCCGCACAGCAGTGGTGGTGTAATTGTGCATGTTCAAAATGTTCAAATGTTTGTAGAGCTTAAGGGACTTAACTACGGGGTTATCAGTCCCTAAACTTACAAACTACTTATCAACTAGCTAATCCTAAGGACGGTACAAATATCCATGCCCGAGGGGGGACTCGAACCCCCGACCGTAGTGGCCGTGCAGACCGTGACTGGAGCGCCTCAGTCCCCTAGGCCACCACGGCCGGCAATTGCGCATGCACAAACCGCACCATTTCGATCGGACTGTCTGCTTTTTTTTTTTTTATCTGTAGTCAGCAGACGACACGTGTGTTCTGCCATCCTTCGGGTAAGAGAAATATATTTTCGGTGAGGCAGTCACTGCCACAGCAAATGTTGCAGAAATAACTACGCCATCCACGTTTAAAAAAACCGTAAATATAGATAATTATTTGCGTGTAGCAGTATGACATAAAACACACTATAATTTTGTATAGTCCTGATGATAACCTTATTTCATACTCGCACCACAAGAGTAACGTAATAATAATAATAATAATAATAATAATAATCTGTACTAGCTTGGTATAACGAATTGTTTAGGTCATTATTCTGTCATCATAACGAAATTCCACAGTAATTGCACAAGAAAACCGTAAATACAGACAATTGTTTGTATCAATATTACAATATCTTAACTTAATTTCTTGTCATGTGTGTGAGAGAACAATTTCTTAACAAACACGAACCTATACTTCTCAAAAGATAAATATGATCAAATTAGAACTTTACAAAATGATAAAACTCTGATCACTAAAACACACACGACACTGGTGTATTCCACAATATTTATTTAAACAAACTAGTTTTTTGGCTGTTATGCCATGATCAGGTACAAAGAATACAGTAAACAAATGTCATGACAAAGATTTTGCAACTTGTTTACTAACATACATGTCCAAGAATGTTTGAATATTTTTACCGACTTACTGGATAAATCAGGTGTCAACCTAGCTGCCATTGAGGACATAAAGTTAGCAACATATACTTGCGTAACATAAAATTATTTTTACTTAATGGAAAGATATACAAACATTTAGATGGTCTAGCTATGGGATCCCCGCTCGGTCCAATCCTTGCAGAAATCTTCATGCATAACTTTGAAAACCACTTCTTGGAAAAGAATCCACCTTCTTCCAAGGTTAGGTACCTCCACTAAATTATAAGAACATCGTAACAATGAGGCAGCGGGGTGGAGGATGGTCTCCTTTACGATTACACAAAAAACTTTAATATTAGGTAGGAAATAAAGACGCATATATGTTTCGCGTAACAGACGCAGATTTCCACTAGCATGCTACGCAATAACAACTAGATCGGACGGAAAAATCGGCAGAGACCGGAGTGTACCGGTAAGCTCATTTTCGATGCAGGGCAGTACTGGACCGGTTGAAGCCAGGGAATACTGCCGAATACGGATACGTAGGCGACAGTAAAAAAAACATGTCGACTGGGAGTCAGTGACACACGTGTTGAGATAGCCGGCAGCAGGCAGGAGCAGCTGCGAGACGGGAGGACTGGCCCCACACGCGAGATCGCGTGTTGCGCTGTCTGCCCTGGACTCGGCAGCCAGTGCTAGCTGCCGTCTGCCTGCTCCTGCACTTGGACACACAAAAAACGGCAGAAGCGGCGCGAGTCACTCAACAAAGTTTCTGATACACTCTCAAAGTAAAACGGAGTAACCTGCTACTGCTGTAGAGATTAGCACGCAATGAGGTGGCTATTCGCAGAAAGGGTGAAGACAGGAATACACTGACGTGGCTAAGCTTATGGGACACCTAGTAGGTCGTGCTGGTGTGGCCGAGCGGTAAGGTGCCTTGTTGCGGATCGCGTGGTTGTTCGCCGTTGTTGGAGGTTCGAGTCCTTTCTCGCGCATGTCTGTGTGTGTGTGTGTGTGTGAGAGAGAGAGAGAGAGAGAGAGAGAGCACAAATATCCATGCCCGAGGGGGGGGTTCGAACCCCCGACCGTAGTGGCCGTGCAGACCGTGACTGGAGCGTCTCAGTCGCCGCGGCCGGCAAAGAGAGAGAGAGAGAGAGAGAGAGAGAGAGAGAGAGAGAGAGAGAGAGAGAGAGAGAGAGTTGTTCTTAGGTAAGTGTAAGTAGTTAATGAACCAAGGGAATGATAAGCGCAGTATTTAAGTCCCATAGATTTACAAAGATTTGTACATTTGAATATCTACTAATCTCGTGTCACACTCACAACACAGCAACAGCACTAATAAGCATCGAGTAATGAACTGGAGAGAGAGATCGGTGCATCCGGATAGGGTTACCAAATTACCCAATTTGGTTTATCCGCGTTCCACCCAGTTTTTAATTCTCCATTTCAACCCCCGGTTGTAAATTCACAGTACAGTAGATACCCCCGATTTAATTTCCACGTCGAGTTAGTATTTTATGCGGTCAACTGTCAATGTATCAGTATCTTACAGTCACTTATAATGATATGTAAACTTTTACTACAATGACATAGTGCATCTATGCTCTTTAAATTACTTTATACAACTGTTGACATTACAAGCTATGTCTGTTTTCTAAATGTAAGCGATCATTCTCTTATAAATGTAACTGATGTATTTCATCGTTTTACTACAATGACATGTGTGGTGTCGTGCAAGTCTAAAGTGCGCGCCACCTACTTTCGCCGCGCGCCGCCATGCACGCACGGCGCGGCGTTCTTACGACGTCAGCCACGAGCGCCCTTTGCTGCAACTCCGCTCGTGGCCACCACTGGACTGCATCGTTCACTTGGGACTGAGATAGGAACCAGTTAACACTTCGGAATCAGATAGGCACCAGTGAAGATTTGGTTATCGGACAGGCACTAGGCAGGCCTCTAGCTCAACTATGTATCAGCATTCTGCAGTACTGAGGTATTTAAAAGTTAAGTATTGTATAAATTCTGTGCAATATATATCTCGTTCTAATTTACTCTAGTGTTTCTAGTTTCTGCTGTCCCACTGGCTGGTCACCTCCTACTTGCACAAGCGTGCATCCTTTATTCCTGTGTCGGTCTTTCTACTCGGCCACCGACACCTACGACGGAAACGAGACACCAAAAGCGGAGACGAGGCAGGGACACAAAAGTGGACGGATACAAAAACATGCATGTTTTTAATTTTCGTCATGCCCTTTTCAATCAAAGTAAATATGTGAATTAATTGTGCTCCACGTTTCTAGGAGGTGAGTTTACTGTAAAGCAGGGCGCACGTGTCTGTTGTGCCGCGGTGGCGTGCGCGGCGTCAGCAGGTAGGCGCCATTAGACGGCTGCCGCCACCGTGTGACGTCACGCGGCCGCCTGCGCCGCCAGATAACGCACGCAGCACATCGGCGCGCCCGCCCTGTCACCACACCGCCGCGCCGTATCTACCCCCCACCCCAGCTCCCCTGTCGCTCCCTTTGTTTCCTCGTTTTTCTTTCTCCCCCTCAGCCGCTACCGTGCGGCTGCGCCCTCTGGGTGAAGCTGCTGCGTTCCAGAGGTGACCGTGAAAGGACTGCGTTTGAACTCGACTCTCCAACAGTTCGAACAGTTTACTGATCAGTGTTGACTGAAATCTGACAAGATTAATACTAGCAGCACTACTCAAACAGCTTCTGCTGCTGTCGTTGTAATAACGAGTTTTGATGGAAAAGAAATTACGAAAACTGTACTTCCCGAGAGCAACAGGAATCTAAGAATATCTGGTAGGGAAAATGGTGCTGTGCGGAATAAAGCAGAGAAAAATTTCAGTCTGTACATTTCCGAACAGCCTGCAACATTATAGGATGATTCAATAGCGATGCCATCATCTTGAGTAAAATATTTCGGAGGTAATCAATCGCATTGGCCTCAGTGAGCGTCGAATACTAAATAATAAAACGTAATGATGATCTACGAATGGGAGCATAGAATGCCAAGGAAAGAAATAAGGGCAATACACCAATAACACTAATACAAAAAATCTATGTTTTTTGGAAGGCTTTTATGAAAGTAATAGTTTTTGATGTCTACCTATGTCATATTAACATCAGTTAACAACGGCCATCAATAATATGAAATTAAAGAATTCCTGTTTTGATTTATACCCGTAGCGTAGTGGGCAAGGTGCTAGACTGTGATGCGAAAGGTCGGTGGTTCGAAACCCGCCATTACCTACATTTTTTTCCAAGAAGGGTTTCAGACATTCTTATTAATTAATTTATTATTATTTCGATTATTATTTTGATCCAAAATGTTTGCAAAAACTTTTTAAACTACAAATCTAAAGTGGGCTGTAAAACACGTCAGTGAGATTTTTTTCTTCCCCCTTCGTCCCATGTGGGCAGTGTCGGAGTGGTTACGTAGGTTTTCGACATGGTTGCAGCTTGGTCTGATCACGTTCCTGCCCTCATCAGATTACACTCGTCCCCCCTCCTCCTGAGAGGTATTATATGTAACTGTCTGTGTACAGTGTTATGCTGTGAAATTGTAAGAGTTTTTCTAAATCTTTGTGAATCGTGTAAATGAGGCACCTTGGTAGCAGCCCGGTATTTACCTAGCTGGCCGGTACACTAAACCGAAGTTGTTTATCCGCCAGGAAGATTCGAACCAAGGAGAGTTACGTGGTGACACGTACTGAAGCGGTAACTACCTCTCCTACGGCCACGAACGCCTATCATGTGGATGACTTAGCATCTTCAACGAACATGTTGTTTGTCAACATGTCATCCAAATGAAGTACCTTCATGCCCCGAGAAGAAGTAATTACCACTTCAGGCTGAATCACTTCTTGGCCACTAGACAATTATTTGAAAATTATTCTAACGTTAATTTTTTGTTTCAACGGCGTCCCCATGGTCCGAAAAAGTAAAAATGGTTCCACTACCGTCTCATGGAGTAGTTACAAAATTACGTTGTATAATTCTATCTGCCACTCCCATGAACCACAGACATTGCCGAGGTGGGGTGGCTTGCGTGCCTCAACGATACAGATAGCCGTACCGTAGGTGCAACCACAGCGGAGGGGTATCTGTGGAGAGGCCAGACAAACGTGTGGTTCCTGAAGAGGGGCAGCAGCCTCTTCAGTAGTTACAGGGGCAACAGTCTGGATGATTGACTGAGCTGGCCTTGTAACATCAGCTAATGTGGCTTTGCCACACAGCTACTGCGAACGGCTGAAAGCAAGGGGAAACTACAGCCGTTACCTTTCCCGAGGACATGCAGCTCTACTGTATGAACATATGATGATGGCATCCTCTCGGGTAAAATATTCCGGAGGTAAAATAGTCCCCCATTCGGATCTCCGGGCGGGGACTACTCAGGAGGATGTGATCATCAGGAAAGACAATACTGGCATTCTACGGGTCGGAGCGTGGAATGTTAGATCCCTTAATCGTGTAGGAAAATTAGAAAATTTAAAAAGGGAAATGGATAGGTTGAAGTTAGATATAGTGGGGATTAGTGAAGTTCGGTGGAAGGATGAACAGGATTTCTGGTCAGGTGAATACAGGATTATAAATACAAAATCAGTTGGGGGTATCACAGGAGTAGGATTGATAATGAATAAGAAAATAGGAATGCGGGTAAACTACTATGACCAGCACAGTGATCGCATTATCATTGTCAAGATAGATACGAAGCCAACACCGACAACAGTAGTACAGGTTTATATGCCAACTAGCTCTGCCGATGATGAGGAAATCGAAGAAATATATGAGGAGCTAAAGGAAATTATTCAGACAATTAAGGGAGAGGAAAATGTAATTGTTATGGGAGACTGGAATTCGGTAGTAGGACAAGGAAGGGAAGGGAAGATAGTAGGTGAATATGGTCTGGGCAAAAGGAATGAAAGAGGAAGCCGCCTGGTAGAATTTTGCACAGAACATAATTTAGTTATAACAAACACCTGGTTCAAGAATCACAAAAGAAGGTTGTATACGTGGAAGAGACCAGGAGACACCGGAAGATATCAGATAGATTTTATAATGGTAAGACATAGATTTCGGAATCAGGTTCTACAGTGTAAGACATACCCAGGGGCAGATATAGACTCTGACCATAACTTATTGGTTATGAACTGTAGGCAGAAACTAAAGAAACTACAAAAAGGTAGGAAAATAAGGAGATGGGACCTGGATAAATTGAAGGAACCTGAGGTTTTTAAAAATTTCAGAGGGAGCTTTAGGCAACAATTGACAGAAACGGGGGGAAATAAAACAGTACAGGAGGAATGGGTAAAATTGAGAGATGAAATAGTGAAGGTAGCAGAGGACAAAATAGGTAGGAAGGAAAGACCTACAAAAAATCCTTGGATATCACAGGAGATACTAAATTTAATCGATGAAAGGAGAAAATATAAAAATGCAGTAAATGAAACAGGCAAAATGGAGTACAGACGACTAAGAAATGAGATTGTCAGGAAGTGCAAAATGGCTAAGCAGGAGTGGCTAGAAGGCAAATGCAAGGATGTAGAAGAATGTATAAATAGGGGAAAAATAGATACAGCCTACAGGAAAATAAAAGAAACATTTGGAGATAAGAAAAACAGCTCTGTGAATATCAAGGACACTGATGGAAAACCAATTCTCAGCAAAGAAGGGAAAGCTGAAAGGTGGAAAGAACATATAGAGGGGCTCTACAAAGGAAATGTACTTCGAGACAATATTGTAGGAAGGGAAGAGGATGTAGATGAAGATGAAATAGGAGATACTGTACTGAGAGAAGAATTTGACAGAGCCCTGAAAGACCTAAGTCGAAACAAGGCCCCTGGAATAGATGATATTCCCTCAGAGCTACTGAAGTCTCTGGGAGAACCAGCCATGACAAAATTGTTTCACCTGCTGTGTAAAGATGTATGAGACAGGTGAAGTACCCTCAGACTTTAAGAAAAATGTTATAATCACCATCCCTAAGAAATCAGGTGCAGACAGGTGTGAAAACTACAGAACCATCAGTTTAATAAGTCATGGCTGCAAAATATTAACGCGAATTATATACAGAAGGATGGAAAAGCTGGTAGAAGCCGACCTCGGGGAAGATCAGTTTGGGTTCAGGAGAAATGTAGGAACACGGGAGGCAATACTCACTTTACGGCTTATCCTAGAAGATAGATTAAGAAAAGGCAAATCTACATTTCTAGCTTTTGTAGATTTGGAGAAGGCTTTTGACAATGTTGATTGGAATAAACTCTTTCAAGTTCTGAAAAAAGCAGGAGTAAATTATAGGGAGCGTAAGGTTATTTACAACTTGTACAAAAACCAGACAGCGGTTGTCAGAGTTGAAGGGCATGAAAGGGATGCAGTGGTTGGGAAGGGAGTGAGACAGGGTTGTAGCCTTTCTCCAATGTTATTCAATTTGTACATTGAACAAGCTATAAAGGAAAGCAAGGAGAAATTTGGTGAAGGAATAAAAGTTCAGGGGGAAGAATTAAAAACATTGCGTTTTGCCGATGACATAGTAATTCTGTCAGATACAGCAAAGGACCTGGAAGAGCAATTGAATGGAATGGACAGTGTGCTGAAAGGTGCATATAAGATGAACATTAACAAGAGCAAAACTAGGGTAATGGAGTGCAGTGTAAGAAAATCAGGTGATGCTGAAGGAATTAGATTGGGAAACGAAGCAATAAAGGAGGTAAATGAGTTTTGTTACTTGGGCAGTAAAATAACAAATGATGGGCGCAGTACAGAGGATATAAAATGCAGAATGGCAATGGGTAGAAAAGCGTTTTTGAAAAAGAGAAATTTGTTAACATCGAATATTGATTTAGTCCTAAGGAAGTCCTTTCTGAGGGCATTTGTATGGAGTGTTGCCTTGTATGGGAGTGAGACATGGACGATAAACAGTGCGGACAGGAAGAGGATTGAGGCTTTTGAAATATGGTGCTACAGAAGAATGCTGAAGATTAGGTGGGTGGATCGCGTAACTAATGAGGAGGTACTGAACAGAATTGGGGAGAAAAGGAATTTCTGGTATACCTTGACTAAAAGAAGGGATAGATTGGTAGGACACATTCTTAGACATCAAGGAATTGTTAATTTAGCGTTGGAGGGAAGTGTGTGGGGAAAAAATCGCAGGGGAAGACCAAGAGATGGATACAGTAAGCAGATTCAGACAGATGTAGGTTGTCGTTCTTATGTGGAGATGAAGAGGCTTGCTCAGGATAGGGTATTGTGGAGAGCTGCATCAAACCAGTCTCCGGACTGAAGACCACAACAACAACAACAACAATTCTATCTGTTTAGTAACCTCCTCAATATCAACTGTAATTACTTATTTTGTTTCTAACACTAATTATTTAAGCCAATAACTACAATTTAACCAGTTAAAATATATATAATAAAGCTGTCTCAGTAAGCTTATCTCACTCTCGTATGTACTAAATATCTGACCTATTAAAGAATTATCATCTGTTCAGGCAATTGATGAAGCATCTTACCAAAGCTTATTATTTCAATTGATATTTCTTCTTAGGACAAATGTTGTAATTTATTATATTTATTGTGTTCCATATTTTTTCTACGAGTATGCTCAGCAGTTTTATGCAGCATTTTAACGCAACAATTCCTCTCCGTTTAATTCTAAACTTCTAACACTAATCGTCTTTGAAAATGAACTGAGATATTCTGTACACACCAGTTTAAAACCTTTCAAATGCAGATTTTCACAGCTAAATGTTTATATCTCCATAGTTAGTACCTAATGATGGCATATCAGCCCGAATACAGGTTCGTTAAATAACATTGTAGAATATCACACAATTGTGTTTCAATCACGATTAATAAAATATTCTACCAAGAACCGATGTAACAGTCAGTTAAGGTAATTTAGGAAAGTTACTAACCAATTAGTAAACCTGAAACGCAACTTAATATGCTAGAGAATAGGAAAACTCCGTCGGAGCACTAATAAAGACGGTACTTGCCCATTTCTTATGCCGGAGAAGGCAATTTAATAATGGAGGAGCTGTAATAACTTCCGCAGCACTTGGAAGTTAACATACAGATGAAAGTTTTTCATTGTCTGAGGATTCAAAAATTTTTTTCAAAGTTCGTTCATTACGGACTGCAATATCCTTGAGTGGCGTTCTTTGCGGCGAAGTTCGTCAACTCTCCTTGTCTGTGTTCGTCCCGGCAGACATTAAAGCTCAAAGACGGACTGCTTACTGGCAGAAGGGTAGCGGGATTCTGAAGAACGGCCAGGAAGCCGGAGAGCTCGGAGGCGTGGCAGACTGTCATACAAGAGTTATCGTCTTTGGACTTTCGCGTGACGACAGCGTGAAGTTGTCAGTTCTGTTGGTAGATTAAACGACTGCAGTAGCTTACCAATAGCCACCACGAAACGGCTTGTTCATAGGCGGTTCCTCAGAAAACTACAACAAATCATAATGCATTATGGGGATGGACACGTCTACAATTTCTGTTCTAGGAGCTTTTTTTCATATCTTTATCCGTCATCGAGATATACAGTTACCTATGTTACCGTACTGAAGTCAAAAATCACAAAAACATAGTTGGTTTTTCACCGTGGGCTACAAACATGTAAATAACTATCCACACAAAAGAGTTAAGGAATTAATTATAAATTCTTTCGATATTAATCTAAAATCCTGTATTCCACTTTTCTAAAACTCTTTATCTGTTACCAAGATACGACCGGAAAAGCATGACGCGTGGTTAATGAAAGCGCTAATTATAGGGATGGACACTTCTTAATTATCTTGCTGACCCCCTTGAAGATTTTTTTTTCCTTTTTGTATCTGTATCCATTTACAAGATTCGGAGTTCGAGATTTAACATACTGATTTCTTTCGCTGTTACAGACGTCACGTTGTACAGCTGATAGCATGTCCTGAGAGTCGCTATGAACCTTATCAACTTATTTCAAGTAAAGTACTAGGAGAGAAAAGAACATTTTTCCACATCTTACAGTTTGATGACTAGCTGACCGTACTTGCCATATTTCTCACGTTGCCTGGTTGGCTCGGTGGTTAGTGCAACTGCCTACTGAAGAAGATACCCAGGTTCGGCGTTGGTGCAATTTTGATTCGATGCTTCGGTCTGCACAAATACAAGTACTACAGACTTTAAAAAGTGTCTGAACGCAATCAACCATCTGAAACATTTTCGGACTATAGCTCAGCTGACAGACTGAAAATATTTTTTTCCATTTTTTTTTTTTTTTTTTTTTTTTGCGTCGGAGAAACAGTTTTACAGCTGGCAGTCGTATGTATCGGGTTAACTTCATTTGAGAGCCACAACGTTTAATTAGATCTGTTAATACTAAATACGTTGCAAATGACAAAGTGTTGAATTGGCGACCATAATAAGCTATGAAATTACAATAATTATTTGGTTATAGTCGAAAAGGATTTCGAACTGCTGTGACTATAAGCGTAGGGGTACTGATGGGATGCCCAATATGCAGGGGCGGTCGTTCAGTGTAAATCACTAAAAAATACGACAAAACAATTGTTCATCATGAAATGTATCTTGAGACTTACTTTAAATTTCATATTCTTAGAGCTCTGTGTCATCGATCGTCATTGTCTCAATCTAGTGACTTCTATGCAAGCTGCATTCGACGCTGTTTTTATTCTGAATTCTATGATTTTTAGGTACATTTGGCAAACAGAACATTTACATGGCACACACCAGAAATATTTTTCATCGCATTTCCGATTCGGAAACTCTTCATAAGCATATCTTTCATTTTTCAGGCAACTTCATGAGTTAGGTTAGGGTGGGGTATCGAAGACACTCGTCTTGCTGTCTTTTTCTAAACATTTATATCACAGCAGACTAACGAAAAATTATGTATTGCGTTTATAAAACTTTGATACTATGTTGTTGCGCTCTTACAGTAAAATATAATACAAATTTACATATTCATTTTTATACAATAAATAATCGCTGATAACCACGTATTAACCGTCTTGACAGATGACAACAAATTAACACTTCGAGTGACATGTCCGTAATATTGCGTGCGCTCGTGAATAACATTAGGCATTCAGGAGATAAGAGAAGGCACCAAAACACTTCTAGACTAGTATACAACTGTGCTAATTCGGTTCACGACAATACCTTTGAAACAGAAAATTAAAAAAATGCAAAATCAAATCACTATCGTAGGAGATGTCACTCTCAGAGCATTGCGTACTCTAAGCAAAACGTCTGGCAACAGTTCACTCTGTGTTACCGACATTCTTCACATTTTGAAGAATCTACTGCCAATCCTTTGGAAGCTGATGACGCGGTCGAAGGTTCTACTTAGCACTGATCTGATGATCTGATTCAGGCAAAAGAATCACCCTGAAAAACATTCAAATATTTGTTTCATGGTTGAAAAACTGTTTTTGATCTGCTAATTTCTATTTACTTCGAACGACTTTACGACCTATTAGGCCAACATCAGAAAACTACGTTTTTTTTCCTTCATTGCAGACATCTAGTGTATGAGTTAGTCAGCGACCGCCAATTGCAAATCAGAGGACCAAAAATGCAGGTACGTCGTCTCCAAATGGTGTGGAGTTTTGAATGGAATCATGTTTGCAGCTCCATCACACGAGAAATAAGTCATTCTTGTAATCATCATTCTCAACAAAACCTAATAATAATCGCTATGCAAAGCCAATGGTCAGTGGATGAATTTAAAAAAGACAGCCTCAGTTATGTAACCCAACCTTTTATGGATATTAATTACACTTATAATAAATTAGCTAGTATGTTTCAGGATTTTGTAATGTATTACAATATGTGGTAAATATGTATTAATTTGCTTAGGTTATTGAGTCTATAATACATGGATTAACTTCGGTACTTAAGTTTTTAGAAAAAGGAACCTTTTTCGGTAAATAATAAACTTAAATTTCCGCCTCTCGTCAGCTACATTGCCAATGACATCCTAACTTGCCCCATTATTAATCCTTGACCATGATTTACACATACACTATTTTTTCTTCTTACGAAGAACTTAGGATTCGTGAAATCATAATGAAATGTAAACAATACCATAAAACGGAGCCAAGATGATATTTTTGTTGGTTCCTAACGTTTATCTTGCTCTCTTGTCATCGTTTAAAATTAAAGTAATAATCCCAATACTTCAGGGCTTAGCATTAACAATATGAGCAAACTGCACGTGTCATAGGATCCAACCAACGCTCATAATGACGCATTGGAGGCGTATGATCTTCATCAAGTGGCTAAGATGTAGAAAAACTAACAAAATGATAAGGTGAAGCGTGAATGACTTATTATATCATGTGCTGAGCCATTGAATGTCTTCCGATATTTGATAGTGCCATAGTGGTGATGTAGTAGGTTGATCGATCCGGAAATGAGTTTGTTTCCGTTACAGAGGAGAAGCTCTAGTACGGAATGGTGTTTAAATGGGTTTGAATTTGTCGACAAAACTCTGTATCTGCTATACTGCTGCGATAATAGGTATCAAGTTGAATACGAAAGGCAGGTGTTCTTGAGCAGTGAGTAAGAGGCTGAAGTGTAGCTAGGCTAGTGTTGGAGTTCGCCGATATATTAGATCAGGTTTCATTGCAGAAAAAACACAAACTTTGGTAACAGTTGATGAGAGCAAAAGTCCATTTAAGACGGACTTGAACACAGTAAGCTTCATGAATACATTTATCGACAATTTTAAGCCGCATATTTCTGTAACATAATACCAATTTTAACGAAGTAACGCTATTGTTGCTTCTCGTTTATATAGTCTCTCGAAAACAGAGTTTACTCTTACCGACACATACTGAACATGTACGGCAGAATGTTTTATCTGTGAATAAGAAGCAAGTACTGCAACTACATAGAGAAAACAGGTTTCTGCAATCGGTTACTTCAGAGGACAATAGCATCGGTATGGAGAGTCTTTAAAATAGGACACTGCAAGTCACGGCACAGAAAACAAACAATGGCACGAAAATTAAACCAACGGCCGGACGGAGAGGACAAGAAAAGTTCAAATGGAGGACAGCATGGCTTTTCTGTCGCTCGGGTTTCCCCGCTATTGCTCCGATTCCAGTTTTTCTGTGAACCATTTCTGAAAGACATTCCTCGGTGAGCTATCACTGAAGTTCACGTTCAGCTGTTCTTCTTGAACTTTAGTCTGCACTTGGCGACCGCATCGTCCACCCACCGTTAATGGAACTAGGCGCTTTGGTTCAAAAGTTTATAGATCTGTGGTATAAATATTTGTACCATTAGACGATCAACTGAAGCCCTTCAAGTAATGGGCAGCTTCATTCTGAACAGTGCGACGCCAAAGTAGGAGATACATCTTCCGTAAACTTCGGTCGCATTTTTGGTATAAATAAACAGCTTCATAAAAAGGTCTACTATTATATTGCCTTCAAAGAGCGGTAAAAATTTAAAAAAAGGTGATAGTGACGTAGTGGCTCCTCCTAGTATCGTAATAATTTGCGCATAAAATGTATAAGAATACTTGCCCAGGACTTAACCTCTGCATTTCCAACATATCTTGCAGTTTTAGTTTCTATGAAGAAAAATGCAACAGATAAAGTGTACATTGGTTTCATTCAGCAACCGGTTGTGAATTTGTTGAAAGAACGCGGTCATGGGCTCGAGCACCATCGCCATGGCGAGCTTCTGGTGGCATTTTGTTACTGTACTGGCTATGCTGTTGTACATGCTGTATACTAAGAGACATCGTTGTCTTCGCCTAACGTCGCGACTATTTTATTTGGAGATTTGACGACAGTATTCTCCCTAATAACTTTAGATTTTAACTCGCCACCGCTTTAAAGATTTGGGTTCATCATATGTCTTTTTATATCACCTGACGATGCCCAAAAAGATAGAAACACGTAAAAAATTCTCAACCGTGACTGAATTCAAGAAATAATGGATTTCAGTATGGTGCGAACAGAAACATTAGTTTCTGATTAAGTCAATCTGATGTTCCAAGAAATATTCTGTATTCACAGTCGTCGGCTCCGCTAACTCGGAACCATATCATTATCTTCAACCTACTCCAGTCCGAGCTACATAATAGAACAGTCTGTCAAAACAACGAAGATTTCTTGTGTATCAAGTAATACACAGTAACCAAAACTGTCATTTGCCATTGTTTCTAACATTCATAAACGACATTGAAGAAAGAAGGAAATTCCGTAGGATTCTTGGACGCTTGAGAATATGGTCACATTCCGAATCCCTTATATACTGAAGCTACAATCTGTCTCTGCGCTATACTATTCATATTTACATCTACCAAGACAGGGTCATGGATGTTATAGGTCAGGCAGTCGTTTTACATTTATTTTTCTGTGCCACAAGGGGCTACATCTCAGCAAATAATGGTTTCGCAGTAAAACCCAGTGACATACGTTTTTGAAGGGGCTCTCAACCATTTAATATTATCTACCAATCGGTCAAACGTTCACGGTCTCAGGGTGTTTGTAGATGCACTATCAATATCAGAAGAGTAGTTTTGATTGCAGCTAAAAACACTCCCTGTATTGTCAACACCCAATTGTGTCAGGTCCTTACATGTTTTAGCACTATCTGTGTTATCATAAATGGGACTTTTATTTCCTTTAAGAAAATTACTGTAAATTTTTCAAATATATTAAGATTCAACTAAAAACTATTTTGAAGATACATCTAAAGAGGTGACGGATAATTGAGATATTAATTGATTTACATACTGGTATCACTGTACATCGCACTTAACTAGCATACGAAAATTGTGTTTTTGTTACGTCGAAAATTAAGCCTGAAATACAAGAATACGACTAGAATTCTATCACAAATTTTGGACACAACAGAAAGTGCGATGCTCAGTGAAACCAGCGTGTAAACCAATTTTTACTGATATTATCGATCATCTTTTCGATATATTCCATTTTTAAAAAGTCTGGGTGATCAAAAAATCAGTATAAATTTGAAATAATAATAAATCGCGGAATAAAGTAGATAGAGAGGTAAAAATTGAGACACATGCTTGGAATGACATGGGTTTTTATTAGAACAGAAAAAGAAAAAAAAATTATTGCTAGACGCGAGAAAGATCTCTTGCGCTCTTCGTTTGGTGATGATCATGTGCTCTGCCGCCACTTTTGTCATGCTTGGTCTCCCAGGTCCCCAGACCTCAGTCCGTGCGATTACTGGCTTTGGGGTTACCTGAAGTCGCAAGTGTATCGTGATCGACCGACATCTCTAGGGATGCTGAAACACAGCATCCGACGCCAATGCCTCACCATAACTGCGGACATGCTTTACACAATAGTATTCATCGACTACGGCTATTGTTGAGGAATGATAGTGAACATATCGAGCATTTCCTAAAAGGTCATCATCTTTGCTTTGTCTTAATTTGTTATGCTAATTATTGCTTTTCTGATCAGATGAAGCGCCATCTTGTGGACTTTTTTGAACCTTTTTTTCCCTTCTAATAAAACCCATGTCATTACAGGCATGTGTGTCACTTTTTACCTTCTATCTACATTATTCCGTGATTTATAAAGTTTTCAACAGAAAGTGCGATGCTCAGTGAAACCAGCGTGTAAACCAATTTTTACTGATATTATCGATCATCTTTTCGATATATTCCATTTTTAAAAAGTCTGGGTGATCAAAAAATCAGTATAAATTTGAAATAATAATAAATCGCGGAATAAAGTAGATAGAGAGGTAAAAATTGAGACACATGCTTGGAATGACATGGGTTTTTATTAGAACAGAAAAAGAAAAAAAAATTATTGCTAGACGCGAGAAAGATCTCTTGCGCTCTTCGTTTGGTGATGATCATGTGCTCTGCCGCCACTTTTGTCATGCTTGGTCTCCCAGGTCCCCAGACCTCAGTCCGTGCGATTACTGGCTTTGGGGTTACCTGAAGTCGCAAGTGTATCGTGATCGACCGACATCTCTAGGGATGCTGAAACACAGCATCCGACGCCAATGCCTCACCATAACTGCGGACATGCTTTACACAATAGTATTCATCGACTACGGCTATTGTTGAGGAATGATAGTGAACATATCGAGCATTTCCTAAAAGGTCATCATCTTTGCTTTGTCTTAATTTGTTATGCTAATTATTGCTTTTCTGATCAGATGAAGCGCCATCTTGTGGACTTTTTTGAACCTTTTTTTCCCTTCTAATAAAACCCATGTCATTACAGGCATGTGTGTCACTTTTTACCTTCTATCTACATTATTCCGTGATTTATAAAGTTTTCAAATTTTTACTGACTTTTTGATCAATCCGAAAATGACATATGTACTATATTACAATAATTTTCAGAAATGAAATAAAAATTCTACCAATGATAGCACAGATAGACAGATAGCGTTGAAACATGCATGGGAAACAGCATAAATTTAAGTGTGTTGTATACGGTGGGATGATATCTCCATTTACATGGGTCAGTACAGTATTCATACTGACCGCTCAAACTAACGAGGAGAGGGTCTAACGTGTGAGTCACCGATTACGATCACACTTTCAATATAAAGAGACTCGTGTTTCGCCTTTTCGCTAGACACTATGTTGGTTTTTGCAATGCTATACATCGAAAGATCGTCTGAAGATTTTCAGTTTGTACTAATGTATATGGGATCAAAAGTTAATGACGTTCGAGTAACTAAAGTTACTGTGTTTTCAATGCTCGTAAACACGAGCGACCTTTCGAGCTCCGTCGCCGGTCGAGCGGTTCGGTACTTGGACTGTCAATCCGTGCTTCCTGGTTCGAACATCCATCATGGCGATTTTGTGTTAGATTTTTTTTCTATGTATTTGCTAATATTCTCAATAGTTTTTCTTGCCTTATTTTACACTACATCATCGGGAAGTGTGATTAACATTCAATTAAGTACATTATCTGTTTTATCTGTGATACACAGAAAGCTATAAAATTGACTTTTTTTAAAATTTATGTTAGTTTTTATTGTTTTCCACTGTTTATCACAAATAAAACAGCTGTAAACAGATAATAAACTTAATGGAGTATTAGACTTCCCGATGCTCTACTTTTCAAAATAGATCAAGAAAAGGTATTACAAATAAGAACATATTGGGGAAAATGTAACAAAAATTGCCTTGATGGAGGTTCGAACGTGGATCAATTGTTGGACAGTCCAAGACGAATCGTTCGAACGGCGTCAATGCTTGGAAAATCGCTCATGTTCACGAGTTCCCAACCTACAGCATGGAAACACAAAACGGTTAACGCTTAACAGTATGATGTCATGTATCTGCAACATCAATTGTATAATTCTTACATGCACCTCTAATGTAAATTTTGTGAACTATGACGTGTTTAACAGATTGAGCAGAGTTTGTAGAAACTGTGTGTGATATTTGTTGTGTTGAGATTGGCTGCAGTGTAAAATTCAGTCAAAATTTTTGTTTGTGGTCGGAGAAATTGTCGGTGTAAGAATTTTGCATATTTTGATATTATGTTTTTCATACAAAGAGCCAGTTTTGGAAGGAGAAAAACTTACACCAACAAAAACAGTTATGGAGAACCATAATAAGCACAAAAATTCGCACATATTATCCAACTTTGAATTTTACATCAAAGTTTCTGTATGTTGCATATGTGCAACATTGCGTGAATACCGACAAACTAGCAACATAAGAATTTTTTCACATTTTCCCTTTGTTTGTACAACTTTTAGAACGGGATTTTTTTTATATTTTTTATTTACTTTTTTCTTTTTTTGCGGAAAGTAAAAGAATCATGCATTTAAGGGTTAATTACTCTAACGTCATTAACTTTTGACCTCATATATATTATTAAAAATGTTTATTTTTAGACGATCCTTCGATGTAAAGGTAAAGCAGTCGACAATCCGAAGATTGGTTTGGACACCACAGTGCTTTTTACTAGGCATGGTCCTGTTTGTAGGTGGTATGCCGTTGCCTTCCTTCGAACTGACTTACCCAGCCAGTTAGTTATAGGGGGGATCTACAGTTTAACGTAGGTTCCGAACCACGGTGCTACTCGATATTTTTCACTTGAGCAATACTGCCTGAGGTGACAGTTAAAAATTCGATGTATAGCATCGAAAACGCGATTTTACATCAACTTTGACCTTGATTTTTTTAATCAAAAACTAGTGAGTGTCTAGCAATAAGGTGAAACACGTGTCTCATTATATTTCATATAGAACGTCCATGCCACATTTGATCGAAATCGATGACGCACTTGCCAGACCCTATCCTTGTCTGTTGACACTCGGCGCGGCAGCTCTGGGAAACGATTGTCAAGCTGCATCTATCCCACCCACATTCACCTAGCCGAGTCTCGACTTATCGCGCTACTGTTCGACCCTGAAATCGGCGGCCTTCAATTCGGCAACAGCTGCCTTACGGCGTGATACGGTCTCGGCCTGCGCACAAAGTAAGTGGACCAATTGCGCGGTGGCTGACGGGAGCGACCACAAAAATGGCAACTGCCGTTACGATTTATCCCGTCGACCACTGCGCCGGGTGTCAGCTTAGTCTGCGCGGACTGCAGCGTGGATCCTTTACTCACAGGATGCTTCGTCTGGCCTCACGAGGCTGGGTGGAGCTCATTCCAGGACTCGGCCACCGCAGGAGACCCGGTACACAGTCACCGGACACTTGGGAGGCAGTAGTAACCAGTAGTGACTGACCTGGCGTCCGCGACGGCGACGAGCGCGAGCAGGCGGGGTCGCAGCAGCACGTTCCTCATGGCGCGGGCTACGGGGCGGCACTGCCAGCCGCTAGCCTCTCCTCGCCTCGCCTACCTGTTGCTGCAGCTGCCTCTGCGCTGCAGCTGCCAGCTGCCGCGGTTCCGGCCGCCACAAAAAACCGCCGCCAGGTGGAGCCCGCGACAACACAACGGCCGCTGCCGCATCCCTCCACGTCTTTCTCCGCAGTCCCAGCTCGCGTGCGCCGGACTCGTTCTGCGTCTCAGCCCGCACTAGACCAGCCAGTTCCCTATTGTGCTCGGCTGCCCAAGTGCTTTTTAAAATGCTCGCTCGTGCCGATCGCCGTTACGGCGAAAGTAATCCCTTTGCTGCATCACAGCCACTGATCACGTGCTTGTGTTGGATTACTTCTGTCTTTGAACCGCTGTGCGATCATGGACAACAATGAATATCGTATGTAAAACTGCGCCTCGGTTGCGCAGTGCTAGAGTGCCGGACGGGTTCGATCCCCGCCAGGTCCTAGGATTTTTATCTGTCACTTTCCACTTCCTTTCACTTCAAGCAGTATTGATCATGTGAAAAAGACCGAGTAGCACCGTGGTTAGAAACCCACGTTAAACTAGCTGGGTAAGTCAGTTCCAAGGTCGGAGGAAGGCAACGGCATATCACCTCCAAACAGGATCACGCCTAGTAAAGCACTGTGGTGTTCAAACCACTCTTCTGATTGTTGACCGCTTTCAAATGTTTGTATAGCTTATGGTACTTATCTACGGGGTCATCTGTCCCTAAACTTACAAACTACTTGTTGTTGTTGTGGTCTTCAGTCCGGAGACTGGTTTGATGCAGCTCTCCACAATACCCTCTCCTGAGCAAGCCTCTTCATCTCCACTTAAGAACGTCAACCTACATCTGTCTGAATTTGCTTACTGTATCCATCTCTTGTTCTTCCTCTGCGGTTTTTACCCAACACACTTCCCTCCAACGCTAAATTCACAATTCTGTCTGACAATGTGTCTTACCAATCTATCCCTTCTTTTAGTCAAGGTATGCCAGAAATTTCTTTTCTCCCCAATTCTGTTCAGTACCTCCTCATTAGTTACGCGGTCCACCCACCTAATCTTCAGAATTCTTCTGTAGCACCATATTTCAAAAGCCTCAATCCTCTTCCTGTCCGCACTGTTTATCGTCCATGTCTCACTCCCATACAAGGCAACATTCCATACAAATGCCTTCAGAAAGGACTTCCTTAGGCTTAAATCATTATTAGAAGTTAACAAATTTCTCTTTTTCAAGAACGCTTTTCTACCCATTGCCATTCTGCATTTTATATCCTCTGTGCTGCGACCATCATTTGTTATTTTACTGCCCAAGTAAAAAAAACTCATCTACCTCCTTTATTGCTTCTTTACCTAATCTAATTCCTTGTTAATGTTCATCATATATGCTCCTTTCAGCACATTGTCCATTCCGTTCAATTGCTCTTCCAGGTCCTTTGCTGTATCTGACAGAATTACTATGTCATCAGCAAAACGCAATGTTTTTAATTCTTCACACTGAACTTTAATTCCTTCTCCAAATTTCTCCTTGCTTTCCTTTATAGCTTGCTCAATGTACAAATTGAACAAAAATGGAGAAAGACTACAACCCTGTCTCACTCCCTTTCCAACCATTGCATCCCTTTTATGCCCTTCAACTCTGACAACCGCTGTCTGGTTTTTATACAAGTTGTAAGTAACCTTACGCTCCCTATATTTTACTCCTGGTTGCTTCAGAACTTGAAAGAGCCTTCTCCAAATCTACAAAAGCTAGAAATGTAGGTTTGCCTTTTCTTAATCTGTCTTCTAGGATAAGCCGTAAAGTGAGTATTGCCTCCCGTATTCCTACATTTCTCCTGAACCCAAACTGATCTTCCCCGAGGTCGGCTTCTACCAGCTTTACCATCCTTCTGTATATAATTCGTGTTAATTATGAACTAACTAATACTAAGGACGGCACAAATATCCATGCCCGAGGGGGGATTCGAACCCCCGACCGTAGTGGCCGCGTAGACCGTGACTGGAGCGCCTCAATCCCCTCGGCCAACCAAGACGGGATCGATCCCCGCCAAGTATGGTGTAAAAATTGGCAATTGACTCTAAATAATGAGAAGTGTGAAGTCGTCTACATGAGTACGAAAAGATATCCGTTAAACTTTGTTTACATGATAAAATCAATCAAAAGTGAAGGCCGTAAACTCCACAAAATACCTAGGAATTACTATTACTTCAGACTTAAATTGCAAAGAACACGTAGATAATATCGTGGGAAAGGCGAACCAGAGACTGCGTTTTATTGGTACAACCCTTAAAACAGAACTACAAAAGAAACTGCATACACTACGCTTGTCCGTCCATTTTTGGAATATTGCAGCCCAGTGTGGGATCCTTACCAGGTGGGTTTGACGGAGGACATCGAAAGAGTCCAAAGAAGGGCAGCTCGTTTCGTATTGTCATGATTCAGGGAAGACAGCGTTACGGATATGAAACAGGATCTGGGGTGGGAATCTTTACAACAACGGCGCTTATCGCTGCGGCGTGGGCTACTTGCGAAACTCCAATCGCCAACATTCTCCTACGAATGCGAAAATATATTGTTGACTCCCACTTACATAGGTAGAAATGATCAGAAGAATAAAATACGAGAAATCAGAGCTCGAACAGAGAGATTCAGATGTTCTTTCTTCCCGCGCGCTATTCGAGAATGGAATGGGAGATAAATAGTATAATTGTTGTTCGATGAACCCTCTGCCAGGCACTTAAATGTGATTTGCAGAGTATCCCATGTAGATGTAGGTCTTAGGATTTTATCTGTCACTTTCCACTTCTTTCACCTCTGCCAGGCCGACCGCGGTGGCCGAGAGGACTGAGGCGCTCCAGTCACGATGTGCACGGCCACTACGGTCGGGGGTTCAAATCCCCCCCTCGGGCATGGATATTTGTGCCGTCCTCAGTCTTAGCTTGTTCATAAGTAGTTTGTAAGCTTAGGGACTGATGATCCTGTAGTTAAGTCCCATACGTTCTACAAACATTTGAACACCTCTGGCAGTATTGCTCATGTGAAAAACACCGAGTAGCATCGAGGTTCGGAAGCCACGTTAAACTGTAGGTCCCCCTATAACTGGCTGGGTAAGTCAGTTCGAAGGTCGAAGGAAGGCAACGGCATACCACCTCCAAACAGGACCACGCCTAGTAAAGCACTGTGGTGTTCAAACCAGTCTTCGGATTGTTGACTGCTTTACCTTTATGTAAAACTAATAGCATTATGTCTCCATAAAAGCTAAACGCAGTGACGGAGCCACATGTACGTTCACTGCTTCAGTGAACCACGGAAAATCAGCTGATTGCACAAAAAATTGTTTATTTCAAGTATTATCCTAAGTCTGATTCTCGTCTGTCTCAGATTATTTATCAGCCTTTTAATGGCATGAGAAAATTCTAAGTCGAACAGATCGAATGCATATGTGTCATAGAGCGTTGTCCAGGCACTGCTGGCGTTCAGAATCGCTTCTGAACCTCCTGAGTCGGTGTCGTGGAGTTTCCTACTCGCCCGGGTACAATGAATGTATTTCACAGAAACAAAGGAGTACGGGATGTGAGACAGAGAGCTCTATTACATTGTTTCAAGCGTCTCAAAGAAATTTTTGAAATATTCTTCTTTGAGATAGAGTAAATTACGTCTCTGATCTTGCTCCACTGGATACGCAGCTCTGGAAATTTAATGAAATCTCTGTCGTTACATATACTTTTGCTCGCTGACGCAGATATTCGTGGGCGAAGACGAAAAGTTTTTCTTTGGCTTCAAACATTCGCTTAGCAAATCGCGAATGTATATTAAGCTCCAAAAATGTTCAAATGTTTGTAGAGCTTATGGGACTTAACTCCCTCCTTGCACAGAAGTTATCCGAAAGTTTCAAACGCAAAACGGAAGTACTACATTATCATCTTCATTTTCTGTTGTAACAAGTTACAAGGTATAACGTAGTTTTACGGCGGTAACATTGATTTCACTGCTCTCGTAATCTCGTTTCTATTATTTAACACCTATTTTGCCCCTTACACGACTGCAATTATTACATGATTTCTGTTGTGCGAGTCTGCTATAGATGTTTCGCTAATAAGTCGCCATAGCGCGAGCGGGGTACACCCCTTTAACGTGTTGACCATAATAAAGATTTTCGCAATAATAGGCGTGGTCGTGTGAAAGAAATCACAGATTGCTTTCCTACGGTTAGATTTGGCGTATAAAGTCTAGAGAACCAGTGTTGTTCTTGATGTCAAAAGACGATAAAATTCGTTGTTTAATACAGATGTGTCCACCCAAGTTCATCTAGTTGGAGTTTCATCTTTATAAAATGAACTACATAATAATTATGTACGACCTTTCAGAAGTTAAGTTTGGAACGTAATACTTAAGCTGAAAAACTACATCACTGGTAATCACTTCAATGGACGTATGTGTTTATTTTTATACTGTACTTACAACACACCTGTATAGGTAGTTTAGGTATGAAAAAAGTTTCATGTAAAACACTTGAGTCTAGCAGAAAACTGGTAATTATTTATGCTGTTTAACTTTCACTTAAAGTTTTACAAGCATTCCAAAAATTCTGAACGCATCTACAGACGCCATGATGTGAGATTGGGGACTTGAGTTTTTCATATTTTCCATGGACTTCCAAGAACTTCAGACTGCGTCCGGTGTTCGGTTTTCTTATAAATACGATGTCGATGACTATCCTTGACATGACACGGGCTCCCTTTCGTTGCTGTTATCACTTCCATCGTGTACAACGCAGAGAACAGAAACCGCGTAAGAAAGTACACGGATCGAAAGCTATCAGCGACGACACTGTCTGAGAAACGGTGACAACACCGGCACTGCAGTGATGGTGAGCGACTGTGGGAGACAGGCAGTGGGAGAGGCTCTTGTTCAGGAAGCTGTTGGTCGCGACAGCTAACCTACCAGCGGCACCCCTGTAGGAAACCCCTACGTAGCCCCTAAGTCAGACTATGGACACTCCTTCGGCGCGGGGGGGGGGGGGGGTGTAGCATGAGTGCGCTGTTGAATGCACGATCTACTGTGCTACTCGAACTCGGACGGAAACGAATGCAAGACAATGCAGCTACTTCCCGCAATTCATCTTGCGCCTCCGCAAAACCTCTGTGAAGCCAACATCGGCGCCAAACATTTGTTTTTGGCACATTGAAGATATCTGTACGAATGTTCATTGCAATTTAATGTAAAATTTGAAATAAGTAGTTCAAGAATTATTAGATAGTGTTGGTATTAATATTTCACTCTTATATATGTGTTTAATATATATTTACATACTATGTATATTATTTTAAAATTTGCCGACTATGTCGATCTGAATGTTCATCAGAGAATCATACAAAAATTGAATGTACTGTAAATTATATGGTATCCGGGAAGAAGGCAGGAATGTGAATTTTGCTCCACTTTGTCATATTACGGTTGGCAGCAGTGGTTTTTACATATATGTTATCTTGTAAGAGTACACCTGTCGCTGTATCTTAGTTTGATTTAACGTAATGTATATATTGTCTTAAATTTGTTTATTTCATGTATTTTTCATTTGTTGTATGCTAGATATATTTCTTATGTAACGTCATTTTCTATATTGAATCATTTAGTGTAAACATGTACTATATGTGTAAACCCACATGAATGCACGGACATTCTTATGCTGTAAGTTAGCAATGCGCCAGAGAAAATGTTGAACCTGTTGTAAAGACTGTCTTTGGTACAGAAGTAGTAGCTGTGAGTGTCGCGCTACTGAAGCAGTCGCGGTGCGGACTCGCCAAAGTAAAGACATAAATGTAGTCGCGGAGCGGACTCGCTATAGTAAACACGTAAATGTTTTTGTTGATGGTGCAGAGGCACGGTAGGCGCAGTGTGGCGCGAGTTTAAAGCAATCGTAATAAGCCTGAGAGGCGTACTGTTTAATGTATTGAACGAAGTGCGAAATAAGTTTATTTATACTCGATCAGTGTAATCTTTTTTCAAGTGTGCAAGAAAAGTAATTGTTTGGTATCAAGTCTATTGTCACCGAGTGTGATCGTTGTTGTAGTAAGAGTACCTATTGTAATCATATCTGTCTTGTTTGGACTTCACGACGAAGACGACGAAAGCAGATGAGTACTTTTGTAACATTTTATTTTGTATGCATGTAAATGTAGTGTCAACCCAATCAGAACTTTGGTTCAATTATACATGACTTATTTTGAAAACAGTCTTAATTTTGTAAGTAGTTGTAGTCACCCCATTATCATCATTATTAGATTAAGTTGATTATGCAAGCCTGTACATTGACTAACAAGTTCAATCATTTTCAAAGTAATTACGATCAGTTTTAAAGAAATTGCTAGACGAGTTAAAGAATTGCTAAACGTGTTGCAACCACAGAGACTAGTAAATTAAAGTGCAACAGAGTTTGCAAGTAAAGTTGGTTTCATTTATGTAGAAAGTAACCAGGCTGACAGTAGTCAAAGTATTATAGTAGTTTTACCAGACTTGACTGAAGTAATTTTTTATGAAATACGTTAAATGCCAAACTCTGCTCAGCCAGTTACACGCGTACGCTACCCAGGCCCTGGAACCAATTAAAAAAATAGTTTACGTAAAGTTTTATAAGGAACTTGAATGCTTTAAACAATAATATCAAAATTATTAAGAACTTTGATTGTAGTATTTGTGAAGCTCATTGCACCACGGAGTTTCACTGTATTGAGCTATTATCATTACAATCAGAGTCTATCAGCTATTACAATTTTGATTATAACACGAACACGCCATCACCACTACATGAATTCTGACACATTTATTAGTGAAGTTGTGCTGTTCGTGAATCGTAAGAGGTGCTAGTTGGAGGCTGTAGTCAATGCTAAGTCAGATAGGGCCAAGCTTAATTAATTACCACAGTGATTGTTTCAAGTTAATTAATATCTTTTTTTTATTCAAAATTTTTAACTTTCACTGCGAAAATGTTGTTGCGACCCATTAGTTGTGATTTGCTGCAACATTCAATAACGAAATTATTATTACTAGAGTATACTATTACGCATTTTAAATTTTGAGATATTTGACGACCTCCAACAGGCAATTTTCTTACGATCTACGATCCTTCACATTAGTAGACTGATAGCTTGTGTGTGGTGAACATTAGTGTTTGATGTTTATTTTCGTCATGGAGCAGACGACAATGGAGCAACTTATCCAAATGACAAAAAGAAAGTTATTAAAAACACAGTGGAAGTCCCACGGTGGCCGTTCGTGAATTGCGAGTGACACTGGGACGTAATTCTGCTCCAACCAAAGCATCAGTTCGGCAAACTGACCCGGTAGTGTGTTAGCACGGGCTCTATTTCGAAAGTTAAGAAAACAAGTAGGCCGCGTTCAGTTCCAACGCAAGAAAACATTGCTGTCGTGCGTGACAATGTGACCGGTATCCTCAGAAAATGGTTCGCGATCCAGATCATGGAATCCTTTCGAAAGATCTGAAAATGCATGCTTACATGATTCAATTTAAACAAGAGATAACGCCTGGTGATAATGGAAAGAGAGACTTGTTTTCTCCGTCGGTCTCGATTCGAGAAGCGCAGAACGAGAACTTCACAAAAGTACGTCAATATGCAGAATTAAGGTTAACGAAAATATGCGAGACGTTGAAAGATGACATACAAATGTTCAAATGTTTGTAAATCTATCGGACCAAACTGCTTGGTCATCTGTCCGTAGCTTACAAACTATTTAAACTAATCTAACCTAAGGACAACACAGACATTCATGCCTGGAGAAGTACTCGAACCTACGATGGCGATCAACCGCGTGCTCCGTAGCAAATCGCCTTCGAGAGCTCGGCCACTCCATCGTGGCGATCATTTAATTAGAGAGCAATTGTGTCATAATAAAACGCTGCGGGGAAGTAGCCGAGCGGTCTAAGGCGCCTTGCTGCGGAGCGCGCGGTTGCTCGCCGTTGGAGGTTCGAGTCCTCCCTGGTGTGTGTGTGTGTGTGTGTGTGTGTGTGTGTGTGTTATCCTTAGGTTAGTTTAGTTTAAGTAGTTTGTAAGCTACGGACTGATGACCACGCAGTTTGGTCCGATATATTTACAAACATCTGAACATATAATAAAACGCGCATAACATTTAAAGTTATATTTGCCGTTTATAAAATGTACCACGTGTGACAGATTTCCAATTTAAATTTAATTTTAGATTGCTGCCATTTATGTTTACAATTTTGTTATTCTGTTTTTAGCTTGATTGTTCGTCGTGATTTTGCATCTTAGGCGGTGAAGCCTCCGACCCGAAACAGCAAGCGAAATGATTCAATTCGAAGAGGGGGAAGGGATTTCTTCGGCCCCGTCTCCTGCGGGCGTCTGCTGAGAGGCTGGGGACCAGCTGGCCAAGTGTTTGTGGCAGCCCCTCCAGCAGGCTGACAGATGTGCGCTCCTCCACACATCTGCCCGACACCCACACTACCCGCAACTTCTTACTGCTGCTCCTTCTTTGTCCAGGCGCCACTCACCATTTACCCATTACAGTTTATTTACTTTCACCATTTCTCACAAAGATGTTTGCATTTACTCATGATAATAATAATAATAATAATAATAATAATTTACCCCAAGACCACCGGACCCGACTATTTACTCATGATCATGTTTTTTCTTTCATTCTATTCTCTGCATTCAGTTACTCCGTCATCAATAGCAAATCCAACTCAATTCGGAATTTTTTTTTTTATTAATTAGCTTTTTGTGCAACCCTTTAGTTTTTTTCAAGACTCATCTCTGTTGCTTGAATTTTCAATTACTGCACTTTCGCTTTTACACAACTAGCTTAAACCCGCGGCTCCGCTGGCGTGTTGGTTGCTTATGATAGGTAAGCCATCTTTCAGTAGTGTGCTGAGAGGCTGGTTTTGAAGGATGAAATGAAATACAATACCTTCTTTAGAAACAAACATTTTTAATCAACATTCAAATAAAAAAAATAATTTATGTGAAGGGCTTAATGATTCACAATAAATAATACATACAATATTCCTTATAGCTTGTGTTCCAATATCTTAAATGTCCAAATTCATTTTAAGGCATTCTGGTAAACTACGTTATTTGCATTAAAAGAAATTAATTTTTTTACTGCTTTATTTATTTATTCATTCTTATATTTCCTTATTCGTATGCTTATCCTTACAGTGAAAGAGCTGAAGACATTGTAGCACGCATAGACCAAAGATATGGTCTGTGGCTTCGCTGTGGTTTCGCTGTATGTAACCTCCTTGCTATAGAGTCGCAAACGTCATCGCTGGCCTTCAGTCTCAATTTTTTTTATAATTTGACGACTTTCAACCAACATATCTTCCACCCCCTTATAGCAATCGCCATGGCACGGGAGACTTCGGACAACAATTAACACACAGACCATTCGTTTGCATTATCAACCCTCAAGCAACAATGAAACGAATAAAAGCATTTTCAAAGAGAAAATACAATTTTCAAAGAGTAATTATTGTTCCGCATTTCGCGTTACATTCTTCAAATTACTAAATATCTATCAGATCGCTATAAAACCGTGGCTAAAATCTTCCTCAGGTATAAATTAGTAACCGTACAAATATTTAAGTCTCTGCATCTTGTCGTTCAGACGTGATAAGCGTACACCGAACAGACATTCACATTAATATACATAGCTATCCGATCGCCATAAACCCGTGCCTAAAGCCTTCCCCTTGTAGACATTAGTTATTGTACAAATTTTTAACTCTTTATGTCTTGTGGATCAGACGTGATAAACGTACACCGAACAGCCATTCACATTTGTAGATATAGATAGCTAATGATACCTCCAATTTATCTACGGAGCAAGTGCTGTGCGTTAGGCCGTGTTCACACTGCCAGCCGGGTCGGGCGAACCGAGCAGAGAGATCAAACACAATGTTTTCAATTGCACTGTTTACACTGCCGGCCGGCCCGAGACGACTCCGCTTCAACCGGCTCACGCCGAGCCGACGACATTCGGAATGTTTAACATTTCCGGCGCTAGCCGGCGCCGGTGCAAGCCGATTGGGCTACAGTATTGCTTCTGCAGCACAAGTATCTCACGTCTGCAGCCTGTTTGTAATACAAGTTTCTCTGTATGATAGTTATTTTTAATAATACTTGTGAATATATGTTGTTTACTTTTCTTGTATTCCTATTAATTCTGTAAAATGAATACAACATTCAGAAATGATTTAGCTGTTCTCATAAGGGAAAACTCTCCCAAATGTCAGTCGAAATTCATAGGATGAGTCCATTACCATCCGTTTCTTACGTGCGTAAAATTCGATGAGTTACTCCAGTGTGAGAACAATAGATATAAAACAACAAAATCCATGAACTGTTAGCTGGCTCTAAGTAGGCGGCAGTGATCAAATTTTGTTCAGCACCATGTTTCTTTCGATCTTCCGCTGACAGTGGGTGGGGATACCTTGTTGCTGGTGACAAGCCTACCGAGAAGCAAATACAAAACATAATAAGATAAAAAGTGACACACGCTTCTCATCCTTTACTGAACCCGACCTGTAGTGTCAGTGGCTAAACTAAATAAGAGCATTTTCTTTCGGTTAAAATAAAAAATGAAATAAAAAGAAAATCGAAGTAGCATTGAGACGAAGTAAATTGTCAACAGATGATTCAGTAAAAAGTTTGTAGAAACGCAGTTCTTAACAAAATATATAAATAATAAAATTCTGAGACCTGTATAGAGTTCTTTGAAAGTGGATATGCGTTGAAATACAGTACAGCGTGTCCCGTATAAAACCGTTAAGCCTCACGCATACCACCACTTACAACATCCCTTATAAGGAGGTAACAAAATGTTTTTAATGTTACTCTTATCTATTCTTTTTTTACTTAGTTCGTTCTTACTTCAATCTCGTGTGTGAGTGATCTAATTCCTTCAGATCGCCTGATTTTCTGACACTAAATTCCATTATCCTTGTTTTACTCTTGTTGATGTTCGTCTTAAACCCTCTTTTCAAGACAGTGTCCATTCCATTCAATTGCTCTTCCAGATCCTTTGCGGTCTCTAACAGAATTACTATGTCGTCGGCAAACCGCAAAGTTTTTATTTTTTCTCCCAGAACTTCAATCCCCTCTTCAAATTTCTCCTTGCATTCCTTCACCGCTTGCTCAATGTACATATTGAACAACATTGGGGAAAGGCTACAATCCTGTCTTACTCCTTCCCAAACTCTGCGTCCCTGTTTGTAAATCTATAGGGCTTAATTAGTCTGGTTATCAGTCCCTAGGCTTACAAGCTACTTAACCTAACGACAAAACACAAACACACACACACACACACACACACACACACACACACACACACACACACACACACCAACATATATACCCAAGGGAGGACTAGAACCCCCAACGGAAAGCAACCGCGTGCTCCGCAGCAAGGCACCTTAGAGCTCGTGCCCATTCCACCGGCGGAGAGGGACAATTCCATACTAAGAAGAAAAAAAAAAAAAAAAAAAAAGAAAAAAAAGAAAAAAAAAAAAAAAAACGCACACCACAGCCGAGACACCAAAGCGTTAGACATAGTTTCTTCGCAGGCGGAACCCACTGAATTGTGTGATCGGCAGCACACACGGTGCCTCGAAAGGGCATGGTGCTGTCGAAATCGTCAGTCGTCCGCCATCATTCCAGTATCCATCCCAGTAATTGCCGACCAACATAAGACGTTATGCGCCACGACCTCTTCAAAGAGGCGTAAGCGTGCTACACCGGCATCTAACAACGCCACGTAATCAATGTTCCTATGGACTGTCCACTGGGAGACGTGTCTAGAACGTCCTGTGTTGAATTGAGCCGTGATTTGTCCCAGTATTCCCTTCTAACACGACGATACGTCTCAGACGCTGCCGGTCACGGTCGTCTGCAGTGACTGGACCGCCAAAAGTGCCTGTGTCGTGGTCTGTGACACTCATTCAGCCATTCACGGTGCACTCACGTCACGGTTGAACGTGTCGAGCCGAATTCCTGCCCTACTTACAAAATCTCTATCTGTCGAGAGCAGGCCAACATACGCCGATCGAACGACGTCAGTTGACCACGACGTTGGATGGAACACAAATCACTTGCTCAGCCACAACTGCGCTGTCTGGGCCCCACCATCCCACGACATTTACCAAATCAGTGTAAAATGAATTTGAATGGATATTACCATCAAACTGATAAATTCTTATACACATATATCTACATATTTACGCCGTAAATCATATTAAAGCGCTTGACAGAGGGTTCATCGAACTGCATTCATTATATTTCTCTAACGTTCCATTCTCTAATAACGCGTGAGATGAAGAAACACCCAAATCTTTCCGTTTTCGATCTCTTATTTTGTGATGCGGATTATGTCTCCCTAGTAGGTAGGTCCTCCCAAAATATATTCATATTTGGAGAAAAAGGTTCATGAAAGAAATATCGCAAATAGATCTCACCGAAACGAAAAACGACTTACTTTTAATGATTTCCACCTCAACTTGCATCATTTCCTACACCGCAATAATACAAAATATGCTGTCCTCCTCTGAACTTCCTCTACATCCTCCATCAGTCCCATTTGGTGGGGGCCCCAGAATCCACAGCAATACTCCAAAACAGGACACGCAAGTGTAGTGCTTGCAGTTTCTTTAGTAGCACTGTTGACTGTTCTAAGCGTTCTGTCAATAAAACCAAGCCTTTTGTTCCCCTTCCCCACGTTATTTTCTGTGTGATCTTTCCAATTAAAATTTGTCGTAATTGTAATTTCTAAGTATTTAGTTGAAATTACAACCTATGAATTTCAATGATTTATCGTTTAAATGAAGCTTGATTAATTTCTTTTACAGGTCATATGCACGGCTTAGGGTCAATTGCCAATTTTCGCATCATGAAGATACCTAATTCGTTTTACAGTTGCTCTCAATATTCTTGTGACCTTACAAACCGACAAACGACATCAGCGAACATTCTAAAAGTGCTGCTCTGATTGACTCCTAAATCGTTTATAGACACAAGCTACAGTAGAGGTCCTATAACACATCCTTAGATCCCTATGGAACGCCAGATATTACTTCTGTTTTACTTGATGCCTATCTGTCAGTTACCACGAACTATGTCCGTTCTTGAATGTAATCGCATAACTGTAATGATATTCCACAAGCACGTAATTTTATGAGAAGTGGCTTCTGAGGTATAGTGTCAAAAGGCTTCCGGAAACCTTTAATTATGCAATCGATTTGAGATCTCTTGTCGATAGCACTCATCACTTCAAGTGAGCATAGGGCTAGCTGTGTTTCACAATAACGATACTTTCTGAATCCCTGTTGATAATGGCTCAATAGGTCGGTCTCTTCGAGGTGCTTCATAATCTTCGAAAGAAGCAAATGTTCCAAACCCTATTTCAAATCGATATCAATTGTGTGGGCCTGTAAAATTTCGAATCACTCCTATTTCCTTTCTTGAATACTGGAGTTAACGTGTGCAACTTCCCAGTCAGTGCATACGGATCTGTCACTGAGTGGACGGTTGTATATAAAAAGGTATGGAGCTATGGCATCAGCATACTCTGAAAAGACCTTAATTGCCAAACAATGTGGACGGAAAGATGACCTATTATTAAATAATTTAAGTTGCTTTAGTTCTCCAAGGATATCTACTTCTGAATCAAGCATGCTGTCAGCTATTTTTCATTCAAATTCTGGAATAGTTACTTCTCTTCTATGGTGAAGAAATTTCGGAATTGTAAGTTCATAAAAATCTGCAGCAACAATAACTCAGGCAAAACAGAAACTAAGCATAAACTTTAAATATAGCTAAAAATGTATTTTGCAAATAACTTTCGTTAGGTACTAGAAGCAGTTTTAAATACCAAACTTGAAAAACATAATAATAATACGGATCTTAATAATATAAGGTAGTGGCTTTACGTTAATAAAATACGAAACATTTATGAACTTCCAGCCCTAGTACAGCAAACATGTACAGTAAACATGTCGGACGAAAACAAAGCACGTTATCTATATGGACCACTGTAGTTAAAAGCTCAAGAATTCAAGCCGGTGTTGCGTTCCAATCGCGTTATCTTTTATCGTGTAGTTGCAGCAGTGTCGCCAACAGCAGGGACCTGCAGCCAGGCCACAAACTCAAACTGGAAGCGCATTGAGCAATGACACCAGCAGAGCAGCTTGTACAAACTGTTGCATAATTCATTTCTGTGTGTGTGTGTGTGTGTGTGTGTGTGTGTGTGTGTGTGTGTATACGGTCGCGAGCAGCATTGAGAGAGAGTCGACCCATTATATATTGACTAATCCAGACTAATGGAGCTTGGCAGCATCTGATTAACCAGAGCGTCAACGTTTTTGTTACACAAATCACGGTGATTTAGAATATGAAAAGGTGCGAGAGGAGCTTTTTACAGCCGAGTCTTATAAACGGGAGGGCTTTCGTTCGCGGTGTTATAACTAACTTACGAGGGGCCTCCATTACGCCATAAATGAAACACAGGACCAGTTAAACCAAATTTATTAGAAAAGTCTTAAAAGTGAACTTCTGTATTTTTTACGCCTGCTCCCTTGTGGTGTGCTGTGCAACCACACCACGTTGCGTTTTACGAATCAGAGAGATGTTGAGGCCACTGACGTGTGTCTGTTTCCTGGATGTCTCAGAATTACTTGTGAATAAATGTACAGGAACCTCTGCTTATTACTGAACGACAGCCATTTTGAAAAATAAAGAGCTATAAAATTTGTTATAGTCGACCGGTATTCCTTCATTTGATCAATAGGGAAATTATTAATAGTTGTGGATCAAATGGAGGGAGGAAATTAATTACTTCTACAGCCTGATCGTGGCTCTGGCACCAAAAACAAACAGACAGACAGACACACACACACACACACACACACACACACACACACACAGTGACCAATTAGTAGCTTTTCTGTTTGTAATGGAGTGACTCGGTTAAACACTTAAAGAACACGCCAATGCCGCAGCGTTTGTTCAAACAAGTCCTCACCACAATATAATTCTAATCACAAATTCGATCTGCAAAGAAAATTACGAATAATGTGACAAAGTGAGACAGATCGATTAATTACTTAACAACTGGTCGAAGTTAATTACACTAATTTTTTTCGATGGCCGCAGGCACTACGGAGATATTGTGAGTGTAGAGGACCATCGGTTTGTGCGGGTAGTATTACGCTCCTGGTAAATGGAAAAAGAACACCATGAATTCGTCGTCCTAGCAGAGGGAAACTTTATTGACACATTCTTGAGAGTGTACACAACAAAGGATCATAGAGACAGAGCCATAGGCAGGAGAGTACAGCCGCGGTGCAGTAGCCGAGCGGTCTAAGGCGCCTCGCTGTGGAATGCGAGGTTGTTCGCCGTCGGAGGTTCAAGTCCTCCCTGGGGCATGGGTGTGTGTATGTTGTCGTTAGGTTAGTTTACCTAGGTGTAAGTAGTTTGTAAGATACGGACTGATGACCGATAGATTTACAGACATTTGAACATTTGAGGAGAGTACAATCACCAGAGCGTCCGTAATGTCGACGCTAGTACCTTGTATACCCTCGTTTTGCAGCAATGCAATCTGCGATTCTCCCATGGAGACGATCATAGAAGTGCCAAATGTAGTCTTGCGGAATGGCCTCCCATGCAGTTTCCAGCTGCTTCATTTGGGCAAGATTTCGTGCTTGTCGTGCAGACTGCGCAAGATAACGTTTCATCCAGTCCCAAAAATGCTCAACTTGGGACAGATCTGAGGATCGTGCTGGCCAGGCTAGTTGACGTGCACTTTGAACACCACGTTGGGTGGTACGGAAAACATGTGGACGTGCATTGTCGTGTTGGAAAAGCATATCGCCTTGTTAGTGCATGAAAGGTACCATGACACTGGCTATCTCTTCTGGTGATAGTCAAGAGAACATTGAACAGTGCATGGTACACTGAAACCATCAGTTATCCGTTCTTCCTACCGTGGCTTTTCCAACAGGACAATGCACGTCCACATGTATACCAATCAGTCAAGGTGCTCTTCAAGGTGTCCATCAGTTACCTTAGCCGCGGTGAAGTAGCCGAGCGGTCTAAAGCACCTCGCTGCGGAGCGCGTGGTTGATCGCCATTGGAGGTTCGACTCCTCCCCGGGGAGGACGCACAAGCACGCGCGCGCGCGTGCTTGTGTGTGTGTGTGTGTGTGTGTTGTCCTTAGGTTAGTTTACCTAGGTTTAAGTAGTTTGTAAGCTACGGACTGATGACCACGCAGTTTGGTCCGATAGATTTACAAACAGTTACCTTAGCCGGCAAGATTCCCAGATGTGTCCCCCAATGAGTATGTTTGGGACCGGATAAGTCATCCTGGTGCGGTCTTCATGAGCGGCACTAAATCTGGCCCAGCTGAGGCACCAGGTGGAAATTCCATGGCAGGTCATGCCGTAACATTACATTCGGCACCTCTGCGATCGTCTCCATGGCAGAATCGCAGACTGCATTGCTGCGAAAGGAGAGTATACATGGTACCTGTGTCGATATTGCGCACGCTCTGGTGACTGTATTCACGTGCATCTGGCTGTTACCGTATGTTGTATACATCCTCAAAAATGTGTCAATGAAATTTACCTCTGCTGGGTCGACGAATTCATTGCATTATTTTTTCCATTTTCTTGGAGTGTATTTCAGCGTTCCCCGTTTAATACAGATAACACCCTAAGTTAAGTTTCTTAGCCATTATTTGAAATCGTCGTTGAAACCAAACGCTGATGGTGGGTGCCAAATTTTCCCACTTTCTGGGATTTTGCGGCAGTTCAGGTTACCCAAGTTCAAGGCCGGCGGTCTGCCAGTCAGAGGCCAGAACAGCAGGAAGCTCTTCCCCCCACTGTCAGCTCCGTTCGCAAGGAGAAATTTATCACGAAGATCTGTACCTAGCACAAGCCGCGGAGAACAGAATCTCGGCATATGTATATTCTGACAAAGTATAGGGGACGATTGCGTCCAAAGTACTTCTATTTCCATCGGCTAACATTGTTAATAAAATTGTAAAAAAAGTGAGAATAATCTGAGAAAGAAAGGCAGCCGCGCGTCTTGGGCGCCATGCTGTGGATTGCGCTGCCGTTCTCGTCGGAGGTACGAGACCTCCCTCGGGCATAAGCATTGGTGTGTGTGTGTGTGTGTTGTCATTAACATTAAGTTAGTTTAAACACTTTATAAACCTAGGAACCGATTACCTCAACAGATTGGACCGTTAATTACACAGTACTTGAACAATTTGCAAGGAACGCAGGTGGTGGTTGCGTAATTTTCTTAGTAAACGGTGAAGTAGTCACGTAGCCTACAGTTCAGTGACGAGTGACCTGAAAGCTCAAGATAAACAAGGTTTCATAAATTTTGTTCGTATGTCGACGACGGATTTTGAACTATTGCTAAATATGACAGCTCAATCCTACACAATGAAGAATACAAATTTTCAAGAAGCTGTAAACCTTGCTGAAAAACCTGCCGTTACGATTTTTAGCTACTCCTTAACGGCACAAGTATAGGATTTACAAGTGAAAAACAGTGAAATAATACCAACAGCGTGTCACGACTTAATAAAGACGTTTCACTGAGATTTTACAGTGATTTTACAGTAAAACAGTTTTCCTCGGTTAAAATACAATTTTTTCTGCCTGGCCTTCATTTCCGTTCATTGGCGCAAAGTTTATTTCGGTTATTAAACTCGAATCAGTGTGAAAATTGCTCAGTAGAAAATTCACCTGGAGTTTGTGCCGTGTTTTCGCTCGGCGAACAATTAGAGGCATATTTGCCAGAAAGAGTTTTGCCGAAATTGTAGCGTCGATGTTGCAAATATATGGTATTCTTCCACATAGTCTCCACCACTACTGATACACCTTTCCCAACCTTTACTAAGTTGCATCATGTTGTTCTTGCAGAGCAGGAAGTGTGTTTTCGTTTCTCCTTTCTGTATCGGTCCCCTTTATTTTTACGTTATCCATTCTTTGTTTTTCTTTTTCACATGCCGTGAAGACGGTTAGGTGGGTCACTTACTCCGGTGATGGGACGACACTTTGTCAAAGGAGACGTCCTTCTGTTTACTCCTTCCAGCTTTAAGTACATACGTGCACAGAACGCACGCTCTTAATCTGGACGATGTCAAGGATGACAACCGTAGGAGTCTTTCAAATTGAGTTTAAGTACTCACGTACAAGTATCCCAATGAGCTATACCGTCAAGAGAGACGATGAGGTGCAAAGTAGAAAGGTACCCCGCCCTCCCAAAAAAGCACGGTCTGCTAATTTTCTTTTATCTCGCCTATATTTTCAAATCTTCACCCTTTCGACGGGGTTTCTTTCGAAATGAAAATAATAATAATAATAATAAGAAGAAGAAGAAGAAGAAGAAGAAAATTACTCCTCCAGGTCTGGGAGAGTACGGAGAACGAAGCAGCAGTGATTTCGTTTTTTGTGCAGTAGTCTTCTCTCGACTCATGAGCCAAGGGGTGAACTTTATGACGACACGAGGCATCCCATTTCATGACGTGATCCTACTCAAATGTAACATTATTCTACAATTTCTCGGTCCGTCAGTCTTGCATTGGCACAAACAATTTCCTTGAAATGGGCGTCGTCGGTAGACGTCGAATAGCTACATGAACAAGTGTCAAAGACCACTATTAAACGGCGTGAAGCATTCGCAACACCGAGTTCGGCCTAAGCACTCATTATTGTAGGCTTCCTGCATCTTTTTGTTTGTCTCTATAAAGGTTTTCATGAGTTTCACTCAAAATTTGATGCAGACGCGTTATTCCTTTAACTCTGCCGTCTTGAAATAGCCAATTGTGCGACACAACGTTCTACTTAATACAGAACTGCACAATAACTCGCAGACATACAATAACGAAACTTCCGGCACGGCAGATAAACATTCAGCACAGGCGTTTGCAAGGATACCTCTCACATTTCGCTCCAACACAACATTGGCGCAAAATTATAAAGGTTCCGGTATTTCTTAGAACAGAGCTTGTATGCTAGTCTCGAGTGAAGTTTTGTACTTCCGACTTGTCCTACACCAAGTCAATTCTGTCGCCCAACCGCTACATTCTACCAGTGACAGTTTATGGTAAGTTGTGACAGGGCTACGTCTCACAAGCTGCGACATAGTCGCGATTCGAGCAATAATCCAGTAGTGTAAATTTATTTCATTTACGTCAACGATCACAACATTTCGTCCTTTAACAACCAGTTTCTGTGACGATATGAAAATAACAGATCTGAAGATGGTCATAACTGACTCAAACAGGTTGTGCCAAGGGCGAAATACTGAGATCATTGACGTAAATAATCAATTCAGGGCTACCTCTCATGTAACCGATGAACTCCGAATATATCTTTCCACAGACTCTCCTGACTTCCATTGTCTGTAGCTTCCCTACTACCCCTTTTAAAAATTCGTTCTTTACAAGGCTTCGAAACTCGTGCTGTAAGGAGGAAAATCTGATCACCTGGCATAGATCCCCCCTGATACTTCCACCGGTCAATAATCTGTGTTACTTCAGGCTAGTTACATCCGCCAATGTTATGTACGTCCATCCTTGGATCATGTTTTGGAACTCTCTCTATAATTTATCCATTTGTCCTTGCACCACTCTTATAAGCAGGAGTAACCTGCTCTTTCTTATACTGACTCTGATTGTTTACTGGAGAGAGTAAATTCTGCAGTACTCTTGTGCAAAACCTTACAGCAATTCTTGCAAGGTCCACAGGTCTGGTAGCTTTCTCTTGTACTCACCTAATCTTCCCGGCAGGCTCGCTGTGATGAGTATGCGGTGCGCGCTGGCTCCTAACTCAGTGGGGAGGGTAGGGGAGTGAGGAATCCAATTGGCCCACCCTATATGTCACGTGTTCTCTGGCACGTGCGAGGATTCGGGAGATACCGCATCGCTGCTGCTTTCTATGTGGCTCACGGTTTCTCTCACGATCAACGATTCTGTGTGTTTCTACAGGTACTAGGCTAGCGTGTCAAAGACGAAACACGATAATTTTTTTTTTTTTTTTTTTGTCGAGAATTCCATGCTGTCTGCTATGTTGTGATCATAAAAAAACGAAAGGGGGACCTTTCTAAATAGTGCAAGTAGAGGGTATGCTACTCCGGGTAGTTGACGAAAATTTCTCTCGTGACATGTTTCTCTGAAGTTAAACCCTATCAACTACCCGAATCTGTAATACTTTCAGACTGACGTAGACTAGTTCAAATGTTTGTAAAGCTTAAGGGACTTAACTGCGGGGTCATCAGTCCCTAAATTTGCAAAGTACTTATGAACTGCCTTACACTAAAGACGACACAAACTTCCATGCCCGAGGGGGATTTGAGCCCCCGACGAGGAACGGCCTCGCGCAAATCAGCATAGCGCCTCAATGCGCTCGGCCGCTCCTATGCGACGGTAGACTAGTACAGTACATGCATATCCAACATTTGTCCGAGGTTAAAACGACGTCAGACTTGATGATTGGGAACAAACTCCTGCCTATTACTGATCTTGAACGACGTATCACCCTCAGACGCTAATCCATACTAATGTTACTCAAGACATTTTTCTTCCTATGTTTTCAACCTAAAGGATGGTTTGCGGCACCCATTTCGAGAGCTCAGATGATTATCAGAAATTTGTTATAAAATCACCTAAGTTCAGCCGAATGTATTTCTTTACCAGAGGTGGCGGACAACTGTCAGCAATCACATCGGTCAATTATTACATACTTTGATTCAAAGTTACAATTAATTTTTTCCGGCCACAAAGTGTGTGGCACGAATAACTTGTTCTAAACCTTCCGCTAGAGCACGTTCTCTTTGATTCTGAACACCGATCTACCAGTTCTTAATACTGTTCTAAACACCGTAGCCAAGAAGCGAACAATAAAGCTTGTAACTCTAATATCTCGGATACTTGCTTTAATGTACGTGTTTGATTTCAGAATCCATTTAATTGCGAAGCAGTCAATTACAAAGGTTATTCACTCGACAAATTCATAAAATTATTTCCGTTATTACTATTGTTAGCTACTGAGAGGAAACGCCAAGATTTGATAGAACTTAAATCGAACGGTGGATTCAATAAAGTTGGAAGGCAAGGCTGCTCGGAAAACTCAAACAACTAATTATGTTCCTGGTCGTAAATAATTTAAGAACTTTCTTAACACTGGTATTTTAAGAAAATATCAAAAACATGATCACAGGAACTGCGGAAAATATCTGAAGATAGTCATTAAGATTTAATAACTTGCGTAGGCTGATATGCTGCTTGCTGCTATGAGAAAGTTCTTTTGCAAATTATCAGCAAATAAATACATAATAAAATACATAAATCACGGGATGAATCGGGAAAGATAATAAAAAGAAAGTTAGAAACTTTGATGACTCTATTGGAAAAATTAGTGCTGCATAATTAAAATAAGACAGTGAAAGAGAGATGCTTACACAAACAGTGTTAGAAAGAGAGAGAGAGAGAGAGAGAGAGAGAGAGAGAGAGAGAGAGAGAGAGAGAGAGAGAGAGAGATGACAAGCAAATCTCAGAATACAATAGCATTACATTCACAGATAATTGTCCTTAAGAGCATTCATTGTCTTTGCTTAATGCAATACGCGACGTCTGTTCCGCGAATAAAATACAGTTATAACCTCTTGCTGTGAAGCGATAGCTGTCCAACAGCTCAAGCTCCTTCGAGGACTGGCATAAACAACCTCTTAACCAGTACTGCAAATTCCACGGCGCTGTCACCAGTTTCCAGGCGCTTCTTCAAGCCGTTATACACGCTCCCGTTACTAGAAAGCTAATTCATAAAGTTAAGAGGGCTAGAGTCGGTGAGATAACGCTTGGCCCCATCTTTGGAAAGTAAGGCTACAATGTGTAGCACACATGTCAGTTTATGGGACCGAAAACTTTGGTATATCTTTGGTGAAGTAATACACGGAAAAAAGACATTCAATTATACAACGTTACATATTTTCTATATACACTGGTCAAAACAATTAGGGGATCGGTTGAGATATCTAGGTTCTGAAATACTGGCATCGGCAGAATGAACTAAAATGGTACGATGACTTTCTGTCGGTTCTACATTATTAACCTTCAGCCCGTACACCCCCTTATGGCACACAAAGCGTACACTTGCTCTTTAATACCGCGGTGCCGTTTCTTTCAGCTTCTTTCGGCCTTTTTTGCATCTAATGGTCTTAAAATGCATGTAGTGCACAATTCGGTCTCCCCCTTCGCCAGCATACACCCCCCAATAGTTTTCTCACACACGTGATATGTACAATTTTTCCAATTTTATAGACTTGCAGCCGGCCGCGGTGGCGGAGGAGACTGAGGCGCCACAGTCACGGTCTGCACGGCCACTACGGTCGGGGGTCCGAATTCCCCCTCGGGCATGGATATTTGTGCCGTCCTTAGGATAAGCTAGTTGATAAGTAGTTTGTAAGTTTGGGGACTGATGACCCCGTAGTTACGTCCCATAATCTATACAAACATAACATTACATTACATTGACATGCAGTTGATTGTGAAAGGGAAAACACACAACTTGAGGGTAAGTGGGGTACATTGAACCGGCCTTTTTTGACCGGGAGCGGGGAGTGCAATTCGTTAATTACAGAACTTCGGACAGATGCACAACGAAGAAAAGACTTACTTCGACTTCCTCTTCAACTGCCTTGAGGCTACTGTGGAGGGCAGAGTGCTGACACGCACTCAGAGAGAAGGGGAGGGAGGAGAAAGGGGTCGCCCCGGTCCAAAAGACCGGAGTACGGCTAAAGGTTAAGGAGACAAAGATAATGGAAATAACAGCAAGTGGTTGCAGAGGGGTTTGTTGTTGACTTGTGTTTACCAAACGAATTACACGAGCAGTCGAGTTCAGATAGTGTAATGAAGCAGGCAGTGGAACGCAACAACAACGTGACTTACCTCAAGCTATGACACAGAGAGCCTTAGGAAGGTTGGAAGCGGGACAGACACAGAGAGTTGGCTGCAGCTATTGGAGTGTCCCGAAGTGTAATTTCCAGGACTTGGACGCGATTTCAAACAACAGAAACCGTTAAGACAAGGCAAGGCCAAGGTCGTCCACGGGTAATATCAGCAACAGATGACCGTTATCTCCGGTTAACAGCCCGTCGAAACAGGTAAAGGAGGCTGAATGCGACTCAGCTGCAACGCACCCTCCAGGCAGCGACAGAACGCGCAATGTCAACACAGACCGTCCGAAATGGCGTTCAGGAAAGCAGATTTTACGCGCGGAGACATAAGGTGTGTGCCCCATTAAAACCACAGCACCGTTTGCCCGCAGAAACTGGGCGGAAGAACATGAGGATTGGAGTCGTGCCGGCCGCGGTGGCCGAGGAGACTGAAGCGCTTCAGTCACGGTCGGCACGGCCACTACGGTCGAGGGTTCGAATCCCCCCTCGGGCATGGATATTTGTGCCGTCTTTAGTATAAGGTAGTTCGTAAGTAGTTTGTAAGTTTAGGGACTGATGACCCCGTAGTTAAGTCCCATAAGCTTAACAAACATTTGAACATTTGATTGGAGTCGTAACGAATGGCGTCGAGTTCTGTTCACAGATCAGTCAAGATTTTCCGTTCAGCCGACAATCGTTGTACCCTCATCTGGAGAGAACGTGGACAATCCTGCTTGTGTGCAGGAAACAATCTTATCATGATATCGGACGAATAGTGTGATCAAATTGTAAATTTTCACAATCAACATGTGTGGGCTGACGAGAATCCGCACGCCATTGTGCAATCACGTCATCAAACAGATTTTCTGTGAACGTTTGTGCAGGAATTGTTGGTGATGTCTTGATTGTGCCTCATGTTCTTCTACCTGCGCTCACTGAAGCACGTTATCATGATTTCATACTGGATACTCTTTCTGTGCTGCTAGAACATGTGCCTTTACAAGTACGCCACAACATGTGGTTCATGCACGATGGAGCTCCTGCACATTTCAGTCGACGTGTTCGTACGCTTCTCAACAACAGATTCGGTGACCGATGGATTGGTGGAGGCGGACCAATTCCATGGCCGCCACGATCTCCTGACCTCAATCTTCTTAACTTTCATTTATGGGGGTATTTAAAGGCTCTTGTCTACGCAACCCCGGTACCAAACGTAGAGACTCTTCGTGCTCGTATTGTGGACGGCTGTGATACAATACGCTATTCTCCAGGGCTGCATCAGCGCATCAGGGATTCCATGCGACGAGGGTGGATGCATGTATCCACACTAACGGAGGACATTTTGAACATTTCCTGTAACAAAGTGTTTGAAGTCACGCTGGTACGTTCTGTTGCTGTGTGTTTCCATTCCATGATTAATGTGATTTGGAGAGAAGTAATAAAATGAGCTCTAACATGTAAATTAAGCGTTTCCGGACACATGTCCACATAACATTTTCTTTCGTTGTGTGTGAGGAATGTTTCCTGAAAGTTTGGCCGTACCTTTTTGTAACACCCTGTGTATATAGGCATATATATATATATATATATATACATATATACATACACAGATATATATATATATATATATATATATATATATATATATATATATATATATATCTGTGTATGTGTGTGTGAGAGAGAGAGAGAGAGAGAGAGAGAGAGAGAGAGAGAGAGAGAGAGAGTGGGGGGCGCCTTTTATTTGACGTTTTCCTTACATTCTCCTGACGTGAGTGAGCAGTATCGTAGAACAGTGTTAGGTGTATCTGCGGTGAGGGCCTGTTTAGTATTCGGCCTGCGCGCCAACGCAGCAGCCTTTGTCAGCGCCAACTGCATCTCTCTGCTAACGGAAGTTCTCTCAGCTCGGCGAATGCAGACTGGCTGTGAGGTACAGGAAGCTGCTACGCATTACATATGCACGGTAACTGTTTCCCGTCCTTCGCTGCTGCATGAAGAGTAGCATCACTCTGCGTATGCGATAAGATGCAGTTCTGTGGAAAGACGTTCAACATGTAAATGACCAGAATGTTTTTGTCTAATCGAATACAACACAACCTCTTCATAGAGCCGGCTGCGGTGGCCGAGGAGACTGAGGCGCTCCAGTCACGGTCTGCACGGCCACTGCGGTCGGGGGTTCGAATCCCCCCTCGGGCATGGATATTTGTGCCGTCCTTAGTATAAGGTAGCTGATAAGTAGTTTGTAAGTTTAGGGACTGATGACCCCGTAGTTAAGTCCCTTAAGCTTAACAAACATTTGAACATTTTTCTTCATATGATCCGATTTGAATAATCCCAAAGATTGGTTTAGCAGCAAGAAAATTTTTCACTACGTGTTCCGTGTAAGATCCAACTGGTTTGAAAACGCTTGTGAAATCTGCTGAGGAAAACCTGGGGCACTTCCTCAAGCTACAGCACATTACATGTTAAACTCTGCAAACTGCTTCACGGTGTGTGTTGAGTAATACCACATCAGGGGAAGTTAAATGGGTCTCTCTGAAGAAAGTCGAGGTTGTCCCCGCGAAAGGAAATAAATAAGGTAAAGGGTACAATTAAAGTGTGTATGCCATTTCATCAAACAGGAGTAATTGTAATAAAAGTAAGAAACTTATGAGCCGCAGCGGAGTGGCCGAGCGCACTGAGGCGCTATGCTCCGATGCGCGAGGCCGTTCCCCGTCGGGGGTTCGAGTCCCCCTCGGGCATGGATGTTTGTGTTGTCTTTAGTATAAGGTAGTTCATAAGCAGTTTGTAAGTTTAGGGCCTGATGACCCCGCAGTTAAGTCCCATAAGCTTTACAAACATTTGAAAATTTAGAAACTTTATGACGCATGGGAACGTTTTCAGAGACTCCGTTTTCGGGTAAAGTGTCAGTTTACTCCTTGTTTTATTTCAATAAAAGGCAACAACTATAGAGTTAACTATAGAACTCAGTTCTTGGTGGTTTTTCAAACCGACATGTCAGTTTACTGCTCGACAATGCAGCGATGCTGCATAAATTTTAAGGACGCCGATGTCTAAATGACTGATTCATTTTAATTTTTGAGGACTTGAGAATGGGATAATGTTGGTCCCGAAACAAGTCGTTCTGACAAAATTATGTAACTGACAACTGGTTAGGGACTGATAACCCCGTAGTTAAGTCCCATAAGCTTTACAAACATTTGAACATTTTTGACAACTGGTGCTAGAACTGGCCAGATACGTAGTACAGTTGTGTGATGGTGTCAAAACGGAATGTTTACATAATCATTTAGATGAAAATGCGCTCGTCGCTTACTATAAAAATTTTTTTCATCTGTCATCCAATCAATAATTTGCTCTGAAAATGCTTTTCTTCCTGCATAGTGATGGGCTTTAACTGCTGCCAATTTGTATGGATGCAAATGCATATCGATCCGCAAAATTCGTCTTACCGAGCGCTCAGAATGTGCAGAGCGACGGCTTTAAGTTTCGGCCGCCGGATTCGGCTTCGACAGCCCTGCTGCCCTATCGATATTCTCTGGCGTCCGCGTTCACCTTGGACGACCTGTCGACTTCCGTTTTAACGCTGAACCGGTACCTGTGAAGTTACGCACCCGCAGCATAATTGCGTTGCGTGTCGGAACTTTTCCTCGTGGACCTAAATTAAAACGCCCACGGAACTTCCCCTGCACAGCAACAGAGGGATCGCCATTTTTAAAAGAAGCCTCGACAGCAAACTCGCCATGCTCAACCGCTCACTGCCCCAAAGGTACTAAAAATGTCCATTAAAAATTTTGACTCTGAAACACGCGTATCCCCACCACCTACTCGCTCAAGTGCGCGGCGGCGAAAACAGTTAGATCATTTTGTTGCTACCTGTACTTTACCGTGACGTTAGATTTTCAAAATGGGGAACGCTGAAATTTAATTTCTTTGTATGATAAAAAAGTACTATGGTACTTCTGATGTCACCATACACTGTTTGATCTACAGAAGCCGGACCTTTATTACATGGCATAAAATGGGGCGTGTCTACCTTTAGTATTTATCATTGCCTTAAGTTTCAGTCAGGTGTTTCTGGAACAATGACATCCCATTCTTGCTGAATAGATGAAGATAGAGAATTATTAGTTTTCCATGACTGGAACTTTTGCAGTTGCCGCAAATGTGGTTCAGTTTAATGTTTAAGTCTAGTTCCAGTTGCATTAATTGGAACTTTGTACACGTTGTTCCAAAGTTCGTTGGCATGATGTAGCAATAGTGAATCCATATTTGAATTCAAAAGCAATATCTGTTGCGATTATAACATTTATTACTTCTAACACGTTTCGCGCTTTTGGCGCATGTTTTTGGATTGATTATATCCTCGGATTTTATCTGCTCCAAAATGATTACCGAGTGTTTTAATACCAAATAAGCCATCCAGCTGTTTCTGAGTGTTCTGATGATGCGTCAAAAGTGCGAAACGCGTTGAAAATTAATAAATATTATAATCACAACAGAGACTGCTTTTCAATTCAAATTGGAACATTAAGTCCACACGACCGGTTACGGCCTCTATGTTACGCCTTTTTCAAAAGTAACACAACTTGCATATAATGTATAGCAATAGGTTTACCGCGTAAATTTTCTTGTAAGCTATTGCTACACATTATATACAGTCTCTGTTACAGTTAAGACGGAGTAACATAGGCCAAAACCGGTCTTGTGGACTTAAATGAAGTGCGATTAATGCAACGGGAGCTGGACTTTCAATAACAAGACAGAGAAGGTGGTTAGCTGGAGACTGGAGTGCCGCGGCGGAGTAGCCAAGCGCATTGAGGCGCTATGCTCCGAAGCGCGAGGCCGTTTCCCGTCGGAGATTCGAATCCCCCTCGGGCATGGATGTATGTGATGTCTTTAGTATAAGCTAGTTCATAAGCAGTTTGTAAGTTTAGGGACTGATGGCCGCGCACTTAAGTCTCATAAGCTTTACGAGGCTGGGGTCTGGAGCGAAGTCTTTGTTCTAAAGCCCATATTACATGGTGTACACCTATCGTATACAAGTCTGCACCAGCACTCCAAGCACGCAAGTCCGCAAATGCCGACTTTGTCGTTCGACCAATTGCACGACACACCTAACGTGTACACGTTTGCATCAACGAAAGGAGTATACGTATTCAAGACTGCCAGTTTTTTTTTTTTTTTTATGTCAACTGGGTAAGTTGATTATTTCTGAAGCTACTATTTACATTTATTAGAACTTCCGACAAGTCTAAGATCGCATTTATTAACCAGTTCTTGTTCTCTTGTGCAGATGTCATAAAATTAAGTTATTTTTATACTGAACTACGAAAGTATTCGTTTTATGTCATGCAAGTAGAAATATCGATACAAATGTTTGTGAATATAAGAGACTTAACTGCTGCGGTCATCAGTCCCTAGGCTTACAAACTACTTAAACTAAATCAGACTAAGTACAAAACACACACACACACACACATTACTGAGGAAGGACGGCGAAAAACCGCATTCTCCGCAGCAAGACGCCTTAGAGCGCTCGGCCACTCCACCACGGCAAGTAAATGATTATATACGATTACGGTTGACAGAGTTTATGGACATGAAGAATGCAATTATCGCTACGGCATCTGCGACAATAGCTATCGAAGTCGTTCGAAGAAGACCGACAATGATGTGGTCTTCTAAGGAATCACGTAAGGGAACTACACCAGGCTCTGTTTGTGCCCTTTCACCGTGCCTGAGCCACTCTTCTGTCTAACAATTTTCACCTCGGCACAACAGCGTGACCGCAAATATGCGAAATGACTTTTACAGTCCTCTCTGTTTGCGGACGACGCAACTCCTCTGACGGCTGCGGGTAGTCCCTAAACACTATCCTCCTCAGACTGCCAAAATACGAGGCGTGTTTTTCTTTAAACTAAGTTCTGTTTTATTGTAGACACTAGTAGTTCGCGAACATACCACAACGAGCGCGTGCGTCGTGTAGCGGTTCGCCTCGGGAACAACTGTGCTGTGTCAGGTCCGTCCCTAACCTGTACGGGTCTGTTCCGTGCTTTCAAAATGTTTCAACTCGCCCGCCGCGTGTGTCGTTTCCTCAGTGATACGGTTTGTTTCAGCAAGGAACCAGTATGCTGCAGAAATTCATCGACTGATGTGCGAAGTGTACGGTGATAGTGTTAAGAGTGAAAGCAAAGTGCGTAAGTGGGTACGAGAATTCATAGATGACTGACAACGTCCATGATGAGGACCGCTCGGGTCGCCCTTAATCGAATATAGACGATTTCGAGTTTTCAGCTGAAGCGAGGATTCGTGAGAACAGGAGCTTCACAATAACAGGTCTCTCAAACGAATTTTCTGACGTGTCGAGATCAGTGCTTTACAAAACGGTAGTGAAGTCTTGGTTATCGGAACAGGCGGCAAGATTGTATGAAGAGGGTATTTTGAAATTGGTTGAGAGGCATGATACGTGTTTGTTCAACAGGGCAACTATGTCGAAAAATAAAGTATGTACTTTCTGAAAATAAATTTACTTTTGAAATAACCTTTCGTTGTGTACTTATGTTCAAACGGAACTCACTTAAAAAAACACGCCTCGTAACACAAAACGCACAGGTGTGATACTTTCACTGATAAAACTGATTATTAGACATGTTGAAAGTAAAGTTATATTCACATATTCATAAAACATATAAACCCAGCTAATACAGGATCGAAAACAGACCTTTCCTTACTCTGTACTGCAATAAGCACGCAATTCCTCTATTACAGTCAGAAACTATCTTTAGATATTCAACTTTATTACCCACATTTAAAACAATAATTTTCATTGTCGTCTTTGTAAATAAATAAATGCTTAGGAATAGCCGACTGCAGAGTGCACGGCCGTTCCCTGTCGGAGGTACGAGTCCTCCTTCGGACATGGGTGTGTACGTTGTTCTTAGCGTAGGTTAGTTTAAGTATTCTGTAACTTAGGGACCGATGACCACTGCAGTTTGGTTCCATAGTTTTATGAACATTTGGAGATACTCTTCCAGGGTTTGCCGCCGGAAAATAATGATGGTCAGTTGCGTCTTTCTTAAGGACCAGCAGGAACTACCAACACTTGAGGATGTCGGACATTTGTTTCGACGAAATATTGCGAAATATAGACAATATTATCGGCGGCAAACCCGGGAAGAGTATCTGTAACATAGCCGCCGGGGAAGTCTGAAAACTCACATTTGAACATTTGATCATGTTTGTGTGAAGAGTTTGGTATTCAGGGAGCCTTAGAGACATCATGTAATTAATAAAAGACTATTACAGGTATGTAATGAAATGTCTCCTTGCTTTCTCCTATGTTTTAATGTAGCAGACCGGCTTCGAGTATATCTTAAGGATTGCAACATACATTATGCGTTACTTATCTTTTACAGGACCGCTGAAGTTGGTTGGGGACATGCTGGAAGTAGTCGTGTCATTATATAGCTGTAATTATGTGTGAAATATCTCGCGCATTAGCCAAAAGAGTCCTCAAGAGCTCATAATGTTTTCGCCTGCTGACCACTACTGAAAACGAGTAGGAAGTCCTCTTTAACCCCGTTTACATGGGCTCCCAAAACCGGATTTCGGAAGCCGATTGCCCAATTCTGTTTTTGGTTGGTAGGTAAACACTCCAAAATCGATTCTGGAAATCGACTTCTGCAAAGCGGTTTTCCAGTTCCACGGTCAACTTTCGTGACCATGTAAACGCAACCGTTTTTGAAACGTTCTTGGCTTGTCACATTGTGTTTTCTTGTTAAGAATTTCGCCACACATTGACAGAGTGACGTTTTTCACCGTGAAATAAAAGTATAAATATTTGAGTGAGCATCAATCTGCGTTTTTAAGTAAAGAAATTTAACGATTGTGATGACTAAATAGGAAAAGAAGTCCCTTTCTGGCTGTAACATGTAAACACGACAGCGAAAGACGGTTGTACGAAATTCGGTTTTCGTCTTCTGTAAGATGTGTTCCATGTAAACTTAGTGTCTAAATGCTACATTCTCCACATGCGCGCATACATCTTCTACAGTACTCATTCGCGGATCCACGTCAGAATACAACCGTTCCTATTCCTCCACGGCGGATAAAGCGTTCTGAAAACTGCAGTTTTATGTAGGTGCTCAACCAGACATGTGCACTATGGTGGTAATTATTTTATGTAGATTTTACTGTTTTAACTTTGACCAGCTATCAATTTTACTTCTGACTACCCACCAGCACCATATTTTACATAAAAATATCAACTAGTACATCTAGATCGTTATAAGCAGTTTTGTCAAAGAGACCAGATGATGACACCATAGTGTCGAAAAAATCATTCTGCTCTCCAAACTCTTAATGGTTATGTTTGGTTGTGTGGCCATCTTCCGCGGCAGCTGTTAAAACTGATTATAAGAGGCAATCCGTCTTATGCTGACTGCAATAAAGAGATTTATTTAACACCAGACGCGTTTCGGTTTTTATTTTAAAAGCATCCTCTGTGGTCTGTAAATGATAAAAAATGTTTGAACAGTTTGTTTTCGATACATAGATTAAAAACAGTCACTTGATATTTGGTCTACTCACGGTGTTGTTCCATTCTTTACTACATCTCACTGCTGTTTCTCCGTCTTGTTGGCTGGAGTTGGTTTGTTTATGGCGTGTGTTTTTCGTCTGTTTTTGTGTCGTTTCTTCCGTTTCATCACAGCACATCACACACTTCACTTATTTGGACTGCATACAGATTGTATGTCGCTTTGATTTAAATGGAATGCCTTTCGATTTGTTTATCACCTCACTTCACAGTGTGGCTCTGTTGTTTTTGTCTGTTCATTTGTTGTTCGTGTGGTCTGTGAGTGTAGCCAACATTATATTTGTATTTATATAAACTAATATTGCCTGTGGTCGAAAATCGACCAATTGTGTTTACAATGGTCACTGGGGGGTAAAATTTTATGTATCATATCGGCGGCCTCGCGTGATTATGTTGGCAACATCAACAACACGATAGAAAATCTTTGCCCATTTGTTCGAACCACATAGAATGACTCGATTAGTGTATCGTACAGACCATGAAGTAAAAAAATAATGCTGTTCCTGCTTTATGGTTGACAGGTTCTTGTATGTACCCTCGTCCGCTCAGTAAAAATAATTACCCTCGTAAAGCGAAGATTCCAAGAGAAAACATCAGCTTTGCCAAGCGATTGGCGAAAATGAAGACTCACAGGATTTTCACTATTCAGCATCTGTGGCCAACATTATCATAGGAGGCCGCTGGGATATTTGGTAAAATTTAACCGGCACTGGGAGGTATGAAACGGTATCTTTTACGTGTTAAGAAAAATGCCTGACACAATAACAACAAATAAAAACGGAATTATATTCTTCTCATGCCATTTTCGAATTATATAACTTTCATTAGCCTAATATTTGCAATGGAACTACAATTTAGGTGTTCGTATATTTATACAACGCCAAGAAATGATATTTCGACACTGCAATATTCAGAATTCCAGAGCTGACAACATGTCGACTTCGTAGTTCCATCGACGCGGTGGAGTAGCCGAGCGGTCTAAAGCCTGCGGAGCGCGCGGTTGCTCGCCGTGGAGGTTCGAGTCCTCCCTGGGGCATGGGTGTGTGTGTTGTCCTTCGGTTAGTTTACCTAGGTTTAAGTAGTTTGTAAGCTACGGACTGATGACCACGCAGTTTGGTCCGATAGAATTACAAACATTTGAACATTTTTTTTTTTTTCGTAGTTCCATCCGTGTACCGCTACATGCCTCTCCCGGCGCATCATCATTTATATCGGCATTCTCGACTTCGTAGTTCCACCCGAGCACCGCTAGATGCCTCTCCCGGTGCTTCATCCTTTATATCGGCATTGTTCAAATGTTCAAATGTTTGTGAAGTCTATGGGACTTAACTACGGGGTCATCAGTCCCTAAACTTACAAACTACTTATGAACTACTTACAAACTAGGACGGCACAAATATCCATGCCCGAGGGGGGATTCGAACCCCCGACAGTAGTGGCCGTGAAGACCGTGACTGGAGCGCCTTAGTCTCCTCGGCCACCACGGCCGGCTATATCGGCATTCATATGAAAACATCCATTCCCTTTAACCACTCTTAATAACTGCGAAAATGAAACATTTGAACAGCACAAGAAAGTGAGTTGGGAGCACTACATGTTTCGATATTCACTTATTTTAATACTGCAGATGCGCTCCATTACAGCGTCTTTGGTCGAGGCGAATAGCCAATCAGTGAGCTGATTGTTGGAGAATGTAGAACTTGATCCAAGATGTAGATGGGGAAATTTCTACTTCCTTTTACCACTTTTAATGGCTAAATGCACACATAATATTTATATTTGTGAAATCTACGACAAACAATCTTTCGAATTATGTAACTTTCATTGGCCTTCTTGTACGAATAAATTAGTAATCTGTACCACAATCTTCGTGTTAGCGTACTTATATAATGATAAATACAATTTAATTACACGTGTGTGTGTGTGTGACAGAGAGAGAGAGAGAGAGAGAGAGAGAGAGAGAGAGAGAGAGAGAGAGAGAGAGATAATTTCGGCGAACAGGATGTTCAGATTATTTTTCAGATGAGTAACTGCAGTTTTACTTGTGTTTTGGAGGGGGGAGGCGACGGTATCGCTATTTGCGTTTTTCTGAAAGGGGGGGGAGGTTGACTTTCAGAGTGTTTATTTTTATGTTAGGTGGTCTATAAGCTTGAAAAGTGTGTTTGCTAGATTGGCTTGGTCATTTATGAGATGTTTCTTAATGGTTGTCTACTGATAACAGTCCTTTCTTTTTATTTTATACTGAAGAGTCCGTGGTAACTTCCGTTTTCATAGGGGCGCCTGCAGACTTTTGATGACCTAGGAGTGTACATTTCTTCCAGCAATGAGACTCGAAATAACGTCAGTAATTTACGGCGGTGTACGGTGACGGCCCGTCACCGGAGTGGAAACTTCGGCGGACGTATGTGTTGAATTAAGGAGGCGCGGCTGGTTTTTACGACTGGTGGCAAGGTCGCGGCCATCAAAGAGGAAATGTCGGCCGTGGGCGGCGGGGCGGCAGGTGAGCGCTCGTTACCGCCGCCCACGTCGTAAAGCCGGCTTCCGCTGCCGCGTGGGCGGCAGGGCTCCACTGCACAGTAGCCACCAGACTAGTTCCAACAACAGTCTGCCGCTATTTTTATTTAATTAGAAACTGTGGATTTCAAATACACTGTGTGGTCAAAAGTATCCGGACATCTGGCTGAAAACGACTTGCAAGTTCGTGGCGCCCTTCGTCGGTAATGCTGGAATTCAATATGGTGTTGGCCCAGCCTTAATCCGTCGGCACACGGAGCGTGTGGCCAACGTGGAGAGTTTCTGATGTCACAACGTGCGAACCGCACGCTGGCGACACTTTCCCAACGTGTGGGGCAATATCGAGCATCAACATCTACAACATCTACAACCATACTCCGCAAGCCACCTGACGGTGTGTGGCGGAGGGTACCTTGAGTACCACTATCGATTTTCCCTCCTATTCCAGTCACGTATTGTTCGCAGAAAGAAGGATTGTCGGTATGCCTCTGTGTGGGCTCTAATCTCTCTGATTTTATCCTCACGGTCTCTTCGCGAGCTATACGTAGGAGGGAGCAATATACTGCTAGACTCCTCGGTAAATGTATGTTCTCGAAACTTCGACAAAAGCCCGTACCGAGCGACAGAGCGTCTCTCCTGCAGAGTCTTCCACTGGAGTTTATCGATCATCTCCGTAACGCTTTCACGATTAGCAAATGATACTGTAACGAAGCGCGCTGCTCTCCGTTGGATCTTCTCTACCTCCTCTATCAATCCCACCTGGTGCGGATCCCACACTGGTGAGCAGTATTCAGGCTGCGGGCGAACAAGTGTACTGTAACCTACTTCCTTTGTTTTCGGACTGCATTTCCTTAGTATTCTTCCAATACTAGTCTAAGTCTGGCATCTGCTTTACCGACGATTGATTTTATATGGTCGTTCCATTTTAAATCCCTCCTAATGACTACTCCCAGATACTTTATGGAATTAACTACTTCCAGTTGCTGCCCTGATATAGTGTAGCTAAATGATAAAGGATCTTTCTTTCTGTGTATTCGCAGCACATTACCCTTGTCTACATTGAGATTTAATTGCCATTCCCTGCACCATGCGTCAATTCTATGCAGATCTTCCTGCATCTCAATACAATCATGTCAGATATCCTCAACGAGCGTCTGAACGATCACCAATAAGGTGGGAGAACGCCACCGACGTCACATATTTTTTCTTGTTTTATTCGGTTTTATCCGGGGAGGGGGGGGGAGCTCTTTCCGGTAGACACACGAAGACTCCATGTTGGCCGTCGTATTTCGTCGGTTTTATAACTTAGGTCTTACGAATGTATGACCTATCAAAGCAAGTAAAAGTAACTGAGTAGATTGAGAATCTCTCGGAAACCGGCCATTAAGATACTATTTGTTGGAATAAATGACTGGAAACGTCTTATATGTGGTTGAAAAATTTCCGTGTTACACTAATCTGCTGTTTCAAGGCAAGGCGGACTGAAGATCTATCAACACGAATAGTTCTTTGTATCATTTTTGTTTGGGGGGGGGAGGGGAGGGGAGGGGAGGGAGTCGTGGACTCCGAAGTTATAAGAGGTTGCCGTGTTGGTTCAAGGCTCCACGTAAGAAAATATTTTTTTCTTGTTTTATTCGGTTTTCTGATAGACTCAAAAGACTTTCCTATAAATTTCTTTGAAGTATAGTGCATAATATTCGATGCTTTGTAAACATAAGTGAGCACCCTCTGAGAAGTGAGTTTGTTCGATTTGTTTTATAAACAAGACAGTTTACATCTCACTAAGAGTAAAATACGCACTTATTGTTTCACGTATTGCATTTTACACGTTCTTAACATTCTTCTACGGAATAGCAATATTGACACATGCTGGCAGACGACGTTCACTGGCCATTCGCCGTACCCATACCCTGCCATCTGTGATAAGGTATATATTGCACTGACAGGGCGCAACTTCATGACACGTTTCAAAGAACACATTTCAGGTGCTTCACGGAAAGTTCCATTTTTGGACAACACCTCATAAATGATAAGCATCCTGGACGCAACTCAGATGACCAATAAATGTTTTTTCGTGACAACTTCAATTAAAACGAAAGTTATTATTATTATTATTATTATTATTATTTGAACGGACAAGGGTAAATACAAGAACCTGTCAACCATAGCACAGGTACAGTATTAATTTTGCTGCAAGTGAAACGAGCAGCTATAACATTTACTCTGTAGCTCGTGAAAAATATTAACGCAATTCTACACTTCATTGTTCATCTGTTCCAACATAAGCACTGGAGCCCGGCGAGAAGCGTCGTAAAATTTTACCCATTGCTCCTAATGGTTTGCTATTAAAAACATTGGAAGAAATAAATCTGTACTTACTACAAAAATAATCCCTTGACACTCTTCAACGAACAGTTGGATACTCGCAAGAAAAATTTTTCTATCTTTTCGAAGGTGTCATTTAAAGGATGGCTGCTTTTACTGCTAATTCACTACATAGCACTGATCCTTCATGTAATAATTATTGTAATGCACCAACGTCTCCATGGAAACGGAGTCCCCAATGGCACCTACCGACGCCATAAAATGACAGTAGACAGCCATCATACACTACCATCTTTATGGAAACGGCATCCTGGAGACACTAACCAACGCCAGCAGATGACGATGCCAATACTGTCTGCAGTGTTCCATGTGGACATCAAATCGACATGGCAACGTAGCCTATGTCTAGCGAAATCATCTGACTGTAAGCAGCCATGGTACCATAGAAACGGTCATCAACCGTCAACATAAGACGATAACATCGGCCCTCGTTTATATGATTTTAATTGTTTTCAGCACTGTTTGTAATATTGCACAACATTCATTTTTAGATTATTAATATTTAACTTTATTCGTTAATTTCAACTTATTATGACTGTCAATTCCCATTGGCTGGCACTGACGTCATGAACATACACACGCGCGCGTGTTTTAGCTATTTAAACCACAACAAATAGGTTATCAGCAGTAGTTTATTGACTGACGGAACGTCTCTGCTCGTGAGCACCAACAACAGCCAAACGGGTAATTCTTCGCTTTGTATCCGTCATTTGTAAACAGTAATACGTAGTTCTGACATCTGTTTCTAACTATCTTCTGTATTTTATTTACAGTGGATTATATCTGAAGATGGCAATAGGTTGTTGCCGAAAACGGTCGTTTTAAAAATAAAATATTGCGATCTTAGACTGTTTAATTAATTTATAAATTTATCAAACAATTGGACTCGGCTGAGCACTTTGAAATGCCTTTTTCTCTCACTGTTGCATGTACTGAATTCCACTGAACAAACAGAAGGACGCTAATTCCTTTATGAAAAGTGGCAGAAAAAATACTATCACCAACAAGATCAGGTAATGAGCGAATTCTTCCTGCAATTAAATCGTTCCTTCCAGAGATTCGGCGCAAAACAGGCTTGCTTTACATTTTAAAATATTTCTTTCACGCATTGTAATTTTGATGCATGCCGCTAATATAACATTGCGTAAAAAAGCAGCACTTAAAGTTGATCATGAATTACGCACTGAATCGTTATTGTATTCGCGCAGATGTATAACTGTTGCTTGGTTCCCAGGAGAAGCTTGAAATTTTGATGGCTCGAATTAACGTTATTCGTTTCAAATAAAAATTACACTACTCGCTAAATTGCGCGGTTTACTTCTATTGTCGTACACTCTAAACATGCTTTAATGCATGACGATTTTAGTTTTTCCTCACTAGGCATCCAATATCAAACCAAATTCGTTACAAGCAACGAATGTTAATCTTCTCAAGGTATGTTTTATGAACTGAATTTGTCAAATTTCCTCAATTTGGAACAAATGACGTTAGTTACATGATTGGCCGCTTCTGTAGCCCGAGGATCAAATTAATCATTACTTCTTTATAAGCAGAGGAAAACGTTAGTAACCAATTTTCCAAACACTGTGATGGAATTCAGCGCAGTGTGTGAATACTTTACTTCTTCCATTTCTATTTCTTACTAGCTTAAACCCGCGGCTCCGCTCGCGCCTTTAAGTAGTGTGCTATTTATTTATTCTTATATTTCATTATTCGTATGCTTATCCTTACAGAGAAAGAGCTGTAGACATTGTAGCACGCATAGACCAAAGATATGGTCTTTGGCATCACGTTTCGCTGTATGTAACCTCCTTGCTATAGAGTCGCAAACGTCATCGCTGGCCTTCAGCCCGATTTTTAAAAATAATCTGACGACTTTCAACCACCATATATTCCACCCCCTTATAGCTATCGGCATGGAACTGCTATGGTATACAACGGGAGACTTCGGACAACAATTACACACAGACCATTCGTTTGCGTTCTGTATTTTTCGCTGCAGAGAGAAATATTAAAACACACGTAGAATTTTATATACACCGATAACCTTCCATCCCAATATACTCCACCCTTTTATCATTATCAACCCTCAAGCAACAATGCAACGAATAAAACCATTTTCAAAGAGAAAATATAATTTTCAAAGAGTAATTACTGTTCCGCATTTCGCGTTATATTCTTCAAATTACATAAAATCTATCCGATCTCCATAAAACTGTGCCTAAAGCCTTCCCCGGGTAGACGTAAGTAACTGTAGAAATTTTTAGCTCTTTATGTCTGGTGGTTGAGACGTGACATTTATAGATAGAGATTATTCATTATTGACAACTTTTTAATTATCTATTCCTACCAATTTCTACACGTAAAAGAAAAGTTCGAATGAAACCAAAGAAAGAGAATAAAAAGAAAAATGAAAAACTACAGACATCTTGTCTAGACGTCAATGAGAACATATGAGCAGGAAGCAAATGAACTTTGGTAACATCGCAGCCTGTTGCACCCCTTGCATTTGCGTTCAGTTAACCTTTGTGAGTAAATCTCTCTACCAGATTCTGTTTGATTCCAAACACGTCCACTGTCGAAACTAGGCATACTGAACTCAACCGACCTGAAAGCACCATTTTACAATCTGAGGCGTTGTTTAGAGTGTGTGCTAAGTTTTCGTACTCTATGTTTACTCGTAGAAAAATCTCTCAAAAATGATTGGTTTGTCTACTGAAATTAATAAAGGCTGAAAGAGATAGTTTCGACTTTGATTGCTTCAAGGTATAGACAGGATGTAGACAAGGTCAGTGAGTCTCTAAAGGTGAGAAGTGAACTTGGCATAAACATCGAACGCTAAAGTCGAAGGAAGCTGGGAAGTCGGAGGGGACTTTAAGTAAACAATACACAATACCGCGCTTTTGATACATTGCCTCTTCCTGGAGACTCGAAGAAGAACAATAGTTGGAAGGCGCAGGAGATTGTTCATTGTGTCCCCACGCAACAAGGACACCGATGCTCAGTGAATCGTTTCTCCAGCGTTACCCATCCCAAACCTTTGCTTCCAATTTTTAGTGGGTGGTAACTCTGGGAAAGCTGCAAACACAAGCGACAAATTATATACTGGCCTCTTACACTGTCAATGGGGAGATAGCCAAGAGAAATATGAATACACTGTAATGAGACGCAATACAAGACGCCAGGAGGTTCTTAATTAAGTGTTTGAAGGTAGCCTCAATTGTGAATGCTGTGTCAGTGGCCGTAATGAATGGACCAATTATTGAAAGATATATCTGAGATACGGAACCAGGGGCCACGCCCACACTGAAAGTATACACGCAACTCCTCATGTTTTATGCGCAGCTGGGACAACACTGTGTAGCCGAACGCGTGTGAGTAACCGCCTAAAACGCATTCAGATGCAAGATGACGTCTGTAATAGGTTACAGCGGGGCTATATGAGTGATTTCAGCTTACATCAAATTTTTGCGTAAATTTATTAATTTTGGTTTCAAGCATTTGTACACTTATCCTGTTGACGGAAGGTGGTTGTACACGATTGTCAGACATTCATGTTATCCTGCTATTCGATTTAACCTCTCGATTGCACAGCAGTGCATTTCAGTGGGACTATTTGGATTATGGCCTGGGCTATTTGAATAAGGTAAATTTTGGGCAGATGCACAAATAAATTACATGGAAGGTTAGCTGAAAATACGCTAATTTCTATTTAATGCTCATTATCTATAATAACAATAATCATTTCAAATTAACCCTTATGAAATGTTACTGTTTTCGTAAATCACCTGCAATGTCAACAGGCACAATATTGATAGCAAATGGTACACGTTTGGCATTCACTTTTCCATTCCATCGCCTATAATCAGAAAACATTTAAAGCCACAACATCGTCGACACTTTTTGGTAAAAGATTAATACATTTTTATTTTTGACTAGCTTAAACCAGCGGCTCCGATCGCGTGTTGGGTGATGATAGATAATGCGCGAAACGTGAAATCGATTTTTTAAAGAGATGTATTAAAAGATATTTCTTTTTTACTACTTTATTTATTTATTCTTATATTTCCTTATTCGTATGCTTATCCTTACAGAGAGAGCTGAAGACATTGTAGCACGCAAAGACCAAAGATACGGTCTGTGGCATCACGTTTCGCTGTAGGGCCTATGTAACCTCCTTGCTGTAGAGTCACAAACGTCATCCCTGGCCATCAGTCTCAATTTTTTTTAATAATTTGACGACTTTCAACCACCATATCTTCCAACCCCTTATAGCTATCGGCACGGAACTGGTATGGTGTACAACGGGAGACTTCGGACAACAATTAAACACAGACCATTCGTTTGTGTTCAGTAGTTTTCGCTGCAGAGCGAAATATTAACACACACAAACGTAGAATTTTATATACACCGATAACTTTCCATCCCAATATACTCCACCCTTTTATCATTATCAACCCTCAAGCAACAATGCAACCAATAAAACCATTTTCAAAGAGTAAATATAATTTTCAAAGAGTAATTACTGTTCCGCATTTCGTGTTATATTCTTCAGATTATTAAATATCTACGAGATCGCCATAAATCTGTGCTAAAACCTTCCTCAGGTATAAATTATTAACTGCACAAATATTTAAGTCTCTGCGTCTTGTCGTTCGAACGTCATAAGCGTACACCGAACGGACATTCACATTATATATATATATATATATATATATATATATATATATATATATATATGTGTGTGTGTGTGTGTGTGTGTATATATATATATATATATATATATATATATATATATATATACAATCTCCGATCGCCATAAAACCGTGCCTAAAACCTTCCCTGGGTAGACATTAGTAACTGTACAAATTTTTAGCTCTTTATGGCTTGTGGTTCAGACATGATAAGCGTACACCGAACAGACATTCACATTTATAGGTATAGAAGATAACATTGGTACAAACTCGAATATGGCATTCTGGCTTCTAATAGTGATATTGGCGTACACAGGCCGGTTGGCCCTGTCTCCCTATATAGGCTCTCTAGTGTACCTCTTTGCCTGCTTCGCGCGTCACCAGTAAGAAGGGACTCGCCTACGTATGACGGCGCACAACGGCAACACCAGGCAGTTTGATCCAGGAGTTGAATAGAGCAGTTCCATCTATGAGAGCAGCAGTCTACCTTTAACACAAGCTGGAACAGCAAACCACAGCCAGGAGTCTTAGTGATACATTGCAGAACAGTGAAATAGTTAGGAAGAATTTTGCACCACCACAAGCACAACAAAGTTAAGTACTCATTTCGTATTGTAAACAAATTATATGTAGACTAATCAATTCTTTTAGTTACAGAACTATGTGCACATTCTTCCTAGTCAAAGTGGACCGACTAATCCCGCTGCATCCCGAGGCATAACACATTGACGTAACTATACATACGATAAAACTAAGTCAAATGTTCAAATGTCTGTAAATCTATCGGACCAAACTGCGTGGTCATCAGTCCGTACCTTACAAACTACTTAAATCTAGGTAAACTAACCTACGGACAAACACGCACACCCATGCCCCAGGGAGGACTCGAACCTCCACGGCGAGCAACCGCGCGCTCCGCAGCGAAGTGCTTTAGACCGCTCGGCTACTCCACCGCGGCATAAAACTAATTCTGCCGCGTCTGTCTGCCCTCGATAAGCTCAAAAGACTACTGACCCGATTTTCATACAGCTTTCACGAATGGAGGGTGTGGTTCACAAGGGAGGATTTGGTGTATAATTAAGATGCGTGGTAGTGGGTGAGTGTGGCGAGCAAAAATCGTCAAAAGAGAGACATACAGGGTGAATCACCTAACACTTGCACCGCAAATATTGCGGAAAAGGAAACTGCGATTGGTGTGTGGTTTTCACAGAATGGATTGGTAATCAGGGCCTCGTATTTTTGCCAATAAACAATTGTAGAAATACCTAGAAAGTGTGCTTTCATGCAAACATACAATTTTTCAAATGGAACAATGGTTGTTTGTCATGCACTGAAATTTTTGACACCAGATGTGCACAAAGAATTTTGAATGACATTTTTATCACGTTCAGTTTGGCAGCTACAACCATTCAATGTTTTGGAAGCGGAGGGTACGACGGCGTAGCTGACTGGCTGGTGGTCATGAGACAGTGGGCCGTGCCCCAGGGGCTAGCCACTGGGCCAGTCAGCTACGCTATCGCAGCCTCCGCCCCCGAAACTTCGAACGGTTGCAGCTGCCAAACTAAACGTGTTAAAATGTCATTCAAAATTCTTTGTACACAGCTGGTGTCATTAATTCCAGTGTATGATAATAACAACCATTCTTCCATTTAAAAAACTGTATGTTTGCATAAAAAATACACTTTCTAAGTAATATTATAATCTGTTTGTTGGCTAGAAATACGAGCTCCTGACTACCAATCCATTCTGTGAACACCGCACATCAATCGTACTTTCCGTTTCCGCAATATTTGCGGTGCAAGTGTTAGGTGATTCACCCTGTATAGTCTAAGGAAAAGATGAACATTCTGTGAGTACGAACATTACCGTAATGTGACAGTGAGGTTATTGTTTAATAAAGCATAGGATGAACATGAGGTATTTTCAGTTTTATAAACACGCTCGTTGAATCTCACTACGACAGAAAAAAAAATCGCACTGACGTGTTTTACGGCCCACTTTAGATTTGTAGTTCTATAGGTTTGTGGAAACATTTTGGACGAAAATAATAATCTAAATAATAAAAAATTAAGTAATAAGAGTGTCTGAAACCCTTTTAGGAAAGAAGAAAATTTAGGTAGTGGCGGGTTCCGAACCACCGTCCTTTAGTCTCATAGTCCAACGCCTTGCCCACTACGCTACGGCAATCAATCAAATAATTAGTCCTTCAATCTCATACTATTGAGGGCCGTTGATAACTGATGTTAATACGGCATTTGTAGGCACTAGATTATCATTTATCGTACGAAGAACGACGTGTTTTTGTTAATTCTTCAGTACGCCATTGCTTTGAAATGACAACGTGTAAGTTACAATAAGAAAATCATCAAATACGCAACGCAAGATGGCGTATGCCAGAGAGAGTTCTGGGCGAGGAATGTCACGTGACAACTCCGAACGGCTGGTTTTCGTTAATTCAATGGAGGGTGTCAAATCTCCGTTATTTTTGCAAATATGTCTCAAACGATACGAGATATGAAAAAAACATAAGGGAGCTAAGTTGTAGAGAATTTTCTCCTCTACCAATTAGGTTATTCAATTTTCGTGTGAGATGAATAGTTAAGCCGTTATTTTCATTTAAATTTCGAGCTGTCAAAAGACGATCGCAAAGGCCCACTTTTAGTGTTACTACCGTAATCTAAAGTGGGCCAAAATGCTTATATGTGGTATGCTACCGGTGCGAAGCCGTGCCGGGTTGTTACTATTGCCATAAATTATTCGTGTTTTTTGTGGGTGGAGATCGGCTTCAGCGTGTACACAACACACAACTGAAGGCCGTTGACTGCCTGTGCTGCTGCGAGGCGAAGAAGTAGGCGCAGCGGGAGCAAACACTGGCGGCCGGCACAGACTGGAGGCCAGAACCAACAGAGTTTCGGAAAGCGCGGGCAAACAGTTGACGCCGGGCGCTGTACCTGGGGCCGATAATTCGCGTTTACGGGGGGCGCACCTGCGCGCATTAGCATACAGCGAGCGCGGGCATTTGCATGAGGGCGGCGTTTGCACGGCGTCTGCTGCCGCGAGCGGACTCCCAGTCTGCTTATTCTGTTACGGGGGCTGGGTGCGAACGGGCCGCGTTTTCATGCCTTGCTTTCGATGCACATTACCCTTCATCTGCAATGCGGACCACGTTGCGCTAAATGACATTAACTCAAGCTCTAGTAGCAAATTTATTGAAATGTTGCACTTTAAGAGTTACAATATTTTGCCTGATGTTTTGATAATACACGTTCGCATTCTGGAATCATTTTATAGACTGTGGAAGGCTGTCAACATTCGTAGGAACACATTCTGCCTCTTGTTTTGTAGTTTGGAGTATATCTGAAGGAAAAGAAAATCCATTATTACACTTCATTACTATTTTGTCTAAAAATTACCTTGCAAATCATACAGACGATGAAAAATACAAAGATACTCCCCAGTTCTTCAATTGGGAGAAATTTGGTGGATAGCTAAAACCATTATGAAGACAAATGTACGTTATATTCTGGAAACGTAGTTTCGATAAAATGAGAAAAGTATGTTCACAGTGTTTCTGAGACAGCGTATGCCTCTTTCAGAACAATCCAGTGGCATAATCTTGCGGGCCAGCTGCTTCTTTATCCTCTGCAGACTTTTTCAGGAGTCTTTTGCTTACTCTGCGCTCTTTAGTGGTGGCTTCCGCAGCACTTTCAGCCTCAACTAGTCGCTGACGATCTATGGCAGTCAGAGGAGCTATCATATTATTTCCTGGTTGGTTGCCTAACTTGTCCATTACTTTTGTCCTGCTAATGTATGTAGCCATTTTCCAAGTAATTTCTTTATCTACAAGGTTCCTGTATATTGGCACTATTCTCTCCAAGCCTGTGGTAGGCATGGATGTTTATGGTGATATTCTTTGCCTGAAGCATCAGCGTGGCTATTGTTCAAAGAGCGTTTGAGAATAACATGGAACGAACATGTAAGGACAGTTGTAAGGCGAACTACCGACTTCGGTTTATTGGGAGATTTTTGGGAAGATGTACTTCATCTGTAAAGGAGACCGCGTATAAAACGCTTGTACGACCACGTCTTGAGTATTGCTCAAGTGTTTGGGAGGTTGGTAGGTTCGACCAATGCGCGAGTGTCACGGAAATGCTCCGGCAACCCAATTGGGGATCACTGGAGGAAAGACGACGTTCTTTTCGTGAATTTCTGTTGAGGAAATTTAGAGGACCTACCTAAATTTCGCACAATGATTACAAAGACAAGACCAGAGAAATTAGGACTCGTTCTGTTTGGAAGTGGAATAGAAGGAAATGCCTAGTAGTGGTAGAGTGTACCCTCCTGCCACGCACCTTACGGTGGATTGCGGAGTATGTATGTAGATGTATTCTGTAAGGGTTGGCTTAATTACATTGTCGAAGAGAGAGGAGGAAAAAAAGAGAATAATAATAAAGCAACGCGTTCAATGCCAGAGCCCTTTTATTGACGAATGATTTGGCAGGTAGTTGAATGCAGGAGTACAAGTATATAACAACAAATTTAGACCAAATGGTAAACGTGTCACAGTAAACGTTGCCCAGAGAGTCACATCGTCGCAACCATGTAGCACTGTCGCATGTATTCTTGCAAGTATACTGTCATAAATAAGACGGAATCTGTCAAGCGAAAAGTTGCTCCAAGTATTTTGCACATTATGTTGCAAATTGCCAGTGCCTCTTTCATGTCCTGGAGAAGGCGTAAATATCCACATCTTCGCGCCCCATACCTTTTCAAATGATGCATAGCTGCCAACTATTACGGATTGTCCGTAATTGTTACGGATTTATCGTCATATTTACGGATTTACGGAGTTACGGGAAGCTCGTGAAAAATTACGGAAACTAGACATTGTACGATCTGATGTGTTTTAAGAAAATCGGAGTAGTTTCTATCTACATTTTGGTAATAACCGATAAAAGTTTTATACAAATAATTTATTTCATTCCTGAGTACGTAGCAAAGCTGTAGGAAATATTAAAGATAGCATTTCCGTTGGAACAAATCTGGATCAAATCCCGCCTATAATCACCTACACACCTACCAAATGCACGCTCACACACCCAAGATCTATGTAAATTCTATGGTCTATAATGAGTATAATGTCTTTGGTTCAAGCTCAACAGCCCACGTGTTTTACAGGGTGGCGGAAGTTAGCCAGTTAGTTTCCGAAGAGAAAAGTTTTTACTGCTTTTCTCGCGGGTACATGTTTTCATGGCAGTCTTGTGCAGCTAGAATGAAATATGAATGATGAGCCATTTGTGACACCTCTGTTCAGTGGGTTCATTCGTCGTTTAAAATCCAAAACCATTTTGTGTATCCGTAGCTGCTAAGGATTTTATATTAAAAAAAAAAAAAAAATGCAAGGAATTTCAGCCTTTTCTGTTCCTTCGGCAACTGTTAACTTTCCGCAAAGACAGTTAATTGAAACTTACAGGAATATTTCTAAGCCACTCACGGTATTTACACAAACGTGGTTCTTCCACCTAACCTCAGTCTTTTGAAACAGAATAGTTTTTATTAGGTTCGTGGCAGATGTTTAGGAATACAGTGTCAGACTTAAATTTTTTAAATATTCTTGGGACACGGCCGTAGCCCCACGTCCTCTTTGGTCTTGCGCATCATTACGGACAGCCAATTGTAAAGGTTGGCAGTTGTGATGATGTGAGCTCTCGTGATCTTGTTGGTCTACTGAAAAAGCCCCTCACCTTCCTGTCAAAGATACGACAGGGGCACGGCAATAAAAAAAGCCCTCGTCACGTAGCAAGCGCTGTTTACTTCACCCTGCAGTAACATTAAATGTGATCATCAGTTACCCGTTGCCCGCAACCAATACCTTATAGCGTGGGATGCAGCTGTTTTTATACCCCGATCCGCGTATTTTTTCAAAAGTAAAACCAACTGACCCACAAGGCCTCTACTGTATCGCTTGGGTGGAGCTATGAATCTACCTGCCGGTGTATTCCAAGCCAGCTGTTTCGCGGCCCACCTTGTGTGCCTGGGCCGGTTGCGAAGCAGACGAGAGGGAACGGCTAGTGGCGCGTGGCGGGAAACCCGCAGCCGCCGAGTGGCAGCGGCGCGGCGCCAGTGTTTTGTTTAGACAAGTGCGCGCGCAGTGCGGGCGCCGGCCGCGGGCGGCGCTGACAGCGCTTCCTGGCCAAAGCCACAGAGGCGCGCTGTGCAACCGACTGCACTGGCAGCCCTCTACCAGTCTGCCGCTCTGCTGATGAGAGCTGTTTACGTTTACCCCAGGCAGCCGTTTGCCGCTGTAGCCCAACCGAGGTCAACTGAATCCACTGATAGCGGAGGTCGCAAGCTCTACCAAGGTAACAAATTAAGAAGACTGTACTGATAAAGGGAACTCCCCATCACACCTCCCCTCAGTTTTAAAGTTGTCCTCTTTGGAAGTCAGAGAGATCATTCATTTCACCGGCCATTAGCGTTGACCGCCGCAAAACAAAACATGTAATATACTGCAGGGTAACGTCCAAAATCTTCATACATACGTTATTGTGCAGTGTGGTCGTGACTCACAAGGGAACCTCCCCCATCGCACCCTCCTCAGATTTAGTTAAAAGTTGACGCAGTAGATATGCCCTGAAAAACTGAACATAGATCAACCGAGAAAACAGGAAGAAGTTGTTTGGAAAGATAAGCAACGTCGAGCAAGTTGTGAGTATAGGAGCACCGTGGTCCTGTGGCTAGCATGAGTTGCGGAGCGACAGGAACTAGGTTCGAGCCTTCCCACAGGCGATTTTTTTTCTTTTTTTTTTTTTCAGAAAATTATGTCCGTCCGTCCGATGCGGGGTAACTGCGACTTAGTATGGGGACATGTTTATATCTGCTTTTACATATACAGGATTTGACAGTCCACACACAGAAAAAATTGAAAACGTTAAACCATATGTTTTGACAGAGCACAGGGGAAACTGTTGGATTCATTTGTTGCAGTTTATGTGACAAACTCTTATGTTTTCATCACTTTCTGGGAAGTGATTATCACATCCACAAGAAAACCTAAATCGGGCAAGGTAGAATCTCTTTACCCATTCACCGAGAGACACTAAACTGATTACAGCGAACAGAGACTTCAATGAACGGACGGACATATAACTTCGGGAAAATAAAAAATTATCATTCAAGTGAATGTTTGAACCAATGACCTCTCACTCCACAGCCACCAAACCACAACGCTCCTGTGCTCACTATGTGCTCGACGTTGCTTACCTTTCGTAACTTCTTCCCGTTTTCTCGGTTGGTCTCTGTTCAGTTTCTCACGGCGTATCCACTGCGTCAACTTATAACTAAATCTGAGAGGCGTGCGATGGGGATGTTCCCTTGTGAGAATAGTCGGGCAACGAATTACTTTTCTCCAGACACACTTGACGAAATGACCAACACGGGAAAATCTGACAAATCATATCATACAGACAGGGCGGTATTTAGGATACGCGACGCCCCCGCGCAGTAATTTATTTTACTCCCCGCTCCCCAGCAGCTGGGATTCAAACCGATACGCCACTGCTATCAATACAACCTGAATTTTAAAATTTATTCCCTTAATCGAAACTCTGAATGATGTTTCAATTATCATTAAAATAATATTTAACAGATTTTTTCTATGGCAAAATTTTGCAACCCCCAAAATTTTGCCGCTTGGTGCAGCTGCACATGTTGCCTAAATACGGCCCTACATACGGAGTACGCGTGTTTTAAGCATTCTCCGCATGTGCCATTAATAAATGGATCAGTGATCAGGGCATAAAAAGTAGTACAAATATCAATGTATTCTCCACCACACAATAAGGTGGTAAGCAGACAAAAATTGGAGACCACCTTAGATGTCATTTTTATATGCATGAACAGAACTGCCTTGTTTTTATGGTTAATTTGATAATGCTATTCGTGTTGGTAATTAGAGGCAGTAATTACTGAATTTCCAAAAGTGATTGTTCAAATGTTCAAATTTTTGTAGAGCTTATTGGACTTAACTACCGGGTCATCGGTCCCTAAACTCACAAAGTACTTATGAACTAGCTAACACTAAGGACGGTACAAATATCCATGCCCGAAGGGGGATTCGAACCCCTGACCGTAGTGGCCGTGCAGACCGTGACTGGCGCGCCGCAGTCCCCTCGGCCACCGCGGCCGGCAGTGGCGTGAGTGTTTTTTAGAAATCAGTTTGAATTCCAGCTGCTGGGGTGGGGGGTAAAATAAATTACGTCGGCCGCAGTGGCCGAGCGGTCTGCGGCGCGCCAGTCAGTCTGCACGGCCGCTAAGGTCGGGGGGCGAATCCCCCCTTGGGCATGGATATTTGTGTCGTCTTTAGTATAAGCTAGTTCATAAATAGTTTGTAAATTTAGGAACTGATCACCCCGCAGTTAAGTCCCTTAACCTTAACAAACATTTAAACATAAATGACTGCACAGGGGCTTCGCGTACCCTAAATACCACCTTTTCTGTGTGATATATGATTTGTCAGATTTTCCTGTTGATCATTTCGCAAAGTGTGCCTGAAAAAAAGTAATTCTTTGCCCGACTATTCTTACAAGGGAAGATCCCCATCGCCCCCCCCTCTCAAATTTAGTTGTAAGTTAAATTTGTATCCATTCTGGAAGTGTGAAACCTGCGACTGTGTTCATTAAAGAAATCAGAAAATAGCAACCAGTCACCTTTTTTGATATATATCTACCACTACCGGTTTCGAACTGCATGTCAGATCATCATCAGACGGTATAAATGTTCTACATGTTGCTCATAACATTGCGGAACTCGTTTGGAGTTGGTTCATACTGCTGTTTGATGATAGGTGATTTTTCAGGCATTTTAGTGCTGAAAAGCTGCCCACAAAAAAATACTTTACCACAGCACTCGCTTTCCACATAATACAAAGGACGGCACAAATATCCATGCCCGAGGGGGAATTCGAACCCCCGACCGTAGTGGCCGTGCAGACCGTGACTGGCGCGCCGCAGTCACCTCGGCCACCGCGGCCGGCAAAAGTGATTGTGTCGAAGTATGCTGCATGTATTATGAGGCTGCAGCCACACACACACTCAAAAATTGCGTGGCATGGTACGGAAGCCTCGTGTTTGTTTTTGAAGGAGAGGTCGCTCGCTGGGGAAGACCACGGTTGGACGCTCACAGCAGGTGGCCCAGCGAAGCAATGCTTTTAAGAGATGATGGAGATGATCCACGGTGGCTGCTGAGGCCCACGGCAGCCCAGTGACTCATTCACCCCACTCCACCCCCACCTAGAGCCAGACGCCAGGGAAAGTCGCGTCAGCTTTTAAAACATACCTAACAGAATGAAACTTTCACTCTGCAGCGGAGTGAAAGTTTCTGGAATCATCCCTTAGGCTGTGGCTAAGCCATGTCTCCACCATATCCTTTCTTCCAGGAGTGCTAGTCTTGCAAGGTTCGCAGGAGAGCTTCTGTGAAGTTTGGAAAGTGGGAGGCGAGGTACTGGCGGAAGTAAAGTTGTGGGGCGGCATCGTGAGTCGTGTCCGGATAGCTCAGTCGGTAGAGCGCTTGCCCGCGAAAGGCAAAGGTCCCAGGTTCGAGTCCCGGTTCCGGCACACATTTTTAATCTGCCAGGAAGTTTCATACCTAACAGGTTTAACGTAACTCGCATTGGAGGAACGCGTTGTGGGGAGATATTGCCCGCAGCTTGGGAAGGAATGCCGAAAAACATATACAAGAAGTTTTACTACGAAAAGACGCCTTTTTCCCCCCTGTGGTGACTGCCGCTGGTAAGAAACCAGCAGTTGGGGTGCCAATTTGGGCGATCAGATGGTGGGCTTCCTTGAATACTTAGCGATCCACTGTGGTTCCACCAAGTGGTATAACAGCAGTACGCAGTGCCAAGTGTTGAGTTGCAGGCTCCATCTGTAATTGCAGGACTTTCACAGAGCGAGAGCGAGCAGTGGACATATTTGCCCATCCACAATATTTAGCTAACGTCTGGGAGAAGGCATGACAGTAAGTTGGTTTACTGAATCACCGTGCCCTAACATATTAGTTTCGATTAGGAAAGTTAGGTCTTACCTTCATCAAAATATGAAGTTTTGGCTGATTCAGTTCAGCTACAGATTCAAACAGGTACTTTCTCGATAGGATTTGAGAGTCGCAGCCAAAGCCCGATGCAGTGAATGGTAATCATGCGCTAACGCAAGGCTAATTTTTGTTTCGGCGATATCGCTTCCATGCTACGGCACAAACACCAGCAGAATATTACACTGCATGTTTTCACGACAGCCTCGGCTAGTTCATTTTTTTCAAGTATAGGCACGGCCTCGTCACTCTGTAACAGATATTTTTGTTCTGATATTTGCTATTATTATGATATAATTTAGGATATCAAAACGCTATCGCCGGCCGCGGTGGCCGAGGAGACTGAGGCGCTCCAGTCACGGTCTGCACGGCCACTACGGTCGCGGGTTCGAATCCCCCCTCGGGCATGGATATTTGTGCCGTCCTTAGTCTTAGCTAGTTCATAAGTAGTTTGTAAGCTTAGGGACTGATGACCCCGTAGTTAAGTCCCATAAGTTCTACAAACATTTGATTTGAAAACGCTGTCATTATCGGTCGAATCCTGTTCTCATTTTATTATTAAATTCTAACTTCATTTTTCTTTGTTGTTGAAGATAATAAACTAAATTTTTACCTCTCAGCTGCGGCGGAGTGGCCGAGCGCATTGAGGCGCTATGCTCCTATGCACGAGACCGTTCCCCGTCGGGGTTCAAATCCCCACTCTGGCGTGGATGTTTGTGCCGTCTTTAGTACAAGGTAGTTTCATAAGTAGTTTGTATATTTACAGACTGATGACCCAGTAGTAAGTCTCATAAGCTTAACAAACATTTGAACATTTTGTACCTCTCAGTAGAACAGCTCTTTCATTTATCTGAGACGCTGCTTAATAGCACATTCCTGGACCCGGTTAGGTCATTAAGCAGTGATTGTTATTTTTCTACTTAATCCAAAGGTCGCGGGTTCGATCCCCGCCAGGTCCTAGGATTTTTGTCACTTTCCACTTCTTTCACCTCTGGCAGTAATGTTTATGTGAAAAATACTGAGTAGCACCATGGTTTGGAACCCACGTTAAACTGTAGGTCCCCCTATAACTGGCTGGGTAAGTCAGGTCGGAGGAAGGCAACGGCATACCACCTCCAAACAGGACCATGCCTAGTAAAGCACTGTGGTGTTCAAACCAATCTTCGGATTGCTGACTGCTTTACCTTTAGATGAGTGGTAGTTCCGTATATCCTGAGCAAAGTTAGGAATCTTTTACATGTCTTGGATTGAAGAGTGAGTTGCTTTCTGATGTCTGAGCTTGCGTGTAACGGCAGATTTATTTAAAGTACAGAGCCACTGTTTTAGAGTACGCTGTGGTGGAGTGGCCGAGAGTTCTTAGGCACCTTGCTGCGGAACGTGCGGTTGCTCGCCGTGGGAGGTTTGAGTCGTCCTTCGGGCATTGGTGTTTGTGTTGTTCTTAATTACTTTAAGTTGTTTGTAAACCTAGGGACTGACGACCAACGTAGTTAAGTCCCTTAGAATAACAAACATTTAAACATATTTTTTAGGGTACAAAACATCACAGATCAATTCTTGTGCGCAATACAAGGTGCAAGAAAGCGCCTGTCCAGATTTTTAAGATAGGCCTGCGGCACGTAAAATGCAACGGCTTGCAGAGAGTACGTGTAGAATAAAAGAACGCCGCAGTCATAGCAGCTATAAACGTTAAGATTACGTATGAGCATCTGAAAATTGTCCAAGTTGTCATTTATGGCTTAGCAAGCCTGTACATACATCATGACGCAACACAACATCGGAAAACTTTGCGGACAGGTTCTTTACTCCAAAACGCGAAAAAATGGCTAGTAAACATGAGCTCTAAAATCCTTTTTGTTTCCCATGTTTTTGGAGGAGGAAATACGGAGCAAGACAATATATATATATATATATTATATATATAATCCAGTAAACATGAACTCTAAATCCCTTGCCTTAAGATTATATATATATGTTTGTATAGCTTATGGGACTTAACTACGGGGTCATCAGTCCCTAAACTTACAAACTACTTACGAACTAGCTAACACTAAGGTCGACACAAATATCCATGCCCGAGGGGGGATTCGAACCCCCGAGCGTAGTGGCCGTGCAGACCGTGACTGGACCGCCTCAGTCCCCTCGGCCACCGCGGCCGGCTTGCCTTAAGAGATATGCACGAAAACACACACACACACACACACACACACACACACACACACACACACACACACACACACACACACAAAATTAGCTTTCCCGTTGCTGTAATAAATCTTGTCATTATTCGGAGGAAGTTAATATTTCACCGGATGTCCGGCGATACCGTTTTGTAATTTGTCAAACCTTATTAATGTCAATATTTGAAATTAAGTACTGAACTTACGTTTTGCAGACTGACAGGGAACAAATTGGTATGACGAAAAGCCTCTCCACATACGTATGGAACTTACCTAAAACAGAAAGAGAAAAGGCAGTATTAGTTAACTATTTCCCGAACTGAAAGGATATTTTTATTAGTATTTAATTTCTTACATTAGGACAGTGTGAAGCAATGAAATAAAGGATTTGGAATATATTATATTTTACCGTCACAGTTGCACATTAGTTGTACGATTTTATAACTAATTTCGCAATAATTCTATTTTCAAACCTCTGGCCTACGCACAATGTTATTATGTATTAAGTGGTAAGGCTGTACATGTTACAGATTATAAGTAATATGTTTCCAAAAGAGAGAATGTTACGCGTATAACGCTTAAATCAGGCATAAAGTTGGGCTGGGGGACTTAATTCGAACAACATGCTAGAAATTCCGTATCTTCGCTTTCTTATAGTGGCATGTGTTTTTAGACCGAAAACTGTTATCATTGCAAAAAAAAACAAAAAAAAACACGGTAATAACAGTCAACATAATCATGATCCGAAGAAGAATTTGCAATTCTATACACAACTTGCACCTCTTAACCTTTGATTGGGAAATATTGTTCTCAAGCAACATCAAAATCGCGCACGATATTCAACATTTTTCGTCCTCGCATGACAATAGTGCTCTTATATACGGCGATGTTCGCGAAAGTTTCGCAATAGTCTGAATCTTTAGCAGACACTGCAAGTATACGTTGCCGGTGTCCTAGTTTCTTTTTGATTTTATTCTCATACGAGAAACGGTGAGAGGAGCCTTGATGGTGAGTTATTAACCAAAAATATTGGCGAATGCATATCTAGCATGACGACGCCATAATGTGTTGTGAGCCCAACCACCACAATATTATACTATAACATATTTTCAGTTTGACCGTATGATATCAAATATTTTAAAATATTGCAAATAGATTTCATTCAATGACTGTACATCATCAGTGCAGTTTCGAGTGACGAGACTCATGTACGCAACATTAAAAATTTTCTGCAGTCAAAATACATAAAAAATAAAAAAAGCCTGTGAAATGCGTCTTCTGTTGAAATTTTAAATACCAACTTGGCCAGGCATTTTTATTTATTTTTTGTGTACTGTGACTGTAGGAAAGTTTTTATGCAGTGTACATGAGTTCTCAGGACTGGAAAAACTACACGGATGGTGTTCAATCACTGAATGAAATCGGTAGGCGATATTTTTAATAAATATAATATACTGTTTACTTGGCCAAACATGTCTAAGTAATATTTTTTTTCTACGCGCGATTTCAGCGAGTGTCCAATAAAGGGTTTATTACATGATGTCTGAACGTCCTACTGAGAAACTAACTACAGAGTCGGGTGTAGCTTAGCTTCCACTAAATGGCTGAATAAAGAATTTATTTTAGGCATGTCGGATGTGGAATTTTCCTCATAACGTGTCGGACGATACGACATAGACATGTGCCGGCATTGTAGTACGGTCTCCCAGTGTCAACTAACCAAGTCCCTTCAACTATGTTTCCATGCATTCTACCTATACGGGTTGGTTGTGTCGTATCGCTTATTGCATCGCATATCGTATCGCCTCGGTATGAAATGCACCAAAGTCTCGCAGGTAGAATAAGGCGAGATGTGAATATGTAATGTCATTGAATGAAGTATTCATCATCGGACGCACAGGACACCGTGACCACGGGTGCGGTTCCTGTAGGAGGATGCTTGTCCACTGTTGGTCGAGCTAATCTCTACGAGATTACGAGAGTAACTCGGGCGTCCGATCTTTGATTGTCGTGAGTGCATTCGTGTTCTCCCGATAATCCATTTTTAGTCCGGGGCAAGTCCCGGAAATAAATTAAACTGGTCCCAGTTCCCCGGTTCCGACCAAGGTTTTCGGGAGGTTTTCCTTGGTTGTAAGGCGTATGCCGGAACTGGTAAGCCCCTCCCACTTGTTCCCAATTGGGATTCCCCCTTTGGCCCATCAGCTTGTCTGATAATTGGCTGAATAGAACCGCGACTCTTTATGGGCCGGATCTCAAACAGCCCGCTCCACTCCTCGGAGTGGAGAATGAAAAGAATAAGTGTGAAGTATTCATCACCGGCGGGCCCGAATGGATTGCGCAGAGGTAGAAATTCGTCGTACTGCGCATGACGTCACCACCGAAGCACGCGAGGCAGTTGTAGCGGTATCCCTGCAGTAGCTTGTTGTTTGCAGTGTGCGTTTTGTTTCGTTTATTCGTGGGTTTTACGACAGAAAATTCGATTAATATGTTAATGATTCGTTTGACATTTTATATTCTACCAGAATCGTTGACAAAAAGACATTAGCAAGTGCCTATGGAACAAACGAGCAGCTCCAAAAAACAATTCTCAGCATGAGATATTTGTGCTGTGAAACAATACCGATTGGAAACCGAAGGAAGCTGTTACCATTTCAGAAGGACTCTTGATGTCAATTCTTTATTTGGCCTTCATTCTGACCTTTAGTCACTAGGCATCAAGTGTATATTAACCCGCAAGAACATGCACCTTTAAAAGTTACGCGATCGATCGCGTGTATAGTATTTTTCTGACAGTCAAAGAATAGTTTGTAATGTACTTAATGTCTAAATAAGTGCTTCTAGTTTGCGTTTATAAGAAAACACACACATTTGACTATTTAAAGCTGGTAAATTGCAGATTATTTTAAAATTACTGTGAGCAAAATCCTCACGCGCAAGTCCTCGCGGGTTATCAGCACGGTTGAAACAGGACTGCCTTGAAAATTCGTTTCCACAGATTACAGGTATTGGCCATTTCTATCGGAATCCTCGCCCAAAAGAAGTAAAACATCGGCTGCGTTTATTGCTTCTGGGAAAGAATGCCCAAGACATTCCACTGTCTATTACTTCGTCCGTGAGACAGGAAGAAGATTCACAACAATTTCTGTCATCTAGGCCGCTGTGTGGAATTTTGTCGTATATGTCTGAAACAATGTCCATGCCAGATGGAGCAGCAGCGAGTCAGGACATAAATTTTAGTTGTGAGGCTGCTGCACAGTCTGCTGTGACAAATGTTGAATACCCAACTGAAGGATTCAAATATCTGGCAGGCTACATTGCACGCCGTGCTGCGAAATATGAGATCTCACTGGGGGTGTCGTCTAATAAACTACTTTGTCCTCCTCCAAAACACCTCGCAGACTACGGGTGGACAGAATTTCTATTACGAGGACGTTTGTTAGTGCCGTCTGACGAATGGATGCGGCAGATCTCAGAGTTTGAGCTGCAGTTCAATGAGATTAACGGAAGTGACAGACTTAAAAAAAATATTTCTAAGACATTAGCCGACGTAATTTCGCAGAAATATCTTCATGTGGCGCCGGAGGTCATTAAAATATTCTTAAGGGTCGAATTTTTATTCGAGTGCGCTACGTAAACATGAAGCTGAAGAGAGACAAAGCAGCGGCATCAAAGAGGGCAAAAGTGACGTCAGTGGCATTCTTCGGCTGTCGGAAGGATTTAACGAGGTATGTAACTGCAATAAGCAATGCGTAAACAGTTAACTTTTCTGTGTTTAGCGGTGTTCTACGTGAAGGCGCAGCGCCGCTTAGCGCATCTCGTTAACAATGCTGCTTCGCCGCTGACATTTCAACGGCCAATAGCAGGTCGTTTCGCTTCGGGCCCAACCTTTTATAGAATTACCTAGGCGATAGGAAGGATTGCCGTGGTTCGGAACCCACGTTAAACTATAGGTCCCCCATAACTGGCTGGGTAAGTCAGTTCGTAGGTCGGAGGAAGTCAACGGCATACCATCTCCAAACAGGACCGTGCCTAGTAAAGCACTGTGGTGTTAAACCAATCTTCGGATTGTTGACTGCTTTACCTTTTTAGGAAGTGCGCTCGAACAGAAGTCACATTTCAACTCCCGTGAATCCGTGCAATGCGCACTACACAGCAACAAATCGCGCATGCGCAGAAGTGGGCACTGATTTAGCATTGTGGTTTTTTATTTGCCTCTATCGTTTACTATAGCTTTTGACATCGGCGACCAGCACCTGGCATCTGACTTGCAGTTTTCGTACTGATAATTTGCGAAGTTTGTGGTCGCTAAATTTTGAAACATACAATAATCAAGCAAAACCCGTAATACTTTGTTTTCTACAAGCTACTCGTACTTTCTTTTTACAGGCGTAAATACAAAAGGACTCATTGCATCATATTCTAAAAATGGAATGGACCAAGACATGCATTAAGTCTCTCATTTCAGGCTTTTAGCGAGTAAGGGCGACATTATTAAGTCGGTATACACTGAAAAAAAAAAAAAAAAAAAAAAATTCAAATGTTTGTAAATCTATAGGACCGAACTGCGTGGTCATCAGTCCGTAGCTTACAAACTAATTAAACTAAGGTAAACCAACCTAAGGACAACATACACATCCATGCCCCAGGAAGGACTCAAACCTCCAACGGCGAGCAATCGCGCGCTCCGCAGCGAGGCGCCTTCGACCGCTCGGCCACTCCATCGCGGCGGTATACCTTCTTTCTGAGTAAATATGAATATAACTTTCCATGTGTAATTTTTGTTCTATTTCTTTACGTAATGCCGTAATTAACGAAATATCACATTTTGCTTTATTAAAGCATGCTAGGAATAAAAGGGAAAGTGGAAAAAATTGACACTTGGGTAAATTACTCGTTATTTCATCAGCAGCAGCTTGTCGAAGCAAATCACGTCCATTCACGAAGTTCCGAGATCTCCGATCATCATCGGACACAATTCCTTCATTAATGAGGAATATAATTGTGCTGCTGCCTTTTTTTCTCTTGCTAGACACGAACCGAACAACGCCTGGCTTTTCATCGTCGCCATTCTGCTCTATATCTCAATGACTACAAACCCCGTCAGACCAATGGCTGCAAAAATAACTACATCCTTCAAAAGTGCAAAATACTGTATGAACGTTAATTTAAATACAAGAAAACAAATGTCGTAATACAAAACGAACATTTGGGCGCACAAGTCAGAAAAATACTAACATAATTCGGTGATAGCTACAGGACTATTATTTAATAATAATAATAATAATAATAATAATAGCAATAATGGTAATAAGAGCAAATTTTCAACCTCAAAACGATACTCAAAATAAGAGTTCCGTGTAAAAACACATTTTATGCACATTTGTAAATATCAGTAGACAGGTCCTCACTATTGTAGATCCCAAAACACGAGATATTAAAGAAACGTAATTGGAACGAAATCTAAAGTAAAATTTGAGGAAAATGTCAGATATTGAAATAAGTGACAAAGGGTAATAAAGCAATTGAAATCACTCAACACAAAAAAGGCAGCTGGACCTGATGGGTTTCCAAATCGATTTCACATGGAATATGCGAAAGAACTAGACTCCCTTCTAGGAGTAGAGTACCGAAGGTCTCTACAGGAACGAAGCGTTCCAAAGAATTGGAAAAAAGTGCAGGTCAGTCGTTTACAAGAAGAGTTGTCTCTACCAGATGCGCAAAAGTGACATATCAGTTTCAGAATTGTCTGAACGTGTGTAGTCCACGTGACGAGTCCAGCGTGCGGCTGAACAGTCCTGTGAAGTTGGCACCCCTTTTTTTGGAAAATGTACATTTTTTCAGAGTTCTAGACAGATATGCAATAGTTCTGGAGTTCTCTGTACAAAATTTAAATAGTTCTGCAAAATTTCGCCCTAAAAATACAAAATATTACCACAAAATTTAGTTTTTTTTCAAAATAATTTTTTGTCTAATTGTTCATAGTTCTGATCACAGTTCTATATAACTCTCAAAGAGTTCTACAGGAAATCCTAATGACATTTTTCTGTGCAGATTATACTTTATCAGATAAATGCAGTAATGTGGAATTCATTTTCACGTTACTGTAAATTGGCACCATTTTTTCGAGAAATACATTGTTTTTTGGGGTTCTGTGTACATATACTATAGTTCTAGAGTTCATGTGAATATTTCTAAGTAATTGCCCGAAAAAAAAAATATGTTCACAATTTTGAATATCTGATAAGCTGTCTTTGTGCCCCTTATTCGAGAAATATACATTTTTCTTAGGCCTTGACACATTCTATCCACTCCACATTTAATTGGTTGTTTTTACGTCTGAGTGATTACTGCTTATCGTAAACAAGAACTATTGCACATGTCCCTAGAACTCTGGAAAAATGTCTAATTTTTTTGAAAAAAAAAAAAAAACTGTTGCAAATTCCACAGTAGCATGTAAGTGGATACTCCATTATTGTAATTATCTCATAAGGAATAATCTGCACAGAAAAATTCTATTAGGATTTAGAACTGTGATCAGAACTATGTTTGAACAATTAGGCAAAAAATTATTTTGAAAAAACTAAATTTTGTGGTAATATTTTGTATTTTTAGGGCGAAATTTTGCAGAACTATTTAAATTTAGTACAGAGAGCTCCAGAACTATTGTATATCTGTCTAAAACTCTGAAAAAACGTACATTTTCCAAAAAAGGGGTGCCAACTTCACAGGACTGCTGCACAGGGCCGGCACAAGGCACGTGCTAAAAGTGCGGCCGCACAAGGCGGCACTTCCCGAGGAGTGGCAAATCTCCCGCCCGTCCCTTTCTTTTCTAAATTCCTTTTCTTCTAGGACATACTCAACATTCGCGCCCAAGAGGAAATTCGAAACCAAAGCTCGGAGGGAGCGGCTTCGGGAACTGTCGCATGGCATGCCGCCTCGACTACCTGCCGGCCGCCCCTGTTGTACAAGGGGAGGGAGAAGGGCTAATTTCTTCCTCGCCACTGTGGCAGCACCGTCGTGTTAACGCCGGAGGCACAGAATAAGGAGTATACAGAAAGGAAACTCCCGCTGCAGTCTGTCGTCCAAAATTTAGTGCGCATGCGCGGAATCGGCCATCTTGAAAAGTAGTAAACGCGTGGTCACTCCCTAATCTGTGGCGTGGTAATGCGCCGGCTTTGTTAGTTAATTGCGTATTTTAACTGCCTGTATCGCATAAATGTAAACAAATATTTCGTGCAGTGCAGTGCAGTAAAAGAAAGAACTGTGTGTCAGTACTTGGATCTGTTCCGTTTTTTTTTTTTTTTTTTTTTATGAGCAGAAATAAAAGAAAAGGCGCTATTGAGCACCTAATTGCCGCAATAATTCGAATACAAATAAGGATATAAGCTTCTTCACCTTCCAAAAAGAGGTTGAACGGTAAGCGAACGTCGCTATATGTGTAGTAAAAGTTAAATATTATCAGTTTCGAATAAGAGCAATGTCTGCGTAATTATTAAAAGTAGCCTTGCTTCTTCTCTCGACGATAACTCTCGCTGTTGCTGTAGCAAACAGCATCGAAATGTTGAAGTATATTTATGTTTTATAATTATAAGTTTAACGTCGCAGGGAATAAAATAAAAAGCAGAGAATAGTGCCTAAGTAGCTGGACTTCAACATTATGCGCGTGCGTTCCCTTTTCCTGATGCCCACATAGGCGAGATATTTCAGGAATATTTAAGGCTCATCTACCTGCTCACCTACACATAATTTGATGCAAACCGTAAAATTTTACTAGCGGCAAAGAAGACTTTGTGCTAATGTTGTCAACGACCGTTGATCCTCTTTCAACGGGAGGTCGGCAATCGGGACCCGGCGATTTCGCCCAAATTGCGTGTATAGAAGGAGGCAAATTGAAGAGAGCGTAATGAAAAGCCGTTTCCTTTCGTAAAAGTCGGTGAGATTAGCTTCAGTTCGAAAACGGTCCATTTCCAGCCAAAGTACTAAGTGGCTATAGTTTACTGCTTTTCAATATGGCGTCGAGCGCAACGCTTGGTAACATACAGATCAAAGGCGCCGCCCCCAGCTTTCCCTTCTGTATTCTCCCTATTCTGTGCCGGAGGAACAGAGAGGGGGAAGCAGTCTGGCGTATTCTTCTGAGTGGAGCGCTGCCAGCCTGTCGCCGTATTTTAACACTGCTCTCAGAATTCTCCCAACAGTCCCAGTAACAGTTGCGAGTGCTGAGGAGCTTCTCAAAATTGAAATTGATAAAGACATACCTCCAATCAACGATGAGCCAAACTCGTTTCAATGATCTTGCAATATCGATTGAGCACGAGCTTGTAGACGACTTAAATTACACAGATTTTGCGAAAGAGTTTGCACATGCAAAAGCCAGGAAGATTCGATTTGTCTAGTGTTTTTTAATTTTTATATTATGATTAGTGTCTGGATTATTTACTGTGTTGTTTATTTTGTTCAACATTGAATAGTTATTGTAAATATTATTGTTCAAATCATATTATCGTTAAATTGTAAATATATTTTGTTTTCCGTTGAATACTTTATCTGTTCACAACTATTGAAAAATATTTATTTTCGTTAACCGTAAGTTCATGCCGCGCGGGATTTAAAAAAATGATCAAATGTTTGTACAGCTTATGGGACTTAACTACGGGGTCATCAGTCCCTAAACTTACATATATACCATCATGCTGAACGTATGTCAACATGACGGTTTAGATGTAAGCCACTCAGTGGCCGAAACCTAGGTAGATCTGAAAAGTAAATACAAAAATTGCGATTGAGTTCTAACGTTTCCTACAGATTTGTTTAAGCAAAGTTCCACAAACGTACTATAAAAGAATAAATAGAGAGAGGGGGGCGGCAACTTAGCAGCTCGCACGGAGCGGCACTTGGGCTTGCGTCGGCCCTGATGATGAACGCTCGGAGACGGCGCGACTTGTGCATACGAGGCGTGTGCCTCAGCGAGCTACAAAAAAATGTCCAAATGTTTGTATAGCTTATGGGACTTAACTGCGGGGCCATCAGTCCCTAAACTTACAAACTACTTATCAACTACCTTATACTAAGGACGGCACAAATATCCATGCCCGAGGGGGGATTCGAACCCCCGACCGTAGTGGCCGTGCAGACCGTGACTGGAGCGCCTCAGGCTTCTCGGCCACCGCGGCCGGCCGGCGAACTACACGCGACCGCAGCGCGCTCCAGCGACAGTTGTCGGCGGTATCAGTTGCTGGAAACACACTGTTTACCAAATCAAAAGAGTGGAATTCCTGCTTCACGTCTATTAAATCGCTTATTCAGCGCTTGTGCATATGTTCGCTATGTTCTGTGATATAGGCCTACATAAGTACCAACAAAATATCTATGAACATAATACATAAAAGTTGCATGTTATCTCAATAAGTGCAGTGAATTATAAAAGTATCATGATAAATTGCGCAATATCAAATTTGGAAAGGCCTTCACATGAGTCAAACATTATTGAAACATTCTCGCTTTTTAGTGAAACTTAAAGGTCATTCTTCCACAGTCAATTTTACTATTCAGTGAAACAATGTTAAGAACGTGTAAAATACAAAACGTGAAACAAGAAAGTGCTAATTTTACTGTAAGTAAGGTACAAACTGTACTGTTCACACACACACACACACACACACACACACACACACACACACACTCAAATTCCAACAAACTCACTCCTCAGAGATTGCGTTTACTTAGCATCGAATATTATGGAGTACTTCAATGAAATTTATGGGAAAGTCTTTGTCTATCAGAAAACTTAAAAATAGATCGCTGACAAGGAGACTTGAACCAGCGGCATTAGACATCCTCCATGTCATAGACCCGAACTTAGCTGCCTCTGCCTACTCTACAGCCACTAAACTTTCGGAATAACATCCACGAAGGTATTAGACGTGGTGTATTTACTACAGATAGATATGTCGGTGCTGACATGTAATTACAACAAACGATTTAAAGAACAATTGGTGTTAAAAGATGTTCAGCCCGCCTTGCCTTGAGGCGGCCGATTGTTGTAATACGGAATTTTTTTTACCTCATATAAGACGTTTCCAGTCATTTATTCCAACAAATAGTACCTCTAATGACCGGTTTTCAAGAGAATCTTAATTTACTCAGTTACTTTTACTTGCTTTGAAATGTCATACATTCATAAGACCTAAGTTATAAACATAAAACCCATGAAATACGACGGCAATCTCTCTACCGATTTAGATTAGATTAATACTTGTTCCATAGATCATATATACGACATTCCGTAATGATGTGGAACGTGTCAGTTTAGTAAATGTTGTCTACACTTGACAATCAATATTTTAAGGATGTTTTATTACATTTTTTGTTTTTATTTTATTTTATTTATTTATTTTTTAAGTTTTATCTAATAATTCATCTACATTGTAGAAGGAGTTGCCACTCAGAAATTTCATTAATTCCTTTTTAAATACTAGTTGCCTATCTGTCAGACTTTTGATGCTACTTGGTAAGTGACCAAAGACTTTTGTGGCAGCATAATTCACCCCTTTCTGGGCCAAAGTTAGATTTAACCTTGAATAGTGAATATCATAATTTCTTCTAGTGTAGGAGCTATGCACACTGCTATTACTTTTGAATTGGGGGATTTTTAATAACAAATTTCATGAGTGAATATTGTGAAGCTACAGTGAAGATCCGTAGATCTCTAAATAAATGTCTGCAGGATGCTCTTGGGTGGGCTCCAGCAATTATTCTGATTACACGCTTTTGTGCAATTAATACTTTTTTACTCAATGTTGAATTGCCCCAGAATATGACCCCATATGAAAGCAATGAATGAAAATAGGCGTAGTAAGCTAATTTACTGAGATGTATATCACCAAATTTTGCAATGACTCTGATAGCATAAGTAGCTGAACTCATACGTTTCAGGAGATCTTCAATATGTTTCTTCCAATTCAGTCCCTCGTCAATGCAAACACCTAAAAATTTTGAATATTCTACCTTAGCTAAAGATTTATGTTCAAAGTGTAAATTTATTAATGGTGTCATGCCATTTACTGTATGGAACTGTAGGTATTGTGTTTTATCAAAATTTAATGCTAGTCCATTTGTAGAGAACCACTTAATAAGAGCTGCCTCCTTCCCTGGATAGCCGCGTGGTGTTACGTCGGTGACGCTCTCCCTCCTTATTGGTGATCGTTCAGACGCACGTTGAGAATATCTGGCATGCTTGATACACGTTGGGAAAGCCTCGCCACGTTGGCCATACTCGTTCAGATACAAGCTACGTGTGCCGACGGAAACTCCAGGTGGCAGACGCTGCAAGAGAAACGTTCTGTATCGCGGTACAGGTTTGTGACAGTTCCGAGAGCATACGTTTCATGAAGAGTCAAAATGTTCAAATGTTTGTTACGCTTATGGGACTTAAGTACGGGGTCATCAGTACCTAAACTTACAAACTACTTATGAACTACCTACAACTAAGGACGGCACAAATATCCATGCCCGAGGGGGGATTCGAACCCCCCCGACCGTAGTGGCCGTGCAGACCGTGACTGAAGCGCCTCAGTCCCCTCGGCCACCGCGGCCGGCCATGAAGAGTCGACCATTATATTGCTTACTTCCATTTACATCTTGCGAAGCGACACTAGGATAACAATTCAGAGATCAGGGCACGCAAGGAGGCATATAGGCAACCATTTTTCCGCAAAGGATTAGGAAAATGTGACAATGGTACGCAAAGTACCCTCCGCCACTCAGCGTGAAGTGGCTTGCTGAGTATGACGTAGACGTGGATATCGTGTAGCAGGGCCGTGCACGCAGCAGACAGTGTGGGGAACGGGGCAACGGGCCTCAGCAAGGCGAGGGGAACGGTTCGGCGGCCGACTCGGTCAAGGGTAGGCGCTAGGCGGCAGGCGGCCCTATTCTACCTGTCTGAGGCAGGCAGTGAGTCAGCAGTGCACGTCCGCTCCCAACCACTGCAGACGGCCACTCACCTGTAACACACCTAAAGGCCCTTCTCTTTACCTCTCCGATAGTGCTAGTTTTTGCCTTTATTGTACATTCAAAACCAAACAATACTTTTGGTACGCTGTCAGCAGCGACATACGCTGGTCTTCAGCCAAGTACTACACTCCTGACTATTAAAATTGCTACACCACGAAGATGACGTGCTACAGACGCAAAATTTAACCGACAGGAAGACGATGCAAATGATTAGCTTGCCAGAGCATTCACACAAGGTTGGCGCCGGTGGCGACGCCTACAACGTGCTGACATGAGGAAGTTTCCAATCGATTTCTCATACACAAACTGCAGTTGACCGGCGTTGCTTGGTAAAACGTTGTTGTGATGCCTCGTGTAAGGAGGAGAAATGCGTACCATCACGGTTCCGACTTTGATAAATGTCGGATTGTAGCCTATCGCGATTGCGGTTTATCGTATCGCGACATTGCTGGTCGCGTTGGTCGCGATCCAGTGACTGTTAGCAGAATATGGAATCGGTGGGTTCAGGAGGGCAATACGGGACGCCGTGCTGGATCCCAACCGCTTCGTATCACTAGCAGTCGAGTTGACAGGTATCTTATCTGCATGGCTGCAACGGATCTGCAACCACGTCTCGTTCGCTGAGTCAACGGATGGGTACGTTTCCAAGACAATAACCATCTGCCTAACAGTTCGACGACGTTTGCAGCAGCATGGACTATCAGCTCTGAGACTGTGGCTGCTGTTACCCTTGACGCTGCATCACAGACAGGAGCGCCTGCGATGGTGTACACAGCGACGTACCTGGGTGCACTAATGGCAAAACGTCACTTTTTTCGGATGAATCTAGGTTCTTTTTACATCATCATGACGGTCGCATGCGTGTTTGGCAACGTCGCGGTAAACGCACATTGGAAGCGTGTATTCGCCATCGCCATACCGGCGTATCAACCGGCGCGATGGTATGGGGTGCCATTTGTTACACGCCTCGGTCACCTTTTGTTCGCATCGACGGTAATTTGAACAGTGGCTGTTACATTTCAGATGTGTTACGACCCTTGGCTCTACCCTTCATTCGATCCCTGCGAAACCCTACATTTCAGCAGGATATGCACGACCGCATGTTGCAGGTCCTGTACGGGCCTTTCTGGATACGGAAAATGTTCGACTGCTGCCCTGGCCAGCACATTCTCCAGATTTCTCACCAACTGAAAAGTCTGGTCGATGGTGGCTGAGCAACTGACTCATCACAATACGTCATACACTACTGTTGATGAACTGTGGTATCGTGTTGAAGCTGCATGGGCATCAGTACCTGTACACGCCATCCAAGCTCTGTCTGACTCAGTGCCCAAGCGTATCAAGGCCGTTATTACGGGCAGAGGTGGTTGTTCTGAGTACTGATTTCTCAGGATCTATGAAGACAAATTGCGTGAAAATGTAATCACATGTCAGTTCTAGTATAATATATTTGTCCAATGAATACCAGTTTATCTGCATTTCTTCTTGGTGTAGCAATTTTAATGACCAGTAGTGTAAATCATAATGGATATGAAGTTTAAAACATTGACAACTGAGGTAAAATATCGAGATTTGAAAACTGGATGAGCAGACGATTCGGAGAAACATCATAACACAGATGATGAATCCACCTAGTACGAGGTTAAAACGGTGCCACGGTAGCGTAAAAACACATATTGAAGGACAGTACACTTGACACAACGAGACAGTTGGAGAGGCTGATTAAAGTACAGAAGCGACATTTGTTGTTTAGACGGCGAACACACTTTTAAGACACACGATACACTGGACACGGGAGCACTGGACGACGTAGAGATTAAAATCGACGGCACTGTGGACCCCGCAGGGAAGGGGAGAGTGAAGCGTGGCAGGAGGGGGGAGGGAGGAGGCTGATGGCGCTGACATTCGCTTTCCATTTATAACGTTCCTTTCTTGTTGCTCACACGACGATGGGCCGCTTCTATCGCAGTCAATAAGTGTGGAAAGAAGCTACGTTGTGGAGGGTGGGCTGGGCTAAATAGGCTGTATCAAAAGCGATGGCGCAAACTTACACTTCTGAAAGCACACGATAGTAGAAGCAATAATGTCCCTGCGAACGAGCCGTTTGCGAGATAATTACCAATGTGTGGTTCCAAGCCGCCACTGGCGTCATTGTAAACACCGACCTAGTTAATACAAATTAAATTGAAATTTAGACTTTACTATTGAGATTTACGTCGCATTTAGTTCATGTTTCACGTATGGTTTACCTGTTAAAGGAGGTGTTCGAATTTTCTTCCTTGTATCTGGATGCAATACTGTGGTCGTCTCTGCAATGAATTTGGAAAATCGCTGGATATTTTGGAGAGTTCTAAACTGTTGAGAATTCCGAATCGAATATTTTTGCATTGATGTTAAACTATATTAATATCTTCCGCTAGAAGCAAGATTCAAACCTATGGTTTCTATTTTTCGTGACCAGTAGTGTTAACGCTTTTTCTTTTTGATTTTTAACATATAATTTACCGAAGTACGTCCCCTCCTAATTTTTCCGTCAGCGGGATACGACCACGCAAAGAAATAGTTCTCGTGGGCCCGTCTGGTAAGCCATGAACATATATTTCATTAATGAACGCGAAATAAGCACACGTCGAGTGGTTACAGCAGTGTAGCCGCGCGGGAATAGGCTACCAATTCTAGGCTTGTCAGGAAGAACCTGCTCTCGCCGGAGGTTCTAGTCCTCCCTCGGTCATAGGTGTGTGTGTGTGTGTTGTGTTCTTAGGTTAGCTTGAGTTGTTTATAATCCTAGGGACAGATCACCACAGCCGGCCGCGGTGGCCGAGGAGCCTGAGGCCCTTCAGTCATGGTCTGCACGGCCACTACGGTCGGGGGTTCGAATCCCCCCTCGGCATGGATATTTGTGCCGTCCTAGTTCGTAAGTAGTTCATAAGTAGTTTGTAAGTTTAGGGACTGATGACGTATTTAAGTCCCATGAACTTTACAAACATTTGAACATTTTTGATCACAGTAGTTGGATACCATAGCTTTACAAACATTTTGAACAGCAGTGTAGCAGCTATTGAACATTCAGAAACGAGAAGCACGTGACAGCGAGCAGTTAATATTTCACAGTGATACATCCAACACGAGCGAATCGTACGACACAGTTAATAAGCGAATGATACGTAAAATGAATGCACGCGGCGGATAACAGTGGGATTATGCAGATAGCTTTAGTTAAGCAGCTCGCGCCCGGCTATCTCTGGCCCAGCTTCACAAATCAACACAGCGTGCTGTTGATGTATGACGCGAGAAACGGGAATACATTTATAATAGCATCGCTAATTACGTGAGATCACACAATAATCCTTTACTTGAAACAGCAGCCAACAGGCTGAAAACATAATACAGGGTTTTCCCCCCTTTATCCTTTTTAGCAAATTTCCCTGAATATGGATAATGGAGATATGATAAATGTTCCAATCTCCTACGATACAAAATTCGGTTTTTGGAATGCCGTCAGCCCTAAATGTTATAAGTAGTCTATGACGGCTTACAGGGGAAACAAAAATAGCTCTTCAATATTTCGCGCAATTATTGACCGAATTGAAAAGAAAATGTTACCACAATGCACTCATTTAGAGGGGAAAATCTTATGCTAAGTGTAACACAATAGGACAAGTATTACGAACAGGAACTTTGTCTACAAAGTGATGGTGCTCAAATATTTCGTCTTGTATGGATTACTCTAAAATGATTGCACTTAGCAACTTCCAACAAACAACTCACACAATTTCAAACCTTCATGAATCTTTTTTTCCCTGACTATCTCCACAAAGTGACAAGGAAAAAGTTTATCGTATACTAAATCTTTTGTGTACATTAGATGGAACTTCAACATTTGCCGTAACAATTTCGAAGTGCAGTATCATGCAACATTTTGTAGTATCATTTCTCCTTGTGGCCGAATTACATAATGGAATATACGAGCACCCATCCGTTGTAGAAAACGGGTGATACATCGAAGTTTTGGTTGGTGCTAGTGGTATGCACGGATAGGATAATACTGAGGGTGACTGCAAGCATAAAGTGGGCCATCCGGGTTCGAATCCTGGTCCGTCTCAAATTTCCACAGGTCACCAATAAACTGTACAGCTGATGCTGATCATACAACTGGGAATACAGTTCTTGTACGTTTTAATTTATTACTCTGCTGGTGATCGAAAATGCAACACCAACAAGGACCGGATATATCACGGCCAAATTTATTTGGTAGGTAAGACGTTGAATGATCCCATGGTTGAGAATACAGTCCCGTGTGAAATGAGGTAGATTTTTAGATCAGTACTTAGTGTTGGTCGCCAGTGCCGGCTGCTACACGAGATCAGCTTCCGCAATGGGCGCTGCGTGGACTACCATACCCAAGGAGGTTAAAATATGAGGAGACGGCGCATCTATGAAAAGCTTAGCTGTCGACTGAAGGCAGTCAGACATCTTGCGGAGCCAAGGAAATATGTTTCAGAATAATTCACTGTGTGGTTCTTGCCCTGTTAACTTTCAAACACGTAAATGACTGTCATTTCTGAGTACATAGTTGATATATCTGTATGGACAAATACAGAGCCGGCCGCGGTGGCCGAGGTGACTGAGGCGCTCCAGTTACGGTCAGCACGGCCACTACGGTCGGGGGTTCGAATCCCCCCTCGGGCATGGATATTTGTGCCGTCCTAGTTCGTAAGTAGTTCATAAGTAGTTTGTAAGTTTAGGGACTGATGACCCCGTAGTTAAGTCCCATAAGCTATACAAACATTTGAACAAATACAGACCTTTCATATAGCTTAACTGAGACTTATTAATGCAAAATCTCATTCGGTAAGTATGACTTACGTATCGGAATAATACCAAATGCTACAAGAATTGCAACTGCCAGCTGTAGTAGTTCACTACAAATGCAAAACAAGGTTTTTTCAATAACAACAGAACCAAGTTTCGTAAGATCAGTACTAAAAGAGTCAATTTTTATTTGGAATATATACGAAAATTCTGTCTACGGGTTCCACGTCATTAAATATTCAAACTAAAATTCTGTACCACCAGGTCTTTGAAATTTCAAGGGAACCTTTATGTCGTAAAACTGAAAATTAGAACTCATTGACAGATAAACACTAAAAGAATTAGGAAGTATTAATTTAGCAACAAAATTTTTCTCTATAAAATAGCATGTGACTTTCTTATTCTGCTTGCACATCCATGGGTATTTTTCTTTTCGGCTAAAGTGCCACTTTCAAATCAGAATGCAACACTCGTCACCACAAATGTTACGGGCTACGTAATATGGCGACAATGGCTTCACTTGTGTGGCGTTAATGGCATCTCCCCGTTATTCTAAGCTCCTTCACCACACCGTAACAATACACACAGAGCTTATTTGATTCAATGGAGAGGCGTGTAGCTGCATTTACGGCCAGAAATAGTGGTAATAATATTCCTCTCTTCACATGGGGTTGTATATTCAATGATATGATCTTTGTACATCGTGGTATCTCCCAAGTAAATTTGGCTGCGGTGTCTCCGGCTCTTTTGGGTGTTCGATCAGCATGGCCAACAATTAACATAACCGCCCTCGAGCTGGGTGGCTGTGTGTGTGTGTGTGTGTGAGAGAGAGAGAGAGAGAGAGAGAGAGAGAGAGAGAGAGAGAGAGAGAGAGAGGAATGGGTCGCGAGCCACGCAATTCTAGAATATACTCATGAGTATATAAAACGCACTTGGCTCTTACTTTCAAAACATATCTTCGAACAATTACACAGAAAAAGACGCAGTAATCATCTCGCTAGAGGTCAAACATTGGCAAGACTTTTTTTCCCATCTTCTTCTTTATTGTAATTTCAACGCTGACGATACATCAACAGGTTCGCAGCAGTCAACAGTATTTACAATGAATATGCTGACAGTGAAAACAATGTAATGGAGATAAAAACAGCCGAATCCGTTAAAATGACATGGTGAATATGGGGACTGTACAAAAAGCAAACGACGATAAAAGTACATGTTGGATTTAAAATAGTGCCAAGGTGGCTAAAAACACACTGGAGAAACAAGACGTAAAACAATAACACTGGCGACACTGGTTCGGTCGGCAGTGGGCACAACTTGTTAAAACACACAACGTGCACGCACAGTACAAAACACTTAACAGACGTTTCACTAGTTAAAAAATCTTGTACTGAAGGCCCGCAGGAGCGAAGAAGGGAGGGGATGGGAAGCGCGGGGGAGGGTAGAGGAAGAGAAAGAGGTGCACAAGGAGTCTGGGGAGAGGGAGGAAGTGGTAAGCCAAGCGGAGGGAGGGAAAAGAAGGGGGTAAGGAGGAGCGGACGTTGGATCTATGGGAAAGGGGAGTGTGAAGGATTAGGGGTAATAGGACGGGTAGGTATCGAGACTGAGGGAGGTGCGAAAGCTACACTGGGAGAGGATGTGGAGAGTGTGAAGGTGAAGGGAGGGAGGGATGGATGCAATGGTGAAGACGCGGCAGAGGCCCGGGATGGGTGAGGATGGGGTAGACCAGCGGGTTGCGGGAATCTATTTTGGTTGGTGTAAGGGATCCGTATGTGTTCCAAGATTTGCAGGAGCTGAGGGAATGGGACGAGATCGTAAAGGATCCGCGTGGAGGAAGGGAATCGGATGCGGTAAGCGAGGCGGAGGGCGTGGCGTTGTAGGACTTGGAGGGTTTTGTAATAGATGGGGGAAGCGGAAATCCACGCTGGTTAGGATGGGGCGCATGACGGAGCGATAGGTGTAGAAGATAGTGGAGGGAATGAGTCCCCACATCCGGCCGAAAAGGAGTTTCAGTAGGTTAAGGCGAGATAGGGCTTTTTGCCGGACTGTGGAGTCCAGGAGAGGGATCGATCGACGGTGAGGCCAAGGTATTTGAGGGTGGGGGTGTGATGGATGGAACGGTCATGGAGGGTGAGGTAAAAATCATTGAGGCGGAAGGACCGGGTGGTTCGAAGTATGATGGTTGCCAGGGATTTATCAGGGTTGACGGAAAGGAGCTACCGGTTATGGAGAATTCGGTGAGAGGGGGGTGAGGGATGGGGCGAGGGCGAGGAAGGCGATTACTTCAGCATATTGTAGGGGGTGGACGGGAGTCTGGGGTTAAGGCATGTCGTTAGAGTAGATGAGGTATAGGAAGGGGGAAAGGACGGAAATTGGAGTTGCAGACAGTGGCATAGGAGGGGCGATGGGTGAGGAAGAAAGCAATGAGGCAGACATAATTAATTGGAATGGCGTAGGTCTGCAGTTTGAAAAGGAGATGGGAATGCCGCAGAAGGTCGCAGGCTTTCTCTATGTCAAGAGAGACAAAGATGGCGGAGCGACGGGAGTTAAGCTGGATAGAGAGGTGGAGGATGAGGGGAAGGAGCTGGCCATCGGCGGAGAAGGAAGTTCGGAAGCCACAGTGGGAGAGAGGGAGCAGCTGGTGCTGGCGGAGATGTTGGCGATTGCGGCGGGAGAGGATGGAGGTGAGGCTGATAGGGCGGTAGGGTGAGGTCTGGGGCGGTGGTTTATCCGTTTGGGAAACATGAGACCACGGGAGGTCTTCCTCAGGTCGGGGAGGAAGCCGGTGAATAGGATGGCATTGTGAAGGGAGGCGATGGAGGTGTGGAAGGAGAGGGTCACGGCCCGAAGGTGCATGTAAGTTAAGCGCTCGTGACCGAGAGTGGTGTTGCGTTTCGTACGTAGTGTTAATTGAATGTCAATGGCAGTGATAAGTGTGTTGAGTACTGAAAACCGGGAGCGAGCATGGAGGGGGGCAACGGTATCGGTACGCTCACGGACGTCAGTTGGCAAGCTTTGCTCTTGGGAATACATCATATCTTAAGACATGCTGTATCAAGTCAGACAACAATAGCGATAGGTGGCTTGTTACCTCAGTTCTGTTTCCTTGCTTGTTATCAGCCACAAAGAGTTCTTTAAGTATTCAACGGTACGTGGTCAGAGGTTTAAGGAATCAAGCAAGCAGTCATTTACTAATTGTGGCCGTCTGTAGTATGGCAGCCACGTAGCGCTGGCGTATGAATCTCGGGAGCGCCCTCTACGAACCAGCCGGCAGTCAGGGACGCTACAGATTGCCAAAGTCAGGCCGCCTCATTGCGTTCAATTAAGCGCAACCCTGACCTGGGACCTCGTCGTGCCAATCGTAACTACTCTGATTACACAACGTGTCCCCTAGCTGTTACATACTCCGGTCACACAAAGGAAACTGGCCGATTTGTGTACAAAAAGAACGAAAGTAACAGCCACTTCCCCCAGAGTAACGAAACTACTGAAATCAGTATCCCATCCGCATCGTCATTGTTTGTAGCCGCGTCCACAACCGTAGAATAATGTGAAATACTGATAATAAATAGTGATTCACACAGAAAACCTAAACCTGGTGGCCGCACTGTGGAGTAATTCCCCCGAAATACTGGTCCAAAAGAGAAACACTGAACGTTGCCCAACAACTGTAGAAAATTCGTTGTATAACAACCGAGTAACTGGCGGGTCGATGACTAAATTTTCAAAACCCTGACACATATCCTAGTGTCGTCTGAAGAACGGATCTCTCTGCCAGACGACGCGTTTGTTGATTGCGTTGTCACTTTAATTATATATGAATTTACTGAATGATGAATCGAAAAAAATAGATATTTGAACTGACAACGCAATCAAGAAATGCGTCGTCTGGCAGAGAGAACCGTTCTTCAGACGACACTAGGAGCTGCTAGAAGTATGTCAGGGTGTTGAAAATTTAGTCCTCGACCCGCCAGTTAGTTGTTACACAATGCATTTTCTACAATTGGAGGTTACGTTCATACATTTTTACACGTCAAATTACACGCCTTGACACAAGTTCCACCATGGAATCAAGCCTGATACCATGAAATTGTCTTATTTTTCAAATACTTTCATGCGTGTTTATATTAAAGATGGACTTCTTATTGAACATCTAATCTGTATAACTGATAATATTGAAAACATTATTTACTATCTTTAAAGCTGTAAACGAGATCCTTTTTTTATTATTTTTTTATTAGATATAGTGAATGAAGGGTATGTTACCGTAATCAAAACAAACATAAAGCATGGTTTAAAAAATACTTAGTGGAGGGAAATAAAAATTCTGTTATGGTCGATTTACGGAATACATTTCACTATGGAGCTTTGTGAAAAATCCATCAATTTCTTGGACCTAAACATAGATAATACCACAAACACGCAAAATTTTGAAAATTTACAGAAATCCCACAACAACTGACACTGTAATACAATCATGTTCACAACATCCAACAGCACACAAACATGCTGCCTTCCACTCCATGGTACATCGCCTTACAACCATACCACTAGCAAAACAAGATTTTCAAACAGAATTAAATGCTATTAAATATATTCTATCTAACAATGGCTATAGCCCTCAACTAACATAACATTTTACAAAGAAAACAAAGACGAAAAGTCCTACCCCTCCTCTATTCCCCCACTTCAGAAATAGCCATCACTAAGACCAACTGGTGTACTATACCATATTCAGGAAAACTACCTACCAAAATAGCCAGAATTCTCAAATTCTGTAAATACATAACTTCATTTTATGTAAGAAGCACAGTAGCTCACATCTTATTCAACAGCAAAGGCACAAGGGATGCATTAAATAACAGTGGGGTTTATAAAATCACATGCAATGACTGCAGCAAACTGTATATAGGTCAAACAGGCAGGGCAATTGGCATTTGACTGAACACGAACGTAGCTGGAGATTACAGAAGGCAGACTGCACCTTTGCTGATCACGTTCTGAAAGAACACAGCTACCAGGTCCACACAGAAGTGCTTCACATAGCCAACAAAGGCAGGAAACTAAGCTTGTTAGAAGCACTGGAAATAAACATTTAGCCAAAAATCCCCAGCTAGTGCTAAAAGACCAAGTACAGTTGAGCACATCCCCACTGTTAAGCTTGAAATAATGTAATCAAAACAGCTACCTACCACAGACCATCACATATAGAATCCCCATTCCTACCGTGTTTACTTTTAGACTAAGATCAAACAATACATAATAAACTGTACAGAGATATGAAATGTAATTTAAATAAGTGAACCTTGTCAGATGCTGTCAAATAAGAGAATTGTAAACACACTGTCGAAAACGTATTTAATGTACAACTTAAGTGACGATCTTAACATATGCTACAATCTTAATAATGTTAACATAGTATTTAATTCAGTAATATTTGGTATGTAATGTGTTCCAGCTTGTTCACTTGCAAATTACACTGTGAAAATGTTAAGGAGGCCACTGATTACGTAAACATAAGTCTACGTGGCAACAGATGATTTTTTTTTTTTAAATTCCAACTAATGTCGAATGCAAAGACCGTGTATTCTGTGTGTTGTATCTTTGTTTACCGTTTTTGAGAACCTAAGCAATAGCGTCTTTAGGTCTGTTTGAGTGGCGAGAAATTTACCAGTCGCCACTGTTTCTGATTACCTCTACTGCGCATGCGCGGCCTCCGCCAATTGCAACTGCGAACGCCAACTCTAACGCTTTTTTCTCGTTCAAATGTTTGTATAGCTTATGGGACTTAACTACGGGGTTATCAGTCCCTAAACTTACAAACAACTTATGAACTAACTAATACTAAGGACGGCACAAATATCCATGCCCGAGGGGGGGGATTCAAACCCCCGACCGTAGTGGCCGTGCAGACCGTGACTGGAGCGCCTCAGTCCCCTCGGCCACCGCGGCCGGCTTTTTTTCTCGTGTTTCGTGGTGTGGCCACCTTGGCGCTAGTTGACTCATTTGCTCTCTCAGCTAAGTAGATGAAAGGTTTATGATTTAAAATAATGAAACAACAACAGCAACCGTTTATTATTCTGAGCACTATACCTTTTCAGACTTCACTGGATCGTTAAATACAAATATTTATGTGACGTTTACATGTGGCATTCTGCTGATTTTGATTCGTGCTGTTCGTGTTTCAGAGGTTATAAGGCACCACACCACTGAAAATTCCATATGGTGGTATTTGTGTGTGTGTGTGTGTGTGTGTGTGTGTGTGTGTGGCAGTACTTTATAACCTAAAGTCGATTACAATGCGGGGGAGGCAGTTAAATCACAGAAATAGCGTACGTAAATGTTTGATGTTCATCTCGAGAATTACTCAATACGTGTCATGTAAAGCATAAAAACATGCATAACTCTTTCAGTGTTTCATTAATCAAGTAATGGGTATCTGAAATCATCAATTATACTGAATAAAATTGTCAAATTGTTAAACTCCAGATACCAGATTCACCATTAACATACTATTTTACTTTACTTTTCTTTCTAAAAATGAAAGGAATTGGACAAATTTAATTTGTGGCTTATGTATTGTCATAGATTTCGCCGTCGATTGGTACTAGTTACCTGTTATTTAATGTCAATGTTGATAAACTAAAATTTTGTTCATGACCAAATGTAACCAATGCTGTAAATTGACTAATTCCAAGAAAGGTTACGAATTCGAACTCAAGTTGATAGGAAGAGTCTGAAATGTGTCCAGTGCGCAAACACAAAACTGGTGCTAGAGCTATTACATATAGAAACAAAGTTGCTTTTTTTTTTTTTTTTTTTTTTTTTTTGCGGTAGAAGCAACGAATATGAAAACTATTTGTATTTAAAAAGAAACAGTGGTCAGTTGTTGCTTTCAAAATGGCATAGGTCAATCACCAATAGTGACCCACAATTGTTGATTTTTATGTAATCCGATGCTTGTATGGAAGAAACATTTAATTTTTCAAGTGAGAACCTACATTCAATATCGCTAGATTTATGTAAATGTCAGATATCGGCAGAAAAATCCCCATAGGAAATGAAATGATACTATAATGTATTAAATTTTTACGAGACTGCTATTTATCGTCCGTTTAAAAGAATAACCTTAATTTCGCACTTCCTTTCTTGATGATTATGATGATATTTTTATTGGCTTTTTGCAACTTCCTTTTTCGAGGAAGAGGAATGAGCTGCAGACAAAACACTTTGCACATGTCCTGGTTTATCTATTTGGTGCAAGGTTATTAAACGCTTTGGAGTCGGTCAGAAGAATTTCCTCTTACCGTCACAAACGATTGCAACTCCTTTCGCACCGCAACTCTAACGCCTCAATGGCAGTCATATTTAGTTTGAAACGGTGGCGAGCGCAACTCGAACGCTTTAGCGCGGTTGCAACCGCAACTCGAACGAAGCTTTTGTCGACGCCTGTCAACAGTTTACCTGGTGATGGCCTAATAAGCCGAAAACTAGTTTGTAAATAAAAAAAAATAGTAGGACAGAAACAGTTTGTTTTCGATCATTAAATATGGAAGCGTTGTACCAAGAAGTGAAGGAAGACTCCATTTATAAGATATATTTTTTTCGCATTATCGAGCCAGCCACACGACTTTGTGAGTTGGTGTGTGGGGCAGGTGGTCTGCAGGAGGGAAACATACGTGTCGGGCTCGGCAGCAATTTGCCGAGATACCTGCGCGGCGCGGCCACAGCGGTCTCGGTGCACGTATCGCGGATCTGCGCCATTAGAACATTACGCCGGGCTGACAGTATCTGCGCAGGCGGTCGCTTACGGCCTTATACAACAGCCCAAGTATACGCCGCTGCTGCTGCGGGAAGGCAAATGACTGCGGCCGCTCGAGGTTGGCAGCCCTGAGTGCAGGCAGGTGGTGTCCACCCGTGCAGGTGCTGCGCCGGCATAACACGGCAGAGGTGGGAGCACACCACAACAAAGCTGTTTCTCCGTACACAAAAAAGGGGTCCATTACGTCGAGACGTGCTAGAACTAAACGAAAAGAAAAGTCCAATAAACATGGGTCCGGAAACGATGGAAGGAAGATTAGTGTTTAATGTCCCGTTGACAGCGTTTGGCCTTCATATTGGTTCTAAGAATACTAACCAATAAGAATTGGGCAATACTTAGAAACGTAAAAGGTTTGTAGCTCGTTTGTCTCTGTTCATAGGGGTGAGTTTTGTACGTCAGCTTCTATGCCGTAAACAGCTACCCAAACTGTTTGAAGAAGAACAGACGTTAATCTATCGTTTAGCCAGCCAATGCACTTTAATACTTTGCACCAATCCACTTACATGTTTGCTCGAAAATTTACTAAAAAAATCGCACTGACGTGTTTTACGGCCCACTTTAGATTTGTAGTTTTATAAGTTTTTGCAAACATTTTGAACCAAAATAATAATCTAAATAATAAAAAAATAATAAGAGTGTCTGATAACCTTTTAAGTAAAAAAGTTCTATGTAGTGGAGGGTTCCAAACCACTGACCTTCAGCGTCACAGTCCAACGCATTGCCCACTACGCTACGGCTAACAGTTAAGAGTTATGTTCTTTAATCTCATACTATTGATGGCCGTTGTTAAATGATGTTAATATGGCATTTGTAGACACTAGACCATCAATTATCGTACGAAGAACGACGTGTTTTTGATAATTCTTCAGTGCGCCATTGCTTTGAAGTGACAACGTGTAAGATACAATAAGAAAGTCATCAAATACGCAACAGAAGATGGCGTATGCCAGAGAGAGTTCTGTGAGGGGGATGTCACGTGACATCTACGAACGGCTGGTTTTTGTTAATTCAATGGAGGGTGTCAAAACTGTTATTTTTGCAAATATCCTCAAACGATATGAGATTTGAAAAAAAAAGGGGGGGGACAAAGTTGTAGAGAATTTTCTCCTCTACAAATTCGGTTATTCAATTTTTGTATCAGATGAATGGTTAAGCCGTTATTTTCATATAAATTTCGAGCTGTCAAAAGGCGATCGCAAAGGCCCACTTTTAGAGTTACTACCGTAACCTAAATTGGGCCAAAAGTCCAATAAACATGGGTCCGGAAACGATGGAAGGAAGATTAGTGTTTAATGTCCCATTGACAGCGTTTGACCTTCATATTGGCTCTAAGAACACTAACCAATAAAATTGAGCAATACTTAACACAGAAACGTACAACGTTTGTAGCTCGTTTGTCTCTGTTCATAGGAGTGAGTTTTGTATGTCAGCTTCTATGCCGTAAACAGCTACCCAAACTGTTTAAAGAAGAACAGACGTTAAGGGGGCCCTCACACGTTCAATACGTATTGACAATAATATTGTCAATAATATATTGTCAAACCTTCAATTCTTTTCAGTGGTCCTCACACCATCAATAATATTGTCATCACTTCCAATTGGAGACGTTATTTTGTGAAGTAAACATGTCCGACCGGCAGAAAGCGTGTGCTTTAATCATCTTAGCGATGGCTGCGAAAGAAAGACAACCGAAAACGACGAAAATCATGAAATGGATTCGTGAGTGGTTAAAGAAAAGGAACGACTTTTCGCATGTGAATCTGCTTACGAAAATCTGAACTACTGACCCAAAAGATTTTTTAAATTATTTTAGAATGAGCCGAGAATGATATGACAAATTACTCACGATGATACGGGACAAAATTGAAAAAAGACAATTATGAGATCCGCGATTCATGCCGATGTCACTTTACAGTTCTTGGCCACAGGAAGGTCACTTGAATGTTTAAAGTTCAGCGCAGTCATGTCTGCTAACACAATTAGTAAAATTGTCATTGCACCTGTGAAGCAATTATGTCTGCTCTGCAAGGATACATACTGGTAATTTAATCTATAAAAAGCAAGACATTTCGCTGTCTCAAGTCCTGCATGCGTTGTACTTCGCGAAATATTTGTTTTCATACAGAACTACTGTATGGTGATAACACAGTGTCTCAGGAAATCTTCCATTTCACGTTTACTACAAACTTGTGTCGTTTCACAAAGGCTACTGTATATAAAATCTGCTGTATACTGCGTGCAACTTTAAGGCTGTGCCAACATTTGAAAGGCGAATATTGTCAAACCGTCAGTATTGGACTTCACACGCTCAATATATATTGACAATACTGAAAATATTTTTGTGGCCATCAATACTTTTCGTCAATATTTTAAGTATTGACAATACGGCAATATGGGCCCTCAGACGGTCAACATATTACCGGTTTGACAATATTATTGAACGTGTGAGGGACCCTCTAATCTATCGTTTAGCCAGCCAATGCACTTTACTGCTTTGCACCAATCCACTCTCATAATGTTTGCTCGAATATTCATTGAAAAATCTTATAAATGGATTCCTCCGTTTCTTCTCGGTAGAACAATTCCATACTTCAGGTTGAAAACAATAAGTTTTTGATCTAAAAAAAATTAGTAGAACACAAATTGTTTTCAACCTGAAATACCGAATAATCGTTAGAGAATTGTTCCAGGACTGTCTACAGGCTGCCTTTTGTATGTTCACGCCTCTATCTGCAGAAAGAAGATTAAAGCGTCAAGCACGTATTTATACATCAAGAGCATCCAGATATGGTATTCGTGTACGGTTTTTGAAATTTGCTTGTAGGCATAACGGTAAACTATTTCATAACTGCAGAGTACGAGATTCAAGAGTGTTTGTGCTCGTGTTTTCAAAATGTTCAAATGTTTGTAAATCTATCGGACCAAACTGCGTGGTCATCAGTCCGAAGCTTACAAACTACTTAAACTAAGGTAAACTAACGAAAGGACAACACACACCCATGCCCGAGGGGGGGATTCGACCCTCCGACGATCCGCAGCAAAGCGCCTCAGACCGCTCGGCTACTCCACCGCAGCTTGTGTTTTTCCTAAACTGTTCGAGTCTGGTGCAATAACTAGCAGTGGAATTTCATCTAACCGTGCAATTAAACACATGGTGGGTGATTCAGAACGTGAACCTTCAACAAGCGCCGCGGCGGATTAGCCGCGCGTGCTGGAGCGCCGTGTTGCGGTGCGCGGGGCCGTCCGCCGTCGGGAGTTCGAATCCCGCCTCGGTCATGGATGTTTGTGTCGTCCTTAGTAGAAGATAATTCATAAGCAGTTTGTAAATTTAGGGACCGATGACCCCGCAGTTAAGTCCCTTGAGCTTTACAAACATTTGCACATTTTTTCAACAAGCACACGCAAAATTTCTAAACTTATCGATGCCAAGGACGCTGCTTTTTAATAAATTATTTATTTCGATAGGCCTTTTTCGGCGTAAATGCCACCACCAAGTGAAGTTGGTAGCTCTTCTTATCCTTGTAAGATCGGTGTGTAATTTCTCACTCCTAACGCCTACTCTTTTCTTTCCACATTCTGGGAGAAGAAAGTATAGAGCCAAAAAACAACAAAAGTCTAATAAACGTGGGCTCCAAACGAATACCTTAAGATCTAGGAACACGATCTTCAATATTGTGAAAACGTCTCTTATGTATTGCTTGTTTTGGTGCATATTACCTCTTCATATAGTATGCAAAGGAAACAGCTTGCAGCAGAAGAGATTTTACAAAATGCGTATCAAAGAATGACATAAATAGGAACCGCGGTGGAGTGGACGAGCGTTCTAAGGCGCCTTGCTGCGGAGAACTCGGTTGCTCGCCGTCGGGGTTTCGAGTTCTCACATAAATACGCGAAAGATAAACACTGTGTAGGAAGGTACACGAAGAAGTGGTGCTCAATTATTAAGTACTGAATTAAGTAGCTAAGAATAGTAAGCGACAACTTGAAAAAATAATTACATGACTACAGTTACAAAAGTAAGCGATTCTCGCCTACTTTTCTTAGCTAGTTAGTACAACACTTAATAATTTCGTATCACTTCTTTCTATACCTCCCTGCACAATATTTATCATCGCCGATTTATGAGATTCTTTGATGCACATCTTGTAAAATCTTTGCAATAGTATTTGTTTAGAGTTATCTTTGTACCTGATGGAGTAACAGCCGAAACTAGTTTGTGTAAAATAACAAATATTGTACAATTTTACACCACTGTCGTATGTTTTGAGTGACAATGCATTCATATGTTTTATATTCGCAGTTCAGTAGTCCCGCGACACTCTCAATCCACTAAATACAGTTGGCTAGGCTGTGGCTGAGAACTTCGTAGCCGAAGCCAAAAATGCATTCGCGTACTGACAAGGAAAGTACATGGGCTCGAACAAACATATCTGTTTGAAAGTTTGCTTACAGGATCTCTACGTACACCTCAATGGGCTGGTGGTGTCGTTTTTAACTCTGCAATGATATTCTAGATAGCACTGTAGATGTAATTGTAGACGCCATACATAATGCAGATATCTTAACTAAAACTTATGTAATAATCGTCGTACATGTTCTGTAGCGAATTGTCATCAAAAGCCGTGATGATAGTTGCAACTTTAACCTTCTTCTCGGAAGACTGTTGGTATTCACTGCTACTGCTTCCATCGCCTCTTCCCGCACTTACCGTAGCACTACCGCTTGCAATGAGTTGTTCGTCATTATCATCCCTGTTATCATCATTATGTGTTCGTGTTACAACAGTATCTAACTTATGCTCATATTCCTGTACCATAACAGATACGAGAAAGCATGCGAATGATTCATCTTCTACACTGATACCATCTTCACGAAGAAGGGTTCATCTCAACCAATCGCAATACATCAGCAGGATTTATTACCAATCGCCGCCCCATCTGACGCTTCACCACACAAATAACGTCACAAAACGTAACTTCGGAGGCACACTGCACCGTCCCTACTGGCGAACCGACAGGTCAAAGTGCAATGCGGCATGGCACACGCAGAGGCCTCTAACGGACGACTGCAGAGTTTTGCAGATGCGGGAGTATCACTAGTGCAATAAGGGACCTTAACATTATCTCTCATACGATTTTGGTGTATGTGTGTTTGTTCGAGCCCAAGTACTTTCCTTGTTAGAAAAAAAAAATTCGCTTTCGGTTTTTCCTACATTTTCCTGCTTTCCAGATGACTTTTCCAAATTTTTATTTGATGCAAACCTTCCTCTTACTTTCAACATGAAATGTACAAAATTTTATCGAAATTGGACGAACGGTAATGATAGCACACTTGAAAAAGCTGTTTTTCCCGATTTTCCTCTTTTCCATATTTTATCATCTTTTAAACCTTCCCTGAACTTGAACGAATATTTCAAGACTAAAATTAGCCAAATCGGTTCAGCCGATCTCGAGTTTTAGCGAGACTAACGAACAGCAGTAGCTGAACCCCCATTGCTTCGCATGCGTAGGCTGGTTGGTCTGCACCAGTTGTTTCTTTTTAATCATGATAAGGAATCCACATTTTAACTTTCGTAGTTATAGCTTGATATTTGAGTTAACAGCATCATATTTTTGAAAATCAATTTTTGCATCTCGTATTTCACCCCCTTATTGGTCGAATTTCCAAAAATACCGAAACACGTGTCTTTTTAATTCGAACCCCGAATTAAAATCCGAAATTTTGTAGTTCTAGCTTCAAAATTGCTTAAATAGCTACGTATTTTCAAAAAACGTTTCATCCCATATTTCACCCCCTTACGGACGGAATATCGAAAAATTGCTTCTTAAACGACGCCTGCGGAGTAAGATCAACACCCTGACAAATTTCAAGTTTCTGTCTTCAGTGGTTTGCGCTGGGCGATGATGAGTCAGTCAGTTAGTCAGTAAATCGGCACACTTCCTTTTATATATTACACCATTGTGTGTGTTTTAGTGACAATGCATCCATATGTTTTCTATTCGCAGTTCAGTAGTCCCGCGACTCCCTCAATCCACTACACACAGTTGACAAGTCTCTGGCTGAGTCCTTCACAGCAGAAGCCACAAATGCATACTCGTACTGAGAGCGCGGTCGCCGTCACGTTTACCTCTGTTTTGCAACCGCGCCGTGACCCGCAATGAACTGTCCGGCACACAGACGGCGCTATTTCCCATTTGCAGAACACAGACGCGGCGAATGAGGCTGCCCGAGCAGGTCGCTGGCTTCTGTGCGAGCGACAGCCAGAGATTGCGCTGTCCGCCGTGTCACGCAAGTGCCGGCGAAACTCCAACCCCCACCCAACCCTCTGGCTTTCTCTGTTCGCTGCAGTACACTTGTTTCGCCGCAATAAATGAAGGGCTTATGAAAGCAGCATTGCTACTAGAGCGAACTACTGACGTCATCTGCAGAGCTCTTGAAAAGGCAACGGCAGCGAATAGCGTTCTGCCAGCGAACAAATGAATCTGCCCCGGAGTGCCTCTATGATTTCAAAACAGAGCGCCGCAGCGCAGGCATTTATTAGTGCAGCATCGAATCACTGCTGTCTGGAAATTGTGCTCTGCAGTTTCGATATGTTGCTCGGATATTTTTCATAGTGCATGCAAAAAGCTTCCGTTAAACAGTATTTCACTCCACTGCGATTGATATCGACACATCGTCATAATCTGGCAGACATTACTGGTACGAACCACGTATCAATGATCCACATACGCATCTCATCCTGTCCAAATTTTCAACTGATGATGCCTTGTGGCATTTATGGAAGGAAGGAATCTTAGGGTTTAACGTCCCGTCGACAGCATGGTCATTAGACACGGAGCTTACGCTCGGATTTTCGAGGAAGGATGGGGGAGGAAATCGGTCGTACCCTTTGAAAGGAATCATCCCGGCATTTGCCTGCAGGGATTTAGGGAAATCACGGTAAAGCTAAATGTGGATGGCCTGAGGTGGAATTGAACCACCATCCTCCCGAATGCGAGCCGAGTGTCTTACCATTGCGCCACCTCGCTCAGTCTTCTGGCATTTATGACCGTTAGACCCCAACTGCGGTCGTGTTCAGCTTACCTGGTGCCAGTCTTTTTAGTTGACGCTACTTGCACGTCACTGATGATGAAATGATGATGACGACAACACCCAGGCCCCGAGTGGAGAAAATCTCCGACAAGACCGGGAATCGAACACGGCCCCCTGAGTGGTCTCCTGATACACCGCTTTTCATTGCGACGCTCATTACAGAAAGACCGAAAGTTACCTGTAGAAATGGCATATAAAAACAAAATTGCAATCAAAGACAAAAATTTCAAAAAAATATATATGATAACTAATGCAGTATATACTTGAAGAGCACAAACCGTTTTATCAGGAATCATAGAATGTAGGCTTTCACGGCCGCAGTCTTCATTAATTAAAACTTCCAGGCCAAGTTGCCGTGGTCTATCAATAAAAATTCTTACTCCAGACGTTTCGTTGCCTACTGCGGGCAACATCTTCAAGGGTGAGTCGACGACTGCCTACTAGGCGCTGGGGGTCCTGCTTACACAGGGGGCATAGATGGTGCCACCACTTGTCACGTGCTGCCGACTATGTAGCTATCTTTGACCAACGTCATCTCTCTCGATTACGGGTAATCGACTGTTATATCTTTGGTTCAAAGTTGACCGCCAAATCTTATCTAATTTCAAACCTCCTTCTTTCCTGTTAAAATTGTGGTGTTTCTATATTTCTATTTTATCTGGCGTTGGCTGAGTGACCTTCTATGGACACTTCTGAAGATGATTCATAATAAACGTTTGGTGTAACATAACCTCTATGCAGTTTTAATCCTTCATTCTCGTGTTAGGTGTCCGCCTCCGTAGCTCTCTGGCAGCGTCGCTGACAACACTGTGGGTTGTGTGTTTGTTCTCACCATTACTTGTATCATCACCGACAGCAATTCGCGGCCGAACCCCTCTGTGGATATCTCGGCCACGAAAAGCCATACGACCACTTCATTTCTTCCAGAGTGAAACTTCTATTGTCAGCGGATTGTGCCGGGATAGCTCAGACGGTAGAACGCTTGCACGCAAAAGGCAAAGGTCCCAGGTTCGACTCCCGGTTCCAGCACACAATTTGAATCTGCCAGGAAATTTCATATCAGCGCACACTTCCCTGCAGAGTGAAAGTTTCATTCCAGAAACATCCCTTACGCTGTGTCTTCCAGGAGTGCTATTCCTAAAACGTTCGCAAGAGAACTTCTGTGAAGTTCGGAAAGGAAGCGAGGTATTTGCAGAAGTTGTGAAAACGGACCGTGAAATGTGCCGGGATAGCTTAGACGGTAGAGCGCTTGCCCGTGAAAGGCAAACGTCCCAGGTTCGCATCCCGGTTCGCGCACAGTTTTCATCTGTCAGGAAGTATCACCTCATTTCTTGTTAGGTGAAATAAGAAATTTAAGTCTTAATTTTGTATAGTCTATGGAACTTAACTACGGGGTCATCAGTCCCTAAACTTACAAACTGCTTATGAACTACTTACGAACTAGGACGGCACAAATATCCATGCCCGAGGGGGGATTCGAACCCCCGACCATAGCGGCCGTGCAGACCGTGACTGGAGCTCCTCAGTCTCCTCGGCCACCGCGGCCGGCAGATGGGATCAAAGCACCCTCTGTCATACACCGTACGAAATGTAGACAGCGGTACCGCGAACCACGAACCACAACCACTTATTGCACACTACGAGTACAGTGACCCCTAGCCATTATTTCTCTTCCTCTGTATTCTCGCAAGGGGGCGGACATACTTTGTGCATCCGCACGGAAATTGCCATTTACATGTTTGGGGCATACACTGTTATAGATATGGTGTCTATTTTTATGGACATATCCGAAAGAACAGACACCATCGGTTGACACACGGCACCAGTACTTCATAAAGAGGCAAAGAAGCAGCTGTCATGGCACGACTGACGTTTGAATTTCTATGTTTTTCCCCTTCTTTCATAACAGCCAACCGAAGGTTAATTCATGAATAGTGCACATATTGCAGTCCAGCGGTTTCCAGACGTTATTCGTCATGGAACCCTTCAGATGACTTTTTCTCCCTGAGGAACCCTGACTCTGTTCTTGATTTTTTACTAATTTTTGTTCTTCTGGCGTTCGCCTACTTCAGTTGCTTGGGCGTTCTGCACGATGTAGTAGATTTCGAAATAAATGAAAAACATTGTTTAAATGTAAATAAATAAATAAATAAAAATTAAAAAAAAAATTGGATAACGTAAGAGCTTTTATTTTGGTACAACAAAGAATGTTTAGAACCACAAAATAAGAACCTGCAAGAAAATGTTGGATATAATCAAACTTTTGTATAGGTACGACAAAATATTAAGACACATTTATTTTGATTCAAGATGATATTCTATGCTGAAGGAATTAGATTAGGTAACGAAACAATAAGGGTGGTAGATGAGTTTTGTTACTTGGGCACTAAAGTAACACACGATGGTTGCAGTACAGAGGATATAAAATGCAGAATGGCAATGGGTAAAAAAGCGTTCTTGAAAAAGAGAAATTTATTAACATCAAATATTAACTTAAGCATAGGAAAGTCCTTTCTGAAGGCATTTGTGTCGAGTGTTGCCTTGTATGGGAGTGAAACAGAGCGGGCAAGAAGAAAATCAAATGTTTGTTAAGCTTATGGGACTTGACTACGGGGTCATCAGTCCCTAAACTTACAAATTACTTACGAACAACCTCATACTAAGGACGGCACGAATATCCATGCCCGAGGGGGGGACTCGAACCCCCGACCGTAGTGGCCGTGCAGGCCGTGACTGGAGCGCCTCAGTCCCCTCGGCCACCGCCGCCGGCCGGACAAGAAGAGACTAGAGGCTTTTGAAATGTGGTGCTACAGAAGAAAGCTACAGATTAGGTGGATGGATCGCGTAACTAATGAAGAGGCCTGAACAGAACTGGGAAGAAAAGGAATTTCTGGCATACCTTGACTAAAAGAAGGGATCGATTGGTGGGACACATTCTTAGACATCAAGGAATCGTGAAATTAGCGTTGGAGGGAAGTGTGTGGAGTAAACAATCGCCGAGAGAGAGCAAGAGATGAATACAGTAAGCAGATTCAAATTGATGTAGGTTACAGGTCTTACGAGGAGATGAAGAGGCTTGCTCAGGATAGAGTGGGGTGGAGAGCTGCATCAAAGAAGTCTCCGGACTGAAAACAACACTACATCTACAACACATCTGATATAATCTCAGAATTCTATGTTGGCACAATAATTGTTGGATTAACATTTAATGTGGTGAATACAATTCTGTCATAGTTGTCATTAAAATACGTAAATTCGGGGCGGCATCCAGTCTACTCCTAAATTAATTTCTTGTGCAAGCATAAGCTGAGAAACCTGATTCGCATAGATAGACGGAAACAGCTGGGAGCAGTAGTTTGATAAGCTTTTCGGCTACTAACGGGCATACGTCTGACAGCCGTGCCGCGAAACTCATTGAGTGGAACACATTCAAATTTCGTTTTTAAAGCAGAGGTATAACCAAATTACAAGGGATCTTCTGCAATGTATATATAAATGTAGGTAATACCGGATCTTAGAATAAAGTTAAGTTTCAATAATGGTAGTCTACAGCCGCATGATATTTAGAAAGAAAATCATCCTCGCGCCAACAGCTGTACAATATTTGTATTTAGCGGTACAGGCTAAATAAATAAAAATAATGTACAGTTGATGGTGCAAGAATGATTTATTTAAAGAAAATAAAAGTAAAGTTGGCGTCTGAGCTGATGATTCTGCTTTGGAAAACGACAGTAAGAATGACGAAATTAACCCTGCGACAGCATTCCCTTAGCGTCAGAAAGAAGCGCAGTGTGATGCAACGAACAGCTGTGTGTGGTGCCATCTTGGAACGAGAAGGCAACGTGAGCGAAGTTGCCGCCTGAACTTCACTTCTGGCCTGTGTGTGGCAGCGGCACGAGAATAAACAGAAAGCTGATGCTGACGAGGGCAGATTAACAAAGTTGCCGGAAACAGCAGCGGCGCGCTGTCTCGGCCAGGCACTTGCCGTGTCTTACGGCCAAGGTCAGAACCCCGACGTCGTTCTCCGGCCTCTATTAACATTTATGAACTTATTAGCATTTAACACGCGCTCAGCGGCCCGACTCCCTCTCTGCGTGTAGGGGTATGCCGAGCGGAATACCTCTTACTCAAGCCGCTCCTCAAGGAGTAAGAATTACAGTGAACTTACTTAATACCGGAACAGTCTGTTGACATGTCCTCGGTAACTCGAGTGACATGCAATGATAAGCACACGTTACAAGTCCCTGAGTTCTCTTGACAAATCCATCCGCTACCTTCTCTAATGTCAACACACATTCAACAGACGATAGTCAAGCGATATCCTCATGCATCTACACAAATACTCTGCAAATCACATTTAACTGCATCGAACCGCTTTTATGATGGTTCTCTAACGACTCCATTCTCTAATATCGCGCGGGAAAAATTTAGATCTAAATCCTTCGTTTTCGATCTGATTTCTTTTATTATTATGATCGTATCTCTTTATGTTGGAGGGAGTCTAACAAAATATATTCGTATTCAGAGGACAAAGTTGGTGAAAGAAATTTCGCGAATAGATCTCGCCGCAATGAATATCGCCTTTCTTTTAATGATTTCCACCCCAGCTCGTACGACATTTACGCGACACTCACACCCCTATCCCGGCCGCAGTGGCCGAGCGGTCTGCGGCGTGCCAGTCACAGTCTCCACGGCCGCTACGGTCGGGAGTTCGAATCCCCGTCGGGAATAGATATTTGTGTCGTCTCTAGTATAAGCTACTTCATAAGTAGTTTGTAAGTTTAGGGACTCATGACCCCGCAGTTAAGTCTCTTACGCTTAAACATTTGAACACTCCCCTATCTCGCGATAATACAAACTGATCTGCCCTTCTCTGAAATTTCTCTATACTCTCTGTCAGCCCCGCTTTATGTGGATCCTATAATGCTCAGCAATACTCCAAAACAGACGCACAACTGTAGTGTAGAGTAGAACTGTTGCATCTTCTCAGTATTCTGCCAATGAATCGTAACCTTTGGTTCGCCTTCCTCACAATATTTTGGCCCACTTTAGGTTACGGTAGTAACACTAAAAGTGGGCCTTTGTGATCGTTTTTTGACAGCTCGAAATTTAAATGAAATTATCGGCTTAACCATTCATCTAACACGAAAACTGAATAACCGTATATGTAGAGGAGAATATTCTCTACAACTTTGCTCTCTTATGTTTTTTTCATGTGTCGTATCGTTTGAGAGATATTTGAAAAAATAACGGAGTTTTGACACATTCCATTGAATTAACGAAAACCAGCCGTTCGCAGATGTCACGTGACATTCCTCGTCCAGAACTCTCTGTGGCATACGCCATCTTGCGTTGCGAATTTGATGATTTTCTAATTGTAACTTACACGTTGTCATTTCACATCAATGGTGCACTGAAGAATTAACAAAACCAAGTCGTTCTTCGTACGATAAATAATCTAGTGTCTACAAATGCCATATTAGCATCAGTTAACAACTACCATCAATAGTATGAGATTAAAGAAAACTCAACTGTCAGCTGTAGCGTTGTGGGTAATGCGTTTGACTGTGATGCTGAAGGTCAGTGGTTCGTATCCCACCACTACCTAATTTTTTTCCCCTAAAAGGGTTTCAGACACTCTTATTAATTTTTTATTATTTAGATTATTATTTTGGTCGAAAATGTTTGCAAAAACTTATAAAACTACAAATCTAAAGTGGGCTGTAACACGTCAGTGCGATTTTTTTGTATGTTCTCTCGAATTGAGATTGTTCATAATTGTAATTCTTAGGTACTTAGTTGAATTTACGATCTTTAGATTTGACTGATTTATCGTGTAAATTATATTTTAACGGATTTCTTTTAGTGCTCATATAGATCACTTTACACTTTTCATTATTGAGGGTAATATGCGAAATTTTGCACGTTGCATATATCGTTGTTGTTGTTGTTGTTGTTGTTGTTGTTGTTGTTGTTGTTGTTGTTGTTGAACCACAGACATTGCCGAGGTGGGGTGGCTTGCGTGCCTCAACGATACAGATAGCCGTACCGTAGGTGCAACCACAGCGGAGGGGTATCTGTGGAGAGGCCAGCCAAACGTGTGGTTCCTGAAGAGGGGCAGCAGCCTTTTCAGTAGTTACAGGGGCAACAGTCTGGATGATTGACTGAGCTGGCTTTGTAACATCAGCTAATGTGGCTTTGCCACACAGCTACTGCGAACGGCTGAAAGCAAGGGGAAACTACAGCCGTTATTTTTCCCGAGGACATGCAGCTCTACTGTATGAACATATGATGATGGCATCCTCTCGGGTAAAATATTCCGGAGGTAAAATAGTCCCCCATTCGGATCTCCGGGCGGGGACTACTCAGGAGGATGTGATCATCAGGAAAGACAATACTGGCATTCTACGGGTCGGAGCGTGGAATATTAGATCCCTTAATCGAGTAGGAAAATTAGAAAATTTAAAAAGGGAAATGGATAGGTTGAAGTTAGATATAGTGGGGATTAGTGAAGTTCGGTGGCAGGATGAACAGGATTTCTGGTCAGGTGAGTACAGGATTATAAATACAAAATCAGTTGGGGGTATCACAGGAGTAGGACTGATAATGAATAAGAAAATAGGAATGCGGGTAAGGTACTATGACCAGCACAGCGATCGCATTATCATTGTCAAGATAGATACGAAGCCAACACCGACAACAGTAGTACAGGTTTATATGCCAACTAGCTCTGCCGATGATGAGGAGATCGAAGAAATATATGAGGAGCTAAAGGAAATTATTCAGACAATTAAGGGAGAGGAAAACTTAATTGTTATGGGAGACTGGAATTCGGTAGTAGGACAAGGAAGGGAAGGGAAGATAGTGGGTGAATATGGTCTGGGCAAAAGGAATGAAAGAGGAAGCCGCCTGGTAGAATTTTGCACAGAACATAATTTAGTTATAACAAACACCTGGTTTAAGAATCACAAAAGAAGGTTGTATACGTGGAAGAGACCAGGAGACACCGGGAGATACCAGATAGATTTTATAATGGTAAGACATAGATTTCGGAACCAGGTTTTGAAGTGTAGGGCATACCCAGGGGCAGACATAGACTCTGACCATAACTTGTTGGTTATGAACTGTAGGCTGAAACTGAAGAAACTACAGAAAGGTAAGAAAATAAGGCGATGGGACCTAGATAAATTGAAGGAACCTGAAGTTCTTAAGAATTTCAGAGGGAGCTTCAGGCAACAATTGACAGAAACAGGGGAAAATAAAACAGTTGAGGAGGAATGGATAAAATTGAGAGATGAAATAGTGAAGGCAGCAGAGGACAAAATAGGTAGGAAGGCAAGACCTACAAAGAATCCTTGGATATCACAGGAGATACTAAATTTAATCGATGAAAGGAGAAAGTATAAAAATGCAGTAAATGAAACAGGCAAAATGGAGTACAGACGACTAAGAAATGAGATTGACAGGAAGTGCAAAATGGCTAAGCAGGAATGGCTAGAAGGCAAATGCAAGGATGTAGAAGAATGTATAAATAGGGGAAAAATAGATACAGCCTACAGAAAAATAAAAGAAACATTTGGAGATAAGAAAAACAGCTCTATGAATATCAAGGACACTGATGGAAAACCAGTTCTCAGCAAAGAAGGGAAAGCTGAAAGGTGGAAAGAATATATAGAGGGGCTCTACAAAGGAAATGAACTTCGAGACACTATTGTAGGAAGGGAAGAGAACGTAGATGATGATGATGATGAAATAGGAGATACTGTACTGAGAGAAGAATTTGACAGAGCCCTGAAAGACCTAAGTCGAAACAAGGCCCCTGGAGTAGATGATATTCCCTCAGAGCTACTGAAGTCTCTGGGAGAACCAGCCATGACAAAATTGTTTCATCTGGTGTGTAAGATGTATGAGACAGGTGAAGTACCCTCAGACTTTAAGAAAAATGTTATAATCCCCATCCCTAAGAAAGCAGGTGCAGACAGGTGTGAAAACTACAGAACCATCAGTTTAATAAGTCATGGCTGCAAAATATTAACACGAATTATATACAGAAGGATGGAAAAGCTGGTAGAAGCCGACCTAGGGGAAGATCAGTTTGGGTTCAGGAGAAATGTAGGAACACGGGAGGCAATACTCACTTTACGGCTTATCCTAGAAGATAGATTAAGAAAAGGCAAACCTACATTTCTAGCTTTTGTAGATTTGGAGAAGGCTTTTGACAATGTTGATTGGAATAAACTCTTTCAAGTTCTGAAGCAAGCAGGAGTAAAATATAGGGAGCGTAAGGTTATTTACAACTTGTACAAAAACCAGACAGCGGTTGTCAGAGTTGAAGGGCATGAAAGGGATGCAGTGGTTGGAAAGGGAGTAAGACAGGGTTGTAGCCTTTCCCCAATGTTGTTCAATTTGTACATTGAGCAAGCTATAAAGGAAAGCAAGGAGAAATTTGGAGAAGGAATTAAAGTTCAGGGTGAAGAATTAAAAACATTGCGTTTTGCCGACGACATAGTGATTCTGTCAGATACAGCAAAGGACCTGGAAGAGCAATTGAACGGAATGGACAGTGTGCTGAAAGGTGCATATAAGATGAACATTAACAAGAGTAAAACTAGGGTAATGGAGTGCAGTGTAAGAAAATCAGGTGATGCTGAAGGAATTAGATTAGGTAACGAAACAATAAAGGAGGTAGATGAGTTTTGTTACTTGGGCAGTAAAATAACAAATGATGGTCGCAGTACAGATGATATAAAATGCAGAATGGCAATGGGTAGAAAGGCGTTTTTGAAAAAGAGAAATTTGTTAACATCGAATATTGATTTAAGCCTAAGGAAGTCCTTTCTGAAGGCATTTGTATGGAGTGTTGCCTTGTATGGGAGTGAAACATGGACGATAAGCAGTGTGGACAGAAAGAGGATAGAGGCTTTTGAAATGTGGTGCTACAGAAGAATGCTGAAGATTAGGTGGGTGGATCGCGTAACTAATGAGGAGGTACTGAACCGAATTGGGGAGAAAAGAAATTTCTGGCATACCTTGACTAAAAGAAGGGATAGATTGGTAGGACACATTCTTAGACATCAAGGAATTGTGAATTTAGCGTTGGAGGGAAGTGTGTGGGGTAAAAATCGCAGAGGGAGACCAAGAGACGCGTATAGTAAGCAGATTCAAGTGGATGTGGGTTGTCGTTCTTATGAGGAGATGAAAAGGCTTGCTCAGGATAGAGTAGGGTGGAGAGCTGCATCAAACCAGTCTCCGGACTGAAGACCATAACAACAAGCATATATCGTATATAAATCATTTCTCAATTTCTTTTGATCTTCTGGTGCTGCCTTTACTACCTTATAAATGAATGACTCAACAGCGAATAGTGTTAGGAAGCTGCTCACATTGTCTCGTAAATCGTTTATAAAGACAAGGAACAGTAGGGGCCCTACAACACTTCCCTGGAGAACGCCAGATATCACTTCTGTTTTACTCGATGACTTTCCGTCAGTTACAACGGAAGAGAGAGAGAGAGAGAGAGAAGGGGGGGGGGGGAATCGATCGCGTAACTTTAGCGATATTAAATAAGAACGCAATTTGATTAGAAGACGCTTCTAAGATACTGTGTCAAAAGCCTTTTGGAAATCTAAAAATTCAGAATCTACTTTACATCCCTTGTTGATAGCACTCCATCACTTCATGTAAGTAAAAAGCCAGCTGTGTTTCACAAGAATAGTACTTTCTGAATCTGTGTTGACTGTGGATCAATAGGTCGTCATTTTCGAGGCCGTTCATAATGTTTGAGAAAAGTATGTGTTCTAAAATCTGAAGCAAACTGACGTAAATGACACAGGCTTATAATTTCGCGAATCACTCACTTTACCTCTGTTGAACATTGGAGTGTGGAACTTTCCAGTCTTTGGGTACGGATCTTTCACTGAGTGAGTGGTTATGTATGATAGCTAGGTATGGAGCTATTGCAGCAGTATACTCTCAAAGGAACCTAGTTGATATGCAATCTGTACTGGGAGACTTTCTTGTGATTTAAGTCACAGAGACTGCGGCAGTAACGGGTACACGAGATATAATAGCAGGTGCGTCAGCCCATCTATCATTAGTAATCCGGTGATTCGTATGGAAAGGTGTCTGTGCTGTCAGTTACCCCTAACAAGCTGGCAGCATGCCATGAACACAAGCTCGGCGGGTCAGCCGAATCAATCGCTAGCAGGCGTTATACCACGACTAACACGCGACTGTAAATAGAGTATTCTCGAGCCTAATTTGGACCTTCTCTTACAGAGGTCGTAGCGTAGCTGAGAACTGGCGAAGTATTCCTGCGCCGGCTCGCGATTGGCCAGCGATTGCCTTTTAGGAACCAGCCAGACGACTCGCCAGTCAGTTCCGCATCCACCAAGCAAACGACAGCCTTGTGGAAGACTCCGAAGAAGAAGGAAGAAGAAGAAGAAGAAGCCAGCTACAGAAGAAGTCACCGAAGACTTTTCGACGCTGTACCGAGGACCACTCCGGCTGCTCGACTGGACTTGCGTACTGCAGTATCAGCGGCAAACCTAAAACTTTTTCTCTTTTCTCTCTCGACTTTATTTCCTTTCATAATATTACACCTGTTCCAACTTTTTTCTTTGGTTTCTATATCTGAATACTCGGAGTACAGATAACTTCGGGGATTAGATACGTCTCTCAATCCCTCCTACATCAGTGCCCATCTTTATTGGTGCTCGATTGCCATCTAGATTCTGTACAAGTTATATAACATTTTGACCCCTTTATTTTACTCCTGCTGCCTGAAGAATTTTAATTAGTCAACAGTGTCAAACTCTTTTTCCAAATATACGAAAGCTATACCAGTAGCTTTGCCTTACCTTAACCTATCTTCTGACATAAGTCGTAAGGTCAAAGTTGGCTCTCGTGTGCTTACATTTGCCGGAATCGTATCTGGCACTCCCCGAAATTCGTTTATACCAGTTTTGCCATTCTTCTACAAATAATTCGTGTTAGAATTTTGTAACCATAAAAAAGACTATAGTATTCATAAATAATCGCTAAACATTTCAATTTATATGGTTTTTAAGGGTGAAAAAATCTGATATATTCAGAGAAAAAATAGTAATACTCCAATATCAACACTTAGAAAGATGACCCCTTGCTCCAACATGAGGATATTACACTTAGTAGTGGCGTAACTAGGACTTGGCTTTGGGGGGGGGGGGGGACAGATCTGCTTGACGAGCAAAATTTTAGTCAGTTTCCAGACGGACTACCATCTACCACTCCCGTTGAAGAAACTAATTCACTCCCATCCAATGAAAGCTTATGGTAAAACACTCCAAGTTTCCAATCTTTACCTTCACCAGATTGCTGTTATACGATTTATTTTTTCTTTTTCTTTTTTTTCGGGTTATGGGGGGGGGGGGGGTTCTATCCCCCTCATAGTTACGCCACTGACACTGTTGAGGTGCTGTTTACTGCCATCTAAATATTGTGTCACATTGTTTTCTCGCGCACATCAATTTAGATGTTTTGTCATGTTAGGACGTCAGGTGTCATATTATGTATTGTCAGTAGTACGCTATTCTCATTCTAGTTCCTACATTATGTTACTACATAGGCCGCGGTGGAGCAGCCAAAAATGTTCAAATGTTTGTAGAACTTATGGGACTTAACTACGGGGTCATCAGTCCCTAAGGTTACAAACTACTTATGAACTAGCTAAGTCTAAGGACGGCACAAATATCCATGCCCGAGGGGGGATTCGAACCCCCGACCGTAGTGGCCGTGCAGACCGTGACTGGAGCGCCTCAGTCCGTCGGCCACCGCGGCCGGCGGTGTAGTAGCCGAGCGGTCTAAAGCGTCTCGCTGTGGAGCGCGCGGTTGCTCGCCGTGGAGGTTCGAGTCCTCCCTGGGGCGTGTGTGTGTGTGTGTGTGTGTGTGTGTGTGTGTGTGTGTGTGTGTTTGTCCGTAGGTTAGTTTACCTAGGTTTAAGTAGTTTGTAAGCTACAGACTGATGACCACGCAGTTTGGTTCGATAGATTTACAGACATTTCTGACAGACAGTTCTGAAAACGCACGCAATTTTGCCACTCATGTGTGGAGGAGATCGTCCATCCCCTGACGAAAGAGTCTCATTGTCAGTACAAGAATACAACTCCAGGGCCGCTGCAGTAGACTCACCTGCCACGGGTAGTCTAGTGAGAAACATTCGCTCGTGTAAAATGGGCTGAAGAATACGAAATTTTACCGATACGCCGTTACTGCTTGCCATCCCTGTTTGTAGGGCGTTATGGTGTCGCACAAGTCTGAAGTGCGCGCCACGTACTTTCGCCGCGCGCCGCCATGCAAGCACGGCGCGGCGTTCTTACGACGTCAGCCACGAGCGCCCTCTGCTGCAATCCCGCTCGTGGCCACCACTGCACTGCATCGGCCACTTGCGATTAAGACAGGCACTAGGAGTCATCAGTAGGCAGGCCTCTACCTGGTTAAACTATGTCTCTGCATTCCACTAGTCTGCTGCCCTCCAAGTTAAGCATTGTAAGATTTCTGCTAAATATATATCTTGTTCTAATCTAGCTTAGTGTTTCTAGTTTCTGCTGACCCACTGGCTGGTCACCTCAGACACTGTACCCTAACACGCGTACATCCTATTTCCCTTTGTCGGTCTCTCTCTACTCGGCCACCGACACCTAGGACAACCGGCGGCAACGAGACACAAAAGTGGCGACGAGGATGGGATACAGAAGGCGTAAACACGACGCTGTTGCTGTGTTGGGTAAGGTGTTCAGTTTGCTTTGCCTCGTTGTATACTGCACGTTAACAGACACAGATACGCAACCAGGGAACAAACCCAACAGGTCGAAGCAGTGACAAATTGTATGCTACTGGGTTCGGCGGCACCTCAGGAGGAGTTATCTTACTGATGACAGCGAAAGAACAGGCGTCACGTCGCGAACATTCACGTAGGAGCGCAGCTCGCGGAGGAAAGCCCGCATCAACACGGTGGCAGGAATATCGGATTGAGCAGGGTAGTAACGCATCACGTGACTCACCACAACCGGAAGCGATCTACCGAAATAGGTTTTATGTGCCATTGAGCTAAGTGGTTTTGGCGCTTACTTGTTCTCGAACTGAAATAAATAAACCGAAAAAGTTAAGAATGGATTCAGAGAAAACATTCGAAGACTTAAAGGAAATTCTGGAAATACCTAAGATTAACAAATTTTTCCAAGTTCTATGTGCATCATAAACTAGAAGGATGTTTAGATGTTAAGCGTTCCGTAAGTATTGGACCGTATCAAAGCCGTATACTGTTTCGTTTAGTGAACTAATGCGGAATGTTATTTAGTTCGAATTAATTGCCTGTTTGTTACGTTGGGAAATTGTTTGCCGTTTTGTAGGGAATTCGATTTGCTTTCTAAGGACGAAGTGACAAATTTCGTAGCCTGTGGCGAGGAACAGCGCGGAAAACTAAGAGCTGTTGATTACCCCTTCTAGTTACGTTGGCAGGTGCAGGAAGAGAACGAGAGTAAGTAATTTACTTGTCGGACAAGGTTACACACAAGAACCTGTCAACCATAGAGCAGGAACAGCATTAATTATTTACTTCATGGTCAGCGCAAAAATGTATTCCCGTGTCTCTATAGAATTCGGTTTACAAATAATATTAGCTGAATCCTATAGAATTACAAGAATACTTTTTGGTGATGAACAAGAAGTAAATAATTTATGCTGTTACTGCTCAATGGTTGACAGGTTCTTATATATACCCTTCGCCGCTCAGTAGCTAGCAAACAGAATTCTCCACAAAACCGCAAACAATTTTTCAACTCACTCAAACTGGGAATTAATACGCACCAAGTAAGAGTGTATGTAAGCCGAAAATGACGGGAAAATACAAAGCACTACACCGTCTCATATTCAAACACGGGACAAAGATGGTCTATCAATATCTGCTTCGTGAAAATGAGCTGAACATATAAAGCTGTATTTAGACGAAGTGCTGGCTTTACTTTTTCGCGTGCATGTTGTCTCCCTGTATCGTACCCTCCTTCGTATGAACGCCGACGCTTCCATTCAACGATATGCAGCTAACTTCCGGTTTCGATGTGTCACGTGATACATTGGTACCCTGCTCAATCCGATATTCCTGCCACCCATCAACACAGCCCTCGCAGCCTACTGCGCATGCGCCGAGGTGGCCTGTGATCAGCTGCCCGCGCCACGCCGAACTTAGCCGAACGACGGCGAGTGGAGCCGAACGTCCCTCTTCCCACGGGGCCCTATTGCGCCGCCTGCACCTCCGCCTCTCGAAAGGTCAAGTGCTCAATAGCTGCGGACCCCTCGCTGGAATCCACAGGGAACTGGCGAGTGCAAATGCGTGTAGAGACCGACTGCTAGCGCAACTCACCGCCTACTCCCACACCACTTGTCACCGTCTTCCGGATCGAAGGGCAACACTCGATACACTTCCAGGAAACTGTTCCTGCTTTACGAAAGGCACTATCGTCACTGTAAGTGAGATAATGTGTATATTCGCCACCTCTGACGACGTTGTCTCAATGAAGAGAATTCAACAGTCTTGCACAATGTTAAAATGTAGCTTGAAATTTCCGCTACAAGTCAGAACTTTTACTTAAGTTCACAGAATATAATAACAACAAATGCGAATGGGCAAAGCTGAAAATGTGTACCCAGCCGGGATTCGAACCCGGGTCTCCCGCTTTCTAGGCAGTTGCGTTGACCACATACCACTGGGGACACAGTGATCACCGCACCTGCGAGGACTACCTAAGCACACCTCCCGTCAAGACACAAATTTCCAGCCTTACCCTGCCCACAATACTCAAACTCGTAGTCACTTTGTACTAATTCCTGTGAGAGTAAGGGCTCCAAACTTGCCCACCCATCCCCACTAACTAAAGGATCATTGCCCGTCAGTGGCATATTACATAAAAGACGCCACATGTATATATATTATTTAAGTGTTAAAAGAAATTTAATAGTGCATCATCACCAGGCGTACAAAATATATTACTAAAGGTGTACATTAATCTATATTGACAACATCTTGATGTTTATGGCAATGAACCTGTGAAATCAGAAAGATGCCCTATGTAAGTTTACGTCTCTTTATGGGCTGAGATACACTCTGTTTATAAAGGTGTTCGTTTTAAACGCTCTCATTCCTGTTGAGTAGCTCTCTTTCTCGTTTGAGCCAAGAAGTGCTATGCACTCAGAAAACGAGGAAGAAAGTTGCTCAACGGGAATGCGAGCGTTTAAAATAAATACCATTATTAACAGACTGTATCTCACCCTTAAAGAGACATAATATTACACAGACTATCTTTCTTTTTTCGCAGATTCATTGCCACAAACATCAAGATATTGTCAATATAAACAAATGTACAGTTTTAGTAATATATTTTGTACGCCTAAAACCTGATGATGCACAGCATCGAAACATGTAGCTATTAAATATCTTTTAGCACTTAAATCATAAAAAAATGTTCAAATGTTTGTTAGGCGTATGGGACTTAACTACGTAGTCATCAGTCCCTAAACTTACAAACTACTTACGAACTACCTTATACTAAGGACGGCACAAATATCCATGCCCGAGGGGGGATTCGAACCCCCGACCGTAGTGGCCGTGCAGACCGTGACTGGAGCGCCTCAGTCCCCGCGGCCACCGCGGCCGGCACTTAAATCATAGTTGTAATTGGTATCGAATATTTCAAGTAACCTTTTAATTATTTAAGTACAGTCACGGTTGACACAAGGTCAAGATGGCTTTAAATTGTATTGTACAATGTGCTTAGGTATGTACCGATTTAACTTGTGAGGGAGTGAGATAAACTCGCCGTGGTTCGACACCCGTATTTGCGAACTCACTACGTAATCAAAAATAGCTTCATCGCAGAATTAAAGAATTGAACGAAGCGAAAATGAGCGTAACAGGACCCGTGCGTGAAGCGTCTCTATGACTGAAACAATACCGAAACGGAGGCTGTTAAGAGGTCGAAATGCATTTTTCTTTTTTCCAAAACAATTTCACTGCGGAAGATTCCACTGTAGTTGCTCCTTTAAGCCCTCACAGGAACGTCAGAATGTCAGCTACAGAAAAAGGGGACAAGATGGCAGAAGAGCAACAGAATAGCTGGCCAGTGGAACTGACGCAATACCAGAACATTCTACACAGAGTATACGAAAGAAACTCCCCTTCTAGCAGCATAGTACCGAAGGTGGCTGGGTAGCGAAGCGTTATTAGTGACGGAAAAAAAGAGAGCAGAAAACAAAACAAAACAAAAACATGCAGATCCGAATGGACGCTTAACATAAGCACAAATAGGCCTGTGTCTATGACGTCGGTCTGTTGCACAGGTCTGGAACGTGTTTTAAGTTCACTTATTGTGGCATTTCTGAACGTCAAAAAACTCGTTGGAACCAACATTGTACCTGAAAACGACGATGGTGTGATTCTTAGCTCATTCTATTCGTCCACGAAACAAAGAAAGCAGTAGCTACATGCTCCCAGGTTCATGCGGCTTTCCCTGACTTCTGGAAAGCGTTCTACATAGTTCCGCACTACCGCCTAATAAATAAAATACCAGCGTACGGAACATAGGCCCAACTGTGTGACTAAACTGAACGAATTTCACTAGCAAAATTAATTAATTTAGCAAGTTTTATTAATTTCACCAATCAAGGAGCATCACAGAATGATTGTTTACTTATAGGACAATCGAATGGAAGGGACAGAGTAATTTCTACAAAACCCGTTTGATTAATGCAGAAATTGCTCGAAATGGAGAATTTCCTGTAGGCGTTCGCGTCGTTATCTCAACAAAAGTATGCCTGAAACTAGATTGTTTCTAAGAGACCTATAGCGGCGTCTTTGTACAATACAGCAATTTGCAATTATCTGCAAATCAATTTGAGAAGGAAATTTTTCATGGTACGGTAGGCTATAGTCATTCTCTCCCATGTCAGCGTTTCGAAGACCTACAATGAAGGTCGATGTATAGGAGTTCATACTATGGAAGCGTATACAAAGGCTCCTTTCCACGCTTTATACATGAAAGGAACGCGGAAAGAAGCCTTACTGGCCGTGCCTCTAAGATGGGGGTAATAACTAGCGGAGCACAAACGTGGGAATAAACGAGGAAAAAAAGAGAAAGAGGAAAAGAAAAAAAGCCTGCGGACAGCGTAACGCATTTTGACGACTAATTGCTAGCAATGGTAATGTTATGAAGGAAGGAAGAAAGCAAGATTACGATTTAACGTCCCGTCAACACCGTGGTCATTAAAGACGGAGTACAAAAGTGGACTGATGACCTAGCTGTAGTCCCCTCAAAATAACAACGGAGCTCAAACTCGGTTAGTTTTTGTCACGGATACGGAAGCCAATCAACCGTGCACTTTGAAAGGAACCATCCCGGCAGTTGCCTCGAGTGAGGTAATGTTATGGTTAGTCGGTTTGCACCCTAGTAAGTGGAAAATCTCTCTGTCGCTGTATCTCTCTCTTCCCGTTTTAGTTGTATTTATCTGTATCTAAAGCAAATTTGGCCTATAGTTTCGTTTTCACGTGGATCGATACTTATGTCGGCATATCCCCTGAAGAATAACGTAGTTTTTAGATACGCAAAAATGGTCATTTATCACGAACGCAGAATGATCGAGCTATGCGCAATGCATGTGCCTAAAGGCATCTACCAGTAGTTGCAACAGGTAACAGCGTGCTTTAAGTGTACTGCTCAATTGGCGAACAGTAAGTACCAATAGGCACTAATGTCGAAAATAATGGCGACAGTACCTGTAAGGTGGTTGTTACAGCTGATGGAGCACAATGGTGGGTATAAATGAAGGAAAATTACAGGTGAGTTAATGTGCTGAGTCGTAGAAACCACTCGCAGTCTGTAATACTGCGGTTTGTCAGATTACTCATTACATCAGCCTGGGCAATCACAAAGTGAAATGGGGTTTTCACGATCATAGATCAGGCGTACTATATGCAATATAAATATCTAATCGAGTAGTTTTACAACGTGCAGAATGTATTAAATGTACGGGTCCACAGTGAAATTACATGATGTTCAGTGTAACGTTCATATTATTTTCTGGGCGCTCTTTTTTGTTAATCATGTTCACTACAGTATACATTTGGTCGGATCCCATTTGCAGGGGGTATAGTTGTTTTGTTCGACCTGAAGATCATGAAACAGTCTTTCGTTAATCATCCTAAGTCGATAGCATTAGGAGCCAGTAGGACGGCTTCAAGCGGAGGATGTACCTTCTCTCTTGAACATATTCAGGTGACGTTTTCCGGAGTAGCTTAGTAACAGAATAATATTGGCTCCTTATTACACATACACTGTCTTTACTACACTTCTGACATGTTAGCAATTTAAAAACTAATTTACAACTTCTGTAAGTTCATTAAGGTGCCCTATAACATTTCAGCTCCTCGTTTTAAATGTTCTCCGTCGTCACTACATGTAGAAGGGCTAGAAAACGCTTTCTTCCTAAAAGAGTATGCGTAGAGGCACTTCTTTTTATCCCACTTTAGGTTACGGTAGTAACACTAAAAGTGGGCCTTTGCGATCGTTTTCTGACAGCTCGAAATTTAAATGAAAATAACGGCTTAACTATTCACCTGACACGAAAATTGAATAACCTAATTTGTAGAGGAGAAAATTCTCTACAACTTAGCTCCCTTATGTTTTTTCATATCTCGTATCGTTTGAGACGTATTTATAAAAATAACGGAGATTTGACACCCTCCATTGAATTAACGAAAACCAGCCGTTCGGAGATGTCACGTGACATTCCTCGCGTATTTGATGATTGTCTTATTGTAACTTACACGCTGTCATTTCAAAGCAACGGCACACTGAGGGATTAACAAAAACACATAGTTCTTCGTACGATAAATGATAATCTAGTATCTACAAATGACATATTAACATCAGTTAACAAAGGCCATCAATATTATGAGATTAAAGAACCCCTGTTTTGCTTTATAGCCGTAGCGTAGTGAGCAAGGTGCTCGACTATGACGCGAAAGGTCGGTGGTTCGAAACCCGCCACTACCTAAATTTCTTTTTCCTAAAAGAGTTTCAGACACACTTATTAATTGATTTATTATTATTTAGATTATTACTTTGGTCCAAAATGTTTGCAAAAACTTATAAAGCTACAAATCTAAAGTGGGCCGTAAAACACGTCAGTGCGATTTTTTTAATCTGTAATGAGAAGAATAGTGGCATCACGTAACCTAAAATTCAAATAAACAATCATCGAATACTAGGGTATTTATAATGCTTATCTTGACTATTTCTTCCAAGTCGTCCAGACTTTTCTTTTAAAGCTCTAGAGGTCAAAATCGGTATTTCTTTAATCGGGAAAAAAAGAAAAAAAAGTGTCTAGTTATTATTACAGGAAACAACTAAATGCAAGAACAAAAACAGAACAGCCAATAGCTAGAAGCACAAAGCATCGGGAAACATTTCGCTTTCCTCATGATCCGAAGGTCATAGCAACGGAATGCCCGGAAGAAGAAGTGACCAGCTTGCCAGATAAACTTTAATTTAGGATGCTGAGATTATGATCTCGTCCAAAATACTTTTATATTCTCACAGATGCTACTTTATCACAAATTCCGATAAAATATTCGTATTTTTCTTTGTTTACCAATATTCGTCGCAGAGAAGCTTGTTTTCCGTCCTGCCCAAATTTTCAGATCACCGCACACTACGAATGTAGTGCCCTCTTCCTACTAAGTCCTCTTGCTCGCAGCAGTCACTGTATTCCCGCAATGTATCGGCAGTATTTGGGCATCAGCATAAAAACTGTCGTTTGCCTGTTGCAGGTATTATACGATTACAGATACTGTGTCTGTGCTTTCGGAGACGTCCAAAGATGGCAGGGTGCACTATAATCAGAGTGTGTGATACGTTGAACGCTACGGGAGGAGCGTCTGGATAACCTAATTGGTCACGGCGACCGCTGGCCCAAAGCGGACAAATCCGGGTTCGCATCCTGGTTCAGCACAAATTTTCAACTTTGTCACTGAATTTATTTCAGTGCCCTGTAACAGTCCAGACGTGTGATATTTTTTTATTCAACTGTTAATGCCAACCAATGGTGTCTGCTATTTTTTTTTTCTTCGGACCCGCTCGATTAGCCGTATGTTCTAACCCACCGCTTTCTGAGACGGGGAGGCGTACCGGCCCCGGTTCGAATCGGCCCGGCGGATTAACGAAAGGGGTCGGAGTGCCGGCCAGCCTGGGTGTGGTTTTTAAGCGATTTTCCACATCCCCCTAGGTGAATAACGGGCTGGTCCCCAAGTCCCGCCTCAGTTACACGACTCGCAAAAATTTCGTAACACTTTACACTTTCACACACATGTAACACTCTACGCAGACATTTGGGGTACACATTTCCTCTTGGGGGGCATGGGGTGACGGCAGGAAGGGCATCCGGCCACCCTGTAAATAGTAACACAGGCCAAATCCGCGTTTGACACAGTGCCGACACTGCCTGTGCGGGAACGGGCCAAAGAGAGACAGACAGACAGAGATGCGACACGGTAAAACCTTCGCTGTTGTGCGAAGTCACTGAGGCAGGATGGTGTAGTGGTGAGCGCAACTAGCTACTAAGCGGGTGACCGTAGTACGCCGGCCGCGGTGGCCGAGGGGACTGAGGCGCTCCGGTCACGGTCTGCACGGCCACTACGGTCGCGGGTTCGAATCCCCCCTCGGGCATGGATATTTGTGCCGTCCTTAGTATTAAGTAGTTCATAAGTTTAGGGACTGATGACCCCGTAGTTAAGTCCCATAAGCCATACAAACATTTGAACATTTTTTGACCGTAGTACGAATGCCGGGACCGCCACAGTCTGCTTGTATACATCATAGCTCTTTGCGACTAGCAAAAGTCTGTGAATTATTGTTTAGTTTAATTTGTACAGAGGCAACTAAGCCAGGAATTTAGGAGGGATACCCGTTTCGTTCTGAGTGGACGTGTTACTGTATTTAAATTGGAGAGGCTTTGCAGTTTTTAGTTTAAGGGAACTTCTCTAAGACTGAGGCGAAGGTGAGAATTTGTGCTGGGGAGGGAGGCGTGCCAGGGTAAATCCGGGCGGTTGTGTGAAGCACCTGTAGCAGGGTGTATTATTGGTAAACACAATGTCTAGTATGCAGGAGACCGCGTTCGAATCCCAGTCCAGATAGAAATATTTATATGGTGCTAACAGAAATGAGCGCGCACTTTGTGTGTGTGTGTGTGTGTGTGTGTGTGTGTGTGTGTGTGTGTGTGTGTGTGTGTGTGTGTGTGTGTGTGCGTGCGTGCGTGCGTGCGTGCGATAATATCAAAGCTGGGATACGAGCAGAGATAAGAGAGAAAAAGTGTATTTTTTCATCGTATAAATTGTAGCCGGCCGCGGTGGCTGAGTGGTCTGCGGCGCGCAGTGACGGTCTGCACAGCCGCTACAGTCGGAGGTTCGAATCCTCCCTCGGGCATGGGTTTTTGTGTTGTCGTTAGCGTAAGTTAAAGTTAGTCAAGTAATTAGTGTGTTAGTTTAGCGTCTGACAACCACGAAATTTGGTCACATGAGACCTCACACACATGTAAAATGTAGTCTGCCCAGCACAACAGGCATGCTGTGTGGGTAGCACTGGTATGCCTCACAGGGGTACATCTGGAGATGAGCAGGTGGTACCAAAATAATATAAAAAATGAAACGGCCAGTAAAGGGGAACGAAATAAGCTGACTTCGTATAAGAAAGTATAACCGGTAATGACGATTTGAGCCGGTAGACAACGCTGAAGAGTGCACTGTTTACAAGCGAAGCGCTGGCTCGATTCATTATTTCCCTCGCGCATCGTTTCACCAATGCAGAGCTGGCCGTCATGCATTTCATTACGGGGATGCACAAGGAAATGGCTGCTCAAAGGATGTACACGGAGCGATAACCCGAATAGGAATCAGCCGTATCATCCAACATTCGAGCGTCTTCATCGGGAGTTACGCTCGTGGGTCGTTGCATGCATCCAGGCGTGGAGCTGGCATTAGGAGACAACGCAGAACTCTTGGAGTGGAAGACAGACTACTAGACACAGTAGAGGATAATCAAATGTTCAAATGTTTGTAGAGTCTATGGGACTTAACTACGGGGTCATCAGTCCCTAAACTTACAAACGACTTATGAACTACTTACAACTAAGGACGGCACAAATATCCATGCCCGAGGGGGGATTCGAACCCCCGACCGTAGTGGCCGTGCAGACCGTGACTGGAGCGCCTCAGTCCCCTCGGCCCCTTCGACACGTTCGAGAGCTGTAGGGCGAGCGATGAGCGAGTGTAAGTCATCAAAGACGGAATGCATTCGTACCATTTACAGAGAGGGCAACCACTAACACCTGACGATTATCTTCAACGTCTCAAATTTGCTCGTTGGTACCTACTGCAGACGAGAACCAATCAAACCTTCCCTGCAGGTGGTTTATTTGGCGATGAGGCTACCTTTACGCGATAGGGTATGTTTAACATCCATAATAGTCACCCGTGCGCTCATGGTAACCCACGCGGCACAATAGCATATGCCTACCAAAATCGGTTTTCCATTAATGTTTGGGCTGTACATTCTACTTAATCGTTTCATTGGCCGCACACACAAATGGGCTCGATCGTTTTCCTTCCCCCACCACCGACCAAACGACACAAGCGCGTGCTCCGACTCTAATGACCCCGCTGAAAGAAAGCATCCCAACATTTTCCTGGAGTGATTCAGGGAAAGGAAAACCTAAACCAGTATGGCCGGAGGCGGTCTGAAGCACCGTCCTCACGAATGCGTGGGCGTAAGCACGTGGAACCTCCTTCTCACTCTTTGTTACATCACCTTTATTGATTTCGTAAGGAAAATTCGGCTGAAAAATGACAAAGGCCACATTTTTTCGGTCATAAAGCCATAAATGAAATTTTCCAACATAAATCGAACACATATGATTACGATTATTTTCGCACTGCACGATCTACGAAGTAGCGGGCGTTTGTACGAAAGTATTTATACGCAAAGCTGGGAGAGGCTTGACATAACTGACGCACTCAATAACAAAAGAAAAAGTGAAATCTGCTGGCAAGATATAGATTGCAACTCAGTAACAGTGGTAGTAGAAAAAGCAACATTTACGACACGAAAGGCGGAAAAGCGGTAGACATTTCTCAGAACAAAACTAATTTAAATAGAGGTGGCTGCTACAGGCTTCCAGCTTGGCGACTTCCAGGAAGGAAGCAATGTGAATAGACGGGTGCTGTGCGCGTAGAATACAAAACAACTACCAGGAAGGAAGCCACCTCCGCTGGAAGCCAATAAAGTTTTTCGTAAACATTTCCCTCCCCTGTCCCTACTCCCTTTCTCTGCCCTTTAAAAAATGTTCAAATGTTTATATAGTCTATGGGACTTAACTACGGGGTCATCAGTCCCTAAACTTACAAACTACTTATGAACCAACTAAGACTAAGGACGGCACAAATATCCATGCCCGAGGGGGGATTCGAACCCCCGACCGTAGTGGCCGTGCAGACCGTGACTGGAGCGCCATAGTCCCCTCGGCCACCGCGGCCGGCTCTCTACCCGTTATCGTTGTATCCAACAACGGTGGCTCACCAGTACAAGAAGAAAAATTTCACTCCGGAACGCATAACAGTGTTCATCTTGAACACACCAGATGTAATGAGCAGAATTGGCCGTTAAGGTTTTATTTAAAAAAAAAAAAAAAAAAAAAAAAAAAAAAAAAAAAAAAAAATACAGATCGATTTCAATAACATAGTGACCATCTTCAGTGTCCTTCAACACCCAGCCCTACAGCGCCGCTGCATGTCGTTTGTAAGCAGCGCGCTTATTTCAAACTTTGACACTACAATTTTATGTTTGCCGTTGCAATTACATTCAAGGCATTCATAATGCTTGTTTGAAGGACACTGAAGATGGTCACTATGTGATTGAAATCGATCTGGTTTTTTAATAAATGGTGTGTTCATCATTGTGTGGTCGTTGAGCACCATCCTGGGAGTGTTCATCTTGCAATGGATACTAGATGATCCTGAAGAATATCCTACATAGGGATCGAAACATCGATTGTTTAAGAAGAAATTGGAACAGCTAATATCAAATTGATTCCATATCTTTACATATACATCTACATAGATACTCTGCACATCACACTTAAGTGCCTCGCACAGGATTCATTAACCACTTTCATAACCTTTTTCTACCGTTCCATTCTCTAATAGCACGTGGGAAGAAAGAACACCTAAATCGTTCTGTTTTCGATCTCATTTCTCTTATTTTATTGGGATGGTCATGTCTCCCTATGTGGTTGGGTGCTAGCAAAATATTTTCACATTCAGAAGTCGGTGACTGAAATTTCGCAAATAGATCTCGCCGCAACGAATAACGTCGTTCTTTTAATGACTCCCACCTCAAATCGTGCAACGTTTCCGTGACGCTTTCCCCCCTGCAACGTGATAAAACAAAACGAGCTGCTCTTCTCTGAACCTTCTCAATGTCCTCCGTCAGTCTCACCTGGTGAGGGTCCCACACTGGGCAACAGTACTCCAGGTGAGGACGCACTAGTGTGTCTTCGAAGCGTTATGCCAATGAAACGTAACCTTTCGTTCCGCTTTCCCGCAATATTTTCCATGTTTCTCTCCAGTCTAAGTTGTTCGTAACTGTAACTCCTAGGTATTTGGTAGAATTTACGACCTTAAGGTTTGACTGATTTATCGCGTAATTAAAGTTCAGCGGATTTCTTTTAGTGGTCATGTGTATTACTTCACACTTTTCTTTATTTGGTGTCAATTGCCAATTTTCGCACCATGTAGAAATTTTGTCTAAATCGCTTTGCAGTTGCTTTTGATCCTCTGTTGACTTCACTAACCGATAAACGACAGCATCATCCGCGAACAGTCTATGGGAGTTATTCAGATTGTCTCCTAAATCATTTATAAACACGAGGAAGAGTAGGGGACCTATAACGCTTCCCTGTGGAACGCCAGATATCACTTCTGTTTTACTCGATGACTTACCGTCACTTACAACGAACTGTGTTCTTTCTGATAGGAAATCGTGAATCCAATCGCACAATTGGGAAGATATTCCATAAGCACGCAATTTCATTAGAAGCCGCTTGTGGGGTACAGTATCAAAAGCCTTCCGGAAATCCAGAAATATGGAATCGATTTGAGATCCCTTGTCGATGGCACTTAACACTTCATGTGAATAAAGGGCAAGCTGTGTTTCGCAAGAGCGATACTTTCTGAATCCGTGCTGACTATTGGTTAATAGGTCGTTCTCTTCGAGGTAGTACATAATATTCGAACAAAGTATATGTCCCAAAATCCTACTGCAAATCTACGCCAATGATATTGGCCTGTAATTTTGGGGATCACTCCTATTGCCTTTCTTGAATATTGGAGTAACTTGGGCAACTTTCCAGTCTTTGGGTACAGATCTTTCGCTGAGTGATTGGTTGTAAATTATAGCTAAGTACGGAGCTATTGCATCAGCATACTCTGAGAGAAATCTAGTTGGTATACGATCTGGCCCAGAAGATTTGTTTTTGTTTAGTGATTTAAGTTGTTTTACTACTCCAGGAACATCTACTTCTAAGTTTCGCATGCTGGCAACTGTTCTTGGATTGAATACTGGAGTGTTCACTTCGTCTTCTTTGGTGAACGAATTTCGGAAAGCTGTGTTTAGTAATTCTGCCTTAGCAGTACTGTCATCGGTAGTATTACCATTGTTATTGCGTAGTGAAGGTATTGTTTGTCTTTTGCCGCTAGTGTACTTCACATATAACCAGATGTTCAGATGTTTGTTAAGCTTATGGGACTTAACTACGGGGTCATCAGTCCCTAAACTTACAAACTACTTATGAACTACTTACGAACTAGGACGGCACAAATATCCATGCCCGAGGGGGGATTCGAACCCCCGACCGTAGTGGCCGTGCTGACCGTGACTGGAGCGCCTCAGTCACCTCGGCCACCGCGGCCGGCCACATATAACCAGAATTTCTTTGGATTTTCTGCAAGATTACGAGACAGGATTTCGTTGTGGTAACTACTATAAGATTCTCGCATTGAAGTCCGCGCTAGGTTGCGAGTTTCTGTAAAAGATTGCCAGTCTTGCGGTTTCTGTGTCTTTTTAAATTTTGCATGCGGTTTTTCTTTGTTTCTGCAACAGTGATATGACCTGTTCTGTGTACCTCGGGGGGTCACCCCACTCTTTTATTAATTTATTTGGTATAAATCTGTCGATTGCTACTGATATTATGTCTTTGAAAGTAAGCCACAACTGATCTACACTCGCATTTTTAGTTTTGAAAGACTGGAGACTATCACTCAGGAAAGCGTGAAGCGAATTTTTGTCTGCTTTATTGAATAGATATATTTTTCGTTTATTTTGGGTGCATTTGGGAATTTCGACATTAGTCTCGCAACTACAACTCGATGTTCGCTAATCCCTGTATCTGTTTTGATGCTCTATACTATCTCCAGATTATTTGTTGCTAGGAGATCAAGGGTATTTTCGCAACCACTTACTATTCTATTTGGGTTCATGAACTAACTGTTCGAAGTAGTTTTCAGAAAAATCTTTCAGAACTAGTTCGGATGATGTTTTATATTTGCCGCCAGTTTTGAATACGTAATTATGCCAACATATCGAGGGTAAATTAAAGTCGGCATCGTTTATAACAGCATGCTTCGGATACCTATTTGAAATGTGATTCAAGCTTCCTTTGAACATTTCGGCAACCGCATCGTCTGAGTCAGGGGGCCGATAAAAAGATCCAATTATTAATTTATTCCGGTTGTCAGGTATAACCTCTATCCAGACCAACTCACAGGAAGTATCTGCCTCAATTTCGCTGCAGGATAAACCGTTTGTAACAGCAATAAACACGCCACCCCTTTTTTTATTTATTCTATCCTTTCTGAAGACCATTCGGCCCTTTGAAAAAATTTCGGCCGAACTTATCTCAGGCGTCAGCCAGCTTTCATAACCTATAACGATATGTGCCTCAGTACTTTCTATCAGCGCTCGGAGCTCTGGAACTTTCCCAATACAGCTACGACAATTTACAACTGTTATACTAATGGTTTCTAGATCTGCTTTCTTCCTGTGTCTGACCTGCCCCTTTTGAAACTGAAACCCATTTTGTATATTCCCGAGGCCCTCTAACCTAAAAAACCGCCCAGCCCACGCCACGCAGCCCCCGCTACCCGTGTATTCGCTTCCTGAGTATAGTGGACTCCTGACCTATTTAGCGGAACCCGAAAACCCACCACCCTTTGACGTAAGTCGAGGAATCTGCAGCCCACACGGTCGCAGAACCGTCTGAGCCTCTGATTCAGACCCTGCACTCGGCTCTGAACCAAAGGTCCGCAGTCAGTCCTGTCGACAATGCTTCAGATGGTGAGCTCCGCTTTCATCTTGCAAGCAAGACTGGCAGTCTTTACCACTTCTGATAGCCGCTCAAAACCAGAGAGGATCTCTTCCAATCCAAAGCGACACACATCATTGGTCCCAAAATGAGCCACCACCTGCAGCTGGCTGCACCCTGTGTTCTTCATGGCATCCGGATCTTCCTGTTAAAGTATATCTATTCACGTCTTACCAGTAACATCCACACAACAAGTTCTTACCGCGAGAGTGTATGAACCCTCTGTGAATTGCAAATGTCAAAATGCAAATGTTTGTAGATCTATCGGACCAAACTGCGTGGTCATCAGTCCGTAGCTTACAAACTACTTAAACCTAGGTAAACTAACCTAAGGACAAACACACCCATGCCCCTGGGAGGACTCGAACCTCCATGACGAGCAACCGCGCGCTCCGCAGCGAGACGCTTTAGGCCGCTCGGCTACTCCACCGCGGCTGCAAATGTCATTTCGGTGTAGGTTTGGATATATATGATACGCCCAAAAAAACCTAATAAAGAGTTCCAATAACAACAGAGACGAAAGGCAATATGTTGAATATATGGGGTATAACGAAGGAGTGGCCAATATGTTATTCGAATTCTAGGAGAATCAGCCTCGGACTACTTGGCATGTCGGCAGGAATCGTATAGAGAACTGACATAACCTGTCCAAACGGAAAGCCGTCCCTTGATAAACACCTGGCACACGACAGTCCGCCTCGCTTTCCGCCTTGGACAAGGCTGTTTACGATCTGAAGTCACGCGAACCGACGCGGGCACATAAAATAAAATGACCTGAACATTATAGACACCGAGATTTTTTATGTTGTCCGGTGTCCGAAATCACCGTCATATATCGCTATTCCGCTGGCACTAACCACTTACGAAATCCCCCCTCGAAGGTGTCGGTCGTATCTGATTTGAATAATTAGCATTGCAAGTATCTGCGACATCAAGATATTTTCTTCTAGCATTTCTGACTGGAAGTAACTTATTGCGGCTGTACTTGTTAGGTGACGTGAAGTTGCTATCTATTAGAAGACGACAGGGAGGATTTACAGTGAAGTTTACACATATTCTGCGGAATACACCTGGCACCGTCGCGTCACATTAAGGTGCCGTTTAGTATCTCCACGAAGGATTGATATATTGTACCAGTATTTGTAGCTCTAGTGGCACATCAAATATTTCAATTTAACATAACTCTGTGATACTATCAAGACAAGATTTTCGATGCGGTATAGCTACGAAACGTAAAAAATCATACTAACTAAAACTAAAATTATATTACAGGCCTGTATCACTGACGTCTATTTCCAGCAGAGCTTTGAAACATATCCCGTGCTCAAACATTGTGAATTTCCCGAAAAGAACGATCTATTGACCCAAGGCCAACACGGATTTAGATAATACGTTCTTGTGAACAATCTAGCTCTTTACTCACATGAAGTGATGAGTGCTATCGACATAGGATCTCAGATCGATTCCGTATTTTTCGATTTCCAGAAGGCTTTTTATTACACCTTACATGACAAACAGTATTTAATCAAATCGCGTGGTTACGGAATATCGTCTCATATATGTGACTGGATTGGGGATTTCCTATCAGACAAGACACAGTCAGTAGTAAGGCTGGTATTCCACGGTAATATTTATTTGTCAAAGTTGTTATGTCCAATGATAAAAATAGGTCAAAAGGCTTGGCGAGCTGAAAAAATGGCGGAGGTTATTATCCGCTAAAAACGGTATGGTTGTACAGCAAACGACATAGAGAAGAAATTTAAATTTTGTATTCTGATTACCTAAAGTTAAATAGCGTCTCTTCCACCTAAATATAGTAGTTGATGGAACACAAATTGTATCTTATTTATTTACGCAGTTTACGCCCCTATTGGAGCTTAATCATTACACAATTACACATAATTATTATACAATTATTAAAAATAGTGATTGAGGCCCTGGTAGTGGACTGAACATTTATTTAGTTTCACATAATCATCCTTCATTGCTTTATAAATCTATTCACACGTTTCATGAGTTATTTTCGTTAATGAATTCTGTGGTATTAGAGTTCTTTACTGGAGTATAGAATACCTAGCTGTCTCCAGTATCAAAAAATCGCAGAGTCGCTGTAACCCTGTCTTCTGCAGATACTGCAGTTCTAATGCGTGTGCTCTGGTTGTGATGTGAGGAGCCAATTTATTGAGTAAATACTGACAAGTTTTAGCATCCACTCATGTCATTTATATTACTTTATGTCCTCCACTTAAAGCCCCACAACAATTTTTTCTGAATGTTTTTGCTGCCACGGCTTGAAATCTGGGGTTTCATCAAACTTTTCTTTTGCGTCTCGCTTTTCTTCGTTCCAATATACAGAAAATGTAATTGGGGTGATAGCAACAGCAGAGCATGACAAGTTTTTATTGTCCGTCGTCTAGAAATATGATGACAGTGTAATACCAATTTTTAGTGTCACGTCAAAGGTGTATGTCAAAGAAATTTCGTGAATATTTTATTGTATTTATTTGTCAAGGATATGATCAATAATATGATCGTGTAATACAGGCCTAACTAATGGAAAGGCATCAATTAAATCTACCGTTCCGCAGGGAAGTATGTTTGGCCTCTGCTGTTACTTATGTATATAAACTATATGGATCTAAGGAGTACTGTTGTTTGCAGACGATGCTGTCCTTTAACGTGCAGTAGTCTGACAATCAAAAGCAACTGCAGAGCAATTTAGATATTTGTACGGTACGAATATTGACAAACGACCTTAAATAAAGGAAAATTGTGAAGTCGTCGACATCAGTAATAAAAGGAATTCGTTAAACTTCGTCTACAAGATAAGTCAACTATGAAGGGTATAAATGCATTTAGTAACATAGCAGTTACAATTACGGCAGACTTAAATTGGAAGGAACGGGTAGATAATGTGGGAAAAGCGTTTCGTTGACAGAACCCTTAGAAGAGACAGCTTACACTACGCTTGTCAGTCCTGTTTTGGAATATTGCTACGCGGTGTGGGATCTTATCAGATAGGGTTGAAGGAGGACAATGAACGTGCACAAAGACGGGCAGATCGTTTTGTGCTATCCCGGTACAGGGGAGACAGTGCCACGGAAATGTCACAAGAGTTGGTGTGGGAACCACTAAAACGATGGCGTTTTCCACTGCAGCGAGATTTACTTACGACATTTCGATCGCCGATGTACTCCCCCGAATGAGAAAATACATTGCAGCCGGCAGCCTACATAGGCATAAATAATAATCATACTGAAAGACTGGAAATCAGAGCTCGAAAGGAGAGATTTAGGTGTTCTTTCTTCTTGCCCACTATTCCGAAGTGGAATGGTAGATAACATGCAGGTTATTCGATGAACTCTCTGCCACGCACATAATGTGATTCGTAGAGAAACGGTGTAGGCTTGACAACACCCTATAACCATATTAATATGACAGATATTTACTTCCAAGAACAGATCATGGTTATTTTCGGATTAGTAATGGACGTCTGATGTAACGTTCGTCGAATATCAGTGTATACTGTCAGTAGTACTACACTGATCAAAACAATTAGGCGATCAGGTGAGATCACACACAATATACATATGGTAATGTATATTATGCAGATATTGGTTACAATAGTAATATGCTGAAGATTAGGTGGGTAGATCACATAACTAATAAAGAGGTACTGAACAGAATTGGGGAGAAAAGGAATTTTTGGCATACCTTGACTAAAAGAAGGGATCGATTGGTAGGAAACCTTCTTAGACATGGAGGAATCGTAAATTTAGGATTGGAGGGAATTGTGTGGCGAACAAATCGCAGAGGGAGACCAAGAGACGCATATAGTAAGCAGATTCAAATGGATGTGGGTTGCCGTTCTTATGAGGAGATGAAGAGGCATACTCAGGGTGGAGAGCTGCATCAAACTAGTCTCCGGACTGAAGATCGTAGCAACAACAGTAATTTGTATGTGACACAGTACGATATTATGCTGTCTCAACTCTTTACTTGAGGTTTACATGGCGTTTACTTAGAGCGAGGCGCCATGTGGCTACCATAATAGTGAAAAAGTCACTCTCGTTGCCCTCTAATACGGTGTGTGGTCACTTCGATCGGCCGGCCGCGGTGGCCGAGGTGACTGAGGCGTTCCAGTCACAGTCAGCACGGCCACTACGGTCGGGGGTTCGAATCCCCCCCTCGGGCATGGATATTTGTGCCGTCCTAGTTCGTAAGTAGCTCATAAGTAGTTTGTAAATTTAGGGACTGATGACCCCGTAGTTAAGTCCCATAAGCTTAACAAACATTTGAACATTTGAACACTTCGAACGGCCAGTAAAGTTGCACACCTCCGTAGCATGTACTCTTGAGATATATTTTGCCGTTCTTCCATGAGCGCAATACTTAGCTCTGCAAGCACTGTGGGAGATGCTGGAGTGGTTGCAATGCGTCTGCCAGACATGGTGGTTGATCCGTAGCAGTTTCTAGAAAATTTAGTAAGGGAAGATAATTTTTGGTGACTGTTTAGTTTTAATACAGTGAAAGTGTCAATGCGCCTTAAAACATCCGGTCCTCTCTCCCTTCTACGAACCGTTGTAGTACACTATATTTCCTTAATAGTCCAACAGTGATCACAAATCTACCACTTTTTTCACCTCCGCTCAGAAACTTAACTAGTAGTCGGTGCACTCACCCAACCTTCGAAAGTCTCCAGGATGGCCATATTGCGCACGGACTTACCTGAAACGAAAGAAATCAATATCAGTGAATGTACAGAGGGATTTGGGCAGTTTACACGCTAGCGTCATATGTATACGTCTGTAACACATCACACTGTGTGCCGTTTTACGTAATAAAGAGAACTGTCCCATATTCGATACATTCCACAGAACAATCAGTTCACATGCACTAGTTGTCAGAATGAATTACGGGTGTCAGCAGTAGAGACGTGCACTTTGAGTGGCTAAACATAGCACGCTTCAAGAAAGAAAGATTGGCATTGTTATTATTTCTTTGTTTCTACACGAGCACTAAAGTGTTGTCAAAAGTTCCCCGAGTATAATTCTATTACAGTAACGCGAAGACTATTTTCCTTCGAAGAAGAATATTTTATTGGATGTATCATATATGATTTTTCTTGTCTCTGTGAGTACATTTCTAATATCTACGGAGGGAACAAGCTCAGGCAATAACACGGGCCTCCAACGTAGACGCATCATCTATTTTTAACCTATTTTAAATTTCAATGTAATCATGTATTAACAGTGGACAACGTACAGATTTTATCAGTTATTTGCTTCATGCAGTCGCGGTGGAGTAGCCGAGCGGTCTAAAGCGTCTCGCTGCGGAGCGCGCGGTTGCTCGCCGTGGACGTTCGAGTCCTCCCTGGGGCATGGGTGTGTGTGTTTGTCCGTTGGTTAGTTTACCTAGGTTTAAGTAGTTTGTAAGCTACGGACTGATAACCACGCAGTTTGGTCCGATAGATTTACAGATATCTGAACATTTGAATAAGGCCTATGGTTTGAAAATGGACGAACAAGTCCGAAACTATTTACCAACTTCTAAATAATGCAACTGTGACGAAAAAAAAATGATTACATATCCAGTTGCTGATCCTGCCCCATCTTCACGATGAATTTTCATAAATGACAGCAATGTCCAAAAGATATAAATGTGCTTATACGTGCCAGAAATAACCACAGATGAAAATAACAGGAATGGGTTGTTTAAAGCTAAGAAATGTTTGGTGTTCAGGATATAATGCGTTTTCTGTCTTGCTTCAGGAATGAATTGTTTTAAAAATATTCATACTTTGTAACAATATCATGTAGCACTTTTAAAAATTCGTAAAAATTTGTAGTTTTTCAATTGTATATCCTTGTTGCAATTTTGTTAACAGCAGTATGTAATAAGACAATTGGAACTGTTTTGTGTATTTTATAGCAAGAAGTTAGGATTTATATTATGTTAATAAACCAAAAGACAGTGTATCATTTTTACCATGCGAAGTGGCGCAGTGGTAATAGACTGGACTCGCATTCTGGAGGACGGTACTTAAACCCGCCTCCATCTATCTTGATTGAGGTTTCCCGTGATTTCCCTAAATCATTTCAGGCAAATACCGGGATGGTTCCTTTGAAAGGGCACGGCCATATCCTTTCCCATCCCTGATAAAACGTATTCGAGCTTGAGCTTCGTCTCTAATGACCACGACGTCGACTGGACGTTAAACCCCAATCGTCTTTCTTTACGTCCGTGCACCATTTTGTCTCGTTAGTAACCTGCACCAATGTATAAAAATTTTCAAATAATTTTCTTGAATATCTTACCCTTCAGTGCTGCACACCAACATATTAAACTTTATTTGCTTTAACTAATTAACTTTATAAATCTGATTCCAGATGTTTAGATGACACTCAACACAAAGTAATACCTTCATCACTACTGGCGAGGGGTATTCCTCACACAAGGCCAACGAATTCAGCTCATGTTTGGTAGGTCGCTAGTGTACAACATAAAACGGAGGACTCTTAAGACATTTTGGTTGAACACCCCTCCGCTTTTGAGAAAATCACCTCTAATGTTTACGACGAGTAGCCTACTTAAAATCGGTTCGCCGTGTCAGAGGCCGTTCCCTTGTGAGTGGAAATATGCAAGACATTGTGTTTGAACAATAGCGAAATCACGCCAAATCAGTTAGAAAATCTTTTGTGGACTTTACAGGGGCATTTGAAAAAGTCAACATCAACAAACTTCAGTTTGTAATCGAAAATAAGATATAGCAGCGAGTTATAGAAGCACTATACAAGGAAATCAGGCTCGAACCAAATAAAGGTATAGAAAGAATGATGGAAGTTAAACAATGGGATTTTTTTTTCATTTAAGCCACTAGTTTCATGGTACTACAACTACATCATCAGGTTTTCACCTGTGCTCGTCATTTTTCCATTTCGTTGTCTTCATAACTTCATTTATTAATGTTTTACTCAACAATACGTCTTTGATAACAAGCAATAAATTGTATTTGCACTGTTTTATTTATACGAGCAGCAGTATTTTATGGCGCTACCTATTTGGATCTTTAAATTACTTTTGTAATGGACCTGTTAAACTTGTTCTATTTTAAATAATAATTCTACAAAATCGTAGGACTTAGACACATTGTTTTATAATTAAATTTTAATTTGAATTGTTCTATAGTTCGCCCAGCAGAGGCAGTGCTTTTGTTTATTATTTTAGGTCCAGCATTGATGATGAATATCATGACGCCGAAATCGATGTGCAATAACTCTGATTATTAAAATTGGAAGAACCAGCTTTGGGCGCATTGAAATCTATTTTTTTATACACAATGCAGATCGATTTCGGTCAGTGTCTGACCATCCTCAGTGCTAGAATCCAAGCCATGTGGGCCCACAAAAACTTGCACTTTGAATACTAACATCAACTAGGCAGTACATAAGTAGAATGTCAAACATAAAGTCAAACATAGAGTTTATGTTTGACATTCTACTTATGTACTGCCTACTTGATGTTAATATTCAAAGTGCAAGTTTTTGTGGGCCCATAGGGCTTGGATTCTAGCACTGAGGATGGTCAGACACTGACCGAAATCGATATATATATATATAAAATAAAAATAAAAATAAAGATTTCAATGCGACCAAAGCTGGTTCTTCCACTTTTAATAATTTTAATGTGGTCACTCTGCACCAGATTGCGGATGGAGTCGCCTACATATAAATCTGATTGTTTGGCGACTGATCGCTGGCTTCTTTCATAATCTTCAATGGTCGCTACTGAACACCCGTCCAAAATGGATTCAAATATAAATTTCTGTAATCTGTGAACAACAGATTGGAGCACGTACTGATGCGCCTAGAAAAGACTGATTAACAGCTCGAGTCTGCAATTGCACAGAACAAAGCAGGCCTCCTGGACTCGCGTTACACGTTTTTCCTTTTTGCGGTGCAGCGGCCCATTTCGCCTTTCGGACCTTTGCGCTGGCGCACTCGTAATGAGGTGGCAGCCCTGCTAGATCTCGGCTGCAGATCTGTCACACGCGCTGAGTTACCGACCCCGCGCCTCGCACACTTTTTTATTTTGTCCGAGAGCGACATTCGAAATGATTACCCACCGCTTAAAAGGATGCGAGTTAATTTCGGGGCGGCAGCAACTTACCCACACACGTCGCCACGTATTTCAGCCGCGAGATCACGACGGGCAGCGGCGACAGAAATCTTGGCAGCGGGATAAATCAGAGCTGTCATCGCGACACGACAACATACGTAGATCTGCTGCGCCTCGTTAGGCACTGCCTGTGGTGCAAAAGTGTCGCAGCAAATTCGCGAAAATGTTCGCAAGTCCTGTCAAAACATGAGTCATCTCCTCCTTCGGCCCTGTCTCTAACATGTGTATCGCGGTCAGCAGCATTCTAATTTTGTTGAGTAAATTATGAACCTAAATCCTAATCGTATATTTGAAGGAATGGAGGTTAACTTACCAGTCACAGACTGAGGGCCCTTCTCATGAACTGGCCTTGGAGAAATTTTTATGGTCGGCCGCGGTGGCCGAGGAGACTGAGGCGCGCCAGTCACGGTCTGCACGGCCACTACGGTCTGGGGTTCGAATCCCTCCTCGGGCATGGATATTTGTGCCGTCCTTAGTTGTAGGTAGTTCATAAGTAGTTTGTTAAGTCCCATAAGCTATACACACATTTGATCATTTGAAATTTTTATGTGCTTCGCAGAGTGGGTGCAAGTGATTGGTTTTCTAGGAGGAAACCAAACATGTCAAACCCAAGCAAATACAATAGCAAACTATAGAGAAACACACAGACTATGTTTGGAAGAACTGCACCGACAAATAGACTTGACAGCGGAAGGAGGAATAAGAGAAAGAGGAGGCGGAGGAGGATATAAGAGAGAAGGAAGAAAGGTTACGGTTTTACGTCCCGTCGACAGCATGGTCATTAGAGATGCACGACTAGCTCGTATTGTTTTGTTAAGGATGGGTATGGAAATCAGCCACGCCGTTGCAAAGAGACCACCTTTGCATTCGGCTGGAGTGATTTAGAGAAATCACGGAGAGGATATAGAAGAGACGGGAAGACTGAGGAATATAAGGGAATGTGCAGGAAATCACAGGTGGTTGTTTGTAGAGTCTATGGGACTTAACTACGGGGTCATCAGTCCCTAAACTTAAAAACCACTTATGAAGTAGCTAATACTACGGACGGCACAAATATCCATGCCCGAGGGGGGATTCGAACCCCCGACCGTAGTGGCCGTGCAGACCGTGACTGGCGCACCGCAGACCGCTCGACCACCGCGGCCGGCGAAATTCACAGGAGAATGAGGAAGAGGAGGATGGGGGAGAACATATTAAGGTCGAGAAGAAAGGCGAAGAGGCCATAAAAGAAAGAGGTGAGGCAGAGGGAGGAAGGAAAGAAGTGAAGGAAGAGGAACAGGAATGAGGAGATCGAATAAGAAAGTGAAATGAGAAGAGGAACGGATAAAGGCGAAAGAACAGAAAGAGGGAGGAGGAAAAGAAGAGTAAGGAGGAAGTGAAAAGTAGAATGAGAAACAGAGGACGAGAAAGAGGAGGAAGAAGTGAGGGAGAGGGAAGAAGTGAGGGAGAGGGAAGAAGTGAGGGAGAGGGAAGAAGTGAGGGAGAGGGAAGAAGTGAGGGAGAGGGAAGAAGTGAGGGAAAGCAGGACTAGAAGAGTGGGGAAAATTCAAGGAAGGAAGTTAGGAAGAACAATAGGCTCGTTATTAGAGACGGCGCAGAATCTGGGATTTGACCAAGCACTTGCGAAGGAACCACACCTGCATTTGCAAGGAGCGGGAAAACGAAAATCTCCATGGCCGCCGGCCGCGGTGGCTGAGGGGACTGAGGCGCTCCAGTCACGGTCTGCACGGCCACTACGGTCGGGGGTTCGAATCCCCCCTTGGGCATGGATATTTGTGCTATCCTTAGGATTAGCTAGTTCATAAGTAGTTTGTAAGTTCAGGGACTGATGACCCCGTAGTTAAGTTCCATAAGCTCTACAAACATTTGAACATTGGAAAGGAATAAAAAAGGAATAGCGAGAATACACGACAAAGAACAATACATTATAAAACTATTAACTCCTCGTCTCAAACTCTAACAACCCAAAGAATGATTGAAGATGTCGTGGCGATTAACAGTTGTAATCAAAAGACATCTGAGAACCTTAATTACAGCCGACGTCTGTGTGTGACCGGGCCTCGAATTCAGGACCTTTGCGATTCACGGGTGAACTTCCAGGCCGTTTCATATCAGCGCATATCTCATCCTGGGGACGCAGCCGATATCTAAGCGAACTGGTATGTGATTCCTCTTTCGTGGAGCTTTGTGAAAGACATCTACACCGCCGGAAATTTACTACAGCCTTAATAAAGTTTGGAAATTCTTTCAAGATTTATTGCTGAAACAGTGCCTATAGAGCAGATGTAATCATTTCATTTACAGATAATTGTCTCATGCGGTACTGAGGTAGGAAGTGTCCATCCATGCTCAACACGAAAATATGTAAGTGGTGGTGTCTCCAGGAGCTGCAATGCAAGCGCTGATTCTGACATTCATTCGATCGTACAGACGGCGAAAATAGTCTTGTGGTATATTATTCCTCGCGTGATCGAGCTGTTCCGTAGTTCTGCAAGGGTTATGGGGGTGGACGAGTCGCAAGTATCGCTTGTAGTCCAGGGACGTCGCCACACCTCTTCCAGACGACGCTGAGCTTCGCGCGCAGTGTGTGGGCGAGCACTGTCTTGCTGTCACTTCACGTTCCTGTTGGAAGAATGGCAAACGAAAGTCTTGAATATTTAGCACGTACCGAGCGTTGGTCACCGTTTCCTCCACGAACACCAAAGGTGAAACCGAGTTGTATCTCGTCTTCCCACAGGCAAGGGGTGTCGCCAGTGTTTCTAGGACGAAATGACTATAGACAGCGTTAGCCACGAGTACCTCGTACGCGCGAACAAACATCACTTGCGTGTAGGTACAATCTGCTTTCATTACTGAAAACCACAGCTCATCATTCCATCTTCCAAGCCATCATCTGATGGCATCAGTCGAACCGTGGCGTGTGGGAAGACCGTGCAAGGTGGCGCAGTGGTAACGCACTGGACTCGTATTCGGAAGGATGGTGGTTGAAATCCACCTTCGGCCATCCAGATTTAGGTTTTCCGTGATTTTCCTACATCACTCCAGGCAAATGCCGGGATGGTTCCTTTCAAAGGGCACGGCCGAATTCCTTCCCTCATCCTCACCCAAAAATCCGAGCTTTAGCTCCGTCTCTAATGACCATGCTGTCGACGGGACGTTAAACCCTAAGCTTCCTTTCTTTCGTGAGTAGAAGACGTGTGCGTGTCTTCAGCCCCACTGCTAATAACCGGCTGGCAGCAGTACTGACACTTTTGGGCTCACAGACCTTTCTGTGCTGTGGTTACTTGTACGGTCAATGCTGTCTTTACAATACGACACTGGCGGATGTCTGTGCTGCGTGGACGGGCAGAACGTCGGCTACGGGCGTGAGAATGTTCACGTGACCATTGCAACTAGCAACTGACGCAGCACATCCCACTTGTGGAACGATTCTCCACTCGTGAGGCCATCATTGGTTCCCTTACAAATCCGCTCAGTTGGCCGTGGGAAATACGAGTGCGACTTTCCAACAGGTGTACTACTTTTCTCCGGCTGTGTTTTACTTCCCCCACCTCTCTCCCGCCCACCCGTCTTTTTCGAACGCCTTGGTTGAACTGCGACTCCTCATGCAGACGCTCCAGCCATGCCTGTAGAAAGTTGCGCCTGCTTTCTCGTGCGTCCGCTAGACACCAAAATGAACGTTAGTAAAAGGATAATTAAAACACTGACACTAAGCGAAATGTGAAAAGTATCCTCAGGGTTTTATGTGCGTGTTTGTCCCCCTTTAAAATGAGTTTGTTCCTTTGAAGCCTTCACTTGCGGAGTTCCTTTCAGAAGCTAAAATTTGCCACCGGTTCCTATCTGAATTAATTTAGAAGCTACAGTGTAATGAAATGGCACTGGCTGTAGAGCTTGGGCCGACTGCCAGACCCCCTCCCCTCCCGCTTTCAGCCAGTTTATGGAGTGCAGTGGGGCACCTACCACTGGCTACGGCCAACCGCCAACACACACAGGGGCCAGCACAATCCCGTGCGACCACCCAGCAGGTTCCAGACACCCGCCTCAGTGAGGCTTCACACTGTCAGATTGGAGGTCACGATCTTTCCTGAAAACTGTTTACTCACAATGTTTTGATCGCATTTGGTAGGTCTGAATTTTAACCAGTTACGACTTTAGTTAGTCATCAGCAAAATAGTGTATCTAGCTTAAAAAAAGTCATGCTGTCACCTAGCACCCACTGTTATCAGTCGGACGTTAGAGTCCTCTCTCGGGCATGGGTGTGTGTTTGTGTTCTCTTTAGCATAAGTTGGTTTAAGTAGGCCGCGGTGGAGTAGCCGAGCGGTCTAAGGCGCCTCCCTGCGCATCGCGCGGTTTCTCGCCGTCGGAGGTTCGAGTCCTCCCTAGGGCATGTGTGTGTGTGTGTGTGTGTGTGTGTGTGTGTGTGTGTGTGTGTGTGTGTTTTGTCCTTAGGTTAGTTTACCACAGTTTAAGTAGTTTGTAAGCTACGGGCTGATGACCACGCAGTTTGGTCCAATAGATTTACAAAACATTTAGTTTAAGTAGTTTGTGACTATAAGGACTGATAACCAATACAGTTTCGTCGCAAAGCTTAACAAACAATTGAACACCTCCAGTTATCCTTAAATTAAGGAAACCATGAATGGTGTGCATAATAATATCTATTATCAATTACAAGATGGCAGTGGCAATATCAATTACTTAGATTTATTTATGAAGATCATAAACAATAATGTTTCCTTTGATGTATTTACGAAACGTACTAACACATACAGTATTATTCATAGTACACCTCTTGCCATGTAGAGAGCCATAAACAGTTATTTCACCTCTATAATTGATAGAATTCTCAAAGTACCACTCTCTGATGAAGCAGTTGAAAGAATTGCAATACTTGGTTCTGATGAGGACGCTCTTCGTTCGAAACCAATCAACTGTCGCATCGCACCAAATGTGATGAAATACACCGAATTGGATTTAACAATTTGTGAATGGAAAAAAATTGCCTCATTGACATATTGTGCCCATCATCCATTACTATCAGCAGACTTTCTATGGCAGACTCATACGGAACAGGACAGAGATACGATCATCAAGATAGTTGTGTGATGAATTCATGCTTTAAATTCCTCTGTTTTCTCAGAAATAGCACCTTCGTGGTGAGATATCCAATATTTTCCCTCTACCCTACTACCAAGCAAGGTGGGTTCGTCAGTACACTGGATTCGCATTCTGGAGGCCGGTGGTTCAAATCCACGTCCGGCCATCCAGATTTAGGTTTCCGGGATGGTGCCTTTAAAACGGCAAGCCGATTTACTTCGCCGTCCTTATCCAAACATCTGAGCGTGAGCTTCGTCACTAATGATCAAGCTCTCACCGTGACGTTAAAATCTAATCTTCCTTTCCTTTTTTCTATCGTATTTTTTATGTACTTGTAGTATTTTCCAGTTTCAATTCAACTCTTTTCAAGGTAATCAATAAAAAACAATAATTCACCTTCCCAGAAAACACTGCTCCTACTTCCAGGAAATGAAATCTACTTTGCACTTTCTAGTGCACGTCCAACTTCCATATCCACTGTCTCGACTTACCTCACGTATCTAGCGAAATGGTGGATTAATATCTCAACGACACACACGCACACACACACACACACACACACACACACACACACACACACAAGTTAGACTGAAAAGTTCCAGGTAGATGAATACTTGGTTCCAACCCAGGACCTTTGCCTTTAGGTCTGCAAGGTATGCAGGTGAACATACCAAGTGCACTGGAGTAGCTCAGTCGGCACATTGTTTCCCTACGACAGTCAAAAGGCTGGGTTCGAGTCTCTGTCCACACACATTTCTGAGCTACCAGGAACTTTCATACCAACGTACACGCCACTGCAGAGGAAACTTTCATTCTGGAATCAGTTACATTCTTTTCCAAAAATGGCCAAATATAACCGGTAATTTACTCTTCGCATTTCCTTAGAGTCAATATTCAATAAATCCGACACAGAAAACTCTTATGTAAAGGGTGGATTTCTTTTTCTTCTGACATGCATGTAACGTGGCCTATATCTTTCTGGCGTCCAATACCGTACCGTGTATTTTCTCGTTGTTTACGAAATGCGAAGGAAGGAACAAATGTTCAAATGGTTGTATAGATTATGGGACTTAACTACGGGGTCATCAGTCCCTAAACTTACAAACTACTTACGAACTAATTAAGACTAAGGACGGCACAAATATCCATGCCCGAGGGGGGATTCGAGCCCCCGACCGTAGTGGAAGGAAGGGACGTCCCGTAGACATCGTGGTCATTAGAGACGGAGCACACAGTCAGATAGTTTTGATATGGATGTGGAAGGGAATCAGCAGTGCTCCTTAAATGGAATCAATCCGGCACTTGCCTGCATTGATTTAGAAAAATAACGGAGAACCTAAATCACGCTGGTTTGAACCAATGACCTCCCGAATGCGAGTCAAGTATGTTACCACCGGGCCACCTGGTAAGTAAAGTGCCTTTGCCATGTTTCATCTTAAAGGGCTCTACTGATTTATGGCTGTGAAAGCACTAGCCGCAGCCGTTTATTGTACAGTTTTCATCTGACGCCGTCATTACCTATTTATAAAGTGGCCGCATTAAGTTTTCTTCCTTCCTCATGATAAAAATGTGTGGCACACTTCAAACATTGCAGCTTGTAAAAATAATTGAATCACTGTTACGAAACAGAATTTTCTACGTCACACTGGAGAGTAGGAGCTAACGACAAGGATAGAATAATAGTGTTACAGGCGGTGGTGTCTTCGTCACCGACGTACTCAGCCTGCAAAACTAGTGGTCAACCGAAACCAAACTATATGCAGTTGCTCCCTCTACTGTGACAAGATCTGTCCACTACCAAAACAAGCTAATCCTAGGGAATCCTGCAGTGCCACCAACACGTAACACACAGAGTAAGTAAGGCCAAGTACATTTCTCTGAATGTTCCACTACACTTCGTAGTCACACAGATACATGACACTGCTTTTAACATTGTTACCAAGTCTCTGTAAACATTGGTCAGAAGCTCTATCATTTGTTCAATTCTTACACTATTGACGCAATTACATTTCTTCAATGTATAACAATTAAATTCTTAGTTTGCGCAGGACGTTAACGGCTTGCTACAAGGAATTATTATGGTTTATAAAATAACCGACAATTTTATGTGGTTTTTCATAGTTTTTAATTGAAATGCTAAGCAACTAGCCATATAGAGAATCATTCTTCCGTCGCTTCAAACATGAAAAATTGAAAAAAAAATTGCAGAATGTTTTTATTTATACATTTTGATAAATATTTTCGTTGAATATACGCACAGTCCAAACCCGACGCTTACGTAACTTCAATGCAGACGAGAATAGTAAAGTTATAAAAGACGATATTCACAACGTGGACCAAAGACACTTCACGTTTGCCTGACATTATTCGCCAAAATTGAAGCAATTCATATACATTTATTATTTTCAATAATATCAGGATATATCTACATTATTTAAAAATATAAAATTGACTGTGCGTAATTTTGGCTTACATTTAAGTATTTAGTGCGAGTGACGAAATATTAATGAATCCAGAAAAGCAAACTAATCTCAGCCTGCAATTAACTGTATTTAATTATTCAACACGTATCAACATAATAAAAGCAAAATTTACATTAACTCAATGGCCTCTTACGTAATGATAAATATTTCCCTCACCTCTCGCGTATTCTGTGTGTTTAAAAGAGCTTATTAGATGATGATCTACAAAATTATCTTAAGGGGTGGTAAGGAAGGAAGACAGTGTGGTCATTAAGAGACGGAGCTCACACTTTGAATTTTGGGTAAGGTTGGGGAAGAAATCGGCCATGCCCTTTCAAAGGAACTATCCTGGTATCTGCCTGGAGTGATTTAGTGAAATCACGAGAAACCTCAATCTGGCTGGCTGGAGGTGGATTTGAACCACCGTCGTCCAGAATGCGAGTCTAGTGTGTTACCACGGCGCCACGTCGTTCTGTAAAATTTGGGCAATAAGACAACTAATTGACGACAGATGTAGAGAGGACGTTGTCTGCAAGCGAGTAGTAGTAACAAAAGTGTTTTCAGAAAGTATTTGTTTGGATTGTAGCCTTATATAAGAGTGAAATGTGGGTTATAAACAGTACAGAGAGAAATGAGTAAAGGGAATATGTGTTTAAAGGATTGGCTAATTAATTAGATCGACTAAATGTGAAAGATTCAGTCGAACTGGCGAGAAACGGGCTTTACATTGCAACCTGACGAAAATAAGGGACAAGCCGAAAGATTTATGTCGAAGCACCAGGTAATCGTTTAATTGCCGCGCGGAATGGCTGTGTGGTCTAAGGCGTCATGCTACGAACTGACCGGCCGTTCCCGCCAGAGGTTCGAGTCCTCCCACGGGCATGGGTGTCTGTGTTGTCCTTCGTGTACGTTAGTTTAAGTAATTTTTAAGTCTAGGGACTGAGGACCGTAGCAGATCGGTCCAACAGGTTAACAAACATTTGAATTTGAATAGTTTATTTGCTAATGGAGTAAAAATGAAGGAGCATGTCTACAAGTCGCAATTTCAAAATGGCGTTCGATGCAGCAGTTGTGCACAGGTAAATAGATCTCCGTACTACAAACTAGCGTGCAGAGTTTCAGCAAGTCAATTTTCGGAATTATACGAGGCGCGTCCAGAAAGTAAGTTCCGTTTCAATTTATTTCCGCTGCAGCGCTCGGATTGCAGTTCCGCACATGCGCTGTAGACGATGTGTATCAAGGAGAAGAACGTGCGCCATTTGGAGATCTCTGTCAGTTAAGTACGCTTTGTTGTGCTTGTTTGAAATGTCGGCGTTGATTGAAAATCCAGTGATTCGATGGTGAGAAGATGGGTCCGACAGTGCAATGGCGGGCGTAGTGATGTGCACAATGAAGAACGAAGTGGGCATCCACCTTCGGTTACAGAAGAACTGGTTCACGCGATTGACGTCAAGATCCAGGAAAACCGTATGTTTACAATAAGTGCTCTTGCTATGGACTTCCCCCAAATTTCACGATAACTGATGCAAATGTGACGAAATACCTCCTACAGGGATTTGGCTGGGACGTGTTTGACCATCCTCCGTACATCCCTGACCTCGCTCCTAGCGATTTTCATCTGTTCTTACATCTCAAGTCTTTTCTTGGCGGTCATCACTTCACTAATGACGACGAGCTGGAAAAAAACTAGTTTCCAACTGGTTGAAGACACAGGCGCTAGATTTCTATGAAGAAGGTATACAAAACCTGGTGCCACGCTATGACAACTGCAAAATTTCAGCAGTTATGTGGAAAAGTTAGTTTAAGAGTTGTAGAATTTTGTGCAATAAAAATTTCTTCTGTATATGTGTACAATTTCATTTTATTACCAAACGGAACTTACTTTCTGGACGCGCCTCGTAATCAAAAACTTAAGTTAATAGTCCAAAGAGGTTACATGAAATCCTGTGGTCACACGCTAAAGTAAGCTGCTGCAGAGATTGAAACAACTGTGCGCACGATTTGAGATTGTTCATATGACTGTAAATGTAAATGACTTTTTATTGACTAAAAATGTTGACACATAAGGGAAGCGTATGGAGATCGGAAGGGTCAAGGGAACAGCACAGGTAGCAGCGGCTGGTGAGGCAATGCCGTGATCCAGGTCAGAAGGAGCGCGCCGCATTAAAGCTCTGCTCCATCATTTCTGTAAATACGGGTCAAGTCACAGGCGCAGTGAGCCTCGTCAGCTTGTTGAAATTCAGCAGCGGTGCGGTTAAAACGCGCACTGCCTTGACCGGTAAGTCTCCGGCATGAAGTGTTTACGATCCCAGGCTCATTTTATAATCCCGTAAAGAATGTGAAATGTGACGTCCAGAACGCTGGGCAGCATCAACCGCGGAGGAAAAAAAAAAAAAAAAAAAAAAAAAAAAAAGTAGCGAATGTGAAGGTTTTCCCTCCGACCAAGCGACTGGCAATAGAAGGGATGGGCAGTCGAGGAATGAGGATGATACATTCCCTCACGTAAAAGCAGGACGACGTACGTATCTTCATTCCAGCATTTGCACAGGTGCTTCGTACAGATATCAGTCACTTTCTCTCCAAATCTATTTGCGTATGTAGCGATCGAAAATGAGTACACACATCTTGCTAAGAAACTACATTCTACTGTTTACGTAATTCCTACACGAGATATTCGACAAATGTTTTAATTTGCATTCACGTTGAAAGACTAGAGACAGCATATGTATATTAGTATGACCTGCAGAAATAATTAGCCGGCCGCGGTGGCCGAGGGGAATGCGGCACGTCAGTCACTACGGTCGGGGGTTCGAATCAAATGAATGTTCAAATGTTTGTATAGCTTGTGGGACTTAACTACGGGGTCATCAGACCCTAAACTTACAAACTACTTATGAACTAGCTTATCCTACGGACGGCACAAATATCCATACCCGAGGGGGGATTCGAACCTCCTACCGTAGTGGCCGTGCAGACCGTGACTGGAGCGCCTCAGTCCCCTCGGCCACCGCGGCCGGCTGGTTTCGAATCCCTCCTTGCGCATAGATATTTGTGCCGTCCTTAGTCTTAGCTAGTTCATAAGTAGTTTGTAAGTTTAGGGACTGATGACCCCGTAGTTAAGTCCCATAAGCTATACAAACATTTGAACATTTTTTTTAGAACTAATTAGAATATGAAGCATGTTGGACCGCGGTACGTAACCACCTACTAGCAAGATATGCTTGCGGCTCTCATTAACCGGTTTTCGGTTCTTCATTGCTATTATTTCCAGTAACAAATGTATAACTCGAAAGATGAAACATTTTAAGTCTTTCTCAGACTTTTGCGTTTCACTTTTCTTAAATATATGAAGAATCAAAGTATCTGGTAAAATAAGGTAAAAAAGGTAAAGCAGTCAACAATCCGAAGATTGGTTTGAACACCACAGTGCTTTACTAGGCATGGTTCTGTTTGGAGGTGGTATGCTGTTGCCTCCCCCGACCTTCGAACCGACTTACCCAGCCAGTTATAGGGGAACCTACAGTTTAACATGGGTTCCGAACGACGGAGCTACTCGAAAATAGAGAACTGACATATAACTTAGTCCGTCTACCGTTCGTTGCTTTTCATCGAAAAGTAATATGGGGTTGAATACTGCACAAGAATGACGTTTTCTCCTTGAATCTCGTCTGAAAAATCATGCTGTAATCAAGGATGACATTATTATTTGGACACTGCGAATAAACAGTACTAAGGGGGAAAACTGAGATTGGTGAATTATGTCTTCGTATTAAGTTGGCCGTTTGCAAGGGCTATAAACATATAGGGGCACGTAATGTAGACACAAGCAAAATATCAGAGTTTTTTTTCTGTTTGAAGTTTTGACCTACCTGAGTTGGAGGTAACAACAATGTCCTTGATGATCCAGTAGTACAAACAGTTTAGATCACAAGATAATTATTCATTAAAATGGTCACTTCGTTTCATTTAACCACCCTTCAACAGATTAACAGCACCATTTCCAACCAAATGGTGCTCTTAATCTGAATATGGCTAACTAAATGCGGCAAAACTGTAACTTTAATAAATGAGATCTTTTGCCATCTTGGTGGTTTCTAGTGCTTGATTCTTTTTCTGTTTATATTATAAACTATGAATGAATTCCTTTCTATATTGTTACTGCTGTTATAGAAATGGCAGAGAAATACACAGTACTTCCAGACTCGGGATGGTGCCATTTAAAACACAACCGGTGTCCTACGACGATAACCAGGAACTGCTGTATGACCAGGTGGTTCAGGGTTGCCAACTCGCTAAATGCTATTCAAAATACCTCCATTGTGAAGTAAAGATACCCTAGATTTTTCGAAAATATATTTTTCGTAATTTAATAACTCTTTAGTTCTTTGCATAAAATTATTGTTCAAAAATGTTCATATGTTTGTAAAGCTTATGGGACTCAACTGCGGGGTCATCAGTCCCTAAACTTACAAACTGCTTATGAACTACGTTACACTAACATCCATGCCTGAGGGGGGAATTCGAACCCCCGACCGTAGCGGCCGTGCATACTAGGACTGGCGCGCCGCAGACCGCTCGGCCACTGCGGCCGGCTGCATAGAATTACTAAAACAGTGTAAATGAGTAAAAGTTACATGTTACACACTCTTATATTACGTTAAGAAATCACACGTACGGTTTTCATACGCCCTGATTAACTAGTTGTTGATAATATTCTCTAAAATACGGCTCATATGTTGGCAACACGAATAAGAACATGTAACTGGCTTCAGCAGAATGTAACAACCATACTGGTTGAGTGTTCAATATGAAATAACAATAAAGAGGATAAAACTATGAAACGGCTGGTCGTTTGCAACGTCTCTGGTTGAAACACTGTCAAGCCTTCGATGAAATAAACATGTTATGTGCCGCCTCTATCGGAATAACCGCCGGTCTTGAAAAGTTTGCTGCTGTTGAGAGATGCAAACACAAAAATACACATTCATCATTCGTCTCCGACAATAATTTTGGAACTTGCTTATATTGCCAACAAAATAGATTTTATAGTTAAATTTTAGTTTGCATAAACAGGGCAGCTGCTCGGCGTGTGGTTGGTAGCGGCGATATGAATGACGGGAGGCGAAGGCAGCCAATCAGGAGTGGTGTTCAGGCAAACGCATCCTACACAAATCGGCTTTGCGAATGACAATTGATTACGAGTAAGATATTGTGCATTATTGACATAATGAATGAAGAATTATGCATTTGCACTATCGTCGCAGAAAAAAATTGTTTCAGAACATGTTAAAGAAAAGTACATCCAGAACCAGTCACTACATGATTGTAGCAGTTTGTTGGAAATTACGCCTACGTAGTTTTCACTGAAAGGTCTCTTTCAACTGACAACGAATAACTTTCTTAATAAATGCTGTACAAATCCCCTACCCCCCCCCCCCAATCTTGAAATGACCTAGAAAGTCTCTAATTCCAAAAATATTTTTTTGTCGCCAAGAGAATGTTTCAATTTCCCAGATTTATCGACTTATCTCCCAAATTGGCAAATCTAAAGTTGGAGGCGAATCTCGCATACTCGTCATCTAACACACCGCGCCACAAGGCAACAGGCGCAATGATCCCTCGACAACAGCTGTACCAGTTCTTCTGCCGTGCGGCTGTTGCTCGTTTCTGACTCGGCATTGTTCTTAAATTATCACTGATCGCATTTCCTAGTTTCTGCGATAACCTAATATTTAACAGCAGGAGTAATTTTCGGAATAAAAAATAAGTTTTTAATTTCTTTAATTATTTAAAAACTATGTCTGTACTAGACATGGTACTTCTGGAGGCAAATTACTCTCAACATATCTATATTACAACATAAAATCATAATAAATCGACTTAATTTTAAAATGTAAAGACTTACCAGCAAAATTACGACATAAGCCACTCACCGAAAACTTACGCCGCTATGCGGTTACTTTATCAACCACAAACTGTAACAAGTGCTGCCATATGTTGAAAAAACAATGTAAACTCGGTGTGGTCGCTTTCATAGCCAAAGATCATCCCCGCACAGTAGCTGAATGCGATAGGGTCTATGACAGCCATCAGCAGAGATTTTGAACCTTATATTGTGTTTGCAAATTGTTGTTAAAGGAATGGAAGGAAGAAGGATAGGAAAGAAAGGATTGACAGTGGCCGCATTTGGGCATTGATATTAAGCAATGGCGACAAGCGAAGATGTGAGCCGGACCGGGAATAGAACCCGGGTCTCCCGATTCGGGCCAGCGGTCGCCTTAACCACTTGGCCACCCGTGCTCGCTTCCGTCTCAAATTCTCACAAGTCGCACGCTATGTTTGTAGCGCCACTATCGTCCATGCCCTCTTACACTCGCCATTACGGATTCCCGTGCGAGGTCGGACGTATGACCGCATCTGCGGTGAAATAACTGAAGCTAACGCCGTCGTCGCGTTTAATACTTATTGTATTGGTGTGATGTCTGTTCTTTCGGACGTCCGAAAGAACAGACACCACACCCATACAATAAATTATATCGTGTGGTTAAAATATCGAGCACAAACCTATAAAGGGTATAACCATCAATCTGACCACGTATTTCCTTCGTTAAGCGCAAATAACGCGCAGTGAAAGTAGTGAAGGAGCAGTCATTTGAGGCAGCAGCCGCTTCTCAAAGTTACGGCGCAAGTGCAGCGCTGCTCTCGCCGCCGGCTGGGCGGTGGCATTCTCTCTAATTAAAGCGCCTTTGGGTCCAGCCTGCAGCGCTCAGAGAGAGCAGAAGAGAGTCAGTTTCCGCCTAATTGGAGGTCGGCTGTGGCCAGCAATTATCTCGCCAAATTATTTGTCGGATTGCGGGGCCCGGCCCTCCACACCTCAGACGAGTCCTCAGAAGTAAGCGGGGCTCTGAAGTCGGCGGCGAAGAAAGCGGCAGACAAACAAACGGCCCTAATTGTCCGGCAGACACCCGCTGCAGACTGCACCAGCGCCTAGCCACCGGCACAATGGCGCTCGCCCAGCTTTCCTTGCCCAACTACACTCGTAGCTGTTGCGAATTTCGTTACTCGCCAGACGGCGAATGAAATGTTTTCCCTTCCCGCTCCCAATTAACTTTTTATTTGGCAATTTTGCTCTCAAAAAAACATCAAAACTGCCCATAATAGTTAGCAACATGTTTCAAGTTTCATCCTTGTTTGAAACCAACATTCGAGCTCTGAAATCTATATCTATAAATGTGAATGTCTGTTCAGTGTACGTATATCACGTCTGAACCACAAGACATAAAGGGCTAAAAATTCGTACAGTTACTAATGTCTACCCGGGGAAGGCTTTAGGCACCGTTTTATGGCGACCGGATAGCTATTTATCTATATAGTCTATATTAATGTCAATGTCTTCGGTGTACGCTTATCACGTCCGAGGGTTGATAATGATAAAAGCGTGGAGTATATTGGGATGGAAATTTATCGGTGTATATAAAATTGTATGTGTGTATGTGTTAATATTTCGTTCTGCATCGAGAACTACAGAACGGTCTGTGTGTAATTGTCCGAAGTGTCCCACTGTACACCACAGCAGTTCCATGCCGATAGCTATAAGGGGGTGGAAGATATGGTGGTTGAAAGTCGTCAAGTTATATAAAAAAATTCGGACTAAAGGCGAGCGATGACATTTGCGACTCTATAGCAAGGAGTTACATACAGCGGAACGTGATGCCACAGACCATATCTTTGGTCTATGCGTGCTACAATGTCTTCAGCTCTTTCTCTGTAAGGATAAGCATACGAATAAGGAAATATAAGAATAAATCAATAAAGCAGTATAAAAGAAATTTCTTTTAAAATATCTCGCGCATTACATCAAGTGATAGATCTGTGATGTGATATTATTAGAATCATTATTGTTGAATTTCGTGATCGGATTCTTCGAAACGAGTGAATTTTTACGTGTGATCTGATCTACAGTACTTACTTTCCTGATAAACGGTAAGTGCATAGACTTCGGCAATCTGATGAGAATAGTTTTCAGTTTGTTTCTAAAGAAGGTATTGTATTTCATTTCATTTCATTCTTCAAAAACAGTGATTTGCACACTACTGAAAGATAGATAAGCTATCATAATCAACCAACACGCGAGCGGAGCCGCGAATTTAAGCTAGTACATTATGAAGTTTTTGCAATATTCTGAATCTTTAGCAGACGCTGGAAGCATAAGTTATCCAGATACTAGTTTGTCTCAATTTTGTGACGATATCTTTTTCCGATAAATGAAAAACTGCTTATAAAGTGTGACAGTAAATGGCGCACTAAAAACGGTCTGACATTTATTGAAAAGAGGAAGGCTTGTAGACCACTACTAAATGGTCAAGCATCCCAGAAGAACACTGTACCAGTGAATTATGTACCACATGACATATGACAAGTACTGTCACTTGCCAGGTTATGCACCAAAAGGAATAAGCAGGTTTTGTATTCACTGCTACTATGAGTGTAAAACGTGGAAATTGTGGGGTTGTTCTGGGCCGCGCAGGAGTAGCCGAGCGGTCTGGAGGGCCACGTTGCGGATCGCGCGGCCTCCCGCTTCGGTGGTTTGAATCCTCCCTCGGGCATTCTACTGTTTTTACATGTACAACATCTCTGCTCAGTCTCTTTACACATATACGTAAGAGATGTACTATTCAAAAACAAAAAAACATATCAAACAAAGGACAGTACATACGATAATAAGCAACTAAAATAAATGCTCGAAGTAAAAATTTACAAAAAATATTATATATATTGAAACTTTCCTTATCGGACACTTCCCAATAGTGGATGCCTCTCAATAGCGGACATTTTAAAATTCTCCGGCAAAACAACATTAGCCCTTATGCTAAAATTATTCCGAATAGCGGACGTTCTCAATAACGGGCACGGACACTGTAATATCTCCCCCAACAACAATCAAATCTTACAAATAACGGACAGCGTGAATGAGACGGTTGTCAAGTAAACGAGAAGAATGATTTGAACATTTTGTAAGTTAAAGTTGCATGCAGTACTGTTTCTGTCTTCGAGTGAGTCAGTTTATGTACGCACTGTAGCGCTAAAATTTCGCAGAAACGGAAATGGTTAACTCTGAAAGAAAATGTCGAGATTATCAACGTCTGCGAAATGGAAAAGCTCAGTGATAGAGATGTGGCCACGAGATTTGTCGGAAAAACACAGGTCAGTGACATTTTAAGGAACCAAAAGGACATTCTGAAGTCGTTATCTGCTAATGATAACCTTGCAAGTAAACTTGTGCGTTTCAGGTGCTCTACTTTGTGAAAGAGCGATGACGTTTTATGAGCTGAATGAAGGAAAGGAGCTGGAATTCGTCGAAAATGGATGGATGGCTGGATCGGTTCAAGAAGCGGCGTGGTATTCGCGGTACTGACGCAATTCGGTGTGTTTCACGCGTGAAAACAGGGGCCTTCGATTTATCCGAGATTTTCATTAGCCGAACCACCCGCCGCGCCGTCCCGATCATTTCGGATAAACAGTAGTTTAGTGTTTTTCATTTTATCCTTTTCTTAATAGCGGACACTTCTTAAAAGCGGAAAATTCAATTTTCCCCATTGATGTCCGTTATTCAGTAGTTTTACTGTATATATAAATTTGAAAAGATTTGCAGATTCACTTAGTGCTTGTCTGCAGTAATCCTGCAGATGTGAGATCATATGTGACCTTACAACCTATCGGGCCTGCCGAGTGCTATTGGCAACCAGGTTGCACTCAGCCCTTATGAGATCAACTCGGGATCTACTTGAGTGGTAAGTAGTGACTCCGGTTGCGAAAGTTGCGCTGACTACATCCCCTCTATACCGCACCCGGTGACGCCTTTGGACGGAAGATGTCATGGCGGCCGATCGGTACCCGTTGGGCCCTAGACGCCTGTGGGGGACGGAGTTTAGTCTCAGCCTAACATATACAGTCACGACACTCTCGCAGATTTTTGTTATATGCTGCAATAGCAGCGCTCCAAGCGGCCGGCAAGCTACGTTTCTGAATATGATAGTTGATGAGAGCGAATAGTATCGTTTAGATTGACTTCAGTATACTTTTTACATTAGGGAACGTATGTAGTGCCTTATAAATAAGTAATAATTGAAAAATAGCTCCCCATTTGTCTTCCTTAGGTTTCGTAACATCCCTGACAAGGTACGAAACGGTACATTGCAGGACAGTTAATTTACAATTATCCTGTAGCATACAGGCTTTAAATGAATAACTTCATTTTGTATTAAAAATAAGAATGCCTAGGAAACACCAGGAGACATGCCCTTTAGCAGAGAGACGTCAATTTCTACGCAGGAACGGAAGGAAGGAAGGAATCTTAGGGTTTAACGTCCCGTCGACTGCTTGATCATTAGAGACGGAGCTCACGCTCTGATGTTTGGGAAGGATGGGGGAAGGAAATCGGCCGTGCCCTTTGAAAGGAACCATCCCGGCATTTGCCTGGAGTGATTTAGGAAAATCACGGAAAACCTAAATCTGGATGGCCGGAGGTGGATTTGAACCATCATCTTTCCGAATAAGAGTCCAGTGCGTTACCACTGCGCCAAGTCGCTCGGTTCTACGCAGGAACGTTAAATATTACAATTCCAGTAAAATCGGTGAGGGAGGAACATAGAAAACGTATATAGAATGCAATAAATACGGTATTTAACTTACCAAATCAACCATCACAGCTGTAGCTGAAGGAAAAACTTCACAGACGTGGCAATATAACGATAAAAGCAACCAAACTGTTTTCCAACAAAGAAGAACCCAATTCCACAATTGTTGTTACATCTGAACCAGAAACGGCAAGAATCATCAAAAAATTGTTTTTATTTTTTAAGCTAAAGTAATTACACTTAAAAGAATATGCACTTATAAGAAAGACGAGTCACGTGTAAAAATGTGAGAATCATTACACTCCATACTGAACTGATACTTGTCAAAAACTGGCTGTCATAGTAAGAACAGAGCATAATAGAAATTTATAATACCATTATGTTTATATGCAACTTACTTTCAGCGGAATAAGCTGCAAATATACACATATTCGTAAGTATTTGTTCATGACAGTTGTTCTTTATACCACTGAATCATTTAAATTATGCTGTTTTTATATTAATTTCCGTATTATATTTGTCTCTCGATATTTTAATAATGCTTGTAACGCAAAAATTATAGTATTTCGTTAATTACGTACAAAAACGATTATAAACAAACATCACTACTTGGGCGGCTTGCCCACCGCTTGGAGCGCTAGTGTCGCAGCGACTGTCAGAGGGTAACAATTATTACAGCAGTGAGTGTCACGACTGTGTATGTTAGACTGGTTTAGTTTTAGCATAGCGTCTAGAAGAAGTAGTGTAGGCACTCGACAAGTTTACGTGGGTCTGCCGCTAGGTGGTTCCGCCATCGCTAAGCGCTGGGAGAGGAACGTTTCCGTATATGCACTACTTGGATCTTACACAATTTTAAAACGCTGTATTTGACAAGATTAAGACAAGATAAGGGAAACATGCCATCTGCATTAAAAATATAAATCGTTGACATCCTTTAAGGCAATTACGAATATCGTGTCATGTATAATAAGCAAATAAAATACACCGACGATGCTAAAAATAGGCCTATAGCTTAACACGCAGAAAAATGATTTATAAAGGGACATACCAATCAATAATACAGACTAAAATATATGATGTAAAATATAATATAAACTTACCAATCTAATTTTTAGCCCTTAGGTGATTTAATTTTGAGAAGCAAGCTTTCCAAAATAGACTCATCATCATATCGCATACCGGTTGGGATTGTTTGGCACTTCCTAAGCATAGTTTCTATGACCAACTTTTGTTTTTTGCTCAAAAAATTCGAAGCACTACATGCACATGACTTCGTTTGTTTCTCAGTAGAAACTTTTTTTCTAACAAAATTATTCTCTCCCTCTTTTTCAATAGCTGATTGTGTGTTCTCACTAGCATTCTTTTTAGATATTTTACTTTCCGTTTGATACTGTCGATAATTTTTCTTGCATCAGCCTCACTATCTGCTACATGGGAAGCACTAGGTACTGCAACTGGTGTACAAATCGCTGATGTTTCGATACATAAGGGGACTGTTTCCTGCACTACTCTGTTTGGAGATCTGCGTGGTTTCAAGTGAGTTGATAAATAGCCTGGCAAGTTTGGAAAAATATGAGGCACTGAACCTGGCTTTAACTTACATCTCGTTCTCGGTATTTCGACCCTGATTCCTTCTATAACGAAGGAGTCAGTTTTAAGAAGCAAATCATCAGCGAAATGTCTGTCACATACGTATGATTTACTTGTTAATTGAAAGTCCTTCCTCGGGATAACTTTATCCCATTTAGCAAAATCACTGGCGCTCTTTGGTGGTCTCAAAAAGTGCCTACCTACTGCAGATGACTTGTCGTATCCAGATCGACACCCGGCAACGAAACAGCACGGCATAATTCACAAACACAGTTTTCATTCTCCGAGGGCAATAATTCAGTACACCACACAAGTTATCAGTAAGTGCGTAAAAAGTCTACACACACACACACACACACACACACACACACACACACACACACACACACACACACACGTAAATATTCCTCCACCGTAATTTTGTGATAGAAAATTAGTTAATAAATTAAAAAAATTATCCCCACAGTTTCAAACTCCTGTGTATTTATTTATTATGATTTATTTTTAAGTTTTGAATATTTGGTCCCAGTGTAGCTTACAACATAATACTCATTTTCATCTACCTGAATTTTTAGAATATTAATTTCATTAGACAGATTTGTTTAGTTTAATCTATTGAAGTAACTATTCATTTTAAGTTCTTGATTCCACTCCAAACCTGGCCTTACAACTGTCATATGCAACACCATATATAATTATAGTGCAGAATTATTAACAAGGCACTTATATATATTTATTTATCAGCATTATCAGTTTGTTTGTAATAGCAGGTAGTTTCAGTTCCCAGGTTATATTCAAATTTATTCCTTGTTTTATCCTCCACACATTGTATATTCTTGTATTACAGTTTAGTTTTTAAGTTCATAACTGTAATAACACAATGTCAAAGAAGTGTTATACTATGTATGTCGATCTAAGTGGAGACATTTATTATCTCTTCCCATACTGTATCTAAACATTGTAACCTCTTTGACACAGCAGTAAATACTCTGAAGATGGCCTAATAAGCCGAAAACCGGTTAAGTAAGCAAAAATAAACTTTTAGAACACACACAAAATTGTGTTTTTTTTTTTTTTTTTTAATTTATTTTATTATGTTCTACCAAGAAGCGACGGAAGAATCAGTCAAAAAATATTTAACATCACGAAACACTTCTACACACAACAACAATTACAAACGTATCTTACGAGGCGCACTGTTGGAAATCTACTTCAGCCAGCCACTAGCGATCGTTGCGGAATCAGTCGGAGAGCGCAGCAACTACAATTACAGAAGATACGACGAAAACAGAAGTGACGGCACTTTACCTTCTAAGCGCTATGGTTTTCGTGTAGTCTGCTTCCTGTTCGGTTACCACGGCCTGGTCCTCCTGCAGTATCGGCTTTCCGCGGTGGCCGGTGTCCAGATCGATGGCGCTACGTGGCCCGCCTCGCCAAACAGCCGACGCGCCCGCCCGTCTGCGCCCCAAACGCAATTCCGGGGGTAATTTGCCGCGCACAATGCCCTCTCCAGGGGCTCCTCATTTTCTTACTTCTCAGTTAAGCAGGCCGGCGAGACAAATAAAAAGACGCCGCAGAATGGCCTCTGATTGCAGCCACCTACTCCTGCAGCGGAACGCAATTCCGATAGAGGAAGACGCGCACGCCACATTCCGAGTCTTTCCCCGCGGAAGGATCTCGAAACATTTCTTCTTTCTCCGGTTGCGGCTGTATAAGAAACACGCGAAGTGACTTCATCATTTTCTCTTCTTTTCTCACTTTACAACTCCCCTCTACTTCTTCGTTCTCGCTCCACGTTCTTTCTTCATACCTGCCAACTTTCAAAACATAAAAAACAGAAGATCCAGTTTAAAAATCGTGAGACTCTTCAAAAAACCAGGAGACAAGTTCTGTTAAAACCTGCGGCGCACTTTAATACAAACATTAAGGCAACTGATTTTAGCCTTTTTCCTAACATCTCACAACGCTACATAATGACTACAAAAAACACTTGCATTAACCCAATGTTGAATACAGTCCAAAAATGTTCATTGCTGGGAACATTTTATGGAACAAGTCACCAACATGGTCCTCGTATTTAATTTGTAAACCGTAATCTAAAATAAAGAATGTAAATAAACACTCCGCATGTGTCACAAGATCACTTTCACTTTCTCAGTAATTTCAGTCTTTTATTGTTACTCACACACTTTTCATTTTCTCTGCACGTATTCCGGTTCGTCACTTTTTCCACCATGTGATGTGAAAATAACACATCGGCAAAGAGTGCAAAATACAAATAATGTTCCGAAAACTGCTTAAAAAAGGATTATTTTTTTGCCCTACTGGAACACATACCACAGAACTGAAATCCCGTAGTCACATAAAACAGATGTTTACACGAATGTTGCCTTTCTGCAATTCGCATATGAAAATGATGCTCCTAACTATCCACTCAAAAGGTTTCCATCAATTAAAAAAACATTGAAGTGATTTCACTTATGTACAAAGACAAAACATCACATTCAAAAAGAGCACAACATCCAAGCACTAGACGTGTATTTGCAAATAACCGGAAAGAACAAACGCCATGTGCAATTCCTATATCTATGAATTTCGATATATTTTTAGATTAAACTGATGAATGAACAAAGGACTTTTGACCATTGGTCAAAAAACGAATCTTGGGTTTCAGGATATAAGCTTAAAAATCGGGAGAAATTATGGCAAAATCAGAAGGCGGGAGAAAAAGTGAAAAAATCAGGACATACCTGGCTGAATCGGGAGAGTTGGCACGAAGTGATGCGCTAACAGACTTTTGCATGAAAAGCGTAGAACTTCTTAATTTTGTTTAGAATTCTCGGACTATCCAGGATTTCGGCTTATGTGACGTAAATTTTTCATGCGACTTTTTTCACTCACCTACGTTAATTTATTTTTTGCATAATTGTCACGTACATCCTTCGTCATTCTCTCGGGGCTCATTCGAGTTAGTGAAGTAAGGAAGGCACTGGCACCTGCTTTGACACCGGTGTCAGAGACGAAACGATACAACGATCTGAAATGAACTACTTGCCAGTGGCATTGCTATGAAAAGAAATCTGCGATCATTAGCAAGAGTGGAAGTGTCTATGACGTGAACATCGACCTTAAGGACAACAACACATTTTAACTGATTCTAGGTTTCAGAAATTACAGCAACCAGGCGACTGGTTGCTGTAATTTCTGAAACCTATTTCAATAAACAGTCGCAGGTTCCTACACAATGGATAAAAGTTTAACTGATTCTTCCGTCGGTTCTTGGTGGAACATCATAGTGAATTAAAAATCACAATTTTGAATTTGTTCCACAAGTTAATTCGTGAACAGGGTTTCGGCTTGTACGACATCTTCAGACTTTACTGTTTACTTCAAAGAAGTTACAATGTTTTGAGTCACGGCAGAATAGCCGTGCGCACTAACTCTCCCAGTTGCGGTGCGCGCTGCCGTTCGCCTCCCTGGGGCATGGGTATTTGTGTTGTCCTTACCGTAAGTTACTTTAAGTTAGTGTAAGTAGTTTGTAAGCGTAGGAACTAATGACAACCGTAGTAAGGTCCCTCATTTTACAAATATGTCTTTTTTAAAACAATGTTTTGATACATAACCAAAACATTGTAAGTTCTTTGACTGACTTAGGGATTAATGAGGCGATTATAATGAATATTTTTATTTTTATTTATTTATTTACTTTTTACGAAACTATGTTTTGATTAAAGACGAAAATCTGCCTAGGTATAATGTTGGTGGAGTAAAAATTAGCGGGCTAACTACACGAAAAGACACCAATTTATTGCTACAAAAATTAGTTTTAATCTGAGTAGAATCTATTAAAACAACAAAATGAAGGCTAATTAAGAAATACGTATTTTAATATATATATAAATATTTGAAAAGGGGGGACCCTTATATTGCCGCGCTCATTTGATACTGTGAAACTTAGAAACTATCGCTAGCAGTCAAGTACTAACAGATGTTTGGATTGTATTAGTCTGGAATTAATGTACTTCCATTACGCCCAAACTTGAATATCTAATTTATTAGTAACAAATTTTACATGTCGCAATAAAGTTGCTAGATCTTCCTGTTAAATTGTACCAGCGCAGCAATAACATCTCCACAAGACAAGCATCAATCGTTACAATTGCAGACTCAAGCATTACGTGACAATTTGTACCTACGACGGAATTCGAACCCGGACCTCCTGATCACTAGGACTGGGTTAACAACTACCCCCCCCCCCCCCCCCAATTGGTACGTGCGTGGCGAGCACTGGCCCCGAGATGGTGCAGTCTTTCTTCCGTTTTTCTTACCTGGACTGCATTCTGCATTCCCTTTCCGTTCTCCTCCTTTCCTATCCTATCCTCACTCCTCTCCCTACCGGGGGACTGATGACCTTTACAGTTTGATCCCCACGAACCCAACCAACCAGCTAAGAGCTACGGCATCCTGGCACAGTGGCTTCTCACAACTGCACGCCTCCCCCAAAGCAGTGGCGTAACTAGGACTTGGCTTTGGGGGGGGTGGGGGGGGGGATGGATCTGCTTGACGAGCAAAATTTTAGTCAGTTTCCAGACAGACTACCATCTAGCACCGCCGTTGAAGAAAGTAATTCACTCCCTTCCAATGAAAGCTTATGGTAAAACACCCCAAGTTTCCAATCTTTACATTTACTAGATTACTGTTATACGATTTCTTTTTCTTTACTTTCTCTCTCTCTCTCTCTCTCTCTCTCTCTCTCTCTCTCTCTCTCTCTCTCTCTCTTTCTTTTCTTTATGGGTTCTGGGGGGGGAGGGGTTCTATCCCCCTCATTCCCCCCCCCCCCATAGTTACGCCACTGCCCCAAAGTCTCACCTCTAACTCGATCTACATGTTCCCTCAGTCATTTGGTTTGACTTATACAAAGATAGCTATGCCTTGGTTTCAAGTAGGATCGCTGTTTCGTTCTATATGGAGGTGGTAGCTTTCACAATGTTGTACCAGTTTAACGGCGACATGATGCAGACTGAGGCAGAGGTGAGAATTTGCGCAGAGGAGGGTTGGCTGCCAAGGTAGATCCGGACAGTTGTGTTAAGCAAATGTTTAGGGTGGCGTAGTAGTGAGCACAACTGCCTAGTGACCAGGAGACCCGGATTCGCATCCCGGCCTTGCTACAAATTTTCACAGATACTTCGTTCTCTTTATTTTGTTGAGAGCTAAACACTTCGATGCAAAAGGCAACGGTCAAATGACAGTGTATTCTCAGGATGTTTCTTTTTACTGTACATATCCCTTCTTAAGTGATACGCCATTTCAATTTCGTGTACTCTACATTCCTGTATCTAGATCGTTTGACTGTACTTCTCTGAGCATGACTGGGATGGCGTACATATAAAGTGTTTCTGTTCTCGGTTTCTTATAGTGAATACTTACGCACACACACACACACACACACACACACACACACACACACGCCGAAGGACGACTCGAATATCCGGCGGGATCGGCCGCCTAGTCCGTAGCACGAAGCCTTAGACCACGCGGCCACTTCGCGCGACAATCGGCGGTGGGAGCGGTGTATCAATCGTGGAGGAGACTTTTTCGGAGGAAATGTTGCACAGTAAGTAAAAGTAAACGTAGAAAAATTTCATGGATAAGTTGAAGAATTTGTTGAACAAATCTCCTACTTCAATTTTATTCTGAATAGGCGCCAACGAAACATCAAGTAAGTTTCAAGTTACCTTATCTTTCGTGCCACACCAATGGCGCTGATGATTGTTCTTCCCTTCTGAGAACTACGGAAAGTTGCACACAGTCCAATCACGAGAAACGCGTTCACGAGGTGGAATGCTAACTCGATTTCCGTCGAGAAACTTGGAACTTCTCTCGCTGCTCTGTGAAGACGTGCGTGTTCGCGATTGAGGATGCGATCTTGGAGTGTTGCCATTACAGTAGAAGACCACACTTTGAAGGTTTCACACTGATAAATTGGTACTGTACTACGACATCCGGACTGGTTTGTATCAGGATACTTGATTCATCGCTGATGAGAAGATACTGTAATTTGAATACCAGAAAATCTGCTTACTTTTCTATCACTACCTATAACTTACTGCAAAAGTTAGCAAACGTTGCTCGCCGGCGAAAGTTCGAGTTCTCCCTCGGGCATGCGTGTGTATGTGTAGTCCTTAGGATAAACAAGTTTAAGTAGTTTGTAAGTATAGGGACTTATAACCGTAGCACTTAGATCCCTTAGATTTACAAACATATGGATGTTAGCAAAACAAAAGTACACAATAAGGTTCACACATGGGATTGTGCGGATAAATTTCAAATGTTTTGGTAGCAGAAAAAAAAAACATTGAATGATTAGTTGAAAAATGATGCAAGAACTTTTTCAATTACACACATATTATTCTCGTTTAATTCAAGAAAGTTCTGTAACAAAAATTATACAGATCAAACTGAAAACTAAGTCTCCTATTAAACAAATTATTACCTTTGAACTATTCCCGATTTTATCTACAGATAATGTATAACTTTTACTATCAATGTTCTACAATAAATGCCGCGGCGGAACGGCCGAGCGCATTGAGGTGCCATGTTTCGATGCGCGACACCGTTCTCCGTCGGGGGTTCGAATCCCCCCTCGGGCATGGATGTTTGTACTGTCTTTAGTATAAGTTAGTTCATAAGTAGTTTGCAAGCTTAGGGACTGATGACCCCATAGTCAAGTCCCATAAGATTAACAAACATTTTCTACAATAAATATTATACAATGTATGACGATGATGTGACTAACAATAGTTTGCTGTCCTCCTTTTCCTCAATTGCTTAAAATAATGTGCAGCTATTATTTTGGGCCCGTTTACGCAACAGAAAGAAAAAGTGTATCTTGTCATTCGCGTTTGGTCTTCCTTTATTTGTCTACCATGTTCAGTGGTCTGGAATAAATGCATAATTATGTTTTACAGTATTTGATTTTTACCTTTTCGGAAATTAAGGTTATAAATAGTTCTGCACAAGTTTGATTGAATGATGAGATGCGTTTCTTCTGGTGCACGACAACAGTCTTCCCCACAGAGCTGACCTGGCGGAGAATTTGTTTGAAGCTGAGGGAAATGGATAAATGGAGTGGCCAGCTTGTTCACCGGACTTAAACCCGATTGAGCACGTCTCGGATGCACTTGGCAGACGCATTGCAGCAGTCCACCTCCCACAACGGTTGCAGAGCTTTGACTGAAGAGAACACACAGAAAATATTGTGGGGAAGGCGAACCAAAGGTTACGTTTCATTGGCAGAACGCTTCGAGAATGCACCAGCTCCACCAAAGAGACTGCCTACATCACACTTGTGCGTCCTCTCCTGGAGTTCTGTTGCCCCTTGTGGGACCCTCACCAGGTAGGACTGACGGAAGACATTGAGAAGGTTCAGAGAAGGGCAGCTCGTTTTGTTTTATCACGTTACAGGGGGAAAGCGTCACGGAAATGTTGCACGAATTGGGGTGGAAATCAGTAAAAGAAAGACGTTATTCACTGCGGCGTGATCTGTTTGCGAAGTTTCAATCACCGACTTTTAGTTCTGAATGTGAAAATATTTTGCTAGCACCCACCTACTTAGGGAGACATGACCATCCCAATAAAATAAGAGAAATCAGATCGAAAACGGAACGATTTAGGTGTTCTTTCTTCCCGCGCGCTATTAGAGAATGGAACGGTTGAGAAGGATTATGAAAGTGGTTAATGAACCCTCTGCCAGGCACTTAAATGTGATTTGCAGAATTTCTATATAGATGTAGAGCTGGATATTGCACTCACGGAAGAATGGCCAAGTATCCCTCAAGAGACGATTGATAATCTCACGCTGTCCATGCGAAGCAGGTGTGCAATTGTACTGGCCGTCCGAAGTGATATCACACCACATGAAGAGGGCAACGAAATTGACTTTTCCACTATTATGGTAGCCCATGGTGCCTCGCTCTAAGAAAAGGCCAACGTAAACCTCAAGTAAAAAGTTGAGACAGCATGATAGTGTACTGTGTCATGTACAAATGTTCAACTGTTTGTAAAGCTTATGGGACTGAACTGCGAGGTCATCAGTCCCTAAACTTAAAACTACTTATCAACTATCTTATACTAAAGACAGCACAAACATCCATGCCCGAGGGGGGATTCGAAACCCCGACGGGAAACGCCCTCGAGCATCGTAGCATAGCGACTCAATGTGCTTGACCGCTCCGCCGCGGCTGTATGTACAATTGTAACCAATATCTGAATAATACATGTTAGTGTACGTATATTGTCGATATCCGATTCCCTATTCCCTAATATTATTTTTAGTTTTTAGCAGTGTAGGTAAGTGTGCGCGTTTTGAGGACGTCGGCGTGAAGCCTGGGCAGTGCGCGGCTTGGCCTGTCGCGAGAAGACGCCGCGTCTTCCCCTTTACTTGCGCCACGACACGGCACTGCGAGTGTTGTTGCTCAGCCTTCGTGTCTTCCCTCTTAGCTGGCGATAATCACGGGAGCCTCGCTGTGAATGACTGCTGCTCTGTTGTGGCTGAACAGTGACCCAGTTCTGCACGTCTGGCAAGGCAGCGGCCGTGTCAAGCACAATCGAAGACAACTTGAGTTGTCAATATTAAAAAGGTTTGATTAGGAAAAGAGCTTATTCGTCTAATAGACGAAATTAGGACCACACCTTAGTTCAGTGTACTAAGTCTATTACACGTTTAAAGTAAGCGTCTGAAGTTAGTCCACATGTCAAGTCAGTTGCCGATAGGAAGAATAAAATAGAAAGGAAACGAAACACATTAATGAAATACTCTGAAGCCACAGGCTTTCCAGCAACTAACAATAAATACATAGTTCCCACTGCTTGAAATAAATAAATTATCAGGGCTTTGACTGTCACCATGCCCTGAAGTGAGACACATCCTGCCCAAAATCCTTTCGCCCCCTCCTAAAATGGTGTTCCGCCGCCCAACTAACCTCCACAACATCCTGGTCATCCCTATGTCACTCCCAATCCCAACGACGCCAATGCAAAACTTGCCCGATTCACTCAGCCAGCACTTCTTATTTCAGTTCTGTCACAGGCTTATCTTACCACGTGACAGGTAGGGTCATCTGTGGAAGCAGCCATGTGATTACCAACTCTGCTGCAATCACTGCACAGCGTTTTACAATGGCAAGACAACAAACCAACTGAAACTTCCTGGCAGATTAAAATTGTGTGCCGGAACCGGGACTCGAACCTGGGACCTTTGCCTTTCGCGGGCAAGCGCACTACCGACTGTGCTATCCCGACACGACTCACGATGCCGCCTCACAACTTTACTTCTGCCAGTACCTCGCCTCCTACTTTCCAAACTTCACAGAAGCTCTCCTGCAAACACGCGAGACTAGCACTCCTGGAAGAAAGGATATGGTGGAGACATGGCTTAGGCACAGCCTAAGGGATGTGGCTAAGCCATGTCTCCACCATATCCTTTCTTCCAGGAGTGCTAGTCTTGCGTGTTTGCAGGAGAGCTTCTGTGAAGATTGGAAAGTAGAAGGCGAGGTACTGGAGGAAGTAAAGTTGTGAGGCGGCATCGTGAGTCGTGTCGGGATAGCTCAGCCAATAAAGCGCTTGCCCGCGAAAGGCAAATGTCCCAGGTTCGAGTCCCGGTTCCGGCACACAATTTTAATCTGCCAGGAAGTTTCATATCAGCGCACACTCCGCTGCAGAGTGAAGTTTCATTCTGGAAACAGACCAACTGTCCATCACAATGAATGGCCATCGTCATCCTGTGGCAAAAAGCAAGATGTACCACCCTGTGGCACACCATGCGGCCGAACACAACACTGTATATTTTAATAGCTGCTTTACTGCTCCGGACATCTGGACCCTCCGCTCCACCACCAGCTCTTCTGAACTCCGCAGATGGGAGTTGTCCAACAAATTCTACGATCCTGGAACCACCCTGGACTCAACCTAACTTGCAATCCGTATGCCCTATGCCGAACATTCCCCGCCCTCTGCCCCAGTGAAAATGTAAACTACTGACTCGCTTAATGTGCGCTGCTTTGCATAACTAAAGAAACTTATTACACAGCCACGAAAACATGGCACTTCGCCGCTAAGCACGCTGGGTATTTCCCATCAGCTGCAGCGGTGCAACTGTCAGTACAGACAACTCAGTCGCGCTAAATAGTGCTCTGTGAGCTGAACGCCCTGTAACGATGTGCCTTATTTCGTTGAAGATCGTTGTACATATGTTCGTGTTGAAATGTGGTGTATATTTCGTTTAAATACGTGCCGGAATGATAGAGCGCCACAGGTTTCCGTAACAAGAGTGCAGGTCGTCGCGTCTCAGCTGTAGTTCGTTTCGTGATCCCTCCGTTCCACATCCCGCACCGGCCTACTCCTGTGTGGTCTATCGTTCCAATGAAATCTGTCCATCACATGGAATTGGTGGCTTCAAAGCGGCACTGATAACTCGCTGACAATGAACTTTAATACTATGTCTTCAAATGTAGACGAACAAATGAGCGTTTCAATTAAGCAGGTAAACCCGTAAAAGTGACACCGTGCCCAAGTTGTTTGATCGCGCGCACTAATGGCACGCGTCCTACTTGTTCGCCACCCCGGGACTACAGGAAGGCCACTTGCAGCTGTGGCCGAGTCAGTTTTAAAGATTGACAATGCGGTCTCTCACCCAGAAGAATTTATTGATTCATTGAGAGTGTTGCATTTCGATTGAACAGCAGAGTAGACGACTGACTGAGTGAGCGGGTAGTTAAGGCACTCACCAGAAGTCCCGGATGGGCAGCTGGCAGCAGGGCGTCTCTCCGTAGCTGCAGGTGAGCAGCAGCCCCACGGAAGCCATGGGCGCGCCGGTGCGTGCTGAGCCGACGCGACGGCCGGCCACTGTGGGCGAGAGCTATCGCTCTGCCGCCACACGCCTGACGTCACAAGTAATTAGCTGCCCCGATAACTGCCGCCGAGGACGGCCGGGGGACGTGTGGAGGCGGGGCGGACAGGCAGGCGACCACCGCCAACACTTCTACAGTCTGACAGATCTCCACGGACACGGCGAAAAGGTGGAATGATCCGCACTCGAACTCTCCCGTCTTGTCATGTATCATTGGACTCGCTCAAACACAGAAATATGAATGTTGTGCTCGGTGATGATAGTATCGACTTCAGTCTTCTTCTTGTTATCGTGTCGATGACAACCAGTCAAATAAAACATTTAACTGTTCAGCGAGGTGCATTGCTGCTGGGCTTCCTGAAGCCAGGTCCTCTTGCGTCACGATGTCTGAAGAGATGGTGTAAAAGGGACAGTGGAGAAGATGGTTCATCGTCTGCTCATCCGCACAGACACAGGACGTGTCTACATGCTCGCAGAGGCTCCATTTTAACATGGCAGCTTTACTTCGGCCAATTCCCACGCTAAGACGACTTAGTGATCTCCATGTTGACCACGGGGTGATTGCTTCCAGGGAGCAACTCCTCCTCCGGTGGTATCCAGTCTCTTTGAGCTCTTCCCCGACAAAGTTGCGGTCTCAATTCTGCCTTTCACTTCGTTAAAGACGTGGTCCTTAATATTATCCTCCCGCTTTTATCCGAGCCCTCAGCAGAGACTGCTAGGAGCGGATGTTTACATTCGGCTCGTAGCGCATTGGCTGTTAAGTTAGGCCCCGATTCCTGGCAGTGCAGCCAGCTCACACCGTATAGCTTACAGCTTTTAAATGGAAGTCTAATGGCTTAATTTGTCGCAGAAGGGACACGAAATCAAGCATAACTTTAATGTACGACTAACCGAAAACAAAGTTATGCTACTAATTATGAACACTATAAGTAAAAACTTAACCGAAGTTACGAGTTCATTACACCTTATCGTCCGCGGCTATTCAAATGTTTGTAATTCTATCCGACCAAACTGCGTGGTCATCAGTCCGTAGCTTACAAACTACTTAAACTAAGGTAAACTAACCTAAGGACAACACACACACCCATGCCCCAGGGAGGACTCGAACCTCCACCGCGCGCTCCGCAGCGAGACGCTTTAGACCGCTCGGCTACTCCACCGCGGGTCCGCGGCTATCAGTGCTGTGTCTCTCCATTGTGTTGGAGTAATCGAAAACGAAAACTTATTTGTATAAAACTGCTACAAAAGAGCTACAGCCTTCTCGCTTCACAATAATAAACAACAATTACGAATCAACAATGAAGACACTACGTCTACGGCGCATACTGCTGTTTACGCCGGTACAGTTGGTAGAGAGCCTAAACATTCCGGAACTGCACGAACGCAGCCGACTTCTGCCGATCGCCCAGGGCTCAGGTAACAGTGCGAGGATTTTATGAAACGCTTCCTGCTGCGAAGAGTTGAAGAACGGGTTCATGCACATGAAGTGGGGTGTCTTGTCAGTGTTGACTTAGTTCCTTTCGAATTTTCCTGTTGCTGTCCGTTTGACGTCGGGTGGTGCTGTTCTTGTCAGAACATGAATCTTCTCTATTGGTGTTGGTGTCAAGCATCCTGTCACCTGGTGGCAAGTTTGGTGAAGTGCAAAGCCAACCTGTTTGGAGTGGCGCGACTGATACCACACAAGCAAAGCATATTCTCCTGCCGAGTAACACACGGCTAGGTCCGAGATACGCAGCACATGTGAGCTGGCTCTCTAGCTTGTGCCTCTAAGCTTTTTCGGGATATTATTTCGAGTTGCGACCTTCATTCTGACACTCAACAACTTCTACTTAGTGGAAAATGTGGAGGGAAGCGTCTAAGGACTACTGAGAAGACAACACGCGACATACAAATAGAAACTGACAGTATCAGCCGACCCATCACGACAGACGAAATTACTAACGGCATCCGAGCTCTGAAGGAAGGTATAGCTGTTGGGGTAGACAACATGCATGTGGAACTTCTAAAACACCTCGGTAAAAGAGGTACTGAGTGGCTGCGCCAAATGTTCAACGAGTGCCTGGAAACATTCAGCAACCAGAAGCTCTGGAGACAAGCTTATGTTATTGCCCTGCTCAAGCCAAGAAATCACAAGGCGACCCAAAAACTTTTCGGCCAACATCGTTACTGTGTCATTCATTCAAGCTATTTGGGCGCATCCTCCTGACTCTTCTCACCTCACTCGCAAAAGACAAGCTCATTAGAGAACAACATCGATATCAGTAATGTGAGACGTCGACTTGCAAGTGGTCGTAACGAAGGATACTGCGGTGCTAGCCTCAAAGTGTGTGACGCAGCTCGGTGTGAACGACCGCGTACGGCACACGTCAATGAACTCATTAGGGGAAACCGTCGGATAACACAGAGACTGCCCTCAACTAAGTGCGGCACATTACATCGGCGTGTACACGCGTTCAGTGCAGAAATGTGCTACAGAAAACTCCCACCTGACATGAAACAGAGGAGACTTGACATTTGTAAGGAATTTCTTTTGCGTTTTGAACGTCAAAGCGATGGATTCCTTAACAACATTGTGACAGGTGATGAAAGCTGATTTTGTCATTTTGACACGGAAAATGTCACGCGTTACTGATATCGATATGTAGAGTGTGTTCAGGAAGTATTTAAATGCTACAGGACAAACATAATTTATTACAAATGTATTTTAATACATTAAGTATCTTCTCTTACATATACAGGCAGTTTCATTAAGTGTGTTTGCCTCTGTAACTTATAAAATAATAGGTGAAGGGAAATTTTACTGCGGTAGGTCAACACAAGAAATGTTACACTTTCTGCGGAGCTATTAACATAGTTTATTGTATCATTTTCCAAAGAGTTACACCACAAAGATATAATTTTTTAAATGTGACAATAGTTTTTTCTATCGTGCATTGGATTCGTTGAAACCAGCTGCGTCCAAATCAATTTAAAGTACATTCCTATCACTGTTAGTTTGGGAGCTACAACCATTCAAAGTTTAGGGGGCGGAGGCTACGACAGCGTAGCTCACTGGCTGGTGGTCATGAGACAGTGGGCCGTGCCCCAGGGGATAGCCACTCGGCCATTCAGCTACGCTATAGCAGCCTCCGCCCCCAGAACTTTGAAGGGTTGTAGCTCCCAAACTAACAGTGATAGGAATGTAGTTTAAATTGATTTGGACGCAGCTGATTTAAACGAATCCAATACACGATAGAAAAAAACTATTGTTCTATTTAAAAAAAATTACATCTTTGTGGTGTAACTCTTTGGAAAATGATACAATAAACCATGTTAATAGCTCCGCAGAAAGTGTAACATTTCTTGTGTTGACCTACCGCATTAAAATTTCCCGTCACCTATTATTTTATAAGTTACAGAGGCAAACACACTTAGTGAAACACCCTATATATATATACACTAGCTGAAAACCTGGCCTTGCCCGGGTATTTATTAATTTATTTATTCCTGCCATTTTTTAGGTATACATTCATTTGGATAAGGGCTGTATGTCTGTAAAATCTCTTGGGAATACAATTATTAGTAAAGAAGTAATAGATTAAAACTTGGTGCGTGATGGGGCGGTTTTCCATGAACGTTACTGTTTATGTGCTCATATCTCATGAACTACGTGTCGTACTTTGATATACAATTTAGAAGGTACATTCAACTATATGTATGTATACTGTCTGTAAAATTTCCTGTCGCTACAATTTGTAGTGTTCAAATTATAAATTGTAACGTCATACGTAGAGCCGTAGTTTTACTCCATAAACAGCGAAAAAGTAGTAAGCGAGAAACTTTTTCCCTTTCATCATTTTACTATGGTTGCCATCGGGAAAAAGTTTAATAAAGGTTTGAAATTATGTTTAAAGTTTGTTGTAAGTCGCTAAGTACTGTCATTCTTATACAGTGTATTTGGAAAGTCTCGCCGCATTATATGGCATTTTTTGATATTTCTATTGGTTATGACGTAATATCTTTTGAACCATGTGCCGTATGTGATTCTTAACTATGCAGCAATTGTTACCTCACGGTAAGGAATGTGTGTACCAAATTTGGTTGCAATCGGTCCAATGGTTTAGGAGAAAATGAGCAGCATTGTTGCTAAATGCAGCTGTTTTTCGCGCATCTCATTGTTTATGTCGCCATATCTCGTGAACTATATATCGTATGTGATTCTTACACTTACGGCGACCGTCCTCATGGATTGAAGCTTACGTGTACAAAATTTCATAAAGATTGGAACAAAACTGTAGATCTGTATGCAACACGTACAAATATACGGACACTCTGCTTTATATATTAGAAGATATATATATCTCGCGCGGCAACGAGCAATACGTTCGTTGTAGTTCTCGAAGACGCATTCACAAACATCTGGTGGAATTCCGTTAATAACACTTCCAACTTCATCCTTATACTTCTGCATTCATTGTGGTTTGTTCACGTACACTAATGATTTCACAAATCTCCACAAAAAAAGTCAAAGACGTAAGATGCCATGATCTGACAGGCCATTCCTGATTGCCGCGCAAAGAGGGATTTCTTTGAGGAAACTTTTCATTCAGTGGAGGAAACGTTTCACGAGATGTTGAAACCAAAAATATCGTCATTTTCATCAATAAGTATGTTTGGGTAAGGTTTCTGTTCACAATGACAGCCACTCCCTCATCACTTTCAAAACATACGGGCCGATCACTCCAGAACCCACACCCCACAGTCCTGTGTTGTGGCTGCATTTCATCTTCCACGGTCAGTCGGGTATTTTCGTTACCGCTAATACTGCAGTTATGCCAACTGACATACCCACTGAGGGGCAAGTGTGCCTCATTTCAGAAAATTGTTTCTTTCGCGTTCTGTGAACTTCTCGTTCTCCGCTTGTTGAGGCAAGAGCCATTGTCTGTTTACACAATCTACAGGCTTAACTCTTGTGAATGTTGGATCTTGTGCACGTGCATTGGCACATCTTTTCAAAGAATTTCATGTAGTGCTCGTCACTGAACAAATTTTCTGGAACTAACAGTCACATTTTCATGCACGACAGTGTTCGAACAGAACGCGATCGTTCCATTTTGAAACATCTGAAACAGAATCCGTGGTCTCAAACTTCTTCCGAACTGATGAATTGGTTGTAGCAGCAATCCGTTACAGTGTCACACGGCGGCCGTGACTCTCACTGTTTTTGGTCGCGGATGGAGTAGCCGAGCGGTCTAAAGCGCCTCGCTGCGGAGCGCGCGGTTGCTCGCCGTGGAGGTTCGAGTCCTCCCTGGGGCATGGGTGTGAGTTGTCCTTGGTTAGTTTACCCTAGATTAAGTAGTTTGTAAGCTATGGACTGATGACCAGGCAGTTTGGTCCGATAGATTTACAAACATTTGAACATTTTGATCACTGTTTTTGTAATAATGCTTGTCACTTGCATACGTTGCTCCCTTTTCATCTGCTCCACGAGGAAAGTAAACATCAAACTACAATATTATCCACACAAAAACTGTCTGAGGAATGGGAAGGACCGCAGATGACAAACATAAAAAAATTACGCCTGTTAATCGTCATATGAGAAAATTCAAATTCACCCATACTGCCTTCTACTATAATCACTGTAAACCGCTTTCATTCTTCTACCGATTTCACTTGGTGGCAAGTTGTTTGTCACGAACCGACAATATTTCGTTTGGCACAATCCTGTCACAAGCTACAATTTTGAGCTCTCTAGCGTCAGAGGGTTAAACTTGCGTCAGTGAAGAAAGGAAGTCGCGCGATACTGGTAAAGAAATAACAAATATTCGGAGGCATTATTGTTCAACAGGCCTCGGACATGTTCAGTTATCACTTTGTTGAAAACGACGACTGCAATTTCCCTGCTGCACGTGCCTCGTGCAACATGACAATGTTGCTTCTCTACTTCGCTTCCCGAGTGCTATATTTAGAACATATCATAAGATGCAGTTACTGCCCGTTCTGCTTGCTGTTACTTTACCGTTCATTGTCGGGCCCGGTGGTCTTGGGGTAAAGCCCTTGACAGAGGTCACGGTTCAAAACACGGTCGGACCTCGGATTTTGTCAGTCTGCGTTTTAACCCACCATTTCACCTCTCAACGACGTGAAGAGTCGTCAGAAACGACACGTGGTTCGGATTCCACGTTAAGCTGTAGGTCCCCTTTCCCCGGTTGGATAACTGGGGTAGATTAGGGACACGCAAGTCGCCGAAGTGCCGTCCAATTGAAAGACTTGCACCAGGCCAATGAGCCACGTGAAATTATTATTATTATTATTATTATTATTATTATTATTATTATTATTATTGTACCGTTCATTTAGCATAGCACAAACACTTTTTCTTTGTATAATGTTCCCGTGAGTGCCATACATTTATGTGACTAAAATCGAGAAATGAAGGGACCTACTCAAGGTGCCCAGAGTAACTGTGTGTTCGTCGAGCCAAGGGTAGTAAGCACGCAGCACTGTAGACACGGCTGACGTCATGTCAGAAGCCGAGCGTGTCTGCAGTACATCTCTGATAAAATTGCGAAAGAAAAACTGACATTCTCATACCCGAGAATATCGTAATAAACACCAAGCTTGATGCTCAGCGCAACCTGAATACGCCGTCCCGTGTCATGGCATTAAAAACTATACATAACGACTCGCGGCCTAAAAACACACACACGCACTGCGGTCTGAACGCCTCACGAGGCCGTCAGCGCACTCGATGGCTTGCATCACTAGTGAACAGGTGAATGGCTATTGCGTGCACTGTACTGCACGAATCCAGTTTATGTGTAATTTCACCATATGAAGTGTCATCGTAAGGAATGGCCTTTTATAAGGAGCAAATGTTCAAATGTTTGTTAAGCTTAAGAAACTTAACTGCAGGGTCATCAATCCCTGAACTTAAAAAAATGTTTGTAAATCTATCGGATCAAACTGCTTGGTCATCAGTCCGTAGCTTACAAACTACTTAAACCTAGGTAAACTAACCTAAGGACAACACACACACCCATGCCCCAGGGAGGACTCGAACCTCCACGGCGAGGAACCGCGCGCTCCGCAGCGAGACGCTTTAGACCGCTCGGCTACTCCACCGCGGCTCCCTAAACTTACAAATTACTCATGAACTACCTTATACTAAACACGACACAAACATCCATGCTCGAGGGGGGTTTCACACCCCCGACCGTAGTGGCCATGCAGACTATGACTGGAGCGCCGCAGACCGCTCGGCCACTGCGGCCGGCATTTATAAGGAGCCCAACACCAAATGTCGGCATTATTGATGACCGAGATACCACCCGTCGAATTTGACCAATGCTGTCATTGACGGTGACATACTAAACGGGGAAAAATGCGGAAAGCAGCATTCCGAAATAAAAAACAATACTCAAAACGTAAAACTTTTCATTGTGCACAAAGAAACTTTCTTTCGCAATGGTGTTCTGCCAAGAAGTTGCTATTACGAATGATTCTTTTTTAATTGAAACGTGGGACTCGGGTAGGTGGATGAGTGAACATAAATAGTTCAGTTTGTATAGTAAAAACTAATGTCACATTTCTGACTGAAGGAAAATGATCAATATTTCGACTCATACAGGACAAGAACCTCACGTCACGGGTCAAAGCTGACGGGTGGTATCCCGGTCTTCAATTGATCCAAAATTCCCATTGCGTTCAGTTTACGTTGCTATGATGACTAGCAAACGGAGCTACGTTCAGTAACACAAGGAATTCCAAACGAATTCAAAATGGAGGGGGAAGGGGCAGTGGCCTCTTGTTGTGTGGCCTCCAAATCTCAAAATTTACTTTTTTTATAGTAATGCAATGTATTTGCAAGTTGACGGAGGGAGGGGCTCATTTTGTTTTGCCACCGTCCCGGGCCTTCGGCAGCCTTATTCCGTCACTGGAAAGGGAGAAGCTAGTGCGTCCTGTCAGTTACTGAATGCCTCGCGACGTCCTACCCTAGTCATTTTGGTTTGCAGATTAGGAAACATTCATCAGCCAGCAAGGTTGTCAGATCTGATCGCTCCGACAACTTCTTGTTATTCGTAAGAGTCACGTGTACCTACACATCATCATACCGTGGCTGACGCGAAGGATCCGTACAGTTATTGAGCAGATCGCACCGAATACGAATAGGGAGAAGCAGTAGCGGACCTGGATTTTAGTTTGGGAGTGGTTGACCCAGCAGGTGATCGGGTTTTGTTTTATCCAACACTAAAAAGTAAGTACTTTTTGTGGGTGGATTTGCGTGAGCGATAGACACAGTTGAGGATGGGCTTTATCAAGGAAAACTCTAAAATCTTATGGCGGCCTTAGCCCCACTCCTCACACCCCATCCCCTGTGGATCCGCTGGGTGTACTGAAGCTTTCAGTCGAAGCCTGGAGGAATGGACGAAAGGTGTTGGGGATCATATGGTGGATTTTCAAATCCGAGGAAATATCGTTTATGACACGTAATGGCATTTATTTCTTTTTGTTTTCAACGTACCTATCGAAAAATTTGCAAATTTCCTTCTAACTTGTGTCGTTTTCATACTATACTATAGTCAACACGTTGTTACCCAGGTATTTATTCCAGTTTTCTGTTAGTCCAACTTCTCTGCCCATTTCGTTCTGTCTGCAATCTCTGTGTCTGTGTCCATCTCCTTTCCGTTCGTCTCTCTCTCTCTCTCTCTCTCTCTCTCTCTCTCTCTCTCTCTCTCTCTCTCTCTCTCTCTCCCCCCTCCTATTCTTCGTGCCCACCTTCTTTCCCCTTTCTCTGTTCACCTGCAGCTTCCCCAATGTCTATCAATTTCTTCCTAGAACTTCTCACTTTTCATCTCGACCCCTCCCGCTTATCCGAGCGCTACCCTCCCACCCTTAAAAGAGAAAAAACACCTGACGTTCTGTCCATTTTCTCGTCTCTCACCCCAACTTCTCGTCCTACTGTTTATGAAACACACACAGATTAGCCGTGCGGGAGTAGCCGAGCGGTCTGGAGCGCCACGTTACGGATGGCACGCCCTACCGCGTCGGCGGTTCCAATCCTCCCTCGGGCATGAGTGTGTGTGTTGTCTTTAGTATAAGTTAGTTTGTAACTTTAGGTACTGATGACCCCGCAGTTATGTCCCATAAGCTTAACAAACATAAAAACACACAGATGCCAGATTTCATGGTGTTCGCAAAACGGTGTTGAAGTTTCTTGCAAAGCATCCTCCACCAATCTCACTGGCGTGAAGAGAATAAAAATGTTATTCACGTAAAAATACATATATAAATCAACTTTCATAGTGATCAATCAAATGCTGTGTAAGTCAGCTGTAAGGTACTCTGGCATGCACCATATGAAATGTTATGGAGAGTGATCTTCCCTTAGTTTTGAAAGTGAATTGTCCAAAATATCTTCCAAGATGGCAATAAAACTGTAGACTAGTGTTGGCGTTTGTTGTGAGGTGCACTCCGCCTTGCACCATACGAAATTTTACGCAGAAAGTGACCTTCCTCTTATTTTAAGGGTCAGGTGTACATGAACGGTCTGCAAGCGCATAATACGAGGTATGTCGACAAAGTAAGTTCCGTTTGGTTATATAAACCAAACGTGAACAGATACAGAAAAAATATTTATTGTATAAAAATCTGCAACTGTTCAATACTTTTCTACATAACTTCCGAAATTTTGTAGGCACTTGTCATAACGTGGGACAAGTTTTTGTGTGCCTTCTTCATAGAAGGTTGCCGCCTGTGTATTCAGCCATGTGGCAAACATGTTCTTTCAGCGCATAATCGTTGAAGTGTTGACACCAAGGACAGATTTTAGGTGCAAGAAGAGATGAAACGAGTCTTCTTCCCTTCAAGTTGCCGCCCGACCCCACAAGGAGAATGTGACCAAACAACAATTACGGGAATTTCACTGGGACGTGTTTGATCATCCTCCGTACAGTCTCTCTCCTAGCGACTTTCTTCTTACACCTAAAACCTGTCCATGGTGGTCAACACTTCAGCGATGATGACGAGCTGAAAGAACATGTTACCACATGGTTGAATACACAAGCGACAACCTTTTACGAAGAAGGCACACAAAGACTTCTGCCACGCTATGACAAATGCCTACAAAATTTCGGAAGCTATGTAGAAAAGTAGATTAATAGTTGTATATTTTTGTACAGTAAATATTTTTTTTGTATCTGTACACGCTTGTTTTATATAACCAAACGGAACTTACTTTGTGAACATAACTCGTATACGAACAAATAAACATTGATTTTTATACATTAGACGATTCAATCTGCCGAAATCTGTAGGGCAGTAGCGCGCTGCAGTGCTCCAGTTGGAAGAAAGTATATTGTACTAGCTGAAAACCCGGCGTTGCCTGGATATTTATTTATTTATTCGAACCTTGAGTTAGTACTTTTCTTATCCACTCTCGCTCTCTGTCCATCTCCTTCTTTTAAAAAAAAAAAAAAACATGTTACATTTATCAGAGAATATATAAGAAATCACAGGTAAAAATGTACTCGTTTCGAAGAATCCAATCACGAAATTCAATAATAATGATTGTAATAATATCACATATGGATCACTTGATGTAAGACGCTAAACGTCAAATCGATTTTTTAAAGTGATGTATTAAAAGAAATTTGTTTTTTAGTGCTTAATTTATTTATTCTTATATTTCCTTATTCGTCTGCTTATCCTTACAGATAAAGAGCTGAAGACATTTAGCACGCATAGACCAAAGATATGGTCTGTGGCATCACGTTTCGCTGTATGTAACCTCCTTGCTATAGAGTCGCAAACGTCATCGCTGGCCTTCAGTCCGATTTTTTTTTTATAATTTGACGACTTTCGGCCACCATATCTTCCACCCCCTTACAGCTGTCGGAATGTAACTGCTATGGTGTACAACGGCAGACTTCGGACAACAATTACACACAGACCATTCGTTTGCGTTCTGTAGTTTTCGCTGCAGAGCGAAATATTAACAAACACGATAACTTTGCATCCCAATATACTCCACCCTTTTATCATTATCAACCCTCGAGCAAAAATGCAACCAATAAAACCATTTTCAAAGAGTAGTTATAATTTTGAAAGAGTGATTATTGTTCCGCATTTGGCGTTATATTCTTCAAATTACTAAATATCTATCAGATCGCTATAAAACCGTGCCTAAAACCTTCCTCAGGTATAAATTAGTAACTGTACAAATATTTAAGTCTCTGCGTCTTGTCGTTCGGACATGATAAGCGTACACCGAACAGACATTCACATTAATATATATGTATATATAGATAAATAGCTATCCGATCGCCATAAAACCGTGCCTAAAGCCTTCCCCGGGTAGACATTAATAACTGTACAAATTTTTAGCTCTTTATGTCTTGTGGTTCAGACGTGATAAAATGTACACCGAACAGACATTCACGTTTATAGATATAGATTACTGCCTCCCCTCCCTGTTCGTCGCAAGTGAACATGACATTGCTGACTAGGTGTCCAGTTCGCTTTGCCAGTAAACCCGTACAGCGGAACCTGTACAGACTCGTCTAAACAGGTAAACTGAGTCGCGTGTCGGCGCCGTTGCTAGAGGTCAAAGTAAAAGTGTGCCGGTATATCAGCAGTGTGGGTCGTCAGAAGCGACAAGGGAGGCAGTTAAGAACTGCGGCTGCATCGCTGTTTAAGGCAGTTAGGCCCGCTAAATTGGCGCGCCAAAAGTTTGCTCGCCGGCAGGTGGTGGTTACGGCTCGTAAGGCGTTCCTGAATGAGGCCGTAAAGGCGGCGAGGTTCGGGCGCGGCGCGGCGCCTAACGTACGCAGATTACTGCCTGCTGCTGGGGCGTCTCCACAAGGGACGTGGCGCACCCGCGTACAGGCGCACGCTCATCACCACCATCCAGCAAGACTTGCGCATAATAGTTCGCGATCGGGAGCGCTCACTTTAATTTGCGGCTCTGCGAACCAGTTCGTTCTTTTAGTTCGTCCGCTCCCGGTGACGGCTGAGCGGCGTGTTTTGCGCATGCTGCCTCATGCGCTTGCTGCGTGAGCCGCTAAAGATACCACGCATACCAAAAGAAACAGTTAGTGGAAAAAATAGTTAGCAGTCTATCAGCTGAGCTATAGTTAGAACTTTTTGTTATAAACACAGTAGAGAAACTAGCAGTGTAGAGACCGAAAGTGTTCCAGGTGGTGTAAGAGTTTGAAACTGATTGCTTTGAGATAATTTCTAAAGTCTGTAGTACTTGTATTTGTGCAGACTGAAGCATCGAATCAAAATTTGCACAAAGGCCGAACCCGAGTCATATCTTCAGTAGACAGTTGCACTAGCTACGAAGCCAGAAAATGTTTCAAATGTTTGTATAGCTTATGGGACATAACTACGGGGTCATCAGTCCCTAAACTTACAAACTACTTACGAACTAACTAATACTAAGGACGGCACAAATATCCATGCCCGAGGTGAGATTCGAACCCCCGACCGTAGTGCCCGTGCAGTCCGTGACTGGAGCGCCTCAGTCCCCTCGGCCACCGCGGCCGGCAGAATACTTCAAAACAGAAATTTTATAGCACTGAACTATGTAATTTAGCAGGCAGACGCTCACCTCGAAATATTTAAGTTTGCGACCGATCGCGCATATTTTAGGGGATCTCGGAGGCCATGCAATGTCACAGTTACGTGAAATAATGCGTCTTGCAAACAATTGACGAACTGCTGCCATCGATTGTCGAGCAGTGTGTGACGTGGCTCCGTCCTGCTGAAACCACATGTTTTCGACGTTAAGATTAAGCTCATACAGTCTCGGTGTAAAGAAGGTTTGAAGTATTTCAGCATGCCGAGCGTATGTTACTGTCACTGCACTACCATCGTCACGTTCAAAAATATAAGGGTCGATCACACGATGACATGATACAGCATACCATATTGTGACCTTGGCGCTATGTAGTGGTCGCTGGTACAACTCAAAAGGATTGTCCTGTGCCCAATAACGAAAATTCTGTTTGTTCACGAATCCCTTCAGGTGGAAATGGGCTTCGTCTGATATCCATAAGTTACCAAGGAAATTCGCGTCCTCGTTGATTTTAGCCTATATCTGGCTGGGTCTCTTTCATGTAAGTGTTGCACAATCTACAACTTATAGGGATGGAGGTCTAATTCCTGCAGTATTCTTTGTAAGCTTCGTCGCTTAATCCCTAGCGAAGATGCATGCTGTCGAACGGAGCGGTGAGGATTTCTCTCGATTGCAGCTCTAGCAGCTGCGATGTTCTCTGGGGTACGTACCGTTGGAATGCCACCTGGAGGTTTCTTTTTCAAGGCAGATCCTGTTTCTTCAAAATTACGCATCCACGTTGTAATCGCATGAGCAGACGGGACACGTTATCTGCGCGGCAGTCGCACTATAACCATTTTTGTAAAACGCTCTCACAGCTACTGCACGTTCCGCACCAGTCCAATTCTCCATTATTACTAAATGGCAATGCGTTCACATCAACTGTGCAAAGTTTCGAACATCTGCCGGCGCTACAGTGCTGCCAACTGTAACGTTCAGCCGCGGTGGAGTAGCCGAGCGGTCTAAAGCGTCTCGCTGCGGAACGCGCGGTTGCTCGCCGTGGAGGTTCGAGTTCTCCCTGGGGCATGGTGTGTGTGTGTGTGTGTGTGTGTGTGTGTGTGTGTTGTCCTTAGGTTAGTTTAGTTTAAGCAGTTTGTAAGCTACGGACTGATGACCACGCAGTTTGGTCCGAGAGAATTTCAAACATTTGAACATTTTTGTAACGTTCAAAATTTCCCGTTCCCCTGCGCCACTGAATCAGGTAAATTCGGCTGTTTTAACTTTTATTGCTCGATTATTTATCTCTCTCCATATTTTACTAATGATTGGAACACAAAAGTTACAGAAACTATTTGGTTAATTACATAATAATTACTCTTACGGCTCCTTGCCCACCACTTGGACCGCTAGTGTCGTTGCAACTGTCAGCTGGTAACAACTTCCACAGCAGTGAGTGTCGCGACTGTGTATGTTACACTGCGGTTTACTTCTGGAAATTGACACAACCGTGGGAGGAAGAAACGGCTGTCGTTAAAGGCGACTACACCACTGCCACTTGTGTTCCACGAGGAAGTCACGTCTATCGTCTCCCGATGCTGCGAGAATAATGACACCTCGCAGTCCGCGTCCAGAATATTTGCGGCCCGTTCTGTTGGTAATGTTTTTCCTGCTGACCGCACACCTGCACGGCCGCCCCCGCCCACGCGCCTGACTCAGCACTAGCACAGCTCTCCGCGCTATCGCCCGCCGCGCCGCTTTACGAGTACGTATGGGACGCGCGCGAGGCCGACACCCTCGTAACGATTCTTTCTCGTCCCGTCGCTTGCGCTGTTCTTATTGTTGGCTAACAGGAAGTGACTCACACGCCTCCACAAAGTTTCCAGTTCATGAGCCGCCAAGCCGGCCTTGACGCTTCCACGCGTCTCGCAGCTGCTGCCGTTGCTTCGCTGTGTAACGCTTCAACATACCTGTACCAAACCAACTTCTCGTATTCTACGGTTTCATCAAAATGTTGGTTTCTTGGTTTAGTGCTTAACCCCTTAGTGCCTGAATTAATTTCTACTGCAAGTAAATAAATAATCTAATTTTATAATCAGTATTTGTTTTGTGCGCCTCGGTTGCACAGTGGTAGAGTGCCAGACTATAAATCCGAAGGTCGCGGGTTCGATCCCCGCCAGGTCCTCAGATTTTTATCTGTCACTTTCCACTTCTTTCACCTCTGGCAGTGTTGCTGACGTGAAAAATAGCGAGTAGCACCGTGGCTCGCAACCCACGTTGTGATATTCCTGGCCTATGGCCACTTCATATTTCTGGCCGCTGGCCGTTTCTTTCCTAACATTGAACGTGTCTTAAACGCGGAAGAACGACAGAAGTGCAGCATATGTTGAAATGTGGGGTGGGGAGCAGTAGCATATGGCACAGTAGGTGCTGGTTCCCATGGGAAAGCCCGCATATGTTACTGGTACTCTCCTCGCATTGGCTGCTGCATTTCACGTCACGTGATTTCTTTTGAAATTAATTTTGTTTATTATAAAGTAAATATTAATTATTCAGAGCTGAGAATTTATGATAAATACCTCTCAAGAACAGGCTACATTTTGACAGTTTAAAAAGTTTAAGGTGCCTTCTCTTATTGTAACAAGAGAAGAGCGACTTTGCAGAGGGCGCGCGACGGCCATGTTTTGGCGCGAAATAGAGCGTCAGGTGCCCTCTCGCAACGCGCCGCAGTTTCAGTCGAGGTCTCAACATGAACTACGAGCAGCATAGGCCGTGGCGGATTAACAATAATTGTTCATATTTTATTATTTATTTAATAAATGGCAATTAAAAATCTCGCGAGTCGTTTCCTAAGCTTCCATCGTACAGAATTTCTTTTAGCCTCACTTGTATGCTGTAGAAGAACCAACGACCTGTGTGCAGTCTTCTGCGCTGGGGACAACTATAAAAGACAACAGGTTAGTCAGAACTCTATGCTTTCCATAAAGTCTTGGACAGCAACTACGGCACCTCGTGCGTACTGTAGGGCGGTACAAACGCACACTGCTACGCAACAGCATCCGCAAGGATGTGGAGGTTTTAGGGGACTTGTGGGAGGATGCAGTACTAACTTCTCCGTCCGCAAATAAAACCCTAGGAACGTTAAACTGTAGGTCCCACTATAACTGGCTGGATAAGTCAGTTCGAAGGTCGGAGGAAGGCAACGGCATACCACTTCCAAACAGGACCACGCCTACTAATGCATTGTGTGTTCAAACCAATCTTCGGATTGTTGGCTGCTTTACCTATTGGTATTTTAGAGCATTCATAGTGTCAAATGCAGAGGTTCCAATTTTTGAATATAGTAATACGACCTCATATGCATGACTGGTATGGGGGGGGGGGGTAGAAAGGGTGCCAAGGATAGTAACTGAATAAGAACTCACCACCCACCGAGCGAGGTGGCGCACTGGTAACACATTGCACTCGTATTCGGAAGGACGGTGGTTCAAATCCACCTCCGGCCATCCAGATTTAGGTTCCCCATAATTTCCCTAGATCACTCCAGGCAAATGCCGGGATGGTTCCTTTCAAAGGACACGGCCGATTTCCTTCCACATCCTTACCCAACAACACCGAGTGTAAGCTCCGTCTCTAAGGACCACGCTGTCGACGGAACGATAAACTCCATGCCTCCTTCCTAAGAACTCACCAAAATTGTGAAAACAAGTTTCTGTAACGTTGCAGATGAGATAGGGGCAGCTTATTACTACAAACTTTAGATCACGTGAAATCATAATTTACAAATGTTTGTATAGCTTATGGGACTTAACTACGAGGTCATCAGTCCCTAAACTTGCAAACTACTTAAGAACTAGCTAACACTAAGGACAGCACAAATATCCATGCCCGAGAGGGGATTCGAACCCCCGACCGTAGTAGAAATCATAATTTACAGCAAGAGTACAGCTTAAGATATTTCGGTGAGTCTGCAGATTAGGAAAGTAAAAAATAAAATAAAAAACAAAACAAAAAAATGTCGAATTTTGATGTCTTCATCTTTCTTCCAGAATGTTACTAGGTCTACTGAAATCATTTTGCCGAATTTTTTAAACATTCGTGAAAGTTCCTGCTTTGGGAGGGAGAGAACCTGAAGTGACAGTGGAGCTCTAAAAACTTTAATTGTACACTGCGGCACAGCACATCACACACACGAGATCACTGCACACTAGATACGTTGCAATAAAAAAACAAAACCAACAACTTCAACTTCTGAAAGCAGATCAACGGACAAAGATACATGATACACGTTCTTTATTATTGCTCACAAACTTCACGATTTTTCCTGTAGGGGTGCAGCTACCAGTCAAAATGACATGCCGCGTTTTCATTGGCTGGCACAGCTAGATTCCACAATGGCGCGCCGTCCTGGATTCACCCTGTACCCCGTATCACGAAATTTTCGAATACGTAGAAGTTGCTGTCAATAGTCTACTGGTGATTGCGACAAGAACGTATTAGGTGTTGCTAATAACCAGTTTATTTTTGTCTATAGCGTCACACGAACGAAATCGAAACGAACCGGATTTTGGCAACGGAAAATAAATGACACAGATTTATTATTTAAACTGAAAAATCGGAATTCTAAACACTCCGATCGTAAACTCGTAATTTTTAAACAATTTTCCTAATAATTAAAAATAAATCTTAATAGTTGGAACCTCTGCAAATTTACGAAGACTTCTATGAAGTTGGTATAATCGGGTACGTGTAAAATTTTTGGCAACAGGCATATGAGAAATTGAAGGTTTACAACTCTTAATAGGCGGATTTTTTTTAAATTCAGCTTTGTTATATATAAAAAATAATTTACATACGTTTGAATTACATTTATGTTTATGTCTAAACCTAATGTATGTGATCAAGGTTATCTTTCTCATGAAATTGCTTGAGTTTTTGTGCACGTAAAGGCGAACTTCGCGTTTCGTGCACTTAATTAGCTTAAAAAAACTGTGGAGTCAAAAGAATTCATTAAAACTTCCGCAGGAAGCCACTAGCGAAGAGTAATCAAACGAAATCGAAATGAAACATAGCGATCACATGAATCCATTGTTGATTGTTATAAATAAAACTGCAAAAACGTCAATCACAAACAGAATCTGGCAATGAAGCATGTTAGCGCCAAACATGAATGGAAATGACCGTACTTTCTCCTTTTCAATTAAGGTCATGCTTGTGCCCATAAATGTGGATAAGTGCCTGATGATGCATATTTTCGTGTTCAGTGAAAGTTTACTTTATCACATCTAACACCTAATAGATATTAGCAAAATAAATATAAATTTTCAAAATAAAACCAACGTATTTACCAAATATTTCACAAAAGAATGCCAACAATGTCAGGTACTTGTTCACAATACTCACACGATAAACGAAGGTCGTCATCCAAGTACAGTCAATGCTCAATAGATAGCAGCACATGTATCACGCACTGGGCCAGTTCGTGTAGAATCTGATTCAGCCAGCAATAGCGCTCCAAAACACTTTTTCTTCCAAATATAAAGTGCCACAACGGCTGGACGCGAATTTGCGACAATTGGTATTAAGGGGTTAAATGGACAAAGCGTCTAGGTTATCACTCCCGCCTACATAATTTACAAAACCACCACTTAAAAACCACCACTTAAAATGGCGACGTTTTCGTTACTTGTACAGCGTGCAATCATTCGTTTTCTGAATTTGCGTGGTGTGACACCAATTGAAATTCATCGACAGTTGAAGGAGATATGTAATGATGGAGTTATGGATGTGTCGAAAGTGCGTTCGTGGGTGCGACAGTTTAATGAAGGCAGAACATCGAGTGACAACAAACCGAAACAACCTCGGGCTCTCACAAGCCGGTCTGACGACACGATCGAAAAAGTGGAGAGAATTGTTTTGGGGGATCGCCGAATACCTGTTGAACAGATCGCCTCCAGAGTTGGCATTTCTGTGAGATCTGTGCACACAATCCTGCATGACGACGTGAAAATGCGAAAAGTGTCATCCAAGTGGGTGCCACGAATGCTGACGGACGACCACAAGGCTGCCCGTGTGACTTGTTGCCAAGCAATGTTGACGCGCAACGACAGCATGAATGGGACTTTCTTTTCGTCGGTTGTGACAATGGATGAGACGTAGATGCCATTTTTCAATCCAGAAACAAAGTGCCAGTCAGCTCAATGGAAGCACACAGATTCACCACCACCAAAAAATTTTCGGGTAACCGCCAGTGCTGAAAAAATGGTGTCCATATTCTGGGACAGCGAGGGCGTAATCCTTACCCATTGCGTTCCAAAGGACACTACGGTAACAGGTGCATCCTACGAAAATGTTTTGAGGAACAAATTCCTTCCTGCACTGCAACAAAAACGTTCGGGAAGGGCTGCGCGTCTGCTGTTTCACCAGGACAACGCATCCGCTCATCGAGCTAACGTTACGCAACAGTTTCTTCGCGATAACAAATTTGAAGTGATTCCTCATGCTTCGTACTCACCTGACCTGGCTCCTAATGACTTTTGGCTTTTTCCATCAATGAAAGACACACTCCGTGGCCGCACATTCACCAGCCGTGCTGTTATTGACTCAGCGATTTTCCAGTGGTCAAAACAGACTCCTAAAGAAGCCTTCGCGGCTGCCATGGAATCATGGCGTCAGCGTTGTGAAAAATGTGTACGTCTGCAGGGCGATGACGTCGAGAAGTAACGCCAGTTTCATCGATTTCGGGTGAGTAGTTAATTAGAGAAAAAAAAATCGGAGGCCTCAGAACTTGAACGCACCTCGTAGTGTGAAAGCAGCGCCTCAATCAGGAGCTGGCCTAGAGCACAGTATAGTACAAGCAGAACAATACGCCATCTTGAATCGCACATTGAGGGTGGGCATTTAAAGGCTACGGTACACTTACGCTCTTTTATGTGCTCTTAAGGTCATTAAATATACTTTCATAGCGCAGAAATATTACAGCACAGTAAATTTATTGGCTTACATTTGACTGTAAGAGGGAAGAAACTTAAAACTTAGTGATTAGAGGGATATTTATAGATATGATACATGCACTTACATTCCATATTAAAGCATATGTTGCCGATCTAAATATGTACCAAATATAGTTAAAAATACGTTACGATTATCGTGTTTTCTAGTATATATAAGTAGTACATCCACATACGTTTACGGTAACCAAGCCGGCCGCGGTGGCCGAGGTGACTAAGGCGCTCCAGTCACGGTCAGCACGGCCACTACGGTCGGGGGTTCGAATCCCCCCTCGGGCATGGATATTTGTGCCGTCCTAGTTCGTAAGTAGTTCATGAGTAGTTTGTAAGTTTAGGGACTGGTGACCCCGTAGTTAAGTCCCATAAGCTTAACAAACATTTGAAGTTTGAACGGTAACCAAGAGTTGCATACGAAAACAGTTAGAAAATAATGTTAAATTGCGTTACTGTACTTCCCGTATTGCCCCCTCCAAAGTCTTGCATATTTTATACACACCGTATTTGAGAGAAGATTTTACGTCTTTCCTGTTCCCATTCTTTGCGAAGTTCAATTTATTTTTTTCAGACATCCTGTTCACAGCTTGGCTTAGCCCTACATATTCCAGTGTTGAGAGTCACATTTAATTTAAACAATAAACTAATGTGAAATTATATAATTTAAAAACCAATAACTGAGTAAAGCCAGCTGCACTCATGCATCACTTAAACACTATTAATAGACCTTAGAATAACTACCTAGTTAGTCAAAATAATATCAAGGAACATTAAACACACTGTTTATCGTGATATATTAACGGTCTATCAAAATTAAAATAAACCATTGCTTACATGTCTGGGCCTATATTTTCTTTACTACCTCTCTGTCAGCATAACTATTTTAATACAAATAAAACAACGTTTAATTCTTAACGTTACACAAATAGTTACTCGATTTTGGCGTCCATACTTGGCATTTGGAATTTACAAGACGTCTTTTACGCCGACCTGTGTTTCAAGAAACCCGATAAAACTTCTAGCGACCATGCCTGCTATTATTTGAGCAGTTTGGAGATGCACAACCAACCATTTCACACAGTGAAACAATAAAATCACAAACAGTTGGCTGATTCACTTCGCTGCACCAGGCAAAGCATACAACTGTGTCGTCGAATTGGGATTCAAAATGGCGAATTGTTCAGCTCGGTATATCTAGTGCTTTAGGCTGGACGATGACGTGCGAGGATGGGCACAGTAGCCGCGCGGCCGCTAAGCGCCGCTCCACACACACACACACACACACACACACACACACACAGTGTCGCGTCCCGCGCCCTGGATACGGCCGCCATAAGCTCCGCAAAGCTTCCCCCCGCAGCCAAAGCTCCTTATGCTCGCCCCGCGACCAAATAAGTCGCTGCTATCTCGCCTATACATATTCAAAAGGCGAAGGCGGCGGCGGCAAACTTACCGCCCTACCGTGGCTGCTCTACCACACGGGGGAAGCTGACCCCATACCACTTTTTTTTTCCCCCTTCGCTGTCGCCGACACGAGAATTACCGCCCGAGTCGGAACGCGACCTAGGCGGACCGCGGAAGCTGTTGAGGAAGGGACGGACACAAAAACTCCAACACGCAACGTGCCAGTACAGCCAGCCCCTTAAAGCAAAGTAGCTTGCGGCACGGTATACACTCATCAGTAAGACACCGGATTGTCTTCTTCTACAGAGCGATTCACGAAAATATTCCCATATTTCAATATATTATTCTGCAAGTAAAACTAAAGACAAAATCGCACTGACGTGTTTTACGGCCCACTTTAGATTTATAGTTTTATAAGTTTTTGCAAACATTTTGGACCAAAATATTAATCTAAATAATAACAAATTAATAAGAGTGTCTGAAACACTTTTAGGAAAAAAAAAAAAATTAGGTAGTGACGGATTCCGAACCACCGACCTATGGCATTGGCATCACAGTCTAACGCCATTATCATTCGTCTGGTTGCGATAAAATTTTGCACATTTGACGTTCAAAGCAAATGTCTTTATAAAGCCACTGGGTCTAAAATACATATTATTTAAATTAGTATGATTCATATTAAGAGGTAAGTGATATGAAGTTCACCGTATCATCTAGTATACGAAGTTCACCGTGTCATGTAGTACAGGTTATTTTTCTGGCAGTTTGACTGGGCTACTCGGTTGTACGTCTTCTGTTCGCCCCTCCTCCGTCTCGTCTGCCACCGCTGCTCCATTCCTTTAACATCCAGTAAACAACCTGTCATGCGTCTGGGCTTGATCGCACAGTTCGGCTTTTTCTTGTTTTCTAGTGGGGCCGAACTGGTTGCAAGGAAGCTAAGCGATGACATTAAGACGGCCGCCTGCTAGGTGGCAGTCAACATTTTGGTTGGTGGGAGGGGGGAGGGAAAGAGTGGGCCAGGCAGAGTGATTTGTGTGGCCGCGCGGTCAGCGGCGCTGGGCTGGCGGGGGCGCCAGCTGCGTCGCGGATTTATGGCCGTGGCTGGCGGGCGTTGCTTGTTTTTCCGCGCCGTCACAACTCCTGAGGGCTGCCACCGGCTGCTGCTGCCGCTGCTGCAGACACGCAGACCACGCCGGTCCCTGCACTCTGCCGAGGCCGAGTCTTACTCACCACCCGCCAGGCCTACGTGCAAGAATACTGGGGCGCCGAATTTGCATATAAGGCTGGCACCTTAGTGGGCCTAACATTAGTAAACGCAAGGGCTGCGATACACGCCAGAGTAATTCACTGTCAGGCAGTTTGGTTTCTACTGTCAGGCAGCACTCACAGAACAGTTTAGACTACTTTCAGTTACTATCACAGAGTTATCTGGCCGGCCGCGGTGGCCGAGGGGACTGAGGCGCTCTAGTCACGGTCTGCACGGCCACTACGGTCGGGGGTTCGAATCCCCCTCGGGCATGGATATTTGTGCCGTCCTTAGTCTTAGGTAGTTCATAAGTAGTTTGTAAGCTTAGGGACTGATGACCCCGTAGTTAAGTCCCATAAGTTTTACAAACATTTGAACATTTTTTAGAGTTATCTATCACTACATTTACATGCAACACATCTTCCGGAAGACGAAAACCGATTTTCGTAAACCGTCTTTCGCTGTTTTGTTTACATGGTATAGCCTGAATCGGATTTCCTAGCTCACTTAACATGGCGGCTGGAAAACAGCTGATTGAGTTCCTTATTTAGTCTGCACAATCGCTATTTTTCTTTATTTAAATACACAGATTTATGTTCACTCTAACTTTTATACTTTTATTTCACATTAGAAAATATCACTCTTTCCATATGTGCCGAAAATTCTAAACAAGAAAACACAATCTGACAAGCCAAGAACGCTTCAAAAACGGTTGCTTCTACATGGGCACGAAAATCAATTGTGGAACTGGAAAACCGCTTTAGAGAAGCGGATTTCCAGAATCGATTTTGGAGTGTTTACATGACCAACCAAAAGCGGAATTGGGAAATCTGTTTACGAAATCTGGTTTTGAGAGCCCATGTAAACGGGGTTTATGACTGCTTTCTGTAACACCCTATTCACACGGGGATGCTCAAGTCTCCGACAAAGTGACGCGGCATGTGCAGATGTTTTTAAATCTTTTTTTTTTTTCATCATTTTTTCGATTTCCGTCGTCCTTAGTTGCATATGAAATTGGTGGAGGTGTATTACCGTCTTGAGCAACTAAATGAAAGGCGTTTTTTTGTGTGCCATACGCGTTTCGCTTCCTTATTTATGAAGCATCATCAGTGGCCTGTAATAATTGTTATTTTTGTATAATACTGTAGTACAGTCATAATATTATAGGTATTTTTCACAGTATGACAGTTAACAGTCTTGTTACAATTTCTAAAGTTCGGATCTACTAGGTTAGAAATAACTTCTGTAGCACTAGCTTTTTGCAAAGTTAATTTAATTATCCAGTTTTTGGCCCTACTTACGGTTTTCTGTGTTATTCCATGTGTGTCTTCAAGGAGATGTTTGTGAGGTCTTCAGTTGGATACGATATTTTCGTTCTTGATGAAAACCCTTGCATCACCACTTCACTGTGTACCCGTTTTTGAACGTTTGTTTACAATGTTTAGTGTTGCCAACAGTCGCTTTTCGTCTGTCTCTTGTTTGTGTTCCTTGTATCTCTGAGTGTATCAGCTGTTTTTTTGTTTGTGTTGGTGTCTGTGTGTGTGTGTGTGTGTGTGTGTGTGTGTGTGTGTGTAAACCATTTACATATTAAATTCATGGAATATATGTTAATTCATAAATAATTGATTCGTTTATGATAAATATGTGATTTTTGTTAATTCTCAATATTTTTAAACGTTTAATAAACATGATTGGAGTTAAACACCACAAATTTTTGGAAGAATACTGGAAAACTCTTCTCAAACCGTCTTCAATTAATAGTGAAGTGCATATATCTCTCATACCCATGAGATCTCCTTGTAATATTTCTAGCAACAAGTACAGTTATTATTTTCGATAATTGTTGACGTAACCAGTTACCCATCACTAATTTCTCTCTCTCTCTTTTACTGACGCTCACTTCATCCACTTCACCCTGCGTATCTATGGCCTCAGTAGTCGCGACTGTACGGACAATGTGAGTAGGCGTTAATCGTGTCTGGGGGCGGCAGTGAGAAGGGCGATAGAAGAGACGTTTCCTTCTTTCAGAATTACGCTAACCTGAAAAATTTTGTCTCAAAACGCGCAGCTTCACAAATTTTTTCATTTGGTACGTGTGTGGGTGCGGTATAGTGTCCTACTGAGACGTGGTAAGGTAAAAATCTGTGAAGTACGGAATGCAGTATGGCCTCTAAAGCACTCTTTTCAGCACTCACAGCTCTTCCGACAATTTCGGTACAGTTTTTGTTGCCTGACAAAGGACACCAAATAGGTATCGGATTTTATAATTGTTTGTTATTTACGGTGCCTGAAGATGAGAACTCAAATAGTAATCAACCAAAAACATTCGACGCAGCTCTCAAAAATTCTGAAGAAATCGACTTGAAGTTTTGTAAGTACACGTAAGTAAAAATTATTAAATCAGTTACAACATCTGCCGGTGTAGCTCAGATGGTAAAAATGCACGTATTTTTCTTTATTCGTAATTTTCTATATTTTATAATAGGTTGTTAATAATTATGGTTTCAATCAAGAAGACATAAGTTACATTTTTAACAATATTGTCTTCACTGTTGTTGAGGACGGTTGTCTTTGACTGTTCAATGTGTGAAGAGCTACGATTCTGTTTTTGAAAATTGTTATAATCATAGCTACTAATGGCTTTCCAAGCAGCTAACCTACTCAACCATAGTTTTAGGTGATGTCAAGGTGTTCAGCTCGTCTACATGCAAATAAACACAAACTGACACAACACGTGGAATCAGAGAGCCCAGAAAGTTTTATAGAACTGAATTCGTAAACAACGAAAAACTATCAGTCACAACGCGATTAAAACCAACGACTCTATGGTTGCGAGGCCAGAACACTACCACCGGCGCTATACCGACAGACGCTGCAATAGTTGCAAATTTTAATTAGTAGTCCTTACGTTTACTTGCAAAACTTCAAAGTCTATTTTCTCGAGAAATTTTTAGAGTTGCTTCGAATGGCTTTGTGCTGATTGTTATTTAATTTCTGATCTTCAAGTACCATACCCTCCCACGGAGACTGCCGGCGAGCTGACTCGCGGCGTAGTATTACACGGCACGAATTACTAACAAATACTCTCAGAAAGTGAATCTCTCAGGTGCACACGTAAATTAACCAAATGTTTGTAAATCTGTGGGGCTAGGGTAACAAACCATTTAAACTAACCTAAGGACGACAGACACACCCAAGCCCGAAGGATGACTCGAACCTCCTACGGCGAGCAACCTCGTGCTCCACAACAAGGCGCCTTAGAACGCTCGGCCATTCTACCGCGGCACTTTGATCCTCAGTAATACACAATGAGCTGAAAGTAATCGCATAGCGATAAGCACAGATACGGATGGCGGTGGTGTCACACGAGGTATAAAAGGGCAAGTCCGCGATCTTAGGTACCGGTCTCATGACGTCACCAGCTCACTGTTGCCACGATACGCATAAACAGTGCGGCTTGCTGACACCCAAACCTTCAGAGGTCAGGCAGTCAGATCGGTACAAAACTTTGCATATCGATCGAGTATCGACCAAAACTCCTATATAATTCGTGCTATGTGTTGTCGTCCAGGAGTTCGTGCATAAATGGGAAGTAACAAGTAACACCTGTCGTACGGAGTACAGGAAAAGCATATTTGTGAGAATGCGTCGTGCAGAGTTCCCGTGGGGAAGTCGTTAGCGCTTACGTTTGTTGTTCCAAAGGTTCTGGGTCAAGCTCTGGTGATTTTTTTTCTTTTTTTCATTTTTTTACACACGCTGGAAATTGTTCTACATCTAAATACACCGAGTTATATATGAGACATGTTTTTCACATGTAAAAGTGCTGCCAATCTAGCAGCTATTGTAATTATTAATACTTTCGCACGTGTGGTGCAACTGTTTTTTTTTTTTTTTTTTTTTTTTTCCTTGTGTTCCGATTGCTTCCGTTTATTTCCTGAAACTACGAATATACTCTACAGTTTTGCTACTCTCAAATAAAAGAAGCAAAAGCAAACTGCCGATAGCACACTGCTATAAAATCCGAATAGCCCTTTCACATGTCTGAATCATGTTGCCCCATGTAACAATTGCCAACGGACTGCAATAAAAAAAGTACTAAGAGGAACTCAGTACCGTTGGTATAACAAAGTAACGCTCTACGAACCTGCCCAGAGGAGCTCGACGTCATATGCCCTCACAGTTACGATTTTCCTCTACTCCGTAGGTCAAGTGTTACTTATTATTATAGTTTATGCACGTTCTCCTGGACGACAGCACATAGCACGAATTATATCGGCGTTTTGGTTGATACTTAGTCGAAGTCGATATACAAAGTTTGGTACCGATTTGACAGCCGCGCGGAAGTAGCCGAGCGGTCTGGAGGGCCATGTTGCGGATCGCGCGGCCTCCCGCGTCGGAGGTTCGAATCCTCCCTCGGGCATGGATGTTTGTGTCGTCTTTAGTATAAATTAGTCCTTAGTCCGTAAGTAGTTTATAGGTTTAGGGACTGATGACCCCGAAGTTAAGTCCCATAAGCTCTACAAATATTTGAATATTTTGAATTTGAAGCGATTTGACTGTCTGACATCTGGAGGATTGGGTGTGAGCTAACTTAAATGTAAACCAGTGCCCGTAAATCCTTCGAAGACATCAAATGGAAACTTCATGCGGAAGATCCTGCCTTGGAGCATGCCCCTATTTCCTGGTATCTAATACCGGCATTAATTCAACAGTTGGCCGTGAAAGCCAGATTCAAAGATCATATATATGTTTTCGTATTGACATTTTCCTATCATTCATCGCGCAAACCATTATCAGCAGCAGTCAACAACGGAAAAGCGGTGGACACTGCGATTTTTCTGTTTCATAGACAATTGCCTCGTTACCTCTCAGTGGAGCACTTCGTGACGTTCCGTATTTGGCCAGAGAAGCACACGTTTTGAGTGTTGTGCGTCAGTTTGGCGGGAGGTAATTTTTCCGCCAGTAGACGGCGGGTCGGAGCAGCGGCGGCTGACATCTTTATAGCGGCTGATTACCCCCGCATTAGGGCATGCCTGTACGCCGGCTCTGGGGAAAAACTGGAAACCGGGTCGGCTGACAAGGACGGCGCAGCGGCTGACAGGCCAATTGTCACCTGGCCCCGTCCCCCAGTAGCGACACCGGCTTTCTCCTGCGGCCACAATGGGGTTGGCGCGCGCCTTGCTTCACCACGCCGCTGTCCGAAAAGGGGACCAGCGACGGCGGCCACGGGGGAAACTTAGGCCGTCCGCACAGGGAAAACACGTCTAAACTCTAGAGACAACGCCTGGCCTGCCGCTGGGGCGCAGTCTATTGCCTCGTAGAGGCCAGCCAGTCAGTTAGCGACCGCGGTCTATTTGGTGTAACGTGACACGGATGTAGTGAGGCCTTGTCTCTAGACCCTCGATTCGCACTCTAAGTCGATTCGTTCTCCAATCAATTCTATCTACATTCGATACCGACGTTAGACAATAGGTGACCGCCAACAGATCGACTTGCGATCGTCTCAGAATCTTCTAGTAAGTCGCTGAGAGCAACGCTCGCGTATCGCGCCCTGAAGTGCGCAGAAAAGTTGGACCGTTACTCTCCTGTAATAAACCCACACGTTCCTGCTGACTTTTTTTAAAAATATATTGCGTGCTAATGAACCTGGAATTGCTTCGCAGTTAAATATGCAACTATAGTTGGTCTCATGTAGGAAGGCTATTCGCGCATAGAGGCGGAGCGATAGGGGAAGTGTGAAAGGGTGGAGCTACGACCGACCGCCAACAGTAGAGCCTGCGGGAGAAACATTGCGAAACTCGCGACTGGCCGCGCTCCTACAGGATGAATATTATTGCCTGCCAGTGCAGTAATGGAGGGGGATGCACAGAACGGCTGAGAACTGGGCCGCGGACTATAAATGTACGAGGACTCTTGAATAAAGAATGATCATTTTTTTGACAACATACATTCACTCATCCACATAATTTTTATGGTTCTTCTCAAAATAGTCTCCCATGAATGCGATGCACTTTAGTCTTGTGTAGTTCGCGAACGAAGTAGTTCGGAAGAGCGCTTCCACAGGCGAACTAGTTCGCACATCTCTCGCCTCTTAGTTCGTCCGCTCCTTTTGCAAAGGCTGCCGGCGAACAGAGAGAGGACGCGAGAGTGCGCAGAATCGCGTGATTCCCTCCTGACAGTTACTGTCATTTGGAGCTGAGATGCAGCTCAGCTGTAGTTTCATAGTTCACTGCCACAAATTTTCTTTTCTAAGGTATTCAGCAGAGTCTAAATAATATTTACTACGAGTAATCTGTATGCAAAGTAGTTGAATACCATTGTATCACCCATTCGTGTAAATAACTGGTTTATTTGATTAATTATTTGATATCTAATTGCCCAAAAATACGGGTAATAGCACACGCTATGCCAACACTGATCATTATGTAAAAAATCTGTCATAACAAAAGAAACAGCTCTTTTAGTAGCGGTAGCAAAAGCCAAAAAGAGCGGACGAACTAAAAAGAGCGGACGAACTAAAAAGAGCGGACGAACTAAAGAGAGCGGACGAACTAAAGAGAGCGGACGAACTAAAGAGAGCGGACGAACTGCGAACTAAAACGGGAGCTACCGGTCGCGAACTAAAATATGCGTTACCGTTCGCGAACTATTATGCGCAAGTCTAATGCACTTGTCCCAACGCTTCTGCCAATCATTAAATACCTGCTGGAAACATTTTTTGAGAGGTTCTTAAAAGTCTCCTCTGCAGCCTCCAGCACTGCTTCTGATGATGGATAATGCCTCCCACGAGGCGTTTCTTCCGATGGCAGGGAATAGAAAAAAGCCACATGGCGTTAAATCCGGACTATAGGAAGGCTGAGGGGTGTACTTCAAGTTGTTTTTTGAAAGATACTCAGCGACAACGTTTGAAACATGAGGCCGCGCATTATCGTGGTGCAATGTTTTCAGGACATCCCTCTAGTGTCGTCCAGTTACTGCTGTGTGTGTGCAGGTACGTCATGCTGATAAATCATTCCATGAATATCAAAGAATGAAATGACCATAACTTAGACGGTCGATTCGCACTCAAGTCGACTCGACTCGTTCTCCAAGCATTTCTATCTACATTCGAATACCGACGTTAGAGAATAGGTGACCGCCAACGGATCCACTTGCGATCGTCTCATAATCTTCTCGTATAAACTTGATTACACGTTCAGATACAGCTCCGTGTGCCAGCGGCTTTAGATCTAGACTTGCGCATAATAGTTCGCGATCGGGAGTGCTCACTTTAGTTCAAGACTCTTCCGCGAACTAGTTCCTCCTTATAGTTCGTCCGCTCCCAGTGACAGCTGAGGGGCGTGGTCTGCGCATGCAGGTGGAGGGAGAAATTCCCCCACCTACCTGCCTCATGCGCTTGCTGCTTGAGCCGCTAACGATATCACGCAAACCAAAAGAAACAGTTTGTGGATAATTTCTCGCATTTAAGTTTAGAGTTATCTCTATATCTTGGCATTATGGAATTTATTAGTCAGATACTGCAGAGTACAGAATACTTCAAAGCAGAAATTTTGTAGCACTGAAGTATGTAATCTAGCAGGCACACGCTAACCTCGAAATAGCTCTCATCAGCAGAAGGCAAACACGTGATTTTTAATTATGTTCTCGACCTATCGCACATATTATAGTTCGCGACCTATCGCGCACCTTTTAGTTCGCGACCTATCGCGCACCTTTTAGTTCGCGACCTACCGCGCACCTTTTAGTTCGCGACCTACCGCGCACCTTTTAGTTCGCGAAAGGTAGCTCTCCTTTTAGTTCGCGACCGGTAGCTCTCCTTTTAGTTCGCGACCGGTAGCCTTTTAGTTCGCGACCGGTAGCTCTCCTTTTAGTTCGCGACCGGTAGCTCTCCTTTTAGTTCGCGACCGGTAGCTCTCCTTTTAGTTAGCAGATCGGCCGCGAAGTAGGTAGCTCTTTTTAGTTCGTCCGCTCGTTTCGGCTTTTGCTACCGCTACTAAAACTACAGCTGAGCTGCATCTCAGCTCGAAATAACGGCAACTGGCAGAAGGGAATCACGTGTTTCTGCGCGCTCTCGCGTCTTGTCGCTGTTATCCGTCAGTCTTCGGAAAAGGAGCGGGCGAACTAAGACGTGATAGATCTGCGAACTATTTCGCATAGTTCGCCTGTGGGAGCGCTCTTCCGAACTAGTTCGTTCACGAACTACACAAGACTACCTCACAACAGTCCGTGTCACGTCACACCGAGTAGGCTGCCATCGCTAGCTGATTGGCTGGTCGCTGGGGCACAGTCTGTTGCCTCGTAGATACCAGCCAGTCAGCTAGCGACCGCGGTCTATCGGTGTAACGTGACACGGATGTTGGGAGGCGTTACTTCTAGATGTCGATTCGCACTCGCAGTCGACTCGACTCGTTCTCCAAGCAGTTCTGTCTACATTCGACTACCGACGTAAGAGAATTGGTGACCCTCAACGGATCGACTTCTTCTCGTAAGTCGCTGCGAGCAACGATCGCTTCTCACGCCCTGCAGTGTGCGGGAAAGTTGGACCGTTGCTCTCCTGTGATAATTCCACACGTTCCTGCTCACATTTTTTTTAAATATATTGCGTGCTAACGAACCTGGCAGTGCTTCGCAGTTGATGTCATGTAGGAAGGCTCTTCCTTACAGAATTAAGTAAAAGTCGTTTATGTGTAAACATGAATGACTTCTGTCACCTCTGAGATCACTGTATCCAGTGTCCCGAGATGCCTGGTAACTTTTTATGTCAATTTCAAGGGGAAAAAAGTACTGTAAAATGCAACTTTTGTCTGTCATTTAATACTGTGGAAGCCAGCTATCGATAACGGGTTCCATTTCCGAAATATTAGCGGTGCAAGTTTTAGGTGCTTACTCGTGCAGGCCCAACTCTTATTGGTCGGCTTTGTGGTATTATCGGTATCGGTACACGTGTCAACGCGCCGGCAAGCCGCCATTCACCGCGGGCAGAGAACGGCACGGCCAGCCATTCTGCGCCGGCACAGCTCAATCGTCTCATTGTTCTGCCGCCGACTGCCCGAATAATACAACACACCTGTTGCCGACAGCCGAAACGCAACAGGTGCACGAAATGAGCACCACTCTGATATAATCGTGAACAATAAAAAAAAGGTCAGCGAGAATAAATATTGGCGGAGGCGCGGGGAAAAGCCGTGCGAAACGCAACCCGCCGGTTGAGTCACTTGCGGAGGATGCAAGGCCAGGCCAGACGGCTGTATCAGGGGCCGGGCGATGACTCAGCCGCGGACAACTTTATCTGCACAACGCGCGAGACGTACGTTAACGCTGATGGCAGCGGGATACCCGTCAACGCCAACGCTACCGCGGCGCAATCTGGAAACTAACGCTCCATTCATTCCAGCACGCCAAGTACGTGGCCTCGAGTTACGCAACTACGCAAAAAATACGCTTCGGGCTGGTCTTGAGCTGCTGATGGACTCAAACGCTGTCAGAGGCAAACAGCGAGTACTCGAGTGTGGTAAAAAAGAAGTTCGAATTTTTGTAAACACAAAGAAGTAAACCGCTGACGTGACCGGTCCCTAGACTTACAAACTACTTTAACTTCTACTAAGGACAACACACACCTCCATGCAGGAGAGATGACACGAATTCACTTACAGGAGATGCGAACAATATATTGCATCTTCAAATAAATAAATAAATAACTAAAAATAAATAATAATAATAATAATAATAATAGATTGCTAAGCTTATGGGACTTAACGGCGGGGTCATCAGTCCCTAAACTTATAAACTACTTATGAACTACCTTTTATACTAAAGACAGCACAAACATCCATGCCCGAGGGGGGATTCGAACCCCCGACGAGGAACGGCCTCTCGCATCGCAGCATAGCGCCTCAATGCGCTCGGTCGCTCCGCCGCGGTGATGTTGCATGACCCTTTAGACTTAGCGAGTAACTCCATACGCTTAATTGAAAGTAAAAATACGTGAAGTTCTTGAGTTTTCTCATGTTCAACATGCTAAGACCTTGTGTGAATGAATTTAAAATGCGTCTATAATGACGCAACAAAATGCGTGTCATCACTGTTTTTATAAGATTACATGTGTAAAACTGATCATATGTTAGTTATAACCTAGATATGTTCATTTTCACAGCTGTAATCTAATTTAAAAAATCCAGTGACGACGGCACAGAGCTGCCGAAACATGTGTGGGTAAGCTGACCTCATACCCTAGAATTAAAATGAATTATATGTTGTTTTTGTTGTTGTGCTCTTCAGTCCACAGACTGGTTTGATGCAGCTCTCCACGCTATCCTGTCCTGTGCAAGTCTCTTCATCTGAGAATAAGTTCGGCAACCTACATCCTTTTGAATCTGCTTGTTGTATTCGTCTCTCCGTCTCCGTTAACGATTTTTACCCCACACACTTCCTTCAAATGCTAAGTTGACAATTCCTTGATGTCTCACAATGTGTGTCACCAACCGATCCCTTCTCGTAGTCAGAATATGCCAGAAACTCCTTTTATTCTCAATTCTGCTGATCAACTGCTAATTAGTTACGCGAACTACCCATCTAAATAATCATTCGTCTGAAGCTCCACATTTCGAAAGCTTCTATCATCTTTTACTCCGTACTTCGTATCGTCCGCGTTTCCCTCAAAAAAAAAAAAAAAAAAAAAAAAAAAAAAAAAAAAAAAAAAAAAAAAAAGTTCAAATGTTTGTAAATCTTATGGGACTTAACTACGGGATCATCAGTCCCTAAACTTACAAACTACTTACGAACTAGGACGGCACAAATATCCATGCCCGAGGGGGGATTCGAACCCCCGACCGCAGTGGCCGTGCAGACCATGACTGGAGCGCCTCAGTCCCCTCGGCCACCGCGGCCGGCACGTTTCCCTCCCATACAATGCTACACTCCAGACAAATGCTTTCAGTAAGGACTTCCTAACAATAGTTTAAATGTTGGGTGTCAACAAGTTTCGATTCTTGAGAAACGCTTTTCTTCCCATAGCCATTTTGCATTTTATATCTTCTTCGGCCTTGCTACCTTGCTACCGAAATAACAAATCTCATCTACTGCATTTATCGTCTCATTACCTAATCTACTTCCTTCAGCATCGTTAGTGTTTCCATTCGTGGCGCGGTGGAGCGCATTGAGGCACTATGCTATCCCCCCCTCGGGCATGCATGTTTGTGCTGTCTTTAATATAAGTTAGTTCATAAACAGTTTGTAAGTCTAGGCCTCGGTGGAGTAGCCGAGCGGTCTAAAGCGTCTCGCTGCGGAGTGTGCGGTTGCTCGCCGTGGAGGTTCGAGTCCTCCCTAGGGCATGGGTGTGTGTGTTTGTCCTCAGGTTAGTTTACCTAGGTTTAAGTAGTTTGTAAGCTACGGACTGATGACCACGCAGTTTGGTCCGATAGATTTACAAACATTTTTATAAAAGAAGCCGGCCGCGGGGCCGAGGGGACTGAGGCGCTTCAGTCACGGTCTGCACGGCCACTACGGTCGGGGGTTCGAGTCCCATACTCACAAATATGCTTTTCCTGTACTCCGTACTACAGGTGTTACTTCTTACGTCAGCCGGCCGCAGTGACCAAGCGTTCTGCGGCGCGCCAGTCACAGTAAGCACGACAGCTAAGGTCGGGGGTTCGAATCCCCCCTCGGGCATGGATATTTGTGCCGTCCTTAGTTGTAGGTAGTTCATAAGTAGTTTGTAAGTTTAGGGACTGATGAGCCCGTAGTTAAGTCCCATAAGCTTAACAAACATTTCATTTCCTCCGTCTGGCGACGGCCTTGTGACCTGCAGTATCCGTCGCGTTCCCATTTGCAGGGCAGTGAGTGACGCACGGGTACGTGACGCATGCGTCGCTTCCGCCGTGGCGCTGCCGTAAAAGGCGTGGCCTACACACGCCCGCTCCTCGGGGAGCAGCCTCACTGCCCTAATGACCGGACACAGCGCGCCTGTTTACACACCAGACTCACTGCTGCGCTAGAGCAGCAGGTATACAGGGTGTTACAAAAAGGTACGGCCAAATTTTCACGAAACATTCCTCACACACAAAGAAAGAAAATATGTTATGTGCACATGTGTTCAGAAACGTTTAATTTCCATGTTAGAGCTCATTTTCGTACGGAGGAGGCTTCATTCCAACGTGATCAAATTGTAAATTTTCGCAATCAACATGTGTGGGCTGACGATGATCCGCACGTAATTGTGCAATCACGTCATCAACACAGATTTTCTGTGAACGTTTGGGCAGGAATTGTTTTGATTTGGCCTCATGTTCTTCTACATACGCTCACTGGAGCACGTTATCATGATTTCATACAGGAAACTCTACCTGTGCTGCTAGAACATGTGCCTTTACAAGTACAACACAACATGCGGTTCATGCACGATGGAGCTCCTGCACATTTCAGTCGACGTGTTCGTACGCTTCTCAACAACAGATTCGGTGACCGATAGATTGGTAGAGGCGGATCAATTCCATGGTCTCCACGCTCTCCTGACCTCGACCCTCTTGACTTTCATTTATGGGGGCATTTGAAAGCTCTTGTCTACGCAACCCCGGTACCAAATGTAGAGACTCTTCGTGCTAGTATTGTGGACGGCTGTGATACAATACGCCATTCTCCAGGGCTGCCTCAGCGCATCAGGGATTCCATGCGACGGAGGATGGATACATGAATCCTCGCTAAGGACATTTTGAACACTTCCTGTAACAAAGTGTTTGAAGTCGCGCTGGTACGTTCTGTTGCTGTGTGTTTCCATTCCATTATTGATGTGATTTGAAGAGAAATAATAAAATGAGCTCTAACATGTAAATTAAGCGTTTCCGGACACATGCCCACTTAACATATTTTCTTTCTTTGTGTATGAGGAATGTTTCCTGAAAGTTTGGCCCTACCTTTTTCTAACACCCTGTATTTCAGGTCGCTCCGTTCTCCCAGAGATGCCAACTTTTAAGAAAGCCAATTAGTACTGTGTCGGTTCGGATAATTCTATGGGTGACAGCGGGGAGGGAGGGATATTTTTGATGCATCGCCGGAGTTACATGGTTTCTGTTTTGACGACATATGCATCTTCTGCACTGACAGAGCGCAGAAGAGTTCTGTGCTCATATTAGCACAAAATTCTGTCTTATTCTTTCTCAGTAAACTAAAAACTCTTTCCACAGGGTGAATACTATGAGGTACCAGAATAATAGCCATAATTAGGTTACTCAATGAAAGGTACTTGCGTATTCCTGAACCGTCGATAAGTTTCGAAACTCCAGTTTTTGTTCTCACAGAACCGTACTTTGAGGTTTTTTTCGAATCGGAGAATATTTTTAACAAACTCTCTGAACTGTCATAGCATCTTAACGCAAGTTGCTCAACAATAAATGTCGTAATTAACAACTTTGCGTTGTTTCATATCAGCGCACACTCCGCTGCAGAGTGAAAGTTTCATTCTGGAAACATCCCTTAGGCTGTGGCTAAGCCAAGTCTCCACCATATCCTTTCTTCCAGGAGTGCTAGTCTTGTATGGTTCGAAGGAGAGCTTCTGTGAAGTTTGGAAAGTAGGAGGCGAGGTACTGGCGGAAGTAAAGTTCTGAGGCGGCATCGTGAGTCGTGTCGGGATAGCACAGTCGGTAGTGCGCTTGCCCGCGAAAGGCAAAGGTCCCAGGTTCGGGTCCCGGTTCCGGCACACAATTTTAATCTGCCAGGAAGTTTCAACTTCGCGTTTGTTACCAAACTTTAGACTATCGTGAGACTTGATAAAAACAGTTAAATTGTTGTACGTAACGAAACGTAAATTTGCTATCTAACATGCTGCTAGTGCATCCTACTGCGACCGCAACGCTCGAGCTAGACTTTACGACCCTCCAGGGGTCGCAACCAACAGGATGAATAACACTCATCTACGCCATAAGGCAGGCAATACACGACGTCATCAGAAATACACGCGTAGATGGTATACGACCCCTTCCAAATATACGGTAAAAGGTCATAATTAACGGGGGCAATTACATCTACATCTAAATACATACTCCGCAATCCACAGTAAGGTGCGTGGCGGAGGTTTCACTGTACCACTGCTAGCCATTTTCTTTCCTATTCCACTCCCAAATAGAACGAGGAAAAAAAGAATGTCTATATGCCTCCGTATCAGCCCTAATTTCTCTTATCTTGTCTTTGTGAGCACTACGCGAAATGTAAGTAGGTGGCAGCAAGATCGTACTACACTCGGCTTCAAATTCCAAAATTCCGGCCCTCTAAATTTCCTCAACAGAAGTTCACGAAAAGTACGTCGTCTTTCCTCCAGCGATCCCCAATTGAGTTCCCGGAGCATTTCCGTGACACTTGTGTATTAGTCGAACCCACCAGTACAAACCTAGCTGCTCGCCTCTGAACTGCTTCTATGTCTTCCTTTAAAGTGATCTGCTAAACACTTCAGCAATACTCAAGACGTGGTTGTACAAGCGTCTCCTTTACAGATGGCGTACATCTTCCCAAAATTCTCCCAATAAACCGAAGTCGGCTGTCCGTCTTACTCACAACTGTCCTTACATGTTCGTTCCATTTCATATCGCTCTGCCATATTACGCCTAGATATTTGAACGACGCGACTGTACCCAGAAGATCACTACTAATGCTGTATTCGAACATTATGGGATTGTTTTTCCTACTCATGCGCATCACCTTACATTTTTCTACATTGAGAGCTAGTTGCCATTTTCGCACCAACTAGAAATTTTGTCCAAATCATCCTGTGTGCTCTTACAGTCAGTTAAAGATGACACCCTCCCATACACGACAGCACCATCAGCAAACAGCCGCAAACTACAAGTTACTCTGTCCATTAGATCCTTTATATAGATAGAAAATAATAGCGGTCCTATCACACTCCCCTGAGGCACGCCTGACGAGACACTCGTCTCTGATGAACACTCGCCGTCGAGAACAATGTACTGCGTTCTATTACTTAGGAAGTCTTCCAGCCAGTCACAATTCTGAACTTATACCATAAGCTCGTATCTTCGTTAGCAGTCTGCAGTGTGGCACCGCGTCGAACATCTTTTTTAAGTCGAGAAAAGCACAATCCGCCTATTGCCCTTCATCCATGGTTCCAAGATGTCATGTGAGAAAAGGGAAAGCTGAGTTTCATATGAACTATGTTTCCTAAACATATATTCATATAAAGTGAGTAACGGTAAGCATCTCTGTCACTAATGTCATCTCCAGTAAAAATAATAGTTGTCGTTACTTTTTCTCCAGCCCATATATGAGTAAAATATTAATTTCCGAACATGAGCTCGTTATCAATATCATACCTGCCAGCTACTGAAAAAGGCTAACAGTAAAATAAATAAATAAAATGCAACTGTTTGTCAATTTATGGGACTTATCTGCGTTCGTTATTAATCCCTAGGCTTACAAAATACTTAAACTAAGATATCGACAATAAACACACCCGTGCCCCAGGGAGGACTCGAAACTCCAACGGCGAGCAACCGCGCGCTCCGCAGCGTGGCGCCTTAGACCGCTCGGCTACTCCACCGCGGCCAGTAGAAAGTCTGACGAATGTCAACATACCACGCTTTCATGAAAATAATAATGCTTCTGGGTTACGAAATACAATAGTTCATACTTTAAACAGGATCCTTGAGTGAAATCATATCCACTTATATAACACGCCAACGTTTCTAGGTGAACGTAACTATCGAGAAGAAATCTATGTTAAATTGCCGTTGGTTTCGTGAATATTGATTTTGAGCGTACATAACAAGACTTCCTTGATAAATTAAGCAGATATTCGATAATTGAAAAAGACTTTACACACTGAAACTAGTTTAACACGGGCAAGATATCACACACAGTGCATATAACATGCTAGTTCGACTTTGAGGTAGTAGTTATGACCTTCTTAGCTCGCTGCAAGATGTTATGAGAAAATGTTTTGTCTTAACACGTAGCAGAACTATTGGTCTTCCAAACAGAAAGACTTGGGAGATTCATTGGACATGGATGATTTGAAGTCCCTTCTATTTTTCTTCACAAGTTTGACAACACGTTCACATTTTGAATTGCTATGGGCTGTGGTGAGAATGGAGAGCACTTCTTAAGTATAACAGAATTTTCTAGAAAAGTTTTCGGTTCCACGAATGGTTCGTATCGGTGTCCAAGTGGAATCATCCGCAACACCTTCATTTGCAACCAAACTGTCATCTAAGTGAAGAGCTGTGAACTGCCTCTGAACCTCATTCACCACCTAATCTGTTGTTTCATTATCTTCCTTGCATAACAAGATAGCCAATGAATGGATGAAAACTATATCTTCAATTGTATTGACAAACCGTGAGTGCGAACTTGTTGATGTAGTCGCAGGCAGTACGTAGAAAAGTAATTTCTGAGTGATGAAAAGAGAAAGAATTTTTCTGCATCCTGGAGATCGATCACTGTGTTCTAGGTCTGAATACCAACAACTAATTAATGTTCCCTTCTTTGAAAAAAAAAAAGTTCAAATGTTTGTAAATCTATCGGACCAAACTGTGTGGTCATCAGTCCGTAGCTTACAAACTACTTAAACCTAGGTAAACTAACCTAAGGACAAACACACACACCCATGCCCCAGGGAGGACTCGAACCTCCACGGCGAGCAACCGCGCGCTCCGCAGCGAGACGCTTTAGACCGCTCGGCTACTCCACCGCGGCGCCAAAACTCCGAGTTTGCGATGCAAAGCCTGCCGAAACCTAAGATTTACATTGAAGAACTGTTATCCCGACATTAAATTCAAAGTCCAATGACGACACAAACACCATACTCTTAAAAGCACCGATTGTATTATATAACATGTTATCCACTATCTTAGGTGTGCTTTCGACCCACGCAAACAGTCTATTGTACGAAAGTGGGGTGATTATCAAATGTTAAGGTTTCAAATTTTTGCCTTCGAAGTCGTAAATTTCACATTTAACTATATTCAAAACCCCGGTACAGATTTCTGCACTGTTTCGAAATGCAGGGCTTTCTTCATCCGTAAAACCGTAAAATGCTGCAATTTCCGCAAATTTTACAAATAAACCGTGAATGTTGGGAAGGTATGCACAATATCAGTCTCTTTTACAACCCTAGAAACAGGATACAGCGATTTTGAATTACCCAGAACAAAGCACTATTTCCTCTCTCGTCCCGGCATCTTACAGGCTCCCTCTACACACTACTTATTGCAGGTATACACTTACCAAGATATGGTCTTTGTGTCGTCATTGGAAATCGTCGAGGAACTAAAAGACAAACTGAATACAACTCACCAGGTAACACTTTATGGTGCAGAGGCATTCAACACCGGGTACTCACCTGGAACAGAAGAAAACGAAAATTAGGTTCAGAACACGGGTATCATTAAAAAAAAGTCGTTTAAAATACATTCTCTAAAAATATCAGCTACAACGAAACTGTCATCAGATCATACCCCACGTAATAACGACATCTTTTAAGCAGATTTTAACTGTAAACTGCGTAACACAAGCAGCACACGAATTTAATAATTTGACACACACTGTAGTCAGAGCAAGGCAAGCGCAGTACTCTCTACTGATTGTTTATGTGAGACATATTCACTGTTTGTGAGGTCTCACAAAGCAATGGTTATGTTTCACACAAATTTATCTATGTTACGTGGATTGATATGAAGTCTGCGGCTGTATTATAAACTTTTTGAAATAATTTATACTGCAGCAGTCCCTTTGTACCAATATTTTCACAAGCACGACACGTTTCAGCAGCAAGCTGGCGTCACCGGGTGCATTTCACAGTCACAAGTTCATTACGGTTTAGTTATGTTTTGTGTTATGGGTGCCATTGAGGTCATGGTTGGGCATTCACAGTGTAAACATCTAATACAAAATGTCTACAGGTCTTATATATAACTGTGTTCTTGTGCTGTGTGTGCCAGATAACAAGGTTAGCGACAAAACTGTTAAAATGTCCAACCATAATCTCACTGGCACCCACAGCACAAAACATAACCAAACAGTTATGAACTTGTAACTGTGAAATGCACCCGACGATGGCAGCTTGCTGCCGTAACGCGTCGTGCAAATAAAAATATTAGTAAAAAGTGACTGATGCAGTATAAATTATTTCAAACAGATTGTGTTTCACTTGTCGTTCGTGTGGAAATGGCGGTTTACGACGACTTCGAAAAATTATTGCTCGCGTCATTTATGAAGTGCAAGCGACCTCCTTCCCACTAAAGTATTCCGTCGACCCTCTCCCAATTTCTGGCAACCCCCTCAAAGGCAACGAATTTAATGTTCTTTCTGTTGATACAGCTTTCTCGTAAATTGTTGGACACTGTTTTCAATGTGTATTTTTCAGAATGGAAGACTTTTTTTTATTTTACATGGTTAGCCACAGAAATATATATCTTGCATAAAGAGTGTTTCAAACTTAGGCAAGATTCAGATCCGAATTATGGTCATATACCGTATACTGATATACCATATAGACAATTTTTAAAGACGAAGATCTTAATTTTTTTATTATAGCATCTGGTACATTTGTATAACGAATGGGTCCTGAAAATAGTTTTCAGACTTTACGCTCATTCATCTATAACATATTGTGATTAAAAAAATCTTCTTTCTATTCAAATTAATGTTAAACAAGGAATTATATAATTTTAACAAAAAGTAAATTTCTCCTTTATCTGGCCTGTATTTTTGTATTATGGAATCCTTTGTAGTCAGAGGTGCAGTGCGCTGGTTGTTCAATGGTGCAAATACTTCCCCCAGTGACGGCGACACCCGAGCTAGCCGGCCGCGGTGGCCGAGGGGACTGAGGCGCTTCAGTCACGGTCTGCACGGCCACTACGGTCGGGGGTTCGAATCCCCCCTCGGGCATGGATATTTGTGCCGCCCTTAGTTGTAGGTAGTTCATAAGTAGTTTGTAAGTTTAGGGACTGATGACCCCGTAGTTAAGTCCCTTAAGCTTAACAAACATTTGTACATTTGAACACCCGAGCAAGACTTTGCCACCTCCCTAGGGGTCGCGACCCACAGGTGGAAAAACACTGCTCCAAATCAAGTCGCTGTACCGAGTGATGTGGCGCAGTGGTATCTGACTCGACTTGCGTTCGGGAGAACAGCGGATTTAGGAAATATCGGGATGGTTCCTTTCACAGGGTACGGCCGTTTTCCATCCACATTCATGACAAAAACTCTCTGAGCTTGTACTCCTACTCTAATGACCGCGATGGGACGTGAAATCCTAATCTTCCTTCCTTGATACTTCCTAACAAACGCTGTGGGCGGGGGAGGGGGGTAGTAAGATATTAAGAACCACCTACGACATACTTCACGAGATATAACACCATAAACGACGAATTATTATTATTATTATTTTTTTTTAAACGTTACACTTTGCAGCAAAGTGTAACATCTCCTAAAATAGTGGACAGTAGTATTTGGTAAAAATATTATTTACAGTCAGGAAACAAACGCTAAGACACACAGTTCCACAGATATGACGTCATAAACTACAGAGTGAGTCACAAAAACTACTCCATCATGCGACATATGAATAACGAGATTTTATTCAACCACTATTTGAGAACGAAAGCACTTAGCGACTTACAACCAGTTTTCGATATAATTTCAAACCATTACGAAACATATCGCTAAACATTGAACAGAATTGGGGAGAAAAGACATTTCTGGCATACCTTGACTAAAAGAAGGGATAGATTGGTAGGACACATTCTTAGACATCAAGGTATTGTGAATTTAGCGTTGGAGGGAAGTGTGTGGGGAAAAAATCGCAGGGGAAGACCAAGAGATGAATACAGTAAGCAGATTCAGACAGATGTAGGTTGCCGTTCTTATGCGGAGATGAGAGGCTTGCGCAGGATAGGGTATTGTGGAGAGCTGCATCAAACCAGTCTCCGAACTGAAGACCACAACAAACAACATCGCTAAACACCCCACAAAAAAGATGAAAAGAAAGAATTTTATCTCTTACTACTTTTCTGCTGTTCGTGTGGTAAAATTACAATTCATTACTTCTACACCACGAATTGCATTCGCGATACAAAATTACTCCATTCGCAACACATTTCACAGAGAGAATCCTATCCAGATACTTCAGTCTGCGAACGTGGAAAATTATATTATTGTCTGAGACCTAGTTCAGGAGGTATGCCGTCATAAGGATTGAGCTGCACGAAAAAAAGAAAAGAGAAAAAAACTGAGCTGGGTAGAGACTAGTAGAAGGCGATGGACAGAGAGGGGAAAAACGAGCTGAAGTAACATAAGAAAGGAGTAAACCACACACCTGGGAAACACCGGAGATCTAACGGTAGTAACCAATATATACCTATTGGACTAACCACAGCCAAGCCGGTCAAATTTATTTACGGCGTGCTTTCTTTGTATCAAATTCGTCCATCTCATGTTCACAGTCTAGTTGATGTGTTGTGTCAGCAGTTCGAGCAGAGGTCGGCAAGGCTGTTGACTTGATCCTGCGACATGGATCACCGCAAATACTTCTTGGCTCTTTCGAGGAGCCTCGGGCTTGGGTGTGCGTGTTGTCCATAGTGTAAGTTAAAAGTTGTTTGAAAGTCTAGAGAACGATGACCGTAGCAGTTTTTATAAACATTTGAACATTTTCTTTCGAGGAGTGAGAAAAGAGCATTCGGCCGAACAGTTGCTTGAAGCGGTTGAGAAATTTTTTTAATGTAATCTCCAAAATACAAGACAGTTCTTGAACGTGGTTTTGAGACAACAAAATCGGTTTTTATTTAGTTGCTCTTCACGTAGGCCTATGGTTTAAAATTAATAATATCATAACTGAAAAATCCTTCTAAATCGTGTTAGTAATGCTGTTACAGTTCCCTGGCACATTTCGATAAATACTTTTGTTTGGACCAAAAAATTTACTTACAAACTCAAAATTTGTATAAAACTATTTCAATGATTTTTTCCTTTTCTTAAAATGAGATATAAATGTTTTTATATTGACTAGAAATGTATTCACTAAGAATGTTTCCCTTTCTTCAAAAGTAATATCAAGCTCAGCTGTTTTAGCGTCTTTCGGTTCTCTTGACTTTTTGTAACTGTTTCTTACATACTTAACTTACTGTTTTCAATGCAAGTGTTTTTACAGGTGTCCTACATGGAACTGTTCCTTCCCATGTATTCAAATAAAGAATCATACAACCGTATTACATTTGACTATATTGGTATCAATACTTTACAATCATTTACTTGTAGCACTAAAGCTCTTCAGTATCACGGACTAAAAAGTTGTCCTTGTCGCAGGTCCCAGAGTCTGGAGACTGCTCGGCATTCCAGTATCTTCATCTTAAAAGGGGAGGTAACTACAAACGTTGGGATCAAGGACTTTTATCAAACTTTTTACACATTTAGTAGGCCATTATACACCACATGCATATAGTGAGGTGAACTACTATGGCAATTCCGAGAAAATCGCAAGAGAATTTTTACGTATCATTTTGTTGCCTGTTTATCTGTGAGTGAGTGCTGGACAATTACGTAGTGTATGAGCTTTGTAAGACGAACATGGCTGACGCGAAGATTCGAATCTCAGTCGAACTTAATTTTCAATCTCTATTTCTCATCACTAGTCAAAAATGTTAAAATGTATGTAAATCTATGGAACCAAACTGAATGGTCATTAGTCCCTAGACATACAAAATACTTTAACTTATAACTACAACACTCATGCCTGAGGGATGACTCGAACCTCCGACGGCAGAGGCCGCGCAGTCCCTGAATGGTGCCTAGAACCACTCGGCCCTGTCCCTCATCTTTGAAATTTTGATTAAAAGTAGTAAGTAGTTAAATAACACATGAAATTCACTAAAACTTCAAGCAAACAGATGCGCTTTTTTAAATTATATCACATAACAAATGTCACGTAAATTAAATAATATGACTAGTGATTAAAAACATACAGATTAAATATAAAGTCAGCGCAGGAGTCGAACCGTCACCTCATTGCACGTTCGTCTTACAAACCTCGAATGCTGGTCACTTAACCACAATATAGTATAACGTCCGGCACAGATATATAATCAAAGCAAGACTTATGTGTCTGGAGGGAGTTTCTGCAACCGTCATATGAATAAAATTCTTGAATATCAGTCTCCAGATCGCCTTTAATTTCTAGAAAATTACCGGTTTCGGGATAGCTGCCCATCTTCAGATCTGTTAACAAATGTTACAACTGAATGTAACCTACTATTTACAAAGTAATATATCCAAAACGTTAATGGAAAAAATATGAAAAACATACCAAATTTATGAAGTTAAAGAGCAACCTGTCCTGTGATGAACGAATGTTCACAGAAGTTACTAAAATATAGTAGCCTCCTGAGGCTTTATATAATGTGCTTAAAATCATCTGATTGGTGGGGATCATTTTCGTTAAAATTATTCTCAATAAGTAATTATTGACTTACACATCGGAAAATACTATTATGCATGTCATGTTAATGAATTATACACAATTTAAACGGTAGAGACTTAAATACTTACAAGATTCATTTTTCCAGACATTAATTTTTTGAGGCAAAGTTAATTCCATATAAATTGCAAATGAAATGCACGGTTTCGTAAAGAGAGCACTTGAGAACTTTCCAATAAGTTAAGCGTAATTTCATACTTCGCCTACACAATTTTAAATTTCGAAGCTGTAAGTAAAATCTTTAGCATATTATATTATTTGTAATCAGGCGTTTGAAGCTGTTTTATAGACAGGTGTTTGATACTTTAACGATCAACTGCGGCGCGGGTAGGGCCACATGGTCGAAGGCATCGTGCTAAAGAGTTTGCGGCAGCTCCCGCCGGAAGTTCGAATCCTCCCTAAGGCATGGAAGTGTAACGCCCTTTGTGCATGTTAGTTTAGGTAGTTTGTAAGTAGGAGAGAGAGAGAGAGAGGGGGGGGGGAGGCGGAGAGGGGGATTGTTGGTAAATAGGAAACTGCTAAAGGGCCATGACGGTGGCTGGGTGTTTACCAGGGTGATGTCGCAGTGTGTGTACCGCGGGTCGCGGAGTATTTAACGATACGAGTTTCACAGGGTGTTGAACGCTCTGACTGCTGTGAACGAGTCGACTTTGTATGCTCAGATCCTCCCCAAGTGCTGTGGACATGTGTAAACACAGCGTCTGGTTTTTCGTCATCGCTCTTGACCTGTATACCCGTCCCTCTCCGCCGCCACTCTCCCTGCTCCAGACACGTTACTTAACAAACCTCGGTGAGTAAGAACAACTTGCGACATACGCGCCTGTTTTGTGAGCTGTCATTTGCAAGAAAATCTCGGTTGGATATCTTAAACCATTAATGGAAAATAAAGTTAGCTACCACACGATTACCCTACAGGCAGGGTCGGAAAAGGCAGACTGGGAACATCTGTCCGTAGTGTAAATGATGCAGTTTTTCTAAACGAAGATGAAATAGAAGGGCTGCTGCCTATCAACTTTTCTCTCAGACAGGAAGTTATACTCACCTGCTGATCTGCTGTCCTTGGACCGTAAAGACGTCGGACTACTTCTCTTGGTGTTTCGTCGCCTTATTGAAGATTCATTAATTGCAAATGGGGCAGTAGGAAAGGCCAGAACAAATAGCCAGAAGTCTGGTGAAATTTGTATTCGGTAAGATATGACCGAATGTTAGGTAGCCCTGTTGCATGTTTAATATTGTCACAAATAAGACTTTTGCCACAAAACCACAAGGAATTACTAACAATAGTCTAGAAATAATCACATTATATAAATCCCTAGAGAGATCGGAGAGTGGTTGAATAGAGAGAATGTTGCTAGCCATGAAATCCGTAATACTATAGAGCAGGGACCAAACAGTCAAACTTACCTTCCTATAAAACTGAATGGTAAGTGTACCGATGCTTCCACTCGCCCATCATTGTAACAGACGCAGACGGTCCTCAAATACCCACTTTACTAATACGGCGGTAATTGCCGCCCTAGACCGTTCGCGAGGTGGATACCTTGAAGCACTTCAACCGAATGGCGGTGCGTGGCTGTTCGCCGGGCACAGTACCGCAGTGTACTTCCGCTGTTCAAAAGTAGTTCCTGTAGCCCGCCTTTCAGGTGGGGAGAGAAACCGCCGTGACAGCGTAGCCCCTGCGGGCGGCACTGTGTCTCGGACACTCAGGTTGGCCGGCCGCGGTGGCCGAGGAGACTGAGACGCTTCAGTCACGGTCTGCACGGCCACTACGGTCGGGGGTTCGAATCCCCCCTCGGGCATGGATATTTGTGCCGTCCTTAGTCTTAGGTAGTTCATAAGTAGTTTGTAAGATTAGGGACTGATGATCCCGTAGTTTAGTCCCATAACCTTAACAAACATTTGATTTGAACACTCAGATTGGGACACCTGTTTGCCGCGGTGGAGTAGCCGAGCGGTCTAAAGCGTCTCGCTGCGGAGCGCGCGCTCACCTTGGAGGTTCGAGTCCTCCCTGGGGCATGGGTGTGTTTGTGTTGTCCTTAGGTTAGTTTACCTAGGTTTAAGTAGTTTGTAAGCTACGGGCTGATGAGCACGCAGTTCGGTCCGATAGATTTACAAACATTTGAACATTTGACACCTGTTTGGAGCGCGGGACAAAAAAAAAAAAAAAAAAAAAAAAAAAAAAAAAAAAAAAAAAAGAGTTCAAATGTTTGTAGAACTTATGGGACTTAACTACGGGGTCATCAGTCCCTAAGCTTACAAACTACTTATGAACTAGCTAAGACTAAGGACGGCACAAATATCCATGCCCGAGGGGGATTCGAACCCCCGACCGTAGCGGCCGTGCAGACCGTGACTGGAGCGCATCAGTCCCCTCGGCCACCGCGGTCGGCCGCGGGACAAAGCTGGTATGCTTCCTCCACGACGTGGCTTCCGTTTGCTTTTAAATTTAGCGGCTGCAGGAAATTCTCATTTTGAGCAATTACAAAACGGGTAATGTAGAAATTACTCTGTCCTTTCCTTTCGATTGTCCTCTACGTAAGCAATCATTCTATGATGCTCCTTGGTTGATGAAAATTAATAAAACGTCCTAAATTAATCGATTTAATTTGGCAACTTTTTAACTAAGGATCCGTCCGGTCTGTTTATTGGTATTCGGGAGTTCATAATTTTACTGGCTACTAGAATCTGTGGTCGAAATAACATGATTAATTTCATTTTGCTCTCTTTCTTTGTTATGGCCCAGCCATTGCGACCGCGAATTCTGTTGTTGTTGGTTTTTGGAAGGGACTAAACAGCGACGGTTATCAGTCCCTTGTTCCGGTCTTAGAGATATAACATTCTGTTAAGCGTTCGTAATGAAATGCGTTAACAAGTCAAAGATTAAAAATCACAGGTAAATATGAGGAAAGGATAGAAGTAAAAACGAAGAAGGGAACACACCACCATTAAATCACATGATAAAAACCAGCTGAACGAATAAAATCTAAAACACGTTCAACCATAGCAGCATCGTCTCCTAGCATAAAAGAAAGCGCATCCGGCAGAGTAAAAGATTGTCGCAAGGCAACTAAAAGTGGACAGTCCACCAGAATGTGGACCACTGTCAAGGGGGCGCCACAGTCACACTGTGGCGCGTCCTTCCGCCGAAGAAGGTGGCCATACGTCAGCCATGTGTGGCCGATTCGTAGGCGGCAGAGAACAACCGATTCCCTACGACACGACCGCAGTGAGGACTTCCATGCGACCGTAGGTAGCTTGACTGCACTAAGCTTGTTGGGTTGAGCAGAGTTAGCCCACTCGGAATTCCAAAGGTTTATTGTCTTCCGATGGAACTCTAGTCGGAGATCGCTCCCCGGAAGACCAATAGCCAAAAAGCCCTCAAAAGGTATGTGCGTTACAGTACGGTAGAAAAAGGGATACTCTCCCACGGACATTACTTACCAGTAACTGAAATAAATTCAGTCATTTCTTAAGTAAATACACGACAGTGGATGATATGCAAAACCAATTTTTTCACGGCATAGTGTTCTTAAGATTGCTGTTACGTATTCTTAGTGACCGAAACTCTAACGGGCCTGGGGAGCAGTAGCGGGACAGTGAAGTGAAAAGCAGCATGGAATATCGGAGACAGCACTTCAGTAGCAGCGAAAGTATCACGGGTGTGTTTGTGATGAAACACAGGGAACGATATGAAGTTAGACGCTAGGTGAATAATGGGCGTGTCACAACACGGGGCGGGGCGGCCAGCTACCTGTGGTGAGAGACACGTCCTCGGGAAGAAGGCCGTCCAGCAGGGACAATGGCCGGCCAGTGATAGCGGCGCCATTGTGTGCTGCTGTCGCTACAGACACGCCACACTCCTGATGGCGCCTCTTATCTGCCCGCGCTTCCCGCCACAAGTCGATACCGGGGACAGCAGCCCACCATTCCTGGACTCGTCACCGTGTTTTTGTTTCACTGCGGTTTTATCAGCGTCCTTGCTAACAGAGAATGAGGTGCTGTTGTTGGTGGGGAAAATGGGGGGGGGGGGGGCTGGTGCAAGTCTTTCAATTGGGCGCCACTTCGGCGACTTGCGTGTCCCTAGCCTACCCCAGTTATCCAAACGGGGAAAGGGGACCTACAGCTTAACGTGGAATCCGAACCACGTGTCGTTTCTGGAGACTCCTCACATCGTTGAGAGGTGAAGGATGGGTTAAAGTGCTGACTGGAAAAATCCGAGGTCCGACCGGGTTTTGAACCCGCGACCCTTCGGTTTCCAGTCGAGCACTTTACCCCAAGACCACCGGGCCCGACACACCCTTAGTTATTACTGCCTGGAGTTACTACTGCCTAAAGTATTATTAATTCGTGAGTCATTCCCTGATGCAAGTCTTCATTGGTCCTCACTTTTGGTACTTTGTTGTGGTAGTGTTATTGGTGAGGCGACGCAGGTACACTGTAACGGAAACTTATTGCAAACTATTATTCAAAAGAGATAGATTGGCGGGCCAGTACTTTGTGCTGTACCCCCGATAGTGAAACAAAAAAAAAAAAAAAGGACAAACTTTCGGAACACAGTTCCTTCTTCAGGTGGAAGAGAAGGGAAGAAAAAAGTATGGGAACGGAAGGGAAAGGTAATTCACTCCCACACTCCTCAAACACCACCCTCATGACCTAGGTCGTGAATTACCTTTCCCTTCCGTTCCCGTACTTTTTTCTTTCCTTCTCTCCCAAAGGAACTGTGTTCCGAAAGCTTGTCCTTTTTCATCCCTTTTTTCTTTTTCTTCATTTGTGTCACTATCGGCGGTACAGCACAAAGGTAAGTACTGGCCAGCCAATATATCTCTTTTGAATAATAATTTATCATCTCTGAGGAGAATTTCCATCATTAATAAAACTTATTACAAACTTGCTGAAATCGCCGCGTCGCCCGGGTATTTATTCCAGTTTTAAGTTAGCCCATCTCTCCTTCCCTTTTCTCTCTCTGTCCGTCTCCTCCTCTCCTATCTCTCTCTCTCTCTCTCTCTCTCTCTCTCTCTCTCTCTCTCTGTGTGTGTGTGTGTTCCTGCTGTCCCCCGTCTGCCCATCTCCCCCTTCCCCTTTCTCTGCCAATCCCCACCTCTTTCGTCCATGGCGTCCTCCATCTATGAAAAACTATATGACTCTGTTAACTTTCATGATGATCGTTAAAGTGGTGTCTTTATTAGAAGGTACCCCGTCGTGCACGGTATGAAATCGTGCCCAACTTAAAGAGCGGGATGAAATCGTAGATTTTCTGGAAGTTCGTGCGCAAAGTATCCTCTGCCATGCACCATACAAAATATTACGTTGCCAGTGATTTTCCTATAGTTTCGAAGATCGAGCGTGTAAAGTTTCATAGCAATCGCTTGAACGATATGGCAGCGCACTAAATACGAACAAACATGATGCGGCAATGAAGTTCTTCTGGACATTGCACCGCATCGTCAATATGTCAAATTTCATCGACGCTTGGGCCACTCTTGCAAGCGGCCTTCTTCTGGGTGTCGTTGCAATAGTGATCAAAACGTCAGCGAAATTTTATACCTGACGAGCTTCAACGCTCATAACAGCCGCAGAGGCCTTCGCATCACATGTTCAAATGTTTGTAAATCTATGGGACTAACTGCTGCGGCTATCACTCCCTAGTTATACAAACTACTTTAATTTATTACAACAAAACACACACACACACACACACACACACACACACACCTAAGCGCCCGAGGGATGACTCGAACCTCGGGCGGCGTGCAACCGAGCGGTCCCCAGCAAGACACCTTAGAGCGCTTGCTCACTCCATCGTGGCAATCTTTCGTTTACATTCGTTCACAAAATCTTCAAATGTTTGTAGAGCTTATGGGACTTAACTGCGGGGTCATCAGTCCCTAAACTTACAAACTACTTATCAACTACCTAACACTAAAGACAGCATAAACATCTATGCCCGAGGGGGGATTCTAACACCCGACGGGGAACGTCCTCGCGCATCGGAACATAACGCCTAAATGCGCTCGGCCGCTCCGCCGCGGCCATATTCGATTACAAGATGCAGCAGTTTCTCACGACATATCACCTAAAGTATTACTCGTACTGTGAAATAATTTCGTATGTATGTTCATTGACATAAATGGACACTGTTTGCAAAAAATGTTGAGAATACACATAATTGCAAAGAAGTAAAAACTTCAAACGTAGTTAGTTCTTTTCATCCCACCGTTTTTTTTTTTTTTTTTTTTTTTTTTTTTTTTTTTTTTTTTTTTTTTTTTTTTTTTTTTATAATGCAGATATTTATGTAAGCCGTCTGCGCAACATTCGGATTCGATAAGTTTATATTGCCAAATACATTTTACCTTAATTTGCAATGTACCTTCAGCAGGCTGGAATATATACACCATCAAGTTTTTACAATATTTCGTTTGCGTTTTTAGCATTTTATGTTATAAACAGTTCTGGCACGTTATCTAAGTATAGCTAATGATATTTTGTTGTTATTACTTACCATTTTCGTTGGATGCTAGTCTACATGTGCTGCTGTTTGGTGACTTAGGTTTGTTTGCTCTGTTTTCCTTTATTTATTCCATTGGATTTTTCGTTTCAGCGATTCGCCACTACGTACATGCCATTTCGTTTGTGTTATTTTTCTGTTGTGGGTGGTGTTGCCAACTGTTGAATGTGTGTTTCTCCCATATTTGCTTTTGTCACTGTGTGTGTGTGTGTGTGTGTGTGTGTGTGTGTGTGTGTGTTTCTGATGTAATTATGGAAAAAACTGAATCAGTTATTAATATTTTTATTTATTCATTTTTTTATTTAATGACTCACCCACACGACCAGGACTCATTAAACAAAAAATAATAATAAAAATATCAATAACTTGTGCAGTGTTTCCGTAATTACATGAGAAACACACACACACACACACACACACACACACACACACACACACACATACACAACCAAAGATAGGACAAACACACATTCAACAGTTGGTAACCCTACAACAACAAAAAGCAACACAAACAAAATGGCGTGTGCCTAGTTCTGAAGTGCACAACGAAAAAGTCAGTGGAATGAAAGATAGAAACAAAACAACCCAAAATCACGAAACAGCAGCACATGTAGACGAGCATCCACCAAAAATTGTAAATAATAACATCAAAATATCATTAGCTATACTTAGATAACGCGCCAGAACTGTTTATAACCTAAAATACCAAAAACGTAAAAAAACTAAATATTGTTAAAACATAATCATGTATATATTCTAGGCCAGTGAAGATGCCTTGCAAATAAAGGTCAAATGCATATGGAAAAATAAATTTGTCTCGCACAGACGGCTTACATAAATGAATATTTGCATTATAATTTAAACATCATTCATAATGCAGCAGTTTTTCACGCATCTCAATGTTCATGTCGTTATATCTCCTGCACTATTCCGAATGCCCTCCGGTGATATCATACATATAATCTTCGCGAAAGTGCCAGCAATATGTTGACACAGTTTCGTCGCTATGTGATGAATGGTAAGGCAGCGAATAAATACTAACAGAAATAATTTAAAAAATTCATTTCTATATATTAAACAACAAAAGACATTTAGAAACATGGGCATTTAAGTATCTATTCCAAAGCAGGAAACCAATTGTTACAGTATGAAGGAAAAATTAATTAGGTCAGATGAAAATACTGCAAATGCTCTGGGTCCATGTAGTGGAGTTAGGGCTTAGTCATCTGTGTACGCTATCTGTAAAAATACCCTACCTCCCGTCATGGCACAGCAGTTCGGCGATGTTAACAGTTGGATACAATGTGGAACACTGTCCACGGAACGCATACCGTCAAAGATTGGCACTTTCCGGCCATTATTCCAGCAAACACAGAGCTTCATAAATTACTCAAGTTTGTACCCGTAAATATTGCAGAAAGTGAATATTCATGACACGAGCTTAGAATATCTGCCTCTGGCAGGGAAGTGCGAGAGCTTTGCTCACGGAACGCAGGTAAGCGGATCCTGTCCCGTCTGGCATTCCGTGTTACCGAGTCATGAATATTCAATGCAGCGAAAACTCCTGCACTGCGAAAGATATCCATCCATTGTAAATATTGTACTCAGCACCCCTGTCGCTTTTTTAAGGGTATCGCGAGAAAAAGAGTTCTGCAGATTTCAGTGGCTTGCTTCCACGATACATGCACACAGCAGCGAGTGCTCGCAACGTCACAAATCGTTGAAAAAGCGCGCATCGGCACTGGATCAGGAGGCGTAAGCAGAACTAGGCGAGCAGTGTATGCTTATTTCGTTTATGAGTATACAGGGTGTTACAAAAAGATACGGGCAACTTTCAGGAAACATTCCTCACACACAAAGAAAGAAAATGTGTTATGTAGACATGAGTCCGGAACGCTTAATTTCCATGTTAAGAGCTCATTTTAGTATTTCTCTTTAAAAGTAAATTGAAATAATTGGTGCAGACAATTGTCAAAATACACAATTGTTCCGTTAGTATGTACTGTACTTCCTCCATTCACCGCCAGTTGGCCCAATTGAAGGAACATACCAGCGTGACTTCAAACACTTTGTTACAGGAAATGTTCAAAATGTCCTCTGTTTTTTACAATTTGATCACGTTGGAATGAAGCCTCATCCGTAAATAGAACATTTGCACTGAAATGGAGTGACACATTGTTGGATGAACCATTCGCAGAAGTGTACCCGTGGAGGCCAATCAGCTGCTGATAGTGCCTGCACACGCTGTACATGGCACGGAAACAACTGGTTCTCCCGTAGCACTCTCCAGACAGTGACGTGGTCAACGTTACCTTGTACAGCAGCAATTTCTCTGACGCTGATATTAGGGTTAGCGTCAACTGCACGAAGAATTGCCTCGTACACTGCAGGTGTCCTCGTCGTTCTAAATCTTCCCCAGACGCGAGTCATAGGCTGGAATGTTCCGTGCTCCCTAAGACGCGGATCAATTGTTTCGAACGTCTTCCTGTCGGGACACCTTCGTTCTGGAAATCTGTCTCGATACAAACGTACCGCACCATGTCTATTGCCCCGTGCTAATCCATACATCAAATGGGCATCTGCCAAATCCTCATTTGTAAACATTGCACTGATTGCAAAACCACGTTCGTGATGAACACTAACCATTTGATGCTACGTACTGATGTGCTTGATGCTAATACTGTAGAGCAATGAGTCGCATGTCAACACAAGCACTGAAGTCAACATTACCTGCCAACTGGCAGTGAATCGAATGAAGTACAGTACATACTAACGAAACATTTGGGTATTTTGACAATTGTCTGCAAAAATTATTTCAATTTACAGTTAAAGAGAAATACTAAAATGAGCTCTAACATGGAAAATAAAATAAATGTTGCCGGCCGTGGTGGCCGAGGGGACTGTGGCACTCCAGTCACGGTCTGCACGGCCACTACGGTCGGGGGTTCGAATCCCCCCTCGGGCATGGATATTTGTGCCGTCCTAATTCGTAAGTAGTTCATAAGTAGTTTGTAAGTTTAGGGACTGATGACGCCGTAGTTGGGTCCCATAAGCTTAACAAACATTTGAACATTTTGAAATAAATATTTGTAAAGTCTATGGGACTTAACTACGGGGTCATCAGTCCCTAAACTTACAAACTACTTATGAACTACTTACTAACTACGACGGCACTAATATCCATGCTCGAGGGGGGATTCGAACCCCCGACCGTAGTGGCCGTGCAGGCCATTACTGGAGCGCCTTAGTCTCCTCGGTCACCGCGGCCGGCCCTAACATGGAAATTAAGCGTTTCCGGACACATGTCCATATAACATATTTTCTTTCTTTGTGTGTGAGGAATGTTTCCTGAAAGTTTGGACGTGCCTTTTCTTAACACCCTGTATATTTAAAATGCGGAAATGACGTTTTGGACTCGCCAAATGGTTAGGTCACAGCTCATGTATGGACGTTCGTGCCACTGTTTATGAAATATGTTAGTCTGATGAATTAACAGCAGAACTCTTTCATCCGTGAAAGGCAAAGCCTATACGACGGGACTTATAATCTAATCGCTGTCATAAGATCGTACTCTGGAAGGTGTGGTATCACAACCTTCGATAGCGCCCAATTCAAACGGCGACTGGCGAGCCGCTATAAGCCAACACCTCCTACAAGACAAGGCCTCACAACTGGCCGTGCCTACGTCACACCGTCAGGCCGTGGCCGGCAGCTGACTCGCTGGTCGCTGGGGCACACAGACGGTGGTTCAACTCGCCTCGTCCGAACCTTGCCACTCGAAATCGCAAATTGCCAATAAATATGTGAATATGCGGAATTAATCACGCCGAGAAAGAATGAGACACGAAATCGTCGTGTGTCCTATGTGGAGCGCATTACTAAAAGACACACGAAAAATTTGACTTAAACCTATATTAATAAAAATGTAAACGTTCGTTTGTGCAAAACCGTTAATCACCGAAAGTTCTCGACCCATTGCCTTGAAATTTTGAATTAAATTTAAAAGTTTCTATACCTTTTTTTACCAAACTGCTATGCTCCTCAGTCCCTAGATTTACAAATTACTTAAACTAACTTACATTAACGACAACACACACACACACACACACACACACACACACACACACCCAAGCCCGAGGGAGGACTCGAACCTCCGGCAGAAGCGGCCGTAAAGACCGTAGCATAATGCCTTAGACCAAGCGGCCATTTGGGTTCGACGATAAAGTTGAGTTTCTGTAAGATAAACCTAAAGTTATGTGCTTTGGGTGGTTACCAAACCATTGTTAGTAAAAAGTTTATTACAGTTACGCGTGCACGAAATTGCAATGCAATGTCAAGTAACTCGACAGCGTGTATTGAACGTAGATGGGAACACTATAATTACGAACTTACATTCGCAATGAAAGGATGTTACGTTAAGAAGAATTTTTATTTTGCGGTGTTCAGGTAGGCACCGAATTATTTTTAATAAAATGTTTAGTTCAATGAATGTGTTCTATAGGATATAATTTATGGCAGAGTACTTTGAGACAATTGTCCGACAGCATGTTTGTATGTCTTAGAAGCAAACAACCAGGTACAGGAAACGAAAGGTCAGTTTTTCTTTCTATAATTGAAATATTTCATATAGTAGCTGCTTTTTACAGTTGTTTCAGCTCACGTACATCCAGGAAGATAAAAAAATGCGAAGTAGATTTCCTAAGCGCTTTGTGATACGGTGGATTGTAGCCTATGTCATATGTCCATATAAAACACTCGTAGCCGGCCGCAGTGGCCGAGCGGTCTGCGGCGTGCCAGTCACGGTCTGCACGGCCGCTGCGGTCGGGGGTTCGAATCCGCCTTCGGACATGGATGTTTGTGCCGTCTTTAGTATAAGCTAGTTCATGAGTAGTTTGTAAGTTTAGGGACTGATGACCCCTTAGTTAAGTCCCATAAGCTCTACAAACATTAAAAGAAAAAATCACTCGTAGGTGAACCTGCATCCACTACAGGTATTCAGTTGCCTCAAGGGGAAACAAGCGTTACTGTAGTCGCGCAGGCCTACTTTGCGTTGTACAATTACGCAGCGTGGTTCGGAATGCCTGCTGGATAGTGTTTGCACGGCTAATGCCGATTCCGGCCACCGTGCCCTCAAATGGCAGAACATTTCTAGAATTTTTTTAGGACAGTTTCAATGTCAACATTAACAAACGCTGTATCACTGCAATGGTTTTCTCAAGAGCTATAAAATACAGTTATAAAATGTAAGAGGTTCCATTAAAAAAAGTAGGCTACTTGCTTCAATTCCTCATTTGGTACCGGTGCTAAAAGCGTCCACAAAAAACAGAGCACTGGCGTGTTTTACGGCCCACTTTAGGTTTCCTGTAGTTTCATGATTGTTTGCAAGCGTTTCGGACAAAAATGATAAAAATGTAAATAATAAAAAAATATGGACGATACGATTACGACTCTACTATTGTGATAATATCTATACACACAATAGTTAATATTCTATCTGACCGTATTTTAACAAACAGCCAAAATTATTTGATTTTTTAGTTTAGCTTAGACAAACGTACTTTTTTTAACTTGTACCTCTTTAAACTATTATTGTAATGTCTCTCCCATTTATCGTTATATTTTCCCGTTAAAATATTGTCACCTGTCTTGCTGTGGTAGTTTGTACAGTTTTTGAAGTTTATTTTCTTTCCCTGGACTGGTTTAGGTAAAATCAAGAGACAATGTCAAATCGCCGTTATTTTTGCAAATATTACCGAAACGGTGCGAGTTAAGATAATAAAATAACAGAGCAAAGTTCTGAATATTTTCTCCTCTACAAATACGTTTATTCAATTTCCATCTCATATGAATAGTTAAGGCGTAACCTACAATTAAATTTCCTGCTGACGGCCTATTTTTAGTGCTAGTAACCTACTTTTTGTCCGAAACATTTGAAAAAGACAGGTTCACGACGCGACCTAAGAAGTAGGAACACGTTTTCTAGACAGTATCAAATCGCTGTTATTTTTTTTTCTTTTTTTTTGGAAATGTCTCTTAAATGGTGCGAGATATGACAACAACATAGAAGAGCATAGCTGGAGAGAATTTTCTCCTCCACAAATTCGGTTATTCAATTTTCGTGTCAGATGAACGGTTAAGCCGTTATTTTCATTTAAGTTTTCAACCGTCAAAAGGCGATCGCAAAGGTCTACTTTTAGTGTTACTACCGCAACTAAAGTGGGCCGATATATGTTCAAATGTTTGTAAATCTATGGGACTTAAGTGCGTTGGTTACCAGTCCCTACGCTTACAAACTACTTAAACTACGTTAAACTAACCTAACGACAACACAAACACCCATGCCCTAGGGAGGACTCTAACCTCCGACGGCGAGCCACCGCGCGCTCCGCACGAGGCGCCTTAGACCGCTCGGCTACTCCACCGCGGCCCGATGTATGTGCCCTGATATGTGTAACCGTTCACGAAATAAAAGGGTGATACGTCTTACTTGACTCACCCTGAATCACCTAAATATATGTAACCTTTTGCGATTTTCGTAATAATGTTTTCCCATTAGAAAATTTATATAAATTCAAATATGGGATTATATATATTACGTACACACAAACCCTCGTGTATAACAATACAACTTTGGTTGAAATTTCAAAGCATTTGATCAGAATCTTACCTAGATATAAGATTTTGAACGTAACAATAAATAAAGCTCTAGGTTAGACAGATGAGTATGAGGAGATAAAGGAGGAGATAAAGAAGGGGAAGCCGTTGACGTAAAGAGGTGGGAAGGGGGGGGGGAGGAGATGGAGAGATAAACCATGATGATGAGATTCTAAAGGAACTGAGATACCAACAGCCGTAAGTTTGTTTCATTACCAAAAAACGACTGTTTAGTCGTTCAATATCATTCCCTTTGTCAGCTTTGGGATTGCAATTGTCTATTATACGATTATTTAAAAAAAATGTTGTGACTACTTTTGTACATTTGTACATATTCTTTATGTGGTATTGAATAGTAGTTTCATTCCTATATTGTAATATTGTATTTTCAGTGTGCTACCATACAATACTTTTTTGTGTTTTTTTATGTTTTTGCCTTAGTCTCTTGATTAGGTTTGTTTAATATACAGGGACCTGAAGATGGCATAGTGGAATACCGAAACTGGTTTAAAAAAAATACGGCTGTTGGTATCTCAGTTCCTTCAGACTCTTGATCAGCCGCTGTCCCGTTTCCACCACCGATGATGGATTCAATAATAATGATGAGATGGAGGTGGAGAGACACAGGTAGAGGGAGGAGGAGGATTTGATGGACGAAGAGAGGGATGAGGCGACAGGGAGGGAGATATGGACAGGGAAGGGGATACAAACAGAGAGGAGAATATGGACAAAGAGAGGGGAATGAGTAGAGGAGCACAGAAGTAAGCCGGCCGCGGTGGCCGCGGGGACTGAGGCGCTTCAGTCACGGTCTGCACGGTCACTACGGTCGGGGGTTCGAATCCCCCCTCGGGCATAGATATTTGTGCCGTCCTAGTTCGTAAGTAGTTCATAAGTAGTTTGTAAGTTTAGGGACTGATGACCCCGTAGTTCAGTCCCATAGACTGTACAGACATTTGAACATTTGATTTTGAACACAGAAGTAAGAGGAGCAGGGAGTGTAGGATGTGTATCAAGTTCCCATGTACAAAGCATTACACATATTAGGAATGTGTGCTTTCTCTAGTCTTCACTTAATCTGTAACTACCCATAGAACCAGCGGCTGCGTACATTCAGTGTAAATATAAAATTTGATCCACGGTTCCACGTACCAAAAAAAAAAAAACAAAAAAAAAACGGATACTTATTTTTAAATTAAAAACTTAGCAATCTTATTCTTACTGTTAGATTCTTTTCTTATATTCATTCACGTAGGAAATATAGTGTTGTAACGGCAAAACAATGGTTTTGGAACGAGCAGTGCTTTGTCAGTGACTGCTACAGTACATGAAAAGTGAATGCTCTCTGTAATCATTCCAGCTGTTGTGAGAATACCTGGAACCTGCCGTTTGAATGCCCGGGTGGCCCCTCCCATGCCAGGAGAGCGCCAGCTGATCGATCGAGAGATTAGTTTCTCGCCAGCCGCCTACTGCTGCAGCCACAATGCCGACCGGCCGAGATTCACAATCTCGCCGTTCTCCCGCAGCCACAATAGCCAGCAGTAATATGCATACAAATGCTTTTACTGCTCCTCGGGATATTGGTTTCACTGCCGGAAGACACTTTCTCTTTAAATCTCAGAGTGCTCGGCGCACACGTTAAATGGGATCTGTCCAGCTCGAACGGCAGCAAGAGATGACCAACACTTGGAGCTTATTTCCCTGCATGGTGCGTGTTAATTTTACACCAAACCATTGTCACATCTGTGCCAAGCCTATCGAACGTACAGCAAAGAAATCTCTACCAGCCATCAAGTTAACTACTCTGCATTATACTAAGCCCAAAAAACAATTTTTGCTGTATTCCTAAAGAGTTTTAGAAAGCAGAAGGATCCAAAATTTTGACACATTTTACTTCATTTATAATTTATTTCGAAAAAAAAAAAAAAAATTACAAAATTTGACATTACTTGAGGTTCCATGGTTTGTGTTCGAGATACATATTAAATTCCATTGATTAATTTTCAATACTCCTTTAGGAAAAGGAATTTTTCTAGTACAAATGTTATAGCCGGCCGCGGTGGCCGAGGGGCCTGAGGCGCTTCCGTCACGGTCTGCACGGCCACTACGGTCGGGGGTTCGAATCCCCCCCAGGCATGAATATTTTTGCCTTCCTTAGTATAAGGTAGTTGATAAGTAGTTTGTAAGTTTACGGACTGATGATCCCGTAGTTAAGTCCCATAAGCTTAACAAACATTTGAACGTTTTTGAACAAATGTTATATTCAGGAAATCACGTTTAAAGCGCGTAATTTGAGCAGAGAGCTTGGGTTAACCCCTCATTTGCCACACACATAAATCACGCGCAGAAACAATATTAAGCTACTTAAATTAGACTTTTAGGGCCATGTGAATAATTGTATATAATTTTTTTTCCAAATTTAGCTTCTTGCCTGTAACCACCGTTGCCCAAAAAACACACATGGTCACTACAATATAAATACTACAGTTTTCTTCCTATGTCTGTAGAAATTATTGCATTTTGGAAAATTTCATGTCAAATGACTGAAAACAAGTGGTTTATGGTACAAATTCAAGAACAATCCAATAATTTCCACGTTTTGCAGGCATGTACCCGAAAAGACAAAACCTGCATAATCATTTTGGCACCCAATCTGGCAAATGACAAAAATCAAAACTAGTCAGATCTGTCATATCCTACATCATGCACCACTGGTTCGGGAATGGTTGTCCACTTCGTAGTGGCCTACGAGGCTATCCCTTTCCAATAAATATCAATCCAGTTGTAGTGTACCAAGTAGTTCCCCATAATATTTTCATATTAAAAGCACCTTCAAGACTTCATATTTCCCTTTATCAACAGTTTTTCAAAGTATTAGAAAAAATATCGATATAAAATTGAAAGAATCTAGTAACTAGGTTACTCATGCTTGCAGCGTCTGAAGATTCAGTTTACTGCGAAAATTTTCGTAAAAGACCACGAATCATCACTAAATTGAGAGCTTGAATGCTGGTGTCAAGCACTATTGTCCATCCAAGGGCGAAACTTGAAACATGTTGCAGAAAAGTGTGCGCCATTTTGATGTTGGTTGAGAGCAACATTGCGAAATAAGAGTTAAAATACTGTATTCACCGTAGAAATGAATAGCCCAGAACTGACACTGAGTCGTGGGAGTATCACTTTAAATGGGTAATTCCTCCTGTCACAAAAATAGGTGTCAATGAATGATTCAGCAGCTAAAAACTTGCCGGTATAAGGTACATAAATACAGTAAATAAGGGCATGGCAATAAAATATATGCCCTAAAAACAATTTTTCATGAAAATCCTTTGGTGAATACATAAATAAGATACGAAAGATTCATATTAAAAAACACACCTCATTTTTATCCTATATATATATATATATATATATATATATATGCGCCCCTTAAGCAATGGAAGTTACTTTCTATAAGAAATAATATCTACACAAAATCAGTCATCTCTGTTGCAGGAAGTCCTGGTAATTTCATACAGCCATGAAAGCATACATCACGCTTTTATGTAGGCATTATACACAAGATGCAGGTGACGCCATCCTCTTACATAATAAAATTTATTTTTAAGCAACTATTTGATTAGTTTGTAAGTGATTGTTTTTTACGGATACACCACCAGTCCATTCTAGGTTATTTTATCTCTTACTTATAATTGATTTCCTTTCTGACAATGTTTGTTGATGTGAAAAAAGTCGAGTAACAACATGGTTCGGAATCCTTAAACTAAAGGTCCTCATTTCAGTGTATAGTTAAGTCCGTTCAGAGGTCGTAGGATGGCAAAGGTATACCACCTCCAACAGGACCACAATCCAAAAACTGATAACGTCTAGTCGACGTGGTGCACATGGTGTTGCACCCTATACCACCAATCAATTTCTCCGTGAAGGCGAATAAACAACACCCAGTGGAGTGGAAAGCAATCTTTAAGCACTGTCAAAGGTTGATATGCCTGTAACTGAGGTGCAACGTGCACGTATCTAAGTATATCCATAAAAAATCTCTGAAATTTAAGCTATCTTTTGCATAAAAATTGCTCAAACCTGTCGACCTGTGATCGTCAAGTACTTTATGAGTGACTTTAATTTTTAGTCATGAGCGGAAAACTTTACGTTCAGATAGCATGCGATAACGGCTGTTGCTAAGGTTTCATTCTCGAGAGCATGTAACACTGTTAGGTTACTGGTCATCCAGCTACAACCGAGCACGGTATAGTTCTCCTCAAATCACACGATTCAAAAGAAACATCGCTATCCGCCTACCACGATACCTGCTACGAATGTAGTGTGTTATACAAGTCTATAACCTCAGTGCGCAACCAAAGATAATGCATAACTTCGTTAGACACCTTATAGTGTATGGCAGTGGCATGGAGTTTTAACATAGAAATGTCTTTGTCGGATAAAAAATTAAAAAATTCAACCGGAAAATGAACAACTCGTTTGGTTTTCTGTATGCGACGCCTATTGTTTGAAAACGTACCTACATCATCGATCACGTGTTCCGAAAATGAAAATATGTTGCCATAAAATTTTGTTAAGTGCATTTTGTGGCCTGACTACTTTTTGTAAGTAAGCTACTCTGAGAGTGTAGCTTAGGAGTAAGCTCCAAGTAACCACTTAGCGGCAAATCAAGATATCTAACACTATTAAGAAGGCTGTCTAAAATACCTGGACCGGTGAGTTCGTCATCGCAGAAATAGTCAGTAAAGACACAGCAAATATGCGACTGACGAACGTTATTTTCGATACATTTTTTCCCCATGATCAGCGTATAAGTAAGAGGAAGCAATACATAAGATGCCTTTTCTAGGGACGTACACTGTCAGAAATTTAACATTAACTCAAATTGTTGCGTCTGCCGCAGGGGTTGACTAAGCATATCCATGAAAAATAAGAAGCGGAATATTGTCTATTTTCTGGAGGAATACTTTATTTGGTTAATCAGTTTTCAGCTTACAAGGCCATCAACATATTACATAAGTTACAGTATTCATATAGAACATTGAAAAAGAAGTTACTCATCTACACTGAGCTCGAACCCATGATATTATCTTTGAGAGGGAAGTGTCTTTGCAATTAAAAAAAGTAATAAGCTCACCAATAAATAAAGGGGAAAAAGGGAAAAACATTAACACTAAAATCAACAGTGCCTTCATAACACTAAGTTGACAACCGCAATAAAATAAGAAACAGCTAATGCATGTCACGAAGAAGTATGGAACGTGATTCATAATCTGGGTAGAAGAAACTGACAATTGCAATACTTGGTCGATTTGAATGGAAAAACTACAAACAAATAAATACAGGTAAATTGGTGGAAAGAAAGGAACATACACTGTGCGAGGCAATGGAAATGTGAAAGCATTAATAAAGTTTCGGAGAAGAGAACTCTAAGAGACAGAAGTTGTTTGATTACTTAGTCTTTTACAGGCTGTGTTTTTTGTCTGTTTGCTGTTACTGGCTGGACATGACATTTGTGTACCTACGTCTCGTTTCATATGCATCAAAATCTTTTCCGGTGTGCATAACAAGTAACTCCTTGGATTACAATGTGCTGATAATGACTTTGTAAAATAAAGAACCAATTACCTAAACAAATTTATCCTTCATTTATTAGGATGTTGCTATATATAGATGACGGATGAATCAGTTAACGTGATATCCGTTATACGTGGGCGCTTACCTTTTAGATTTGTTTATTCCCAATTTCGGTGTGTTGACTGATAATTTCCGTGTGTTCATTTACAATTTCGATATATTTATTTACAATATCTATGTGTTTGTTTGGAATTTCGGTGTGTTTATTGCCAAATTCGGTATTTTTTCTAGTTTATCAGATGTTGTGATGTCATATCTTCGTTCATTCCTCGCAAAATATCAAATTTTGCAAAATATATTTCGCCAATTTTCTCTGAAAACCACAATTTCGCGTTACTCTTTAGCATTATCGTTGTCTCGAAATTTTCGTGTTCTAACGATAACAATCCACAATTGCTGTAATATGGATTTAATCAAAGCAAACTTTTTTCCCTCTTCATTTACAACTATGAAGAGTGTGGAGTAAACGTGCTTTGAAATCGAAGTATATTTCAACAATCGTGCTTGTCGTCAGCCAGTAAAGCTGAATACTTGTAGCGGGAGAGAATCCGCAAATGTCGTACCTGAAGTCACATATGAGGAGCGTTGTTTCAAAACGTATTAGGTGCACCAATGTACATTTTTCAGAAATGAAGAAAAACGTTTTACTTCCGAACTGGGAAAGGTATCCACAAAATTGAGATGTCAGAGTTTATATACTAGGGTAACGTTTAAGAATCCACAAAAACTGAAATTGGTTTTTCATTAAGTGGCCTTATATTTAAATTTAAAATTGTCACTTAATACGTTTTGAACCGATATATTGAACATAATAGTGAATAAACATACACAGAGGAGATCAAACACTTATAGCTTTTCAAATCAGTTTAATGTTTTAAAATTGTCACAACAATACACAAAGTTCAGAGAAAGTAAAAAAAATTTATTATTAACATTCAGTAAATTTTTCACAGGTTAAGATATTAGGTCATACTAAATTTACAGACTTTGAGATTACAAATTATGCTGTATAAATGCATATAGAATCAAAACCTGAATTTTACAGTACGACATCAACATATCACAATCTTGAAAGTCCCGTTTCTTCTTCCAAACAATTACAATCTTCAGGATCACAACACTCAGGTGCTACATCGAAATCTAGAGCTAATTTATACATCTGCAAACTATGAATTTCTCTCCGTTTATCGCCAAATTTTGCTTTCAAAAGTGTGTCTACATCTAATTTCTTTGCATCACTTAAAGCTTTCAAATGATCAAGCACAGGAGGTTCAAACACTTGATCCATGTTTGTTACAAAATGTTTTGATGGATCATCACATCTATATGTTGGCTCCATCTTTTCTCTGACGAGGGGCTTCCCATTTATAGTACATTTCTTCAACATTACCCTCTTCATTTCCTTTATTCCATCCAATTTTCTGAATTGTTTTGCGAGTATTTTGTAGTCTCTGACAGCCCAGTCATGTCCAAGAGCTCTTACTTTTCCCGCAGATTTGTAAACTTCTCTATATTCTTCAGGAGTGAGAATCTCGGAACATTTCCGGAGGGTCTTCTCTACAACTCCAAACAAGCGATCTGCGGGTAAATAAGAATGCCCTCTAACGGAAAATATTGCTGTAATGTTTTTGAGATGAGTTGGTGCTTTCTTTTGGAGCCAATAAACGAGAGCATGAATTACGTGCATGTTTTTATTTTGGCCTTTGCAGCCATCAGCGAAAAGCCTAATAGTGGTGACCGAATCTTCAAAATGGGTTTCCTCTAGATACGAAAGTACATCAGATGCCACCTCGTTTGCCCCTCTACCACCTACAGACTCATTCCATGTAAAGAACTTAGCATTATTGTTGCTGACGTCAGTCACACATAGCGCATAAAAGGATATTTTTCAAGAGTAGTATGCTTCGCCAATTGATAATTTTGGATGGGGCTGCACCTGTTGCAAATCGAAGCAGAAGCTTCTTGTTTCAGCAGAACGCTTCCTCATTAATTTGTGGAACGTTGAATGCAGGTTGTCCAACTTAACTAGACGAAAGTTGCACATAACACACTTTGAACCGATCGTTCCCGTGCACTTAATACGATTTGATCCAACGCATCTACTTCGACATGGAAATTTTAAGGGATATAACATGAAATGTTTCAATCTGAATTCACAGCATTAAAGAGCGCACAAAAACAGGGGGAAATCGTATCAAAACGTATTTTGATCAAGAGTGCACTTAATACGTTTTGAAACGATGCTCCTCATATGGTATGCAATCAGCTGTAGCTCAGAATTAGAAAGGCAGGCCAGTTAATTAAATTATCTAAATCACTAACTGCCTAAAACTGACAACATATCCCGCGTGTAAGTTACCTAACACCCTCAAGGGGAAACACTATTTCCTAAAATTAACAGGGAATTTATAAATTTAAATTGCTGTCATAACGTAATGTTCGGTTAACGGCTTTGACAGAATAAGTCAACCACTGAAGTGTGACTAATGGCGCGCAACATTACGAACACTGTATTAATCCAATATTTGAGAATGAAAGTACGGGAGTGGACAAAATAGTACACCGTAGCATACACTACGCCCTGCAGCAAGTATGCGTGTATGTTCAACACGACGACCCGATCGCAAGTCACATTTCACGCATGAATCTTGGACGTTGCTTTGAAGTATATTACGAGTATACTTTTTGTTCTGCGAGGATCAACACAAAATGGTCGGTGAAATGCGCGGTCCCTGAGACTTCTAGAGAGACCACATCGATGCTGCGCGGTTAGTGGGAGCATCTGCGGCGAAAAACGCTGCACTTTGTAGCGTTTCACAAGCCAAAGTACCCTCGGTAATGACGGCGTACAGAAAACAAGATAAAACATCAGGGCGAAGACAAAATAGTGGGCGAATCCCAGAGTTAACTGACAACGACCGAGGACCATTATGAGTGACTGTGGTCAGACCACAAAAACTACCAAGGCCAAAGAGAGTGCAAAACTCAACACTCACTTGAGTAATACTGTTTCGATAAAAACACTACGGCTTTGAGCTTAACATTAATGGAAGGTCTCAGTTGCTAAACCCTTAATAACGGAAGCCAACGCAAAGCTGCGAAAAAAAGTGACGCCACGAACCTGGATAGCTGATATCTGCAAAGTACGTATGTGGTATTGTATGATGAATCAACGTTTTCATTGCCTCCTACTAACAACTGAGTGTGTGTTGGTTGTGGTTTTCCCGCCGCATTTATTGTAAGTAAGGTTCGGGCCATACGTCGGATGTTACTGTAGTATCTGCACAGTATTTCGGCGGCGCAACCGGGCGACATCTTCAAGTGCGATGGACACACTGCTGGACCATAACCGACGCATCCAGCAATGCAATTCCGAAGGGACAGACTAGAAACGTACCATCCACATATCGCCAGAAGCAAATAGGTTTCAATTCTGGCGACAAGTGCTCCTTCCTTGAAGTCCTCCAAAAAACACGATTGGTTACAATGTGTGATCGGTGACTATTCCAAACCTAACCCAACAGACGCTTTGAATATGGCAGGCCTGCTTGCTGGAGTCAAGCAAAGGGGACGTTCCGTTATGATTTGGGCATATATATCACCCTCACTGGATGGGTAACTTTGAATGATTACCTACCATCCTCAGCAACAAACTGCTTGCTGTGACTAAAATATTGCTAACAAACACTTGTCATATTCTAAACTGATACCGCACCCACACACACAGCCGAAAAGCTTCATGTGTGCTTTCTAAAACACCAGAAAATTACCAAATATCCTCCTCCTGGACAACAAAATCGCCATCTCCAAACAAATGTTTAAATCCAGAATGAAACTTTCACTCTGCAGCGGAGTGTGCGCCGATATGAAACTTCCTGGCAGATTAAAATTGTGTGCCGGAACCGGGACTCGAACCTGGGACCATTGCCTTTCGCGGGCAAGCGCTCTACCGACTGAGCTATCCCGACACGACTCACGATGCCGCCTCAACTTTACTTCCGCCAGTACCTCGCCTCCTACTTTTGAAAGTTTCTTCCAGGAGTGCTAGTCTTGCAAACTTCGCAGGAGAGCTTCTGTGAAGTTTGGAAAGTAGGAGGCGATGTACTGGCAGAAGAAAAGTTGTGAGGCGGCATCGTGAGTCGTGTCGGGATAGTTCAGTCGGTAGAGCGCTTGCCCGCGAATGGCGAAGGTTCCAGGTTCGAGTCCCGGTTTCGACACAGGAATCTGCCAGGAAGTTTCAAATGTTGAAATGTTCGTAGAGGTTATGGGACTTAACTATGGCGTCTTCAGTCGCTAAACTAGCTTATACTAAAGACGTAACACACATCCATGCCCGAGAGGGGATTCTAACCCCCGACGAGGAACGGCCTCGCGCATCGTAATATAGGGCCTCAATGCACTCGGCCGCTCCGCGGCGGACTCTCCCAACATAAATGACACGTTATGGTAGGTTGTAGAGCAGACAGTGAGGACCAAATTTACAGCTCCAGCATTGTTGTAGTAATCGGTAAAGGAATGGATAACATTCTATAGGAAAGTATGGAAACTCTTCACAAACCTGTTCCTCGATGAGTTGCAGCTGTTACCAGAACCAATGATGGGCCAACACCTTATTGATGAACAAATATAGTGTCTATGTCTGGTGTTCATATTATTTTGTCCACCCCTGTACTTACATACTTCGAATAAAATTCACATAAAATGTCAAACTTTTCTGAAACTTTCTTAAAATTCCGGTAACGTCGCTGAATTCTCATTACAAAGCGTCTCTACAAACTGTTAAGAGTTAATATTAAAAGTTTAAGGCACGGACAGCAAACGGTGCCGATCCGGAATCGCACCCTCGTTGGAGAAAACTCTCGCACAGCTGCGCGCGGAGCAGACGTAACACTCCTTTGCACTTGCGGGGGCGGTCCGCAAAAGTTGGCAGACCGTTCGGGGATGCGAGCCTGCGTTCCATTCTTGTCGAACCCGGCGGAAGTTTGGTCGCGGCCGGCGGAGAAAGTTCAGCGCTCGCGTCCCAGCATCCACTGCTCTCCCCCAGTCTCCGGGGGTTCCCCGTGCCCGCCTGGCGCCTGCAGGCTGCCAACTTATCGGGGAGAGTGCAAACGCCTGGCCAGGAGCGGCGTCTCCCCCACACGTATTACCGGAAAAACCGAGCGTAGCTTCAGGGGGAAGCAGTCACGGCACTCTAGAGAATTTTTGTTACACACCGCGATAGCAGCGCGCCAAGCGGCCAGCAGGGAACACTGCCTAGGTGGCGGTGTCTTGTAGAATGGAAGTCGTACTATTCTCAGCTTATATTCGGTTTTGGAACCGGTAACGCTTCCGGAGCAATGAATTGCAACAGTAAGCAGAAGAAGCCAACTCGTTTGTAACTTTTCAAATTTTCTGAGGAGCCTGAGAGGAATGTAACAATCATATTGCTGACATGTTTTCGTTACGATTCTCCTCTAAATACATAAATTTAAGTATAAAAATGATAAATGATGAAGTGTGAAAATTACAGAACTATCAGTTATTAAAGTCGTGGTTGCAAAATACTAACACGAATTATTTACAGACGAATGGAAAAAAACTTGTGGAAAAATGTAGGAACACGGAAAGCAATACATTACGACTTATCTTAGCAGTTAAGCTAAGGAAGGGCAAACCTACGTTTTTGGCGTTTGTAGTTTTGGAAAAAGCTTTTGACAATGTCGACTGGAATACATTCTTCCAAATTCTGAAGGTATCATGGGAAAAATATAGGGAGCGAAGAATTATATTCGACCTATACAAAAACCAGACAGCAATTTTTAGAAGGGCAAGAAAGGGACGCAGAGGTTGGGAAGGGAGTAAGACAGGGTTGTACCCTTTCCCCAATGTTGTTCAATCCGTACATTGAGTAAGAAATTTGGAGAGGGAATTAAAGTTCAGGGAGAAGAAATAAAAAGTTTGCGGTGTGCCGATCACATAGTAATTTTGTTAGACACTGCAAAGGATCTGGAAGAGCAATTGAATGGAATGGACAGTGTCTTGAAAGGAAGATATAAGATGAACATTAACAAGAGTAAAACGAAGGTAATGGAATGCACTGTCAGAAAATCAGGCGATGCTGAAGGAATTAGATGAATTTTGTATTTGGGTAGCAAGACAACGTCAATGGCCGAAGTAAAGAAGATATAAAATGCAGAATGGTTATGGGAAGAAAAGCATTTCTAAAGAAGCGAAACTTGTTAACATCCAATATTAATTTACTTCTTAGGAAGTCCTATCTGAAAGCATTTGTGTGGAGTGTAGCATTGTATGGGAGTGAAACATGGACGATAAGAAGTTCAGATAAAAAGATGATAGAAGCTTTTGAAATGTGGTGCTACAAATGAATGATTAAGATTGGATCGGTGGATCACGTGACTAACGTGGAGGTGCTTAACCGAATCGGGGATAAAAGGAGTTTCTGGCATATCCTAACTAAGAGAAGGGATAGACTGGAACGACACATTCTGAGACATCAAGGAATTGTCAACTTAGTATTAGAAGGAAGTGTGTGTGGGTAAAAATCGTAAAGGGAGACTGAGGGACAAATATAGTAAGCAGATTCAAAAGGATGTAGGTTGCCGAACATATTCTCAGATGAAGAGGCTTGCACAGGATAGGGTAGCGTGGAGAGCTGCATCAAACCAGTCTGCGGACTGAAGACCACAACAAAGATTCTTCGAACAAAACCAGAACATGAACGAATAAAAGAAGGAACTGGTATGGCACGCTGCACCAGCATTATTCAAAATAGCGAATTAGCCGCCTTAATTGTCCCTGAATATGAGGTTGCCACAAAGAAAACAAAACTTCAAAAACGTGTGTTACTTTGCACGTAAACGTAACGAGGGGACTATAATAAAGTTTCCAATGTATTTCTGCTGTTACTTGGAAGTACGTCACCCGACACAGAACAATAATAAAAGGCGAAAGTCTTAGTTTTGCTACGAGATGCCGTTAAAACTAAATCCTCGAAAGAAACGATCGTTTAGTTTCAGATTTAGTTTCAGAGCTACTCGGACACGCTTCTTACAATCGAAACTGTTTGTGTGAGATTATGTACAAACAGAAGTTGCAAAAGTATTCGGATCAGCACGTACTCCGATGTAAGTCCCTCAATAAAACAATCATTTTCTAAAATAAGAAGAAAATGGTCGGAAAAGAAAGAGTTATTCGCAAGATGTATATGACGTTAAGTGGCGGTTCCCTTACTCACCGTTTGTAGTACTGGTGTCGTCGCAGCCTTCAAACGGTAACAGATTTTACCCCCGTGAGTGGCGCGACTGGTATGGTAGTCTATGGTTGTGCCCTACGCGTCATGTTATATCGTCTGTTCCTGGACACGCGGGAAAGGAAAGCTGACGCACCGAGAAAATGAATTGAGGAGGGCAGCAAAAGAAACTGCTACTCCACAAAGCTTCTTGAAAATTATGTTAAGTAAAAAAAGAAGAAGAAAAAAAAGAAAAAAAAAGAGCACAAATAAAATAATTCATACCGGGTAGTACAGCTGGCTACCGATGATGTTTTACGCAATATTCTCGCAATCTCCTGCACTGCCTCTTCGCATATTACACCAATAAGCAGTTGTGAACATTCACGATGGACTCCCAAATGTTATGCGTTAGCTATTCAAATTTTCAACGAGTTGATACTTGAACCTCGGTTTAGAGATACCAATTTCAATCGGTAATAACAGAACCATTATAGTAACACTGTAAGGTGGCACTATTTTCCACCTTTCAATACTTGTGTCCCTACCGACCGCAGCCTGGAAATGTATGTAAAAATAAAGTTTCTTAATAAGCAGCGCGATATTCATGAATAATTTCTAGGGGTTACTGACGATGTGTGTAAGCCTATGTTCGCTACCTAGTAAATATTCCTTTATTATTGTATTTTATTCCATAATGTATGTGGGTTGGAATAGTAGAATCTCGGGACGCAATCAAAGGCAGCATTTACGAGAGAATTTCCTGGGATCTGGTGCACAAAAGCTACGGCTGGAAACCGCCGCTGAGCGGATTTTCTGTAGCCCCGTGTGTGGAACGATGACTGGAGGTGGCCAGAGCGTCTTTCGTGACTGGCCAGTGGATGAGCAGCTTACAGCACGCAGGAATGCTCCGAGCGGTTGGCCTGTCAGTTCACGGGCGGTAAAGCCGTACCACCTAGTTAGCGGTCTCCACAGACACTTGGCCCCTGGAGGACACGGTCAGTTTACACACAAGCGGTGTGAAATTTCGGCTAGTTATTGCGGGGAGTATTGACACGGCCGAGCAAGCGTGAGAACGCGAGATCCGTCCGCGGGGTTCTCGAAACGGGAAAGAATAGGAACAAGATAGTTTGTGTTTGATTCGTTCTTTTATTTTAGGAAAGGGCAAAAAGCAGATCTGACAGGAGGAAGCCGAGGAAAACAAAATAAATAAAAAATGGGGGATTACAGTCGCCGGTTTCGAGTAGGAACATCAGTGACTGAGCGCGTCCTGACATAAGCTCAGGTTTACGGAGAGTTGTGTGCTGTCCAAGATTATGACAGAGACATGGAGAATCAACGGCCCCAGATACGCAGCAGCGTGCGGGAGACCGCAGTGTTCCTCTCTTCAGTTAGATTACAACGGCATATTCTCGAGTCACAGTAAACTATCAGAGATCATAAAGTCCAATATCGTTGACATCAGTTTCATGTAGAATTTTGGAGCATATTCTCAGAATATAGTAAATTTCCTTGAAACGGAAAAGCTTCTTTATGTGAATCAGCACGGGTTTAGGAATCATTGTTCATGTGAAACTCAGCTTGCCCTTTTCTGACATGGCATCTTGCGAGCCATGGACGAAGGGCAACAGGCGGATTGTGTTTTTCTCGACTTCAAAAAGGCGTTCGACGCGATGCCACACTGCAGACTGCTAACGAAGATACGAGCTTATGGAATAGGTTCACAGATTTGTGACTGGCTGGAAGACTTCCTAAGTAATAGAACGTAGTACGTTGTTCTCGACGGCCAGCGTTCATCAGAGACGATTGTATCGTCAGGCGTGCCCCAGGGAAGTGTGATAGGACCGCTATTATTTTCTATCTATATAAATGATCTGATGGACAGAGTAACTTGTAATTTGCGGCTGTTTGCTGATGATTCTGTGGTGTATGGGAGGGGATCGTCTTTAACTGGCTGTAATAGCATACAAGATGACTCAGACAAAATTTCTAGTTGGTGCGAAGAATGGCAGCTAGCTCTCAATGTAGAAAAATGTAAGGTGATGCACTTGAGTAGGACTAACAATCCCATAATGTTGGAATACAGCATTAGTAGTGAGCTTATTGATGTTGTCGCGTCGTTCGAATACCTAGGCGTAACATTGCAGACCGATATGAAATGGAACGAACGTGTAAGGACAGTTGTGAGGAAGGCGGACAGCCGACTTCGGTTTATTGGGAGAATTTTGGGAAGATGTACATCTGTAAGGGAGACCGAGTATAAAACGCTTGTACGACCACGTCTTGAGTATTGCTCATGTGTTTGGAATCCGCAACAGATCAGTTTAAAGGAAGACAGAGAAGCAGTTCAGAGGCGAGCAGCTAGGTTTGTTACTGGTAGGTTCGACCAATGCGCGAGTGTCACGGAATGCTGCGGCAACTCAACTGGGGATCGCTGGAGGAAAGACGACGTTCTGTTCCTGAAATTCTGTTGAGGAAATTTAGAGGGCCGGAATTTGAAGATGAGTGAAGAACTATCTTCCTGCCACCTACTTACATTTCGCGTAGTAATCACAAAAACAAGATAAGAGAAATTAGGGTTCGTACGGAGGCATATAGGCATTCTTTTTTTTCCTCGTTCTATTTGGGAGTGGAATAAAAAAGGAAATGCCTAGTAGTGGTACAGTATATCCTCCGCCACGCACCTTACGGTGGATTGCGGAGTATGTATGTAGATGTAGATCATTCGCTTGGGTTTCGCTGACTTTTACCGATTCATTCTTGCTAGTACTTCCTTCGTACTTTCTGTTAATTACTATCCGACGATATCATTCATTTTGCTTCTTTTTCGATGTTACATTACATTGTCGTCAGGGCCCTAGACGTAGTGAAGACTTTGGTCACTTGCTGCTCACGTAAACGGTAATTTATTCAGGTGATGACAAAATTCAGCAAAGTTAATCTCTCTCAGAGATCACTCATTCACTCTAGGGAAAACATTTTTTACTTGACCGATAGGCAAATTACGTAACACGTGAAAAAATGAACAATTTCCTGACTGTTTGTGGCTATCGGGCGCTCTCCTCCACTGTCTGCCGCCCCCTCTTCTTTCTTCTACACATCATCGCTCTCTTTGTCCATCTCCCCCTGACCTCATATGAAATGCCGCGCGGGAATAACCGAGCGGTTCTAGGCACCGTGTCAGGGACTCAAGAGGCAGCTCCCGCCGGAGGTACGAGACCTCGCTCCGGCATGAGATCGTGTTGTCCTTAGGTTACTTCAAGTAGTTTGTAAGCCTAGGGCAGAGCTTTCCAAACTTTCCCGCATGGCGACACCCTTTTATAGCTTACAGTTTTGCGCGATACCCTTTCACTAATATAAATACATACAGTAGAATTTAGATGGTTCTAGTGGTGGTGGGGGGGATAAAGCATCGCTTAAATGTAGTTTGTAAATGAAACTAAAATCCTCGTACGCATTGACACGTTTAATGTTGACCCTGACTGCAGCAATTACCTACACTCATCGCAAGAAAAGGAAACATTAGGAACTACGGAGATGTACAACAGAGTAACACTGCAGTCAACAATGCCTAACTCACACAGTAATACTTGCTTCTTCTACATGAGACCTAAATTCCGAAACACGAAACTGAATTTCGGAAACCGTTTTTCGCTGTCGTGTGTACATATCAGGGCACGATACAGTTTTGCTGGATCGATTGAAAACGGCATCTGGAAATTAGCTGCTCGGATTTCTGATTTAGACAGCACAGTGGCTGTTCCCTTTCAGTTCAGTATTATCACACTATTTCCATAAATAAGGAGGATCTATTTATGACAAGTGGTTAATTATTATTTAACTTCTATTGTTCGGTACTTGCTTCACCACGACCTCGGAAGTCCCGACGTGTTTGGGAAAAAAGGATAAATATTTGTGACAAGTAACAATATGTCATTTCTGGTCCCAGAATCTGTTACATACAGGAAACAGAGAAAAAAATATTAACGCATACCAGGGTTCGAACCAACGATCACTGCATTTGAAATACTACTCTCAGTTAATCACCCGGCCATACTCCATACTAAACATCGCTACTGAATAGCTTTAGTCAGTGGACAACTGTGACTGCTTTTACAAACGGTGACAGCTTCTACAGGCACTGTGTCATTGACAAAAACATTAAAAAACGCTCAGGTGCCTTTTGAGAAGGAAAGGAGACTACAGTGAAGGTTCGTTCAAGCAGATGCCAGTTCCAGCAAACTGCATGGGAAGAGCTGTTATCGAGTATCAGCAGCAGTTCTGCGCATGCGCAGTTTGCTGGAATCTGGCAGCTGCTTGAACGAACCCTGAGTGTGTACTGCTGATGAAGCAACGCTGCCGCCTAGCGGCTGAGCACGCAATTAATGTGCACCGATCATTCCTTTAATACGTGATCTGTGGTGCACTGAATGAAGAGAAGGATGATTAGCTGCAGGCGAATCTTCAGGGTAGTATGAAGGGGAGGATATTTCGTGTTATTTTATGACAAGTTGGGGTTTTTTTTTTTTTGTCTAAATTTGTTAGTCTCGCGACACCCTTGATCCTACTACGCGACACCCCAGGGTGTCGCGACACCCAGTTTGGAAAGCTCGGGCCTAGGGACTGACGACCACAATAGCCTGGTTCCATAGATATACAAACACTTGAACCTCCCTTTCATATGAAAGACAGTGCCGCAGTGGCCCCACCGGTTTCCGCTAGGTCACCCAAGTTAAGCACCGTCGGGCTTGGCTAGCACTCGGATGGGTCATCGACCCGGTCTGCCGAGTGCTGTTGGCAAGCGGGGTGCACTCAGCCCCCGTGAGGTCAACTGGGAAGCTACTTCACTGAGGAGTTGCGGCTCCGGTCACGAAGACTGACGTAACGGCTGGGAGTGCGGGGGCGCTGACCACGCCCGCCTCCATACTAGAGCTCCTAAAAACAGGCTGGCGCATCCCCCATTTTCATTCCTGCGAATGCTAAACACAGCACGCTGCTTATATGAACAGTGTTGTTTTATTTAAGTTTAGTGAAATATTTTACAAGTGCTCGGCATAGAGTCTTAGATCGTGCTACTTTGAACTTGCATTCCGCTCTTGTTTACATCGATATGTGGATTAGACACAAAAATCTCGCGTTTTCTTTACTTATTGCTGCTTCTGTCGAAATACAGAAAAAAGAGCAAGAAACATTTATTTCTGTGATAAAAATCGCGTACTACGTTTAATGCTGCCGAAACTGGACGTCTAGATAAAATTTTTAAGCTATCTTGGGTTCTATTTCAATAATGACTGTCAATATGCGAGGTTTGTTTGCCGTCTTGCAGTAAGTGTTTGTTGTCTGCTGTGACAAATTCACCACATCGGATTTTTGTACTCAAATTGCTGAAAGTACTTCTGTTATGTTACTGAGAAAGTTTCAGAATGTATTACAAACACTAAAACTAAAAAGAATATTAGTACTGGATCTAAAGTTTACGGTCGTAGAGGCACGCGGTACCGATGTTGGCAACAACCTTTCAATCCTATTTGAAAACCTTGACCATGTATTGACCATGAAATAAATAATTCGGTTCCTTGTCTAAGGTTGACAGGTTTTCGTATGTAACAGTACCCTTGTCTTGTTAGTAATTTAATAATCCTTATAAAGCGAACATTTCGTTGCCGATATTAGCACACTACGCCGCCGCAGCCGCAAGTAAAATTTACCAAGTATTCTTTGCCGGTTATATTACACCCTCTTATAGAAAAGCGTCAATATTGGCATTTACTAATAAGAAATTTAATTGAGGATGTATTTTGTGATAAAACATCAGGTACCGTACTATTCTGTCAAATTGCATACTACAAGTTATGACGCTAAAACTTCGAAATACTACAAATAGCATTCAACGGTAGTTGCCTATATCAGCACAGTAGGCAGCCACAGCCGTAACGAAACTTTCTGCCTAGTATATTTATATTTTCCGTTTTTGTGTTTGTAATACTTTCTCGCAATGACGTATCTTCGACAGTTTGTGCAATGTCAGTACAAAACTTTTTGATGAGGTGTATTTCTCAATATACTATATAAGACACACATATTGTGCTCTAAAAACAGTATATTCTGGGATGCTTTGCTGTAATATGATATTTTGCGGCTGCTAATTTCCTACAGGCGGATTCTCTGTTAAGAGATAGTAAGAGCTAAACAAAACCGTTAAGTACAAATATCATAAACAATTTTAACTATTAAATATTGCTTCAAGTCATAATAATAAATATTTACTTACAATACATAACTGTGGGCTCGATTCGGGTTCCCAGTTCTTGCGCCGACATTTAATGATCCATTTTTTCTTCTCTTAGAACCCCTCGGGAAACTAAACGTTCTGTAGCCACCTCTGGAATGATTTGAGCAGTTTATGCAACACAGCCACCCGTATGTCGTGCTACAGTGCCGTGACGCAAATCCTATAGCACCGCAGTGTGTTTAACTTACGAGCCACGAGAATGAAAATGGCGGATGCGTCAGCTCGTACTAATAGGAGCCTTGCTCCATACCCCGCTTCTATTGACGAAGTACGCATCATTTCGTTAATAGTCACAGTTAGTAAGAGACTGGTTTTATAGTTCAAATGTTCAAATGTTTGTACAGTCTATGGGACTTAACTACGGGGTCATCAGTCCCTAAACTTACAAACTGCTTACGAACTAGGACGGCACAAATATCCATGCCCGAGGGGGGATTCGAACCCCCGACCGTAGTGGCCGTGCAGACCGTGACTGGCGCGCCTCAGTCTCCTCGGCCACCGCGGCCGGCAGGCTTTGAAGTAAAGGCTGCGCTAAGTTACGATTTAAGTTTGCAATGCGAAGTAGGGACTGCTGTGATATTCTGTTTGCTGCATATTACACTGTATGTTGCTGCAGTTATTTTCCTAACATATTGAATTTTATTTTCCACTCTACCTTTCACCCATATCGCTAAAATTTATTTTATACAGCGAACTCTTTTCCGATGGCGATGTGGCCGGGGTGAAATATTGCGTGTCTCTAATACAGTTACATCTATCAAAATGATATTTTGGCATAAGGTTACTACGCAAATCATCATTAACTATCGCGTTATTCAAGGAAGTGTAGATTTTTTGACTGAAAAAACCTGAAGTTAGAAATTTATTAATTGATGTACAGGTATTCCTTCATTAGTCACAAATGTTTATTTCTTTGTATGTCGTCCAACGCGTTTAGGAGCTTCAACTCAGTTTCCAAAAACTAACAGGAGTTACATTTCTTTCAGTTTACCGCCTAGCACTAAGAGAACGAAAGTTGCTAGATTTAACGAGGATTTAATACGACAGTGCTAGAAAATGACAGATACCAAAGATCTCTTCACTAGCTAATGAACTGACTTGTTCTCATTCTCACTTAAATAGACCACGCTGTATTGAGATACTTAGGTCTATCTTTTCATATAACTGAAAAATTAAAATTGAATACAACATAGAAATGTAGACACAGCATTTTTATACTTTGCAACTATTAAGTTTAATTGGTTAAGAGGCGGTACCATTATCTTTAAGGTCTTATGCAGTAACCTGTGCCTAATTATTAGGGGTTCTAATACTCAAGACGGGAGAGGGGCTTCCAGTGCGTCATATTAAACTCACATTTTCTCAAATTACAAATTGCTCACAGTGTTCCTGTTTGGAGTGGATGAAAATTTGATGTATTTTGAACATTTCATTCACATAATACGTCACCTAACTTCAATAGAAAAAAAAAAAAAATTTCCTCGCATATCAAAAATTCCGTAACGCCGTTAGACAGTGCATCTTCGGAAACTGTATATGGTCTTAATAAATTATTGCCGTAAATAAAAGTAGAATGGAAATGTAGTGTAGTTCTTCACGAACACATTGATGAAAGATCCCCGTTCATACAGTGTAAGCGAGTTGAATGAAACGCAAGACAGCGCGAGAGCTTCGTTCGGTACGTGGCAACTCCTACAGCACGGGGGGGGGGGGGGGGGGGGGGAGGGGGAAATGTCGGACAGTTCAGCTCGGGTTTACAGGAGTCTTCATGGTACTCGCTCAAAAGGTGTGGAGGTCTACTGTAAGGTGCCCTTCGCTACGGTGGTTTACGGACGATACCCCATGTGTTAATTTGTAACTTAAATTATCTCCATTCCAAATTTCATACAAATCCGGCCAGCCGTTTCAGCATGATAGAGTAACAAAGTATATAGTAATTAACATTCGTTATTTCTGCTACCAGTCACTTTATTCCATAATATATAATTAAACAGAATGCAAAGCATTTCGAACTGTTGTGCTCATCTACAGGCACTGTTTACATACAAAATTTGCTTATATTACGTTATTTGTGTTAGTAAATCTATCGGACCAAACTGCGTGGTCATCAGTCCGCAGCTTACAAACTACTTAAACTAAGGTAAACTAATCTAAGGGCAACACACACACACACACACACACACACACACACACACACACACACACGCCCTTGGGAGGACTCGAACCTTCGATGGCGAGCAACCGCGGGCTCCATAGCGAGGCGCCTTTTTTACCTCTCGGCTATTACGTTAAAATAAACTATCCTAATGTCACATTCACTATTGTTCGTTGCTGACGTGTTATCTCGGGTATCTGGAGGGAGGACGGCAGTAAATGGGCATAAACTGATGCGTTCCACTGGTCTTGATGTGGTTCGTTATTAATGTCACCACGATTTCCCAGTTCCATGATTTCATCTGTGTCTCTGGTGCCATGTGTTTACAAGTCTGTGAACAGTTTATGAACGTGTGCGTGTGCCTGTGAGTTAAACAATAGTGCAACAATGTAATAACATGCAGCAGCTTAACAAGGCACCAGAGACACAGATGAAACCATGGAAAGGGAAAAACGTGGTGATACACGTAACAACCGCATCACCACCAGCAGAAGACATCACCGCACGTCAGTTTATGGGAATCCAGTGCATCCCCCCCCCTCCACCCCAAAATACACCAGATACCACCTCAGCAACGAACAATAAGAAACGTGAAGTAAAATAGTGTAATATAGTGTAATATAGCAATTTCCGTATGTAAACAGCGCCTGACGATCAGCACAGCAGCTGAAAATTTGTAGCATTGTGTTCAATATCTAAATTAATATTATAAATGCAAAAGAAGCTCTGTCTGTTACGCTTGGTTACGGAGACAGCTTGACCGCTGAATAAGACTATAGGCTAGTTGAGAAACTGTGTTTCAAGATATTTGTTGATTTTAAATATATAACTCAAAACATACGCGGGTCGTCCACAAAGTTCCGTTTCTATTTCTATGCGCGGCAGCGTACGATCGCAGCTCCGAGCATGCGTGGCAGTTACTCTGACTCAAGGAGAAGACATGTAGTCTTACGCCATTTTCAGATCGCTGCTGGCAACGTGTGCTTTGTAGTGCATCTTTAAAATGCCGCCTATGTGAAATCAGATGTGTGATTCGCTTTATAAATGCAAAGAAAGTTAAACCAAAGGAAGTTCATCGGCAAATCTGCGAGGTTTACGGACTAAATGATGAATGATTCAATGGTTAGAAGATGAGTCAGACTGTTCAATGAAGGACGTGATCGAGTTCACGATGAAGAACGAAGTGGACTCCCGTCTGTGGTTACTGATGAACTGGTTCCCGGATCTCTAGCGGCTTTCATCTCTTCTTACACCTAAAATCTCTCCTTTGTAGTAAACACTTCAACGATCATGACGAGCTGAAAGAACTCGTTACTACATGGTTGAATACACATGCTATGACAAATGCCTACAAAATTTCGGAAGCTTTGTAAAAAAAAGTAGTTTAACAGTTTTCGATTTTTGTACAATAAAATTTTTTTCAATATCTGTACATGATTGTTTTATATAACCAAACGGAACTTACTTTTTGGCATACCTTGTACAACAGCAGAGAATCTTATAGTTTCCTAAACGCTTGAAGATTCATAGGAACAGCTATTTATTGTTTAACCTTTGAAACTGATCACATTTATTCAAATACTTTTAAAGGCTGATATATTGTACGCTAACACAATTCAAAATAATGAACACAATGCTAACACAAGACGTCAACGTCTTCAAACCGCCGAACCGATTTCGATAACATTTGAATCCTGCATAATTTACACGTTCTATAACGAATAGCTTCTTCAAACACCCATTTACAATGTAAAAGAGTTTCTTGTCGTATTTAATATCTTTATTTTCATTTCGATAAAGAAGGGCTGCATTTACCGTCATTCTACGCAGGCTTTCTATTTAAACCGGAACATTGGAAACTGTTCTTGATCCTAGTAGTAACTTAAAATAAAATTGCGAAATTATTGTACTCTGGATGGTCTTTGACAAGAATACAAGAAAATCGACGAGAGTGAAGCCGCGAGTAAAAGCTAGTAACGAAATGAAGTGACTGGTAGCAAAAATAACGAATGTTCATTGTTTCACACAGTCAGGCTTACTAAACTTAGCCATCATAGCTACAAGTAATTGCCGCAGCGGAGTGGCCGAGCGGATTGAGGCGCTATGCTCCGATGTGCGGCGCCGTACCCCGTCGGGGATTCGAAGTCCTCCTCGGGCATGGATGTTTGTGTCGTCTTTAGTATAAGCTAGTTCATAAGTAGTTTTTAAGTTTAGGGACTGATGACTCCGCAGCTAAGACCCTTAAGCTTAAACATTTGAACATTTGCTCCTACAACTAATTAACAAGTTTTACATTTATCGAGGATTACCCGTCACCAGTGTGATTTATTACAGATAGATTTGGGCTCTAGATAACCATAATTAGTTCACAAGTCAGCAAATATAGTGAAACTGATATTTAACGTTTCATACATTTGCATATCATCATACATAAAGGGTGATTCACGAAAATATACCTAGAATATTTAAATATGTTATTCTACAAGCAAAACTAAAGAAAAACGTTCAAAAACCATGGGTCCGCAATTGTTTAGTTACAGCTAATAAAAGATGTTGCCTGAAATTTAGCAACCTCTCTAAGATAAGACCATCGTACAACTGTACGAGGTTAAAGAAATGCACGATTTCCATTCATTTTGTAGTTTTTGCTCTGGTGAATCTAATAAACCAAGTCCCACAGACTATACACGCAAATTCTAGTGAACATGCAAGTAAATTTATTTACTTTCCATACATACGGTTGGCAACATTTACTGAGTGGTTTCAGTCGTTTCGTTACCTGGATTGGTATTCCTTTTCTGTATTTCCAGTGAAAGAAATTTAATACATGTGGGGCATTACTTGTTGGCATTATGAGTACAGTAGACGAAATTAAGAACGTCGGTGTGAAATTGAAACGAATAAAAAAAAATCTATTCACACACCAGTAGGTAAAAGAAATGATCTCGGGGGAGACATTTTTGAACATTTATTGCGAACGTATTGTGAAAATGTATGTACACTGTACAACTTCCTTAACACTGTGCTTTATTTTTTTTTTTTTTTTTTTTTTTTTTTTTTCCTGTGTAACAAGAATTCACGTCTGTGCTACGGCATTAACAAAAGCTATTTATCTGACACATTCATAAATTGTTAGTAAGCTTTATTAACATCGTTTTCCAAAATTAAATTCTCTACAACTTCTGTTGAAAATTTTGAGCAATTGTATGAAAAAAAAGTAGCAAGAATTCAATAAATTACAAATTATGTCTTTGCTTCTCTGCAATTTCTGGAAAACTACTGCATATACAAGTGTGGGATATGATTTACTAGATTCAGCAGATCAGCAACAACAAAATGAATTCGAAACGTGCGTTACTGTAACCTCGCACAGATTTGCGATGCCTTCATATTAGCGAGGTTGCTAAATTTAAGGCAAAATCTTTTATTAGCCGTAACTCCGTAAGTAAACATTCGCGGACCTCATCATCATCATCATTAGAGACTGATTATGCCTTTCAGCGTTCAGTTTGGAGCATAGTACCTCTAATAATTCCTCTAATAATTCCTTCATGTTCCCCTATTCAATGCTAACATTGATGCCTCGTCTGATGTTATGCCTTTTACTTCAAAATCATTCTGCACCGATTCTAAGTACTTTCTTCTTGGTCTACTTCGACTCCTCTTACCCTCCGCTGCCGAGCTCATGAGTCTCTTAGGTAACCTTGCTTCTCCCATGCTTCTAACGTGACCCCATCATCTCAGTCTGTTCGCTCTAACTGCTTCATCTATGGTGTTCATCCCCAGCTTTTCTTTGATTTCCTCATTATGGACACCCTTCTGCCATTGTTCCCATCTATTGGTACCTGCAATCATTCTTGCTACTTTCATATTTGTAACCTCTATCTCTTGAATAAAGTACCCTGTATCCACCCAACTTTCACTTCCATACAACAACGTTGGTCAAAAGATAGAGTGATGAACTGCTAGCTTAGTCTTGGTACTTACTTCCTTCTTGCAGAAGAGAGTAGATCTTAGCTGAGCACTCACTGCATTAGCTTTCCTGCACCTCGATTCCAGTTCTTTCACTATATTGCCATCCTGTGAGAAATACATCCCAGGTACTTGAAACTGTCTACCTGTTCTAACTTTGTTCAAAAAAATGTTCAAATGTTTGTAAAGCTTATGGGACTTAACTACGGGGTCATCAGTCCATAAACTTACAAACTACTTATGAACTACTTACGAACTAGGACGGCACAAATATCCATGCCCGAGGGGGGATTCGAACCCCCGACCGTAGTGGCCGTGCTGACCGTGACTGGAGCGCCTCAGTCACCTCGGCCACCGCGGCCGGCTAACTTTGTTCCTCCTATTTGGCACTCAATCTGTTTGACTCTCTTTCCCATAGACATTACTTTCGTTTTGGAGATGCTGATCTTCATATCACAATCCTTGCACTTCTGATCGAGCTCTGAAATATTAGTTTGTAAACTTTCAATCGAATCGTCCATTACAACTAAGTCATCCGCATATGCGAGACTGCTTATTTTGTTTTCACCTACTTTAATCCCGCCCTGCCAGTCTACTGTTTTCAACATATGATCCGTGAATAGTATGAACAACAGTGGTGACAGGTTACAGCGTTGTCTTACCCCTGAAACTACCCAGAACCATGAGCTTAATTTACTATGTAGTGCCGGCCGCGGTGGCCGAGGGGACTGAGGCGCTCCAGTCACGGTCTGCACGGCCACTACTGTCGGGGGTTCGAATCCCCCCCCTCGTGCATGGATATTTGCGCCGTCCTAGTTGGTAAGTAGTTCATAAGTAGTTTGTAAGTTTAGGGACTGATGACCCCGTAGTTAAGTCCCCATAAGCTTAACAAACATTTGAACACTTTACTACCTACTCTAACTGCTGCCTGACAGTCTACGTAAAGCCCTTTGATTGTCTGCAGAAGTTTGCCTCCTATACCATAATCTTGAAGAACTGACAGTAGCTTCCTATGTTAATACGGCCTTTTTTTCTTTAGTTTTACTTGCAGGATAACATATTTGCATATCTTCGTGAATCACCCAGTTTATGAATGCTGGAATGATGTATGGAGCCTTTAATCCAATGTGACAGTACTTGCTCATTTATGCACTGATGATGGGTATTCTACATCCGAAAGCAATTTGTAATAAATCAAGATTGCCGGCTACTGATGTCTGACTTTCTTTTCACGAATTTCTACGGTTGTCCCTCAGCGATGCTAATGAATTCAATTGGTCTAGTTCCGGACATGAGGGATCATTTAGCACTGTCACTGTTCCGTCATGACCTTGGGCGGCAGAGAGAAAGTCTGGCGGGGAGTCCACGAGCAGCGGCCGTTGACCCCAGGCCAGGTGTCCGGCCAGCCTTTCCCCGCGGGCAGCGAGTGACGTCACCGGCCTGCCCAGGAATGCCGCCAAGGTTCCGCGGCGCGCTGGTTTCTGCGGCTTCTGCCGCCACAATGGAATACCTCGCCAGCGAGCGGCCATTCTGCCGCATTTATCCCCAAGATCGTGACACCGGAAAGGTAAACCTACTGTCGTAGCAGTTGTAGATTCTGAGAATGCTTTTGTCGACGTCGACTGGAATTAGACCTGTACAAATTGTCCTTCCAGCCTGCCCCTATCCTCACCGCAACCATTTGAGCAGCTCGGTCTGTCGGGACGTAAACCAACGCCACCTATAGTCGGGCAGCCGAAAGGACGACCCTGACAGTTCTCGCACGTGGGCCGCAGAGGGTGGGGGGGACACTCAACCACCAACATGAGCTCTGGAATTCGTAAACGTTGCCAGGGTAACGGTGCCGCGTTGCCACCCTGCCACTCAAGGGCGCGCGGGGTGGCATGTTTAAGTCGCTGCAAAACATCTGTCGCGTGTTCATCATTTGTGTCGTTGTGTTACAAAAACAAAAGCCGAAAAATCATTTATCAAATTGACACAATTGCTGAGGAAAGTGGTCATAGTGTGTTGCGTCTTCCACCATATCATTGCCATTTTAATGCAATAGAAATCGTGTGGGCTCAGGTGAAATCGTACGTTGCAGAAAGAAATAAAATTTTTCATTAACAAAAGTAGAATTCTTAGTTCGTGAAGCATTGGGCAGTATTACTTCCACAAAATAGAACAATGTTGTCACACATACGTGGCACATCTTAGAAGAGGCATGGGAATGAGAAGGTACACTAGAAGAACGGGTAGAAGAATTAATAATAAGATTAGGGGATGATAATAGCAGTAGCAGCGGTGCATTGCACACGATGCTGGCCGTGACTAATTTTGAATGTATAGTTTGTTTTGCAACCAAAGATCATTTACTGAAAAATTACGTTATTTCATTTCTCCTTCTGTGACCAATAGACTACTCAACGCATTCTCTGAGAATTACTTCGAACAATTAGTTCATGAGCCAACTAGAATTGTAAATGGATGTGAAAACACACTTGATCTATTACAACAAATAATCCTGAGCTCATAACGAGCATCAAAACGGATACAGGTATTAGTGAACACAGAGCTGTAGTAGCGAAATTGAATATCGAAAGTCCCAAAGTTACCAAAAATAAACGCAAAGTATATTTGTTCAGGAAAGCAGATAGAAACAAAATACATTGCTTCTTGAAAGACAGCTTCCACTCGTTTCTAACACCAAACGTAGGTGTAGACCAGATGTGGCTCAAATTCAAAGAAGTGGTATCACCAGCAATTGAAAGTTTTATACCTAATAAATTAATAAAAGAAGGAGGCGATCCCCCTTGGTACACAAAACAGGTTAGGACACTGTTGCAAAAGCAAAGGAAAAGGCATACTAAATTTAAACGAACACGAAATCCCCAGGATTTGCGATTGTACTCAGAAGCTCGAAATTTAGCGAGGATTTCAATGCGAGATGCCTACAACATTTTTCACAACGAAACTCTTTCTCGTAATTTGACTGAAAACCCAAAGAGATTTTGGTAATATGTTAAATATACTCGGGGAAAGTCACAAACAATACCTTCACTACGTGATAGTAATGGCGATCCTGCCGATGGCAGCGCTACTAAAGCAGAGTTACTAAACTTAGCTTTTAGAAACTCATTCACTAAAGAAGACGAAACCAATATTCCAGATTTCGAATTACGAACAGATGCCGTAATGAGTAACATAGAAGTAGATATCATCGGAGTAGTGCAGCAACTAAAATCACTTAATAAGAACAAGTGTTCTGGTCCGGATTGTATACCCATTAGATTTCTATCTGATTATGCTGAAGCGATAGCTCCTTACTTAACAGTCATATACAACCGCTCTCTCATAGAAGGATCTGTACCAAAAGATTGGAAAGTTGCACAGGTCACACCTATATTCAAGAAAGGCAGTAGGAGTAACCCACTAAACTACAGGCCTATTTCATTGACGTCAATTTGCAGCAGGGTTTTGGAACATATCCTGTATTCAAATATTATGAATTATCTCTAACAGAACGATCTATTGACCCAAGGTCAACACGTATTTATAAAATATCGTTCATGCGAAACACAACTAGCTCTATATTCACACGAAGTGAGGGGTGCTATCGACAAAGGTTCGCAAATCGATTCCGTATTTCTTGATTTCCAGAAAGCTTTTGACACCGTACCTCACAAACGGCTTTTAATCAAATTGCGTGGTTATGGTATATCGCCCCAAATTTGCAATTGGATAGGGGATTTCTAGTCAGAGAGGACACAGTTCGTAGTAATCGATGGTAAGGCAACGACTAAAACAGAGGTGATATCGGGCGTTCCACAGGGTAGTGTTATTGGTCCTCTGCTATTCCTTATTTACATAAACGATTTAGGGGTAAATCTAAGTAGCTCTCTTAGGTTGTTTGCAGATGACGCCGTCATTTACCGTCTAGTAAAATCATCTGAAGATCAAAACCAACTGCAGAACGATCTGAATAAGATATCAGTATGGTGTAAAAATTGGCAATTGACTCTAAATAGTGAGAAGTGTGAAGTCGTCCACATGAGTACGAAAAGAAATCCGTTAAACATTGTTTACAACATAAATCAATCAAATGTGAAGGCCGTAAACTCCACAAAATACCTAGGAATCACTATTACTTCAGACTTAACTGGAAAGAACACGTAGATAATATCGTGGGAAAGGCGAACCAGAGACTGCGTTTTATTGGCAGAACCCTTAAAAGATGCAACAGAACTACTAAAGAAACTGCATACACTGCGCTTGTCCGTCCATCTTTGGAGTATTGCAGCCCAGTGTGGGATCCTTATCAGGTGGGTTTGACGGAGGACATCGAAAGAGTCCAAAGAAGGGCAGCTCGTTTCGTATTGTCGCGATACAGGGGAGACAGCGTTACGGAAATGATACAGTATCTGGGATGGGAATCATTACAACAACGGCGCTTATCACTGAGGCGTGGGTTACTTGCGAAACTCCAATCGCCAACATTCTCCTCCGAATGCGAAAATATATTGTTGAGTCCTACTTACATAGGTAGAAATGATCATCAGAATAAAATAAGAGAAATCAGAGCTCGAACAGAGAGATTCAGGTGTTCTTTCTTTCCGCGCGCTATTCGAGAATGGAATGGGAGATAAATAGTATAACTGTGGTTCGATGAACCCTCTGCCAGGCACTTAAATGTGATTTGCAGAGTATCCCATGTAGATGTAGACTAGCTGTCGAAACTGATCTGATAATATTACTCAGACAGTATACTATGGCAGTCAACAGCGAGCATAAACGAATGAGACAAAAAATTCTTTTTATGTAAGAATGTTTGTACAGCATATGGGACTTAACTACGGGATCATCAGTCCCTAAACTTACAAACTACTTATGAATTACTTACGAACTATGACGGCACAAATATCCATGCCCGAGGGGGGATTCGAACCCCCGACCGTAGTGGTCGTGCAGATCGTGACTGAAGCGCCTCAGTCCCCTCGGCCACCGCGGCCGGCTTTTATGTAAGACTGTCACAATACAGTGTCAGAGTAATAACAGCGAGTCTGCGGAAAATAGTTATAGAACATGAAATATATAAACAAAATTCTTCAACTAGCAAACTTTGGCTAAAGACTAAATGATACATTATATTTAATGGAATACTGGAACATATGAAGCTTTACTTTAACTCGACATATACTTCGAAACCTTTTCTTTTTAACTGCAAAAAGAGTGTTTTTCATTACTTCGTGATTGTTCTCGTTCGTTCACGCTTTAGTAGTACATAGCAACGGTCCCAAAATATTCGTATGCCGGCGACCGATACGGCGTAACAACAATCAGCTGATAGCAGCTAGCTGTCAGACTCGTTCTTTCGGCGGCTCGACTATAGATACAAGGCCTGTGCGCTGCCTACATCTACATGGGATACTCTGCAAGTCACATTTAATTGCCTGGCAGACGGTTCATCGAACCACCTTTATATTATTTATCTCCCATTCCCGAATAGCGCGCGGGAAGAACACCTGAATCTCTCCGTTCGAGATCTGATTTCTCGTATTTTATTCTGATGATCATTTCTACCTATGTAAGTGGGAGTCAACAATATATTTTTGCATTCGAAGGAGAATGTTGCCGATTGCAGTTTCGTAAGTAGCCCACGCCGCAGCGATAAGCACCGTTGTTGTAATGATTCCCATCCCAGATCCTGTATCATTTCCGTAACGCTGTCTCCTTGTATCGTGACAATACGAAACGATCTGCCCTTCTTTGGATTCTTTCGATGTCCTCCGTTAAACCCACCCGATAAGGATCCCACACTGCGCTGCAATACTCCAAAAATGGACGGACAAGCGTAGTGTAAGCAGTCTGGGATGTCTGTCTGTCCGAAACGTGTTCAATGTTTTTAAGGCGAACCGTTCAACCGATTAGCACCAAATTTTACAGACATAATTGTAGGCCCCCAGAGACCAGAACCTCCCTTTTTCAAATTTTTTCCGACAAAAAATATTGTAGTAATAAAAAAAAGCCGTTTGTAATTGTAATTGCAAACGAACCGTTCGTCTGACACGAAAATTGAATAACCTAATTGTTAGAGGGGGAAATTCTCTACAACTTCGCTCCATTATGTTTTTTTCATAAATTTCATCGTTGCAGAGATATTTGCAAAACTCACGGCGATTTGACGATGTCTATCTGGCTGTAACGTGTTCCCATTTTTAGGTCGAACCGTTGAACCGATCTGCACCAAATTTTACAGACCTAATTGTTGGCTACCAGAATCTCACTTTTTGAAATATTTTGGACAAAAAATACGTTAGTAATACCAAAAAATGCCGTTTGTAATCTAATTTTAATTGCAAATAAACCGTTCATGTGACGTGAAAATTGAATAAACGAATTTGTAGAGGAGAAAAATCTCTACAACTTTGTTCCCTTATGTTTTTTTCGTATCTCGTATAGTTTGAGATATATTTGCAAAAATAACGGAGTTTGACACCCTCCATTGAATTAACGAAAACCAGCCGTTCGCAAATGTCACATGACATTCCTCGCCCAGAACTCTGCCTGGCGCTGAAGGTCAGTGGTTTGAAACCCACCACCACCTAAATTTTTTTCCCTAAAAGTGTTTCAGATACTTTTTAATCAATTTTTTATTATTTAGATTATTATTTTTGTCCAAAATGTTTGCAAAAACTTATAAAACAACAAATCTAAAGTGGGACGTAAACACGTCAGTGTGATTTTTTTTATCAACTTTTTCCGTTGTTTTTGTGTAAGGAATCTGCTCCATAAGGCTATGAAAGTAAATAAAACACTCCAGTACGAACAAGGTTATAGACATTCTTTCTCGCGTAATTCAAGACTACGAGCGAGCGATAACTAGCGTGGTATCTCTTGAGGGTGCCTAATTCTTGACTGATGCGCTTCCTACCCACAAAGTGTTATCGGCCGGAGTGGCGTCCACTTCCTGTTACGTAACTGCGCCGGTCGTTCCGAAGTGACAGGAGGTTGTGACCCAGAGAGGCCGACAGTTACGAGACCGGCGCCTATGCGACGGCGTGCGAATACAAGGGGCCACACAAACAAATTTATTGCTCCTGCTGCCGCATACATCCCTATCGATTTGCGACCATCGTACTGACGCGAGACACTAAAAACTAGTTTCAAGACTGAACATGAAATTTTAGTCTGTATCGTATTAAATACATGATATTCCGTTTGAATTGCTGATGTCGTTAGGAGAGCCAGTGGTGAAAAAATTGTATCACCTGGTATGCAAGATGTATGAGACAGGGAAAATACCCTGGGACTTCAAGAAGAATATAGTAATTCCAATTCCAAAGAAAGAAAGTGCACACAAGTGTGAAAATTACAGAACTATCAGCTTAATAAGTCATGGTTGTAAAATACTAACACGAATTATTTACAGACGAATGGAAAAACTTGTGGAATCCGACCTCGGGGAAGATCAGTTTGGATTTAGGGGAAATGTAGGAACACGGGAACCGATACTCACGACTTATCTTGGAAGATAGGATAAGGAAAGGGAAACCTAAGTTTTTAGTGTTTGTCGGTTTGGAGAAAGCTTTTGATATTGTCGACTGGAATGCAGTCTTCCAAACTCTCAAGGTATCAGGGGCAAAATAAAGGGAGCGAAGAATTATATTCAACCTATACAAAAACCAGACAGCGGTTATTAGAGTCGAAGGGCAAGAAAGGGAAGCAGAGGTTGGGAAGGGAGTAAGACAAGGTTGTAGTCTTTCCCCAATGTTGACAATCTGTACATTGAGCAGGCAGTGAAGGAATGGAAGGAAAAATATGCAGAGGGCATTTAAGTGCAGGGAGAAGAAATAAAAACATTGCGGTTTGCCGATGACATCGTAATTCTGTCAGAGCCCGCAAAAGACCTGGAAGAGCAATTGAATAGGATAGACAGTGTCTTGAAAAGATGATATAAGATGAACATCAACAAGAGTAAAACGAAGGTAATGGAATGCAATGTCGGAAAATCAGGCGCTGCTGAAAGAATTAGATTAGGCAATGAAGTAATAAAAGTAGTAGATGAATTTTGTTATTTGTGTAGCAAGATAACATCTGATGGCCGAAGTAAGGAAGATATAAAATGGAGAATGGTTATGGGAAGAAAAGCGTTTCTAAAGAAGCGAAACTTGCTAACATCCAATATTAATTTAAATCTTTGGAAGTCCTTTCTGAAAGCATTTGTCTGGAGTGTAGCATTGTATGGGAGTGAAACGTGGACGATTAGGAATTCAAATAAAAAGATAATAGAAGCTTTTGAAATGTTGTTCTACAGACGAATCATGAAAATTAGATGGGTAGATCAGTTGAATAATAAGGAGGTGCTTAACCGAATCGAGGAGAAAAGGAGTTTCTGGCAAATCCTGACTAAGAAAAGGGATAGACTGGTAGGACACATTCTGAGACATCAAGGAATTGTCAACTTAGCATTTGATGGAAGCGTGTGGGGTAAAAATCGTAGAGGGAGATCGAGGGACGAATATAGTAAGCAGATTCAAAAGGATGTAGATTGCCGAACTTATTCTCAGATGAAGAGACTTGCACAGGACAGGGTATCGCGGAGAGCTGCATCAAACCAGTCAAGACCACAACAACAACAACATCATATTAAATGATTAGTGGGATCCGACACGAACGCATTTCTACGAAATATCCTGTTTCAGAGAAAGAAATTGTTTTTCTTTCTGTAATCCCGTTTGTTTCCTTAAGCTAGAAAGCTCTCGCTACTTTCAAATACGGACTCGAGTTTGTGCTTCGCTTTGAAACTCTCATCCGCTCTTTTACTTCAGCTGCAACGGTAACCACAAGAGAACGAGTGAACGGAAATTGAGTTTCCTACTGCACGCAACTACCTTATTTGCAGTTCCAGGAAGCATTAAATGAGCCAGTACGACAAAGCAATAAACACTCGCCGCATTTAAATTACCCTCAATTATACAGCCGCGCTCAGTAGTGGGATGTTTGTTCCTGGTCAATATCAAATAGCGGAAAGCGATATTAAAATTACCAGTATAAAGCACCGGCCAAGGTCGGTAAACGCTGGTAGTTTCTGTCTCGTCGGAGTAAACGCTTATTCCATCTTATTCGTAGACACAAATCCGACACGTTCCACATCATTACGAAGTGTCGTATTCATGATCTATGGAACACAAGTACCAATCTAAACAAAAAAAAAAAAAAAAAAAAAAAAAAACCCACACACACACGTACGCACACGCCTGATTTGTGTGGTCTACATCTACATGGGGTACTCTGCAAATCATATTTAAGTACCTGGCAGAGGGTTCATCGAACCACCATTATACTATTTATCTCCCACTCCATTCTCGAATAGCGCGCGGGAAGAATTAACACCTGAATCTCTCCGTTCTATCTCTGATTTCTCGTATTTTATTCTGATCGTTTCTAACTATGTAAGTGGGAGTCAACAATATATTTTCGCATTCGGAGGAGAATGTCTGCGATTGGAGTTTCGTACGTAGCCCACGCTGCAGCGATAAGCGCCGTTCTTGTAATGATTTTCATCCCAGATCCTGTATCATTTCCGTAACGCTGTCTCCCCTGTATTGTGACAATACGAAACGAGCTGCCCTTCTTTGGACTCTTTCGGTGTCCTCCGTCAAACCCACCTGATAAGGATCCCACACTGGGCAGCAATACTCCAAAAATGGACGGACAAGCGTAGTGTATGCAGTTTCTTTTGTAGTTCTGTTGCATTTTTTAAGGATTCTGCCACTAAAACGCAGTCTCTGGTTCGCCTTTCCCACGACATTATCTACGTGTTCTTTCCAATTTAAGTCTGAAGTAATAGTAATTCGTAGGTATTTTGTGGAGTTTACGGCCTTCAACACATACTCAGTTAAGTTGGCAACGCACGCAAGACGAATGAAAAATGAAAACATACATGATGATACACCGCTGTGAGATCATGTTTACAGTGTGAAAATGCGCAGAAACTTCATTAGCGGAAGAACTGAAGCCGCGCGGAATGGCCGTCTGGTGTATGGCGTCATGCTACTCACTGGGCGGCCGTTAACGTTGGAGTTTCAAGTCCTCACTCGGGCCTAGGTGTGTGTCTTGTCCTTAGTGTAACTTAGTTCAAATAGTTTGCAAGTCTAGGTACTGCTGACGATAGCAGTTTGGTCCAATAGGTTTACAAGCATTTGAACAGTTTGAACAATTGTATATTGGACTACCTTTTACCCGCTGCTTCGCTCACGTTGATGTCTTGGCATACTTGTCAAAGACAATCTAAGGAAAATAATGTCGCAACTTTGTTGCTAAATTAAGACCAAAATCATCAGGTTAAAAGAAATTTTAAAATTTTCCGGTTTAAATATAAACCGCGCATACAATGACGGTAAATACTGTCCTGAAAAGTTTTATGGACCACGGCCTTATTACCCGGAAGTTCTAACAGCAGCTATGACATCCGGTCGTAACGACTTCATTACATATCCGGGTAACTATCCCAAATTTTTAGTTCATAAGAACGTTCGTCTTTCGTGGAACGTCAATCGGATAAACGGTTCTCAATAGTGTTGAGTACATTTAGAAACATAGTGAAAGAGAAACTTGGAACGAATTTTGCGATTTTCCTTTTTAACTGTCCCTCTTTTTTTTACTCAAAACTTTTCCAAGACCATAATGAACAAAAATAAATAAATAAAAATAAAAAGGGAATTGCTCCTCTCCGTCGTGCGGATAGTCTGTTATAGTGCTGAATTCAATCAAAAACACATTGAAAAAACGGATTTTCAGTTTTTCTTTAATTTTACAATTTTCCGGTAGATTTTCCGGAAAATTTATTTCATTTAAACCTTATCCTGTAAAGCCGTACTCTTACAGCCATGCGGCAATTTTTATTCATATAAAAAAACCTTTCGGTTTTTTCCTAAATTCTCCTATTTTCCGGGCGACTTTTCCAAATTTTTATGTAATCACTTATTAACACTGAAAAAAAAGTCACGAATACTTTACCTAATTTATAAAAATGAATGTATGTTCGTTCGAATTTCACGAGCTGCAGTACCGTTCATCGGATTCCGATGAAAATTTATCAACATCATTTCGCGAAGGTTACAGATGTACTTATTTTACTTGATGATCCATAGTTCAGATGCGTAAAAAAGTGTCTCATCACGAATGACGTTTCAATTTCTTATTTACTTGCTACTAAATGTATTCGAAACGTATACTGCAAACAGTATCCATTTATGCCAATGAATATACCTAAAAAAATTACTTCATTACACGACTTACAGTTTATGAGATATGAGGTCATAACCACTGAGACCCATGGGAAAACTGCCACATTATGTTTGTTCGTATTTTAGGCGCTGCCGTGCTGTTCATCCGGTTTCGATTAAACTTTGAATACTTGACAAGTGGAAAGTCACTGTCTACGTAAAATTTTGTATGATGCATGGTAGATGGTACTTTACCTACGATCTACAAAATCTACGGCTTTATTTCGATCTTCATGAAATTTTACACACTCAATCTTCAAAACAAGAGGAACATCACGGTCTACCTAAAACGTCATGCGGTGCAATAAAGTTCGACAGCACTTGACTGATCACTGTTAGAGTTAACAGAGTAATTTTTCACACATGGAGGAGGTAATGGAATGAGAGGGTGGAGGAGTTGACAAAAGATGTGGTGATTGGAACAGGAAGGGGAAGTGGAGAGGGCAGAGAGGGGGTAGTCGGATGTGAACAAAGAGAGGGGAGATAAAAAAAATGAACAGAGAGAGACGGGAGAGGATGAAATGGAGAGAGAGAGAGAGAGAGAGAGAGAGAGAGAGAGAGAGAGAGAGAGAGAAGGAAAGTTAAGATGGACAGAGATAGAGAAAAGGGAACAGATGGATTAACTTAAGTCTGAAATAAGTAAGTATCCCGGCGGCGCCGGGTTTTCAGCTAGTAATCTGTATCAGAAAACAAAACTGTAATTTTTAGATCATATTGACGATACGTTAAAGGAGAAAAGGCAAAACGCTTCTGGATAATATACATTGCAACAAGAACAATGCGTTTGTATTTGCAGAAACGAATAAATTATTTAGTATGATTACTCCACGTAATCGTACTTTCAGCACTAAGCGTTGCCGAGATACTGTTTAAAGTGCTATTCGGAGGCCAAAAACTGCTACATTCATGGGAGTGGCTTAAGTGCTTAACCACGGCTCTTTGGGGAAAGAGACGCGACATGGGAAACGTAGAAAAATAACTAACTCCAGGCCTCGGCGTGCCGGGAATAATTGAGTGTTCCCGAGTGACAGAAGCTAGTAGTGGTGTTGTTGGGGAGTTGCCAGTAAACGCGGGAAACCGGGCGGCCGAACGGCGTCGCTTGGCGGTCATCCCAGCCAAGCAGTGCCAGGGGCCGGGCGTGGCGGCGGATTCATTCACCTCGCCCACCAAACAACACAGCTGGTCCAGTTGCTCCACGGATGCACTCCACCAGTCATTACTGAACCGTAGGGCGTTCAAACTGCACAGGAGGCCACTGGGCATGGCGGCAATTTGTACACGGACTTGGATCGCATTAAAGCTATGAGTAAGAGGTGTCAGTATTTTGTGTGTAAAACAGTAGCCATCTTTTTCGTACACACACAAAACACAGACACTCCATACACATCCTCAGTGAAGTTGGCAACACATGATGTAAACAAACGAATTCCTAAACGAGATACACCTTCAAGCCTGTGAAACTGTAAACATTCAAACAATGAGTTATAAAATGAAAAAGGAAATACGCAAATTGTGGCGAAGCTGTGTGAATTAAGCCAGCGACCAGGTGGTAAGAACACCGTGAAAGTCGCGTGACTATATTAAAGTTAATAGCCTCTATTATTTCGAGTAAAACAAACAGGGCCGCGGCGGATTGCCCTTGCGCACTGGGCAGCCGTGCTGAGGTGCGCGCGGCCGTTCGCCGTCGGGGGTTCGAGTCCCCCTTCGTGCATGGGTATTTGTGTTGTCCTTAGGTTAGTTTACCTTAAAGTGGGTTGTAAGTTAAGTACCAATAACCACGCAGTCGAGTCCGATATACAAACATTTGAACATTTTTTTTTAAAAAACAAACTGATGCGTTCTTAATCTGTCGAAGCTACATCAGAAAGGAAAAATGTAATTTCTAGATACTAAATCCACTGATGACGCCTTAAAATAAAGGTCGAAACGGTCCTAGAGGAAATAAAAGGATTGCAGCAAGAAAAGGGGTGTTTAATTTCCGAAAATAAATATTTCTTTACTTGCTTGTTATCACTTGTTAATTAAAGATCAGTCCGGTCTGAGATTAGTATCAATGCATTCGACAATTTGTAAGCAACTCGCATCTATTGTCGGAATTATATAATGAAATTTACGAGTGCTGTTCATTGAAGAATGATCAATTTTTTTTTAATACATGCCTTTATTCATTATCATTTTGATGGTCCTTATCGAAATAGTCTCCCATGAATGCGATGCACCTGCTCGTGTTCAAATACTTGCTGGAAACTATTTTTCGAGAGGTCCTTCAAAATCGCCTCCGCATCCTTCACCACTGCTTCTGATGATGGATAATGCCTCCCACGAAGGCATTTCTTTAACTTAGGGAATACAATAAAAGTCGCTTGGGGCTAAATCCGGAGTGTAGGGAAGGTCAGGGATGCACCACGTTGATTTCTTCAAGATAAGCAACAATAATGGCAATATGCGGCCGCTCATCGAGTTTTAGTATTCAGAAACTGATATTATGGTTATTCGGCGATCCTCTTTCACAATGACAGCAGCAGTGTTGATGTTTTCTTCCGTACGAGCAATAACTGTAGCACCGGGTCTACCCTTTTTGAACATATTAAACCCACCTTCGAGTTGTGCTGTAGGAACTAACAGACTCTTCATATGCCACTTTTAACATTGTATAGGCCTCGGCTGATGGTTTATTGAGACGAAAGCGGAATTTCAAAGCCGCGTATTGTTCCTAGCGAGTTACCTCCGTTGCAAAAGTAGGCGATGCTCTAACACAGGCATGTCCAACATTTCTGCCCGGCGGGCAGAATACCAGTTCACCGCCCCGTCGCCGCGGTGGCCGAGGTGACTGAGGTACTCCATTCACGGTCATCACGGCCACTACGGTCGGGGGTTCGAATCCCCCCTCGGGCATGGATATTTGTGCCGTCTTTAGTCTTAGCTAGTTCATAAGCTTAGGGACTGATGACCCCGTAGTTAAGTCCCATAAGTTGTACAAACATTTGAACCGCCCCGCCCACGACCGTGTCGCTAGTGTCGGTAACGGAGCGAGGGAGAGAGCTGCGGAAAGAGTGACACCGCACAGCACTGCTCTGCGCTGGACTGTACCGCGGTCAGATCCAACGTAAACCAAGTAACAGAGGAAGCGCAGCTCTGTAATGTGGTCGAAGAACGGTGAAACAAGCAAACCATTTACTGTTTAGGTAACAATTAGTGTTTGTATGACAGAATCACTATGCAAAGTTTTAGAAAATATCCAATACACGAATCAAAGATAAACGTAGTAATTTGTGACCCAAATTTGATTCTATTAGTATTGTACAGGCACACTCGTCATATAAACAGTAGGCTGCTTGTGAAAGATATATGATTCTTAAATGAACTAGTATCATAAATATGCTATTTCAAATATAATTTTATGCAAGTGCTATAGAGTCTTATTCTTACAAGTAAATATTTTTTGCTACAACACACACAAAAAACTAACGAAAGAAGATTGGTTTTTGCCGCAGTTCCTCTGAAAAGATGCTAGAGCGTTTCAATTTAAGATAGCTAGTGTTGTCCGTTAACTGCGTGGTGTTCCGCAAGGAGACTGCCTGACGGTTAAACGTCAGCAGCTAGCTCTCGAGTTCGCTAGTTTAGGAACGGCAGAGCAACCAATCAGGAGTCGCGTTGCCGTGACCAATAAGAAAGAACATTACAATTGTACTATGTAGACAAATCGAAGCAGAGTACGTAAAAGTTTTTGACAAACAAGTTACACTACCTATCAGTACCTTAAATATTTGTCGTTTGCAAGCGATTACCCAATTACCGTCATACCTGCCAACTTTTGAAAAGGTCTATCAGTAAAACTCACGTGCAGTAAAAATTCTGGACAATTTCCAAATAGTCCGAGTTGACGAAAATAATGTTTTATCAGGGTTACAAAAAACAATAATGAAATCGTATCTACTTATGGAATCCACGTTAAATAGCAATAGGCACGGTGAATATTGGTTTCTAGCATATAAAACAGGACTTTCTTGATAAATTAAGCAGATAGAATATAGCTGAAAAAGATTTTACACAATAAAACGTGTTTAAAATAACAGAGGCAAGAAATCATAACTGACACTCCAAATGATATGCTAGTTCTACTATTGTCTCATTTTCTCTCTTGCATAAAAGGAAAACTTTACCAAGAAAAAACGAATGGAAGAAAATTGTGCATCTTCAATTTTGTCTCGCCTTGAGTGCAAACGTAATGATGTAGCTCATTGATGAAAAGAAATGTTCAAATGTTTGTATAGTTTATGGAACTTAACTACGGGGTCATCAGTCCCTAAACTTACAAACTACTTATGAACTAGGTAACACTAAGGACGGCACAAATATCCATGCCCGAGGGTGGATTCGAACCCCCGACCGCAGTGGCCGTGCAGACCGTGACTGGAGCACCTCCGTCCCATCGGCCACCGCGGCCGGCTGATGAAAAGAAATGGTATTTATCTGTATCCTGGAAATCGATAAGTATGTTCTAGGTCTGAATGCCAATAACTAAAATTCATCATCACTTCTTTGAATTTGCAGAGCAGAGCCCGCGACACCTGAAGTCACATAAAACTTGAAGAACTGTTATCCCGCCTTTAAATTCAATTCCAATGGCGTCACGGACATCAGATTTACAAGTACCAATCAGATCTATGAATGAATTATCAACTATCGCCTACGTATCTTCGACCCACGCAAACAATCGATTGTATGTAAGTGGTGTGATTATCGAATGTTAACGTTTCAATTTTATGTGCGTCAAGTCGTAAAATAACACCGACCATCCGTAAAACCGTAAAATGATGCAATTTCCGTAAATTTTACGGATAAACCGTAAAAGTTGGCAGGTATGTACCGTCAATGGGTTTTTAAAGAGCATGCACCTTTTCTATTCACCGTCACCGACATAACTCGACTTCTGATTGGCCGCTCTGCCGTTCCTAAGCAAGCGAGCGAGAGCGCTAGCCGCTGACGCATAAAATTCAGTTCTACCCTGCGTGACTGTAGCGGCGTTCTTCCTCTTGCTGCCCCACACGCCGCTGCGCACAGCGCGCGGGGCACGGGCGCGGCGAGGCACCACCACCTAGAAGACAAGGCCTCACAACTGGCCGTGCCTACGTCACACCTAAAGGCCGCGGCCGCCAGCTGACTGGCCGGCTGCTGTCTATACGTCACACCCAAAGGCCGCGGCCGACAGCTCACTGGCTGTTGGCTGGGGCACTGGCCGGCCAGTCAGCTAGCGTTCGCTGCCTTTAGGTGTGACGTAGGCACGGCCAGTTGTGAGGCCTTGTCTTCTAGGTGGTGTGGGCGAGGGCGCCCGCTCTAAAATGTTGAAATTGCCTGCCGCTCAATGGCGGGAACCGAGAGTCCCAACAATGAAACTACTACGGCGTGATTGTTTCACATTAAGCTAACAGAGTATGATAAGATTAAATTTTAGTGCGTGAAATTATGACGGTAAACAGCTTTCGTATTTTAAACTGTTTCCTAGTGATGGAAACTAGTCAACCCAGCCGTTGTGGACACACCATGGGCGTTGTTTGCTCTCAAAAAGTCTGTGCCTTACATGTGGACTGTGGGCCAAAATGAAACCAGCATAGGGATGGGCAAAATTTTAGAAATATCGATATATATCGTATCGATGTTTATAAAAGATATCGATTTTATTGAAATAAGAATATCGATATTTCGATATATCTGTGAAATCTTTACAAATAATGCTAAATTAATAATTTTAATCAAAAGCACAGGAATTATCAACATACAATTAAAAATTGACAAATATTTTATAATTTTAAACATTAATCAATAAAAAAGCACAATGTATAATCAGTAAAAGAAACAGTATGTAGAGTAAGATATTTATTTGGAAAAAAAATTAATTGAACCAGTAGTCATCAGTAACGGACATTAAGAGAGCTCTTTGCTTTATATGTTTACCAGTTATTCTACTTCTGTTGTCTTGCACCACTAAATTGATCAATGAAGCCACTCTTTCTGACGAAACAGAAGAGGCTTGGCATATCAGGTACTTCTGCGCGATGTCTGATAAAATGGGCGTAAAGTGTCGAGTGTCAGCCCAGAACTTCAGAGGATCACTGTTACGCCTGGTTGAAGTCGAATGACACACCAACAAGATATCGAACGCGCCGCCACACAACTGATGAACTGAACTAGACGGTGGCTTAGCAACACTAGGTGGAGTCACGAAAACTCTCTAACTATAAAGAACACGCAATCAAAGGTGAAAGCACAGTGCAGCCGCGAAAACTTGGCCTTTGCCTGCGACGTTTCACTACAATTACGCCTAAAGGTCGGAATTCGTATTTCTACCAACAAACTCTTTTCCTTCATTGTGTGAGAGCGATATCACTAGTTAGTTTTATTTTAAAATGAAATAAACATTACATTTGTCCATTAACATTTCTGTAACCCCATTTCATAAACTCAAACTGATCAGTACGGTGCAGTGAGCACAGCTCAGGAGTAAAGAGGTTGCCAAAACCGTCTCCTCTCCACGCATTCTATGCCTCCTTGCTACCTATCAACGCCCAATGGCCATTAAAGAATCTAATCTAATTTTACAAAAAAGGGTGGCTTTTAAAAATATCGCTTTCGATATTCAAAATTTAATATCGATATACCAATATATCGGAAAATAAAATATCGTCGATAAATATCGATAAATTTCCAAAAAATATCGATATTTTGATATATGGATATGTTTTGCCCATCCCTATTTACCAGCATCTGAAACGCGAAACACCCATATCTCGATCGTCGATTCAAATATTGCCCCCAGGCAGCAACGAAACAGGTGCTAGTGAATGGTAGAGTGGTAATCGTAAATTGCGAGCCAGCGGCAAGCTATGGAGAGGCAGGGGCTTGTACAGACGGCGGTGTTAACCCTATTGAATCTGGCTGGCTGAGGCGCGGAGTTGCGCCGCAGAATGTCTCATCAGGCGAGGAAGGCAGCAGCAGGGCGCTAATCCAGAGCGCTATCGCCTCCTCCCATTGTGACAGCGCCGTCCCATTACAGCAGGCGGCTTCTGCTCTTCTGGCTCACGGAGCTGCTTAACGTTCATACCCGTACTGCGAGAGCTCGCCGGACGGAGAACGGCACCTTAACAGACACGAACTCTATTCACTCAGAACCTCAACATTCACGGAAACCAAGCCACGCCCTCCTACACGTCCTATGCGGTGTCGGGGCGTCGCACTGAAGTGTGGCATTTACACGAACGACTGACTTCCCTGACTTAACTGAAAAACTGAGTTTCCGTAAGAAGGTGCAAAAATGTTACAGGACATAGAGGCTGCTCCACTGGACCTGCGGACGGAGAGGTAGGCTCAAGGCGATAAAAAGGATACAACCACATTACTGTGTTCTTTTTCATTCACATAAGTTAGCTCATTGCACACACCATGACTGAGGCAGCGAACGTACCGCTTGCACTGTATCATAAAAAATGTGCTGAAACCGACAACCATTTATATCAATCAAATCATGACATCGGCTAAAGCATTCTGATGCACCGTGACCAATATTCCTGGTGTTTGCAATCACATCACAACTAGCTACAATTCTGGCAACTACACTGGTTATAACAATTAGGCCATCACCCGAGATATCTAGGATCTAAACTCTTGTCATTGGCAGAAAGAACTAAACTGGTTCGACGCCTGTGTGTCCGTTCTACGCGTGGAGACAACAACATTATGGCAACTCAGATAGTGGTAATAACAAGGTTACTGCGCAGGGGGTAGGTGTTGACTTGTGTTTATCAAACGAGTGACAAAACCAGTTGGGTTCAGATAGTGCATTGCAACAAGGGAGGTGGCGACTTTCGTACACGCCCTAGAGTCGTGGCTTGCAATCCTCTCCCTGTCCACCCCCTCTCTGTGTCTATTTCCTTCCCCTCCTTCATCACCTCCTAACACTCTATGGCCGCGGCGGAGTGGCCAAGCGCACTGAGATTTCATGCTCCGATGCGCGAGGCCGTTCCACGTCGGACGTTCGAGTTCTCCATCGAGCATGGATGTTTGGTGTTGTCCTTACCATAAGTTATTTTATAAGTAGTTTGTACGTTTAGGGACTGATGATCCCGCAATTAAGTCCCATAAGCATAACAAATATTTCAACATTTTTGAACACTATGTAACCTATAGTCTTCTTTAGTGTAATGTTCAAAATATACCGGGTGATCAGAAAGTCAGTATAAATTTGAAAACTCAATAAATCACGAAATAATGAAGACAGAGAGTAAAAAATTGGCACACTTGCATGGAATGACATGGTATTTTATTAGAACAAAAAAGTATTGCTTCACGCGTGAATGACATCTTACGTTTGGTGATGATCGTGTGCGCAGCCGCCACTTTCGTCATGCTTTGCCTCCCAGATCCCCAGACCTCAGGCCGTGCGATTATTGGCCTTGGTTATATCTGAAGTCACAAGTGTATCGTGATCGGCCGACATCTCTAGGGATGCTGAAAGACAACGTCCGACGCCAATGCCTCACCATAATTCCGGACATGCTTCACAGTGCTGTTCACAACATTATTCCTCGACTACAGCTATAGTTAAGGAATGATGGTGAATATATTGAGCATTTCCTGTAAAGAACATCATCTTTGCTGTGTCTTAATTTGTTATGCTAATTATTGCTTTTCTGATCAGTTGAAGCGCCATCTATCAGATATTGTTTGACCTCCCCCCCCTCCTCACTAATAAAACCCCAGTCATTCCAAGCATGTATGTCAATTTTTACCACAGTTCTACTAGTGATTTTATTATTGTGGTGTATCGGAATTCCAGGTATAAATACTGATGTGCAGTGTGTTTGTTTGAGTTACTTAAACCTCAATGGCTTACAGTAATGCACGCCACAATATGAGGCTAGAAGAGACGGAAAAAGTTTACTTAGTTAAACGAACTAGTTCTAATAAACTACATACTTCATTCGTAATGTAAAAGTACTTTACAGGTTGAATTTCCAAAATATCTGAAATACGTATTTTTTAATGTCTGATGGAAAAACCATGCACCAATTTTCTTCGTTCTAGACATAAAATTACGTTAACAGCGGCACTTTTCAAAGAGATGTCCATTCCCTATTTCACTTCATGTACCTAAGGAGATTACAAAAATCCGACTGACGTACACACTCGTAAGAGAACTAACAGAACATTTTCTTTATTTTCTTCCGACGAAGTACGCTCAATTCGGAACTAGAAAATCAACTGAAATAAGTGAGCTAACGGAACTATTTCAGCCTTCCGATAAGATGCAATTGACGCACTTATAACTTAGGACTTCTGAAACACACACTGTTAGGTCCTTCGAGTGGCGTGTACTCACTATCAAGAATGAAGAAATTGTCGCGGTGGAGGGGCCTTTCTCCAGAGCGCGAAGTTGCTCGCCATCGGAGGTTCGAGTCCTCCCTCGTGTGTGTGTGTGTGTGTGTGTGTGTGTGTGTGTGTGTGTGTGTTGTCCTTAGTATAAGTAGTTTGTAAGCCTAGGGACTGATAACCGCACCAGTTAAATCCCTTAGAGTTACAAACATTTGAAGATTCGAAGAGGAAATTTGAGCATACACCGAATTTCCAGTACATCAGGACAGCAAGAAATAAAAATATAAAGAAACTATAGTTTACCAAAGTGAACCAAAAATAACTGTAGTTCATTTTAGTTGAACTAGTTCGTTCACGAACTATACATACCTATACGCTAGTAAGTGACCAAACAAATGAAGTGCAGGTAACTATTTACACCTGAAATCCAGACAATCACAATAATAAAACCACAAGTGCATGTGCGACTGATTGCTGTCACCTATCCTTCTTGGTCTCAATCTACAGTCGCCTGGCATAACGGTCCATTGTGGAATCAAAGCCAGTTAAATGGGTTACATATCATTACACTACTGCCGAGCCGATAACATACTGCTAGCCATTAAAATTGCTACACCAAGAAGAAATGCAGATGATTAACTGGTATTCATTGGACAAATATATTATACTAGAACTGACATCTGATTACATTTTCACGCAATTTGTGTGCATAGATACTGAAAAATCGGTACCCAGGACAACCACCTCTGGCTGTAATAACGGCCTTGATACGCTTGGGCATTGAGTCAAACAGAGCTTGGATGGCGTGTACAGGTAGAGATGCACATGCAGCTTCAACACTATACCACAAATCAAGAGTAGTGACTGGCGTATTGTGACGAGCCAGTTGCTCGGCCACCATTGACCAGAACGTTTCAATTGGTGAGAGATCTGGAAAATGTGCTGGCCAGGGCAGCAGTCGAACATTTTCCGTATGCAGATGCCCATACAAGACCTGCAACATGATATCGTGCATTATCCTGCTGAAATGTATGGTTTCGCAGGGATCGATTGAAATGTCCAAATGTTTGTAGAGCTTATGGGACTTAACTAAGGGGTCATCAGTCCCTAAACATACAAACTACTTATGACCTAACTACTACTCAGGACGGCACAAATATCCATGCCCGAGGGGGGATTAGTACCCCCGACCGTAGTGGCCGTGCAGACCGTGACTGGAGCGCCTAGTCCCCTCGGCCACCGCGGCCGGCGCAGGGTTCGAATGAAGGGTAGAGCCACGGGTCGTAACACAAATGTAACGGCCACTGTTCAAAGTGCCGTCGATGCGAACAAGAGGTGACCGAAACGTGTAACTAATGGCACCCCATACCATCACGCCGGGAGATACGCCAGTATGGCGATGAAGAATACACGCTTCCAGCGTGCGCTCACCGCGATGTCGCCAAACACGGATGGGACCATCATTATGTTTTAAACAGAGCCTGGATTCATCCGAAAAAATGACGTTTTGCCTTTCGTGAAACCAGGTTCGTCGTTCTGCGTACACCATAGCAGGCGCTGCTGTCTGTGATGCAGCGTCAAGGGTAACCGCAGCCATGGTCTCCGAGCTGATAGTCCATGCTGTTGCAAACGTCGTCGAATTGTTTCTGCACATGGTTGTTGTCTTGTAAACGTCCCCATCTGTTGCCTCAGGAATCGAGTCGTGGCTGCACGATCCGTTACAGCCATGCGGATAAGATGCCTGTCATCCCGACTACTAGTGATACGAGGCCATTGGGATCCAGAACGGCGTTCCGTATTGCCCTTCTGAATCCACCGATTCGATATTCTGCTAACAGTCATTGGATCGCGACCAACACGAGTAGCAATGTCGCGATACGATAAACCGCAATCGCGATAGGCTACAATCCGACCTTTATCAAAGTCGGAAACGTGATGGTACGCATTTCTCCTCCTTACACTAATCACAACAACGCTTCACCAGGCAACGCCGGTCAACTGCTGTTTGCGTATGAGAATTCGGTTGGAAACTTTCCTCATGTCAGCACGTTGTAGGTGTCGCCACTGGCGCCAACCTTGTGTGAATTCTCTGAAAAGCTAATAATTTGCATATCACAGCATCTTCTTCCTGTCGGTTAAATTTCGCGTCTGTAGCACGTCATCTTCGTTGTGTAGCAATTTTAATGGCCGGTACTGTATAATAAGATAAGCACATATTAGATTGCAGTAATGTCACGAAATTGTGAGTGGTGTGATTTATGAGCCTGAGCCGTACGTTTAAGTGCAGTCCCGCCCCTCGGCTTTGGAGCCCCCACTTGGGTGGGGCGGCCTGGAGGAACCGCCTGGGGCTTACCTCTTGCGGCTCGCCGAATCCGATCTGCGGGGCTTACCGCTCCCTGCAGGTAAACCGAGACCCAATTACACAGAGCCCCAACTCCCACCCGGCCAACTCTGCAACGCGATCACACAGATTGCCGCACAGTAATCAGCTGGTGTAGGCGCGAGGAACGGGGAGGGAACGTAAATAACCCCATCCATCCATAAAACAACAGTTTATTGAGAGCGTTTACATTTTCACTTAGATTCGTTTCAAATTACTTCATTTAACTGGAAGGTAATACAGTATCATTCTCTAGAATAGTAGTTCTCAAACGTTTTGAGCTTCGGGCGCATTTAAATGGCCGCAAATAATTGTAGGCACACTATACAGGGTGTTACATAAAGAATAAAAAAAATAAAAATTGCCATCTTGGCATTTCTCTTTAAATGAGAGGAAAGGACAGTTTGTGTTTCAGATATGTCTCCAAACAATGAGGAAATCGCGGCGACACACATCAGACTCATGTTTATGAGAAACACTAGAAAGCGTACACGTAAGATGCGTGTCATTTGTATCACACTGATATCATTTGTATTAGTTCATTTCGGTACGTTTCATGTAGTAGTTTCTCTTGCCTTTCGCCTTGGCAGGGTAGGAGGCAGCACGGCACTCGACTGTCGCATTTGTGTGACAATCGTTCTTCGTGAACCTCTCACACTTTTACAGAAACATTATTTGTTCATATTGTGATAATGTACATTTTTTATAATACTAGTTGCATTTGCTGGAGGCAAAAAAACTCCTTGGTGATCTCAGAAAACGGTGAGTACCAATTTACCTGCAGACGGAGTGCTTTTGAACTTCTTTCGGTCAGGTAATGACGGATGTTTGCACTCCATAGTCGTTCAACGTTCAACGCTTCTGATTTTTTTCTTGGACGCCTTTTGGAAGCTTATAAAGTGCTTTGACAAATGACTTAGTATACTTGAAAATTATGTAGAAAAATAAAGATACGTCTTATCTTTAATGTCTCATTTTATTATTATTATTATTTTCCCTTTCATACATAACTCTGCCCACAGTCGACAAGGGAAACTTATTTTCCAACCTCCTCTCGTACTTATATTGTCGTTGTGTGCCTACTTCTTTGTTACATAAAAAATATTGTAAACACATACGTTTCTCTACCGCACATGTTTCTATTCTTGGTTTTCAAAGTGTTGTACACCGGAAGATAGGAATATAGCCCTTAACCGTTCGTGTTTCGAATTAATAAAGTTACTTACAATCGTTACTTTTTCACAGTATTTACTACCTGTATTGACTGTTGTATAGTTTTCCCGAGAAATATGTATACAGGGTGTTACAAAAAGATGTGGCCAAACTTTCAGGAAACATTCCTCACACACAAAGATAGAAAATATGTTATGTGGACGTGTGTCCGGAAACGCTTAATTTCCATGTTAGAGCTCATCTTCCACCTACTCTCACTGAAGCACGTTATCATGATTTCATACGGGATACTCTACCTGTCCTGCTAGAACATGTGCCTTTACAAGTACGACACAACAAGTGGTTCATGCACGATGGAACTCCTGCACATTTCAGTCGACATGTTCGTGCGCTTGTCAACAACAGATTCGGTGACCGATGGATTGGTAGAGGCGGACCAATCCCATGGCCTCCACGCTCTCCTGACCTCAACCCTCTTGACTTTCATTTATGGGGGCATTTGACAGCTCTTGTCTACGCAACCCGGGTATCAAATGTAGAGACTCTTCGTGCTCGTACTGTGGTCTGCATCAGCGCGTCAGGGATTCCATGCGACGGAGGGGGGATGCATGTATCCTCGCTAACGGAGGACATTTTGAACATTTCCAGTAACAAAGTGTTTGAAGTCACGCTGGTACGTTCTGTTGCTATGTGTTTCCATTCCATGATTAATGTGTTTTGAAGAGAAGTAATAAAATGGGCTCTAACATGGAAATTAAGCTTTTCCGGACACATGTCCACATAACATTCTTTCTTTCTTTCTTTGTGTGTGAGGAATGTTTCCTGAAAGTTTGGCCGTACCTTTTTGTAACACAGTGTATACATATTTCTCGGGAAAACTGTAAAACAGTCAATACTGTGAAAAAGTAACGATTAAGTCATTTTATTTTGAATAGAGAAACTACTACGTGAATCGTACTGAAATGCAATGAAACTAACGATTAATTCAAATTATATCAATGTGATACAAGTGGCACGCACGTTACGTGTACGCTTTCTTGTGTTTAAGAGAAACATGAGCCTGATGTGTGTTGTTGCGATTTCTTCAATGTTTGGAGACATATTTTTGTGTCCCAACTTCGTCGCCGCTTTTGTGTCCCAGCCTCGTCGTCGGTGTCGGTGGCCGAGTGGAATGAGACCGACACGCTGGTGCAGGTACGGAGGGGAGCAGCCAGAAACTATAAACTCTCGAGTAAATTAGAAAGAGATATATATTGCACAGAATGTAACAATACTTAAATTTTACATAGTACTGCAGAATGTTGATACATAGTTGTTAGAGGCCTGCCTAGTGCCTGTACGATAGCAAAGTCTTCGCTGGTGCCTATCTGATTACGAAGGTCCTAACTGGTTGCTATCTCAGTCCGAAGTGACCGGTGTCTTTCCGTGGTGGCCACGAGTGGGGTTGCAGCAGAGGGCGTTCGTGGCTGCCGTCGTGAGAATGCCGCGCCGTGCGTGCATGGCGGCGCGCGGCGAAAGTAGGTGGCGCGCACTTTGTACTTGTGCGACACCACACATATCTGAAACACAAACTTTCATTTCCTCTCATTTAAAGAGAAATGCCAAGATGGCTTTTTTATTTTTTTATTTTTTTAATTCTTTATGCAGCATGACCGGTTTCGACACTCAATGCTGTCATCTTCTGGTCTCTGCTATAATTTGCATTAACTACTTATTAAAGCGCTCCGCATATGTTGAAAAAGTTTTGGTGGACAGTCAACTTTTTCAACGTAATATGCAGAGCACTTTGATAAGCAAGTTACATGTAAATTCTAGCAGAGACCAGAAGATGACAGCATTGAGTGTCGAAATCGGTCGTCCTGCATAAAGAATAAAAAAGTAAAAATTGCCATCTTCGCATTTCTGCGTATATTAATATAATAAGATGGTACCTTATGATGAGTATTTCTTTGTCAATACATTGAAAAGCTCCTCTCTTTTTAAATTCAATTGTGTGGTGTGACGATACTGCTGGCCCTCTCATCTCAATGTTATTGTACGATACCGTCTGCGTCGGATCTGGAATCGTGTGGTTCAATAGTGATACATTTCGCGTGTGAAGTTACAAATGAAATAGCCAGCTAGGAATCAGTGTAGGACAGTGTCTCGATGATACTGTGATTAAAACAAGTGATAGATTTCTTTAATTAAGAGATTCGTTTAGATGCTTTCCAGACAGTTCTACAAACAAAAGTTTCGTCATTGTACATTATTTCATTAACTAAACAGACGAATTGTAAAAACTTTTGTAAAGCATAAAATCGTGAAAATAAATAGCATTGTATATATGTTAGGCTCATAGACAAGTTGTGTTGATCAGCTAATTGTGTTAATTAATGTAATATTCGAAATTTCAATGTTGTGATCCTTTGTATATATTGACTGACGTGAGATTTTAAACCTATTTTGACAATGACCAAGATATTTGATAGTCCAATTTATGTTAGGAACATGTATGATGTTATCATTAACAAATTAATTGACATTTAATATCGCACTTTGTTGTCATACAGCAAGATCGGAGATTTCAATTCAAAAAGAAACGTGTCATCTAAAATTATTGTATGTATAATTTTCATTTTTATTGTGATTATTTTTGTGAACATGAAATGTTTTTCTGTTATGTTTGTTAATTGTAAATCAGTATATTCAATTGTTACGAACAATGCATAATGTAACGTCATTATTGTCGATGTTATATATTTGCCTCACCGCCTTGCGTGGGGGAGTTCGAGTTCTGGCTTTCGCAAAGTGCTTTGGAATCTATGTCAGTCTGTGTTGTTGTTGTTGTTGTTGTTGTTGTTGTTGTACGCAAGTTTGAATTTGTGATGTTTTGGTGGAGAAGCAGCTTGGTTTCAAATTAAAGAAGAAGTGAAAAATTGTACATAACGAGTATTTATTTCTACCACGGCGCCACAGGAGAATAATGTTGCAGCGAGCATAACCCCCATACATCGTAATGTTGAAAAGCTGAGTATCGGTAGAATAAACTGTAATTACTTAAAATCTATTAAAACATTTCAGTGGGCAATAAATTCTAATTCACATAAAAATGATGTCGAAAATTGATCGAATGTAACCAATATAGACGAATAGAACATTTTACTCGAAGAAGAGACTGCCGCCTTTTAAAACGTACATTCTGAAGTGATTGTTTTAACAGAAGACTAGTAAATACGTGGGAGTAGCATTCAGTAGCCGGCCGCGGTGGCCGAGGGGACTGAGGCGCTCCAGTCACGGTCTGCACGGCCACTACGGTCAGGGGTTCGAATCCCCCCTCGGGCATGGATATTTATGCCGTCCTAGTTCGTAAGTAGTTCATAAGTAATATGTAAGTTTAGGGACTGATGACCCCGTAGTTAAGTCCCATAAGCTATACAAACATTTGAACACTTGAGCATTCAGTAGGAAAGCGCGTTACTATTAACCTTCCTATTGTGAATGGGTCTAACTGACCCAGTTCGTTTACTAAAATTAACGTAAATCCATAAATGTTATTTATTTTGCAACATGGCATTATGTATTCCTCAAATACGTCATTATATATGTTATCCTCAATTTTCGATTCAAAAACTAAAATATTTTCGGAGATATGTCGCTTTGACACACTTATTGTGAATGGGTCTTTTAGACCCAGGCGGAAATTTTTATTTAGTTTCTACGAATAAATTGTTAGAAATATTTGTGATTGGTCTAAAATGTCTCAGAGACATTTCTCATTGTTGTGAAACTCCGTATAACAACTGCATATAGGCATACAGTCTGATTTTGTTTGTCGGTTTCTAAGTGATGAACAGTTAGAAAGACTTGTAAATGAGTCATAAGATGAAACAGAAGATTATACTGTCAGTGATCAAGATTCTGTTGACAGTTAAAGTGATGTTGCTAATGTATCGATTAGAAGTGAGGAGAGTGATGTGATCGAAGGAGGCCCAACGATTTTTTTATTATTTTTATTTATTTATTTTTTTTTCCGTCTAAAGAAACCAGCTTAACTGGAAATGTATATACATCGCGCAATGGTACATAGTGGTCTACAAATCCACCAGCTGTGTCAAAACCAAGGTGAGCATAATAAATTTCTATTTCAAATCTGGAAAAGAAGGCTTATTTTCGACTTCTTATATTAGCTGGTGTTTAGATATCTGCTGGAGAATCTCTTCAATAGCTATGGGACAACATGAATGGTCGGCCAGTATATCGCGTAACCGTGTCACTTCAGCGTTTCTATACAATCTGAATTCTCAGATTTGACAACAAAGAAGATCGACCAGCTAGGCGACGTCTTGATGAACTGGCTGTCTTTGACATGTTTGTGGAACAGCTTCCTAAAATGTTCAGTCTTTATGAAAATGTCACAGTGGACGAGTTACAGGTTCCAATCAGAGGAAGGTGTCCCTTCTGTCATTACATGATTTCAAAACCAAGAGGAAAATATTGCATAAAATTATGGTTGTTATCTGATGTGAAAACAGCATATGTTTGTGCAGCAGAAGTCTATACAGGAAAACCGGAAAATGGACCACGAGAAGTAAATAAAGGTAGAAATGTTGTATTGAGGCTTGTAGAAGGAATTGAGAAAACTGGGCGAAAAAGTACCACTGATAATTTCTTTACGGACCACACTCTGGCCAAACAACTTCTGCAGAAAATTCTAACTTTAGTTGAATCGTCAGAAAGAAGCTGAGATTTCGAAAGAAATGCTGACAATCAACAGTAGACAAGTGTTTCAACCATCTTTGGATTTCAGAAATATGTACCACTGGATTCGTACGTGCCAAAGAAGAATAAAGCTGTCGTATTACTCTCTAACATGCACCGTGACTCTACCTTGTCTGCAAAAGAGCATAAGAAGCCGGAAGTAACACTTCATTACAACAAAACGAAAGGAGGATTTGATATGACAGATGCACTCGCCAGTACGTATTCCTGTAAAAGGTATACTAAGCGATGGCCTGTTTATTTTATAACATGCTAGACATTGCTGCAATAAATGCTTATGTGTTGCATGTACACACTAACCCACGCTACTATTAAAAGAAATTGTACAAAAGACGCCTTTTTCTAAGAGAGCTAACAAGAACAATGCAAGAAAACAGAATGTCCAAAAATATTCCTAAAAAGATAAAAGTAAATTTGGAAAATATTGCAGAAACAAGTTCTGGAGCAAAGGAACAGAAAAGAAGCCAGTACAAAGCGTGTGGACCGAAGAAGGATCGAAAGACTAATAAGGAATGTAACATTTTGTGAATCATTCCTATGCCAAGATCATGCAAATATTTACTGTAATAATTGTGTAAGCTACTACAACACGCATATATTGAAGCTAAATATTGTTCTTCAGAATTAATTATCATATTTCATTGTAATTTTAGGTTAATTAGTGTTTGCAATAAGTGACAAAATTTAAGCTTTAGCTTGCACTTTTATACAACAATTCAATTATAAAAACTTGTATGAACATTGTTTCACAATCTAAAATGTAATAATTTTTTACACTAATTACGTTCAATAAATGCTGGGAAGCTTCAATATCTGTTTTTCCACATGAAGAAACTGTATATAACATTTATTTTGAACTAACATCGAAGAATATATATTTTTTTAAATTGCGGGTCTAACTGACCCATTCACAATATGTGTGTCTCTGTTTCGAACACAATAAGAAGGTTAAGGAAGGAAGGAAGCTTGGAGTTTACATGTTCACATGTTTGTAAAGCTTATGGGACTTAACTACGGGGTCATCAGTCCCTAAACTTACAAACTACTTACGAACTAGGACGGCACAAATATATATGACCGAGGGGGGATTCGAACCCCCGACCGTAGTGGCCGTGCAGACCGTGACTGAAGCGCCTCAGTCCCCTCGGCCACCGCGGCCGGCGCTTGGAGTTTAACGTCCCGTCGACAGCGCGGTCATTTGAGACGGCATTACTGTTGGGCGCCTTGCACGGTGCAACCTCTGTGCGTCGCGCTCCAGCCAGACAGCAGTACAGTAGCGCCTCGGTGAAGGCTCGTAATTCGGTCGCGACGGATTAAGATCTGTTTCATTAGCGCACGGCTTCGCGGCGTTAATCAAAGGCTTGTGACACGCCCCACGTGATACGGCTCCATTAACAGGCGGCCGTAAAACAGGCATTCCTAAAGCTGCCCAGTGTCTCGCCGAATTCCAGCTCCACTGGCTCGTTACTCGAGCTGCCTTCAAACTCAATTTACGGCGTCCCTGCTTCAATATCAAAAGATCTACTACAAGAACATCGTTACGGCGGCATTGCGTTTTTTGCACGTACTGTATATCCGTTTGACGAGCCACGTTATTAGACTTTTCTGGCGTAGGTGTCACTTCCTTTTTGCCTCTTCAGAGTGGTTATTACACGGGCGTTAACTTGTTATTAGACAGACACCTGAGGCGTGATTGGATTGCCAACTTTAAAGATGGGAAAAAACCTTAAATAAAAATTTTACACAGTTTAAAACATATTTCACTATGGCTAATGAGATGTCTCTTTTATGATAGTTAAGACGCTGATCTTACAACATAAATGAGCAAGCACTAGCTGCCTGAGTAGAATTTTCCATCTTGCTTTTTCACAGACAAAAGGCATCCGCTTCAGTTGTAAATAACTTTATTCATTCAAAACACGAACGGGTAAGGGCTATATACCTATCTTCCGGTGTACAACACTTTAAAAACCAAGAATATGCCCGGTAGAGAAACGTATGTGTTTACAATATTTTTTATGTAACAAAGAAGTAGGCACACAACGACAATATAAGTACGAGGGGAGGTTGGAAAATAAGTTTCCCTTGTCGACTGTGGGCAGAGTTATGTATGAATGGGAAAATAATAATAATAGAATGAGACATTAAAGGTAAGACGTATCTTTATTTTTCTACATAATTTTCAAGTATACAGAGACATTTGTCAAACCACTTTATAAGCTTCAAAAAGTCGCCCAAGAAAAAAATCTGGGGTTGCATATGGAAGAAACGTTGAAAAAAAAAGTTCAAATTTTTGTAGAACTTATGGGACGTAACTACGGGATCATTAGTCCCTAAGCTTACAAACTACTTATGAACTAGCTAAGATTAAGGACGGCACAAATATTCATGCCCGAGGGGGGGGATTCAAACCCCCGACCGCAGTGGCCGAGCAGACCGTGAATGGAGCGCCTCAGTCCCCTCTGCCACCGCGGCCGGCAAGAAGCGTTGAACGTCTATGGAGTGGAAACATCAGTCATCACCTCACCGAAGGAAGTCTTATTGAATCCGTCATTGGTGGTAGACCAAATGTTCAAATGTTTGTGAAGCTTATGGGACTTAACTACGGGGTCATCTGTCCCTAAACTTACAAACTACTTATGAACTACTTACGAACTAGGACGGCACAAATATCCATGCCCGAGGGGGGATTCGAACCCCCGACCGTAGTGGCCGTGCTGACCGTGACTGGAGCGCCTCAGTCACCTCGGCCACCGCGGCCGGCGGTGGTAGACCGGGACAGCAGCTGGTCAAGAGTCTGAAGGAACTGAGATACCAACAGCCGTATGTGTAATAAAATATTTATTGTATCACAGTTGTTGTTATTGTTTCACACCAAGAGAAGTCCACGAATCCAGTTTTAGTATCCCAACTTTTGGATATTATGCACCGATGTAGGGACCTGAAGATGGCATAATGGAATGCCGAAACTGGTTGTGATACAATAAATATTTTATTATACATACGGCTGTTGGTATCTCAGTTCCTTCAGACTGACCGAAAGAAGTTCAAAAGTACTCCATCTGCAGGTAACTTGCCACTCACGGTTTTCTGGGACGCCCAAGGAGTTTTGTTGCTGTGCCACTGTCGAAATTGGAGGAGGTGATTCGGGAAAAGCGGCCTGGCCTTCTCAGATCTGGCGCTATGCTGCGACGGCAACGCAAAACCATATTGTAACTGTTGGTTGGGAGCGCCTACACCATCCGCCATTTTGAAGCTTATAAAGAGGTATGACAAATGACCCAATGAACTTATTATATAGAATTATATAGAAAAATATAGAAATATATAGAAAAATATATGACTTATCTTTCATGTCTCATTCTATTTTTCCCCCTTTATACGCAACTCTGGTCCAGAGTCGACAGGGGAAACATTTTCCAACTCCCCCTCGTAAAAACAATGCACAGTCACGTTAGTTGGAAATACATATTAAAAACGGAAACAAACGGAAGGCTGGCGAAGGAGAGAAGCCAACAAGATGTGAACAAACTAGAAAATAGAGGGGGAAAATACTGAAAACAGCAGCAACCGACACAGGTACTTTGAGAGCCGCGAAGTTGCGCACTCTGCCAACAAGCACGAGGCAGTTATTTACGTTTCTCTACCGTGTTGATCTTACAGTCTTACAAAAGCGATGATGGACTTATAAATCGCCAGAAACGGATCGTGTTTCGAATGAATAAAATTATTTACAACTTAAGCGAATACCTTACGTCAATACCACGAAATGCGGGTTCCAGACGACATTTTTATCAAATTCTATGCCTTTTACACTTTAAAAAATATTTGCTACGCTTAATATTGTTTTCATGCTTGACCATATATATAAATAGAAATCATTTACCGCATCTATGTCTCAGATCACTTCAGAGCGGCTCTGACGGTTTGGCTGGCAGTTTTTCTTATGTTCGTAATTATCAGAACATGGTTTGTATGAATGTTTGGTAAATGCACAGACAAATTGCAAAATTAATAAAAATGTTTTTCAATGTGTTTTTGATTGAACTGAACACTATGACTCACAATTCGAACGATGAAGAGGGCTAATTTTCTTGTTTTGTTCCTTCTTGTGCTGTAAAAGCTTACAGGAAAAAATATTTCGGGACAAAGTGAAGTCTAAAAAAGTGCTGAAATCATAGTTTTTGTACGCATTATTTATCATAGTTGATGATATCACCATCAAATGTGGCACATTTCAGCTTTTTTTTCGCCGAGGACGTTTTTATGCTGCACAATTGCATGGCAGAGGGACGCGATTTGACAAGTCAGTGGATTCCGTCAGCGCTTTACCGATCACCGTGAAACATGGCACATGTATGCATGTTTTCATGGAGAAGTTTTTTGCCCTCAACAAGTCGCAGTATGGTGCGAGGCGGAGTATAATTAGCAATAGTGTTGGACAGGCTTATAGTCACTCACCATGAAAGTTGGCAGGTATATGGAATTTTTCATAGATAGCGGGAAGGAGGAGAGGGGGAGGAGATGTACAGAGAGAGGGGCTGGAGGAGAAGGGGGGGGGGACATGGAGAGAGGGGAATGGAGGATATGGACTAAAGGAACTTGCAATAAATACACACTATAGAAAATCATAGTGCGAATCACACATACCATTTATATCAGAAGGACAGGAGAAGTATAGAAACAAGGGGGATGGATGGATGGCAGAAGGAGATTATGGTGTGTAAACAATACCCATTGATTTGATTTGATTTTCTCAGGGAAACCAAAACAGTCTTGGTCCAACCCGCCACTGCTCGCACCGAAATTAAGTTTATTATGCGGTATCGCTCCCTGCATATCTAGTAAAGCCAAACAATGCCCTTGAACAGTGCAAGGAGTCCCTTTACCAGTTCATTATTAGACACAATTTCTTCGGTTCTGGTTGTCCCAAATGTTCTATGCCTTTTACTCTCCAATGCAATGCATTCGAAGATCAGATGTGATGCAGTTTCATCACCGTCATCACAGATCCTACATTTAGGGTCATCTTCTGTTATTCCCATTGTATGTAGGTGTTTTTTGAAATTCCCATGGCCTGTCAGCAATCCAACCATGAGTCTAATCTGAGTCTGAGGATTGCAGAGCTTCTTTTAAAACATGTCTTTGGCATCATTACCTTGCCATGTTTTTATTGATAGACTTTGGTCCAATATTCTACGTGCTGTCTTCTGAGCCAATTACGTAGCTCCAATTTGATTATTGCCTTGGTGATTGTCAGGACAGGTTCCGGTCCAATAAATGGAGTCTCTGCCCCCATCCTGGCTAATCTGTCGGCATGTTCGTTGCCACTGATCCCCGAGTGGCCAGGGACCCACAATAGGTTTACTCTATTGCTTTCCCCTAGCTCCACCAGAACCCTGTGACATTCTGCAACAATTTTATACCTTGTTGCAGGAGCTGCCAGTGATCTCAGGGCTGCCTGGCTGTCTGAATATATATAGATGCTACGGTCTTTGTAGCACCTACGCAAATTCTCCTCCACACACGCTCTGATGGCAGTGATTTCGGCCTAGAATACTGAGGCCAGTTTCCCTAGATAGATGACGCCCTCCAGTCTTGGATGCACCCCGTATATCCCGGCCCCAACGCCTTGTTCTGATTTTGACCCGTCAGTGAACCAGACAATATCCCCAGTACGGTGTCGAACTATTTTTTCCCACTGCTCCTTACTTCCAATTGTTATATTGAAAGGCTTGTTGAAACATTATGTGGTTATAATATAGTCAGCTGGCATTTTCCCAATCTTTCCTATATTTACCTCACTCACTATTTTAGTGTGTGATTCTGGATATCCCAAAGAGTTGCAGTTTTTGCCAGTTTTGAGTCAATCAATATCCATACATACACTGTGTGATTGCCACCTTCCGCTAGGTACTCCATATCTGCCACCTCAGTAGTCATTAGACATCGTGAGAGAGCAGAATGAGGCACTCCGTGAAACTCACGGACTTCGAATGTGGTCAGGTGATTTGGTGTCACTTGTGTCAGAAGTCTGTACGTAAGATTTCCACACTCCTATACATCCTTAGGTCCTCTGTTTCTGATGCGATAGTGAAGTGGAAACGTGGAGGGACACGTACAGCACGAAAGCGTACAGGCCGACCTCGTCTGTTGAATGACAGAGACCGCCGGCAGTTGAAGACGCTCGTACAGTGTAATAGACCGGCATCTATTCAGACCATCACATAGGAATTCCAAACTGCATAGGAATCCACTCCAAGTACTCTGACAGCACGGCGGGAGGTGAGAAAACTTTGACTCCATGGTCGAGCGGCTGCCCATAAATCACACATCACGCAGGTTAATGCCAAACGACGCCTCGCTTGGATTAAACAGTGGAAAAATGTTGGTGGAGTGACGAATCACGGTACATAATGTGGCGATGCAATGCCAGGGTGTGGGTATGGCTAATGCCCGGTGAACGTCATCTGATAGCGTGTCTAGTGCCAACAGTAAAATTCGGAGGCGGTGGTGTTATGGTGTTTCTGGTACTTTTTTTTTTCATCTACATCTACAACCATACTCCGCAAGCCACCCGACGGTGTGTGGCGGATGGTACCTTGAGTATCACTATCGATTTTCCCTATTCCAGTCACGTATTGTTCGCGGAAAGAAGGATTATCGGTATGCCTCTGTGTGGGCTGTAACTTTGTTTTCGGACTGCATTTCCTTAGAATTCTCCCAATGAATCTAAGTCTGGCATCTGCTTTACCGACGATTGATTTTATATGGTCGTTCCATTTTAAATCCCTCCTAATGACTACTCCCAGATAATTTATGGAATTAACTGCTTCTAGTTGCTGACCTGCTATATTGTAGCTAAATGAGAAAGGATCTTTCTTTCTGTGTATTCGCAGCACATTACACTTGTCTACATTGAGCTTTAATTGCCATTCCCTGCACCATGCGTCTATACGATGCAGATCCTCCTGCATCTCAATACAATTTTCCATTGTTACAACCTCTCTATATACTACAGCATCATCCGCAAAAAGCCTCAGTGAACTTCCGATGTTATCCGCAAGGTCATTTATATATATCGTGAACAGCAACGGACCCACTTCGGAAGACTTCTCTCAATTGAGAATGACCCTGCTGCTTTCTGTTATCTAGGAATTCCTCAATCCAATCACACAATTGGTCTGATAGACCATACGCTCTTACTTTGTTCATTAAACGTTTGTGGGAAACTGCATCAAACGCCTTGCGGAAGTCGAGAAACACAGCATCTACCTGAGAACCCGTGGCTGGGGCTTGCACCACTTTTTCTTTTGCGTGGCATTATCACAGCACAGGCCTACATTGAGAGGACTTCGAGGATGGAGATTGCATCTTTCAACAAATTCGAGCACCTGATAATAATGCACCGCGTGGTTACACGAGAACAACATACCTGTAATGAACTGGCCTTCACAGTGTCCTAACTTGAATGTTGTGGAACATCTGTAGGATGTTTTGGGATGCTGACTTCGTGCCAGGTCTCACCGATCTACATCTATAGTTGTCCTCAGTGCAGCACTCCTTGAGGAATGGGCTACAATGCCCCAAGAAACCTTCCAGCACCTTACTGAACGTACGCCTACGACAGTGGACGCTGTCGTAAACGCTGAGGGTGGGCCAACACCATATTGAACTCGAGCATTACCGATGGAGGGCGCCACGAACCTGTAAGTCGTTTTCAGCCAGCCAGGTTCACACAGCATATTAGCAAATGCGGGGTTTGCTAGTGCAGCTTGTTCGGTAGCAAATATCCTGTGTTATTTCAAATTCTTACTAACAAATAAATACGATTGGATAACTGACACCACTCCTTTACTATGAAACTGAAATTAAAAAATAAAATCTCAAAACAAACACGTCTCTCCAATTCTTTCTCTCCAATGTTAAGAGATCTTATTTGTATGTTTTAATCAACAAATTCCGAAGACAACGGTGATTTTTTTGCTTACGCACATTCGGTCATCCATAAGGATTTTTTAAAATATGTATTCATCACAAAATCCAAATCACGTTTCTGTTATCGAGGCGTGTCCGAAGCAAACAACGAACACTGCAGTCGGTCCCTTGTGGAGCACTGACGAAAACTCCTAATGATAAATCACTTTTCTTTTACTCCTTCATAACGAGACATTACCACGCAATGCTATTGTTTCCATTGTAATACAGAGAAGTGAATCCGAGGGACATTCGTCTTTGTCATGGAAAAAAAAAAAAAAATGGTCAAAGCGGAGAACGGTAATGCGGGGGAGTGGAATTCATTATGCAACAGATTGTGTTTTCTCGTTCGGAGATTCGAAGGTTTCGTTAATATGAGTCTTGGCGCTATTCTTCCAATAATGTCCCCAATGACTATAAGAATAGAGGTTATTTTCCTTCTTTCACTGTCTATATTTCTTCCAATGCCTCTCTAAACCATCTGACACACACACACACACACAGCAGAGAGAAAGAGAGGGGGGAGGGGAGGCTCACGATTCTGTGTCTGCCACCCTTGTTCTTTTGTCATCTCCGCCTCCTCACCCATTCAATCCATCGTTGCCGTCACTCCTTACCTGTTTTCATTCAAGTTCCAGGCTCCGCTTGCCTCCCCCAACTCTTGTGTGTGTGTGTGTGTGTGTGTGTGTGTGTGTGTGTGTGTGTGTGGCGAGGGGGGGGGGGAGGAGACGTTTGTAGAGTACATATTACTCGCTGAATAGTGTTACACAAATTTAAACAATGTAACGCCAGTGGCAACACGTTTTGTTCTCGTAATGTCTTTACACACGACCGACGGATCGCAGCGCATGACTGAGCGATTGCTTCGTAGATCGCACGTGTGCGGGCAAATCACAGAGATCGGTCATCGATCACTGATCTCATGGAAATCCCCAGCACTTCTGGTGCGATTCGTGAACGCAATATGACTGCCCGACTGCCAATATGCCTGTGACTCATTTCTCTATTTATTAACTGTGCTTGTGCAGTTTTGTTTTGTTTAGCTTTTCCCACGATCAATAACAGCTTCACGTTAGAATGAATAGTTATTCAGGAAACAAGAACTACTCTGTAAAGTATTTATATTAAAATGTAACACATCAGCCTCCCCCTATTTCTGCCATTATCATCGTGCTGAAGTTGGGGCTCATAGGACTAAAAGTTGAAGTTCATAGTAATAGTCACGATAACTGGGCATCATATTTAGGAACGAATTGCAAGTTTTAATAAAACTTTGAACTTCTCAACAGGAAGACCTACAGTTGCCGTAATATTAATTCGACCTTTATAATGTTTCAGGACAAATCAACAAAGATGTAGCAAGGTCCATTGTAGTTTCATACAATCAAACTCCCCTTTCCACAGTTTGTGACAGAGTTATGGTAATCAGCTGTGCTATTATTTACACTATTTCGTGACAGACAAACGAATTGTATACCGAAGTATGTGAAGTTAAACTGTAGGACCGATCAATGAAAATTGTATTGCAACCTAGGTTCTCTCTCTTAAGGTGCATGAAATATTTTCCGTCACTTTTTATTTTGCTCAGCCCCTACAAAATGCATCGCGGTCTAACCTATACATTCCCATGTTCCTTTATGCCACATGAACTGCGTTTAACTTAGTGTTGTGTGGGTACGTTGGTGGTTTATCTATGAAGTTTGACATCCATATATTAAATTTTTTTTCTTCAACTGCCAGACGGCTTTAGGAAACGTACGTACAAATCATATATCCTAGTTAATGTACAAAAGTCCAGAATTTGATTGAAGCGTAGTTCTTCAATAGACGTGATCAGGAAAAAAAGCTATTGGTTGTAGTTATTCGTAGATTTCAATTAGTACGCACAACAGTCACTACTGCGCCTAATATAACAGTAAAATTAGTCTTACCTTACCAAACGTGAAAGGTGTTGTAATGAATGCACCAACTTACCTGAAAAGAAAAAAATAAGCAATTAGCTACGACATAACTTGTATATTGTAAAAGATACATGAACATGAACTTTAAAAAGAAAATTAGACCAGTGTAATTGATGAACTGTTTCACTAAAATCTATTTGCATTATGCGGTCCGAATTAGGTTCTAAAATTAACGCTTTTAAGCTGACTTACTTCCTGAACGGAAGCCGACTGCTTTCCCCTAACGAAGAGTGATGTGTCGCAGCTATGCAAGTGCAAGGTGACAATTACTGAACTATATTAAACAAAACGGATTTAGTTACACATTATTCAACTTGTAAGCCTCACTACAGATATTGGGATTTAGATTATGACACGTTCGATACGCCTACCATCCGTGGCGATGATTTGACGCGGACGGAAAGCGAAATTCTGCATGACCCTGTGAAGTGTTTAGATTAGATTAATACTTGTTCCATAGATCACATATTCGACATTTCGTAATGACGTGGAACGTGTCAGTTTAGTAAATGGTGTCTATACATGGCAATATTTTAAGGATTTTTTTAATTTCCATTTTTTCCATTTATTTATTTTTTAATTTTTTAAAGTTTTATCTAAAACTTCATCCAAAGTATAGAAGGAGTCGCCATTCAGAAATTCCTTTAATTTCTTTTTAAATACTAATTGGCTGTCAGATTTTTGATGCTACCTGGTAAGTGACCGAAGACTTTCGTGGCAGCATATTAACCCCTTTCTGTGGCAAGTTAGATTTAACCTTGAATAAAGAAAATAATCCTTTATTGTAGCTATGCACACTGCTATTACTTTTGAATTGGTTCGATTTGTTAGTAACACATTTCATGAGTGACAAGAATAAATATATTGTGAAGCTACAGTAAAGATCCCTCGATCCTTAAATAAATGTCCGCAGGATGATCTTGGGTGGGCTCCAGCAATTATTCTGTTCACACACTTTTGTGCAATGAATACTTTTTTACTAAATGTTGAATTGCCACAAAATGTGATCACATACGAAATAAGTGAATGAAAATAGGCATAGTAAGATACTTTATTGAGATGAAATGACGCTGATAGCATAAGCAGCTCAACTAACGTTTCAGCAGATCTTCAGTGTGTGTCTTCCAATTCAATCCCTCGTCAATGCAAACACCTAATAATTTTGAATATTCTACCTTAGCTATAGATTTCGGTTCAAAGTCTAAATTTATTAATGGTGTTATGCCATTTACAGTATGAAACTGTATAAACTGGGTTTTATCTAAGTTCAGTGAGAGTCCATTTGTAGAGAACCACTTAATAATTTTCTGAGAGACATGATTTACAATTTCATCAGTTAATTCCTGTTTGTCAGGCGTGATAGCTATTCTTGTATCGTTATAAAAAAGAACTAGCTTAGCATCTTCGTAAATTAAGAACAGCAAAGGACACCATTTTTGATAACTCCAAGTTAGAGGAATTAAATGTTTCTTCTGTATCATGCGATCTGCTTATTTAAACTTTCTACACTCTTCCAGTTAAGAATGATTTAACATCGATGCTGTCGATGACCACCTTCACGTACCGTTCGATAGTTTCACAAGGAGACGACATGGGTATCGGCTTTTAGAATTCTTTATTTATGGTACGTGAAGTTCAGAACCGAAATAACAATCAGCCAAAGCCATTCGACGCAACTCTCCAAAATTATCGAGAAAACGATTTTTAAGTTTTGCAAGTGCATGTAAGTACCAATAATTACAAAGCATCTGTCGGTTCAGCTCAGGTGGTAGCGTTCTAGCCACATAACCATAGAGTCTGTGGTTTGAATACCGGTATGATAGGATTTTTGTTTTATTTTAGCGTACTTAACCCATACTTAATCGTAATTTTTATGAACAATGCACGTATTTTGTTTATTCGTAATTTTATACATTTTATTAATGGTAGTTAATAATGATGGTTTCAATAAAAAAAGTAACAAGTAACATTTTTACAGTATTGGCTTCATTTTCTCGTAATATACAAGAACATCTCTCGTGCGAAGGCCTACTCTTGAAATTCCCCTGCGAGAGGGGCCTTTAACACCATCCAATGCCGCGAAGAACGAGGCAAATTGCCATCATCCACGTCCAACATCACACACTTTTTCTTGTGTCAGAAGGGGATCTAGCACACACCACGTTAAACCACAATCTGCTTCGACAACGTTCCGTAGAGCGCGCACAGCTAGGTCCATTATTTACTTATTTCCGGTCGTTATTACTCGAACGGGACCGAAGACCGTAGTAGTTTGGTCTCCTTGAAACATGTAACCAACCAACAAATCGAAATCGTGTGCGAGTGACTTCATGGACGATGTACACAAATTTCCAGTATTTCAAATTCAGTTACATCCACGCGTTGTAACACTTTATGTCTATGTAGAAGCGCTGAACAGCTTGTCGTCAGTTGAAACGCTGGTTGAGTAGGTTAGCTGCTCTTAAAGCCATTAGTAGCTATGGAAATGACTTTCCAAAAACAGCGTCGTAGCTCTTCACAAACTGAACAGAGACAACCGTCGTCAACTAATGGTTAAAGCCAACACCGTAAAAAAATGTAACTTATGTTTTCTTTTTATTGAAACCATCAGTATTAACAACCTTTTACAAAATATAGAAAATTAGTAATAAAAATACGTGCACTGTTCATAAATATTACTATTAAGTATTAAATGTAGTGTAAGTATTCGAAAACGAAAAACAAACAACTGTCACTTCGGGATTTGAACTACCGACTCTACAGATGTGAGACCAGAACACTACTATTTGAGCTATACCGACAGATGTTGCGTGTTAATTATCGGTACTTACATATACTTGCTAAACTTCAAAGTAGAATCTTTGAGAATTGCATCGAATTGCTTTGGCTGATAGTTATATAAATTCAGAATTTCATGTACCGCACATATCAAAAAATTCTAAAATTCGATACTCGTGTGCTGTTCTTGTCAGTGACTGTACATTGGATTTTTTTTTTTTTTTTTTTTTTTTTTGTGGCTTTAGGGCGCACAACTGCTGTGGTCATTAGCGCCCAACACTGCCCATAGTAAAAGAGAACCGGGGTTAGAAATTAAATGGCTTTCGCCATATATGCACGATGTATAAAAAGTAAAACTCTGTTAACCGATTGCGGGTCATCAGCTAAAATGTCAGACATTTCAAATGGGAAACACAGATCATGACGGAGACGGTTAAAAAATGGACATTGCACTAAAAGATGGTTCATATTAAAAGGTGCATCACAGTGCTCACATAAGGGAGCAGGACTACCACGTAATAAATGCTGGTGGCTAAAACGGCAGTGGCCAATACGAAGCCGGGCCAGAACAATCTCCTCTCGGCGGGAGGGTCGAGATGACGTTGACCAGAGATCAGGCACAGGTTTAATGGCTCGCAATTTGTTCCCTGACAGGGATGACCAATGTAGATACCAACGGGAGATAATACTCTGGGAGATACCAGCGCGAAGGTCATCAGAACTGGTGGAAAAGGTAGATAGCCGAGGAAGGAGAACTGCTTCCTTGGCAGCCGTATCCGCAGCCTCATTCCCCAACACTCCCACATGGCCAGGGACCCACAGAAACGTCACCGTAGTTCCGCTCGTTGAAAGAGAAGTAAGGCAATTGCGGATGCTTTGTACCAGGGGATGGGCCGGATATAGGATGCGAAGGCTCAACAAAGCACTCATTGAGTCCGAGCAAATGACAGTCTTACTGAGCGAGTGGCGCCGGACGTATTGTGTGGCTTGGTATAATGCATACAGCTCAGCTGTAAAAATGGAACTCCACTCAGGAAGACGATATTTAAAAGAGACGTTGCCAAGTACAAAAGCACACCCAACACCCTGGTCTGTCTTTGAGCCATCAGTGTAAATGAACAAATTGTCATCAAATTTAAACCGGAGTGCGTGAAATTCTCTCTGGTAGACGAAACGAGGTGTGGAGTCCTTTGGAAGAGAATGAAGATCAAAGTTAACACGGACTTCGGGGCTTCGCCACGGTGGAGAGATGCTCTCTCCAGTCGAGAAGATAGCAGGCATTGTAACGCCAAGCTGGCCGAGTAGCGAACGCAAGCGTACTCCCGGTGGTAGCAGAGCAGACGGGCGCAGAGCGAAGAGACTGTCAAGTGAGTCGTTAAAAAAAACTGCGTACGTCGGGTGTCCTCGCATGGACGACAAACGACTAGCGTAACGGCTAAGCAGGAGTTCCCGACGGTAAGAAAGGGGTAGTTCGGCGGCCTCGGCATAGAGGCTCTCAACGGGGCTAGTATAAAACGCTCCTGTCGCCAGACGGAGACCTTGGTGGTGGATTGTATTAAGGCGGCGCAGTATGGACGGTCGAGCCGAAGAATAAACGATGCTACCATAGTCCAGTTTGGACCGAACTATGGTGCGATACAGATGGAGGAGAGTAGACCTGTCAGCTCCCCACGAGGTGCCACTTAACACCCGCAGCACATTGAGAGAGCGGGTACAGCGAGCTGCCAAACGGGATATGTGGGGAGACCAACTTAACTTCCTGTCGAGAACAAGTCCCAAAAACGTCGTGGTATCCACAAATGGGGCCCAGACGAAGGGACGGGGGAAGGAACTCCTTCCGCCGCCAGAAGTTCATGCAGACTGTCTTGTCAGCTGAGAATCGAAAGCCAGTGTCCATACTCCACGCGTGGAGATTGTCTAGGCACCGCTGGAGGCGCCGCTCCAGGAGACCCGTTTGCTCAGTGCTGCTGTAGATCGCGAAGTCGTCAACAAATAGGGACGCCGACACTCCCAGTGGAAGGTGATCGGCTATAGAATTGATTGCCACTGCAAATAAAACAACGCTCAGGACCGAGCCCTGGGGGACTCCGTTCTCCTGATTAAAAGTGCTCGATAAAACCGAACCAACACGCACTTTAAATACACGGTCTGTTAAAAATTCGCGGATAAAAATTGGCAGGCGACCCCGAAAACCCCATGTATGCAGAGTGCGGAGGATGCCCATCCTCCAGCAGGTGTCGTATGCCTTTTCCAGATCAAAGAACACCGCTACTGTCTGGCGCTTCCGTAAAAAGTTATTCATTACTGAGGTAGATAGGGCAACAAGATGATCCACCGCAGAACGGTGTTTGCGAAACCCACATTGGACATTAGACAGGAGATGTCGCGTTTCAAGCCACCATACCAGGCGCCCGTGAATCATGCGTTCCATCACCTTGCATACGCTACTGGTGAGGGAAATGGGGCGGTAGCTGGAAGGGAGACATTTGTCCTTCCCAGGCTTTGGTATGGGAATGACTATGGCTTCACGCCAGCGTCGCGGAAAAGTGCCTTCTATCCATATGCGGTTGTAGGTGGCCAGTAGGAAGTGCAAGCTCGTTGGTGAAAGGTGTTGCAGCATCGCCACGTGAATGCCATCTGGTCCTGGAGCGGAGGACCGCGAAGACGAGAGTGCGTGGTGGAGCTCTCGTACAGTAAACTCGGTATTGTAGCATTCACGGTTCTGAGAGGTAAAGGGCAATGGAGTCGCCTCCACCGTCCGTTTCCTAGCTAGGAAAGCGTCAGTGTAATGTGAAGAGCTAGAGACCTCTGCAAAATGTCGACCCAGTGCGTTGGCTATTTGTGGAGGATCGACGACGGTGTCAGTTGCGACACACAGACCGGGAATTGGGGAATGAGCCATAGTGCCCGAAATTTTTCGAAGGTTACCCCAAATGATGGAGGAAGGGGTAGACCTATTAAAAGAGCTCGTGAATGAGCGCCAACTGGCGCGTTTACAGTCGCGAAAGAGGCGACGACAATAGGCCCGCAGCCGTTTGTATCGGATGCAGTTGTCGAGCGTGGGCCGTTGTTTGAAGATTCTAAGGGCACGTCGCCGTGCTCGCAGAGCGTCACGGCATTCCGCGGTCCACCATGGGACAAGGGGACGACGTGCGTGGGAAGTCTTGCAGGGGATGGAACATTCCGCGGCTGTCAGAATAACTGTGGTAATGTGTTCCACTTGGTCGTCTATACTAGGATAATGGTAAGTACCAAAATCCGCCAGTGACGTGTAGAGCTCCCAGTCCGCTTTCTTTAACTGCCAGCGGTGTGGATGCTCAAGGGTGTCAGGCATCATTAGGTGAATTACACACGGAAAATGATCGCTCGAATGTGTGTCTGAGAGAGCAGACCATTCAAGACGCCGTGCCAGCTGAGCAGTGCAGATAGCTAGATCTATATGGCTGAAAGTATTTGTGGTGTCTGAAAGATAAGTTGGTTCACCAGTGTTAAGGCAGATGAGCTGAAGGTGGTTCAGTATATCTGCCAGGAGGGAGCCCCGTGGACATGGCCGTGGGGAGCCCCAAAGGGGGTGGTGGGCATTGAAATCTCCCACCAACAAAAACGGACGCGGAAGCTGGTCAATAAGATCTAGGAGATCTGATCTAGTGACGGGAAAAGAGGAAGGAGCGTAAATATTGCACAGTGTGAAGACAAATCCAGGAAGGTATATCCGGACAGCAACAGCTTGTATTGGAGTACACAAAGGGACCGATGTACTGTGTACGTCATCCCGAATAAGCAACATTACGCCCCCGTGGGCTGGAATTCCTGCCACTGGAGGAAGGTCAAAGCGAACGGTAGTGTAGCGTGGGAAAGTAATTCGAGTACCAGGGAGCAATTTTGTCTCCTGTAGAGAGAAGATGATTGGATGATATGTTCGCGTTAGAAGCTGCAGTTCTGTCCAATTCGACCGGATACCACGAATGTTCCATTGAAGAATATCCATAATGGGATAAAATGAGATGAAGGTGGACATCAGCCCGACGAAGGCGGCGGGCCAAAGTGCGAATGTTCGCAACTGGTGGTGTCTGAGACAGGAGGGTCTTGCTCCATATTCTCAGAGGTGACCACAGCAGCTGCGTGAGTGTGGTCGGCAGCCCCATCTTTGGCTGATGCACCTGGAGAGACTATAGGCTTCCAGGGGATGCCATTGTCACATTGTGAGGTAGGAGGGGGGAGAGTTTTCCCCCTATTTGATTTCTTGGAGCCCTGGTGAAGATCCTTGGTTGGCTCAGATGTTTTGGTAGGGGTGCGGAGGAAATCCTCGCGCGAATGCTCTTTCTTAGACTTTCGCGTCTCTATCTGTGGTTTCACAGCTGAAGATGAAGATGATGATTTGCAAGAGGTACTCACACTTTTCGTTGAACGTGACGCCGTTGTCGATGTAGACTGTTTGACAAAAATGTTCAAATGTTTGTTAAGCTTATGGGACTTAACTACGGGGTCATCAGTCCCTAAACTTACAAACTACTTATGAACTACTTACGAACTAGGACGGCACAAATATCCATGCCCGAGGGGGGATTCGAACCCCCGACCGTAGTGGCCGTGCTGACCGTGACTGGAGCGCCTCAGTCACCTCGGCCACCGCGGCCGGCGACTGTTTGACAACTACTGTCGTAAACTGTAGGTCACAAGTCTGTGTGGCCATATCCCGTGTTGGTGGAGGCGTTGCAACTACAGTACTATAGTTACCACGCGGCGGGGTCTTGGGCTTACGACTGGCGTACATCTTACGTGCAACTGGTATGGGAACCTTTTCCTTTACACGGATTTCCTGGATGGCTCGTTCATCGGCAAACACGGGACATTCCCGGGAGGAAGCAGCATGATTCCCGTTACAATTGATGCAATGAGGGGACGGTGGTGGACAAATCCCCTCATGGGCCTCTTTACCACAGGTGACACATATGACTGGGTTCTTGCAAGACTGGCTTGTGTGGTTAAATCGATGGCACTGATAACACCGAGTAGGGTTAGGGATATAAGGTCGTACTGTGATGACCTCATACCCTGCCTTGATCTTCGGCGGCAGAGCCACTCGGTCGAAGGTCAGAAACACTGTGCGAGTGGGCACTACAACATTGTTCTCTTTTTTTGTCACTCTGTGTACTGCGACGACGCCTTGAGCTGCCAGATATTCTTTCAGTTCATCCTCAGTCAGACCGTCCAAACTGGCCGAGAACACTACCCCTCGGGAATAATTGAGGGTTGGATGGAGCTCAACACGAACCGGGTAGCTGTGGAGCAGAGTAGCCTTAAGCAGCCGCTGTGCCTGGGAGCCACTTTCTGTTTCTAACAGTAGTGTTCCATTACGTAGACGGTTGCAGGTCTTAACTGGGCCGGCAATGGCATCAACCCCTTTTTGAATAATAAATGGGTTCACCGACGAAAAGGATTGTCCTTCCTCAGTACGGGTCACCACAAGGAACTTTGATGTCTGTAAATTTTTCTGTTCAGACACACTATTGTCTAGTACATCCATTTCTAAAGGCTCTTTCCATTTTCTTTTTTTTTTTTTAGAACCATCGCGGTTGTATCCCCCACGACTGCCAGTGTCTCCGATGGCACGCTCCTTCCTGCTGGGGGCCCCCAACGGAAGCACACCCGCCTTGGGTGATTGTTCACACCCCAGGTCACACCTCCCGATCGACAGACGGAGGGACCAATCGGCGAATCGGGAAGGTATCAGCGCAGGCAATCGCCCCTCCCCTGGCCTGGCCTTAACCAGGGGGTACGCACGCACCCTACATGCCAGCCCGGGGCTGGGACTTACGCATTACCCAGTCACCCATATGGGTGGCCTTCAAGTGCGTACAGGGAGGAGGAAGAGAGAAATAGTAGGAGGAGAAGCCTCAAACGCAGACGCGGAGGCAAAGAAAGAGGTGAAAGAAGACTGTAAAGCCAAAAGGGTCAGAACTTCGGTTCCCCGAAGAATGCACACACTCGGTCCCCAAGAGAGGGGAAAAGGACAGTAGAAGAAGAGTCATGTAGCACGGAAAGGAAGGAGTGCTACAAAGGCTGGGGCCCCGTGCTCGCCACGCACGTACTCACCACAGAGCGGTGAGCCCCCTGAGGGGGTACATTGGATTTGCACACCACACAGTGGGGGTAGAGAGACTTCCTATTCACGAAACGCGGATTCTGCGCCCCCCCCCCTTCCCGAAAGCGCTAATTTTGCTTACTGACGAACTCGCCCTACTGAAAGTAGACCACCAGTGCAGTTTCAAGGTCCTAACGCTAACCATTCCCAAGTTATAACGATTTTATTTCATATGGTCCAATAATTTTCACCCTGTCACTGGAAACAAGGAAGACGTAGCCTCAAGCGACAGTCTGTAATACACAGAAAATCTGAGGCAATCAAGACTGACCTTAAGCACCACACGTTTATTTTACTACACTCGACATAATCGATTTACGAAAGTCAGCAACTGCACTACTATATAAAACAATTTGTTATCGTATTGTCGGCCAATAGTTGCGAATGGTTGCTACTGCTGGCTGACAATAAGATAACTGTTTTGCATTTATTTTAAGCTGCTACTAATAACATGATTTATGCGAGGAACATCCCGAAAGCAAAAATCTCCGTATTTTCTTGTTTAAACAAAGACAACGCATTACATAAAAAACTGTTTTGGCAACAGGTATAGTAATTTTTCATCTCTCTCTCTCTCTCTCTCTCTCTCTCTTTAATTTACAGAATTGAGACATTTGTAATATCGTGGGATCAACTTTTGCATTCATGTGTCGTAGAAGTGTGCCGGCCGTGGTGGCCGAGGGGACTGCGGCACGGCCACTACGGTCGGGGGTTCGAATCCCCCCCCCCCTCGGTGCCGTCCTTAGTATTAGCTAGTTCATAAGTAGTTTGTAAGTTTAGGGACTGATGCCCCGTAGTTAAGTCCCATAAGCTCTACAAACATTTGAACCTTTGATTTCGTAGAAGTGTAACGCCTGTGAATTGAACCGGCGTGTCACAGTCGCCTTCAGCTTTTTGTTGTTGTCAAAACGCTGGCCGGCATTTCTTGAGGTGCAAGAAAAGACGGAAATATCTGGGAGAAAGATGATCAAACAGCTCCCAACGGAACGTCTGTGAAACAATTGCTGTGCGCCGGACCGCATGGAGTCCAACATAGACATGGGGTAGCCCAACACCTCCACTGAACTTTCCACACAACCGCACACACTCATATATCTCTTCGTCAGACTGAAATCGACCTCCACGCACGTCTTTCTTCAACTCGCCGAAGATGTGAAAGTCACGCGGTGAAACATCCTAGCTGTACTGAAGATGTCGCAGAATTTCCCAACCAAATAGCTGAAGCTTTAGTCTTCTTCAAATTGGCACTATGTGGGCGGAAGTCACAGAACAATGCTTCAGGCTTCAGGGGACGAAACGTGGAGCCAACATTCCAATAGTGGAACGTACCACATCTGCCCTTCCACACAAATCCCAAGTTGTTTCCACTGGTCCCGCTATTGGTCACCAAATACAACGCCTTATCGACTGTAACCTTTCTCGTTTAGAAAAAATGTTCAAATGTTTGTATAGCTTATGGGACTTAACTACGGGGTCATCAGGCCCTAAACTTACAAACTATTATGAACTAACAGACTAAGGACGGCACAAATATCCATGCCCGAGGGGGCATTCGAACCCCCGACCGTAGTGGCCGTGCAGACCGTGACTGGAGCGCCTCAGTCCCCTCGGCCACCGCGGCCGACTCTCGTTTAGAAAGGAATCAACTACAGCTTACTCTGGAAATCCCTGGTGGAGGATTCATACCGTTTATCTACCATTCCATTCTCGGCGGTAAGAACGAAAAACTATGTAGGTTGAAGTCAATAATATATTTCCGCATTCGGGTGGGAAACTTGGCCGTGACGGAGTGCCCAAGCGCATTGAGGCGCTATGTTCCGATGCGCGAGGCCATTCCCAGTCGGGGGTTCGAATCCCTCCCCCTCCTCGGGCATGGATGTTTGTACCGTCTTTAGTATAAGCTAGTTTATAAGTAGTTTGTATGTTTAGTCCCATAAGCTTAACTAATATTTGAACATTTTATTTGAAAAGTCGGCGGTACTAATTTCGTAACTACATCTCGCCGGAACGAAAAACGCCGCTGTTATATTGATTCCAGTTCCTGTATCATTTCTGTGACACTCTCTTCCCTTTATATATAGAATATGAGCTGCCATTCTTTGTTCTCCTTCGATGTCCTCCGTTCCCCCTTGATAAGGATCCGAAGCCATGCACAATACTCCAAAATGGTACGCACAAGTGTAGTGACGGCAATTTCTTTTGTAAAACTGTTGCATCTTCTCAGTGTTCTGCCAATAAAACGCAGTCTTTAGTTTGCCTTCCTCACAATATTTTTTCCGTTTCTTTCCAGATTAAGTCGCTTGTAGTCGTAACCGCCACGCGGGAATGGCCGTGCGGTCTACGGCACCTTGCTGCGGAGAGCGCGGCTACTACCTGTCGGAGGTTCGAGTTCTCCCTCAGACACGTGTGTGTGTGTGTGTGTGTGTGTGTGTGTGTGTGTGTGTGTGTGTGTGTGTGCGCGTGTGCGTGTTTTGTCCTTGGCATAAGTTAGTTGTATTTTTAAGTCTAGGGACAGATGATCACCGCTGTTTGGTCCCATAACTTTATATTTAATTACATATACGGCCTGCAGATTTGATTGATATATCTTATAATCGAAGTTTAGCGGATCCCTATAAGTACTCAAGTGGGGGGATTTCTCTTTTTCCATTAATTAGTAACAATTCCCAGTTTTTGCACTATAGAGGTATATAAGTCACTCTGCAAATGGTTTTGATCTTCTGCTGACTTCACTGGACAATAAATGACAGAATCATCAGCAAACAACCGAACAGGACTGATCAGATTATCTCCCAAATCTTGTTTAAAAATAAGGAACAGCTAGAAGGAATAACACTAAGGGAAAGCCGGATACGACATGTTTCAGCCGATGTGTTTCCATGAATTACTATGAACTGTGTCCTCTCTGACAGGAAATTCCTAATTCAATCAGAAACATGAAGCAATATTCCATAATGACGCAATTAGATTAAAAGCCGTTTGTGAGACGCCGTGTCAAAATCCTTCTGCAATTGTAGAAATATGGAATCGATCGTAGATGTCTTGTAGATAGCACTCATGACTTCGTTTGAGTAAAACGCTGCTAGCAGAATTTCCCAACCTTTACTCATTGCTCAAATGTTTGTAGAGCTTATGGGACTTGACTACGGGGTCATCAGTCCCTAAGCTTGCAAACTACTTATGAACTAGCAAATACTAAGGACGGCACAAATATCCATGCCCGAGGGGGGATTCAAACCCCCGAACGTAGTGACTCATTGCTCAGTAGTATGTTCCTCGCACATGAAGTAAGCGACGTCACACCCTACAAATGTTTCCACGAGGTACATCTCAATCTGCAATACGTACGCAAGGCCAGGCGTACGGTTCCATACGTCACTCGCTCGGTGGCGCCAACTGAGTCAACAGAACACGCGGTGTACCGTGTCCCAGCCAAACAGTCTGACTTTCTCGCGTAGCTGTGGAGACATCGCGTGACATCAAAAGAAACCTGCCACAGGTCCGTGTCGCTCACCGGAAAAGGGCAATCGGCCAGGTACGAGGTGGGCCCTCTCTTTCACCTTCACCCCTGACCCTCGGTGTCTGTAACACAGCTGTTGACTCCTCCGACCTCGGGAACGGCATACTAAGTAGGTCCCGTTCGTGTCGAGACCGCTAAACAACGCACAATAACAATGTTTTCAGAGTACAAGTGAGAAAGCACCATTACGTCATATTTTATGGCTCTGGGCAAACTGCACTGAAGAACTCCCATGCCATACATTTTGATACCGTAAAAGATAATTCCGAATTAATTTAAAGGAAGTTGACCACAACGCTTTCTGCAGAATAAATAAATTGCCGTGACAATAGCGTCAAATAGGCAGAAAGAAGGGTAACGAGTTTCTCTAACAGTGACACATACAACTGAAGCCAGCCATTCGTATTTATACAGGGGTGGACAAAATAATATGAACACCATGCAGTATACATCTTGTTGAAAGTTCGCAATACTCGATACCTGTTAACAACTACATCGGATACTCTGCAAATCACATTTAAGTGCCTGGTAGAGGGTTCATCGAACCACCATAATACTATTTATCTACGATTCGATTCTCGAATATCGCGCGGGAAGAAGGAACACTTCAATCTCTCCGTCCGAGCTCTGATTTCTCGTATTTTATTCTGATGATCGTTTCTACCTACGTAAGTTGGAGTCAACAATATATTTTCGCATTCGAAGGAGAAAATTGGCGATTGGAGTTTCGTAAGTAGCCCACGCCGCAGCGATAACGCCGATGTTGTAATGATTCCCATCTCAGATCCTGTATCATTTCCGTGACGCTGCCCTTCTTTGGACTCTTTCGATGTCCTCCGTCAAACACACCTGATAATATGACCGCAGTGCAAAAGTGACGTATTAAGTCTTGGACTTTACCTTGCAGTATATTAACCATCTTGTTCTTCGTCGCTCAACACTAACAGTCGGAGATACGGCGTGATCTCTCAGATTTCCAAAGAGGCCATCTCGTCGATGGACATTTACTGGGAACATCTGTGACGAAATAGCTGCCCTGTTTAATGTGCCACTACCGACTGTATTCTCGGTAATGACAGAGTGAAACATAAGGGACCAAAAGGAATTGTGGCCGAAACCTGAAGTTAACTGAGAAACGATGAGCATTGAGAACAATTATCATCAGGCAAAAATAATATTACCACGACAAAAGCGAATGCAAATCTCAACAAACACTTGAGTAATACTTTATGGGTAAAAAAACAGTACGGATGGAGGAGGCCGCAGTTGTTAAACCCTTAATAACGGTAGTCAACGCCAAACTCCAAAGGACGCGGTGCCACCACCATACAACCCAGATACTTTTTGACTGGAAATGTTTGCCAGGCCCTATGTCAGATGAATCATGGATTACATTGCTTCCTACAAATAACAAGCCAAACGAAGCTTACAATACGGCACGATTGCTTCGTACAGCCAAGTATGCGGGAGGTTCCGTCATCATTTGGGCATCTACAAGGTGCGTCTGGAAAGTTCGGTGAATGGCCCCATACTTTACAAACCGCGCTGGGTAGAATGAATTGTCCGCGCATATACACTGAGGGACACTGCAGTGAGGCGGTGGTACACGCTGCGACATAGCTCCAGTGTGAGAACTCGTCTCATTGCATCATGGAGCGCAAAATGCAGCAATGGAGCAACGCATTAATATCAAGTTTTGTTTCAAATTCGGAGACCCATGGGATGTTGATGCAAGTGTACGGTGTTGAAGCAGTGAGTAAAAAGAGTGTTTGAATGGTTGCGGAGATCTAACAACTAGACTTGCGCATAATAGTTCGCGATCGGGAGCGCTCACTTTAGTTCGCGGCAGAGCCGCGAACTAGTTCGTTCTTTTCGTTCGCTCGCTCACAGTGACGGCTGAGCGGCGTGGTCTGCGCATGCAGGTGGAGGGAGAAGTTCTCCCACCTAGCTGCTTCATGCGCTTGCTGCTTGAGCCGCAAACGAAAAGAAACAGTTTGTGGATAATTTCTCGCGTTTAAGTTTAGCGTTATCTCTATATCTTGGCATTATGGAATTTATTAGTCACATATTGCAGAGTGCAGAACACATCTAAACAGAAATTTTGTAGCACTGAACTATGTAATTTAGCAGGCAGATGATCACCACGAAATGACTCATCAGCAGAAGGCAAACACGTAATTTTTAATTCTGCTACGCGCCCTCTCGCTATTGCCCGTCGGTATTCGGAAAAGAATCCGACGAACTATAAAGCGAGATACGTTTGGCGTAATTGTCCGCTGCTCCTAGTTCGTCCGCTGCTCCTAGTTCGACCGCTCTTTTTGGCTTTTGCTACCGCTCTTTTTTATGACAGCTTTTTTATATAATGAATCAGTGTTGCCAAAGCGTGTGCTATTACCCGTATTTTTGGGGAATTTGACATCAAATACTTAGACAAATAAACCAGTTATTTACACGAATGGGTGAACAATGGTATTCAACTACTTTGCATACAGAGTACTCGTAGTACTTTATTTTTAAAATAGATTTCTTGTGGCAGTGAACTATGAAACTACAGCTGAGCTGCATCTCAGCTAGAAATGAAGGTAACTGGCAGAAGGGAATCACGCGATTCTGCGCGCTCTCGAGTCCTCTCCCTGTTCCCCGTCAGTCTTCGGAAAAGGAGCGGACGAACTAAGAGGCGAGGGATCTGCGAACTAGTTCGTTCGCGAACTACACAAGACTACTAACAACGCGTGACCTCAGTGCTTCGGCCGATTCCAGAGGAAGCGTTTGCTGACAGTTTCCAACAGCTGTGCAAACGATGCCAGAAGAGTATTGCAGCCAATTGCGATTACTCTGAAGGCCAGTAAAGGTATTTTGTTTGGAACTCTTGTTTCCTATATTTCCTGAGACCATTTACCGAACTTTTGAGACGTTCCTTGTATATCCCTCACTTGTCGGAATAACTTCAATGAATATCTCACCATCCTCCACAGTAAACTGCTTACTATCAATAACATATTGCAAACAAACACTGGCATATTCCGCAATGATAATTCGCACACTCACACACAACCCTAAAGGTCCAGACGTGGTGTGCAGCATTATACAATTATCAAACAGCTCCCCTCGGACAGCAAAATTGACAAGTATCAACATAATTCAACCGTTATAGAAAGGTTTAGAGCAGGGAGTGAGGACCAGAAGCACAGCTCCAACATCGATTACATAGTTCGCGAATGTATAATATTCTGTTGGAAACTGTAAAGGCATTTTACGTATTCATTCCTAGAAAGGTTGCAGCTGTTCTGAAAGCCAACGGTATGTCAGCTCCTTACTAAAAAGTAAATATTGAATCTATGTTAGACGTTCGGCTACGACAGAATATTTGTGCCCTCTTGGAGGATAATTAGTTCCGTTTTCGGAAACATAAAAGCGCCAGGAAAACAGTTCCGACGTAGAGCTTAACAATAGAAGCACGACTTGTCGGCACAAGACATCTTCATATGATCTGTCCGCATGGAAAAACCGCCTGACTATGTGGAATTATGCTATATGTTGAAAGCAATGAGAAAAATAATAGCAAACTATTGGCAATGAAGGGATGTACAGAATATGTACAAGAACTATAACAGAACAGCGAATGGGGGGACCAGTGCCCGCAATTTATAATACTGTAGGGGTCAAAGCTGTGTGCGGCCTGCGAACAGGAGATCAGTGAACCCCGTCCGTTTTTTCTGTTGAAAACGGTTCTTCCAGTGATTTAACATGCTTTCATCCACTGCCAGGAGTCCGTACACATTCGACAAACGCCCGTAAATATTTATTATCCGCGAGAGAAATCCAATTAGTGCTCTTTGCTTGGAATGGAGAGACGTTCATATCACTTCCAGCGAGGGCCTGACGTCGAAATACGAATGATCTACAATGCAACCACGAAACGGCGTACGACTTGTCATAATCAAATATCAGTTAATAACGCATAGGCAGAAAAAGCATGGTCTTGCGGTTATCGACATAGAATTAACGGACTGAAAAGATATTATTGCAGTATTCTGTTGGTCCTCCCCCCCCCCCCCTCCCGCTATATTCAATATTCACATCTGTGACAGATAGTGTAACTTTCGTATGAATGGAATACAAGTATGTACTCCACTCCAGATTTATTGACGAAACACCTCATTTGGAGCACATGAGTGGTTAAAACTTGATATCAAGTGCTGTAAAGATACGGGGACATCAGCTGTCGATCCAAGCTGAAACACATACAGGTTGGTCGGAAATCCCCGTTACAAATTTCTAGGACTTGCAGAGGGTGGTGAGTACGTAACATTTCGAATAGGAAACCATGTCCGGAAACGTATCGTTTCCGTTCCACGACCATTTCAATTCAGATGACAATATCATCCACTTGAGGAATGTAATTAGGCGTGACCCAGTGCAATTGTTGCAATTTTGCAATCAATTTGAAAAGACAAACGTGAAGCAATGAATTAAAATTAGTGGTGCGGCCGGGAATCGAACCCGGATCTCCATGCTTACTAGGCAGACGTCTTACCTTTAGACCACCGCACCTCTAACGGCTAAGGCGCCTCGGAATAGTCTAAGCACGATTTCCCTCCACGTCACAAATTTTAATTCTACTTCTGTGATCCATAGATAATTGTCATTACTGCCAAGGCTCTCCATGCAGCGGAACAGCACCTCGGCAATGGACATAGTGGAACATTCCTGCTAAGATGATATAAATATCATTTCGAGGCGCCTTAGCCGTTAGAGGTGCGGTGGTCTAACGGCAAGACGTCTGCCTAGTAAGCATGGAGGACCGCGTTGGATTCCCGGCCGCATCACAAATTTTAATTCATTGCTTCACGTTTGTCTTTAATGTTTGTTTGTTCCGTTGTTACTTACACATTTTCATTATAATTTACACCTTATGGTTTACATTAGTCGACAACAACAAGAGCCCAGCATCTACGATCACAGCCGCATCGTGCTGACGCATCACAACAGCGGCTCGATGTGGCGACCACCATCGTCGTTAGACACATTATAATTCCGAAGCACGTTCTGGTACACTCTCTCCATACCACCTGGTGTCTCTTCAGCGTCTTCAGTCTCTAAGCAGACGTTGACGAGTTAAACATCTGAATTGGAACTGTCTTGGAACGGAAACGATACGTTTCCGGACATGGGTTCCTATTCAAAATGTTTTGTTCTCACTACCCTCTACAAGTCCTAGAAGTTTATAACTGGAATTTCCGACAATTCTGTATATTCGTACATGGTGCGGCCTTCATTGATGCAGCCGCTGATTCTGGCAGCTATTCGAGCACCCAGCTGGCGAATACTGTCTTGGCAAACATCATTCCACGCGTGCTTTACCTGTTGACGTTAATCTGTAACATTCTTCTGTTGACGAGTACCACGTGTTAGTCGTCACCGTGATGGAGTGGCCGAGCGCACTGAGGCGCTTTGCTCCAATGCGCAAGGCCGTTCCCCGTCGGGGATTCGAATCCCCCTCGGGTATGGATGATTGTGTCGTCTTTACTATAAGGTAGTTCATAACTAGTTTATAAGTTTAGGGACTGATGACTCCACAGTCAAGTCCCTTAAGCTTAACAGACATTTGAACATTTTTTGTTAGTCGTCGACCCATCATTTTCCACATGTTTTAGATTGGAGACAAGACCGAAGATCCAGCTAGCCAGGGAAGTTTCTGATGTAAAATATACTAGCAGCAAAACACAATCAATACCTACCCTATGAGATTGCAAAGCTGATGCTACTGACGACAGTTCTGCGAATCACAATTGCTTAACACAGATTTCCAAAAATTCTTTCACTAAAGAAGACGAAGAAAATACTCGAGAACATGTATGAAGAATAGCTGATACCCCTGCAACTACTGATACTAAAGCAACTTAAAGCATTTAACAAAATAAGTCTCCCGGTCCCGACTGTATAGCCATTACTTTCCTTTCAGAGTAGGCTGATGCAATTACCCCATACCTATCGCTCCTGTACAACCGCTTGCTCAGCGAACGTTCCGTACCCGAAGACTGAAAAGTTGCAGAGGTCACTCCAATATCCAAGAAAGTCAGTAGGAGCGATCCGCAAAATTACAGGCCTATATCAATGACATCGGTTTGTAGTAGGATTTTATCACATATATTTTCCTCAAATATTATGAACTTCCTCGAATAGAACGACGCATTGACCCGTAGTCAACACGGATTCAGAGAGCTTCGTTCTTGTGAAGCTCACATGATGTAATGAGTGCTATCGACAAGAGATGACAAACAGATTCCGTATACCTCACAAGCGTCTTCTAATCAAATTGCGCGCTTATGGAATATCGCCACAGTTACGCGAAATAATTAGGGATAGCCGGCCGCAGTGGCCGAGCGGTCTGGGGTGCGCCAGTCACGTTCTGCACGGCTACAACGGTCGGGGGTTAGAATCCCCCTCGGGCATGGATATTTGTGCCGTCCTTAATATTAGCTAGTTCATAAGTAGTTTGTATGTTTAGGGACTGATGGCCCCGTAGTTAAGTCCCATAAGCTCTACAAACATTTGAACATTTTTGATTCGTGATATGCTATCACAAAGGACACAGTACGTTGTAACTGACAGTAATTCATCGAGTACAACAGAATTGATATTTTGCGTTCTACAAGGAAGTGTTAGAGGGCCTCTTATTTTTTATAAACGATTCAGGAGAGAATCTGAATATCTCTCTTAGCCTGTTAGCGAAAGATGCCGTCATTTATCGGTTAATAAAGTCAGTAGGAGATCAAAAGCATCTGCAAAATGATTTAGAAATCAGCAGAGTGCAAAAATTGGTAACTGATCTTTAATCATAACTGTGAGATCATCCATATAACCACTAAAAGAAATGCGTTAAATTTCAGTTACAAGATAAATCAGTCAAAACTACAGGCCGACAATTCTACTAAATACCTAGTAATTATAATGTCGAACAACGTAAATTGGAAATCACACACAAAATACTGTTGTGAAGGTGAACGAAAAGCTACGTTTAATTGGAAAAAAGCTTGGGCAAAATGCAACAGTTCTTACTGAAGAAACTTTCTACACCACACCTGTGCGTGCTATTGTGGAGTACTGCTGCGCATTGTGGGAACCCCACCAAATGGGACTGCCAAACGATATAGAGAAAGTACAAAGAAGAGCAGCTCGTTTTGTATTATCACGATATAGGGAAGAGAGTGTCACGTAAATGATGCACGAGTTGGGGTGGAAATCATTAAAAGAAAGGCGTTATTCGTTGCGGCGAGATCTATTTGCAATATTTCTTTCAATGCGAACATATTCTCTTAGCAAGCACCGACCTAGGAAGACATGATCAGCAGAATGAAATAAGAGAAATCAGATAAAGAACGGAAAGATTAAGGTGTTTCTTTCTCCCGCGAGCTATTAGAGAATGGAACTATAGAGAAAGATTATCAAAGTGGTTCGGTGAACCCTCTGCCATGCACTTCAATGTGACTTGCAGAGTATCTACGTAGACTAGTATTGCCTGTGGTCGAAAATCGACGAATTGTGTTTACAATGGTCACTGGGGGGGGGGGGGGGGGGGGAAATTTTACGTATCACGTCGGCGGCCTCGAGTCATTATGTTGGCAATCAACAACACGATAGAAAATCTTTGCCCATTTGTTCGAACCACATAGAATGACTCGATTAGTGTATCGTACAGACCATGAAGTAAACAAATAACGCTGTTTCTTCTTTATGGTTGACAGGTTCTTGTATGTACCCTCGTCCGCTCAGTAGAAACAATTGCCCTCGTAAAGCGAAGTTTCCATGAGAAAACATCAGTGTTGTCAAGCTATTGGCTGAAATGAAGACTCACAGGTTTCTCACTATTCAGCATCTGAACCGGCACTGGGAGGTATGAAACGGTATCTTTTACGTGTTAAGGAAAATGCCTGACACAACAACAACAAATAAAAACGGAAGTATATTCTTCTCATGCCATTTTCGAATTATATAACTTTCATTAGCCTAATATTTGAAATGAAACTACACTTTCGGTTGCCGGCCGCGGTGGCCGAGGAGACTGAGGCGCTCCAGTCACGGTCTGCACGGCCACTACGGTCGGGGGTTCGAATTCCCCCTCGGGCATGGATATTTGTGCCGTCGTAGTTCGTAAGTAGTTCATAAGTAGTCTGTGAGTTTAGGGACTGATGACCCCGTAGTTAAGTCCCATAGACTATACAAACATTTGAACATTTGAACAATTTCGGTGTTCGTATATTTATACAACGCCAAGAAATAATGTTATTTCGATACTGCGATATTCAGAATTCCAGAGCTGACAACACGTCGACATCGTTGTTCCACCCGTGCACCGCTACATGCCTCTCCCGGCGCATCATTTATATCGGCATTCTCGACTTCGTAGTTCGCCCCGAGCACCGCCAGATGCCTCTCCCGGCGCATCAACCTTTATATCGGCATTCATATGAAAACATCAGTTTCCTTTAACCACTCTTAATCACCGCGAAAATGAAGCATTTGAACGGCACAAGAAGGTGATTTGGGAGCACTCCATGTTTCGATATTCATTTATTTTAATACGTTATTTTAATACTGCAGATGCGCTGCATTACGGCGTCTTTGGTCGAGGCGAATAGCCAATCAGTGAACTGATTATTGGAGAATGTACCTAGAACTTGATCCGAGGTCTTGATAGGAAAATGTCTAATTCCTTTTACCGCTTTTAATGGCTAAATGCACACATAATATTTATATTCGTGAAATCTACAAAAAACAATCTTTCGAATTATATAACTTTCATTGGCCTTCTTGTACGAATAAATTAGTAATCTGTACCACAATTTTCGTGTTAGCGTATTTATATAATTTAGTAGATGTCTCCTTAGCATGGCGCCTGCTTGCTTCGCACGTTGCTGCCACACTCAGCCTTCGTACAAACAGTCGTGACTGCCGTGACTGCGATTTCTGTGTATGGAAGACGTTGAACCATTACCAGCACGTCTACTAATGCCGTCATCGGATGGAAATTTAATTCATCTTCGCAGGAGTAGTAATTTTTCCAGGTCGTGTAAGAGAACTCTGGACTTCAAATTTTCCTCTGCGCGTTCCGAGAAGACGACATACGGAGAAGACGGTATCTCGGGCGAGAGAGAAGCGGTGAGGTGCGCGCCCACATCCGGTCGCCAGCCTGCCTCCGGGCGTTTGGCAGGCGACTCGAGAACCTGTTACCGGCGATTACAGGCCGGAAACCGAGGCCGCCAAGCCCACACGGCAATTACGAGGCCAGCGCCGTCTGCCTAATTGTCGTCCGCAGTAGCCGCTACCCGTTTCCCACTACTGTGCGACTCTCCAGTAAAACAGCTGGGGTACGACTTTCTCAGATTGCTTGCCGCGCCAATTGACGGCAAATCCTTGAAGGATATGGTGTACCTGTTAATGGCAGTTTTATCAAGGAGGAAAACTGGTATTTCTAAGATCCTCTGTGAATGCGAAAGAAATTATAGTGTGTGGACAAAATAACACGAATACACGACATACACAATTTTTTTTTTTTTTAGTGGGGAATTGTGGCACCACTGGTTTTGAGAACTGTTACAACTGTTCGAGGAACAGACTCGAAATGTGTCTTTACTGTTATCTACATCTACATCAACAAAATTGTACACACGTAGTTGATTAACCCATTTCTTCCCAGTGTTGCGTACACGCAACACAAAATTTAGCCTTACAAAATGCAGTCGAAATGGACTTACTATATAAAACTCACCACACATGTGTTAAAAGGCCTTCACTGCTCTCTCTGTACATGTGTTAAAGTTTCACAATTACCTTAACACTTCGTAAAAAGATGCAAGATGTACAAACGTCAGACGATCTACATACACAAGAAATGGCAAGTTCAGCTTCACACAGAGTGTTTTTCAATATTTCATGAGTGACACCATCAATGTAAGTCAGAGTTATCATATAATAGACAGTATTGCATAGTTTGAGCAAATAGATGAATGTGATCACAAAAACTAAATTTTTGTATTTTTTTACTAGGAAACAGCGCAACTTTATGGGTGGTGCAAATTACAACACATACTGCTAGTTTGTAATATTTGTAATGTTATTTCAATTATTTTAAAGAGAACCTGATCACTAAATATAACACTTTTTCACAATTTCTATATTTGGGTAGAAATGGGTTAAAAAGAATATGCATCTAAAATTCGTTACCAGATACTAACTACAACGATCCAATAGTAAAAACTTATTATGTATTTATTAAAAATAATATTAGTTAGTGATGGTTTGTTTTCCTAACATAATATCTGAACATGTGACAAATTCATACAAAAAGATTGCGGTCATTGTAAATAACTGTAGCAGTACTGCACGAACGCTGTTAAGTCGCTTAATTAACAAGTCGTCCCATCTTCAGGAATCATACGTACATCCAATACCTGTGACACGAATAATGTCTCATTAATGGCCACCCGAAACATGTCACAAAAAGAAACTATTTTCCACCTACTTCACGTAACACTGTCACTTCCGTGTGGCACTTCTGCCGTAGTTAGCTGATCGTCACGAAACGTAGCTTTGCTGTAGAATACGCTGCTACTGCATCCTCCTGCGACGGTGGCCCCCTGAGCAAGGCTTTGCGATCCCACAGGGGGTCCCGAACCAGAGGATCAAAAACACTGTCATAGGGTATTGCCTGCAGCAGCTCGTGAGAACGGGATAGAAAACTACACTTGTTTATGCACATCCAGAAGGGCTGTCTACGTGTACCCTTTCTAACTGCACGACACGAAGCTCTACGCATTGCCTGGTGTAGTGCGACGAACATAGACGTTCTCCACTTGCCTATGTCAGCCCTGTCTTGAAGGCTATAAACTAAAATAAATTTGTATAAAATTGCAGAGTGAAAGTTTCATTCTGGAAACATCCCTTAGGCTGTGGCTAAGCCATGTCTCCACCATATCCTTTCTTCCAGGAGTGCTACTCTAGCAAGGTTCGCAAGAGAGCTTCTGTGAAGTTTGGAAAGTAGGAGGCGAGGTACTGGCGGAAGTGAAGTTGTGAGGCGGCATGGTGAGTCGTGTCGGGATAGGACACTCGGTAGTGCGCTTGCCCGCGAAAGGCAAAGGTCCCAGGTTCGAGTCCCGGTTCCGGCACACAATTTTAATCTGCCAGGAAGTTTCGTTGTATATATATTGTTTATGTATATATTATCATGTTATAATGTGATTTCTTAAAATGTTTTTATTTGTCTCTGTATGTTTCATGTATGATCGAGACGCCGCAATGAACAAGGGCAGCGTCGTCGCCGCCGCAACCAACATTACAGTAGACGGCCACTGTCAGAATTTAACCGAGGGGTATGGGTCCACGGATCCAGCTGCGCCTTCTTTATTGCTGCGCGTCAGTCGTTTTCAAAGAAGAATATATATACATGTTGGTGACATCGTTAACAGTCATTCTGAGTTAGTCGTGCTGAATACATGTCTTATTACAAGCATTACTATTATGTACTTGTACTATTTCAGAAGAAAATAAATATGTGTTATGTTGAAAAGTATTTTGAACGTTATGAAGATTTATTTAACGTGATTTATATTTACTAGAAGACTAATCTGATTTATAGAGAAGTTTGAGAAGAGATTTAATATAATAGTGGAGTCTAACATTAACTTATATTCGACTGTAACAAGAAATTATATACAGTGTGAATGTGTAACATCGAGTTTAGCGAAAAGTGCCGGCCGCGGTGGCCGAGGGGACTGAGGCGCTCCAGTTACGGTCTGCACGGCCACTACGGTCGGGTGTTCGAATCCCCCCTCGGGATGGATATTTGTCCCGTACTTAGTGTTAGGTAGTTCGTAAGTAGTTTGTAAGTTTAGTGATTGATGACACCGTAGTTAAGTCCCATAAGCTATACAAACATTTGAACCCTCGAAAAGTACGTGTATTAATCTGGCTCATGACAAGGAATGTGCGGCACTTTGCATGCTCGCAGGGGCCTTGAACGGTATTAGGCAAGTATACCAGTCCCTTGGCTCTTCAGTGTATACGCCGTATTGTGCCGCCATCTCTATCGCCCATTTACGAAGAGTGCGGGAGTAATTGAAAACAATCCACATGTTTCTATCAGTAACCTGCCCAGAGAGAGAGAGAGAGAGAGAGAGAGAGAGAGAGAGAGAGAGAGAGAGAGAGAGAGAGAGAGAGAGAGAGAAGAGAGGCGTAACACTAAATGCACGGCGTAGATATGTATCTTTAACATTAAACTGTTCCAACACGAGACACTTTGCTTGCACCATCACACGGTTTTTGTGACAGCAGGACGGAAGAAATATCACAGAAGGAACGAATATCAAACAGAGGAGGAAGACTTTGGACGCGCCTGAAACCCTGCGTAACGGAGCGAGCTGTGTTTTCGCACCGAGGACAAACAGGAGAGACTTAAGGCGGGGGACACAAACAGAATTACAGCATTACACGGCTAAGAGCGGTCCAGCCGACACAATTAGACGCCGGCCTTCATTAGCAGCAGGGGGCGGAGGGAGGGGGAACAAGAAGGAGGGGGCGAGCACAAGAGAGGCGACTGAGGCGAAGGGGAGGGGAGGCAGCTGCAAAAAGAGCAGGAGGGGGGGGGAGAGGGGCAGACGTCGGCTGCAATTAGGCGGCGGCCACGTGCAAGGCTCCGCCTGCTGCACGTGCACCACACGTGCAACAGCCCGTGACGACGCGCAAGTGCTGGGGTAGACAGCAAACCACATCGCAGCCCGACCTTAGCCGTAACTAACTACATCACGTGCCCACATACAGCCACGCTCCAACCCGAAGGAGCGAGGGCTGTTGTACGCATTGTGATCACCCACGATCACTTAAATCTCGCCGATGACTCGTCGCTCCACTCAATTGACTATGACGAAAAAGAGCTCCAATATGATATTTTCTACGACAGGACCAGGACCTGGTGGTAAGGAGTACCGTATTTTATCGCATAAGCTCCCCCCTCGCATATTCCCCTCCCATACGATTTTTCATAATTAAAAATTTTTATTTATATCGCGCATAATTCCCTCTCCTGGTCGTTCTAACAGGAGCAACGGTACCGCCACGAACGAATATTTCCATTGTCACAACATACCGTAAATTTGAAACGTTAAGCAGCAGACATATTTCTAGGTCAGTTTACTACAAATCGTCATAATGGCGAAATATTCAAACTACACGGCAAAATTTAAACTAAATGTGTTATCTTACGCCGATAATGGTAAATAATAAACGAAAATGTAACAGCAGTAGTGAGCCGGCTTTTTCCACTACCGCCGCCACCGGCTCGTCTTGTAAGGCACCGCTGTTGCCAAAGCGTGTGTAAACAGTAGCACGTGCCCCTTTCTGTCCTCTATCCTCCATTGTTGTGTCCTACCGACAAAAAATGTTTCCAGGTGCCAGCGTGGCGTTAGATGTTACGCTGTAAACTATGCGAACCCTCCACTCGCTCCGCATCGACATGTCAAAAGTCGCAACTAATTTTAAACCCACTGTAGGTACCATGTTTTCCCACATAGCCGGTATCCTTTACCTGCCTAATACATAGTTTTCCTTCCTTTCTGAATAACTACTCGCATAATTCCCTCCCTAGTGTTGTCAAGAAAAATTTTCGAGAAAAAAAAAGGGGGGGGGGGGGAATTACGCGATATAATACGGTATTTTCAACATTTTCGAAACGCAAACAGAGGGAGTACATATATAAAGATTAGTATCGTGTCTACTTTCGGACATGTCCGAGACAACAGACACCAACCAATATATACAATCACTGGTCGAACCAATTAGAGGATCAGTTGGTATATCTAGGATCTGAAGTGTTGTTATCGGCACAATGAAATAAAATGATTCGACGAATTTCTGACCATTCTACGGAGTGGAGACAACATTAAGGCAACCGAGATTACTGCCAATAACAGAAAGTTCTTGCAGAGCGGATTCATGTTGACATATGTTTACCAAACGAATTACACAAAAAATGGGTTCAGACAGTATAGTGACTAGGTAGTACAATGCAACATCTTAGCCCAACTTACCACAATCTATAGGAAGGAGAGTCATAGAGAGACTGGAAACGGGATAGAAACATACAGAGGTGGCTGCAGCTATTGGAGTGTCCCACAGTGTATTTTCAAGGAACTGGACGCCATTTCAGACAAGAGGAGACAACTAGGGTTGCCAGATATCCGGGCGCCGCCCGGAGTGCCCGGGTTTGGAATTAATTCTCCGGGTCTACGGGCCAGTGACTCATCTCCGGGCTTGAATGTAACCTTCTTCTTAACTTTTTCATTTCATTTTTTTTTTTTTTTTTTTTTTTTTTTTTACGATGCTTTTTAAGTAGTATGCTCATGTAGCGACGATCTACATCGAACTTAACGTAACTTAAACTAAGGACGAACACAACATCCATTCCCTATGGGGGGAGTCGAACCTCTGGCGGGAGCAGCCTCGCGCACTGTCGCAAGACGCCTCAGTGCGATAGGCCATTCCCGGCCGGCTCCTCTCTATTAATTATGAATAACATTATATAAATGTCAATTTCTTATTGCAACAAAACGCTACTTTTCTATTCTTCCCTTGAAAACTTTTCATTGTTGCGTCGGTAGTAATCGGCTAGCGCAAGGTTGCCAGGTGTGGCGATTTTTCGCATTCTTGGCTATCTTTTTCTTATAATAGTAGCCATTCTAGCAGTTTGGCGACTGGCGATTAAATTTGGCTATTAAAGGAGTTGGTTGGCGACTTAATGGCTATTTTATTTTACTTCAAATACAACGAATGTAAAGCAAACACTCTTGAGACATTGCGTCAATGATACCGGCTAAACTTCGGTAGAATTCTGGGGCAATGTAATCAACCTACACAAGTTGGCACAAATGTTTCCAAGTATTGCGGATGTTTGGGAGAGTCTCACAGAGATGTCAACAAACGCAACTTACAGACTCTTGAAGATACACGTAAACTACCTTATGTACCCTACTTACGATGGTTCACGGACAGGCTTTAAATGATATCTTTAAGTATACTACAACACCGTATGTATGGCTCCCGCTGATAACATGAGGATAAGATTCTATAAATTACTGTAAGGAGGCATTTAAACAGTATTTTCCCCGCGTTCCATACAACACAACAGAAATTCGTAACAACTGCTACTGTGAAGCGAGCCCTATGCTAAGCACTTCCCAGTGCTTAACAATGGTTTACAGAGTATAAATGTCGACGGAGAACAGGCTTTGATTTCCCAGTCGTTCTCATGGCTGATGTTTCACTGTGTAATGACGCATTATTACGAATTAAAGTCCATCTCACCTCAAAGTATGAAATGCTTAGTGCATTATTATAAATTACTTCACCTTGAAATGTTGTAATGATTTTGTGTGTATTAAAGAAATGTTTGAAAGATTCATCAACTCTATGTAACAACTGTAAATATTTGTTTTTAAGATTATGAAAGTGATTGGTAATCGAAGCTATGCATGAGAACATCTTTTGTGTAAGTTTGATAGAATGATTCTTGAACAGTTTTATTTGTAATTTTTATAAGTTATTAAATTAATAACTGTGATAGTTAAATGTAACTGAATTTCCGGACTCTCTCTATTATATTTACAATGTGACAATATTTTGACTGCCCTCACTGCCAGTTGGTGGTGTGTCCGGTTTCAGTTCTTGGATAAATGTTTCTGTGAAGTATGAGTTTCCTTGGAAAGTTCAGCCTGATGTCAGTGAATGTGAGAGTGCACAGTTTGTGTTACTTTTTACTCAGTAACCAGCTTACTCCCTGTATTTCAGGATTGTTATTGTCGAGTAACATGCCATAATTACCATAGCATAATAATGTCAACAGATTAAAGGTCGCGATATTTGGCTATTTTTCAAAAATGTTTGTACAGCTTATGGGACTTAACTACGGGGTCATCAGTCCCTAAACTTACAAACTACTTATTAACTAGCTAATACTGAAGACGACACAAATACCCATACCCCCGACCGTAGTGGGCGTGCAGAACGTGACTGGCGCGCCGCAGACCGCTCGGCCACCGCGGCCGGCCTTGGCTATTTTTACTGATGAAAACATGGTTATATTTTGGCATTTTATTGATGAAAAGATGGCGATATTTTGGCTACTTTTTGTTTAAAATTTGGCGACAGATCAATAGAAAAATCTGGCAACTCTGGGCTAGCGCATTATTAAGCAAACACTGTTGCGGCAACGTGTCAGCTGGTGACGTCTATTATTTGTGTTCGTTCGTTCATTGTTTATCATTTTACCGGCAATTTTTGGAATACTTGGATCGTGTGTGAACGGACAAGCTTACATTAACTCAGATTAGTGAGTAATAACAGTGAAATGAAGAGACGATATCTAAGTTCGTTCCGTTAAGAATGGTTGCAGGAAGAAAATTATAAAGAGTGGCTACAAAAAGTCGATACTGATGAGTGTATGTGTAAGAGCAGAATATGCAATATCTCATTTACTGTTAAGTACGACGGAGTGAAAGCTATGAATAAACATTTACAATCAGAGAGACACAAAGTGAATATTACCACACAAAAGAAGAATCAGTCGCTTCTTAATTTCTTGCCGAAACAATGTTCTGCAGAAGACGACGATCCTGGTTGGGTTGGGGGGGGGGGGTGAGTCGTTGGCCAAGGGGGAGGGAGGCACGTCTGGTCTCCGGGCCTGCCTCGAGTTCAATCTGGCAACCCTAGAGACAACGCCAAGATCGTCCACGGGTAACATCAGTAAGAGATGACCTTTATCTCCGATTAACAGACTGTCGAGACAGAAGGCTGCATTCAACTCAGCTACAATGCACCTTCCAGGTAACAACAGGACACGCAATATCAACACAAACAGTCCGAAATCGCCTTAGGGAATTTTGCCTCTACGCACGGCCTATGTTGTGGGCCCCACGACATCGTATGGCCCGCAGAATTGGGCGATGGAACATCAGGATTGGGGTCATAACGAATGGTGGCAGGTTCGGTTCACAGATGAGTCAAAATTTTGTTCAAATGTTTGTAAATCTATGAGAGTCAACTGGTCTGGTTATCAGCCCCTAGGCTTACAAACTACTGAAACTAACTTATGCTAAGCACACATGCCCCAGGGAGGATTCGAACCTCTGGCGGCGAGCAGCAGCGCTCCCCCCACTTAGGCGCCTTAGAACGCTCGCCCACTCCACCGAGGCTTGTTTTGTGTGCCTAAGCATTGAGTCAAACAGGGTTTGGATGGCGTGTACAGTTACACATGCCCATGCAGCTTCAACACGATACCACAGTTCATCAACAGTAGTGACTGGCGTAATGTGCAGTTGCTCGGGCACCATTGACCAGACGTATTCAATTGGTGAGAGATCTGGAAAATGTGCTGGCCAGGGCAGCAGTCGAACATTTGGCGTATCCAGAAAGGTCCATACAGGACGTGCAACATGCGGTCGTGCATTATCCTGCTTAAATGTAGGGATTCACAGGGATCGAATGAAGGGTAGTTCCACGGGTCATAATACATCTGAAATGTAACGGCCAAGTGTCGTCGATGCGAACAAGAGCTGACCGAGACGTGTAACCAATGGCACCCCATACCATCACGCCAGGTGATACGCCAGTATGGCGATGACGAATACACGCTTCCAATGGGCGTTCACCACGATCGCCAAATAAGGATGTGACCATCAAGATGTTGTAAACAGAACCTAGATTCATCCGAAAAATGACGTTTTGCCATTCGTGCACCCAGATTCATCGTTGCGTAAACCATCACATGCGCTCCTGTCTGTGATGCAGCGTCAAGGGTACCGCAGCCATGATCTCCGAGCTGATAGTCCATGCTGCTGCAAACGCCGTCGAACTGTTCGTGCAGATGGTTGTTGTCTTGCAAAGGTCCCCATCTGTTGACTCAGGAATCGAGACGTGGCTGCACGATCCGTTACAGCCATGCGGATAAGATGCGTGATATCTCTACTGTTAGTGATACGAGTCCGTTGGGATCCAGCTCGGCGTTCCGTATTGCCCTCCTGAACCCACCGATTCCATATTCTGCCAACAGTCATTGGATCGCGACCAACGCGAGCAGCAATGTCGTGATATGATTAGCCACAATCGCGATAGGCTGCAATCCGACATTTATCAAAGTCCTCCTTACACGAGGCATCACAACAACGTTTCACCAGACAACGCAGGTCAACTGCTACTTGTGTATGAGAAATCGGTTGGAAACTTTCCTCGTGTCAGCACGTTGTAGGTGTCGCCACCGGCGCCAACCTTGTGTGAATGCTCTGAAAAGCTAATCATTTGTATATCACAGCATCTTCTTCCCGTCGGTGAAATTTCGCGTCTGTAGCACTTCATCTTCGTGGTGTAGCAATTTTAATGGTCAGGAGTCTACTTCGACTGCTGGTAGCGCCCGCAGTCTTTGTACCTCTTTGACTGCTTCTCGCGCCTTCCAACAGGAAGAAGGGGGTCTCGCATACATATGTCGACGCACCATAGCAACATCAGGCAGTTCAGGGCAGTTCTACAGTGCCTATCCAGCAGCCAACAGAAGAGTTCCATCAACGAGAGCTACCTTAGCACATGCCAGAACAGTTTACTATTGCCAGGACTCTAGTGATACATCTCAGAACTGAGTATTAGGTAGGAAGAACATTGTAACACACAAGCACAGCAAAGTTTAGTATTCATTTCATTGTGTTAATAAATATATGCGGATTAAACAATTCTTTTAGTTACAGAACTATGTTCACTTGCTTCATCCTGGAGTCACAACACTTCGGAATACTGCCTACAGGAATCGGAAAATGCTGGCATGGGACCAGGATAAATAGAAGAAGACAGTTGTAGAGCTGCAGAAGAAGAAGTATTCCCAGGCTGATGAAAACAATTACTGTCTCCAGATGGTTCCTCTACTGCACGTCGTACGCTGAGGTCTAAAATCAGTTCTTATATCCCAGCATTTAGTGATTTCTGAAGATCAACATGGAAAGCATAATGCAATAGCCTCTGTTGTTCATTGTCGGCACTACACATGATTGCTGCAAGACACGTCCCGCAACTACGTTTACTTATTCATTTACTTATTTTTCTTACATAAAACAATTTATTAGTTACACGTACAGCCACCTCACAGTTTAGTCCTCTCTACATAACAACGGTAACAGCAACAACAACAACAGGTACAGCTGTTTTTGGATAAGATTGAGACACTTATGTCGTGGGATGAATTTTTGTAGTTCTATGTCATTGAAGTCTTCCTCGTGTGAATGGAGGCAGCGTGTGACAGTCGTTTTCAGCTGTTACTGTAAAACAATTCGGGAAACTGTGGACTGATATTCAGCAGAAAAGCCATGGAATTCTTACTGCTCCACCACGACGCTTGTTCACTTACGGCTCGACGCGCACCAACTGTTTTGCATAAGAAACTTCCTGGCAGATTCTGTTTTGCATAAGTTCGGCCGGGAGCTGTCTGATCGTCCAGCACACGGTTCCGACCTTTCTCCCAGAGATTTGCATCTCAAGATATTTCTGTCCACCGGCCACCGTTTTGAAAACAACGAAGAGCTGGTGACGACGGTCACACGCAGGTTCCAGTCACAGAAAGTTGACTTCTACGACACAGGATATGACTTCTTACAAGGAGACCACATCGGTATCGGATTTCAGAATTTTTCGATATTTAGGATACGTCAAGTTCAGAACTCAAATAAAAATTAGCCCAAACCATTTGACGCAACTCTCAAAAAAATACTCGACAAAATGGACTTTGAAGTTTTGCAAGTACCACTAATTAAAACAGTTGCAGTATCAGCGGTGTAGCTCAGTTGGTAGCGTGCTGGCCGTACCACCACAGCATCGATGGTTCGAATCCCGCCGTGACTTTTTTTTCTCTTTCTTCGAATACTTACACATTTCATCTAATAGTAATTTTTACGAAAAATGGAGGTACTTTTGGTTATTCGAAATTGTCTGTATTTTATAAAATGTTAATAATGATGGTTTCAATCAAAAAGACATACCCAGTTACACTTTTTACAGCATTGGTTTCACTATTAGTTGACGACGTTTGTCTCTGATTGTTCAGTTTGTGAACAGCTACGACGCTGTTTTTGGAAAGTCATCTCCATAGCTACTAATGACTTTGCAAGTAGCTAACCTACTGAACCATCTTTTAGATGACGACATGGTGTTCAGATCGTCTACATACACATAGAAACTGACATAAAAAGTAGAGTTAGAGATCCCAAAATGTTTTATGTAACTGAAGTCGGAAAAAAAACGAATCCATAATACCACAGCGGGATCGGAACCACCAACCCTATGGTTGCGAAGTCAGAATGTTACCACCTGACCGACGATGCTGCAGAATGTTTAATTATTGGTACTTATATGTACTTGCAAATATTCAAAATAGATTTTCTGGAGAATTTTTTTAGAGTTACGTCGAATGGCTTTGGCTAATTGTTATTTAAGTTCTGAACTACAAGTACCATAAATATTTTTAAAAAATCTAAATCTTATACCCATGTGGTATCCTTGTCAGTACTTGTAATAGGAAAACTTACTTTCGGTATGCGTCTCGTATATCGGAGACTACACGACAGAAGGCAGCAACCCTTGTGGCTCTGCAGGTAGGCGTGCAGCCTACACGGCCCCTGCACGCTTCGGCATCTCGGACGTCCCTGTCGCAGCCAAGACCGTACACTGTTGGTGAGTGCTCACGGAGGAACGTATTCGCGTCCGCGCAGCGCATGACAAGAAAGTAGTGTCACGAGTATTTCGCCGCCGACAACTATAAACGTCGGCGCAAGGGCTACACGAGTCACCCTTAGCACCAGGGCGGAGCTTTGCCTTTGCAAAGCCACGGTTCTCTCTAAAATACTCTACGGCAGCTGAATCTGGCGACTAGCCAACTCTTCCCAAGTAAGTCGACTCCAAATCTGGCAGAACACGGTCCTATATTGCATGTTACGCGCTAGTCGATTCACCACGGTAGTGGACCTCCACAATGGACTTAACATCAACACCGTCATGGAAGCAGTTAAAAAACGGACCACCCAATTGTATCGTGACATCGATACCCTACAGGATACGATACACCACATCAAAACTCTCAACAGAATGACACCATTAACATGGCATCACTACAAGGTCTCAAGGTCGTTAGTACAATAATGTTACAACTAAAAAGTTACTACATCAAGCAGCGGTACCTTACGAACTAATAAACAGGCACTAATGTATATTCACGGAATATAGATAAACTAGGAAGGGGCAAAGCTGAAAATATGTACCCAGCCGGGATTCGAACCCGGGTCTCCTGCTCAGCATGTATATATATATATATATATATATAAGAAGGGGAAAGGTAGATACCGCCTACAGGAAAATAAAAGAGACATTTGGGGACAAGAAGAGCAGATCTACGAATATCAAGAACTCAGATGGGAAACCAGTTCTCAGCAAAGAAGGGAAAGCTGAAAGGTGGAAAGAGTACATAGAGCAGCTCTACAAAGGAAATGAACTCAGAGACGAGGTTGTAGGAAGGGAAGAGGAAGTAGATCAAGATGAAATAGGAGATACTATACTGAGAGATGAATTTGACAGAGCCTTGAAAGACCTAGATCAGAACAAGGCCCCAGGAGTAGATGACATACCCTCAGAGCTACTAAAGTCTCTGGGAGAGCCAGCCATGACAAGACTATTTGAACTGGTGTGTAGGATGTATGAGACAGGCGAAATGCCCTCAGACTTTAAGAAAAATGTAATAATCCCCATTCCAAAGAAATCGGGCGCAGACAGGTGTGAAAATTATAGAACCATCAGTTTGATATGTCATGGTTGCAAAATTTTAACACGAATTATCTACAGGAGAATGGAAAAGCTGGTTGAAGCTGACCTAGGGGAAGATCAGTTTGGATTCAGAAGGAACATAGGAACCCGGGAGGCAATACTCACTTTACGTCTTATCTTAGAAGATAGATTAAGGAAAGGCAAACCTACATTTTTAGCTTTTGTAGATTTGGAGAAAGCATTTGACAATGTTGACTGGAATACACTATTTCAAATTCTGAAGTCAGCAGGGGTAAAATACAGGGAAAGGAGAGTTATTTACAACTTGTACAAAAGCCAGACCGCAGTTATTAGACTCGAAGGGCATGAAAGGGAAGCATCAGTTGGGAAGGGAGTAAGACAGGGTTGCAGCCTTTCTCCGATGTTATTCAATTTGTACATCGAGCAGGCGGTGGAGGAAAGCAAGGAAAAATTTGGTGAAGGAATTAAAGTTCAGGGGGAAGAAATAAAAACATTGCGTTTTGCTGATGACATTGTAATTCTGTCAGAGACAGCAAAAGACCTGGAAGAGCAGTTGAATGGAATGGACAGTGTATTGAAGAGAGCATATAAAATGAACATTAACAAGAGCAAAACAAAAATAATGGAATGCGGTCTTAGAAAATCAGGCGATGCTGAAGGAATTAGATTAGATAACGAAACAATGAAAGTGGTAGATGAGTTTTGTTACTTGGGTAGTAAAATAACATGCGATGGTCGCAGTACAGAGGATATAAAATGCAGAATGGCAATGGGAAGAAAAGCATTTTTGAAAAAGAGAAATTTGCTAACATCGAATATTAATTTAAGGGTAAGGAAGTCTTTTCTGAAGGCATTTGTGTGGAGTGTTGCCTTGTACGGGAGTGAAACATGGACGATAAGCAGTGCGGACAGGAAGAGAATAGAGGCCTTCGAAATGTGGTGCTACAGAAGAATGCTGAAGATTAGGTGGGTAGATCGCATAACTAATGAAGAGGTACTGAACAGAATTGGCGAGAAAAGGAATTTTTGGCATACCCTGACTAAAAGAAGGGATCGCTTGGTAGGACACATTCTTAGACATCGGGGAATCGAAAATTTAGCATTGGAGGGAAGTGTATGGGGTAAAAATTGCAGAGGGAGACCAAGAGACTCGTATAGTAAGCAGATTCAAGTGGATGTGGGTTGCCGTTCTTATGAGGAGATGAAAAGGCTTGCTCAAGATAGGGTAAGGTGGAGAGCTGCATCAAACCAGTCTCCGGACTGAAGACCATAACAACAACATATATATAGATGTGGAGTCTGTTCCGAAAGCAGTGGAGAGGGCTGGACAAGTTTGTCGCCCCTACTCTTACGGGAATTAGTTTCAAAACTACGAGTATGAGTACCTTGGGCAGAGTAAAGCTGGATATTTGTATCTGACGGGAGGCATGATTAGGTAGTCCTTGCAGGTGCGGTGATCACTGTTTCCCCAATGGTGTAGTGGTCAGCGCAAATGCCTAAAAAGCAGGAGACCCAGGTTCGAATCCCGGCTGGGTGCACATTTTCAGCTATGCCCTTTCGCAGGTGATGTCATATATTCCGTGAATATGAAAGAATAACAACTGCAGTATCAAAAGTGACGTCTGTTCTTTTGGAAAGACGCCACATGGATATAGGCCCTAATGCGTTATTAAAGTTTATTGTAATAGCAACAATGTGGACACATACACTCCAACCCTGTTATCCTTATGAGTGTATAATGTCAATGACGATGGGAATTCAATCGCTGTTTTCCAAAAGCAACAACAACCAAAAAGAGAAAAGCATCTCAGTTCCGGCTTGGAGGGCCCCTGCTGCCCTCCTGGCGCGTGCTACTCACCCCATCCTCTCAGGAAGTTCTCGAAGCTCGTGGTAAGGACTGACGCCGCTGTGGTAACCTTCCGTAGTTGCGTCGTCGCTGAACTTTATTATTTTGGATAGGATTTCTTCTGTGCCACTAGTGGAGCCAACAAGGCACAAGCTCTGGGACTTCGACCATCTCCATGCAGGTGGATTCAACCTAGTGCTGTCTTACGTAGCAGAGAGTTGCAAGTCTGTTGTGAACAGCTCTACCCAAACTTTGTTTCACAAGATTGCGACACTCTGTATCTTATAAATTTGACAACATTGTCAGGGAGTCAGCGACCTTTATTAGTTATTAATAGTAAATCAGCCACTCATCGCGTTATTATTAATGTGCTCTATTAATGGGCATTTTTCAGATCCAATGTGACTTCGGATTAAAGCACATGCAGCAGATGGACAGTCATGCTGTCTGATAACTGCTTTAATGAATTACCAAACGGGATGAACAGTCCATTTACTGCGCGGGGCTCAAGTCGACGCCACATTGGATTTGAAAATGACCCATTAATGGGCCGAAAGCTATCTCGTATATATTAATAATAATGCGATGATTGATTCACAATTAATAATCTGTATATTTATTATATTTGTACGGTCAGGAGATACCTTTTCTTTTTCAGTAAAACTCATTATACAATTTGCTCATGGCAGGGAGCGATCTTATAAATGTATTTTGTGAATAATGAAATGACAAGATCGGGGTATTTCGTCTTTATTTATAACAGACGACCGGTTTCGATGTACATAGACGTCATCTTCTGGTCTCTGCACTAAATAGTAACATTATTACATAAATGCATATTGTAGCCAGTTGGATAGTACTGGTGGGTTGTCACACATTAATATCACTCGTTAGTTAATCGCCACCGCTCTTTACTCCTCCTGAAGCGTCCCTTAGTGCTGGATACAGAAATATGAGGCCGTTAGGAGCTGCCCAGCCACTGTGCTCCAATATTTCCACCTTCCTATGCTAGCTGATCCACTGGTAGCATTTTCGAATGCCGGCCGTGGTGGCCGAGGGGACTGAGGCGATTCAGTCACGGTCTGCACGGCCACTACGGTCGGAGGTCGAATCCCCCTCGGGTATGGATATTTGTGCCGTCCTTAGTATAAGGTAGTTGATAAGTGGTTTGTAAGTTTAGGGACTGATGACCCCGTAGTTAAGTCCCATAAGCTTAACAAACATTTGAACATTTTCGAATGATTCCTTTGCGGATTTAGTGCCACTTTTTAGAATCAACCCCTCTGCGAACTGTGCGTTCAAATTTAGAAGCAGCTCAGAGTACTCTCATTATTTTTGAAAACTTTTTTTTTTTTTTTTTTTTTTTTTTTTTTTTTTTTTTTTTGAGGAAAACAGCGATCTTCTGGAAAGTATTTATAAATAAAAATCGCTTATACAAATGATAAGGGCCATCTTCAGATCTGTAAGGTATTGAATATACAAGGTTGTAAGGCAAGTCAGATATTACACAAGAAATAAAGATTAAAACATGTATCGTTTGCATTACCTATGTGGCGCAGGCTTGATGTCCACGGAGCAGGCGCTTGTCCCATGCTGTCTGTAACTGCCGCTAGTGGCTGAGCTGCCACGGGTTACTGTGAAAGCGAGCTCGTGGAGTATGCCTTAGCCAAGAGGACATGACGTGGTGTTGAAATAACGAATGAAATATTATATGACCTTATTTTGGAAAGTATTTTAAAAAATGAAGTATTAAATTGCACTTCAAGGTCAGTTCTCACCTCTATAAATACAATACCGTTTGTTATTCATCTAATAGTGCAGTAAAATCAAAGTTAAAAAATCTTTTTAGAGAAACATCGTGAAGAAATAAAATGTATCATAGGTAATATAGTTTCTGAAACATTTAGTTCATAAAAACTAATGTACTAATTTAAAATGATTATGTTATATGCTAATAGGTTCATGCAAGACAACGAGTGGTATTTCCTATTAATTCTATTTCTTCAGGCAACGAACTAGACAAACACCTCCAAGAAAATGGTTTCCACGATGGTACCTCCTAAAGCCAGCAGACAGCGATCGGCCACAAGCTGCATCATCTCTGCAACAACAACCACGTACCATTGCCATGGTAACAAGTGGCGTCCACTATACACATCTATGGCGAGGGCAGGTATCTTGACCATGCTATTTCCACGGAAACGGCCTCCCCGGTGATACTTTCTGACGCCAATACATGGCGATCATTTATTAAAACCTGTTTCATAAACCTATAGACATATCTAACATAAATAATTTAGTTTTTATGAACTAAATGTTTCGGGAACTACATTACCTATGGTACAGTTTATATCATGATGATGATTCTCTAAAAAGATTTTTTAACTTAGATTTTACTAAACTATTAGACGAATAACAAACGGTATTGTATTTATAAAGGTGACAATTCCCCTTCAAGTGCAATTAAATACTTCCTTTTCATAACAATACATTCCAAATTGATATCATACAGTATTTCATTCGTTATTTCAACACCCCGTCATGTGAACATTTCCTATTGGCTAAGGCAGACTCCACGCGGCAAAACGCGCTCGCTTTCAGAGTATTTATTTAACCCGTGTCAGCTCAGCCACTAGCAGCAGTTAACTTATGGGACAAGCGCCTGCTCCGTGGACGTCAAGCCTACGCCACAAACGTAATGCAACTGATACATATTTTAATCCTTATTTCACGTATAATGTTCTGACTTGCCTTACAACCTTTTATGTTCAATACCTTACACATCTGAAGATGGCCCTATAAACAGGCCGAAACCGGTCACCGATTGAATAAATGATATTTTTTGCGATTTGTGACTGTTTTTATTTGTAAATAGTCTCATTATCATGTTCATTTATTGCAGGTAGCTTTCGGACGGTTGTACTAGGGGATTTTCCAGCGAGCGTGTCCCAGAGAAGGCGGATTCGGCCCGGGCAGAAGCACTGGCCAGTGCATTTATCTCCCGGCTGTCACCGCCACGGTGCATGCAAATGGCGCCAGATGGCACTGCAGCCGCGGCCACGCCAGGCAAAGTCTAATTAATGACCCCGTGATTAATCCGCTGTCCACAGGCGTGTTGCCGTGCCGCCAGCTGCTGTTATAGTCCACAAAATGCGCCAACATTACACATTGCGGGAGGGGGATTAAATATCACTAGTTCGTGCAAGCGTCTTGTAAAGTTTTAGGTAACGCTTACAGTGAACTTATAACCCAATCTCCACGAAGTTGCGTTTCTGTCGTGCTACCATTAATGCACAGTCATCCAAACATCCACCAACATGTGAACGTGCACTTATGTTAGGGAATAATGAAGTTCCGGAATCACAAATTGACTCATATGCTTTGCTGAAAGCGACACATGGCGTTGGAGAGTGATGATGGCATTCATGGTCGTTAGACTGCACTGGGGTCGTGTTCGGCCTACCGGGGGCAAGTCTTCTTAGCTGACGCTACTGCCGCGACTTCTATGTCAATGATGATGATGATGATGATGATGATGATGATGATGATGAAATGACGATGTGGACGACACAACACCCACTCCCCAAGCAGAGAAAATCTCCGACCCAACCGAGAATCGAACCCGGGCCCCTTGCGTGGAAAACTACCACGATGTCTACTAGACTACGGAGACGGACGCTGGACAGTAACCCAGTCAGTGAGGCCGAGACCATCGAAGAAGACAGGCCGCGGCGCGCACGTCACGTCACGTGATCAAGTGAGGCCTGAGCACCACCACCTAGAGAGAAGGCCGCGGCGCTCTCGTATGACGTCAGGTAGAGTAGGTTGCGCGCGCACAGCTAACTGGGTAGCCGCTGGGGCATGGCCCACTATGCCAGCGAGCCAGTCAGCTATGCACGCGGAACCTACTCTGCCTTCTCTCTAGGTGCTGGTGGCCTGAGCCGGCACGATCGCTATCCGATTGGTCGGCCGCTGGGGCACAGCCCACTGCCTCATAGCGGCGGGCCACTCAGCTAGCGATCGCGCCGGCTCAGGCTTACCTTGCTTATGTGATTAGACAGGCGCGCCGCGGCCTGTCTTTCTCGTTGGCCTCGCAGTGAGACCATATGACGTTCGTGAGATGACGCCATGCGCATGCGCAACGAGCTGCACGCCGGCAGGCGAGCGCTCCGTTGCTCAGCGAGTCAAGTGCCGCGTCGCCCGCATTTAAAACAGCCCCAAATACCGGGTGATCAAAAAGTCAGTATAAATTTGAAAACTTAATAAATCACGGAATAATGTAGATAGAAAGGTAAAAATTGACACACATGATTGGAATGACATGGGGTTTTATTAAACAAAACAAAAAGTTCAAAAACTGTCAACAGATGGTGCGTGATTCTGGTTTTGTAACTGCTACCGTGACAGGTGATAGGTACGCCGATATGTTACAGAATAGCATCATCCCCAACCTGGCTGATAAACACCTGCTGGAACGTACGACTTTTTTTATTTTTATTTTTATTTTTTTTTTTTTTTTTTTTTTTTTCAGGATGGCGCTCCATCCCACATTGCTAGACGCGTGAAAAATATTGAGCATTTCCTGTGTTATGCTAATTATTGCTTTTCTGATCAGATGAAGCGCAATCTGTCGGACATTTTTTGAGCCTTTAATTTTTAATTTTTATATTTTTATATTTTTTGTTCTAATAAAACCTCATGTCATTCCAAGCATGTATGTCAATTTTTACCTCTCTATCTACATTATTCCGTGATTTATTAAGTTTTCAAATTTATACTGACTTTTTGATCACCCGGGATCTGATCTCACTTTTAGTCACAATGCCCACATAGTACTACTGATGGAAAACTGGCTCAAACCGGGTGTCAATAGAAATGAAATCCTAAACGAAGACAAAGTCGGCCGCGGTGGCCGAGGGGACTGAGGCGCTCCAGTAACGATCTGCACGGCCACTAGGTCGGGGGTTCGAATCCCCCCTCGGGCATGGATATTTGTGCCGTCCTTAGTCTTAGCTAGTTCATAAGTAGTTTGTAAGCTTGATGACCCCGTAGTTAAGTCTCATAAGTTCTACAAACATTTGAACATTTTTGAGGATTGAAACGTGTACTGCAAAGATAGGCTTCGAACCTGAAGGGGGAGGCGTGTTTATAACGATAAAAATACGATCGTACCGAGTAAAATTAGTACAGATTCGTAATGTGAAATAATCTGGGCGGACGTCAGCGTGAAATGTGGCTCAAACATTGTCTTTAGAAGTTTTTTTATAGATCACCTGGCTCAGCAGCAATAGTAGTAGCACAACAGCAAAGAAAATATTTTTCATAGATTTCCTAGTCATGTTGTAGTTTTAGGTGGAGATTTTAACTTACCGGATATAGACTGGGACACAAACGTTTTTAAGAAAGGTGGCAGGGACATAGAACAGAGCAGCATTGTTCTAAGCGTTTTAACCCATCCTTCCCTTCTCAACGATTTGAGGAGTCGCCAGAAACGACACGTTGTTCGGATTCCACGTTAACCTGTAGGTCCTCTTTCCCCGGTTGGATAACTGGGGTAGGCTAGGGACATGCAAGTCACCGAAGTGGCGTCCAATCAAAAGACTTGCACCAGGCCAATGTGCCACGAGCTTATGGGACTTAACTATGGGGTCTTCGGTACCTGAACTTACAAACTACTTATGAACTAGCTATATACATCAAGACGCAATATCTAATATGAATAAATTATTTGGGGAGCCCACCCCTGACCAAGCGACATGTAGTAGTCCGTGTGAGAAACATGGAGATATCAAAACCACTCTGCCGTATTTAATAGGTTCTCCTGTTATCTTAATAGAAAATGCAAGACTCACCGGAAACTACAATCTCTTGAAGTTAACAGGTAGATCTGCCGGAAATTGGATGTATACTGTTTCATTCTCTTCATTACCCTGCAGCTCTATAGAAGTCTCTCGCTTTCGCCTACAGCCGAGTACACTTCACAGTTGCTTCAGAGTTGACAACAGCAACGTCAGCTTTCAGGATTTTTTTTTTTTTCACCTGACTGGATTACAGAGTGTCTTAGTAGTAAATACGAAATGTATTAAAACGTGCTGCATGATGTGTAAGGTTTTTACCCATCGCAGTATATACTATCTCATATTCATTGAATTATATCTTGTAAAATTGTATAATTTTGTATACCGGTATATACATTCGTTTGTATGTGTGCTGCATGTCGGTAAAATCTGTTACGAATACAGTTAGTAGTAAAGAAGTAATAAATTAAAAACTGTTGCATGATGGGGCTGTTTGGCATGAACGTTACTGTTTATGTCCTCATATCTCACGAACAACGTGTCGTTCTGTGATAGAATTTCGAAGGCACATTCAGCTGTGTATAATTTCCTGCGGCAACCATTTGTATTGTAGATACCATAAATTGTAACGTCATATCGAATGCCGTAGTTTAGTCCAGGAAAAGCGGAAAAGTAGTAAGCAAGAAAAAGTATAATAAAGGTTTGAAATTACGTTTAATGTAAGTTGCAAGTCGCAAAGTACTGTCATTCTCATACAGTGTATGAATCAAGTCTCATTACACGATGAGGCAGTTTTTCCGATTCCTACTGTTTATGACATCATATCTTTTCGACCATGTGTGTATGTGGTTCTTACATCTCCAGTAATTGTTACCTCACGGTAAGGATTTTGTGTACCAAATTTGGTTGAAAACTGTCCAGTGGTTTACGAGTAAATGAGCAGTATTGTCGCTTAATGCAGCAGTTTTTCGCGCAACTCATTGTTTATGACGTCATATCTCGTGAACTATGTGTTATACGTGATCCTAAAGCCTTTTCTATACGAGACGTGCAACACGCACAAGAAAGTTGTAGTCAGATACAGCGCTCCTTGCGATAGACCATCGAACTACAAAGAAGCGTTCAAACGGTATGCGTTTGTCGAGTTGTCTGTCTACACATAGACGTTTCACTGTGATAAAGCTTCAAAATAATGGTCACCAAAATCAAAAATATTTGAACTGTTAACTACAAAATGATTCAGGAAAAATAGCAAATATTTTAGGAGATGGTAATAAAGACGATTTGCAGTTAAAATGCCATATAAGCTCTTGGTATGTAACCCAAACAAACAAGCAAATTTGGATATTTTGACTGGATCTTTCCTCGTTGGATCATCAGATTGACTTTTATTTAAATAAAGGGATTTCGACGTACTTTAACGTCTGAATATGACCTAATAAGCCGAAAACCATCTAACTAAGGGAAGGAAGGAAGCTTGGAGTTTAACGTCCCGTCGACAACGTTGTCATTAGAGACGGAGCTTAGGCTCGGGAGATTTTTGGGTAAGGATGTGGAAGGAATTCGGCCGTTCCCTTTCAAAGTAACCATCCCGGCATTTGCCTGAAGTGATTTAGGGAAATCACGGGAAACCTAAATGGTCGAAGGTGGATTTGAACCACCATCACTCCGAATACGAGTCTAATGTGTTACCACTGCGCCACCTCCCTCGGTGGGAACTAAGAGGAAATAAACTTGTAGAACATACACAAAATTGTACTGTGAAGTCAGTGTTTTGTACTACCAAGAACCGAAGGATAAATCAGTGAAAAGTCTTCATTTACGTTTGGTTCAATTTTGTTTGGCTTTCATATTAACAGCTGTACAAATGTTATATGAAATTTTTTATGCAATTTGTCTGTAGTCTTCTAAAATATTTATGACGGCTCTTGTGATAGCATATATAGATGCTGAGTCAAAAAATTACGTTCCTCTGAGCAGGAGACAGGTACCCATTTCTCGAACAAATTCACGAGTTGGCTTCGTTCGTCAGCTGGGCTCCCCACTCGGTCGTCTGCGCATGCGCGAACAACTTCCATACGCGTGAGAATAAGATCCATCCTATTCCGCCTAAAAGCGATCGTATGCGTGCATCTTGTGCAAGCGAACGAGTCTACACGTTAGGCGGCCGGCGTCGTGATCGGTGCATCATGGGTGAACATGTAACCTCTCACTTCCCGTGTAGAAAGGGATTTACACTTACGGCGACCTTCCTCATGGATTTCATAAAGATTGGAACAAAACTGTAGATTTTTATGCAATACGTAAGCACAAACAAACAAACAGACAAACACACAGACACTCTGCTTTATACGAGGTGCATCCAGAAAGTAAGTTCCGTTTCAATTCATCTCCGCTGCAGCGCTGCGATTGCAGTTCCGCACATGCGCTGTAGACGATGTGCATCAAGGAGAAGAACGTGCGCCATTTGGAGATCGCTGTCAGTTACGTACGCTTTGTTGTGCTTGTTTGACTTGTCGGCGTTGATTGAAAATCCCGCCGCATGTGAAATCAGGTCGGTGATTCGGTTTCTGAATGCGAGGAAAGTGAAACCAAGTGAAATTTATCGGCAAATTTGCGATGTTTACGGGCCAAATGCGATGAGTGTTTCGATGGTGACAAGATGGGTCCGACAGTTCAGTGGCGGGCGTAGTATGTGCACGATGAAGATCGAAATGGGCGTCCACCTTTGTTTACAGCAGAACTGGTTCACGCGATTGATAACAAGATCCAGGAAAACCGTAGGTTTACAATTAGTGTTCTCGCAATGGACATCCCCCAAATTTCACGATCACTGATGCATGAAGTTGTTACCAAAGAACTAAAATTCCGTAAACTTTGCTCACGTTGGGTACCAAAGATTCTCACTGAGCAACACAAAACACAACGGATGGGTAGTGCACTTGAGGTTTCGACCCGTTATTCTGAAAGCGGTGAAGAATTTCTGAGACGGATAGTCACAGGAGATGGAACGTGGGTTTCTTACGTCACCCCTGAGAGTAAGCGACAATCAATGGAATGGAAGCACATTTCTTCCCCACCAAAGGTAAAGCCGAAGCAAATCATGACACCTCGGAAAATGATGTGGACAGTGTTCTGGGACTGGAAAGGCATCCTACGCATTGACTTCTTACCGCGTGGTCAATCAATCAAAGCAGATGTTTATTGCGAGACACTTCGGAAATTGCGCCGTGCAATTCAGAATAAGCGCCGGGGACTGCTGTCAAAAGGTGTTGCTTTGCTTCACGACCACACACTGCAAATGTGACGAAGAACCTCCTACAGGGATTTGACTGGGACGTGTTTGACCATCCTCCGTACAGTCCTGACCTCGCCCCTAGCTACTTTCATCTGTTCTTACATCTCAAGTCTTTCCTTGGCGGTCATCACTTCACCAATGACGACGAGCTGAAAGAAACTGTTTCCAACTGGTTGAAGACACAGGCGGCTGATTTCTATGAAGAAGGTATACAAAACCTGGTGCCTCGCTATGACAAATGCCTGCAAAATTTCGACAGTTATGTGGAAAAGTAGTTTAAGAGTTGCAGAATTTAGTGCAATAAAAATTTCTTCTGTATCTGTGTACAATTTCATTTTATTACCAAACGGAACTTGCTTTCTGGACGCGCCTCGTACGTAATGATCATCGCTATGCCAGAAAAGTCACCTCGTCGTAATAACTTGTTTTTCATCCAGTAAAGCGATGTATGACTGTCATTATAAGTTGAATCACTCTTCCAGTTTAACCAGTACAGGCAGTGAGAAAACCATCCTGAAGTATTGAGAGAAGCACCGGAGTGCCGCGGCAGCTAGATGAGGTTTGCGTGGTATGCGGGCAGCACCTGTCTGCCAGAGACGCGGATATTGCACGGCGCTCGAGTATGGAGCAGCAGGAAGAGGAGGGCGCGACAAAAGCAGAGCTGTCGCCGGAAGTAATAAGGGCGAGAGGCGGCGCGACGGGCGGCCAATACGTACCGCTGTCCGCAATACCACCACCAGCCGGGTCCTCATATTTCCAGCGCTCGCAGATAACTTCAGCCAACAGGCAGCGTCGAGCAACCACTGTTTTTGTAAGTCTGGACAGTAGTACTGTCTCTGTTAGATGACGGGCATGAGATGTAGCCTTGTCTCGGGAGCAATTCTACCGTTTTCTCATTTTCCAAGAAGCACAATACATGTTGAGTATGTGTGCCTCTAGCTGCGAAGTAACGCGAGGGACTATCGAGGAACCTCTTGCGAGTTCACAATTAAGAATTGGAAACTACTCTCGGATACGTCCGAAATACTAGACGTCGGTATGTCACGCTGCTGCTGGCGTTTTTAGTCTCAGGCTCCGCTCGCGTGTTGGTTGATTATGATAGATAAGCTATCTTTCAGTAGTGTGCTATGAGATCAAATAACACGTAAAAATGCACTCGTTTCGAAGAATGCAATCACCAAATTCGACAATAATGATTCTAATAATATCACAGATCGATCAAATGTTCAAATGTTTGTTAAGATTATGGGACTTAACTACGGGGTCATCAGTCCCTAAACTTACAAACTACTTATGAACTACTTACGAACTAGGACGGCACAAATATCCATGCCCGAGGGGGATTCGAACCCCCGACCGTAGTGGCCGTGCTGACCGTGACTGGAGCGCCTCAGTCACCTCGGCCACCGCGGCCGGCACAGATCGATCACTTGATGTAATGTGCGAAAATTAAAATCTATTTTTTTAACAGAGATGTATTAAAAGAAATTTCTTTTTTACTGGTTTATTTATTTATTCTTATATTTCCTTATTCGTATGCTTATCTTTACAGAGAAAGGGCTGAAGACATTGTAGCACGCATAAACCAAAGATATGGTTGTGGCATCACGTTTGGCTGTATGTAACCTCCTTACTATAGAGTCGCAAATGTCATCGCTGGCCTCCACTCCGAATTTATATATAAATTGGCGACCTTCAACCACCATATCTTCCATCCCCTATCCCCTATCGGCATGGAACTGCTATGGCGTACAACGGGAGACTTCGGACAACAATTACACACAGACCATTCGTTTGAGTTCTGTAGTTTTCGCTGCAGAGGGAAATATTACACACACACACACACACACACACACACACACACATACACACACGTAGAATTTTATATACACACCGATAACTTTCCATCGCAATATACTCCGACCCTTTTATCATTATCAACCCTCAAGCAACAATGCAACCAATAAAACCATTTTCAAAGAGTAAATATAATTTTCAGAGAGTAATTATTGTTCCGCATTTCGCGTTATATTCTTCAAATTACTAAATATCTATCAGATCGCTATAAAACCGTGCCTAAAACCTTCCTCAGGTATAAATTAGTAACTATACAAATATTTAATTATCTGTGTCTTGTCGTTCGGACGTGATACGCGTACAGCGAACAAACATTCACATTAATATATACAGATAGATAGCTATATGATCGCCACAAAACCGTGCCTAAAGCCTTCCCCAGGTAGACATTAGTACCTGTACAAATTTTTAGCTCGCCGGAACGAAGATTAGAACCTGGCACCACCTCCTTACTGGTCAGTTCCACAAAACTCCTACGCCACCAACGTTACACGGGCTTAACGCATCTGCACGTAGTACCGAAGCACGTATCTAGCAGGCTTTATATCTCCTCCGACTAGGCCTGTATTTCCGCCAGGAAGGAAGGAAGGTTTGAGTTTAACGTACCCTGGACAGCGTGGTCATTAGAGACCAACACACTCGTCTTGTTTGGGTAAGGACGGGGAAAGAAATCGGACGCCCCCTTTGAATAGAACCATCCCGGCATTTCCCTGAAAGGAGCGTTTGTACCTCCGTTCTCCCAAACACGAGTCTAGTGTCTTACCAGTCATCATCATAATCATCATTTAAGACTGATTATGCCTTTCAGCGTTCAGTCTGGAGCATAGTCCCGCAAATAAAATTCATTCATGATCCCTTGTAAGATGCTAAGCTTGTTACCTGAAAATCATTCTCGGCTGACTCCAAGTATTTTCTACTTTGTCTACCTTGAGTCCTCCTACCCTCTACTGTCGAACCCACGAGTCTTCAGGAAACCTTGCTTTTCCAATACTTGTAACAAGACCTCAACATTTAGGTCTGTTGATTCGCAGTTTTTTCTTGATTTCTTCATTATGTACTCTGTCCTGGCAGTGTTCCCAACAATTATAACCTGCCATCATCCTTGCTATTTTCATTTCAGTAGAACCAATCTACTAATGAAACCTGAGTGAACCCCCCGTGTGGAGTTTGCTAGTCCGCCATCGGGCTCTAACGGTAGAGTGCCCAAAAATCAAGACTCCTGTGTGTGTGCGTGGGGGGGGGGGGAGGGTTCAGAGGGCTACCATACCACTCATGTAAAAACGTTGACTCGTCAGGGCACTCAACGCGTGCCTCGGAAACAGGCTGTAATATCTTGGACCAAAACTTAGCTAAGATGAAAGGATATTTCTTTTGGTTCTTGTCATATCAGAAGCCTGTTCCGTCCTGGAATGTGCCCAAGACGGAGCACATGCACCGGTAGTTTTCCTCAGGCCCAGGCAGGGAATCTACCGTGCCCTAAGAAAAGAACCATCCCGGCATTTGCCTGGAGTGATTCAGGGAAATCATGGAAAACGTCAATATACATGACCAGAGGCGGGTTTGAACCGCCGTCCTCCAGATGGGTCCAGTGAGTTACCACAGAGCCACCTCGCTTGGTCCCGTGAGAAATACGGTCACTATGTACACCTGCCCTGGAATGTGGATCAATCCTCGACATGGAGGCTTGACAGTTGAGAACTGTGGCGTCTGTTCTTTCGGACGTCACGCACATTCAGTGTGGATGCTCATGAGGGGGAAATACGTGGCCAGTTGCGAGCCACGGAGTGTAACGGTCGAAATAAACGGACATAGCAAAGTTTGGGACGGAAGCGGTACGTGTTTGGATAGTGCGAGTAGGCAGTTAGCCCGTCTCCCTGTGATAGAACAGGGTTTTAGGGCAACAACCTAGTGAGCAGGAGGTCCCGGGTTCGAATCCGCGCCCCGGCACAAATTTTCATACGTCCATGTTTTATGCTTACGACGCCCAAAAGAAGCTGAGAAATAAAAAAAAAAATGATGAAACAATTAAAGTCTGTAGCAAGTTCAGTCTCAAGAACGGACTGGAAAGTATTGACAATTATGACGCACCATGTTTATCACGAGGGTGACAGAAAACGAGTGTCTCGGAAGTGCAGATTTAACGTTCCACGAGTTGTATGTACTACACTTCATAAAATGGACATCGTCAACATATACAGGGTGTCCCAGACCCTTCTGAAATCAAGCGGGTCTTATGAAACGTAAATTGTAATTGTATACAAAACATTTTTTCTAATAGTCATTCTCCATTCCAAAGGGCATTCTGTAGTGTGATGGCCCATCTGTAAAGTGGCATGCATAGATTCCTTAATGGGGTTAAATACTAAAGCCAAATAAGTTACAAACATATATTAATGTAATACATTATTAAGATGCATACAGCGTATCCAATAGTACCTTGAAACACAAATCAGTCGACCGTGTAGTGATGGGGTCCCACACAGATTTTGAGCGGTGAACGGACTCGTAGACAGAAAATGTTCAAATGTGTGTAAACCTACTGGAACAGACTGCTATGGTCATCAGTCCCCAGACTTACAAACTCTAATTTACACTAAGGACAATACACACACACCCACGTCCTAGGAAGAACTCGAACCTGTGGCGGGAGCGGCCGCCCAGTCCGTAGCATGACGCCTTAGACCACGGGGCCACGTAGAGACACCCATTTGAGTTTTTTAAGTTGGAATGAATCAGTTTACCAGTTGACACGTGCCTGAAACACCCGCATTGGCCGTCTCAAGTGGACTTCCGCAGATATGGAGTATTTATTTAAACAAGAAAACTCGCACAATATTCAATTCATAATTAATGTTAGAATAATTAAGAAACCTCTAGTATTCAGACATGCCCAGGGCAGCTCGTTTTAATTTTCATCATCACCATTATTATTTAAATTATTCCGTTCACCAACTATCTCTTCAGATTGCGAACATATTAACAGCCACCTACATATGGAGGCATGATCATCAGAACAAAATAAGAAAAATCATATCGCAAACGGAAAAATTCAGTGTTTCTTTTGCCCGCGCGCTATTAGAGAATGGAACGCTAAATAAATATCCTAAGAGAGTTTCGATGTATCGTCTGTCATGCACTTAAATGTCGTTTGCAGAATAAGTGTGTGTAGATGTAGACTGGGAAGGTTTTTTGATGGTGCAGATACTTGCGCTTTAATGGCGATCGACCGAGCAAGAGCTCGCGTTCCTGGCATGTTGAGAAACACTTTCCTTCAGTGGTGTAAAGCAGTGAGTGTGCAATAAATAATTCTATTGACGACAAGGGGCACCAATGGGGATAACTGGGAAATCAAACAGTGCTTCAACATAGTGCAGTCCGTATCTCCTCAGCAATCCCTTGCTGTTTTAGTGTTTTCCAACCTTCTCATTCTTCTGTTGACTCAACTACTCCCCTCCCTTTGTTTTTGGCCAACTTTGTGTTACGGTATTAACACTAAAAGTGGGCCTTTGCGGTCGTATTTTGACAGCTCGAAATTTAAATGAAAATAACGGCTTAACTATTCATCTGACACGAAAGTTGAATAACCTAATTTGTAGAGGAGAAAATTCCTTACAACTTTGCTCTCTTACGTTTTTTTTTTTTTTTTTTTTTTTTTTTTTTTTTTTTTTTTTTTTTTTTTCCCATATCTCGTAGCGTTTCAAAGATATTTGCAAAAATATCGGCGATTTTGGGATGTATGTATGTCTGTCTGTCCGTAACGTGTTCCCTGTTTTTAAGACGAACCATTCGACCGATCAGCACCAAATTTTACAGACATGATTGTAGGCCGCCAGAGACCAGAAACTCCCTTTTACAAATTATAAAATACGGTAGTAAAAAATACGGTAGTAAAAAAAAAGCCGTTTATAATATAATTGTAATTCATCGTTCATCTGATACGAAAATTGAATAGCGTAATTTGTAGAGGAGAATATTCTCTACAACTTCGCTCTATTATGTTTTTTTTTTCATATCTTGCATCGTTGCAGAGATATTTGCAAAAATAGCTGAGATTTGACATCCTCCATTGAATTAACGAAAACCAGCCGTTCGGAGATGTCACGTGACATTCCTCGCCCAGAACTCTCTCTGGCATACGCCATCTTGCGTTGCGTATTTGATGATTTTCTTATTGTAAATTACACGTTGTCATTTCAAAGCAATGGCGCACTGATGAATTAACAAAATATTCAAATGTTTGTAGATCTATCGGACCAAACAGCGTGGTCATCAGTCCGTAGCTTATAAACTACTTGAACCTAGGTAAACTAACCTAAGGACAACACACACACCCATGCCGCAGGGAGGACTCGAACCTCCACGGCGAGCAACCGGGGTTGGAACACTTGCGCGGAGTGACACTTGCGCGGAACCCGGGGCCCTTGGGGCGGCTAATGGCTTTTCCTGGGTACAGGCACACCAAGAAGTCTAGCACTGCTGTGGTCAAGTTTCCACACTGTCAACATAATACGAAAATCAGTGAAATTGCACAATCCTTTCAAAGCTGAAGAGCAATAAAGGAACTTGTTCTAACTACATATTAATCCGTTGAGTGTTCCTCCTGTAAACAAAAAGGTATTTTAATAGTGATAATGTTTGGAGAGTTATTAAGACAGTCTCTGCTACTACAAGACGATGACTTTCCACAGTCATACCTCCTTAAAGCATATTATTCAGAACACTAAGCATATCAAGACACCTGCGCAAGCAGTAAATATTTTAGGCATCCTGCACAGATATGTTGATGTAATTGACCGCTATGTAGTTAACCCTACTATCACGCAACTTCCATCTCTTTAAAAATAGCTACTATGCTTTTTAATAGGAGACGCAACCTTAAACCTTCAATTAAAAAACGTCAATAATAAATCAATGAGTATTTTGCATACTTGAAGCGTTTATTCGTAGACCCCAAAACGATTTGGCTGTATTCGAATTACAAATACATCTAAGAAATATATTAAATACGGAATGTGTAAGGGAATGTCACACACCGAAAAATACTGAAGATAAATTCTATTTTCCATCACCGTCATATAGAACCATTTTTACTCTGAACTCGGCATAAACCAACAGGGAGAAACAAGTTGCAAGACTTCCAGGAAAAGTGAAGCAAAATTGGCAGCCAATAGTTGGTTATAAATTACATTGCCTGTTAACTGTATAAATATAAATTACGGTATACGAGGAATTACTGTTCAGTAGAGTCAAAAAGGTCTAAGGTAATAGGCAGTGGTTTACAATCAGATATCCGTTCACTCTCCTCCTCAAGAAGTCTGTGTGAAGATTTATATTCAGAACATTCAAGAAAAAGGTGTTGAAATTACAAGAAGCAGCTCATTTACTCAGGAAGGGAAAACGTTATGGTGGCCGTAAATTTGAATGGCTGTATCTCTTGTAGTAAAAAAAAAAGTAACATTCATTTTTTGATAAAATGTTAAAATCCAATATACCAGAATTTTGTTTTTCTAAACTCAGTGCCAACTTTTTTTGTCAAAATTTTTGCAGGAAGTAGTCTTGACGTGATTTCATACTTCTATGCATTAATATTTGAAAACATGTAATTTGTGTCACAAATTGCGCGGCCGGTCCGGTCGGAGGTTCGAGTCCTACCTCGGACATGGGTACATGGGTATGTTTGTACTTTGCCTAAGTCATTTTAAGTAAGATTAAGTAGTGTGCAACTCTAGCGACCAATGACCTAAGTAGTTTGGCCGCATAAGACTACACATATACACGTAATTTATTTATTTCATAACCACATTTAAGTACTAATAATTAAAGAAACTTAAATGTAGAAATTTGAAATAAACACTGAAAACAAATAATTGATATTTCTCATAAGATGAATGCACACAACCGTTGAATTATGTCTTGTGAATGTACCTACAAAATCTGCCATATGAAAAATGTAGTGTGAGTCCCAAATTTGTTTTTTCTGTAATAACATTAAAAACATTTTAAAAATTCAGAACTCGAATATCAGTGAAGTTATGGACTTGAAGCGTTATGTGTTGCTAAATCTTTACATAGTAGACACGATTTTAAAATTTGGTTGCTATCGCCAAAGTAGACGAAACGTTAAACTTTTTGGTGTAATCTTCGCCGTGTAGACTGTATGTTGTAGAAGTCTACGTCGAACCTAATTATAAACATACCTCTGAGGAGAGAACGTTGTTTGCACTTCTCCTGCGTTTCCAGTCGGCTGTGGTGTGCTACGTAACGACATCGTACTGTTCCACTTTACCGAGTGCTATATATGTATTGGTGTGATGTCTATTCTTTCGAAAAAAAAATGTTCAAATGTTTGTACAGCTTATGGGACTTAACTACGGGGTCATCAGTCCCTAAACTTACAAACTACTTATGAACTACTTACGAACTAGGACGGCACAAATATCCATGCCCGAGGGGGGATTCGAACCCCCGACCATAGTGGCCGTGCAGACCGTGACTGAAGCGCCTCAGTCCCCTCGGCCACCGCGGCCGGCGAAATAAGACATCACACCAATATATGTATCATTTAGACGCAAAGATTCTGGGTTCTGTTTTCATCGCTAACGCGATTAACAACGTTAGACCTCGTGTGTAAAGAATTAAATGTTATGAGTGCCACTGGAAAAATGCATAAGTAACACCTGTTCTTTGAGACTTGAAGATGACCTGAAATTTGCCGAAATCGATATCACATAATGAACATAAGGAGTAGCTGTCTGTATTTCATAATGCTATTCCTAACATATTTAAAAGCTGCTCAAAACCACCTACAAAAAACCTTTATAATGAGATTGTATATAATTCCACGATCAAATTGTGTTTTAGTTATTTGTAGTAATACACCCAAAGATCTGCCCTTGCTTTTAGTGCCTTGATCAGCTGTTTATTTTTAGAGGTATTACTAGGGACAGGAAAAATTCTCATTTGCGATAAATGCGAATATAGATGCGAATTCTGACTCAAAATGCAGTAAATCCGAAATTGTAGTTAGCAAGGTTGCGCTCAATTCCGATTTCATCACATTCCTCTTCACATGGTGCTGTATTGTAAATCGACTGATATTTGTATGACGTGTTATCTCCCTGTTGAATGAGGCTGTGATATCTCCGGGGCGTTACTACAGCTCCACCTCGCTCGGTGGGCCTTTCCCTGAATACGGTACAGGTAGCGGCTGGAGGGCGTGGAGTAGGGATGGTGTATCCCTACTTCTGCAACACCCTGTTCACTACCTGCAGCGTCCGGGTCTCCGCGCAAGTGTCTACAAATTCCCTTTCCGCGCAAGTGTCACTCCTCGCAAGTGTCACAAACTCGAGCAACCGCGCGCTCCGCAGCGAGACACTTTAGACCGCTCGGCTACTCAACCGCAGCAGAAGAATTAACACATCGTTCTTCGTACGATAAATGATAATCTAGTGTCTACAAATACCATATTAGCATCAATTAACAAGGGCCATCAATAGTATGAGATTAAAGGAGTCATCTTTTGATTGATAGCCATAGCGTAATGGGCAAAGCGTTGGACTGAGATGTTAAAGGTCGGTGGTTTCGAACCCGCCACTACCTAATTTTTTCCCCCTAAAAGTGTTGCAGAGACTCTTATTAATTTTTTATTATTTAGATTATTATTTTGGTCCAAAATGTTTGCAAAAACTTATAAAACTACAAATCTGAAGTGGGCCGTAAAACACGTCAGTGCGACTTTTTGTTAACTTCTCATTCTCTTCCGCTCCCCCCCGCCCTCTCCCAGTCACATGACCGGCCAGCTGTGTGACGTTTCAGTTGACACTGCGACAGTCCACCCACAGCTGCTGCGCCGCTCCGTGACTCCGCGTTTTCATCTCGGCACGCCTTTGTTGTTTTTCTGCCGTTTTGTTCGCCGGCGTGCGTGCAGGAAACGCACCCGCGTATCGGCCTTTGTAACGCAGTTTAGCTGATACGTCACTTTCCCATTGTCTCTGCCGCACTGCCCCTGAAGAGGGGCCCTTTGTTCGGAACGACACAAAAGCGGAAAGAGTTGCGGGGGAGGCTTATGGAGAACGGGAACTTCATACGCGCGGGTTCTGGCGTGCGCACTGCCTTCTCGCGCCTTTTAAAACTCTCGTACACGCGCCTGGGCGATAATCTCTACATATATTCATCTACTTCCGTGCTCCGCAAGCGCCCTCAAGGTGTCCGGGGTTTCCAATCGCTTCCTAGCTGAGAGGAACAACTAACTTAACTTTCGTTGGGCTGCACTACAATGGGGTTATTGAAACGGTTGACAGTTCGCCAGGAATCTCTCATCTTAAATCTATCTGACATTAATGAACCCTGTCTTGAAAATAGCCTTGTTGTCAATGTCGTGACTAAATAATCCACGGAATAACTTGAGACTAAATAAATCCTTTGTACAGGAATATCAAGTGAAGAAAATCTACTTGGCTTTCTTTCAAGAAAATAAAGTAAAATAATTATAACCTTACCTAGCCAGTTGCTGAAGGTGACTTAAAAGAAACGTCAACTTACCTGAAAAAGGAGAAAAAAAATTAGTTACGGTACAAAATTCAGACTGTGGAACATTAACATATGCTTAAAAGAATATTCATACGAAAATCATATATGACATTCCTATAATGCCGTTTTGCAACTCAACTAAAATTCATTTCAATGACTTTTAGAGAGACATATTGAATTATAATGCTTTTACACTGCACTACTTCATGAAGAGAGACGGATTGCTTTTTACTTGCAGGGTAGATTATATAAACATGTGATAATACCTTTCCATGTGTCTGACCTCACTGGGTGTACTTCACTTTAATGTGATTCACGTCCAGGATGGGGTTTTCCACGTACATAAATATTGCCATTGATGAAATAAACGCTAAATATCGGAAGAAAATGCTACGATTGAATGAGGAACGAACCCCAGACTAAGAATTAGTAGGCTAGAACTTATTATTCAGGGAATGTATGACATTAACCACGAATGGGTAAAGTTGAAAATGTCTCTACAGCCGGGACTCGAACTCACATTTTCAACTTTACCCATTCGCAGATAGTGTCATACATTCCGCGAATATGAATAGATAATAAATACAGGATCAAAACTGACGTCTGTTCTTTCGCACAAGTCTTACAGAACAGACGCTACATACATACAACGTAAAAATGTTCAAATGTTTGTATAGCTTATGGGATTTAACTACGGGTTCATTAGTCCATAAGCTTACAGACTACTTATGAACTAGCTAACACTAAGGACGGCACAGATATCCATGCCCGAAGGAGGATTCGAACCCCCCGACTGTAGTGGCCGTGCAGACCGTGACTGGAGCGCCTCAGTCCCCTCGGCCACCGCGGCCGACACAACGCAAAACCTATTATTTGGTTCGTCACATTTTAAGAACCAATTTCAGCTGAGATAAAGCCGATATTCTCATGTCTCCCTCTACCTGACAAACATCTGCCAATGTGATCTTCACCATGTTACCTTTGGCACCGAGCCGTGATGTAACTGTTCTTAAAATAACCGTAAACGGAAACAAAACATATCTGCGAAGAAGATTGGTATTTCGAACCATGGATTATGATGTAGGAAAAGAGAAAAAGAAAGAGCCTGGCGCTGTTGGAAGTGCATCTCTACAGCAACCTAATTTCTTCCTACACACACAATATCAAATTTTCAAGCCCTACAAGTACCTTAAAATAGATCTAAATTCAATATGATTAAAGAAAAATACAAACAGCCACTTTGACTTGATGCGGTTTGCGAACCTTTACAGGTTCATCTACAGACGGTGCATGTGTTACAGGATCATTTTAAGCGTGATGTTGGGTTCTGGCTCTGTAGTGGGAGGATGGAAACATACTTTAATAAACCGACTTGCACGTTGTTTAGGTCGTGTTTTGTAGGAAATTTACGTTAAACTTGTTCATTTACTTTCTGCGACTGTACGGCCGGCTTTTTATTATTAACTAGCTAAATTTCCGCTGCTTCACACGCATAGACTGGATGCTCTGTATTGGTTGTTTCTACTTCTAAATATAAATTTTCATAGATTTAGCTTTAAAATGCTTTCCTAGTCAAGTAGTTTGATACAACTTGCTACTCCCTATTGCACCAATGTTGGCAGAATTCAAAACATCCCAAAACGCATTTTTTTTAATTATAACCATGGTTCCAAACCCAAATATTCATATTTCTATTATCAAAATAGTCTTAGTAGCACCCTTAAAAGATTTTCCCTTATTTCACCCGCTTAATGGTTGAATTTCCAAAACTATCTAAACACGTGTTTTTAAAATTCCAATAAAAAATCCAAATCCAAAGTTTTGTATTTCCTCTTCAAAATTGCCTTAATAGCAACGTATTATCAAAAAACCGTTCATCCCCTATGTCACCCTCTTAGGGATGGGAATATCGTTGAATCGCTGGTACCTACAGTGTAAAATAAACACCTACAGATATCAAGTAGATTCATTTTTCAGCGCCGTTTGCTTTTAGAAACGGATGGAGAACGCTAAATACTTTCTAAAGCTTTGGCATTTTCTTGGTATTTTTACTTTTCAAACTGCTGTATGCCCTAATTTTTTCATTATTCGTACGCTTGCTGCAGAAAAACAACTGAAGAATGTGCATCGCGTTTCGCTGTATATAACCTCTTTGCTATTATAGTGTCAAAAGTTATCGCTGGTCTTCAGTCTGAATTTTATAAAAGCCGACGACTTTCAACTACTGTATCATCCACCCTCTGATAGCTATCGACGCGGAACTGCTAATCTAGTTGCCAGTATTCTAAGCAGTACAGTACAGTTGTCTTTCCAGTGTTTATATTGAGATCATTGGTGTATTGCCAGTGTAGTTAATGCTCAGTTAATGTATGTCTGTGTCTCCCCGTATTTTATCTTTGAGTCTTTTTATCTTTGAGCATCTGTTGATCGTCGTATTGCTCCACATTTTGCGGATTTTTGTTCGCCACACTCACCCACCGCCACACAACGCGACCAAACACCATAGTGCCCACCGCGAACCTAAAGGCTACTCTCATGTATAACCGCCATTTGTCTGCAGTCAATAATTTTGACTACCAAGTGAAATATACGGACACACGTCCCACGTTCCACTTTTATATATGTATATTGATGTTCTTTTCACGGATCTCCTTGTGATTAGATAACTGTTATATAATCTGTAAAAACCGCGGGTTTGAGTAATTGTGGGCAGGGAAAAGTTGAGAATTTGCATCAGGCGGGAGACAAACTAGAGTAGTCGGTGCGGTCGTGTTGAGAACTGTGACGCCAACAGTGTACAGGTCAGCCCGACTGCCTAGTAAGCAGTACACCCGGGTTCGAATCCCGGCTGGGTACACATTTTTAACTTTACCCATTCGCAGTTACTGTCGTAAATTTCGGGAATATAAATTGGGCTGTGACATCTGCAACCCTTCTTGGTGTTACCACAGTCAAACATATACAGTCGCGACACTCACTGCTGTGAACGTTGTTACCAACTGACAGTTGCAACGACACTAGTGGTGGGAAAGCCGCCGAAAGAGTGCTGTTTGTTTATAATTATTTGTGTATGTGATAACAAAATAGTTAGTACATATTTTGCGTTACAAGTATTAGTAACATATCAAGAGACATATATAATACGGAAATTAATGTAAAAACAGTCGAACTGATTCAGTGGTCTAACGAAGAACTTTGTCATGAACCAATACTTACGAATATCTGTATATTTGCAGCTTATTCCGCTGAAAGTAAGTAGAATATAAACACAATAAAAACATAAATTTGTATTATGATCTGTTCTTACTATGACAAAAGAGTTTGACACACATCAATGCGGTATGGGGTCTGATAAGTCGCACATTCTTAGGCTTCACTCGTCTTTATTATAAGCGCATATTCTTTTAAGTGTCATTACTTTAGGTTAAGAAGACAATGTCTTGAAGATTCTTGCAGTTTGTGGTTCAGCTGTAGCAACAACTTTGGAATTGGGTTCTTCTTTGTTGAATACAGTTTAATTGCTTTTTCAGTTTTCTTGCCACGTCTGTGATGTTTTTCCTTCAGCAACAGTTGTGGGGGTTGGTTTGGTACGTTAAATACTGTAGTTATTGCATTCTATATTCATTTCTTACGTTCCACCCTAACCGACTTCACTGGAATTGGAGTGAAGAAACGTTAACGTTCTTGAGAAGAAAAAAAGACGTCTTTCTGCCAAAGGGCAGGTATTATGGTGTTTCCTAGGCATTTTTTTTCTATTTTTAATAGTGATTTAAATTATTCAGTAAAAGCCTGTAGGTTACAAGATGACAGTAAATAAAATGTTCTGCAATGTGCTGTTTCCTACCTTGTCAGGGATCTTAGGAAACCTAAGTAAGATAAATGTGGAGCTTTTTTTAAGTTATTAACTATTTCATGATACTACATACGTTCCTAAATGCAAAAAGTATGTTAAAATCAATATAAACTCATCCACTCATCCACTATCGTATTCATAAAAGTAGCTTGCCGGCCGCTTGGAGCGCTGCTGTCACAATGTATAACAAAAATCTGCGGGAGTATCGTGACTGTATATGTTAGACTGCGGTGTTACATTTTAGATGAGCATCAGTGTTGCAAAAAACCGTCGATTTGCAGTGCAGTGAGGAGATAGACATACAAGAAAATCTGCATGAAACCAGTGACTTGAGAGCAGAGGTAGAGAGAGTAGGAGCGCCGTGCAGAGGGCGCCATGCCCTGAGATGTGGGCCACGCGTAACAGCCGCGGCGCACGCGAGCAGCTAGGTGCTGCCAGAACAAGGCGGCCCCTGTCCGGCTTTAATTGCACCACACGTGGCCCGGCCTCCTTCCTGCCACGCCGCCTAATCACATTCCGCCAGCCAGCACACACTACCACCACCACCAACCTGAGCCCCACACACATCACGACCAGCACCACCACGAGTTTCTGCCCAGATTTTCTCCCATCCTCAAAGACTCCACAGTTCGCCTCATGATCACATTAGACCCACATTACAGAAGCCACATCCTCCACAGCTGCTTTTCAGAGTACCCCTTTGTTTCGTATCTAGTGGGCGTCAGAGTGTCGTAGATCCACTGGCAAACCCGGCAATGTTTCACCAATTTATTGGTACATGCAGTGTTTCCATAAATACACTCCTCAAATTTATCTGGTTACAAAACGAAAGCCTTGTCGAATTTTGTGTCATTTTACGGTGAACATGTAAGAAATCGTACAGCTTCGTGTGATGCACGTTATAGGCATCAATGTGTGACCATATATCACACGCCAGATATTTATGCGACATTCCAGCTCTTTCCATACTCTGCAAAGCATATCCGGCGTGACTGTGTTTACAGCTTCTGTGATTCCGTTCTGCAGAATTTCCATGGATGCAGGTCCGGAAGTTGCGTACCATATATATATATATATATATATATATATATTTAATGGGACTTAACTACGGAGTCATCAGTCCCTAAACTTACAAACTACTTATTAACTAGCTTATCCTAAGGACGCCAGAAATATACAAGCCCGAGGGGGGATTCGAACCCCCGACCGTAGTGGCCGTGCTGACCGTGACTGGAGCGCCTCAGTCCCGTCGGCCACCGCGGCCGGCCGTATGTCTTTGATATACCCCCGCCACCCATAAGCGAAAATCACAAACAGTAAGTTCCAGTGACCGAGGAGGCCAGCGAAGAAGCAGATGGTGATTGAGTCCAGCACGACCAATATGTCTGTTTGGCAGGACCTCATTGAGAAAGTTAGGGGCATTATGATGTGGGAGTCGTGGTCTTCCATCTCGTTCTCTACTCGCTCTGCGCACTGACTAATCAAGCCTGATTACTGCCCTCGTCTCTTGACTTCCCTCTCTCGTATTTATCCCCCCCCCCAAACACTTTCCTATAGTACTAAATTGACTATTGATTTCTCAGGCTACGTACTTTTACTCAAATTATTCCACAAACTTATTTTCTCCCAAGTTCTGTTCAGAACCTTCTCATTAGTTACGCGATTTGCCCATCTAATTTTCAATGTCTTATCTCCTAGCCTAATTCCCGCAACATCGATTTTGTTCGACTACATTGTATTACCATTGTTTTCCTCTAGTTAATGTTCATCTTCAACCCTTCTTTAAAAAAAAAGCTCATTCAGTTAAATTACTCTTGGAACTCATTTGCTGTGTCTGACAGAAATACATTGTCATTGACAAAAATGCTTTTCCTCGCTACTTGTTCAAAGTACAAATTACGTAACATTTGGTATTCGCCAGAACCCCCTCTTTCTTCTCCATTTTTATATTATTTTTTCCTGTTTTTATTTGTCGTTTTGGTGTTCAAACCAATCTCCGGATTGGTGACTGCTTTACACTAATCTTTACCCATTCGTCTCTCCTCTTAATACAATACCGCTTACTTATTTATACCAGTTTTTACTGTAGGGATTATAACGTTTCGAAAAAAACAAAAATCTGGTTTGTACAAATCGTAAAAGATATCGCGAACAGATACTGCGTAATTCCTTTCGTTCCATTCGTTCACTACATCCGCAACGCCACAGACAAATGGGACCAGGTTGATGGCACATTCCTTTACTTCTGAATGTATTCGATGCAATTACACAAATTCTGCACTACCTCAGAAGAGTCACATAGTACCGTCACTTTTTACAATTTATATAGGATGTTTCAGGAGGACGTTCAAAATTTTTTTATATTATAGTGGATGAGATTGTGAACTTTTAATTCACTTCTGCCCATACAAAATGCAACGCCAAGAAGGACCGGAGATACCACATCCAAATTTATTCGAGAGAGAACACGTTGCCGCGGTGGCCGCGGGGACTGACGCGCTTCAGTCACGGTCTGCACGGCCACTACGGTCGGGGGTTCGAATCCCCCCTCGGGCATGGATATTTGTGCCGTCCTATTTCGTAAGTAGTTCATAAGTAGTTTGTAAGTTTAGGGACTGATGACTCCGTAGTTAAATCCCATAAGCTTAACAAACATGTGAACATTTAGAACACGTTGCAATAAAGAGTCGGGGTTCGTCGGTAAAAAACAATGTTGTTCCATTCAGTTGTTCATGTCTCTCTTTTACCGTACTGACTAGAAGACATACCTCCTGTTCTGGTAAATTCAGTTTGGGATGAGACTTTGCATGTTCGTAGTATACGTCAAAAGTGTCCACTCACAGAAGTTTTAAAGCGCACTACCCAAAAAATTCCGAGGAAAATGGCATCAAGGTTTTAAAACTAACTCATGTAAGTCGTATGTACTAGTCAATAAGACACGCGGCACAGCAGGTTGAAGGAGCTTAGGTAGAAGAGTTCGCATGACAGGTGACAACGCAACCACCTGCTCTGTCAGTGAAAGCTGTACTACAGCAGGGTCGAACAGTCTATTAGTTGTATAGGCCTATGTGATGCACTTAACACTTCAGAGTCCTATTTCTTGGAAGTTTCTGGATAGTGCGCCATAAAACTTCTATGACTGAACACCCTTGATGTACGTTACTAACTGAATTTCCGAGACGTGAAGATCTGCTTGTCAGTGGCAAACGCAGCAAGGTACGGCTTGCGTACAGCCCCCTCTGCTTAAAAAGTTCAAATGCTTGTAATTCAACTCTGCTTCAAATTGTTCAAATGTTTGTAAAGCTATGAGACCACTCTGCAGTCTTCATCGGTTCCTAGGCTTACAAGCTTCTTATGCTAAGCACAACATACACATCCCTGACCGAAGGAGGACTCGCACCCGTGTGCTGATGTGGATGAGCGACCCGTGCGCACAAAATTCCTCTAATCGCGTGCAGTGATGGAGCAAGGTTGGTGCACTCGTTCAGGTGGGTCCGTCATTTCCTCCTGCATCTAACGATCAAAAATATGCATAGCACTGCTCGTTTACGTCGGACATCACCCATTTCTCTGGAGAATGTCTGCAATCCCTATAAGCAACTATTGTTCCTCGATCGAACTCTGAAGCGTGCTTGAAAGACGGTCACAGCCTCCTATGGACCGCACTGAAGTTGCGTAAGCTACTCAACCATGCTAAAGAGCAGATCCGGTAGTACCACGCGGCCGTCGGTTCCCCGCTATACAGCGCTAGCAGGTGTTGCAGCTAAGGCCCTGAATAGAGAAAGTAGCGACAACTCAGCGGTCGTCATTGTTGGGCCATGCTGCTGGTGTGCTCCCACAGCGTAGCACAGGGCCGCTGCATTAAAACGAGTTTATAATCACTTTACGATACAAGTGAAAGTGCAAATGATACCGTAATGGTAAAAGTATATAGTGGAGCACATTATTGCGTTAATGAATGCTAGAGATACAGATACAAGCAGAGAACACGACGGAAGCACAGGGTTTCATTTGCTTGCTAGCAGCAATGATATAATACATTTCTGTTCAGTTTATTATTCAATAGCTTCCTTAATTACTGTCACATTTTTAACAAGCACCTATTGTTACCTTGAAATATCTCGCGTTAGGATAACCTTTACGGAACGCTAGGTTTATGACAAACACATCAGTGAAAGACCAGAATGAAAGGTGCAGATTACGATTATGTTTACGTTTTTATTACATGTTAATAGTAAATGAATAAAAATAATTGAAAAACCAAATTATTGTTTTAATGTTATGGAGCATGACTCTACATCATTTTTACAATGTTTAAGGACTCATTTTGCGTTTCTCATGCTCATTCTCTTGTTCCTGTATTGTAATAATTTTTGTCGTCCAAGCCGATTAGCCTACTTCTGAAGTATGTTCTCAGTCCACCTAGAATTACACGGGACGCATCTCTTTGATATGAACCATTAGCTCAATTGCAGAACGCGTAGTCATGCCTTGGTTTAATGATAAGAGTATTACACAGGTGTGGTGTCTTAGCCCACATAGTTTGACTGATTCATAAGCGAATGTATGCAGGCACATCCTGCGACATTCCGTATTCTTTTCTCCTTGTGGGATGTTGAATAGTTTGTATACACAATCTGGAGTTAAGCCACAACTAACAGCATGACCCTGAGACATCTTTCCTAGAAGAATAATAAGAGTGAGAAAAGGGCCGCAGTATCGTACCGGCAGGAGCAATAGCTTTCTCTAAAAATACCATTTTTCTGAATTGTCTTAGGGAAAAATCTGATTACATGATAATTCCAATTGATCATGATGTGTTATTTCTTTGCACCGTTACGTATCTGATAACTAGAAAAAGAATTAGAAGCAGTCGGCGGGGATCAAAACCATGCACAGATTTATCTGTGTTTTATTCAAATGTTCAAATGTTTGTAAATCTATCGGACCAAACTGCGTGGTCATCAGTCCGTAGCTTACAAACTACTTAAACCTAGGTAAACTAAACTAAGGGCAACACACACACCCATGCCCCAGGGAGGACTCGAACCTGCACGGCGAGCAACCGCGCGCTCCGCAGCGAGACGCTTTAGACCGCTCGGCTACTCCACCGCGCTATCTGTGTTTTAGCAAGAACAGTACCTATTACGCTAAAACAACCGTGAAACTATGCGACACATACACAGTATTTCTTTGTAATGTAATCATGACTTTGTAAGAGTGTTATTAAATGAGACGAAAAACTTCTACAGTTATTTGTGTATTATGCAAAACACAGCATATAGATATTACATTATACATCAGGTAGATGTGAATTGACTAAGGTTTTCCACAGACACAGAAATACGAAGGATATAGCCTAGTGGTCCAGTGTAATTTAAATACGAACCTGTTCTATGTAGGTTTCGATTCTATAACATAAAACAGTTTATTAAAATCTTTTATGACACACAACCTTCGTCCAGAGAGACATAAACCCTAAATCAGTATATTTCTGCGATATACGAGGTTGGCCGAGCAATGGCTGCCGAATACCACGTGACATGCACAACTGACCAATGGTGAGGCTCGATTTTCGGCAACCCACACATAAAAGGTTGTGTCTACTTTCAGTATACGGGGCTTAAGGTGCAACTGTGCCCGCCATGTGCCCCTGAGGTAAAATGATCATCATGTGCATCTTTTCGTCCCCGCAAACGCGCGCTGCAATTTCCAACTGACTAGGATACCTGCATCACGGTGTTGGATTCGGCTGGCCAGGACTGTATAAGGAACCTACAAGCTACGGCACTTTTAACTTGCGGTGCCGTCATTACGCTGATTAAGAAACCAAAATACAGTAGGTACAACAACTTTTATTAATGTACAGTAAAATGCAGTAATGAGGAGAAAGACTACAAGTGACCAGCTTCGGGTACAACATTTCTTAGCCCTACAATACCAGATGTTACAAGGGTGTTTGCAGAGTTTCTAGTTCTCCAAATTTTATACTTAACTCTTAACTACTATAGACGTTGACAGGAACGCAACTGCTATGGAGGGGTCTCTCAGACCGCTCTCTTATTTTCCATGTATTAAACTAGTGTTTTGCTAAATATATATTTTCATGGCTTCCTGTCGTTCATTACACTTCTTAGAGGTGGCATTAGTAGAAATTTGACTTTTTAAACAATGTAGTTTCAGTAACATGACAAGTAAAACAAAGCGCAATTTGCAGTACATTTTTATTTTTTGTGATACGAAAAGAACAGCAAGTAATTACTTCTCTACACACCCACAGATTACCATTATAGAGATCATATTACCAATTCACAGCGTGATTAGATACAAAAATCCCATTTGAATTATAATAAATTGCATGGGAAATCTCCTTCCCACTTACGATTCTCCTAGAAAGGTTGCCACATTTTCCTTATAAAACAAAAAGTACAAACTAAAGATATCCTTTGCGCCGTCTGTCGCAGTCCAGGATGCTGTAAGACGATGTTGTGTTGCCTTGTTCTTACGTTGGCTGCTGGCTGCTTTTTTCGCCATCGAAAACATCTGTTCTTACCGAAGAAGTAACCTGCTTCATCGTCGTCAGGTGTCACATCTTCATCAGTTTCAGGTTCCTGCTCTGAATTAGTGCCATGTTCACTAAATACCTCAAAATCAGGGTCATTATCGCTGTCGTCAAAATCATCGGAGGATTCACGGAGACGTTCTTGATCATCCACATCTGCTTTACGTAAAATGCGTTACAAAGAACGTTAAGCTTTTCCTGCCATGGAGAAACACGACACGGAACAACAACAGCGAGAGAGAGGTCACAGCCACAGGGCTGTCGCTTAGCAGGCCGCGCTCACCAAGCCCCGACTGGCCAGGGCTATAAGGCAGAGGCTGCGCCAGCGGCACGCAAACACTGTGGTCGGTCAGTGAGGCCGCGCAGGGCTCATAAGAGCAGCAGCACTGCAAGAATGCTGGCCCTTGGATCTTGTCGGCCACCAGGAAGGTACACGGACGAGTCTTTTTAGCTTGGCAGGGGTGTGTGAAATATCTCGACTCAAAAAGTCATAGCGGTCTGAGAGACCGCAGATAGTAGTTGAGGGTTAAAATTACTTCGCTGTTGTTATATACAGGATTTAACGCTTTTGACACTGTTAAATAACGAGATATTAGGTGACGGGCTATTGAAGGAACCTACGAAATGTTCCTTAACTCGCGCGGGAGCATTTTGCTGACAATAATTTTAAAACAATCGACATTTTACCAAATTTAAATAGTCAAATATGTTTACTTCCGCCACTACCGCCAGTTGTGAGGCAACATCGTGAGTCGTGTCGGGATAGCTCAGACGGTAGAGCGCTTGCCCGCGAAAGGCAAAGGTCCCAGGTTCGAGTCCCGGATCCGGCACACAATTTTAATCTGCCAGGAAGTTTCATATCAGCGCACACTCCGCTGCAGAGTGAGTAGTTTCATTCGGTTCTTTGACTGTCAGGTAAATGCTATACACGCGATCGATCGCGTAACTTTTAAAGGCGCGAGTTCTCGCGGTTCAACTAACTTCATGGCACTGTGTATGCTTTACGTTTGTAGGGACGGCCACGCCTGGCGGATGTCGTTGCTGGTGGTGTGGAAACCGCACAGAGGTGAGCGCCGCTGGATTGGTAAACCATTTAACACGCGCCAGTGGTGTTTGCCGGCAGCCAGTAACCGCAGGTGGCGCCCCCAGGCAACGCGGCCACACCGCACACTAACGAGCACGCGCGACCTCGCGGCTGGCGCTCCACGTACTAGCTAACACCAGGTAGGGATGGCAGTTATCGCTCAAACAGCCGGTTTTCGGTTATACCGGTTTTTTTCATCTCCGCACCGTAAAAATTGCTCAAGATAACCGGTTTTTTAAATAACCGGTTTTCGGTTTTTTATTGCTATTATTTCCAGTAGAGTTCGACCGAAACATATTTTGCGGCCGAAACAGAAACCGTAAACTTCGGTTCTCCTAGTTTCGGCCGAAACCGAAACTTAGGAAATTTAGTTAAATTTACGTTATACGACAAATCACTAGTTTTTCCATATTTTGCAAGATCTCCTCCCAATACTACGCCTTCTTGAGTGTGTGTAAGCCTAGCCAGGAGTCTGTAGAAGACGCTATACGAAGCATGCAGATTTACTGGCCTAGTATTTCCATCCGGTCGTTGCGAATATTGAGCCAACCACTCGGTAAGTTGGACTTGTGAGTCAGCGCATACGAATATCTCGTTATACACACAACATATATAAGTTACAGTCAGTAAATAAAGTTCAGTCAGTGCTGCAGAAGTATTTCGAAGAATAAAGTCACAGTTTCGACTAACAGTATGATTGTTGTCAGTGTAAATTTACGCAAATTGAACTAGGAAAGCTCTGTACCACATGATCAAAGAATGTTCAAATGGGTGTGAGTTCTTATGAGACCTAAATGCTTAGGTTATCGGTCCTTAGACTTACAAACTACTTAATTTAACTTAAACTAACTTAAGCTAAGGACAACATATACATCCATGGCCGAGGGAGGACCCTAACCTCCGACTGGAGCAGCCGCACAGTCTGTGACATGGAGCCTCAGACCGCACGGCTACCTCGCGACGCACCACATGATCAATGTTACCTAAACCCTCGCCTTCAAGGAATCACATTATTTATTTATTTATTTATTGTTTTTTTCTGTTCCATAGGACCCAATTGAGGAGTGAGACTCCATGGTCATGGAACAAGTCAATACATTAATTGTTACACAAGAATGGTAATAGAAAAAATTTTAAATAGTCCTTTGCACACGACAATCTTAAGACAAAGTGAAAAGAATCAATAAAGAAAAAGTAAATTAGCTTAATTGTTTAACTTTTCTAGGAGTTCCTCGACAGAATAAAAGGAGTGAGCCATGAGGTAACTCTTCAATTTAGATTTGAAAGCGTGTGGATTAGTGCTAAGATTCTTTAGTTCTTGTGGCAGCGTATTGAAAATGGATGCCGCAGAATACTGTACCCCTTTCTGCACAAGTGTTAAGGTGGTGTGATGCAAATGTAGATTAGACTTCTGTCTAGTATTCACCGAGTGAAAGCTACTAACTCGTAGGAATAAGCTGGTATTATTAACAACAAACGACATTAAAGAAAAAACGTATTGTGACGCCAGAGTCAAAATTCCAAGACTACTGAAAAGGGGTCGACATGACGTTCGCGAACTTACACCAGATATTGCTCGAACCGCCCGTTTTTGAGCCAGAAATATCCTTTTTGCATCAGGCGAGTTACCCCAAAAAACAATGCCGTACGTCATAAGTGAGTGAAAGTAAGCGTAATAGACTACTTTCCGTGTTGAAAAATCACTTATCTCAGATATTGTTCTAATGGTAAATATAGCGGAATTTAGTTTTGGAACAAGATCCTGAACATGGGCTTTCCATGACAGCTTACTGTCTATATGAACACCTAGAAATTTGAACTGTTCAGTCTCACTTATCACATGGCCATTATGTGTAATCAGAATGTCAGCTTCCGTCAAATTATGTGTTAGAAATTGTAAAACCTGAGTTTTACTGTGATTTAACATCAACTTGTTTTCTACTAGCCATGAACTTATCTCTTGAACTGCATTATTTGATACTGTGTTAATATTACGAGCAACATCCTTCACTACCAAGCTGGTATCATCAGCAAACAAAAATATTTTACAATCACCTGTTATACTTGAAGGCATATCATTTATATAAATAAGAAACAGCAACGGCCCCAAAACAGACCCCTGGGGCACCCCATACTTAATTATGCCCCATTGGGATTGCACGTCATAGCCATTTTCTACACTGCGGAGAATTACCTTCTGCTGCCTATTATTAAAGTAAGAGGTGAACCAGTTGTGGGCTACTCCCCGTATTCCATAATGTTCCAACTTCTGCAACAATATTTTGTGATCAACACAATCAAACGCTTTTGTTAAATCAAAGAAGACGCCTAATGTCCGTAGCCTCTTATTTAACCCATCAAGTGCCTCACAGAGAAACGAAAATATAACATTTTCAGTCGTTAAACCACTTCTAAAACCAAACTGTACGTTTGACAATAAATTATGTGAACTGAAATGATCAATTAATCTTGAATATACAGCCTTTTCAATAACTTTAGAAAAAACCGATGGCATAGAAATAGGTCTATAGTTGTCTACATTATCCCTTTCTCCTTTTTTATAAAGCGGTTTCACTACTGAGTACTTTAATCTGTTAGGAAACTGACCATTCTGAAAGGAAAAATTACAAATATGGCTTAGTACTGGGCTAACATATGGAGAACAGTACTTTAGAATTCTGCTAGATACCCCATCATATCCACAAGAGTCCTTAGTCTTTAGTGCTTTAATTATTGACTCAATCTCACCTATGGAAGTATCATGAAGGACCATTTCAGGTAACAGCCTCGGAAAGGCATTTTCTAAAAACGTTATATGGTTACCTGTAGAAACTAGAGTTTTGTTTAGTTCCCCTACTATATTCAGAAAGTGATTATTGAATATTGCACATATATCTAACTTATCAGTAACAAACATTCCTACTACGCACTGACGTTATATCTTCTACCTGCTGCTGCTGACCAGACACTTCCTTCACGACTGACCAGATAGTTTTAATTTTATCCCGAGAGTTTGCTATTCTTTTTGCGTACCACATACTTTTTGCATTTTTAATGACATTTTTCAGTACCTTACAGTACTGTTTGTAATGAGCTACTGCATCTTCATTCTGACTGCTTCTAACATTTTGATACAACTCCCGCTTAGTTAATAAAAGTTGTTAGCGTAACAATATGATAATACATTAAAAGTTACTATTCCAAGCTTAGAGTACATCACTTACATAATAGGTACATGAATCGAATTTACCTTCTCTTCCAAGGAACATTTTGGATGCTTTCTCCTTAAATGACATAGCTTGTTTGTAGTACCTCAACCCGTTTTCAGCTTTTTGAAGCAAATGGAGCATTGTATCTCACTGGTCCCATAATTCGTGAAGTACTTCCACACTCGGGATGGTTTCATTTGAGACACAACCGATGTCTGGCGACGACAGCAAGGAACCGCCGCATGACCAGACGGAGGCAAGTCTTCCACATTGCCGGTACACGCGCGTCGTCTAATAGGCCACGCCACACGAAAAACAGGTGCATCGATGCCTCAATAGCTGCACCAGTTCTTAAGTTCTTATGCCACGAGTTCTTATGCCACGCGTTTGTTGCGCGTATCTGACTGCCTGGATTGTTCTTAAATTATCACTGATCTCTTTTCTTAGTTTCTGCGATGACCTAATATTTCACAGCAGTTGAAATTTTAGGAATAGCCCTAAATATTAGGGTCTACTAGTTTTAATTTTTTTAATTATTTACAAAAAACACATTTTGAACCACTACTACAGGAAGTAGTCGTACCGGTTTTTTTACCCGGTTCTTGGCAATAACTAAAAAAATTCGGTTACAACCGACACCAAATAAATACCGAAAAAACCGGTTATTCAAAACTAAAATACCGGTATCGGTTTTAACCGGTCGGTTTTTCCCATCCCTAGCACCAGGCAGTCTCACGTAATGCGGCCAACGTTTTCACAACTCAATGCGGGACACTTCGAGGATGTGAAGCGGGTCTAAGACCACGTGACTCATTGTGCCAGATATTCTGAAACTAGGAAAGAAAGTTAGGCGAGCAGAGTAGGTCCACTTATTTACTTTTGAAGTAACATACAGTATCTCACATGACTGTCTTTTTATTCTTAATTTTCAATCTTTATTTACAGTTCGTAAATATTTCTCATGCTCGTATTTTGAATTTTAGAGTCTTACAATTTTTACATATACCTTCTCTGTTGTTTTTCCGATCATCTCCGTTGTTTGTATTACTTTTATTTGTTCCAGTTCTTAGAGCATCGTGCGCCACACATTTTGATACGTAGCTTACTCCGCCAAATGAATTAGATTTTCCATTAACCTCGAATTGCATTTGATAAAAAATACTTTTTAAAACCAATTGAACTACGTTAATTATAAAAGTTCTTTCCATGAAGTGCAGTGTTTACTTGTGCAATGCTCACTCACTTTCGTTGTTGCATATTCAGATTTAACTAACTATTTATTCCTGAAGGAAGTGAGATGAATGCTCATATTGTATTTGCATGTCAGATTTTACTTTCATACAGACTGTGATGCTATTACATCACGTTTGCCACCCTGAGCATCGAAAAATATTCCATTACACTTCTTGAAACGTACTTGTGAAGGCACAGAAAATAGGCCAGAAACAGAATTTTTAAATTAGGCATCCTATCACCTAATGCAGTACCAGCCTAAAACAAAAACAAGTTCCATGTGATTTTGAAATAGTCACGTAATATGTATCATTTTTATTTCTGTATTTGATATAAGAAGACTGTCATTTATTAGTAGATGATGCATTGTGAAGTTGACTTGCATAGTGTGCAGTACACAAATAGTTTCAGCTTGTGCTCTTAGACCAACAGTTTTAATGTTACTGGAATGCGGGACCCTTTTTCCATTTTGCGGGACATTTTCAGCAGTGGCGGCGCTAGACGAAAACTGGGCGTCGGCAAACTCGTCTTTGCGAGGCCCCTTTTCATTTTTTCAGTAAGGAAGAAAATCTTAAATAAAATGAGCTGAATTATACATCAATAATCATTGCATTAAAATTTTATTAGTATAATATACGAGTATTATTGCAATGAAAAAAATTACAATAAACAAACACAAAATAGAGAAACTTTTCGGCTTTTCGTCTCACTGAATTTTTTTAAGATCACATCTTAAAGAATACTAACTGCTATTTCGGCTTCAACTGATAGTACTGACAACGAATTAGTCTTTCTTGGCTCATTGTGCTTCTCATTTTAGTTCTTAATCAATTTTAACTTTGCGAAGCTTCTCTTGGCCGAAGCAGTACTGACTGGAACTGTGAGCATGATTCTGATAGTTATGTAAACATTTGGATATACTTCTTTCAAATTGTTTTCTAAAAGGTACTGAAGAAGTTGTTTTGCAAGTATTAAATTAAAATTTGCATACGGAAATGAACACGGACAACTAAATAGCTGCCGGCCAGAAATGGCCGAGCGCACTAAGGCGTTATACCACGGTGAACAAGATCGCTCTCGTCGCGGGTGGAATCCCACACTTGGGTACAGATGTTGTGTTCGTCCTTTGGTAAAGCTAGTGTAAGATAGATGTAGGTCGTCGCTACGTAACCTAGCAGTTGAAAAGCGCCGTTAAACATCAAGTAATAATAATAATAAAAAAACTAAAATTTTAACAATGTTTTGCGAGGCCCCCACAGGCGCGAGGCCGTCGGCGGCTGCCGACGTCGCTGACACCTACCGCCGCCACTGATTTTCAGTAATTATCCCAATGCGGGACAACCTGTCCGAATGCGGGACTGTCCCGAAGAATCCGGGACAGTTCGCCGCCTTATATATAGGCTCTCTAGACGAGAACTGTGTACAAGATTAGATTTGCAAATAAATGGTCAAAACTGGAGCTTGTTTTGTCTTAAATTGGTTCCGTATTAGCGCATTAGAGTATCTGCCAAATTTCTCTGCCGTTCGACAATTTTAATCAACACTGGACCTCTTATGATAGCTGCACTTCCGTTAGAAGCACCCGGTATATTACCAGACAGACAAAGGAGCATCTTCTATTTCTAAGGCTTGTCGCTGCCATCTTATCTCGCCAAGCGACAAGAAGTTCGTGTATGTTACTATTAGTTCGCCGCGACGGAGCGACCGAGCGCATTAGGCGCTATGCTACGATGCGCGAGGCCGTTCCCCGTCGGGGGTTCAACTCCCCCCTCGGGCATGGATGTTTGTGTCGTCTTTAGTATAAGCTAGTTGATATGAAGTTGGAAGCTTTTCATCGTGGTCCGAATAAGTTCTGTAGGTGAACTAACATTCTCTTATCTGAAGACACTGACATGTCTCTAAAACTACACATCGGATCTAAAAATGTGTTCGTCTCTTAGGGGGACGTCCGTGGACATTGGATCAGACAACCCTACGTGTGTGGGGAGGGGGGGGGCGAGATTAGGAAAACTCAAGTAGGAACACCCCAATTTTAATGCAGATTTGTTTTCTTCGGGGAAAAAATACGAAAGTTTTATCTCAAACTCATATTTTGTATTCGTGAAAGATAAATCGATAAAAATCAAATTGGGTAACAAATAGTTGTAAAATAGGGATACTCAAGAAATACACATCAAATTAGATAAATAAAAGTTGACATGTAAGTTATCTTGAATTAACCCTCCAGTCTCACGAACCGAAGGTGGAAAACGGGATCATTTCATAACTTTTAATGGGAAAACGAGTTCCGACTATTGTATTCCTCCGACATGGTAGAAAGGCCACTGCTCGAAGCGGCACTGTTGCTGTGTCAAGCTATGACTGCGTTTCAAAAAGCAGTGCCGCGCGATCAGAGTTCATTTTTCTGTCAGGCTTAGAAGTGAAAGCATTTCTTATAATTTGATTTTACTTGAGTAGTTCTCCCACTCTAGGTGCGTCCGGGTGAGGAGAGTGGACGGAGGTGGTTATTTCTAAATACTGAATATGGCTCTTTTTATTTCTCTAATTTGCGCTGTATTTCACAGGATATCGCCAGTTCACAATCACCGCGTTTACATGCAACACGTCTTCCGGAAGACGAAAATCGATTTTCGTAAACCGTTTTTCGTTGTGTTTATATGTCACAGCCTGAATCCGATTTCCTATCCCACTTAATATGGCGACTGAAAAACAGCTGATTCAGCTCTTGATCTAGTCTCCACAACTGCTTTTTTTATTACTTAAATACACAAATTCATGCTCACTCTAATATTTATACTCTTATTTCACTCTAGAAAATGTCACTCTGTCCATATGTGCCGAAAATTCTTAACAAGAAAACACAATGTGACAAGCCAAGAACGTTTCAAAAACGGTTGCGTTTACATGGGCACGAAAATCGATTCTGGAACTGGAAAACCGCTTTATAGAAGTGGATTTCCAGAATCGATTTTTGAGTGTTCACATGACTAACCAAAAGCGAATTTGGGAAATCGGTTTACGAAATAAGGTTTTGGGAGTCCATGTAAACGGGGTGAATGATTTGTTACCGAATTTCATTTCTGTCCTTCATAGCACCACCTGTCACGAATTAAAAATTAGTTTCCAGATATGTCAGTGTATTCAGATAAATTGAAAACCCTGTATACATTGTAGAATTTGTTACGACAAACAATAAAGTTTCACACACACACACATTTAAAGTAGAATGAATTTTTCGTATGAACACTGAAATGATAAAGGCACATCATATAAACTACAAATATCCCCTTCTTCCTATAACAGCATTTTCAAAACAAGCATATGATGCGAAGAAAAGCAGGTTGATGGAAGCTGGTAACAGCTTAATGAATAAAATAACACTATCAAAGCAATACTACTGTTTTCTGAATATCTCAGAATATAATGAGTAACAAAGATTAAAACAAAGTTTATTTATTTTTTTAATTTACAATACATCGCAGTAGAAGCGTATGCAAAGTTGAATAAAAGATTTGCATTGTTATTCTTAAATAGTACTAGTTCGAACATTGGCAATAAACGCGTTTTTTTAAGCCGGAACTCATTTTGATTTTCATTGTTCATTTGAAAAATACAGAGTAAAAGCTTCTCTCAACTATTTCAGGTGCTAAACAAGCTTTTCAAAAAATGCCTCATGCCTCTCGTTTTTCTGCCGTTTATTTTCCTACTAATGTTGACTGCGAACTAAACTCAGTGGCAGTTGCCTTCTAGTCTCTGATAAATTCATCCGTAGTCACTGTCGGCGTACATCCGTATAACGTATCCAAACTAGTCAGTAGACTAGTTTACTTGTACTATTTTCTTACATACTCGAAGGCGTGTTAATTTGAATCGTTTTTCTGGAAAAATGCACGTAAATTTGTTGGGACTCTTGTATTATTCCGACGAAACTACGCTCCTGCGGAACGTAAGTTTATGAAATGTTCAAATGGATTCAGCAAAAATAAATATGAACAGAGCGCTACAAATGAGTACATTCATCTTACGTCTTTTCAGAGAGCCTTTTCAAATAAATTCCCAGCCTCATTCAGATGCTTTTTATTCAAGTGGTCGAGTCAATTCAGCTCCAAGCTTCGCTAATTAGATTTATTTTTACTCCCCCCCTCCCTCCCTCCCCCTACCATCTCTTTAGATTTCTTTTTCTGTCGTTTAAACAGTGCACAAGCACATTATTTTTATGTCGTGGAGCTTAACGACTATCGTGGCTTTTCAAGCAGATTTCACTCATAAATATACACAGTACATTCCCTCCCCTCCTCCTTCCTCGCCTTTGTTACTTCGTTTACAAGCTGATGCTCCTAGGATTGGATCTAATGGTAGTGGAATTAACAGAAACTTATCGCTTGTATAAGCAGACGAGGCTGTAGCCCTACGATACGTTAGAACCTGGGCAATAGCGCCAATGAGGGTTCGCTGCAGCTTCTATGGCCAGTGGTAGACAGTAAGGGGTTATAATACATGTAATAATAATCTCATCATCCCGTTACGCCAAAGTGATTCTACACGCATTCTCTAGCAGTGAATACCTAGCTGAGCGTCCCGCACGCTTTTTAACTCCTAAAGAGTTTGCCGTCCATCTCCATGGTGATCACTGTGTTGGACAAATTGTTCAAAATGTTCAAATGTTTGTATAGTCTATGGGACGTAACTACGGGGTCATCAGTCCCTAAACTTACAAACTACTTATGAACTACTTACGAACTAGGACGGCATAAATATCCATGCCCGAGGGGGAATTCGAACCCCCGACTGTAGTGGCCGTGCAGACCGTGACTGGAGCGCCTCAGTCCCCTCGGACCCCGCGGCCGGCGACAAATTGTTATTCGGTGTTCGTAATGCAATTGAATGTTATGTTTTGGACGTTTCTTGAATATTTTCCTCTCACCGTAGTTAACATAACTTTATCAAAGGAGCCCTATTAGAAGATGAGCTACAATCAACATCCTCAACATCTTAACAGAGTTCGAGTCCTCCCTGGGGCGTGTGTGTGTGTGTGTGTGTGTGTGTGTGTGTGTGTGTGTGTGTGTGTGTTGCCCTTAGGTTAGTTTACCCGGGTTTATGTAGTTTGTAAGCTACGGACTGATGACCACGCAGTTTGGTCCGATAGATTTACAAACATTTGAGCATTTTTGAACATCTTCACAGAAGATGTTGAAACATGAACGTCAACAACCATAAAATAAGGATAAAGGTACCCGAATTTAGTCCTGTGATGTTGAAGGAAATGAACTGTTAAAAGGACAAGTAGCAGACGAGGTTTTATAACATGGAGATGTCTGTGTTCTGTGGGTTAGACAAAAATATCAGCGAACGAAAAATGTGACAGAAGTAACGTCATCGATCACGTGGCCGGAAAACGGAGTTCCCTAAGTGTTTCTATGACAAGTTGTTCGGTTTCGCTTGTTCTGGTATGAAAACGATTTGCGTTATCGATTACTTGAGCAGAAAATGGAAATATTTAGCCAGTAAATTACGGTGAGTGTCTTTTGTGGCCTGATTGCTTCTTGTAAGTAAGCTATGCTGAGAGCGTGTGCAGGAATGTTGCCCGGGAACCTATGGTTCTTTTAGGTCAACACCAGCTGAAAACCCGGCGTTGCCCGGAGATTTTTTTTATTCCTGCCTTGAGTTAGTACTTCTCCTGTCCCTTCTCTCACTGTTCATCTCCTTTTTTCTAAAAATATGTTATATTTATCTGGGAATATTTTAAGAAATAAAGCTGTCTTGCATATGTACAAAATATTTAGTGCAGTATCCAAAGAAAGAAAGATGGTAATAAAAATACAAATGACATATAAAATTCCTACGATCTCATATTTATTGAGATATATGTTGTACAATTCTATAATTTTTCAGGTATATATTCATTTGTATATGTGCTGCATGTCGGTAAAATCTGCTACGAATACAGTTACTAGTAAAGAAGTAATAATTTAAAACCTGGTGTGTGATGGGGCGGTTTTCGATGATTGAGTGATTGTGATTGTGGAGGTTGCCTTGTACGGGAGTGAAACATGGACGATAAGCAGTGCGGATAGGAAGAGAATAGCGGCTTTTGAAATGTGGTGCTACAGAAAAATGCTGAAGATTAGGTGGGTAGATCGCATAACTAATGAAGAGGTACTGAACAGAATTGATGAGAAAAGGAATTTTTGGCATACCCCGACTGAAAGAAGGGATCGCTTGGTAGGACACATTCTTAGACATCGGGGAATCGTAAATTTAGCACTGGAGGAAAGTGTGTGGGGTAAAAATCGCAGAGGGAGACCAAGAGACGCGTATAGTAAGCAGATTCAAGTGGATGTGGGTTGCCGTTCTGATGAGGAGATGAAAGGCTTGCTCAGGATAGAGTAGGGTGGAGAGCTGCATCAAACCAGTCTCTGGACTGAAGACCATAACAACAAATCAAATATTTGTTAAGCTTAAGGGACTTAACTACGGGGTCATCAGTCCCTAAACTTACAAACTACTTATGAACTACCTACTACTAAGGACCGTACAAATATCCATGCCCGAGGGGGGATTCGAACCCCCGACCGTAGTGGCCGTTCAGACCGTGACTGAAGCGCCATAACAACAGTGTGCTCACATCGCATGCACTACGTGTCGTACTGATACAATTTCGAAGGGAAATTCAGGTATATGGGTGTATATTGTCTGTAAAATTTCCTGCGGCTACAATTTGTAGTGTAGAAATTATAAATTGTAACGTCATACCGAATGGTATAGTTTTAGTCCATGAACAGCGAAAAAGTAGTAAGCGAGAAACTTTTCTTCCTTTCACCATTTTTCTGAAATTGTCATCGAGAAAAACTTCAATCAAGGTTTGAAATTATGTTTAACGTCGTCTCATGCCATACAGTGTATGAATAAAGTCTCGTCGCAATATATAGCATTTTTTTTATTATTATTTTTTTTTTTTTTTTGCGATTCCTATTGTTTATGACGCCATACCTCCTGGACCATGTGTCGTATATATGTGATTCTTAAACCTACAGCAACTGTTAACTGTTACACGGTAAGGAATATATGTATCAAATTTGGTTGAAGAAAAGTTTCTCGCTTACTACTTTTTCGCTGTTCATGGACTAAAACTATACCATTCGGTATGACGTTACAATTTATAATTTCTACACTACAAATTGTAGTCGCAGGAAATTTTACAGACAATATACATCCATATACCTGAATGTCCCTTCGAAATTGTATCAGTACGACACGTAGTGCATGCGATATGAGCACACTGTTGTTATGGCGCTTCAGTCACGGTCTGAACGGCCACTACGTTCGGGGGTTCGAATCCCCCCTCGGGCATGGATGTTTGTGTCGTCTTTAGTATAAGGTAGATGATAAGTAGTTTGTACGTTTAGGGACTGATGACCCCGCAGTTAAGTCCCTTAAGCTTAACAAACATTTGATTAACAATTCCCCACTAAGGAAGTCGTTTATAGATTTCTTTCTTAATATTGTGGCCTAAATATTCACTGGGGAAAACAACCAACTTTTGGTCAGTTTTTATTGTACTACACTCGAAATTTTGTAAACGTGACACACTTGGTTTTTCTACCAATCATTGAAACTGTAGAGCCTTCTAGAATGTACGAGGGGAGTTGGGAAATAAGTTTCCCCTGTCGACTGCCGGCAGAGGTGTGTATGAAAGGAAAAAAAATCGCACTGACGTGTTTTCCGGCCCACTTTAGATTTGTAGTTTTGTAAGTTTTTGCAAACATTATGGGCCAAAATAATAATCATAATAAAAAAAATTAATTAATTAGAGTGTCTGAAACCCTTTTAGGAAAAATAATTTAGGTAGTGGCTAGTTCCGAAACACTGACCTTTAGCATCATAGTCCAACGCATTGCCCACTCTGCTACGAATAAGGGTTAGAAGTTTCGTTCTTTAATCTCATACTATTGTTGACACTAGATTATCATTTATCGTACAAAGAACGACGTGTTTATTTTAATTCCTCAGTGCGCCATTGCTTTGAAATGTCAACGTGTAAGTTACAATAATAAATATCATCAAATACGCAACGCAAGATGGCGTATGCCAAAGAGAGTTCTGGGCGAGGAATGTCACGTGACATCTCCAAACGGCTAGTTTTCGTTAATTCAATGGAGGTTGTAGAAACCTTTCTGGTCGCATCAGCAGCAGGGGTTGGTAACGACTAACAGTCGACTTTGAGCCAGAGAGAACCATGCTAAGCGAGCTATTGCCACCCACATTCAGACAACCATTAGATCCTTGCACATCCACTTAAAAGTAAAACAAGTACACATTCTCAAAGGGACAGTGGCGTAGCGGGGAAGCCGTACTTATTGGCACATTTATAACCACAATAATAAATTATTAAAATAACAATATCCTAGCAATGTTAAATAACATTTCATAAACTAATATTTTAAAACATGAAATAAAAATGCTATTGCTAATGCCTTGAAAAGAGTCGCGTTCTAGTTTTAACAAAATGCCAATCTAGCGACATCAAATAAATTACAATTTTATAAAAAAATATATGGAAGACGACAGACGGTCATCTTTCAAAGTACTCACATACATTTCGCCTGGCGAGCGCCTTGTACCAAGTGCAATCTGCCAGTTTCGAAAATTACTGAACATTCATTATAACTGTGAAAATTTAAGCATCGATGTTGTTTATAGAATCGCTTCATGAAGCTTTCGGCACAGCTTCGACTACAGTCATCAGCTGCAACTTGGGATGTCATTTTGAATTAGATACATACTTTGACATTAGAGCTTGTTTCAACTACGGAAAGTAGAGATGATGCTTTAATAGCACTTCGCTTTAATACGGATAAAATTTACGATTCATTATACTCTATTTTTATATGTGAAAAGTATGACAGTGACGCAAGAAACATTAATGTCAAAATTAAAGTCTTACAGGTTCGTATGTTCAGTTGTAATGTGGTACAAAATTCTATCAAAATTTAACACAGTAAGCAAAATTCTGCAAAGTCCATCATATGACGTCAAAATGATAGATCTGGTCACAAATGATTTAGGTGTTTACCTCACAGACAGTGCATTTGAACCAATGGTTCCTGATTATTTGCTGAAGATTTACAATGTACATCTGAATGCAAAGAAACTGCTCATCCACGTTCTCGATAACATGTTGGTAAGAAAGCTTCAGATGATCCCATATTATTTACAAAGACTAAGTTTATTTTCCCTTTTTGTTACTTGACGCGGCTATCTTACAATTAAATGAAATATTCCATTTGTTGACAGTACACAAAAGTTTTTATTTTTTACTAAACATTGAAAGCTGGAGGGAATTGGACAGAGAGTAAAGAAAAACACAATGTCTCAACGTTAAACAAAAGTTAACACATGAAAATAGAAAGGATATTGATGAGGAAGAGCTGTTTAATGAGTTGGAATTGCTTCCTTTACTTTTTGTAAAGAACACTACTCCACTTGATGTGTTAAATTTTATTTATTACAATAATTAAATGTCTCTGTTCGCAATTTTTTGAACATACTTGCGCATATACTTTACACTTCCTGTGACAGTAGTAGAAGGCGAAAGGTAATTTTCCAAACTAAAAGCTATTTACGATCAACCATGCCACAAGAGAGACACTTACAAATCAAATGTTCAAATGTTTGTACAACTTATGGGACTTAACTACGGGGTCATCAGTCCCTAAGCTTAAAACTACTTATGAACTATCTAAGACTAAAGACGGCACAAATATCCATGCCCAAGGGGGTATTCGAACCCCCGACCGTAGTGGCCGTGTTGACCGTGACTGGAGCGCCTCAGTCACCTCGGTCACCGCGGCCGGCAGACACTTACAAAATTTGGCCATCTGTTACAGACGAATGATGAAAATTATATGGGTAGATCACGTAACTAATGAGGAGGTGCTTAACCGAATCGGGGAGAAAAGGAGTTTCTGGCATATCCTGACTAAGAGAAGGGATTTACTGGTTGGACACATTCCGAGACGTCAAGGAATTGTCAACTTAGCATTAGAAGGAAGCGTGTGGGGTAAAAATCGTAGAGGAAGACCGAGGGACGAATACAGTAAACAGATTCAAAAGGACATTCTTTCAAACCGTCTTGATTGCAAATTTTTTATTAGTTAACTAATAAAATATTAGTTACTAATAAAATATTAGTTAACTAATAAAAAAATTGCAATCAAGACGGTTTGAAGGAATATTTATTCTAACTGATTGCTGTTGTACACCATGGATTGGAAACGATTCAGAAGGATGTAGGTTGCCTAACGTATTCTCAGATGATGAGACTTGCACAGGACAGAGTAGCGTGGAGACCTGCATCAAACCAGTCTGCGGACTGAAGACAACAACAACAAGTATCGAATCAAAATTAGATTTCAAAACGATATCATAAAAATTCGGACGATTTAAAATACAGAAAAACTAAATTCATTGTCCAAAAATGTTTCAGTATTTATATGTATTAAATAAAAGAAATGGAACATAAAAATTAAATTTTCTGCTTTTTTCTTCCTTTTGGTGGCAAGATGGGGCAGTCTCTAGCTGATTTTTCGCACCCCGGCGTGTAATATCGTAAGACACGCGTCGTGTTTTGTCCTCTTCGACATTCAGCTGCCATCGGCCCGCACTTGCTCCAGTTCAGAATGAACGGCTCCTGCCGTCTGCCCCGCTGAGGGGAGCCGGACTATTTGGTGGCGCGAGGTTGGCGCGTCCCGTTAACGAGCAAACTGCAGAGGTCCGGTCAGCTATAACGAGGGCACCGCCCGCTCCCTTCCCTTAAAGGGGCCGCACACCTAGCCAGTCATTTGTGCGCAGCCTTTCTGGCGACAGGTGTGCTGTATTTCGTCGCGGCTGCATCACACGATATTCTGAATACACACCTAGAATGATCAGTGTCGAAAACTAAGTCGTACATTGCCATAGTAGCTCGTGCTTGTTTAGTTCCGGTACTGCGTCTAATACGAGGGGGAGTTGGAAAATAAGTTTCCCCTGTCGATAGTGGTCAGTGTTGTGTATGAAAGGAAAGAAATAGAATGAAATATTAAAGATAAGTCGTATCTTTATTTTTCTACATAATTTCCAAGTACATTGAGACATGTCTGTAACTGGTGAAGCTTTTCTAAAGAAGATGAAGCAAGAAGGGTTGCCGCCTATCACCTTTCCTTTCAGACAGGAAGTTTCACTCACCAGCTGATCTGCTGTCCTTCGCTGGCCGAGGTGATTGAGGCGCTCCAGTCATGGTCAGCACGGCCACTACGGTCGGGGATTCGAATCCCCCCTCGGCATGGATATTTGTGCCGTCCTAGTTCGTAAGTAGTTCATAAGTAGTTTGTAAGTTTAGGGACTGATGACCCCGTAGTTAAGTCCCATAGCCTATACAAACATTTTTTTTCTGCTGTCCTTGGACCGTAAAGGCGTCGGACTTCTCTTGGCAGCGGTTTCTTCGCCTTATTGAAGTTTCATTAATTGAAAAGAGGACAGTAGGAAAGTTACAGAACCAATAGGCAGAACTGTGGTGAAATCTGTATTCATAAAGATATGACGAATGTGAGGTAGCCCAAGTCGACGAGCCCTCTCCAGGGCGAGTCTCGCGATCTTCTCTCCCCGCCACCTCTGTTCTCATGGGTTTTGCCCAGTTTCCGGTAGCTTTCGCGCCTCCTGGCCGCTCGGTGGTCACTTTGTGCTGGGATCGTGGTGAGGCAAGGTTGGTTCTGCTCATGTTTCCGAAGAGATTGTAGCGATTCATTGTGTAGCAAGTTTAACTTAGACTCAATTTTCGGAATATTTTTCCGACCGTGCACGGAAATGTGTTCTAGTTTTTCAATCCAGTGATTTCCAACAGATAAACGCGGTGTATGTGTTACTAGTTGCAGTTTGATAACGGCCTGGTATATTCAAACCTTTTGTGATTATGTGGCGGTGTACGAACTCTGTTTAACTTCTCTCTAGCTTGTGGCGCCCAATTTCTAACAGACGATATGTTCATTTTTGTGCAGTGCATGTAAAAATCTTTCTTATCGTTTCCTTCTGTGAGTGATACGTGTGTTCCACGTGGTTGGTTCTTGGAACAAAGCCTTCAGCTTCCATTATTGATTGTTCCACGCCCATCAGGCAAGCAACTATGCGTGTATCCTTCTGTTTTCCACTAACATTTCTTGACGTGTCAGTTTTCAAAGAGAGGAATGGCAGTTTGGGCCATACAGTTTATAGTAAACCCACAAACACACAGACAGTTATCTACACCAGGATTCAAACTACCACCCACAACAAGAATTATAACACCTGACTAAAGCTTTACTCACGAATGGCTATTCGTTCAAAGAGATAAAGATAGCGTTGATAGCGCCACGAAGAATTGAAAACGATGAAAAGGTTCCTGTGAAATCCGAACTTTTCCTTCCTTTTATTAAGGACGTCGTCGACCGCATCGATAAAATTTTGACGAATCAGAATGTCGCGGTTATTTACAAACCAACTCGGAAGATACAGGATCACCTGAAATGGGCGAGGGGTGCTCGTTGGTGCTTCTGGGGCACCCCTTTTTAGAGCAATGATTTTTAGTCCCTTTGCTGGGACTTTAGTCCCTATTTGTTACGCCTTCCTGGCTATGTTTTCCTTTGACCAAGTGGGTAGAGGTCCTGCTGTAGCTCGTAGCTTTGTTTTCCTTATCTACGTTTTTAAAATATGTCTCTATATTCACCTGTTACCGGGTTACTGAATATTTTGATTCAACTTCCATGCCGAATGCACAAATACACATGAAGTAATACACATGACCACTAAAAGAAATCCGCCGAACTTCAGTTGCACGATAAATCAGTCACACCTTAAGGCTGTAAATTCTACCAAATCACTAGGAGTTACAATTATGAACAACTTGGGACTGGAGACAATACAAAGAAAATATTATGGGGAAGGCGAACCAAAGGTTATGTTTCATTTGCAGAACGCTTCGAAGATGCAACAGCTCCACCAAAGAGACTGCGTACATCATACTTGTGCGTCCTCTCCTGGAGTACTGTTTCCCAGTGTGGGACCCTCACCAGGTGGGACCGACGGAAGACATTGAGAAGGTTCAGAGAAGGGTAGCTCGTTTTGTTTTTTCACGTTACAGGGGTGAAAGCGTCACGGCAATGTTGCACGATTTGAGGTGGAAAGCATTAAAAGAACGACGTTATTCATTGCGGCGTGATCTGTTTGCGAAGCTGCAATCACAGACTTTTACTTCTGAGTGTGAAAATATTTTGCTATAACCCACCTACATAGAGAGATATGACCATCCCAATAAAATAAGAGAAATCAGATCGAAAACGGAACGATTTAGGTGTTCTTTCCTCCCGCGCACTATTATAGAATGGAACGGTAGAGAAAAGTTATGAAAGTGGTTAATGAACCCCCTGCCAGGCACTTAAATGTGATTTGCAGAGTATCTATGTAGATGAACGATTTGCGCCAGTGACAGGCGTGTAGTTATCGCACTGGCCCATAATGCCGTCAGCAGGACGTGCACTGCGTATCAACACTGCGTCAAATCTATCTTTTCATCTAATGCGTAATTATTCGATGACGATTCATCATCGGAACTGATAGCGTGATGCAATCTCTGCAGTCTCTCCTCCCTGTGGAGTAAATACACAGATCTGGGACAATTTATCAGCGGCGCGACGCTAGTGAGTATTGAGCGCAGTGGCCTCGCAGCCGCGTGTTAACAGCGAGTGCGGAGATTACCCGTCAACCTCTTTAGCTGTCAGAGAGATGATAAAGTGCGCCGCGGGTACCCGTTTCCTGGCACTTGGTGGGGATGAAACTAAGGGACGCGGGTGTCAGCGAACGAAACCTAGCCACTCCGATAATGGAACTGCGTTCTGCTTGTCTGCCTGGCGTTGAGACGGCAGCCACGATGCGGCGCCGAGGAAAGGCCGCAAGTACTACATACCATCTGAACTAAGGGACGTTCCTGTTCTCCAGGTTTGCACTACCCATCCTCACCAATATCCACTATCTCTTTCTACCCTATCTGTCTTCATCTCTCTCTCTCTCTCTCTCTCTCTCGTACAACTCACGTACACACACACACACACACACACACACACACACACACACACACACACGGGGCAGTCACCTACACTTAGCTGATTCACTTATAACACACAACGTTCACGCTTTGCGAATAAAGGATCCCACTGAAATGGAATCGAGGTGCAGCAAAGCTAATGCAGTCGGTGCATTCTGCAAGAAGGAAGTCAGTACAAAGACTAAGTTAGCAGTGCACCGCTCTATCTTTCGACCGACTTTGTTGTGTGTTGTTGTTATGGTCTTCAGTCCGGAGACTGGTTTGATGCAGCTCTCCACCCTACCCTATCCTGAGCAAGCCTTTTCATCTCCTCATAAGAACGGCAACCCACATCCACTTGAATCTGCTTACTATACGAGTCTCTTGGTCTCCCTCTGCGATTTTTACCCCACACACTTCCCTCCAATGCTAAATTTACGATTCCCTGATGTCTAAGAATGTGTCCTACCAAGCGATCCCTTCTTTTAGTCAGGGTATGCCAAAAATTCCTTTTCTCACCAATTCTGTTCAGTACCTCTTCATTAGTTATGCGATCTACCCACCTAATCTTCAGCATTCTTCTGTAGCACCACATTTCGAAAGCCTCTATTCTCTTCCTGTCTGCACTGCTTATCGTCCATGTTTCACTCCCGTACAAGGCAACACTCCACACAAATGCCTTCAGAAAAGACTTCCTTACCCTTAAATTAATATTCGATGTTAGCAAATTTCTCTTTTTCAAAAATGCTTTTCTTCCCATTGCCATTCTGCATTTTATATCCTCTGTACTGCGACCATCGCATGTTATTTTACTACCCAAGTAACAAAACTCATCTACCACCTTCATTGTTTCGTTACCTAATCTAATTCCTTCAGCATCTCCTGATTTTCTAAGACCGCATTCCATTATTTTTGTTTTGCTCTTGTTAATGTTCATTTTATACGCTCTCTTCAACACACTGTCCATTCCATTCAACTGCTCTTCCAGGTCCTTTGCTGTCTCTGACAGAATTACAATGTCATCAGCAAAACGCAATGTTTTTATTTCTTCCCCCTGAACTTTAATTCCTTCACCAAATTTTTCCTTGCTTTCCTTCACCGCCTGCTCGATGTACAAATTGAATAACATCGGAGAAAGGCTACAACCCTGTCTCACTCCCTTCCCAACTGATGCTTCCCTTTCATGCCCTTCTAGTCTAATAACTGCGGTCTGGCTTTTGTACAAGTTGTAAATAACTCGCCTTTCCTTGTATTTTACCCCTGCTGATTTCAGAATTTGAAACAGTGTATTCCAGTCAACATTGTCAAATGCTTTCTCCAAATCTACAAAAGCTAAAAATGTAGGTTTGCCTTTCCTTAATCTATCTTCTAAGATAAGACGTAAAGTGAGTATTGCCTCCCGGGTTCCTATGTTCCTTCTGAATCCAAACTGATCTTCCCCGATGTCAGCTTCTACCAGCTTTTCCATTCTCCTGTAGATAATTCGTGTTAAAATTTTGCAACTATGACTTATCAAACTGATGGTTCTGTAATTTTCACACCTGTCTGCGCCCGATTTCTTTGGAATGGGGATTATTACATTTTTCTTAAATTCTGAGGGCATTTCGCCTGTCTCATACATCCTACACACCAGTTCAAATAGTCTTGTCATGGCTGGCTCTCCCAGAGACTTTAGTAGCTCTGAAGGTATGTCATCTACTCCTGGGGCCTTGTTCTGGCCTAGGTCTTTCAGGGCTCTATCAAATTCATCTCTCAGTATAGAATCTCCTATTTCATCTTGATCTACTTCCTCTTCCCTTCCCACCACATCGTCTCTAAGTTCATTTCCTTTGTAGAGCTGCTCTATGTACTCTTTCCACCTTTCAGCCTTTCCTTCTTTGCTGAGAACTGGTTTCCCATCTGAGTTCTTAATATTCGTAGATCTGCTCTTCTTGTCCCCAAATGTCTCTTTTATTTTCCTGTAGGCGGTATCTACTTTTCCCCTTCTTATACATTCTTCTACAGTTTTGCATTTGGCTTCTAGCCACTCCTGCTTAGCCATTTTGCACTTTCTGTAAATCTCATTTTTTAGTCGTCTGTACTCCATTATGCCTGATTCATTTACTGCATTTTTTTATTTTCGCCTTTCATCAATTAAATTTAGTATTTCCTGTGATATCCAGGGATTTTTTGTAGGTCTTGCCTTTCTACCTATTTTGTCCTCTGCTGCCTTCACTATTTCATCTCTCAATGCTACCCATTCCTCTTCTACTGTTTTATTTCCCCCCGTTTCTGTCAATTGTTGCCTAAATCTCCCTCTGAAATTCTCCAGAACTTCACTTTCCTTCAATTTATCTAAATCCCATCTCCTTATTTTCCTACCTTTCTGCAGTTTTTTCAGCTTCAGCCTACAGTTCATGACTAACAGGTTATGGTCAGAGTCTATATCTGCCCCTGGGTATGTCTTGCAATTTATAACCTGGTTCCGGAATCTATGTTTTACCATTATAAAATCTATCTGATACCTTCCGGTGTCTCCTGGTCTCTTCCATGTATACAACCTTCTTTTGTGATTCTTAAACCACGTGTTTGTTACGATTAAATCATGTTCCGTGCAAAATTCTACCAGGCGACTTCCTCTTTCATTCCTCCTGCCCAGTCCATATTCACCTACTATTTTCCCTTCTCTTCCTTTTCCTACTACCGAATTCCAGTCTCCCATCACAATTAAGTTTTCCTCTCCTTTAACTGTCTGAATAATTTCCTTTAGCTCCTCATATATTTCTTCGATCTCCTCATCATCGGCAGAGCTAGTTGGCATATAAACCTGTACTACCGTTGTCGGTGTTGGCTTCGTCTCTATCTTGACAATGATAATGCGATCACTGTGCTGCTCATAGTAGTTTACCCGCATTCCTATTTTCTTATTCATTATCAGTCCTACTCCAGTGATACCCCCAACTGATTTTGTATTTATAATCCTGTACTCACCTGACCAGAAATCCTGTTCATCCTGCCACCGAACTTCACTAATCCCCACTATATCCAACTTCAACCTATCCATTTCTCTTTTTAAATTTTCTAATTTTCCTACCCGATTAAGGGATCTAACATTCCACGCTCCGATCCGTAGAATGCTAATATTGTCTTTCCTGATGACAACATCCTCCTGAGTAGTCCCCGCCCGGAGATCCGAATGGGGGACTATTTTACCTCCGGAATATTTTACCCGAGAGGATGCCATCATCATATGTTCATACAGTAGAGCTGCATGTCCTCGGGAAAGGTAACGGCTGTAGTTTCCCCTTGCTTTCAGCCGTTCGCAGTAGCTGTGTGGCAAGGCCACATTAGCTGATGTTACAAGGCCAGCTCAGTCAATCATCCAGACTGTTGCCCCTGTAACTACTGAAAAGGCTGCTGCCCCTCTTCAGGAACCACACGTTTGTCTGGCCTCTCCACAGATACCCCTCCGCTGTGGTTGCACCTACGGTACGGCTATCTGCATCGTTGAGGCACGCAAGCCACCCCACCTCGGCAATGTCTGTGGTTCATGGGGGTGGGACTTTGTTGTATGGGAGTGAAAGTTGGGTGGATAGAGGTTACCTTATTCATAAGGTAGAGGTTACAGATATGAAAGTAGCAAGAATGATCGCAGGTACTAATAAATGGGAAGAATGGCGGGAGGGTATCCACAATGAGGAAATCAAAGGAAAACTGGGAATGAACGCCATAGATGAAACAGAGCGAACAGACTGAGATGGTGGGGTCATGTTACACGCATGGTAGAAGCAAGGTTGCCTAAGAGACTCATGAGCTCGGCAGCGCAGGGTAAGAGGAGTCGACGTAGACCTAGAAGAAAGTACTTAGATTCGGTGCAGAACGATTTTGAAGTAAAAGGCATAACATCAGACGAGGCATCAATGTTGGCATTGAATAGGGGATCACGGAGGGATTTTATTAGAGGTAATATGTTCCAGACTGAACGCTGAAAGGCATAATCAGTCTCTAATTATGATGATGATGATGATTGAAAGCGAACGACAACCTTTCCAGTTAGACATCTCAACTTTCCCTTTTGCGGTCTCGCAGTGAAAAACACCACGTGTCTCTTTTTGTGGTACATTATTTGCTACCAGGCAGTATCCATTGTCATTAACAAATAAAACGGAACAACAGTCAGGTGAGTGGCTCTGTTTCTTTCTGTTGCGGATTTACACAAGACTAGCCGAAAACCCGACTTTCCTCGGGCATTTATTTCTTTAAATCTTATATTACTCCATCTTGTTGTCTCCCCTCGCTTTGTCCTCTCTCTCCATCCAATTTCATTTATAACGTTCGAAAACAAGGATCAAATGTTTAAGAGGTGGTAATACTCATCGAAACCAAGAAAAATAAGTCCAGTAAATATGGGACGGAAACGCATAGTTTCTGACAGCAGATGTTTCCCCTGGCATCCATTCATGGCAATGCATCCCTTCAGCTTTCGGATCTAGCAATGGCGCCTACTTTAAGTGTGTACTTGCTGGCACATAAAGGTAGTGTCCGCACATCGTTGATTATGGTTGCATAGATTACTTCCTTCAGGTGTCCCCACAACCAAAAGTACATGTGTTTGAGGTCTGGGGAAAGAGTGTGAAGATCCCCGACCAATCCAGCAGTCTTGAAATGTCAGCGTCAGATGTCCACGCAAATTGAGACGAAACTGTGCTGTTGCGCCATCACGATTGAACCACATATGTAATCGTTACTGACACCGCACATCCTCCAACATGTTAACCAATACATTAATGACAAAGTCCCGATAATGCACCACATTTAACCTTTGTGGTATGACGTATGGTACAATTAATCTATCGCCTGTCAACACAAAGTGATTGAGAATCGGTGTAGATGCCCTCTTTCCTGAATACTTCGGCACTTACATCTGCAAACAGACGTTTGTTATGGAAATTCACACCACCATTTCTAGTGGACTCTGCAAATGCAACGATTGTGCTAATCTCTGAAACCAGCACTTGCTATAAACACCTGTTTAACTTATAAAATCTGCGTTTCCGGACCTATATTTTTGGACATATTTGTCTTTTTTCGATGATTACTACGAGAGAGAGAGAGAGAGAGAGAGAGAGAGAGAGAGAGAGATATGTGTCCCTCCACACATCGCATACACTTACTAGAATTTCTATACCCTCCTCCGCACAATGTCTTTTTTCCATGAAAAATACAGGTATCTGTCAACTTGAGTAGGGATCGGTCGAACAATGTATAGTCTACTGCTGTGTACCGTCCGACACGTACCATATGGTAACCTGTGGAGCAAGACTCTCATTGATGACAATATTTATGCTACGAACGAGATGGAAAGTAGACAACGGTGTACCTCCTTCCATTAATTTATTGAAAGCTCATCAATACATTTAGAAGTATTCCATTGCCGCATGCAGTACGAGAGATGTGACGAGTGCCGCATGGAGAGAAATTGCATCAGGCATGCTTACTGTTTGTTTATTTATTATTAAAAGAGAAGTAAGTAATCAGACTGTTATTTTTTTAACTCATAATGACACACGACACACACGAAATAACAAATTCAATTGTAATTCAATTTGACAAAATTAACAGTAACAAAAATGTATAATTTTATGTTAACAAATAATGGAGTACACCTACAGTTTTGTTTTTAATTTTCGTATTTTTTAAAATTTTACAGAGATACACTGATAGATAAAGAATTTGTTGTACTAAATTGCTAAGTCTTGTAAATTGACACATCTTCAAGTTCCACATTAAATAAGATTATAACATTGCCGCAAGAAAGTAGAACTAATTGGTACAATTTACAAAACGTAATAAAAATTAATCTACTTAACTTTTTAAAACATATCGTTGTGTATATTCTTATCCACATGCCTTATAATAATTCTGACACGAATTGTACAGTATGTAAAACATTATAAAAATAAAACTTCTCAATATCATTAGTACTGTTATATATATTTCGCGCCGATTTCTAGCCTGCTGTCGTATATCTTGTTGAAAAAAAATGTTCAAATGTCTGTAAATCTATCGGACCAAACTGCGTGGTCATCAGTCCGTAGCTTACAAACTACTTAAACCTAGGTAAACTAATCTACGGACAAACACACTCACCCATGCCCCAGGGAGGACTCGAACCTCCACGACGAGCAACGGCGCGATCCGCAGCGAGGTGCTTTAGACCGCTCGGCTACTGCACCGTGGCCTATCTTGTTGGAAACATATCGACCCAGTCAATAAATACATTGCTTACTAAATATCGATAATATTCCAGAATGAAATTTTTCACTCTGCAGCAGAGTGTGCGCTGATATGAAACTTCCTGGCAGATTAAAATTGTGTGCCGGAACCGGGACTCGAACCTGGCACCTTTGCCTTTCGCGGGCAAGCGCTCTACCGACTGAGCTATCCCGACACGACTCACGATGCCGCCTCACAACTTCACTTCCGCCAGTACCTCGCCTCCTACTTTCCAAACTTCACAGAAGCTCTCCTGCGAAACATGCAAGACTAGCACTCCTGGAAGAAAGAATACGGTGGAGACATGGCTTAGCCACAGCCTAAGGGATGTTTCGAGAATAAAACTTTCAGTCTGCTGCAGAGTGTGTGCTGATATGAAACTTCCTGGAAGTTTCATATCAGCGCACACTCCGCTACAAAGTGCTTGTCTTGTATGTTTCGCAGGAGAGCTTCTGTGAAGTTTGGAAAGTAGGAGACGGGGTACTGGCGGAAGTACAGTTGTGAGGCAGCATCGTGAGTCGTGTCGGGATAGCTCAGTCGGTAGAACGCTGGCCAGCGAAAGGCAAAGGTCCCACGTTCGAGTCCCGGTTCTGGCACACATTTTAATCTGTCAGGAAGTTTTGATCGGTAATGTTGTATCGCCTTAGTATGGACGGCGCCTAATAGTTGGTAATCTGGAAGACTAATTGACACTACCCTCAGGGGAACGCCAGATATTACCGCCATAGTAGTCCATGGCCTTCTGTTCAGTCACTACTAACTGTGTTTCCTCTGACGGGAAATCACCGAGTCAGTTGCACAACTAGACGATAGTCGGTAGGCCCGCAATGTCTCCTGTGAACCTGCTTGTAGCCTAGAAATCCGGAATCAGTCGGAGAGCCCCGGACGCGTTTGGCAGTTTGGGTGGACAATGGGCGCCTCCTCAGGCATTGTGAGCAGCCAGCCCGCCCCCGCTTCCCGCCGTAATCTGCATCACCCCCTCCCCCTCCCCCCAGTAATTACTGGCAACTCCCTCACCCCCGCCCTCTTTCTCCGATGAGAAATAATCCCGGCCGGCGCCAAGAGCACGCCCCTCCCCCTCCCCTGGTGCCCACTGGCGTGGACACTTTTAATGAGCACGCCGTGCCCTAGCCGCCGCCGGCGCTGCTCTAGGTCGCCAGATAAACGACGTCGCCTCCTCACCCCGACCATCAAAGGATGAGGCGATACAAAGGGACGTGCCTCGCCTCTCGACGTCTGCACTCGCAGCAGACAAACCAACATCTGAGGGGGCGGAAATGGTAAGAAGGCGAAGGGGACACACTGCCGTTTCCACTCGCCAACCCCAATCGTAACACGCCGCACTGGGACCTAGACACAATACAGGATGACCCAAAAGTACGTTAACATTAGGGGGGGGGGGGAAATCGCGTTGGCCTGTTTTACGGCCCACTTCAGTTTTATTATTAGAGTATTAGATAAAAATTAATTACTGGACATATGTCAAGTGGGCCAGTCTGCCCCTACCTCGGGGAAAGATGGCCCAGAGGCAGGGGCACGTTGACCCATGTAGTCTTTTGGTAAGTTAAACTAGTATAACTTTAGGAAATCAAAATATACTGTTATCAAGAAATATACTGTAGTGTACATAATATCAAGTTGAATATTGAGTTGGCCCCGGTGCAGTAGCCGAGCGGTCTACAGCGTCTCGCGCGGAGCGCGCGGTTGCTCGCCGTGGAGGTTCGAGTCCTCCCTGCGGCATGTGTGTGTGTGTGTGTGTGTGTGTGTGTGTGTTTGTCCTTAGGTTAGTTTACCTAGGTTTAAGTAGTTTGTAAGCTACGGACTGATGACCACGCAGTTTGGTCCGATAGATTTACAAACATTTGAACATTTTAAATACTGAGTTAAATGCTTAACATTGAGGGCAATGACAACAGGACAGGTTAAACGTTTTATAATTTATAGTGTCTTAATACAAACGAGTCAACTTTAATCAATGTCCAGCTCCAAAGTATCGGCACAGTTTTAACAATCATAAAATAGTCCACGGATATCATTTTTCACGCATCTCTGATGAGCCCACCGCTTACTGTTTGTGCACTAATCCCTTATTTATCTGTAAAAATTTTGGACAAAAATAATAATAATATAAATCATATTAAATGAGAAATTATGGACGATACGATTACGGCTCTACTATTATGATAATACCTATGCACACAACACGTAATATTCTTCTGGCCATATTTTAACAAACAGCCAAAATTATTTGTTCTATGAGTTTAGCTTTGACAAACAAACTCTTTTTTTGAAATTTTACCACTTTAAACTATTATTTTAATATCTCTTCCATATTTTCAGTAGCTTTTTTCCGTTAAAATATCATTACCAGTCATTGATAGTTTGTCTCGTTTTCCAAATTTATCTTCTTTGCCTGTAATGGTTTACGTAAAATCAACTGACAGTGTCAAATGGTTGTTATTTTTGCAAATATCTCAAACGATGCGAGACATGAAAAAACATAAGAGAGCAAAGTTAGACATCGTTTTCCCCTCTAGAAATTCGTTGTAATGTTCGTCTCAAGATGATCGGTTAAGCCGTTATTTTCATTAAAATTTCGAGCTGGCAGAAGGCGATTGCAAAGGCCAACTTTCAGTACTAAATGTTCAAATGTTTGTAATTCTATCGGACCAAAATGCGTGGTCATCAGTTCGTAGCTTACAAACTACTTAAACCTAGGTAAACTAACACACACACCCATGCCCCAGGGAGGACTCGAACCTCCAAGGCGAGCAACCGCGCACTCCACAGCGAGACGCTTTAGACCGCTCGGCTACTCCACCGCGGCAACTTTCAGTACTACCGTAACCTAGAGTGAAAATAAAAATTAATGGAATGACGTACGTAGAGAGGTAAATATACACACAAGCGTTTGCAATGACGTTTCATTCCATGGAGCTAAAAAATGTGGGCAAAATGGTCAACAGACTGCACTTTATACGATAAAGAAGTAATGATTTGGGTAAGATAACAAACACGATGATCTTTAAATCAAGTGCTCAACATGTCGTCCGTCATTCATCAACAATACACGTAGTCGAGGGACAATGTTGTGAACAACATTGTACAGCTTACTGGTCGGTACGATGCAAAATTACCGATCGATGTTTTCTTTTAGCATATTTTCGCTCTGGCAAGGACATATTCCTTTTTCGTTGTGCTATGATAGGACTATTACAGAGGGTGTCTTATTTTAATATACAGGGTCAATCACGAAGATATACAAATAATTTTAATATATTATTCTACAAGTAAAACTAAAGAAAAGTTAATATAAACATAGGACCTTAAATGTTTATATACTGAATTACTGCTAATAAAAGATTTTGCAAGATTTAGCAACCTCGATAATGCAAAGCCATCGCAAAACTGTACGAGGTTACAGTAAAGTACGATTTCCATTTATTTTGTTATTATTGATCTGCTGAAACTAATAAAACATGCCCCTGACGTGAATCTTCAGGTTTTGGCAGGGCAAAGACTGTTGCATTAAGTTTCGGGTGTGCAGCCACAAGAATTCTCCTTCCTCTCCTAATGTTTCGGCTGTGTAACGTCCAGCCATCCTCAGAGTGCGTCCTAAGACTGACGCTCCAGTGGTCGCTTCGGCCCTTTATACTCGCGTACCGCGCGACTACGCATGCGGCCACAGATACATATGCGCCAGAGACGTCGGTCCGCGGCAAAGATATGCATAATGCACAAGTTACATCTATGACTCCGCAGTCGATCGGTGTTGGCATGTCGACGTATCATTATGAGCTGCACTGTGACGACGTCTTTGTGAGTTTATTACTGAAAGTGCCGAATTCCATGATTTGTCTAGATTGAAACCAGTATCTCTATTAATTAAATTCGTCGTCAAGCAAATTTCAATTGCCTCCTTCACTATTGAATCTCAAAAAGATGGTGTCGTCGCCAAAATTCCAACGTTGCCATACAACATACTGTGACCAGTGTCAATACAGTGCTCTGCCACTGCCGACTTGTTAGGTTAAAAAAGTTGTGTGTAACTTTGGTGTTCTGTACATCTTTCATGGACAGTACGAGTTGTATGTCCGATGTAAGAAAGGCCACATTCACACAGAAATTTGCAAACTCCAGATTTTCGGAGCAGTAAATCATCTTTGTCGGAGCCCACGTGTGCAGCTGTCTTGGGTGGAGGATGATACTTAAGTTTCCCAGGTTAACCAGTATCTCGAGAAAGAAGCGAGATCAGGAAAAATTGTCAATGAAAATCCATCACACATTGAATAATATCGAGACCAGTTTCCGGCAGAGAGTGCAAATGTGTATTAGGCAAAATAGGCAGTTGATCGAGTATCAGAGGTCCTAAATATTAGGTGAGAACCAGTGACATGGTACTTGCTTTCAGATTAAACCCTACTGAAGAATCTTAAGTCCATTTCAAGTTGACGAACATTTCACCAGTGGACGTACTACAGAATACATACAATATTTTTACTGAAAATTTTCCCTGATCTCGCTTCTGGTAAAATAGTCAACAGACGCTATGGTTAGAAGTGCTGTGCATGACGGTTTCAAGAATATCGCCTTTCCACGACCCAAATGATTAACAACGTTGATTTAAGTTAGTGTAAATTAAGCACAGAACTTGTATCATCAACTCCACATCCCGTTTACTGGTGTAGCGGTTTCTACAACACTGTCGGGACCGATGCATGCTTTTTCCGGCTCCGCCAGGATGTCGTAAAGCAGATACTTCAAGTGGCCCCACATGGCGGGGTTAAATCCGGCATTCTCTGCGGCCGAACAGGTGGACCAGCTCAGCCACGCCATCTGCCTCCAACGTCCCTCAAGTCGGCCTCAGCCACTCCGCTGTGATGCACAATTAGCAAATGCCTACACAACCGCGAGAATATTCCATCATACAAAACAAATGTCAGGATCGGTATTCTTTTTAATTCAGATGACCGCGTTTCGGCAGATTATACTGTCATCATCAGATCGGATCTAGCTCATCAAAAAGTTAATGGAAATGAAGTATATCGCGAACACTATCGTTGACATGTCACAGTAAAAGTAAAGTGGGCTCACATTTTGCCACTATACTGATGGGGTTTTAGTCACGTCAAAACATTTGTGCTTATGCCACATCATGTCAAATCATATACGTGATATTTGCTGAGAATAGTGTATGAAGAAGAAGAATCAAAAAATAAAAAATAATTAATTTGCGATCTTGGATGTTGTCTTGTGTAATTTGTTTATACATGTCATCGCCCCACATCAAAATATTCGATTCTGTTGTAATTGTGGTAGGGGAAAGAATTTCAGCGGTACTTGTTCAAAATGTTCAAATGTTTGTTAAGCTTATGGGACTTAACTACGGGGTCATCAGTCCCTAAACTTACAAACTACTTATGAACTACCTTACACGAAAGACATCCATGCCCGAGGAGGGATTCGAACCCCCCGACGAGGAGCGGCCTCGCACATCGCAGCATAGCGCCTCAATGCGCTAGGCCTCTACACCGCGGCTGTAATGGGACATGGGCTTATTTTGTGCTAGTAGATACTATAAATGATAAAGCTTACAAGGCGCTCTCCGAGGATACACCCTCTCTCAGACATATAATCTGAGGATGCCCTCCTGCAGGGAGAAACGCGTCATTAAAGAATAAAACAATCTGCATCAAGACGGTTAGTTATTGAAGGAATATTTAACTGTTAGAGAAGAGGTGGCAGAGAGCAAGCAGTCTTTGCCCATGGGCTACTGCATTTGAAATCTGACGAAATGAGAACATTGACCTCGTATTTTTGAAAATAATGATTTCTACATGTGCCAATGAATGTACAAGAAAACAAGTATCACTGATGCTGTTTTTAAATCAAATGCTGAACAATATAGCATACATATTATTCCATTTAAAACAGCATTTTACAGACAGTAGATGACAAATGATGAAAAGTACTTGAAATTTAAATTCTAAAAATACCGCATAAATACCAAATCAATATATACAATAGTAGCTTATTTTCTGATTTATTTGAAAATCATACTTTGAATAGTTTCCGAGCTATGAGTTGTGTAATCGTGTGATTTCATGAAATCACATTGCTTTCAATCCTAAAAAACAACTGCGAGTTTGTCAAATATGTTAATATCTAATTTAAGACACAAAAATGAAACCCAAAAAAGAAAAATTGAAAGGTTTCCTGCTATCCAATTTGAAATACAATGGCCCGCATGTGTTAAGATGGTGGCCGTTGTTATTTGGAAAGGTAGCTCGCGTATTGCAGTGAATGTAGCGAAGTCCCAGTCATTTCGGGCACCGGCCGCTACTGATTATAAGTCATTGCTTCAGAAATCTTAAAAATTAAACCTGCGTGTGTTATTTTCGCAAAACTCGAAAAGTAGTAAGCCACTTTATTTCAAATTTTTATACAAGGTTCAGTTTTACATGGAGCTGGTTTTTATTCTGTCCAATTCGTTGTCATGATCAAAAGGGTGAGAGTAAAAAACACTTGTAAACCATCGTGCGTGAATACTTATAATTTGTTAATAAAATTAAGAATGGGATTACTTAGTGATATTCAACAACCTTTACACATACACACAAAAATCTTTGTGAAACTTTTTCTCATTGTAGCCCTCCACAAAATGATAAAATGGAAGAGAATTCATCGCTTACTGCAATGCCGCCGTTCATGCAGTTACAACTGCCGCTTTGGACATAATGTTGTAATTTGTTGTTTTTTTAATGCAAAATGAATCTGAGCCACATTTTGAAAACGTCATCCACATATGCCACTGGATGATTCTGCAAAATTATATCGCTGTGAGATATGTGGTACAGGGCATACGACGTTCTTTCGAGTAACATATCACTGACTGCATATACGCACTCAACAGGCAGATGACAATTTCTGTGCGGATGCACAAACACTCCCGATCCCTTACAGGGGGTGCGAGCAAAATTGGCAGGGGGCTACAAGGTGAGAATTGCTGTTGGAAGGGGAGCGTGCCTGGACAGCTTAACTGGTCAAGTCGATCGCTGGCCTGAAGCGGGAAATCCGGAATCGAATACCTGTCCAGCACGAATTTTCAGCTTCAGTGCCCTGTTAAAAAATAAAGTTAAAGTAGTCAACAATGCTTTACTAGGCATGGTCCTGTTAGGAGGTGGTATGCCGTTGCCTTCCTTCGAACTGACTGACACAACCACTTATAGGGATACCTACAGCTTAACCTGAGTTCCGAACGACGGTGTTACTCGATAATTTTCACGTCAACAACACTGCCAGAGGTGAAAGAAGTGGACTGTGACAGATAAAAAACCTAGCCCTGATATTATGAATATTTCCAATTCGTAAATCAAGTGCTGGTACGATCCGTGGTTCGAATCGGTACCTATATTTCTTTCGTTATTTTCGCGGATCTGCACCTTATAGTATGAAATTCATCAAACAAATGGTAACTAACACATATGAAATAAAATTTTTGTTTATTCTTCTTAATCGAAATTTTATAAACGTGTTGTTAATAATGGTGGCTTTAATTAAATAAAAAATACATTTTGAGAGCAATAATGAAGAATCAGAAACCCTTTATTTGGACTAAGTTCGTTGTTTAGTATCACAGATATGGTTTCACACACGCCAGAGTGGTAAGCATCGTAAAACCATAGTAAACAAGAATTTTCCCGGCACACAGAACATCGTACAAATGTTGCATTTTTTCAATCACATGGTTTTTCGGTGTATCAAAAGGAAAGAAAATATAATTTCACGAAGAGCACTTTTTTATCAGAAAGAATAGAAGAGAAGTAAGCATATCTGATCCTTTTCTCGGAGACAGTTGAATGAGGCTTCACGCAGTGTAGCCTATGACTAATTTCCCGTCATTTTTGATCAGGTAGACGCACCTATGCGGAAGTCTAAGTTCCTTTACTTGTTGGTAAAAAGGCACGAAAGGTATAACCGGATTCGAACCACCGATACTATTACTTGTTAATGTGCAACCTTACCGAATTAGGTCGTCGATCCTCGGCAATTTTGTTCTTAATGAACGCAATTAAAATACCATGTAAAATTTTGAAGCTGACTTTGTCGATAATTTTTGAATGTTGCGGAGAATGGCTTTGGCTAGTTGCTATTTGAGTTCTGAACTTTAAGTACCGCTATTAGTTTATTGCTTTCCTTTTCCTCAGTTGCTTTTACTAATGTTCAGATATTTGTTTATAGTGTTCTTTCGTCACACGTGTTCGTCTTTATTTACAAGGCATATTTATCGGCCCGGAATAGATACATGTTTATGTTTAACATTATTTCGTCTTTTACGTTTGCAGCAGATTAGGTTATAAACAGTTTTGGCCTTTTTTACCTATTACTAACGATATTTTGACGTTAAGAGTTACAGTTTTTCGATGCTGCTCTACATGTTGCCTCTATTTGGCTGTTTTTCTGTTTATCATTCCAGTGTTTTTTCACAGCACTAGACATGGGCGAATTTGCTCAAACGTTTGTAAACCTATTGGACGACGCTGCTACGGTCATCAGTTACTTGACTTATAAACTACCTAAACTATCTTACACTAACGACAACACACACACCCACGCCCGAGAGTGAACCTAACATCTGGCGGGAGCGGCCTCCCAGTCCTTAGTATAATGCCTTAGACCACGCGGTTACAATCGCGGTATAGCCATTTGTTGATGTGATTTTTTTGTCTTTAATGGTTTTGACAATTGTTAATGTCTTTATTAGCAGTTATTGAATTTGTGTTCATGCTACCTTTGTTTTGTGTGAATGACAGAGGACGAGAGAGAGAGAGAGAGAGAGAGAGAGAGAGAGAGAGAGAGAGAGAGAGAGAGAGAGAGGGGTAGTTTCCTTTCCAGTTACTTTCTCACCTCTTTAATTAAGTTTAGTAGAGAGTTTTCAATGATGTTTGTTCATTCACGTACCATAACGACAACAAATTACAAGACTCGTATACCCACATGATATCCTTCTAAGTGTAGTATTCTCTATACACTACTCCAATGTACCCTTAGACACTAAATTTTCAGTTGAGTGAACGCCTGGTAGTACTGGGCACTGTTGAGCAGTGAAGTATGACTTAATAGCTTCACGAGTAATCTGAGATGCATCCTCAACGATACAAACGAAGCTGCAGAGCGTACGGGTACGCATATGGCGAAAAAATAAGCACATCGAGGAGTTGTGCAAATGTTTAATGCGGTTAGCGAAGCTGCTTATCGTTTCGTAAAGAGAGAGCGAGCAGCGAGAACACGCGCATATGCCGCACTCTAGCTCAGGCGAGTAAACCTTTTAATCTGGGAGGTAAGCAGATTACGCCGCTATGAGCTCCGGACTCGCGTTCTCACCGCCGCTGCCCATCCCCACCATACCCCGTTCTCTCCTGCGCATCACATTAGACTGAGCAACGTCCATTTCATTTCACCACTTCTCCTGCACTTGAATGTAGAACGAGTGTATTTCTTGTAATGAGGAGAACAGTCATTAAAAGTATTTGAATGAAAATTCCACTTTTTTCACTATATATTATGTGAATTGCTGTTCGTTAGTCTCGCTAAAACACGAGAACGGCTGAACCGGTTTGGCTAATTTTAGTCTTGAAATATTCGTGTAAGTCTAAAGAACGTTCAAACGGTGATAAAATGTGGAAAAGTAGTCCGGAAATGAGGAAAAACGGGAAAAACTGAAACAGCTTTTTGCAGTGAGCTATCAATACCCTTTGTACAATTGCGATAAAATTTTGTACATTTCATGTTGAAAGAAAGAGGAAGGTTTGCATCAAATAAAAATTTGGAACTGTCACCAGGAAAGTAGGGAAATTCAGGAAAAACCGAAAGCAATTTTTTTCTATGAATAAAAATCAATTGCTGCGTTTATGTAAGAGCATCACTTGAGTACGGCTTGACAGGACAAGGTTTGTATGAAATAAATTTTTTGGAAAATCTACCGAAAAACTGGGAAATTTGTGAAGAACTGAAAGTGCGTTTTTCAATGAGTTTTTGATTGAATTCGTCACTATAACTGCCTATTCGCACGACGGAGACGTGTATTTCGTATTTGTTTTGTTCATTATGGTCTTGGAAAAATTTTCGGTAAAAAAATTGGAACAGTTAAAAAGGAAGGTCGCAAAATTCGAACCAAGTTCCTTCAAATGTTTTTAAAGTCTATGGGACTTAACTACGGGGTCATCAGTCCCTAAACTTACAAACTACTTATGAACTAACTAAGACTAAGGACAGCACAAATATCCATGCCCGAGGGGGGATTCGAACCCCCGACTGTAGTGGCCGTGCAGACCGTCACTGGAGCGCCTCAGTCCCCTCGGCCACCGTGGCTGGCCCAAGTTCCTTTTTCAATGTGTTTCTAAATGTACTCAACACTATAAGTTGAGAACCGTTCATCCGATTGCGATAACATTTTGATCATGTGCCGTTCATTCGTCTGATTACGATAAAATTTTGCATATTTGACGTTCACAGCAAGAGTAAAGTTGTGAAATAAAAATTTGGAAATGTTTCCCGGCAAATGGAAAATTTAGAAAAAATAAAGAGGTTTTTCTATGAAATATCATTCATCTGATTGCGTTAAAGTTTGCACATTCGACGTTCAAAGCGTGAGGAAGGTTTGAGTGAAGTAAAAGTTTGGAATAGTTGGCCAGGAAATAGGAAAACTGAAAGAGCTCTTTTCTTTGGAATATCAATTTCATTCCTATGATTGCGATAAACTTTTGCACATTCAAAGCAAGAGTACATACATATTAGCAATTGCGAAGCATTGCCGCGTCGACTAGTTGTTTAATAACAACACAATCTTATCAGTGCCATTTGTAGTCTTTTTATGTCCAAAACAAAATTATAAATATATCCGACTTATCTATAAAAACAGTCGTCATGTAGGGCTATGTATAATTAACATGACGACTGATTTTATAAGGCCGTATGTATGTGTTTAACAATGATACGTATCTTAGATCTTAGACGTGTATACATTTCTTGAACGTGTATGGCAGGGCTGGGCACGAGAGCTGCTCGCGTGGCTGCCCGCGAGCAGCGAGAGCCGCGAGGGCAGCGCTGAGCGGCCTTGAGAGCCAGCAGTGCGGGCAGCAGGGCTGTGCGCTGTGGCTGGCCGGGGCAACTGTGCAGCTATGAGGGCGCTGAGTAAGGACAAGCTGAAATACTTACTGCACGTAGAAAACACGAGAGGTCGTTTCAAGCTGATGAGGCTTCCGTGAAAAAGGCACCGGTACAATCATATCTGCCACAGCATGTTTGAGTTGGAAGTAAGTGTTAATAGTGCTTACCCTAAAATTGTGTATCCTGTACCATGCAATGGTTGCTCATGTAAGGATGAAGCACAGTTTCGAACCACTGTAAAACTTACTTTCATGGCCACAAATAGGACATAGACGTAAAGAATTAAGAAAAGACTCTTATTATTTTACGTTATATTTTCACAGAATTGTGTAGATTTTTTTTTTTTTAACAAAATGTAACAAAACTGAACTTTCTGCAACTAAAAACCTGCTTCATTACAATGACGAGAAACAGGGTGGTCGGTCAGAAGGTAACAATTATTAAAGTTCATTACATCCTTAGGAAAGGATGAAAACTGACACCATTCTGAAGGGGAAAAAATTCCAGAACTCAAGACCTGAGAGCAATGGAAAAAGTTCCCTGCCTATGTCAGTGGTACCACAACGGAGTTGTCGAGGTACGATAAAGAACTTCTCAAAAATAACCAAATAAGTTAATGGAAAAATTTGTAAGCTAAAGGAAAATACAATATCCCTGCTGCGGGAAGCAAAAACCTAGGAACTATTAAGATAAGTATAATGTACCAAGTGTAAAACAAAAACCTTCTCCCTGGAGGAAGTAAAAGGGATAACTAAACTTAACTCCTATGATATATAGAAAACATAAAGGGGAAGAAACTCTATGATCACAAAGCCTATCAGTTTCCTGTCAAGATAAACAATAAGGTGACATACACATAAAAGAATTGTCACTTCAGAGGAGAGGTACTACGAACAAAAAAGAAATAAGCATTAATTTACATCATTCTGGATTTATTTAAAAAGATTTTGAACCAACAAGTTATCGAGAACGAGTGGTTCCGCGCGGTGTAGTGAGGTGCGCGGCTAGTCGAGTGTGAGTGGGGGCACTGCTGGCTGGCGGAGTGGGGGGGGGGGGGGGGGGGAGCCGCGAGCAGGCCGTGTGAGCCGCTGAGAGCGCTCGCGCTCGCGAAACGGCATTTGCCCAGCCCTGGTGTATGGTATTTGGATGATGATACGTCTCTTGAGCGTTTATGACAATTGACACTGATATGTCTCTTAGGCGTGTATAACCAACACCACCTAGAGACAAGGCCTCACAACAGCCCGTGCTACGTCACACTGATCAGGACGCGACCGCCAGCTGGGTACGCCCACTGCCTTGTAGCGGCCAGCCAGTAGACTGGTGGCCGCAGCCTAGTCACTGTGACGTAGCACGGGCTGTTGTGAGGCCTTTGGTATAACCGGACGGACTGGTGCAGTGGTACGAACCTGGACTTGCATTCGGGAGGACGGTTGTTTCAAATCCATCTCCTGTGATCCAGATTTAGTTTTTTCGTGATTGAGGGAAATCACTCCAGGCAAATGCCGGGATGGTTATTTTTAAAGGGCACAGCCGAATTCTTTCCTCATCATTTGCCAAAACTCTAAAATGTTCAAATGTCTGTAAATCTATCGGACCAAACTGCGTGGTTATAAGTCCGTAGCTTACAAACTACTTAAACCTAGGTAAACTAACCGAAGGACAACACATACACACACATGCCCCAGGAAAGACTCGAACCTCCGACGGGGAGCAATCGCGCGCTCCATAGCGAGGCGCCTTAGACCGTTCGGCTACTCCACCGCGGCGCCAAAACTCCGAGCGTGAGCTCCGACTCTAATGGCGATGCTGTTGACGGGACGTTAAACCCTAAGCTTGCTTGTTAGCTTCCTTCCTTCAGGCGTAATATTTTTTTCCTAACTTTCTAACTTCTATGGTGTTCTTTCAATCCGGTACATATTGTCCTGCTTGACTGACCAATTCACACACATACTTGCAAGTAATTTTGTATATTCCACTCTCTTCCAAGGCTGGAATATTGTCTTTAGCGCTGGGAAGAAAGTGACCAGTCGTACTGTGTACATAAAAGGATGTCCTGAAATTTCTGACAGTTTTCTGGCCACATAAAGACATACTTTTCCTAAATATGGGATTATCACCGTTTAGTAGGATCTTGGGGTGCTGAGGTGTTGAGTAAATAAGAGCTAGTAAAAACAAATCAAAATGTTCAAATGTTTGTAAAGTCTATGGGACTCAACTACGGGGCTATCAGTCCCTAAACTTACAAACTACTTATGAACTACCTAAGACTAAGGATGGCACAAATATCCATGCCCGAGGGGGGGATTCGAACCTCCGACCGTAGTGGCCGCGCAGACCGTGACTGTAGCGCCTCAGTCTCCTCGGCCACCGCGGCCGGCTAGTAAAAACAATAAATTTGCAGAATATTAGACATTTATCTCGTGTATGATTGCATTACTACTTCAAAAAGTTCTCGCACATCTATTATGTTTAAAACAAAAATTTCGAACGACTTATTAGTTTCTTTCTACACTGATGCTGCTAGCACCGTAGAGGACACCCTTGGAAGTGCCTCAGATCGACGTCAATTAGCGAGTGATTCCCGATAGTTACCTAAGCTACCTGGAACTAGTTACTGAGACTACGTCAATAGGATCGGCACAGACATGGAATACGTTCCTTCTTTCTGAACCTGTCGGTCTACTGCACGTGGTCAGCGCACTCCACTCTCATTCCGGAGGGCCGCGGTCCACACCCTGTCCCGCCATCCGGATTTACGTTTCCTTCATTTTCCTCAAACGTCCTTCCACCATCCTTGAAATAATCGGAGCCTGTACTCCATCTTTAATGATCTAGTTGTCCGCGCGAAGCTAAACCCTCACCTTTGTAAGTTCTACAGCGTACCTAAAATATTTTACTCTGGTTGATAAACGCTAAGAGAAAACGTCCGACCAACATTACGGTAAGTATCTTACAAGGAAAGTACTCGGGCTCGAACAAACACAAATATACCAATATCGTGTGAGAGATAATGTAGAGGTCCTTTATTGCACTAGCGATACTCTCGCATCTGCAAAACTTTGCAGTCGCCTAATAGAGGCCTCTGCGTGTACCATGACGCAATGCACATTGGAGCTGCCGCTACAACAGTCGGGACCAGTAGGGACAGTGCGGTGTGCATCTGAAGTTGCGTTTTGTGACGTCATTTGTGTAGTGAAGTGTCAGATGGGTCGGCGATTGATAATCAGTCCTGCTAATGTATTGCGATTGGTTGAGAGGAAATTCCGAAGAGCCCTTCTTCGTGAATACGGTCTTGGTGTAGAAGATGAATCATTCACATGCTTTCCGTTATCTATTATAGTGCAGAAATATGAGCATACATTAGAAACACTATAATATATACAAGGTAACATGCGAATGATTAAAAAAGAAATGTTCAAATGTTTGTAATTCTATCGGACCAAACTGCGTGGTCATCAGTCCGTAGCTTACAAACTACTTAAACGTAGGTAAACTAAGCTACGGACAAACACACACACCCATGCACCAGGGAGGACTCGAACCTCCACGGCGAGCAACCGCGCACTTCGCAGCGAGACGCTTTAGACCACTTTTTTTTTTTTTGCCTCAGTCTCCTTTTTTTTTCTGGAAATAGAGGTGAGGATATGACTTTATTTTATTTTATTTATTTAAAGTTTTTATATCAATGAAAAAGAAAATAAAATAAAAGAAAATAAAATAAAAATATCTAATTCTTTTGTGGGGATTTTCACTGGAAGTAAAATATCTCTACATGAAGTTCAGCATTAATAGCGTCTGATACTGAACATAAATAAGACCGCCCTCCCGGCGGAACAAACATAAATGGTGACTGCACACCGACCATATGCGGATAGATGTTAGCTGAATTTCTGTTCCCTCACGCGAGTTCCGGACACGTCTTCTCGAATAAATTGTTTTCATCCGTTACATAGGTTCATTCTTCCGAGGGATCATTCATACTAAAATTATCGTCTCATACCCGGCACACCCAAGCTGTGGGGAGGATCCAGGAAAACACTACCCAGAAAATTGGCATAGTATTGTCGGTGTCTTGAATTGTGTAGTAGAGACGTGAAGCGATCTTGGAGGAAGGTCCAAAAATCAAGAACACTCTTTTCTCGATCGTGAAACAAATAATATGTAGATAGGCCTTTGATCCAGTTCACTGCATTAGTCTTTGTGCGTGGGAAAAAGCTCTCGTCCGGAAATAGAAGTGACTGCGGTTCAATAGTGTGTGGAGCTGTACGACAAAGAAAGGCAAGTATTTTCTTTATGAACAGCCACACCTCTGCTGCAGGTCCACATATCAGCCGATGTTCATCAGTGTCTAACACATGACACTGAGGGCAGTGTGGAGAGTCCGTCATTTTAATTGCATGCAGCCGATGTCGCGTCATGTATTTTCCATTGACAACCAGATACCAGGTAGCACGAGCATCTGTATCGAGGAGGGCATGATGCACAGAACGCCAGACCATGGGCCATCTGATTGTTGGATGTCGTCTCTCCATGAAATTCCGGGTGTGCCCCTTCATCATTATGCGGTACACATCACGTGTCGTTGGAGTCCGTGTATGGGGCAAGTCTTCATGGACGTAACTATATTCGATAAAAAATGTCTTAATATGTGAGAGAGAGGTAGAGATATGCGCTACTGCTATGGGCGGCATTAGAGATATAGGAGCAAGTTCTTCGATCAGAATCCCAGATATTCCGGTCTGGCGATGTTTCCACAGCTTAATCATTGTATTGACATAAAGGGCAGACGCTCTGACATGTACATTGACAAGCCCAAGACCTCCGTCTCGAGGGGGGAGAGTTAATGTTTCATAACGGACTTTGAAGATAAGGCCGGCGCTCACAAAGTATCCAAACACAGCCAGCAGTCTTGTTGCCATCGTCTTCGGCATCGGTAGAATCTGGGCCAGGTGCGGTATCCTAGACGCCAGATGGGTGTTCACGAAGGCAACTCGTTGTATTAAGTCTAACGACCGTAGTAGATTGCTTCGGACGTTAGCTCGTAGTACCTGAAGAAGGCGTTTGTAGTTGACAGCCGAGGTTTGTCGAATATCGCGCGTGAAGGTTATCCCTAAACACTTGAGCTTGTCCACTGATTGCAGCGGGGCCACGCTTCCTTCAGGAAGACCCCTGCCAATGTTCATAGCGGCAGACTTGGTCAGATTCATACGGCTGCCCGCAGTAGCTCCATATTTGGTAATCCATTCCAGAGCTATCCGCACTTCGTCCCCTGACTGAGCCAAGAACATCAGGTCATCAGCATATGCGCGACAGATAAAGGACCGGCCCCTCATCGTCATCCCAGACAGTCGACATCGCAGTCCATGTAACAATGGCTCAAGCGCAATGGCAAAAAGAATCATCGATAGCGGACAGCCTTGTCGTACAGATCGCGAAATGGTAACGGTACCTGCCACACGTCCATTGATCAGTACACGTGAGGTGGCGCATCGGAGAAGCCGCATGACGGTGTGTGTGAAGGCGGGAGGAAACGCCATTCTTCGCATCACTGCTTCAAGAAAGTCATGACTCACTCTGTCAAAAGCATGGTCCAGGTCCACGGACACTAAGACACCACGAATGCAGCAAGTCTCTGTCAAGGCTATGATATCACAATAATCACTTAGTGCTGTCTGGATGTTACTTGTGCCACCAAGGCATGTTTGATCCGAAGAGACGACCTGAGGCAAGACACGCCGGAGTCTGGAAGCAAGGTTCCTCGTAAAAATCTTGAAGTCGCAGTTCAGCATGGTTAATGGCCGATAATGTTCCACTTTTTGTCCCCTGGGCTTCTTCGGGACTGGGATGATCAGGCCTTCGACAAATGCAGATGGAAGTGGGACTTCAGGTATCATCAGTTCTTTATACATTTCTATCCAGCGAGGAGCCATAATGTCTTGAAAGGCGCAGTAGAACTCCAGCGGGAGGCCATCTGGGCCTGGGGATTTCTTTGTTGCTCCCCTACGGGGAGCGTCAGCAAGATCATCAGCCGTAATCGTATCTGTAAGGGTCTGCACAGATTCCCCATCAAGAGTACTAGGCATGGAGTCGAGCACTTCTTCCATTGCTATAGCATCCTGATCCACTTCTGCATACAACTGTCGGTAGTGGTCCACGAAAGCAGTGGCGATGTCATTCTGAGATGTCAGTCGACGACCTTCTGGGGTATCAATAGCGTGCACCAGCGCTCTTCTACACCGTTGCTTCTCTCGAATAACGTGATGCATGGAAGGAGGTTCTCCAGCGACTCGATCTTGACATCTCGCACGTATTACTGTTCCCTCAAGACGGCGGCGCAGAAGTAAAGTAATCTTCGCCTTAATCCGCTGAATTTCAATCTGTCGTTCAGGAGACGGTGCCTGGCTAGCAAGCTCACGGAGTGCCGTAAAGTAGAATTCCATGGTACGTTGATGCCAACTCATTTTGTCACGTCCATACTGTACCAACGTGCGACGCAAAGCGGGCTTAACACATTCGAGCCACCATCGAATTGTTGAAGGATATGCTGTAAGATGTCTCTGGCAGTTGTTCCACGTCGCTTCTACAAGCTGTCGGCACTCTGGATCCTTAAGATGTGCAACATTTAACTTCCAAGTACCTCGACTTCGCCACACCCCCTGCCGTCGAAGAGAAACAGTACAAATGTAGGCGATGTGGTCCGAGAAGGCGGTAGGCCACAGCTCGGCATCAAGTGTTACCGTTGTGAGTCCGCGGGAGACATAGACTCGGTCTAGACGGCTCGCAGAATGGCTGGTGAAAAAAGTGTATCCAGGTCGATCACCATGCGTATGCTCCCATGTGTCTATCAGGTCCAGTTCTTGAATAAGCAATTTAAGTTTTTGGCACGTGGTAAAATGAGGAAATTGGTCCTTTATGGCGAGCACACAGTTGAAGTCGCCTCCAAGAATAATGTGATCGTATTGACCTGCAAACAGCGGAGCTATCTCTTCTGAGTAGAAGTGCGAGCGTTCCCTTCGTTTGTCCGTGCCGGAGGGAGCATAAACGTTGATGATCCGGACACCATGGAATGTCACAGCAAGGCCCCTGCCCGATGGTAAGTAAGCGACGTCTTCAACCACAATACCTTCTCTCAGAACTACGGCCGTCCTACTACCGTTGCAAGCAGATGGCGTTTGATATGTATCATAACCATAAATATCTGGAAATGACTCCAGGTGAACTTCTTGTAGAAGGGCAATATCGAGATCTGACGCCCGTAGCATGTCACTGAATAACTGAAACTTTATCTTCGTTTGAATTGTGTTAATATTGATAGCTCCAATTCTGTAAGCCTGCCCTTTTGCCATATTTACAGGGATGCTCATTGTAACACGAAGATCAGGTAGCACATTCGCCCCACACTCATCGATTAGCAGACATTTAGTTTAGTAGCAACATCTGTTGCTACGTCAGCTGTGGATGAATTATCTTCAACATCTTCGTGCCATGCAGCGTTGGGACGCTGGTCGTCAGTAGAAGCCCCTGGTGAGTCAACATGCATTGATGTGTCTTCGGTGTACGACTGACGAATGGCTGACTGCTGGTCATCATCTGTAGAAACAGTTAAAGACATACGCCGTGTCGATTCTACTTCCGACTGGGGTGGAGCAGGAAGTTCCACTTTAGGGTCTTCTGATGGTAGAAGGTCTTGGGATTCATCATTAGATTGTGATCGGCAGGTATCAGACGGAGCAAGCCGACGTTTCTTTCTTCTCTGTGGTGACCGTTGTTTTCGCACGTGTACTTCAGTATCAGAAGTCTGGGTATTCTGACTGTCCGGCACGAAGGCGGCGGTAGGCACGACCATAGAGGCGGCGTCTGTTTCCTCCTTCGGAGACACTTCATTATCCTTCCTCACGTGACGTTCAGGAGCCGTCACAGGTGTAGCCTCCATCCTGTCCTCGTTGCCCTGCAGTTCTACCGTGTTTGGCACGGTGTCATCAAGTGGTGTCGGCACAGGCTGCTGGCTGGGTTCATTTTGAAGAACCTGTGCGGATCTGCCGCACCCCATTGTATACCGGATATGTGGTAAATTGATCCCATTTCTCGGCCATGTGGCTAATAACGTTCCCATAAGGCCGCAGCGCAGAAACAACCACGTCTGACGGTACTTCAAACGGAAGTTCAAACACTCTGATTGTTCGAGTCCGAGGCCTGCTTGTTCGATAGTCACTTCACCGATATGTCCATCTGAGTGACGGAATTTGAGTCCATTTCTAGATCTGTTTAGAATCTTCTCACACACGGCGTCGCTGGTAAGCTTCACATACACTACACTGCTCACTATAGAGAAGTGGATGCCGATAAGATCGTTACAGTCAATTTTTACTTCTTCTCTAATAAATTGTTCGACTTCAAGTGCCTTCGGTCGTGCATATTCATTCGAAAAACTGATTTTCAATGTTGATTTTCTCCAGGAGTGGGCCATTCTTGTTCTAATTAAATAACGCAAGCGAAGGCGACTGTGCCACGTAAACACACGCGAGCAGCAGACTCGGCGGCGGGACGTAAACAGTCCTTCCGCACCGCTGCACTGCCTGACGCAGACTAGACCACTCGGCTACTCCACCGCGGCCGAATGATTCACCTCCTACAAAAATACCTTGTTCATTTCAACCAGTCACACTATATTAGCAGGATTGATTACCAATCCCCGACCCATCCGACGCTTCACTACACAAATAACGTCACAAAACGCAACTTCAGAGGCACACTGCACCATCACTACTGGTGTACCGGCAGCTAAATGTGCAAATCGGCATGGCTCACGCAGAGGCCTGTAAAGGACGACTGCAGAGTTTTGAAGATGCGGGAGTATCACTAGTGCAATAAGGGACGTTTCATTATCTACCATACGATTTTGGTGTATTTCTGTTTGTTCGAGCCAAAGTACTTTCCTTGTTAGTAACATGCCAATTCAGTATCTACGAAATATCAAGAGTACCCATAGACATGATTTCATCGTAATAAAAAATTTGGAGCAGAATGGAATGATATAGTCTCCTCTTTTTGCAAAGCGGTCACTGACATGAAAAGAAAGAGCGAGGTTCATTAACGGTGTACCGTATACATTACTTAGCCGCGTATTCCGAATCACAAAACACGCGTTGACCAGTCGTGAGGATGCAAAACGTAGTCTAATAGAGCCGGCCATCTAAAAAGAGCCAGTGTTGCGAGAGCGTTTTTTCGGGGCGAATTAATCGTAATTAATTACCAGTGCGTGGCTTTATGGGACAATAGCGAGAGGCATTAGCATGCAGCGGCGGCGAGGACAGCGGAAAATTACTCCCGGAAAACAGGGACCGGCCTCGCATTTAATGACACTCCCCCCCCCCCTCCAACAGCAATCGATCCACCACCCCCCCCCCCTCACACACACACGCACGCACGAGACTCGAATGTTCAAATGTTTGTAAACCTATTGGACCAAACTGGTATGGTCATCAGTCCCTAGACTTACAAATTACATAAACTAACATACATTACGGACAACACACACGGCCGCTACGGTCAGGGGTTCGAATCCTCCCTCGGGCATGAATGTTTGTCGTCTTCTTTAGTCTAAGGTAGTTCACAAGTAGTTTGTAAGTTTAGGGAGTGATGACCCCGCAGTTTATTCTTTTAAGCTTAACAATCATTTGATTTTGAACCACACACACACACACACACACACACACACACGGACACGCGCGCACGCACGGCCGAGGGAGGACTCTAACCTCCAGAGGGATCGGCTGCCCAGTTCGTAGCATTACGCCATTGCGCCTTAGACCACGCGGACACACCTTCGTGTCACAACTTCCGGATGACAATAGACACGGTAGCAACATACGCCCACCAGTTTTCCCCCGTCACAGTGGCTTCGATACACTCAATTTGTTCGAAGTTCTATTACTTAAGAGAAACTGTTTCCCAGAATGAATTTCCCCTCTCCCCCCAGTGGAGCCAACACATACTAATGTTATGTTAGAGAACTGTTCTTGCCATCAACCAGACAACATAAGAAAGTATTCTCCAGAACGATAATTAATCGCATGTTTCAAATGTTTGTAAATCTAAGGGACGTAGGTCCGCTGGTCATCAGTCCCTAGGCTTACAAACTACACACTCAAAGTAACCGAGCGAGGTGGCGCAGTGTTAACACGCTGGGCTCTAAATCGGAAGGATGGTGGTTCAAATCCACCCCCGGCCATCCAGATTTAGGTTTCTCGTGATTTCTCTAAATCACTCCAGGCAAATGCCGAGATGGTTCCTTTCAAAGGGCACAGCCGCTTTTCTTCTCCATCCTTAGCCAAATAACTAGAGCGTAAGCTCTGCCTCTAATGACCATGCTGTCGACGGGGCGTTAAACACTAATCTTTCTTTCCTTCTAACTTATGCAAGGACAACAGAAACAGCCGTGCCTGATGGAGGACTCGAGCCCTCGAAGGCGAACGGCCACGCGCACCGCTACTGGGCGCCTTAGTGCGCACGGCTATTCTGCCGCGGCTAATCCCATGCTTTATATCCCGAGGTATACAAGTGAAAAAAAAAATAAACAACAAAGATTCATCCATTCAAAAAATTAAACCAACCATCTGCTGTACAACCGCCCACGAATAGGAAGGTCACCTTGCTGAGAAAAACTTCATAAGAAACGGCCAACCTCTTTAAGACGTGTAAAACACAGTAAGCTTCTTTATAAACAATAAAATATAAAATAAAATACGAGAAATCAGATAGAAAACTGGAGAATTTAGGTGTTCCTTTTTGCCAAGCGCTATTAGAGAATGGAATGATAGAGAAACATCATTGGAGCGGTTCGATGAATCTTCTGCCGCACACTTCAACGTGATTAACGGAGTATTTATGTACATGTAGATGTTAACCCACTGTACCAAAACAAACATGCAACAATATCAAAAGACAGGGGTGTACGAATCCAATTGCAACTCGTGTACAAGTCAAAGCTCCTACATTGGACTAGCTGGTAGAAGCTACACAGCAATATGGAAAGAGCACATGAATGCACTTCAGTTGAACATTCCAGGTATGCCGCACATATTGCTCAACAACATACTAAATTTGCTAACAGCATAGAACAGAATCACGCTTTCAAAAATTAGATCATATTAAACAAACTTAAATCTTCATAAGCACATATACAGCACCGACTGCCTACAAAATAATCGGACTGAATTGAGAAACAAATATATTTCTCAGAATTTCGAAGACGTACCAAATCGAAACATAAAAGCAATCAACCAACACCGTCATAAATCTCTTTGTATTTAACTACATTCACGTCAACGTCAAAAACATAACTAAGGTTAAATTCTGTAATATGTGATTAAATATCCAAGCATTGTACTGTTAAATGTTACTTTTACAGGCTGTTAAATGTACTTATCATTACTTCCACACTCTTGGCTTCTCTAATACTCCATGCCAATTAACTCAAGGACAGATATGCGAAAACAGGCCATTTATAGTCTTTTAACGTGAAGTACATGTGTATGCAATTCGCTACTGATATTTTAATTATTTTATTTTATTCATTTTGTGCATTCTTGTTAATATCCGTTCTGATCAAAATTATCTGCACATACATTGACTGTATTACATGTAGACAAAAAAAATCTATGAGCAAAATATGCATCGGTCTCTCTGCCTGAAGGCGGTCTTCCTAACAAACAACTCGTCTACAGTCCAAGCTGGATGACGTCAAAATGGGAATGGCCGAGGCGCCATCTTACGGTCACTCCTGCCGAATGTTCCAGTTCTCCCTCTGGCATGGCTGTGTGTGTTGTCCTTAGCGTGAGACAGTTTTGCTTTGTTAGCAGTACGTCCCTTAGGTTTACAAACATTTCAACATTTGATTCAAGCAAAGTTTTGTAGAATTCCGTATTTGTGTACTAATACACAGTAAAAACTGAATAATATGTGAACAACTGGCAATCTAAATGGAAGCTGTTACATGGATACCAACTACTAAGCTACGTGTACTATCACAGTAAGTACAGAATTCATTTTTGAAACCAAATCACCTTGTAAACACTAGCCCCTACTCATGGCGATAATCAAAGCATCTTCCACCTTTTGATCACAGAGACAGCACTCCGTATTACGTTAACGAAATAGTGATGTAACATCATGTACACCATCTGACGATGAACCCGGAAAGTTTCCAAAGCCGATTAGTTGGGAGGGGGGGGGGGGGGAAGAATTTAAAAAAAGTGTCTGGATGCCATCTTCCTTTATTTCTGTGGAGTGTGCGTGTTGGTCCCTAACTTTTGTCACATTGCAACCGTATACCGGATGGGGACTCGAACCCGAACCCTTGCTTTTGGTAGGAAATTCACTTGTCCAGACATGATGCGCCCTGAAGTCATTAAAAGTCATCCGGTACCTGCTCTCGCCTACTTTCCAGTTTTGCAGTACCTCTAGGGACGGGGGGGTGGGACCGTAAGTTGATGTTAGATAGTTCGACCTAAATTACCAGATTTAGGCCTGCCATATGTAAGGTGGGTAGAATTTTTTCAGCCTGTCCTTCCACCCATCCTTCACCTCTCAACGATGTGAGGAGTCGCCAGAAACAACACGTGGTTCCGATAACTAGGTAGGCTAGGGACACTCAAGTCGCCGAAGTGGAGTACAATGGAAAGACTTGCACCAGGCCAATGACCCACACGAAATTATTATTATTATTATTATTATTATTATTATAAGGTGCATATGATAATTTAGGTTATTTAGTGCATTACTAATTTTATTCTATTTTATTCTACGTCTGCGGAATGCTACACAGGAGACAGAGAACAATAGTTACGTACTTAAAATTCGTGACTACCGTCAATTGCTATCTGTGCCCGCAGTAATGTACCGCTCAGATATATTTATTGTGAACTGACATGAAGGTTGACATTTACACCGTAAACGAAATGTATGTTTTGACGAAGAATCCGAATTTACAATATTTTCTATTTTAAAAATACAAAGTTAGTGACGCCCACGTAAGTTAAGAGGTGGGACGGTTGTAGCACAAACAGCTATCCCCTTATGTTTATCTAATTTTCTGCAAATGTTTGTAAACCTACTGGACCAAACTGGTATGATCATCAGTCCGTAAACTTACAAACTACTCAAACTAACCTAAGGACAACACATGTATATCCCAAGGAGGACTCGAACCTCCGACGGCGAGCAACCGCTTTCTCCGTGGCGAGGTGCCGTAGAGCGCTCGGCCACTCCACCGCGGCTAGTCTTCTTCGTACGAGATAATTAGCTGTCTCAAGTTAAAACAAAAACGTAGTATCTGTAAAGGAAACTTGGGCATAATACTGAACATGAAACGCTGAAGAGAGATTCAATTCACAGTAACTGAACCATTACAAGACCATTACGGTCACAATGAAATAATTGTGACGATTAGCTCAGTATTGTCATGCAACCGAGGTCGTTATGAAAGGTCACCGACGTTCCCATGAAATGATTTAGCGATACCATGGGAACGGAAGGGACAGGATGAAAGTACTTTTAAGTTCTTGAGGGAAAAGGAGATACAATGTTGTTTATCTTCAATCCATCTGTAAGCTTTACGTGTGTAGCGGCGCACAAACTGTCGGAATGGACATTTACTATCGCAACAAGAGCCTTTAAGGCGTGCCGGTATCACATACACGCAAATGCACTTAGACGACTTACTGCCCCTTCTCCACGCTCTCTCTCTCTCTCTCTCTCTCTCTCTCTCTCTCTCTCTCTCTCTCTCTCTCTCTCTCACTCACTCACACACAAACACACACACACACACACACACACAAACACACAGGGTATTTTGGCTAGTTAACCGTCCTTGCCCGCTGAATTAAAGAAATCACAGGCTGCAGTTGTTAATTGACCTCTACCACTTGGTATTCTGCGAAGCACTGTCCTCTTAAGCCCTTCTATTAAGTCAGTCATCAACACAGCTTCGGGAACCACACATCAGCGACTGTTCTCTATGTAGTTAGGTATAATAAGAACACTACTGCTTCCGGATGTTTAGTCGAGTTCTATTTCCGTTTTATGCACGCAATGTCGATGACCGACGAGGTCGTTTGTATTCAGGTGCCGCGAGTTGTGATTTTTTATGTATTCTACAGCTGCCTCTCCTTTTCGTACTAGCTGGAGGAAAACTGAACGGATCCATACGTCGTAGTTTACTGTATGTAGAGACCCGTGCACACATGCCTCAAGCTGTCGCTGACCGTCACACAAAAAAATCGACTGGTAATTTGTTCTCGAAAAAAATAACCAGTTTCGGACAGTGCTGACTTCGGTCAGCTCCTCGTAGTTACAGAGCAACCAATCTAAACGGAAACACTATGTTAAGACTGTCACTTAGTAATCAAACCATCAATCGATCGATGATGATGATCGTGTGGCATTTATGGCCGTTAGACCGCAACTGGGATCGTCTTCAGCCTGCCTGGTGCAAGTCTTTTCATCTGACGCCACTTCAGCGACTTGCGTGTCACTGATGATGGAATGATGAGGAGGACACCACACTCAGTCCCCGAGCGGAGAAAATCTCAGACCCACCGGGAATCGAAGACGGGCCACCTGCGTGGCAACCCGCCATGCTGTCCCCTAGACTACGGAGGCGGAAAATAAATAAATAAGTATATATAAAAAGCAAGCGTGCGTATTTAAAGACATACAGGCATTCGTTTCTCCTCTGGCACACGCTCGCAGTTGTGGTGGTAAGTACGACTGTATCCTGCTGTTTGTAGTGCAGTTTGGTCACTTGAAAAGGATATATGACGTCACGAACAATAAGTGCAAAACTGGGCAGAAAAGGGAATTGCACATGTGTAAGGTCACACTTTTCTGCACGATCACCAACTGCTGCCCAGTCGTGATTCTGTTGGTAGAAAATCCATACTGTACTGCTGTTAATGAGGGAGCTTTGTCGCTGTATGATACATTGTTCAGGAGGTTCGACGTCCAGATTTAGATGCAGATGTAAAGATGCATGTAAGAAAATGTTCAAATGTTTGTATAGTCTATGGTACTTAACTACGGGGTCATCAGTCCCTAAACTTACAAACTACTTATGAACTAGCTAATCCTAAGGACAGCACCACAGACATATATATATATATATATATATATATATATATATATATATATATATATATGTTACTCTGTGACAGCACAAATATCCATGCCCGAGGGGGGATTCGAACCCCCGACCGTAGTGGCCGTGCAGACCGTGACTGGAGCGCTTCAGTCCCCTCGGCCACCGCGGCCGGCATGCATGTAAGACTGCATAGTATGTACGACAACTGTATGTATGGACTTATTTCCATTACCACCTCCTGACAGAAGATTACGTTTCTGGTGATACGACATTCCTCAATGTAATGCACGTTTCGAAATTTCTCGACGGGGGTAAAACAAGAATGGATTTTTTTTCTTCGAATGTATGCCACCTTCAAATCAACTTTTATAATAGAACACGAAAACTGGTATTTGGTTCGTCAGTATTAATTAATAAACAGGTCTTTCTGCATTTAATGAAATTACAACATGGGATGAAATAGTATAGAAGGAACATTAATGAAAACATTTTGTTACAGTAAAACAATTTTAAAGCTAAATCTGTGCAAATCATAAAGTCTCTGAAAGCTAGACACCTAAGCTTATTACATTTAGTAATTTTCCTTATGATCTGGTTCATTTAAATAATATTTCACCTCGTGCCCATTATTCAATTTAGTATACATTTGTGCGACTATATAATACACAATAGCGAGACTGCCCCTAATAGCATGACCTGACCAAAGAAAATATACTGCAATAGTGTAGATATAAAAATAGCGCTAAAGAGACGGAAAACAGGATGATACATCTCAGTAATACTCGCACACTGTAGCGTGGCAGGAACCCATCTCCTATGGCGCCAACGTAAGCCACAACAAAAGGTTGAAAGACCTCTTATCTATATCCCTGAGCACACAAAAACGCCTTTCTGAACGACATGGAGTCCCTTACTAGGGTGTGTCCGAGTGGTTCTGCCGAATCCATTATTCGCCGTATCTAGCACACTGGCTTCGGATTCGAGATTCGGCGCATAATGGGCGAATACTACCGAATCAAAATGTTCAAATGTTTGTAGAGTCTATGGGACTTAACTACGGGGTCATCAGTCCCTAAACTTACAAACTACTTATGACCTACTTACGAACTAGGACGGCACAAATATCCATGCCCGAGGGGGCATTCGAACCCCCGACCGTAGTGGCCGTGCAGACCGTGACTGGAGCGCCTTAGTACCCTCGGCCACCGCGGCCGGCGCTACCGAATCACGAATCCAAAGTGTTACATGGAAACCTTCGGTTACGAATGTTTTAGTTTACTTTGCGTAAGAGTTCGCTTTTGTTGCGTTATTTACTTTGTTTTCCATAGATCCACTGATAGGCGTGACGTCAAAACAAAACTAACTCACTTTGAATTTATTCAAGTGAAAGCATTACGAAACTGACTCAGTTGTTGGCTATTGTGAAAACAATCTACCGTATTCACCATAATCTAGGCCGCACTTTTTTCCGGTTCTTTTGGGTCCAAAAAACCGCCTGCGGTTTATTTCGGCTACAGACCGAGGTTATGAAAAATGGCGCTAGGTGCCGCCATAAGTAACTTATCACGTCTGATACAAGCAGTGCTACAAAGGCTTGCTTTGCAGGGGAAAATATAAATACTGGCGCTAAAACTTTTGCGCTCGTAAAAATAATTTAAAAAACCACGAGTCTAATTTCCTTTGTATTTTCGACTACTGAATTTTAATACACCATTCAACTTCAAAGGTAGCAGCAGCCTTTCAAACATTAGTAGCAACAAAAATAAACTTCTTTACGTAACTACCATCAATACATAAGGCTTTATGATACTTGCATGAGGTGCCTCATTCTGCTTTCAGGTATTGTTTCATCATTTTTTGTAAAGTGCTGGGGTATGTGAACCGTAATGAAACACCAGGATTTCAAGAAGAAAGTTATTTATTATGTGGAACAAAAGTTATAATCGTGCGCCATCCATGCGGGATGATGTCAATTCAGCAACCACTTGACGTCCGTTTCAATAAATCGTTTGTCAGGCTTAAACACATGTACCCGACTGCCTTTCAAAAAGTGACAGACAACTGACACCAAAGGTAGTGTAAAACGAGCAAGTGTGCCGATGGAATGATAATACATAGAAGTGGGTTCCAAATCAGATTGTGTAACAGGCATTTACAAATATTCGATATCGAATGCACTAGACTATATGAGGGATAATGCTCTGTAGTACAAAGGAACTGAATAATAAGGAATCAAGTTATAGTGATTCACAATTACCGTACCGGTATCTAATTACTATTATAAACATTTCGTAAAATTTGTATTATAAGTCTAATAAAATTGTTTTTATTTCCGTGTTTAGTTTCAAAGTTATTTCCATTCTCTTTTAGTAAGTGTTTAGTGTTGCTACAATAGCCGCACATCTGAAGTCTTATCTATAAGCTACTAGGCCTACGTAAAGCCGACTGGCAAGCCTGTGTTGCGTCAATATGCCTGACGCTACAACCATTGCCTTCGTGCTACAGCTTACGTGTTAAGGGATTGTTTCTATGAACCGTGATTCGTAAATTCCACATTTTCTTCGCCAGAAGAATAATACAAATGTAAAATTATGCCACGTAATCTTCCGTGTTAGCTGTTACCATATTTAAATTCCGCCCGCCTAACAAACACGAAAGACAACGGCGAACGCGGGAGATTATACGTATCATGTTAATGTTTACATTTGTATTATTCTTATGCTGAACGGGTACACCGGTAGTTAAAAATGAAGTACGGCAACTGACTTCTAGTGATGATTTTTAAATCTTCTACGAATATAAATTCTGTGCAGACAAGTTACGCGACCATAAATTTTTGAAAGAAAAAATAAAAAAAAAAAAAATACAAAATCCCTTGTTTAACCTACGGAATACGCATTCTGCGTGTTACGTACTTTTTACAATTCTGAACTGTCTTTGTGGCAATAAAAAAGTACACACACGTCGAATAAAGGCGGATTTCTCTGTGTCTGATATCCTGTCCGTCACTCATGGAACACCTGGTATGTCACTATAAAATTGGTTAACATTTACACATCCTATTTTTGTAAGAATTATTTTTTCAACCTCCAAAATATCTACTCACATTTTCAGGTTTTATTTTTGACTCTCCCCCCTTTGAAAAAATAAAACATACACAATCTTTTCCTTTCTAGGACTTCATTATGCAATTCATTTTTATTTCATCAAAATGAAACAGTTTGTGTCAGAGTGGCCGGCCGCGGTAGCCGAGGGGACTGAGGCGCTTCAGTCACAGTCTGCACGGCCACTACGGTCGGGGGTTCGAATCCCCCCTCGGGCATGGATATTTGTGCCGTCCTAGTTTGTAAGTAGTTCATAAGTAGTTTGTAAGTTTAGGGACTGATGACCCCGTAGTTAAGTCCCATAAGCTTTACAAACATTTGAACATTTTTTGTGTCAGAGTGAAGACAGTTTCATATTATCTTTTAAAGCATCTAATCAACGTATATCTCAAACTGTTTCATACAAATTTCTTTTAAGGGTAGAGGGGGTATCAAAAAATACTCAAGATTTAAAATAAAAATCTAAATGAAATTTTAATTTCTTAAATTTTACTGTAATCATGTCATTTGAGAGCCATCCCAGAAGGCTTTTCTTCATCACTGGTTGTGATAGAGTAGTAATTCTTATAAAAAAGACTTGTACTTGAGTTGATATATTATTTGGGTTCGAGATTCGGAAGATTCGATTCGGGTTCGGAATTCGGCACATGTTTTAAGATTCGGTATTAGGATTCGATACGGTAAAATTGGGGTTCGACTCATCCCTAGCTCCGTACGTCCGCCAATACCAACTCTTGCCCACACCATTCCTCCACCATGACACGGTGACGATTTCTGCACATAAGGAGGATTGTTCCGAGTTCCACATACTCTCCAGATGAGGGAACGACGATTGTCCTTATGAACACAAAATCTTGACTCACCTGTGAACAGAACCCGGCGCCATTCGTTACGACTTGAATCCTGACGTTCTTCCGCCCAGTGTGTGCGAGTAAATGGTGTCGTGATTTTAACGACACACACACACACACACACACACACACACACACACACACACACACAGACAGACAGACACCACAGGATTCCGTGCTTAGAGACCGCACATTCCCGAACGTGATTTCGGACTCTCTGTGTTGATACTGAGCGTCCTGTCGCTGCCTGGAGGGTACGCTGCACCTGTGTTGCATATTGCCTCCTGTCTCGAGGGATCGGAGATAACGCTCATCTCTTGTTGATGTTACCCGCGGACTACCTTGGCCTTGCCTTCTTTTAACGGTTTATGTTGTGTGCAAACTCGTCCAGACCCCGGAAATTACACTTTGGGACACTCCAGTAGCTACAGCCACCTCCCTCTGTGTCTGTCCCGCTTCCTACTTTGCTATAGCTCTTTATGGCATAGATTTGGTTAAGTCACGTAGATGTTGCATGACACTACCTGCTGACTACACTATCTGAACCCACCTGATTGTGTAATTCGTTTGTCAGAGTAAATACTAAGCACGGTGCGAGGTGGCGCAGTGGTAACACACTGGACTCGCACTGGTTCCAATCCATCTTCGGCCATCCAGATTTTTTTCCGTGATTTCCATAAATAACTCCAGGCAAATGCCGGGATGGTTCCTTTCAAAGGACACGGCCGATTTTGTTCCACATCCTTACCCAAACATTCCGAACGCCTCTAATGAACACGATGTCGACGGAACGTCAAACTCCAATCTTCCTTTCTTCCCACTGCAGCTGTTTTATGCGCTTACGCTCGGTTCGGGCTTCTGTCGAAGTTTCGAGAACATACCTTTACCGCAGAGTCTAGCAGTATATTGCTCCATCCTACGTATTCTAGCGAAGAGACCATGAGGATAACATCAGAGAGATTAAAACCGACATAGAGGCGTACCGACAATCCTTTTCGCGAACAATACCTGAGTGGAATAGGAGGGAGAACCGATAGTGGTACACAAGGTACCCTCCGCCGCACACCGTCTGGTGGCTTGCGGAGTATGGATGTAGATGTAGGTTACCACTATGTTGCCGCAATGTTGTTGCCTACGCTCCGTAGAACGGACAGAAAGAAGTCGAATTATTTTGGTTCATTTTGCCGATGAGAATATTTCAGAACCTAGTTAATGTCAACTGATCTGTTTCGACCAGTGCATGAAGATCGGTTTAGCTTTTGGAATGTTATTATTACAAATAGTTACCGAATTTACAACTAACTGTGAAGAGTCGAGCGGGCACTTCTAATTAACAATCAAGAACGGCAGGGCTACATGCTACGTACTAGACGTGCATATAATAGTTCGCGATCGGGAGCGCTCACTTTAGTTCGCGTCTCTGCCGCGAACTAGTTTGTTCTTTTAGTTCGTCCGCTCCCAGTGACAGCTGAGCGGCGTGGTCTGCGCATGCAGGTGGAGGGAGAAGTTCCCCCACCTAGCCGCTTCATGCGCTTGCTGCTTGAGCCGCTAACGATATCGCGCAAACCAAAAGAAACAGTTTGTGGGCAATTTCTCGCGTTTAAGTTTTTATCTCTATATCTTGGCATTATAGAATTTATTAGTCAGATATTGCAGACTGCGAAATACTTCAAAGCAGAAATTTTGTAGCACTGAACTATGCAATCTAGCAGGCAGACGCTAACCTCGAAATGGCTCTCATCAGCAGAAGGCAAACACGTGATTTTTAATTCACTTCGCGACCTATCGCGCCTATTGTAGTTCGCGAAAAATTGTAGTTCGCGACCTATCGCGCCTATTGTAGTTCGCGACCTATCGCGCCTATTGTAGTTCGCGACCGATAGTTCTCCTTTTACTTCGCAGCTCGGCCGCGAAGTAGGTCGCTCTTTTTAGTTCGTCCGCTCGTTTTGGCTTTTGCTACCGCTACTAAAACTCAGCTGAGCCGTATCTCAGCTCGAAATGGCGGCAACTGGGAGAAGGGAATCACGCGATTCTGCGCGCTCTCGCGTCCTCTCGCTGTTACCCGTCAGTTTTCGGAAAAGGAGCGGACGATGTAAGAGGCGAGGGATCTGCGAACTAGTTCCCGTAGTTCGCCTGTGGGAGCGCTCTTCCGAACTAGTTCGGTCGCGAACTACACAAGACTACTACGTACCCAGCCACGTTAAAAAGAAGCTTATTTTGAAGCACTATAGTGATGATCAAATGGAGTTCCCTCGAACAACTGCACACGGCCAGGACGTAGAAACATCCCGAGGCAAAGCCCGGCCCGGTGGTGACCGCGAAGTGGCGTCGTCGGTCGGCGCCCCTCGCCCCTGGAATATCAGGTAGCCGCAGCCGCAGCCGCAGCCGAAAGCGGCGCCGCCGTGAGAGACCGCCAAACCGCAGCCGCAGCGCGGCCTCGAACACGACCGCGCGCCTAGCCGGCTCACTGCTCGCCTCTGCCGGCGCCAACAGCTCTGTCTCTTGTGGGCACACACACACACACACACACACACACACACACACACACACACACACTGCCTGACGTCTGGATCAGTCCAGCAAGCGAAATCGCTACAAAGTGTTCATCCTGGCAGCACACTACGTGCCTCGGCCATATACCGCCAGTAAAGAGGACGCGGTGTAACCTGTGTATGTTGACGGAAGTAAGTGTAGCTGCAAATTCTCGTCGTACGAGACTAAATCAATAAGAAATGGAAGTATTAACTTTCGTGAAGCACCGACTAACATTGTAGCCTAGCAATTCACTCACTTGCAGATCTTCTGTCCCAGGCAATTGGACTTCGTATCTTGAACGAGTGTTTCGTTGCCAAGTAGATGATTTATTTAAAGACTGAGGGAGTAAGGGAGGATACATATAATGAAATTCCGGAAAATCGGTTACACAGAGTTATTCACAATCTGCACAAAAACCAGACAGCAGTCATCAGAGTTGAAGGACATGAAAGGGATGAAGTGGTTGGGAAGGGAGTAAGAAATGGTTGTGGCCTTTCTCCAATGTTATTCAATTTGTACTTTGAACAATCTATATAGGAATGCAAGGAAAAGTTTGGAGAAGGAATTAAAGTTCAGGGGGAAGAATTAAAAACTTTGCGTTTTGCCGACGACATTGTAATTCTGTCAGAGACAGCAAAGGACCTGGAAGAGCAGTTGAAGCCGACCGTGATGGCCGAGGGGACTGCGGCGCGTCAGTCACGGTCTGCACGGCCACCATGGTCGGGGGTTCGAATCCCCCCTCGGGCATGGATATTTGTGCCGTCCTTACTGTTAGTTCATAAGTAGTTTGTAGGTTTAGGGACTGATGACCCCGTAGTTAAGTCCCATAAGCTATACAAACATTTGAACATTTTGAGCATTTGAGCAGTTGAACTGAATGGAGAACGTGTGTTGAAAGTGCGTATAAGATGAACATTAACAAGAACAAAACAACAGTAATAGAATTCAATCTACGAAAATCAGGCGATGCGGAAGATACTATATTAGGTAACGATACAATAAAGGAGGTAGATGAGTTTTGTTACTTGGACAGTAAAATAACACATGATGCTCGCACTACAAAGGACATAAAGCGCAGAATGACAATGGGAAGAAAAGCGTTTTAGAAAAATAGAAATATGTTAACGTCGAATATTAATGTAAGCGTAAGGAAGTCCTTTCTGAAGGCATTTGTGTGCAGTGCTGCCTTGTATGGGAGTGAAACGTAGACGATAAACATTGCGGACAGGAAGAGGATACAGAGTTTTGAAATGTGGTGTTACAGGAGAATGCTGAAGATAGTTGGGTGGATCGAGTAACTAATGAGGAGGTACTGAACAGAATTGGGGAGAAAATGAACTTCTGGATACCTTGACTAAAAGAAGGAATCGATTGGTTCAAATGTTTGTTAAGTTTAAGGGGTCATCAGTCCCTAAACTTACAAAATACTTATGAACTACCTTATACTAAAGATGACACAAACATCCATACCCGAGGGGGATTCGAACCACCGACCGTAGCGGCCGCGTAGACTGTGACTGGCGCGCCGCAGACCGCTCGGCCACTGCGGCCGGCGAATCGATTGGTAGGAGACATTCTCAGACATCAAGGAATCGAGAATTTAACATTGGAGGGAAATGTGTGGGGTAAAAACCGCAGAGGGAAACCAAGAGATGAACACAGTAAGCAGAATCAAACAGATGTAGGTTCCCGTCCTTAGGAGGAGATGATGAGGCTTGCTCAGGATAGAGTAGAGTGGAGAGCTGCATCAAACCAGTCTCCGAACTGAAGACCACAACAACAACACGGTTGAAATGTATCTTCAGAATAAGGAACATATATCAAAGGTAGCCCTGTCAGAAGTTTTCATAAACACTGGTCACTGAGTACAGCCAAAAATAGACTTTATGTAGGCCAAATCGGTAATAAAAAGATTTAAACATTAAGAGAGAGCTTATAGAAGAAATGGAACTGGCCATGTGTTACGCGAACGAGCACAGAAATAGGGGTAGGACGAAGAGAACTATCACGCTACATACTGTTTTCCAGCACCCGAAGCTAGAGTGTAAACACAGCGATACCACTTTAGCAACTGTCGCAAGATCAGAGTACATCGAAGCCCGATACATTACGAAACCGCCACGAATGGCTAAGATAGGCTGCTCCCAAGGTAATGGGAAGCTACTCGATGATGACATCGATAGAAACTGTAGCCGAATGAGCTTGGAGAGCTGCTCTCCAGGTTACTTAAAGAGATGGCGGACGGACTGGTGTGCACTTTGGCAGTATGCTAGCCAACCGAACAAAGGGAGGGAGAGGTACCGATACAGGTGTTCCTGGCCGCCGGCAGAGGCTGACTTCCGGCTTTCAGGTTGGCTGTACTGGCACAGAGTAACATATATATTTGTCTGTGGTACTGGGCAGGCGCGAATTCCCAAACCTCGGCAACCCGTCAGTTTCGCAGGATGTTGTAAACAAAATGTTTTACTGGCACGTGATACATTGTCTGTTGTCTTTACTGACTGAAAACATCACTGTCACCAACAGTATTCACCATAATAATTTAATCAGAAACCGAAGGAATACATAAACCACTATTATAAAGTCTGTATATCTACCTTAAAATTAATTATTCGTCCATTCCAGTTGATATTTTCCAAGGCAGCTATCTCATAAGAGACAGAAGAAATCGCTTAACAGGGAAATTAGTGTAACAAATTATGTTTTTAAACTAAAATCTCTAAACAATTGCTTTTTCGTCATGTAAGTTGTTTTTACAAACGGTATACGGTAAATATTCAAATCATCGCAACCCCCTCAGATTTAGTTGTAAGTAGGCGCAGTGGATAGGCCTTGAAAAACTGAACAGAGATAAATCGACAAAACAGGAAGAACTTGTAAGGAACTATGATCAAATAATAATAATAAGCAAAATATAAAAACCAAGCACTCCATGCGAAAGATAAGCAATATGGAAGCACATTGTGATCACAGGTTCTCCGTGGTCTTTTGGGTTAGCGCTAACGTGATGAGCTGTCGAGCGCGAGGTCCTTGTTTCGAGACTTCCCACAGGCGAAAATTTTAATGTTTTCATTTTCATAAAATTATTATCTGTCCGTCCGTCCATCCGATGCGATGTAACTGCGTCGTAGTATGGGGACGTTATGCCTAAACAAACATCCAAACTCACGACATCAGTCGACTACAGTGCACGGTGGAGAGTATTGCTGGTGAGGATCCCTGGCTGGCAGTTGACTGTTCGTTACTTTGGAAAAGAGAATCCTGTATTATGACGCACACACCATCACCATTGTCGTCTAGAATACATCAGACGTGTTTTCTTGTGGAGGAATTGGTTGACCTATTACCTTGCGATCAAATGTTTTAGGTTCCCATTGGAGATGCACTTCCTTTCGTCTTCTAATCGCCCAGTCGCAAAACACAGAGACTAAACTGATTACAGCGAACAGAGACGTCAATGAACGGACGGATAGATAGTAATTTGGCGAAATTAAAGAAATTAAAATTAGCATTTGTGGGAAGACTTGGACCAAATACCTCTCGCTCCACAGCTCCTCACGCTAACCAAAAGGCCACAGCGCTCCTACGCGAACACTGTGCTCGATGTTGCATGTCTTTCGTATGGACTGTTCAGTATCTATATTTTGCTTATTGTTTCATAGCTCCACTTCCAGTTTTCTCGATTGATCTGTGTTCAGTTTTCCAAGCCCTATCCACTACGCCAACTTATAACTAAATCTGAGGGGGGAGGGGGGTTTGATGGGGACGTTCCCTTGTTAGTGTAATTATTTCAGTGATGTGAATGAGATAATCATTCCTTCGGGACGGAATGTCATTCAGCATTCAGCTGCGGATTCTGTACAGCGTTCACTTCCACATTCACAATGTTCGTTGTGCCATTGTACTCACATGGTCAGCACGCTTTTAAGGCAACGGTGGCGTACCGGTAGCGTTCCGCTGTTCGTAAGGACAGCTGAATGCTACTTGGAAACCCAATGACATAAAATGAGATGAGTAATTGTGTTGACGGTGAAATAAATAATGCTGTTCCTGCGCTATGGTTGACAGGTATGTACCCTTGCCCAGACAATAAAATTAATTATACTCGCAAAGTGAACATCTCGTTGCTAACACAGCACACTACGCTGCCGCTGGTTGACCCAAAGCCAATGTTCAAATGTTTGTAAATCTATCGGACCAAACTTCGTGGTCATCAGTCCGTAGCTTACAAACTACTTAAACCTAGGTAAACTGACCTACGGACAAACATACACACCCATGCCCCAGGGAGGACTCGAACCTCCACGGCGAGCAACCGCGCGCTCCGCAGCGAGGCGCCTTAGACCGCTCGGCTACTCCACCGCGGCCCAGAGCCAATGTGGCCGGAGAGGTAAACAGTGGATGAGTGTACAACAGCCGAAACAATTGACTTTGTTAATCTACTGTGCGTGAAAACTAAGTAGGCACAGGCGTGGTGGCTAAAGGGAACAACCGTACGTGTAATTATTTCAGTAATGCCTTTACGCCGATGCGGAGCGGCCGAGCGCATTGAGGCGCTACGTTCCGATGAGCGAGGTCGTTCCCCATCGGGGGTTCCAATCCCCCTTGGTCATGGATGTTCAAATGTTATATGTTTGTATAGTCTATGGGACTCAACTACGGGGTCATCAGTCCCTAAACTTACAAACTTCTTACGAACTAGGATGGCACAAATATCCATGCCCGAGGGGGGGATTCGAACCCCCGGCCGTAGTGGCCGTGAAGACCGTGACTAGAGCGCCTTAGTCCCCTCGGCCACCGCGGCCGGCGGGCATGGATGTTTGTCCTGTCTTGGGTATACGTTAGTTCGTAAGTAGTTTGTAAGTTTACGGACTGATGACCCCGCAGTTAAGTCCCTTTAGCTTTCCAAACATTTTTGAATGCCTTCACGATAGTTCCCAACAGTCACCGCGCCAAGTGTCAACTTGGTTTGTGCTGGCCGTATGACATGCGAGAACGGTGAAGTGTTGAAGTACCAGCTCATTGTAAATGAGTGCTTACTTCACACTTCATATGAGTCAAGCGTTGATTGTGAGCGACTCACTGAGAAGGTGCCCACCACTATCTACACAATATAGTATTTTCTGCGAACTTACTTTCGAATCACCCTGGTAGTTTCTTCGTGTTGCTTACACCTTTTTTTATTTTTATTTATTTATTTATTTATTTTGTGGTTTTAGGGCGTTCAACTGCAGTGGTCATTAGCGCCCGATTCTGACCCTACATTGACTTGAAACGAGGTTTAAAAAAAAAAGTGCGAATAAGGAGAATTTTACAATATCACTAAAACGAGGAATAAAAATATCATGAGAAGTAATTAAATGTCCTTCGACAAATTAGTCACATATATAAAACGCAAGAGTCTAGCAGCAGCCCGTACGTCGTCAGCTAAAATGTCCTCCAAAGTTGACGGCAGATTTACTGCAACACGAACATGATTAAAACTAGGGCAGAACATTAAAACATGGCGCACTGTCATCGGGTGACCGCAGGAACAGACTGGTGGGGGGTCGCCTGTTAGTAAGTGTCGGTGGCTGAACCGGCAATGACCGATTCTCAGCCGGGCCAAGATTACCTCCTCCCGCCGGGAGGGGCGGGAGGTGGTCTTCCAAGCTGACGGGACCGGTTTTATGGTACTAAGCTTACTGTCCTGAAGCGAGGACCACAGCCGATGCCATGGTGCAACAATACGCCTGCAAATAGCCCCTTGAATGTCGTTTGATGGGACACAAACGGTAACTGTCCACTTGCACCTTATGTCAAATGTAGCTTTTTCAGAGATGCATGGAAATGCGAATTAAAGGAACAGTGTACGTTGGTGTTTTCAGGAGCGACTAAAAGTACAGTTGAAGAACGGCAGTGGTAGGTTCCTTTCTCTCGATCTCAGGAGTGTAGTTTGTAAGGAAAATAAAGCAGGCAGACGGTGGCGCCCATTACAGGCGTACGCCGGCCCCGCGGCACTTAGCGGCCGGCGTTCGATCGCAGTTTGGCCGCGGAACTTGTGGCGTAGCAGGGCCACCTACTGCCCAGCCTGACGTCAATACCAGCCGCCACAGCGGGACAGCTCGTTGGCCGCGCCCTTGTCCGCCGCTACCGACTGCAATACCCACGACTGGAGGACCCAGTGGCAGACCTCTAGAGGGACGCCGCTCACTCGTCGAGGGGAAATCGAACAAATCTGCTGACATTCGCGGAAGGTCTTTCCGGCGATACGCGGTCTGAAACGCCGTTTCACGCATTGCGTGGCTGCACCTGTCGGAGGTTCGAGTCCTCCCACGGGCATGGATGTGTGCGTGTGCGTTGTCAAATGTTCAAATGTTTGTATAGCTTATGGGACTTAACTATGGGGTCATCAGTCGCTAAACTTACAAACTACTTATGAACTAATACTAACGACGGCACAAATATCCATGCCCGAGGAGGGATTCGAACCCCCGACCGTAGTGGCCGTGCAGACCGTGACTGGAGCGTCTCAGTCCTCTCGGCCACCGCGGCCGGCTGTGCGTTGTCCTTAGCATAACTTACTTTAACTACATTACTGGCCATTAAAATCCCTACACTAAGAAGAAATGCAGATGATAAACGGGTATTCATTGCACAAATATATTATACTAGAACTGACATGTCATAACATTTCCACGCAATTTGGGTGCATAGATCCTGATAAACCAGTACCCAGAATAATCACATCTGGCCGTAATAATGGCCTCGATACGCCTAGGCATTGAGTCAAACAGAGCTTGGAAGGCGTGCACAGGTACAGATGCACATGCAGCTTCAACACGATACCACAGTTCATCAAGAGTAGTGACTGGTGTATTGTGACAAGCCAGTCGCTCGGCCACCATTGACCAGAAGTTTTCAGTTGAAGAGAGATCTGGAGAATGTGCTGGCCAGGGTAGTAGTCGAACATTTTCCGTATCCATAAATGCCCGTACAGGAACTACAACATGCGGTCGTGCATTATCCTGCTGAAATGTAGGGTTTCGCAGGGATCGAATAAAGGGTAGAGCCACGGGTCGTATCACATCTTAAATGTAACGGCCACTGTTCAAAGTGCAGTCGATACGCACAAGAGGTGACCGAGACGTGTAACCAATGTCACCCCATACCATCACGCCGGGTGATACGCCAGTATTGCGATGACGAATACATGCTTCCAATGTGCTTTGACCGCGGTGTCGCCAAACACGGATGCAACCATCATGATGCTGTAAAGAGAACCTGGATTCATCCGAAAAAATGATGTTTTGCCATTCGTGCAACCAGGTTCGCCGTTGCGTACAGTATAGCAGGCGCTCCTGTGTGTGATGCAGCGTCAAGGATAACCGCAGCCATGGTCTCCGAGCTGATAGTCCATGCTACTGCAAACGTCGTCGAACTGTTCGTGCAGATGGTTGTCTTGCAAACGTCCCCATCTGTTGACTCAGGGATCGAGACGTGGCTGCACGATCCGTTACAGCCATGCGGATAAGATTCCGGTCATCTCGACTGCTAGTCATACGAGACCGTTGGGATCCAGCACGGCGTTCCGTATAGCCCTCCTGAACCCACTGATTCCATATTCTGCTAACAGTCATTGGATCGCGATCAACGCGACCAGCAATGTCGCGATACGATAAACCGTAGTCGCGATAGGCTACAATTCAACCTTTATCAGTAGGAAACATGATGGAACGCATTTCTCCTCATTACACGAGGCATCAGAACATGTCAGCACGTTGTAAGTGTCGCCACTGGGGTCAACCTGGTGTGAATGCTCTGAAAAGCTAATCATTTGCATATCACAGCATCTTCTTCCTGTCGGTTAAATTTCGCGTCTGTAGCACGCCATCTTCGTGGTGTAGCAATTTTACTGGCCAAGAGTGTACACAGGTCAAATCAATTAGGAGATCAGTTGAGATATCTCGGTTCTGAAGTACTGTCATCTATAGAATGAACTACAATGGTTCGACATCCTGTCAGTTCTACTGAGTGTAGACAACAATATTGATGCAACGAAGATGGTAGTAGTTACAGAAAGTTGCTGCAGAGGGGGTTGATTTTGATTTGTGTTCACCAAACAAATCACACAAGCAGTTAGGTTCAAATAGTGTAGTTAGCAGATAGTGCAGTGCAACGACAACGTGGCTTGCACAAAGCAGAACCATAGGCAGGTTGGAAGCGGGACAAAGACGGAGCTATTGGAGTGTCCCTAAGAATAAGTTCCAGCACTTCGTGGCGATTTAAGAAAACAGGAAGCGTCGAAAGAAGGCAAAGCCAAGATCGTTCACAGGTAACATCAGCAAAATATGACCGACAGAAGCTGAATGCAACGCATACTCAAGGCAGCATGAGGATATGCAATATCAACAGGAACAATCCGAAATTGTCTTCGAGAATGTGATCTCCACACACGGAGGCGTATTGTGTGTGTCCCATTAAACCCACGACACCGTTCAGCCCGCAGAAACTGGCCGGAGGATTGGAGTCGAAACGAATGGCGCCGGGTTATGTTCACAGATGAGTGAGTATTTTGTGTTCAGCCAGACAATCGTCCTTCCCTCATCTGGAGAGAACGTGGAACTCTGAACAATCCACCAATCATTGTCGTGGACGAATGGTGCGGGCAGGAGTCAGTACTGACGGACGTACGAACCTCTACATCGTTCAGAATACACTTTGATGCTTAGAGGTAGAGAGACGAGATTCTACGACCTTTTGTTGTGCCTTACACTGGTGTCACAGGAGATGGATTCCTTCTGGTGGACGTTGACGCTCTTGCCCACTGGTGGACAACATACTTGAAGCTGTAGGAATTGAACGCATGGACTGGCCACTTATTCACCGGACGTAAACGCGATTGAGGTCATCTGGGATGTACTTGGTAGACGCACGGTCGCCAGCCCAGCAACTCCACAACGATTGCAGAGCTGGATATTGCACTCACGGAAGAATGGCCAAATATCCCTTTAAGAGCTGACTGATAGCCTTATATTGTCCACGCCATGCAGGTGTGCAACTGTACTGGTCGTCCAAGGTAACGACACACTATATTAGAAGGCAACGATAATGAGTTTTTCACTAATATGGTAGCCACATGGCGCCTCGCTCTAGGCAAATGTCATGTAAACCTCAAGTAAGGAGTTAAGTCATCAAAATATTGCACTGTATCACACACAAATTTCAATTCTAACCAATATCTGAATAAAATTCGTTACCATATGCATATTGTGTATAATACTCATCTGATCCCCTAATGGTTTTGAATAGGGTAGTTTGTAAGTATATAGGGCGATGACCATGGCAGTTTTCTGCCTTAGGTTTACAAACATTTGACAATTTTTTGCCTCTGGCTACGAGAGATACACATGATTAGCATTTCACTAAGAGATCACATACAAGGCACCAGCAGCGCCACCTGCAAGCAATAAACACCTCCAGTAAAAACTTCCTGACATTAAAATTGTGTGCCGGAACTGGGACTCGAACCTGGGACTTTTACATTTCGCGGGTAAAAGGCAAAGGTCATATCTAAGTTTCATATCAGCGCACACTCCGCTGCAGAGTGAAAGTTTCATTCTGGAAACTCTCGGTAAAAATTGTAGGCCTGGAAAGACGACGTAAATTTTCATCCGATGACCACATATTCCACCTGGGGCTACTAAATATATTGATAGTGGTTTCAATATCGTCCGCCAAGAGATAGCATAGTGATACAGCTGCTACAGCGCCAGCTGAGTGTACTCTTTAATAGAGACTGTTTACTCCCATAAGGCTCAGTAACACCAACCTGCCAATCAAACAGTCGCCATGCTACGGAGACGCACCCGAGCTGTCTACCGCCAAAACAACGACTTTGAAAGGGGTCAAATTTTCTCCTCCAAAGTAGCGTGGCGGTACTTACGCAGAATTGCCGCCCAAGTTGGACTTGCAGCGGTTATGTGAAAATTCTCATACCATAGCTGCCAACTTTTGGAAAGGGCTTTCAGTAAAATCACTGGCGACAATCAGTAAAATTACGGTGACAATCAGTAAAATTCACGCATGACAAAAATATTTAACGATACTTCTGGGCTACAAAATAAAATAATTTATGAATGAAATAGTGTACTTCAATAAAATCACATTTACTTACAGAATAGGGCAATGATCTGTAGTTGAACATAACAGCCAAGAAGAAATCCATATTAAACAGCTCCAGGTGTGATAAACGTTGTTTTGGAGCATACCATATAGCAAGACTAACTTGATAAATTACACTGATTATGAAAGTCGACAAAAGCTTTACAAAATAAAAATTGGTTAATGTAACACAGTCAAGAAATCATATAGGTCCAATACACACTGCACTATGCAAATCACACGTTAATTTGATTTTAATGTCATAGTTGTGGCCTTCTTAGCTTCCTGCAAAAAGTCTTGGGAAAATGTTTTTTCATAACAGGGACCAGAACTCCTGGTCTTCAAAATAGAAATTGATTCCAGAGATTCATTAGACATTGACGATCTGAACTGTGTTCTATTTTTCTTCACGAGGCTAAAAACACGTTCACATTCTGCATTACTATGGGGTATGGTGAGAATGGAGAGCATTACTCTAGAAATTCTGTTATACTTAAGCCGACCATCGGCTCCTCGAATTCTTGATATTTGTGCCCAACTGGTATCACTTGCAGCATCTTTATTTGTAATCAAATTGTCTTCCACCTGAAGAGCTGTGAACTGTGCCTGAAGCTCATTCACCACCTCATCTGTAGTTTCATGTTCTTCCTTAAATAACATAATCGGAAACTTTTCCAAGAAAAAACGAACAGAAGAAAACTGTGCATCGTCAATTTTGTCCAATCTAGCAACTTGAGCATGCTTTAACACATCATCCTTGAGAGGAAACTTGTTGATGATGTAGTCACAGGTAGTACAAAAGTACTTTCTCACCGATGAATAGAAAAGAATTTTATCCATTTCCTGAAGATCATTCACTAGGTTGGAAGTCTGAACACCAATAACCAACTCATCATCACTTCTTTGATTCTCAATCAAGTTGTACTCAACTTCAAGTAATGAGGTGGTTTTGACAATTTTGGGCTTCACAAACTTGGCGAACAACTGCTTTAGCATATCCATTAGAAGTTCTAATAAAATATGAACTTGTGGGGAAGAAGACTGAAGAGCAACATTTAATTTGTCAAACACAGGAATAGTCACATGCAGAAAAGTACAAAAGGCTTTATTCAAGTTTGAGGACTGGAACATAAACAATTTTTCCTCGCGTGTTGTACCAGAAGTTTTGCTTTTCAGGATGGGTCTGTCACACTTGGAAGAACATGCTATTCGTTTAGGGGCATGTGTAGTAGCAGAATCAAGAAGTCTCTTCTTCTGATACTCTTTGGATCCACTTTGTTCAACTCTGGGTATTTTAAATGATGTCAAGTTTGTGGAAATGGCTTGGGTACAGGATATTACTTCCTCCTTGAAAAATGAAAGAAGCGGATCCCACTGATCCAGTAGTCTATCCAAACATCTACCTAGTGATAACCACCTAGTACAAACATGCTTAAGAATTTTCTTTGTCTCTTTATTGTGCAAGCTCTGAAATTTCTGAAGACGTTCTTTTCTTTTGGCACTCTTCTCTAAAAAATAAAATATATCGACAAGGATCTCATCGACTTTAAGAGATAATCTTCCCGCACCTTTTTCAGCTGCTAGATTAATCAGGTGGCAAATGCAACCTACGATGGCAATACCTGGTCGAACTTCCTTCAGAACTGCTGCAACACCATTTTTTTGTCCAACCATAACAGGAGCATTGTCGGAGCAGAAAGCGACACAGTTTTCAATTGGAATGTTAAAAGTTTTCAGCTGTGACAACATCAGGTTACCTATGTTTCGCCCTGTTGAGTCCCCATCTAATGCTGGTACGGATAGCACAGTGCTCACTACTTTTTCCTGAGTAAAATCAAAAAACGTCACAACAATAGGATACAACTTTGTGTCCGTATCATTGCTTCCATCTGTTGCCAATGAAAATGGTCCATTCTGAAGGAACTTAACAATTTCAGATGATGCATTTTTTGCCATTGTTTTGACAATGGATGTCGTTTTCGTGCGACCACAGCTATATTTTTTCGCCACTTCTGATGTGGGAAACATCTTAAATAATGCACCAGCGTGATCAGCGGCACTTAAGGGCACATTGTGTTCCACCAAAAAAGAAGTAAAAAGACACTCGGCCCTAATAACATCATTGTCGAAGTTTCCGCATTTGGCAAAAAAGGCGTTGATTTTGGTATTGTCTTCCTTGGATTTGACGCAGCTTAAGTGTTTAGCGCACTTCACGTGATTACTCAAGTCATTTCTTCCCCCATGTGCAATATTAATGTCGCAGCCACATACCGTGCAAAAGGCAAATTTTGCACCTTTCTTTGATTTTAGTATGCACGGAAAATCGACAGAATATGAATTTTTAAATGTCTGAAAGTATTGTTTCTTGTTCGATTTATTCATGACGAACAATAGCAACAGCGAATAAAAATGTCCAACAACACGTGTCTCGCTATGGAGTGGAACAGCGAAAGGAACCTGGATCACTCACTGAACGTCACTTAAAACACTATGAAGTTATAATACAAGAATACGAACTGGTAGTGCAAACACTTTAACACTTCTTTAAAATATGTCACACGCTTTGAAAGGACGATATATTCAAGGAACGCTAACTTTGTAAACAAAGGAGTAAACGGGTTCCACTTCAACAAAAGAACGGATCGGAACAAACAACTTAAGAAGCACAGCCTATCGACACCTAGATTCACACGGAAGAACTGGTTACCGGTAGCGGCTTTAAATTTGAGTCCAATGACGACACAAACATCACACGGGTAAACGAACCAATCATATCAATGCATAAGTTATCGACTATCTTAGACCTGCCTTCGACCCCGCGAACAATCGAATGTTCGGAAGATCGAGTATCGTAGACCTACCTTCGACCAACGCAAACAATCGATTGTACGGAAGAAAATGGATGCGATTATCGAATTTAGATGTTTCAAATGTTTTACCGCAAAATCGTAAAATAGCACTGTCCATCCGTAAAACCGTAAAATCCTGCAATTTCCGTAAATTTTACGGACAAACCGTAAAAGTTGGCAGGTATGTCATACCCATAGGCGATACTCTGGACGCCCACGCTGCAGACTCGCACCCACATTGCTCTGAGCAGAATATTTTCCGCTCCTTCGTTTTCGTAAACAGACCGTGTGATCAGTGCCAGATACAGCCCAATGCCGCTAGAGAGCAAATCGCGATGATGAGCACGTTATGTTCGGTGAGCTGTAGCAGGTAGTTCCGCAGCAACCTCGCTGGGCGTTGTGTGTAGTGAGCTTGGACGCAGACGGGCAGGAGCCCCTGCCAAGCGCGACTGACTGCCGGGGCAGGCGGTGGCGTCCCACTGTGTGAGGGGATGCCCCTGTCTCACAAGCGGAACACCAAGTATGCTACCAACGGATTTTGATGAGTCGCAGGTATGTTAAGAGGGAATTCCTCCAGACCATCAAGCTAGGATTTGTTCCAATTGGCCTTGATTTCCATGAAAATCGTGATAAAATTCGCATCAAATTCCCACACCTAATGTGTATACTTGTACATGGTACTTACCACTCAGCGAGACAGCGTGGTGTAATCGGCAAGATGCGAAGCTCCCATGCAGGCGACTTGGGTTCAAGTCCTAAGTATTTTTCACACCTGTCCGATGATTCATTGTACATAACTATATATTTTTATAAGCATTCTTATGGAAACGTTGGAGTAAATGGTCAGGATAATAACATGTAACATTCTCTCAATATGTTATGTATTGCGCGACGAATATGTTTCTTATTTTATTATTTCAAAGCACTCTTAAGGCGATTGAAGATATTTCGAAATCAGTAAACAGTCTGTTGTTAACCCCTATAATATTAGGGCAACATTAAATACCTATGTTTACAGTTCCTGACTGTGCTGTTTTTATCCCTTCCTATGTCGTGTGTACCCACGCAACGCGCAAAATGGACTGTTATGCTACGGCCAGTCAATTAGTCATTCGCAGCGTGTCATTCATGCGTGCAACAAGAAATGCAACATGGAGAATGAATGCGCTATGATAGAAGCAGGCCCATCACACAAAACTTCTTCAGAAATGGATGTATGTGATAAGCAGTCAAAAGTTGAACTCACTAACGCCTTAAAATACGCCGAATGTTTGCTTCGCAATCGGAATCTGCTCACGGACATACCGCCAAGTACAATTTGCAAAAATAGTTCTGCCATCAGGAATCAAACCCGGGTCACCTACGTGGGAGCCGAGCACCTTGCCCATTACACCACTCTGACTCGCTGAGCGGTAATTGCCATGTACAAGTATACACATTATGTTTGGTAACTTGATGCGAATTTTTTTCACGATTTTCGTGGAAATCAAGGCCCATTGGAACAAATCCTTTTAGGTTGATGGTCTGGAGGAATTCCCTCACAACATACCTGCGACCCATCAAAATCAGTTGGTACCATACTTGGTGGTCCCCTTGTCGGCATGAAGCTCAGCGCTCGTGGGATCGGCAGGATTCATCACGCCCACTCCCCCTCTCCCCTATCCAATAGCGGGTAGGTGGGACGATCAACAACAGCCCTCGGCTGTAGAACTCGCGCAAAACAACGCCACTTCAGCGTATTTCAAGCTTTTTGAAATATTCTGGCACCCCTTCCCCAACCGCAAAACAACTATGCATTTGATTTCAGATTTAAAAAAAAATTATTCGCTTCTGTTGATGCAACTTTCTTTTAAAGAAAAAAGTGCAATATTATAGATAATAGCATGAACTTTTTTTTATTAAGTTTTCAGAATGGAACACATTCTCCTACTGTCCTATTAATTCCGACAGACAAATATTTGTTTTATAACCTGTGTTACGCATGGAATCTAATTATCCTCGCTAAGCAAGGTCATACTGTGGAGTTAATTTCTAAGGAAGAAGTGACAACAACTTGTTAATTTAACTACCAACTGTTTTCTGAAATTAGTTTCTGGCTTTTCGTATCTTCGTCGTTAATAAGGTGTACTTATTGCGATGAACAACGAATTTCGCTACGTAATTTTAATATAAAGTAATTTTTAATTTTCTTAGGCGTATGATTTGTATTATGAAACGCTAGTTTTGAAATAAGGACTGAGCACAACCAATGGAGTTGGCTACATTGCAGTACGTCAGTTACATCCCGAGATGAGTGTGTTAGGAAACTAACAGTAACTCAAAGAACAACGGAAAGATCACTGTTGGGTTACAAACACAAACACACACACACACACACACACACACAAACAGAAAGAAAGAGAGCAGTCGAGATCAAACGGACAACAAAGGCCACTCACATAATGCAGATAGTAATTAGGCCTACTTTGAAACGGCACGGCGCTGGAACAGAAGATGGTAGATGGTCAAAACAAGTTTTAGACATGCGCCGACTTTACCAAAAAGAAACGAAGTTGACGATCTTCAGAAAGATGGGACGGAGATCGAAGGAAACAGTTGTGTGAAATTGGCAACGGAAAGCTCGCGATCGAAAGAAATAACCTTACAAGGATCCTATGTTACACGCCGACTCAAAGAGGCGATTCACTAAGTCAGTGTTTTTCAGCCTTTGGGTCGCGACCTTCAGGGAGTCGAAAAATCATGTTCACGTGGTCGCGGTGAAAGGAGTAAGTAATTGCACCACAACACAATCAATCCAGTGCATGAAACTTACTGGCAGATTAAAATTGTGTACCGGAACCGAGACTCGAAACTGGGACTTTTGCCTTTCGCGGGCTTGCGCTCTACCGACTGAGCTATACCGACACGACTCACGATGCCGCCTCACAACTCTACTTCCGCCAGTACCTCGCCTCCTACTTTCCAAACTTCACAGAAGCTCTCCTGCGAACCATGCAAGACTAGCACTCCTGGAAGAAAGGATATGGTGGAGACATTGCTTAGCCACAGCCTAAGGGACGTTTCCAGAATGAAACTTTCACTCTGCAGCGGAGTGTGCGCTGATATGAAACTTCCGGCAGATTAAAATTGTGTGCCGAAACCGGAACTCGAATCTGGGACCTTTGCATTTGCCTTGCCCGCGAAAGGCAAACGTCCCTAGGTATTTGAATTTTTCCACCTTCTGAATTTTCCCTCCGTCTATTGCCATCCATCCGGGAGCTTCCGTGATGTTTGTCATACATTTTGTCTTCTCGATAGAGATCTGTAGGCTTGTTTTAGCTGCTTGTCTCTGTAATTCTTAGGTTTGTTTCACAGCCTCTTCTAATGATTCTGACAGTAAAACAATATCATCCGCGAATGCAAGGCAATCTGCTCGTATTCCTTTTTATTACTATTTAATTTAATTTATTTTATTTCTTATTTATTTATTTATTTGTAGAAAAGGTTTTAGCACTAGACGAAGGTTGATAAACACTGCACCAAGTGATACAACTGGCTGGTGGTGATGATATCGATACATAGCTTGCGAAACGCCCTCCTGTATAACTATTTCAGGAAAAGAGTCCAAGTTGTTTTATTGCAGAGAAGTCGTGAGATGGTTTGTTAGTCGCTAGGAGGCGGCAAACAGGGAAGACGGAAATAAACACGGCAGATCGCGGCCACGGAGAAGAATGCGTCAGAGGGCAGGGCAGGGCAGCAGATGAGAAGCAGCAGCCCCTTGACCCAGATGCCGCCATGTCTAATTTTCCGCGCCGCTTGCCTCGAACAGTCCGCCAAAGACTGTCGAGGAACTTATCTGTCGCTACCGTGTTCACTCACGCGTACGTGAAAGGTAGCTTCTCAGCGCCAAATTGCGCAGCATTCCACCCGTGATGAACCCTGTCGCAGTTCTCAAGATGCTCCAAATAATCCTCCGTACTAGACTTGCACATAATAGATCGCGATCGGGCGCGCTCACTTCGCGGTTCTGCCGCGAACTAGTTCATTCTTTTAGTTCGCCCGCTTCCAATGACGACTGAGCGGCGTGGTCTGCGCATGCAGGTGAAGGGAGAAGTTCCCAGCCGGCCGCGGTGGCCGAGGTGACTGAGGCGCTCCAGTCACGATCCGCACGGGAACAATGGTCGGGGGTTCGAATCCCCCCTCGGGCATGGATATTTGTGCCGTCTTAGTTCGTAAGTAGTTCATAAGTAGTTTGTAAGTTTAGGGACTGATGACCCCGTAATTAGGTCCCATAGACTCTACAACCATTTCAGTTAAGTCCCTTCTACAACCATTTGAGAAGTTCCCCCACCTAACTGCTTCATGCGCTTGCTGCTTGAGTCACTAACGATATCACGCAAACCAAAAGAAACAATTTGTGGATAATTTCTCGCGTTTAAGGTTAGAGTTATCTCTATATCTTGGCATTATGGAATTTATTAGATATTGCAGAGTGCAGAATACTTCGAAACAGAAGTTTTGTAGCACTAAACTATGTAATCTAGCAGGCAGACGTTCACTTAGAAATGGATCTCATCGGCAGAATGCAAACACTTGATTTTTAATTCTGCTGCGCGCCCTCTCGCTATTGCCCGTTGATACTCGGAAAAGAATCCAACAAACTAAGAAGCGAGATACGTTTGGCATAATACTTCGCGACCGGTAACGCATGTTTTAGTTCGCGACCGATTGCACATATTTTAGTTCGCAACCTATCGAACTTATTTTAGTTCGCAACCTATCGAACTTATTTCAGTTCGTAACCAATCGCACATATTTCAGTTCGTAACCAATCGCACATATTTCAGTTCGCGACCGATCACACATATTTTAGTTCGCGACCGATCACACATATTTTAGTTCGCGACCGATCACACATATTTTAGTTCGCGACCGATCACACATATTTTAGTTCGCGACCGATCACACATATTTTAGTTCGCGACCGATCACACACATTTTAGTTCGCGACCGATTGCACGTATTTTAGTTCGCGACCGATCGCGCACAGTTTAGTTCGCAGTTCGGCCGCGAAGTAGGTCGCTCTTTTTGGTTCGTCCGCTCGTTTTGGCTTTTGCTATCGCTACTAAAACTACAGCTGAGCTGCATCTCAGCTCGAAATGACGGCAACTGGCAGAAGGAAATCACGCGATTCTGCGCGCTCTCGCGTCCTCTCGCTGTTACCCGTCAGTCTTCGGAAAAGGAGCGAACGCCGCGGTGGAGTAGCCGAGCGGTCTAAAGCGTCTCGTATTCGGAAGGATGGTGGTTCAAATCCACCTCCGGCCATCCAGATTTAGGTTTTCCGTGATTTCCCTAAGTCACTCCGGCAAATGCCGGGATTGTTCCTTTCAAAGGGCACGGCCGATTTCCTTCCCACATCTTATCCAAAACTCTAAGCGTGAACTCCGTCTCTAACGACCACGCTGTCGACGGGACGTTGAACCCTAAGATTTCTTCCTTCTACCAAATTTCATGGTGAACGGTCAATTGGTGGCGACGAGCTCTCCACCCTTTACCATATGCTAACTCACACAAAAAAGACTTGTGCGTTTCTCCGAGATATAAACTATATCCATTCCAAGTTTCATTCGAAGTCGTACAGTTGTTTCAGTGCGAAGGAATAACAAAAGATATCCAGAAACTTCAATCAGATATTGGTTACAATTGTACTTTATGTGTGATACAGTACGAAAACTTTCTGTCTCAACTCTTTGAGGTTTACATGGCAAGTGGGGCACCATGGGGATAAAAAAAAAGGTGGGTAAAAAAGTGATTCTCGTTGTCCTCTAATCACATCGAACAGCCAGTACAGTTGCACAACTGCGTGGCATGGACAGTATGAGGTTACCCTTGCTGATGTTACCCTGGGACACTCCAATAGCTGCAGCAACCTCACCCCCCCCCCCTCTCTCTCTCTCTCTCTCTCTCTCTCTCTCTCTCTCTCTGTGTGTGTGTGTGTGTGTGTGTGTGTCACTTCCAACCTTCCTATGGCTCAATATGCTGTAGCAGCGGTCCCCGATCTTTATAGCTCTGCAGCCCACCCATTGCACAAAAACATCTGAGAGGCCCAGCAACTAAATCATTATATAAATACTCTAACACGAAAATTGTGCTACAGATTACTAATTTATTCGTACAAGAAGGCCAATGAAGGTTACATAATTCGAAAGATTGTTTGTCGTAGATTTCACGAATATAAATATTATGTGTGCATTTAGCCATTAAAAATGGTAAAAGGAAGTAGAAATTTTCTTATCTACAGCTTGGATCAAGTTCTACATTCTCCAACAATCAGCTCACTAATGGGCTATTCGCCTCGACCACAGACACTGTAATGTAGCGGATCTGCAGTATTAGAATAACGTATTAAAACCTCATTGCCTGTTCTCCCTGATGCGGGAATACAATATTGTGGCTGCGAGCATTACGGAACAAATAGGCTGTGGTAATAGGAAAGAGACAGCGCGGCGAATGGAGATTTGGGTGTGGCGGGAGACGTGCAGGGAAGAGTCCTCTGCAGTCGGGCTGGTCACTCTGTCCTCAGTGGCGGAATGGTCAACGCGTCTGCCTAGTAAGCAGGAGATCCCGGGTTCGAATCTCGGCCAGCCACAAATTTTTATTCGGCGCACTTTGGTATTCCATCTAAACCTAGTACAGTGCAGCCACAACTGATCGCAAATTGCGATTTATTTCATTGATTGAACGCTGTAACATCATCAGAAATGTATAAAGGTGTGAGTTGGGAGCGTGTGTCCCAGTTGGCGTGATGTGGCCGGGCGTTGACTCTGGCGCTGGTCCGGACGGACAGGTTTTTCCGCGGCACGCCTCGTGGCCCTAGGCGCCTGCCTCCGGGAATACATTATAGCGGCTTCCTGCAATCACCGGGGTCGCTGTGGGGATACTCTGCTGTAGTCGCTGCTCCACACAGCCGGGCGACGGCCGCGGTGGCCGAGAGCTCTGCGGCGCGTCACGGTCTGCACGGCCACTACGGTCGGGGGATCGAATCCCCCTCGGGCATGGATATTTGTGCCGTCCTTAGTATTAGCTAGTTCGTAAGTAGCTTGTAAGTTTAGGGACTGATGACCCCGTAGTTAAGTCCCATGAGCTCCACAAACATACGAACATTTTTACAGCCGGGCGCGGCGCGCACTAGACACACACATACACCTGTAGTCGGTGGGACTATGGAAGGAAGGAAGATTAGGATTTAACCATCCGTCAACAGCTTGGCCATTGCAGCTCACTATACATCGTGTCGTTAAGTTCTTCCCGTACTTTGGTGAGACTGACTTGTCGTCGTCGTCGTCGTCGTCGTCGTTTTAGAGCGTTCAACGTCGTTGTCATCTACGCCCATTCAATTGATTTATGAGGCCAGCAGTGACATGCGGACAGTTGATACAAGTCACATACACTCTTTCCCCCTACATCATATACAGGGTGTTACAAAAAGGTACGGCCAAACTATCAGGAAACATTCCTCACACACAAAGAAAGAAAATATGTTATGTGGACATGTTTCCAGAAACGCTTAATTTCCATGTTAGAGCTCATTTTAGTATTTCTCTTTAAATGTAAATTGAAATAATTCGTGCAGACAATTGTCAAAATACCCAATTGTTTCGTTAGTATGTACTGTACTTCCTCGATTCACAGTCAGTTGGCCCAATTTAAGGAAGGTAATGTTGACTTCAGTGGTTGTGTTGACATACGACTCATTGCTCTACAGTACTAGCATCAAGCACATCAGTACGTAGCATCAACTGGTTAGTGTTCATCATGGACGTGGTTTTGCAGTCTGTGCAATGTCAGTGCAATTGTGCAATCACGTCATCAACACAGATTTTCTGTGAACGTTTGGGCAGGAATTGTTGGTGATGTCTTGATTGGGCCTCACGTTCTTCCACCTACGCTCACTGGAGCACGTTATCATGATTTCATACGGGGTACTCTACCTGTGCAGCTAGAACATGTGCCTTTACAAGTACGACACGACATTTTGTTCATGCAGGAGGGAGCTCCTGCACATTTCAGTGGACGTGTTCGTACGCTTCTCAACAACAGATTCGGTGACCGATGGATTGGTAGAGGCGGACCAATTCCATGGCCTCCACGCTCTCCTGACCTCAACCCTCTTGACCTTAATTTATGGGGGCATTTTAAAGTTCTTGTCTACGCAACCCCGGTACCAAATGTAGAGACTCTTCGTGCTCGTATTGTGAACGGCTGTGACACAATACGCCATTCTCCAGGGCTGCATCAGCGCATCAGGGATTCTATGCGAGGGTGGGTGGATGCATGTATCCTCGCTAACTGAGGACCTTTTGAACATTTCCAGTAACAAAGTGTTTGAAGTCACGCTGGTGTTTCCATTCCATGATTAATGTGATTTGAAGAGAAGTAATAAATTGAGCTCTAACATGGAAATTAAGCGTTTCCGGAGACATGTCCACATATTTTCTTTCAAACCTAAAAGGCGGTGGGCTAAATACGGAGGTATGAACAGGACGATCCAAACATTTTCTCTGTATAGTTCATCATCTTCTTGTCTAGATTTTTTTGTAGGAGGTTGGACGAAACACGAACAGTAAAACACGTGTTAGAGTCATCATCTCTGTGGCGTTGCAAGCCTAAAGCGCTCCACCAGGAAGCGCCACTGACGTCGATAGATCGAGGCGTTGACGGCGGATCATCGGCGATTCCGCGTCATCATAGAGATGGCGCCGCCGGAGAGTACATATGCGCCGACGCCATGCGCAGAGGGGGGGGGGGGGGGGGGGGGTTCGACGACCAAGTCGCCAGTCTCCGCGAGATTCGTCTTAGCTGGTAATGTGTACAGTACTGTCCGCATCGCCGTCTTTTCTTGGTTTAGTTCAGTCCGAGCTCAGTAGAGACAGTTAGCAAGCTCAGGAAGGAAGGAAGATTGGTGTTTAACTATTACAACGAAACATGATTTTATAACACTAAGCGAAACTTGCGGTCAAATTGATCGTTTCGTGTGTTTTTTCCCCCTTCGTGATTTTTCTCGTTATTTCATGTACGCCGGTTCTCACAGGCATTATTATTAGTACTGAGCCGCGAATCCCAAAAATCTGCGTGCAAAGTAAATCGTGGAGAGCATAACCACGGAGAAAGTGTCTGCGAAGTTCTCGGATCGTTCAGACGCACGTTGAGGACTTCTGGCATGCTTGATACTGCCCCACACGTTGGGAAAGCCTTCCCAACGTGCGGTTTGCACGTTCGGCCGTCAGAAATTTGGGACGTTGACCACACTCGTTCACATACACGCTCCGCGAGCCGACGACTTAAGTAACACCAAAGTGGAAGAGGAAGGAAATCGGAGCGGTGGTGTGCAGGAGCGGTTAGACTGTTGCGCGTCTAGACGCCGACCGCAGGCCCCACGCTGTCCTGGGAGGCACGCAGCGTATGATGCGGACCGGCAGGCAATATCCGGCGAGCGCAAACAAACAGCCCAGGTCAGGTCAGCAAGGCCGCCGACCCCGCGACGCAACACCAGCCCCCAACTCTGACCAACACTGTGCGTCCACGTCCCAACTGCACCACATGTGGACGACCCAACACTGGGTAGCGTCATCAGTGATCAGTAACACATTTCATAATGACTGACCTAGTTTCAGCTGACATACATCATATGTCGAACATCGTTGTGTTTTGACATAACCTCGAAAATATCATCTTTTATTTGGTGCATAAGTTCACATTTTGGCTGAAAATGGGGCGACATATGCCGTAATACCGGGTGATCCAAAAGTAAGTATAAATTTGAAAACTTAATAAATCACGGAATAATGTAGATAGAGGGGTAAAAACTGATACACATGCTTGGAATGACATGGGGTTTTATTGGAACAAATTAAATAATTTGAACGCGTCGTTTGGTGGTGATCGTGTGCTCAGCCGCCACTTTCGTCATGCTTGGCCTCTCAGGTACCCAGACCTCAGTCCGTGCGATTATTGGATTTGGGGTTACCTGAAGTCACAGGTGTATCGTGATCGACCGACATCTCTAGGGATGCTGAAAGACAACATCCGGCGCCAATGCATCATAAATAACTCCGGACATGCTTTACAGTGCTTTTTCACAACATTATTCCTCGACTAAAGCTATTGTTGAGGAATAATGGTGAACATATTGAGCATTTCCTCTAAAGAACATCATCTTTGCTTTGTCTTCATTTGTCATACTTATTAATTTTCTGATCAGTAGAAGCGCCATCTGTCGGACAGTTTTTTTTCTTTTTTTTTTTTTTTTCTTTTCTAATTAAACCCCATGTCATTCCAAGCATGTTTGTCAATTTTTACCTCTCTATCTACATTATTCCGTGATTTATTAACTTATCAAATTTATACTGTCAGTTTGATCACCCGGTATTTGAGAGCAAATGTGGTTATTCGAGCATTTTTCCGTTATGTCAACTTTGGGGAGTCATGTTATCAAACCGTAGAAGAGAAATAAATTTCAGAGATAAATTACCTAGTTTAAAGATGTAACATTTTTAATTTGCAGACGGATTTTCGTTATTTCATGAATAGTCGCTTCATCGATATAAAGCTGAACGCAAGACTTGAGATGAGCTTATAGTTGCAGCTGTTGGCGAGTGTAATAATTGAACTCTAGTTGGGTTACGTCATGCGTCATTACTACGCAACACTCCATGCGTTTGTTAGTTCAGAGCCTGTAAATCAACTATGTTAGAACTTGCAATACAAGCGAAGCTGTGATGGAGCATCTGTTGTGACTCATGCGATAGGTGCTCATTCACCAGGTAAGAATCGCAACTTCGTCGTATTTCAGTATAGCATTGGGGGCGTTCAGTTGTTGGCAGTAGGGACTAGGGAGGAATAATATGGGCTCCACAACTCCATGGCACACATTTCAGTTATTTACGCAGTTGCTTTGAAACCATAAACGGACAAACACGGCCAGTATTTATTAGTAATGACATCTGATATACTGACGAAAGTCTAAGTTTTACATCCGTGCTTTCTCCACCACAATCGCTAGAATGGTAACATGAATCACAGCGTCAAATATAACGACGCACATCGCTCCCTTTTCAAACGAATTGTAGGCCTAATATTCGTGCACCAAATAAAAGGAGCTATTCCCATGATTTCAGTAACGATTTTCATTTGGAGTTCCCGAAGCATCTCTGTAGCACTCTCGCACTGATTGAACCTACCAGTAACAAACCTACGCCGAGCGATCTGGAGCGCCTCGTTACGGCCTCCCGCGTCGGAGGTTCGATTCCTCTGTCGGGCATGGATGTGTGTGTTGTCCTTAGGTTAGTTTAACTTAGTTTAAGTAGTTTGTAAGACTAGGGATTGATGACCAAAGTAGTTTGGTCCCATTGGATTACAAACATTTGAAATTTGAACAAAGCTAGAAGCCCGCTTTTAAGTTTATCTCGTGAGGATCCCAAACACTTCACAAAAACCGAGAAGTGGGCGCTCAAGTCTCCAATTCGCCGTCTCCTTTACAGATGAACCACATCTTCCCAAAATTCTCCCAATAAACAGAAGTCGACCATCCGCCTAACCACAACTGTCCTCACATGCTAGTTCCATTCCATATCGCTCTGCACCGTTACGCATACACATTTAATCTACGCGACTGTGTGAAGCTTCACACTCCTAATGGTGTATTCCTACATTACGGAATTATTTTTCCTACTGCTTTGCATCACCTCACATGTTTCTACGCCTCTAGAGAAGAAGTGCATACTGTTGCCGCGTTAGTGGACACTGATCGTCGCCAGACGATTCGTTAGGTCGCCCACGAAACCGTAATTGCGCATACGACTGTTCAAAATGTTCAAATGTTTGTATAGCTTATGGGACGTAACTACGGGGTCATCAGTCCCTAAACTTACAAACTACTTATCAACTACCTTATACTAAAGACGGAACAAATATCCATGCTCGAGGGGGGATTCGAACCGCCGACCGTAGTGGCCGTGCAGACCGTGACTGGAGCGCCTCAGTCCCCTCGGCCACCGCGGCAGGCCATACGACTGTGCTTCGCATCCTGAAACCCTTATGTATCGATTGTGAATAAACATTTGCCACCATTTAAGTTCCAACCTTCGTATATATAGTGCACTTTTGTCTTTTTATGCGATACTTACAGATTATAAAACAGTTCACGACATTTTTATTGTAACAAATTGCAACTTAACAATTATCAACACACACACACACACACACACACACACACACACACACACATATATATATATATATATATATATATATATGTGTGTGTGTGTGTGTGTGTGTGTGTGTGTGTGTGTGTGTGTAGTCAGAACAAGTCCATGATGCAGTGGGAAAAGTTAATAGTTATTAAGTTACAATTTGTTACTGTAAAAATGATGCCATGAGCTGTTTTCTAATCTGTAAGTATCGCATATAAAGAGAAAACTAAGTTACTCCAAGTTGAATGCACTGAAGATGTCATCATGTAAAAGGAAATACGCCTTTGGAACATAAATGAATATAGAGTATAGGAAGAAAACGGTATTCCAATGTATAAAAGGAATACTGGTATGTTTGTGCTTCCGGTTCAGCCAAGCAAGTATAAGAGAAGGGCGGAGTGTGAGACGGCCTAGTTGGTGAAGACGGAGGCGCATGGCGTCGAGTGTGTGTATTGGCAGCGGCAGCGGACGTGTGTGGAGACAGCTGAATATCGGAGGCGCCTCTCTGTTACGTGAGCCGTCGCAGCGATGCTTTCGGCTGATTGCACCGTTACCCGCGGCTGCGGTGTTTTTGCACCCACCTCCAGGTCACGTCATGTCACGTCACTCTATCAGTCTCCGGGGATGTGCACACGTAGACAGGGGTCTCTGAACCCGCCGGAAACAGGAAAAGAAAAACTTTTCCACGTATTCTACGTCGCCTGCAATTTGGTGCTACAGGCGGCGGCCAACTTGACAGTCAAAACGTCGGCTGACTTGTGCTTACGTCACGCCGTTGGAAAAAATATAAAGCAGAGTGTCCGTATGTTTGTACGTGTTGCATACAAATCTACAGTTTTGATCCAATCTTTCTCAAATTTTATACAAGTAAGCTTAAATCCATGAGAACGGTCGCCGTAAGTGTAATAATCACGTACGATACATAGTTGACGAGATATGACGTCATAAACAATGAGATGCGCGAAAAACTGCTGCATTTTGCGACAATACTGTTCATTTTCTCCTAAACCATTGGACCGATCTCAACCAAATTTGGTACACACATTCCTTACCGTGAGGTAACAATTGTTTCATGGTTAAGAATCACATACGTCACATGGTTCAAAAGATTATTACATCATAACCAATAGAAATCGCAAAAAATACCATATAATGCGGCGAGACTTTCGAAATACACTGTATTAGAATGATAAGTACTTAGCGACTTGCAACAAACTTTAAACAAAATTTCAAACCTTTATTAAACTTTTTCTCGCTGACAACCAGAGTAAAATGATGAAAGGATAAAAGTTTCTCGCTTACTACTTTTCCGCTGTTTATGGAGTAAAACTACGGCTCTCGGTACGACGTTACAATTTATAATTTGAACACTACAAATTGTAACGAAGGAAATTTTACACACAGTATACACATATATAGTTGAATGTAGCTTCTAAATTGTAGTTCATGAGCACATAAACAGTAACGTTCATGGAAACCGCCCCATAACGCACCAAGTTTGAATCTATTACATCTTTACTACTAATTGTATTCCTAAGAGATTTTACAGACATACAGCCCTTATACAAATGAATATATACCTGAAAAATTGCAGGAATAAATAAATAAATACCCGGGCATATAAATGCAAGCTTTGTGAAAGTTGTACTCACATTCAGAGCACACTAAACTCTGGAAGAGTACACTAACCTGCTGATAGCTAACGGTCGCCATTTTTTCGGCGCACACTAACTGAATTAACATGTCATACATATGCAAAATGATGTGTTCTAAACGTTTGACAGATTCAGCACTATACGTTTCAGCATTCTCCTATCCTCCACATACTCCGCCAACTTTTTCTACGATGCAGTGGTCTTACGTTCTCTTCAAGAATGAAGCTATTACTCTCTTTCGAATACATTTTTTCTGCCGCCTCTCATAAGTTACTGAATACTTATTTCTTTCGGTCGGATGATGCCATGTGCCAGCCGTTCCAATTGCCAGAGATGCCTAGTTTCGAAAGAATCTAATCGTGATGCGTAATGGGGATAAGAGAAATAATGATGATGATGATGAGCAGGAGGAGGAGGAGGAGGAGAGGGAAGTAGAACTGTATCGAAATTTTATCACTGACAATAAAATGTCTGTGAGGGGTATCTCACTCCTAAAATAATAATAATAATAATGATAATAATAATAAAACACCGAAGACACTAGAAATTCAGCAAATAATAAGAAACGCTGGTAGAGCATTCGTGACAAGCAATTACGTCGAACTTTACAGTGGTTTTGCCTTCGCCAGAAAGTAAAAACAAGTGTGATAGTTAATTGAATGGTTCTAAATAATTCATTTACACTTGATAGTGCGCCTCGGTTGCACAGTGGTAGAGTGCCAGACTACAAATTCGAAGGTCGCGGGTTCGATCCCCGCCAGGTCCTAGGATTTTTGTCTGTCTCTTTCCACTTCTTTCACCTCTGGCAGTATTGCTCATGTGAAAAATACCGAGTAGCACCGTGGTTCGGAAACCACGTTAAACTGTAGGTCCCCCTATAACTGGCTGGGTAAGTCAGTTCGAAGGTCGGAGGAAGGCAACGGCATACCACCTCCAAACAGGACCATGCCTAGTAAAGCACTGTGGTGTTCAAACCAATCTTCGGATTGATGACTGCTTTACCTTTTTTAGTAAACGTGATAACATGAGCATCAGTACGTAAAATCGTAGCGTATCTTCTAGTGTGCACACAGTAGTGAAGTTGCTGAGGCACCAATATAGTAGACAACTTTAGTGTACATTATAGTCTGTGCTAGACAGATGAAAACAAGGTATTACGCTATTTCTGAAATAATACTAGTTGAGAAAATAGTGCAACGAAATATAGTAGTAGTAAAAGTAAAACAAAGAGCGAAATCCGTAATTTCAGCTGAGGCTACCGTAAGACCCTAATTTTAACGTAAAAATCGTGATAATTACGGAAAAATCGCAATACATGGCATGTCTGCAATTCTATTGCGCGCCATTCTAATGATGTTTTCCGAATTTATCTTCGATAAAATTCCGTAATTGAAGGCGACTATACTAAAGCACTCCCTTAGCACCTCTACAGGTCTTTCTTTCTTTTTTTTTTTTTCTTTTTTTTTTTTTTTACACCTTTTTTGAGTTTTCGCCAGTAAGTAACCTTCTCCAAACTCAATAAGACATGCTCAATCGATCGCCCCTGTTCTCCGTGTGCAGATAATTGTACGTCACTCTCTCGCTAGGTGTGAACTGCTGCATACGTTTTCTTAGGTGCTTGGAACAGTGAGCAGGGGATGCAGCAACGTAAAACGAAAATAATGCTCCGACTCTTAACAGACGACAGATCGTGAATTTACATAACTACAATTTGAAATACATTTATCGGTGTATACTGACGGCATGCTACACAGGTTAGAGAGCTGCTATATCAGTTACATATTCTAACGCAGCTTGTTTCGAAATAATTACGAACACCGAAGAAATTGTAATGTATCTTCCACACCGCTACGTGCATCAAGAATTGGCGTCTTGTTACTGATTTATCATACACCCCAAGCTACACTCCGTACAACCAAAGCTTAAATCCACAGCCTTACTTGCATTCCATCCCAACAGTTTCACTTACTATATGTCTTCTATATAATGACTGCAAAGTTGTCGCAGCTGCGAGTGTCAGTAGCTTTGCGTACTGAGGTAAGTGTGGTCACTTATAAAATAGATCTAAACTTGTAACAGAGTTATCTAATACACCACTTGCGAGTTCCGTCAAATTGGTGTTCTAGTCTAAAATTGAAATCAATGAAGGCATACACTCTGTTATGTTAAGCAAATAATAATACTAGGTTTTATTTTAGTCCCTATTCTTTTTTCTTCAATAATCTACTATTACTGAAGAATATGATCATCATAGCCATGCGATAAACCTGGATTCGGTTGGATTGACTTCTTGCCGCGGTGGAGTAGCCGAGCGGTCTACAGCCACTCGCTGCGGAGCGCGCGGTTGCTCGCCGTGGAGGTTCGAGTCCTTCCTGGGGCATGTGTGTGTGTGTGTTTGTCCGTAGGTTAGTTTACCTAGGTTTAAGTAGTTTGTAAGCTACGGACTGATGACCACGTAGTATGGTCCGATAGATTTACAAACATTTGAACATTTAACTGACTTCTTTTAACCATCATCAGTTTAAACACATCTAGCAAGGCGAGACGTGAGCGTCATGTGCATGTGATTCCGAAAATGTCCAGTGTGTGTGCTCCCTTAATGTTCAAAAATGTTTGTAAAGCTTATGGGACTTAACTACGGGGTCATCAGTCCCTAAACTTACAAACTACTTATGAACTAGTTAACACTAAGGACGGCACAAATATTCATGCCCGAGGGGGGATTCGAACCCCCGACCGTAGTGGCCGTGCAGCGTGACTGAAGCGCCTCAGTCCTCTCGGCCACCGTGGCCGGCTCCCTTAATGTGTATATGTGTTTTGGTGTGTATAGTATTTGCTTATGTAAACATTTTGTGGTGTGATTCAAAAAAAGCTTATCTTGATCTTTGGTTTGTTATATGAATATTATGTCGTTTTAATTACATCAATGTATATTTATTTAACATGTAAATTAAATGTGTCAGTAATATGAGATGAAGATGTAAATGCTGAGCAGTGAAGGGAGGAAGGGTTAGGGATAAAGAAAAGATAAGTAAATGGAGTAAACGAGTAAAGAGATTGTGTGTGTGTGTGTGTGTGTGTGTGTGTGTGTGTGTGTGTGTGTGTGTGTTGTCGTCCTCTGATGAAACCATGCAGTTCACGATCGCAGAGGCGTAGACAATTTATTCTTCTGGAAATGGGTAGGAAGGAGGAGTTCAATTGCTTTCCAGTGGGTCAATTCTCAAGTTCTTTCAATTCATTAGGCTATTCAAAACATCTGCGACTGAAAGAACAAGCCGTTTCATCGTTTAAAAATGGAATACGGGTTGCATTGTGAAAAACTAAAAACTCCAGGTATATGACTCTGGGGAGTGGGAATGGGTGGCGGAGAGTGATTGGACCCCCAGCCTCCCACTCCACCCTCTATATATACACACCACTAGCTCATGGATTATACTCCGCAGTTTTGTCCCCCTACAACAAAACTAACAACAACATAGATTATAATGCAAGATGCCAAATGGACATTGAAAATTCCCCACCTGACGCTCCTCTTGCAGTCTAATAGCGTTACATTGCAGTCATATTTACGACAATGTAACTACCTCAACATTATAAAGGTAATAAAAGAGCATCTATCACGGTAAGTTGTTTGTTTTTAACTTTCCGTATGTACGATAAGTAACTACTTATTTTCCATTAGTAATTTTAACATTAAGCTGACTGAAAGAAAAGAGCAGCAAAATATAACCTTACCTTGCGGACAGTGAACGGTGAATAGTGGAAACTGGAACTTACCTGTAAAAGAAGAAGAGAAGCAATTAGCTGCAGAACAAAATACAGGTTCCGAAAATGATCGAATAAGGAAACCTTTGAGTGCGAGTACCGTAAGTTCAGTCTCTAGTAAGGCTCATTTGAAACTGTAGTGTTAACTAACAATTATGACAGGACAAAATATTAGCTCGATGCACGTAGCGGTGTGGAAGATACGTTACAATTTCTTCGGTGTTGGTAATTGTATCAGGAGGGCGATATAACTTGGCAATACAGGAGGTGCAGAGGTGTGTATTACACTCCGCAAGACAAACATAGCCGGCACCCAACGAATGTTGAAAACAAACCACCGAATGAAAATTGACAGAGGTTTGCACCATCAAGAAGGTCAACTTATTGGAAGTTACATTCAATTAGGTACCAACTCTTAAAGAATGCATATAGAATCATATTGCTATAAAGGGGTGATGAGATCTGATGGAATATGAGGCCATGAAACAGAATTCCAAACAGTCCGTCGTGGAGCTTATCGTCAAACTCGCTATCCTTGGAGATAGAGCGGTAACATGTTTCATAGGCACGGAGAAAATAAACACCCAGAGGTTGAATTTGTACAATGGTTCTAGGTGGTATGAATTACAATGCCACACACATTTTAGAAGGGATGGTTTCGTGTAATGTAGTATGACTTTTATACGCCACGTTTCGTTTGGTGTTTATGGTTTCACGAAGTAGTTTGTTTTGAACATTTCTTCGATGTCGACGATGACAATTTTGTGAAATGTAATACAAGCATTCTGTCGGTCTGCTGATGCAAATGGTGGGTCGGCAGTAGCTAATATTTTTCTTGTCATAATTTTAACACAACACTTGCAAATACGCCTTACTAGAGACTAGTCACGTCACACTCCGTATGTTCCTTGTGAGATACGCTAATATTAAACTAATAGGAACCTTGCCTATACAGAGTTGTTCGCTATTCTGTTTCTTTTAAGGTTATAAGAGCCTATGTTGGAACGTATTAAAATCATGGACTATGCAGCAAAGGGAATTGAAAGGAAAAGGACCTTCGCTGTCGACCAACGTTGTAAAAAGAACAGGTAAGAACGAGGTCACCCTATGTAGATTTCTCAGAACTGGAGGAAGTTGGCTGGTTTCCCCGACTAAGAAATTTTAGACTTCCTTCGCCATATTGCTACGGCGGATAAAAAGTAAAACGCGATCTACAGACCGCATGTCATCTACTAAGATATCAAGCAACTCGGAAGGGAAACACAGACTGTAGACAGATAAAGAATGGACATTCAACCAGAAGGTGGCGTACAGTCAATTGTTGCGAAAACTGGCCACAAATTGGGGGCACGGTCGCCACTTAGTAAGTGGTGGTGGCTGAAACGACAGTATGCTCTATGTAACAGAGCTCTATGTAACAGGCTCCGGAATGCGAGGTCAATAATGTAGAGGTGTTCAAATTTTTAGTGCTGATTCTGTTCAGTTCTTTTAGGGAACAGCCAGTGTTTAATTGTTTTCAACAGATTCAAGTTCCCTTTAGCTACTATTCTTATGAAATCGTCTACGAGTAATAGCTGTTGGGGCAAACAGACTTATAAGTTCAAATCTAAAAAGTTCTCAATTGAAATAAAGGAAACCAGAGCTGTCACTTGTTTTTTATGGTCGGCATAACGCGTTTCGTGAATTTATTCTCATTTTCAGATGCTTTTGGGTACATAATTATTTTTTATTGTGATGTACCCATGTGTGGTGTTCTGTATCTCTTGCAGTGTGATTATGCAATCTGAATATGGACCGGAATAAACATTTGGATGTTATTTCAACACTAACGTTATTAATTGTATTTTTTACTTCTTCTTACGAGTATTGGGTGTCTTCATTGTACAGAATCCCACGCACATGAAGAAATCACTTAAGACTTTTGTTGAAAGCATACCTGTTACACTGAAGGTCTTACAGCATGGATTTACAAGGAGTTTGCGTACAGTCAAAGATGATACACCTTTACTGATATATTAATTACTTGAAAGTATCAGATACAAATGAGGAAAATGAGTAAAATATATCGAAATCAAATGTTCAAATGTTTGTAATTCGAAGGAACCGAACTCCTAAGGTAATCGGTCCATAGACTTACAAAGTAATTGAACTAACTCACTGTAAGGATAATACGCACACTTATGCCCGAGGGAAGATTCGAACCACCGGCGGGAGCGGCAAAGCGTCCTTGGAAATTACTTATGTGTGAAAGGCAGAAGGAACTTATGAAGACATTGATCAAATTCTTCACGGGTTTCCAGCCGGATCATTCTGACATCTGAACACACTATTTTTGCGTTCTATCTGACCGCCATCATCAGGTGAGGAAGCTAAGCCGCTCTCGACGTGACTAAGTGAAACTGTGGAACGGCTGGCTCTATATACGCAACGAAAGTACGAAGGCGCATGCGCTAAGTACAGAGGGTGTGAGTTTACTCGTAGCTGCTGACCCCTGGCGCGAGAGAAGTATGTAGCGCCTACAGTGGTGGGTCATGTCAAAAACGATAGAACGTTATACATTGTCATTCCTTGCTATTTGATGCAGATGGCGATGTATCTTTAGGTCGGATAACACAGGATTCCACGATTTACTCAGAAAATAACCACTGTCACGATTAATTGTGTTATCTGTTATTCTGATTTCAATCGATTCTTTCAAAACACAATCCCAGTAATGTGAGGTGTTTGCACCAACTTGTATCTCGTCGTATAGCATCCTGTGTTCCTCTGAGAGACAGTGTTCAGCCACCGCGGATTTTTCAGGCTGCATCAATCGCGTATGGCGTTGATGTTCAACACATCTATCACTGACGGTGCAAACAGTCTGGGCAATGTATGTTTTGCCGCACTCACAAGGCCTAAATCATTTTAACAGAGCCAAGAAGTGCTCTAGTCTTAGCTGGCGGACGAAAAATACACTTTATTTTATGTTTCTTCAAAATCCTTCCTATCTTGGCAGACACGTTACCAGCATAAGGAAGGAAAGCAATAGAACTGGAAGTGTCTTCAGCTGGTTCACGTGGTGGTCCGAACTCAAAAGCCCGTCGAATCCGCCTGTCTGTATAGCTATTTTGGTGGAACACATTCTTGAGGTGTTGCAGCTCTTGAGGTAAATTTTCAGTATCCGAGATGGCATATGCTCTTTTTACCAAGGTATATGGTGAGTACGGAGATATATGGCGTTCACATTTACCCACATGAGGGCTGAGGACCGACGCCGACATTAATTGATTCGCTATCTAGTTTGTCATTAAGGATTTTTTCCTCCTTGCTGTTTGTGGTATACATAAATTTCCAGTTCCATTAAAATTTCTCATATAGAGTATAACGTGATACAGCAATCACGTCAAGGTCAGATCTGGAGGGCACAGAGAGATTGCGAAAGGCCGGCCGCGGTGGCCGAGGGGACTGAGGCGCTCCAGTCATGGTCTGCACGGCCACTACGTCGGGGGTTCGAATCCCCCCTCGGGCATGGATATTTGTGCCGTCCTTAGTCTTAGCTAGTTCGTAAGTAGTTTGTAAGTTTAGGAACTGATGACCCCGTAGTTAAGTCCCATAGACTATACAAACATTTGAACATGTTTCGATTGCGTAAAGTTTACACAACTGCATGCACTGAAACATCAAATGCGGATGTTTCGCATAGTCTGAAGTCATGGTCTCTCTAATACGCTAGCCGCGAGTTCTAAGTTATCACGCTACGGACTGGGCGGCCGCTCCCGCCGAAGGTTCGAGTTCTCCTCGTGTTTGTGGTCCTTAGTGTAAGATACTTTAAGTGGTTTGTAAGTCTAGCGACTGATGACCATAGCATTTTAGTCCAATAGGTTTACAAACATTTGACCTTTTTTTTCTCTCTTTGCAATAGGCGGCTTTGAGAGTTATAATTTCAAATGTTTATATGTTTCTATAGTTATGGGACCTAACTGCAGTGGTTAAAGGTCCCTAAACTTACATAGTACTTGAAGTAACTTAAGAACAGCACAATCATGCCCGAGGGAGGACTCGAACCTCCGACGTGGAACGACCGCGCGCTCAGTAGCAGGGCGCCTCAGAGCGCACGGCCCTTCCGCCGCGGCGAAAAGAATCTCTTATCCATTACGTACCATGTACATTTTACACAGGTATATTCTGGTTGTGAGCGCTGCAACGAGATCACTGAAAACTCCCAGTGAAAGAAAAAACATTATTGTACGTTTCCTCTGCGTTTTTACACAGTACGTTTTTTTCGCTGCAGACGTAGGAGTCGTACCTTGCACTCTTTGTTAAACAAAATATGGACGCGGTCGATGTGTGTTTCTGCAGAACACCTCAACGCGATTCGTGAGTCGAAAAGCAACGCGGAAAGCCGGAGGAGCGCTTTTAAGCGAGTGCGGGAATTTCTTGGTAGAGGGCCCCAGTAAAACCGTACCCGCCAAACGCCGTGGCCCGCTTTGAACTTTCAACCGGCGCTTAAAGGTCGACGAGGATTCTCTTCACTGCCCGCAGTAAATCCCTCTCTCAGCGCTGTCTTGTAGTGCAGGAAAGAGAGGTGGGCAGTTACGGGCACTGAAAGCTTCCCGCATCGTTCCACGAAGCGAAATGAACTTTACTCAAATGGGAGCAGGATACGAGAAAGTTCCAACCAACGGCGTTATCGCTGCCTGTGGTGACTGCGGAAGTCTGACAACTTGTGCTCTAACACCAGTGCAGTTGCCGCCCAGACCATCATTACAGCGGGAATAGTATTTCAAAATTATGATGGCTATATAAAAATAAACATACATACAACAGAGTAAAAGAAACGGTATAAATAATGGAAAGTAGGGAGCACAGTTGCATCACCACCCAATCGTACACCTTAACAATGAACACACACACACACACACACACACACACACACACACACACACACACACACACAGAGAGAGAGAGAGAGAGAGAGAGAGAGAGAGAGAGAGAGAGAGAGAGAGAGAGAGAGAGATCACTGATATCACAGAGACACACTCAACAGTTGGTGGTAACACATGCAGAAGTTGTCAACAAAACAGAAGCATAACATCAAAGTAAGCAATACAGTCATTTCCTGGTGCTTGTATATCAGAATTTCATATGGGAGAAATAGACATCAATACGAAGGGAGGAAATTCAATATCAGTAACACACATTTAAACCAAAATCTCCAAAAAGAATGTTAGCAATATTTCTATGCTACTACATCACAAAAAAGTTCAAATGTTTGTAGAGATTACGGGACTTAACTGCGGGGTCATCAGTCCCTAAACTTACAAACCACATATGAACTAGCTAATGCTAAGGACGGCACAAATATCCATGCCCGATGGGGGATTCGAACCCCCGGCCGTAGTGGCCGTGCTGAACGTGACTGGCACGCCGCAGACCGCTCGGCCACCGCGGCCGGCACTACATCACAGTGAAGTAGACAGTGTCAAAACTGTTTTTAACTACCACACAAAAAGTTCAGAGATCTAAAGAGCAACGTTTATAAAGATATTAATGCATATGTCAGGCCATTGAAGATGTTGTGTATACAAGGCGAAATTGCATATATTATCGCCATGGAAAAAATGTGTTGAGGTCCTCTGTGACTATGTAGAAAAGTAGGTGAAATATGTAAGTTCTGAGGTGCTCCAGTCACGGTCTGCACGGCCACTTTCGGGGGTTCGAATCCCCCCTCGGGCATGGATATTTGTGCCATCCTTAGTTGTAAGTAGTTCATAAGTAGTTTGTAAGTTTAGGAACTGATGACCCCGTAGTTAAGTCCCATAGACTCTACAAACATTTGAACATTCTGATGTAAGTTCAGTGTGATGTTTCTGTAACAAATATATTATGAGTTACTGATCTTGCCTTGCATTAGAAAGAAAACGCCACGAGTTTCAAATTGTTTTATATGTTTGCAATCCTGCTGGACCAAACTGCCATGATCATTAGTCTCCAGACGTACAAATTACTTATACTAAATTACACTAAGGACGACACATATACCCATGCCCCAGGGAGTATTGGAACCTCCGGCGGGAACGGACGCGCAGCTTGTAGCATGACGTTTCAGACCACGCACTGGACTCTCATTCGGAAGGACGGTGGTTCAAACTCACCTCCGGCCATCCAGATTTAGGTTTTCCGTGCTTTCTCTAAATCACTCCAGGCAAATGCCGGGATGGTTCCTTTGAAAGGGCACTGCCGATTTACTTCCACAACCTTACCCAAACGCTCCGAGCGTAAGCTCCGTCTCTGATGACTACGCTGTCGAACGGGGCGTTAAACTCCAAGCTTTCTTGCTCCCTCTTAGACCACGCAGCCATTCTGCGGGGCCTATGACAACTTTCCTTCTCGTTTAGACTCTTTGCTAAAATCTGTACACTTCTTTTAATTTCCTTGTGTATTACTAAATTAGTTTATCTATATGAACAGCTCATTACTAACAATAGATATGTTGAAACTTCCTGGCAGATTAAAATTGTGTGCCGGAACCGGGACTCGAACCTGGGACCTTTGCCTTTCGCGGGCAAGCGCACTACCGACTGTGCTATCCCGACACGACTCACGATGTTTATTCCCTCCATCATGTCATAGGCCTTTTTAAAATGTATAAATGCGAGATGTTTCCAAATTCTGTTCTCTTCTTTGCTCTATTGTTTGTCTCCTAGTGGAGGTGCGCCATCTCGCTTTTCTAAATCCACAGTTACTGCTAGCATTCAGCTTGCGCATTTCAATTTCATGACTGTTGTTGTGGCCACCATACGAGGGCTCGCTAACGCGCTTATATGAGCCCATTGGAGTGGAGTCCGAGACGGAGTGTGAAGCCACTCGAGAGCGCTTACGCTTAGCAGGTGTTCACCTATCGCTCCCAACGGATGAGAGTCGTACGCAGAACGCAAGAGAGCCACCTCATTGTCCAGCTCCCGCAGCCTGTACACCAGGCTTTTGTCATACACACACACACACACCACACACACACACACACACACACACACACACACAAACGTCAACAACAGGTGTTCTCTGCCGCACACCTGTCTTGGGTATTCTGCCGATGTAGTGGACTCGACGGAGATTCGGTGTTCTAATCTTCGATCCGCTTCGAGACAAGCACTCTCGCGTTAATTTGCACTGTTCTTTCGTGTAGTTGTTTTGAGTCTTTCGATCGTGTTTATCGGAAGTTAAAATTAAACGTTAATTCGTGGTAATAAACTTTATGTTAACGGTTTGAAAACAGTGAGTGAATAAAAAGTATTACCGTTGCGCAAATAATGTTTTGGTTGGGGGAAGACATCAGTGTTAACTCTACCATCACGTTCATGAACAGCAACATGTTGAAGTTTTTTTCCTGAGAGCGAGAATCATTTAGGAGAGAAAATGCTTTGCCCACAGAAAAAGGTCGTTAGACTGAAGCGCTAGAGGTTAGAGAAGCATTATATTCAGTAAGTAAGTTAATAAATGACCACTTGAATGCGGCCAAGGAGTTTAATTGTGTGTGGAGCTAGAATCTGATTCCATGATTTATTTTCGATGCCCAATCCACAAAAAACAAAGACCAATTTAAATGCCGCGGTGGAGTAGCCGAGCGGTCAAAAGCGTCTCGCTGTAGAGCGCGCGGTTGCTCGCCGTGGAGGTTCGAATCCACCCTGGGGCATGGTGTGTGTGTGTGTGTGTGTGTGTGTGTGTGTGTGTGTGTGTGTGTGTGTGTGTGTGTGTGTGTGTATGTTTGTCCTTAGGTTAGTTTACCTAGGTTTAAGTAGTTTGTAAGCTACGGACTGATGACCACGCAGTTTGGTCCAATAGATTTACAAACATTTGAACCAACTTAATTGGAACTCAATCCTTGGCTATTTTATTTTCGCTCGCACTCGGTTGTTTACATCAATCGTCCGCATACCGGCGCAGCCACGCACTTACTAACTCCCTACATCACCTGATGATAGGAAGAGTTTTGCAGAAGTTCGCCAGCTTCAATTCTCCCATCGGATTGTCACGGAAGGTAGCGTGATTCATCGCTCCGTATCAGTTATTTCCGGTGAATCATTGTCCCGGGGAACTGCTTTTCACATACCCCAAACGTCGGTTAGCAATGACTACAGATATGTACGCTTATGAGCAGCTGCTTGACTATCGTATTGCATTACCGGTCACGTCATCTTCCCAGTCAACAAGGAATTAAACAACCTAGTTCTGACGCGTGGACCTCAACGAAGATTTTCACGAGGCCGTGCATACCTTGATCACGCGAGCTTGTGAGGACCAGATTTACACGAGGCGTAATGCATAGCAGTTTCAACTGGCACCGGGATACCGGATTGGTTGTTGGTAGGAACCAATGATGCTGCATATTTCTTAACCGGAGATTCGGATGCTACGCGCCCTTACGTACTAAAAAAAACTTTCACTTTAAAAAAAGTGATCTGTAGCGTAGCCTTAAGAAGGTAAGGTATAGGTTAAACTTTTTCTTAGTACGTGAGGGCGCGTAGCGCCCGAATCTCCGGTTAAGAAATATGCGGCATCGCATTGGCTCTTACCAACAACCAATCAGGTCTCCCGGAGCCAGCTGAAACTGCTATGCATTACGCCTCGTCAGATTTACCGCTCCAACATCACTGACGTTATTCGCGCATGTTCTGGTACAAGAATAGATAACATTAGGTTGGAAACTTGAAATTTTTCTTGTCGTCGTGGTACTGCAATCGTGTACCATTTCAAGATTTACAGATTGAAATATTCTCGCCGCTGTTTATAATTTCTTCAAACGGCAAGAACAAACATTTCATTTTAAAATAAGTATCTCTCAGTCGGGTTAAGCACGTAACTTTAACGTAGCTGTGAAAAGTTTAATTAAGAGATCCAGCCTTAGCTGTGCCTCTGTCATTACTAGAACGTGTAACCATAATTAATAGACTACTACTTGATACTCGATGTTTAATATACGATATCCACAATAAATAAAATATAAAGAAGTACTCCGTTTTCTTGAGAAACTTCTTAAATCAATTTATTCGCTTATGGACGAATACATTGGAAATCAGTCAAACCAATAATACATTAGTTCCGAGAACATACAAATAAATCAACAAGAACAATTCTTCAATTGTTTTTTTCTAGTGTTATTCCTAAATCATGGAGAAACGTCTTCGTATTATGTCGTATGTCCTCTGTGATTACTGTGCGCTGGCCTTCGCCACCATAATCTGCAACAAACATTGATTCTGGCGGCAGTTTCTGTTCTGGTCCAGCCTAATAAATACTTAATATGTAGATACCTCAAGTCGACGTAAAAGAAGGTAGTAGTGTTCAATGTAACACTACAAACTATAAACACACTTCACGAATCTATTCCTCCAAGAGATGCAGCTGTACTCAAAGCCAATGGTGGGGCAACTCCTTACTAAAAGTAAACATTGTGCATATGTTAGGTGTTCATATTATTTTATCCGCCATCTGTAAATGAGTAAACATTTGTTTAGCAAACATTTGTTCACAATTACAGAATTCACTTTCGGTAATATCAAGTAGCACAATCTACTGATGAAGCAACGAAAGGAAAGCTGATTGGTTAGGAAACGAAAACCTGTTGGTAGTAAAAGAAATATAATGAATTATTTCACATAACAGATACAAAAGCATTTGTACTGCAAAACAAGAACCACGTGAAAAGACCAAATGCGGGTAATGTCAGCAAAACGAATGTAGATAAAAGTGGCGCATGTCGTTTACTTCCTTCGGTACACTGTCGCCGGTAAATCAATATGTAAGTTGTTATTAATCTACGCATGTTTACTGGTTACTCAAAATTCAATAAGCCATAAAGCTGTATCCAATCTCTCGTTTTTTTACGTCGACGATCATATCTAGTAATGGTATCAGTTGTGTTGCAGAATAATGAAGTACCCGCGACCCAGTTAGTGGCTAACAAGACGTGTTCGCCAAGCGCTGAACTCGCGAGATACGGGGCGGTGACTCACGCAGCAAGGCTGACGTCCACGTATGATCGAAATACACAGGTTGAAAGCTGCTGCTCTGTTAACACTTCCAGTACGTACGAAATTATGCAACTACTAGCTGTGCTAGTCCACGGAATGCTGTAGCCTGTTACAGATTAAATGTAAAAGAAATAAAAGTGAAAGCACACATTTATAATGTAATTTCATAATGCTTTATGAATGAGAATTCGATATGCAGCAAACACTCCCAGCTCTCCTTTCCTCTTTCCCTTTCGTGTTACCGTAACTTTGTCCACATTAGTCTTGTGTCGTTCGCGAACGAACTAGTTCGGAAGAGCGCTCCCAAAGACGAACTACGCGAATAGTTCGCAGATCCCTCGCCTCTTCGTCCGCTCCTTTTCCGAAGACTGACGGGGAACAGCTAGAGGAAGCGAGAGCGCGCAGAATCGCGTGATTCCCTTCTGCCAGATGCCGTCATTTCGAGCTGAGATGCAGCTCAGCTGTGGTTTCATAGTTCACTGCCACAAGAAATCTATTTTAAAAATGAAGTACTACGAGTACTCTGTATGCAAAGTAGTTGAATACCATTGTATCACCCATTCATGTAAATAACTGGATTATTTGCCTAAGTATTTTATGTCAAATTGCCCAAAAATACGGGTAATAGCACACGCTTTGCCAACACTTATTCATTATATAAAAAAGCTGTCATAAAAAAGAGCTCTTTTAGTAGTGGTGACAAAAACCAAAAACAGCGGACGAACTAGGAGCAGCGGACGATTATGCCAAACGTATCTCGCTTCATAGTTCGTTGGATTCTTTTCCGAAGACCGACGGGCGATAGCGAGAGGGCGCGTAGCAGAATTAAAAATCACGTGTTTGCCTTCTGCTGATGAGTCATTTCGAGGTGAGCGTCTGCCTGCTAGATTACGTAGTTCAGTGCTACAACATTTCTGTTTTGATGTGTTCTGCACTCTGCAATATCTGACTAATAAATTCCATAATGCCAAGATATAAAGATAACTGTAAAGTTAAACGCGAGAAATTATCCACAAACTGTTTCTTTCGGTTTGCGTGATATCGTCAGCGGCTCAAGCAGCAAGCGCATGAAGCAGCTAGGTGGGGGAACTTCCCCTCCACCTGTACACGCAGTCCACGCCGCTAAGCCGTCACTGGGAACGGAAGAACTAAAAGAGCTAACTAGTTCGCAGCAGTGCCGCGAACTAAAGTGAGCGCTCCCGATCGCGAACTATTATGCGCAAGTCTCGTTCGTATCCCTATCCATCTCTCCCTTCTCAGTTCCCCTCTTTCTTTGCCCATACCACCCTACTCCCCCTTTTCGCGTGCGCCTCCAGCTCCTCCCTTCCCCTTACCATCTCATCATCAAGCTATCAGTTCATCTCCTCCTCCCAACCCCTTCACTATCTCATCTTACAACTTTGTCTAACTTAGAGCCTTGTTCTATGATAGGATAGGGGGGTTTTGGGCGCTCGACAACTAGGTCTTCAGTGCTGTTCAGTGTTAGACCGAACGTCGCGCTTTATTACGTGCATCTTTCTATTCACCTATTTTTTAAATGTTGTTGTTGTGGTCTTCAGTCCGCAGACTGGTTTGATGCAGCTCTCCACGCTACCCTGTCCCCTGTCCTGTGCAAGTCTCTTCATCTGAGAATAAGAACGGCATCCTACATCCTTTTGAATCTGCTTACTGTATTCGTCCCACGGTTTCCCTCTACGATTTCTACCCCACACACTTCCTTCTGATGCTAAGTTGACAATTCCTTGATGTCTCAGAATGTGTCCAACCAATCTATCCCTTCTCTTAGTCAGGATAAGGCAGAAACTTCTTTCCTCCCAAATTCGGTAAAAGCAGCTCATTAGTTACGTGATCTACCCATCTAATTTTCATCATTCGTCTGTAGCACCACATTTCAAAAGCTTCTATCATCTTCTTATCTGAACTCCTTATCGTCCACGTTTCACTCCCATACAATGCTATACTCCAGACAAATGCTTTCAAAAAGGACTTCCTAACATTTAAATTAATATTGGATGTTAACAAGTTTCGCTTCTTTAGAAACTTGTTTCTTCCCATAGCCATTCTAAATTTTATATCTTCTTTACTTCGGCCATCAGAAGTTATCTTGCTACCTAAATAACAAAATTCATCTACTTCTTTTATTGTCTCATTACCTAGTCTAATTCCATCAGCATCGCCTGATTTTCTGACATTGCATTCCATTACCGTCGTTTTACTCTTGTTAATGTTCATCTTATATCTTTCTTTCAAGACACTGTCCATCCCATTCAATTGCTCTTCCAGATATGTTGGGGTCTCTGACAGAATTACTGTGTCATCGGCAAACAGCAATGTTTTTATTTCTTCTCCCTCCAGTTTAATGCCCTCTCCAAACTTCTCCTTCCATTCCTTCACTGCCTGCTCAATGTACAGATTGAACAACATTGGGGAAAGGCTACAACCCTGTTTTACTCCCTTCCCAACCTCTGCGGCCCTTTCTAGCCCTTCAACTCTAATAACTGCCGTCTGGTTTTTGTATAGGTTGAATATAACTCTTCGCTCCCTACGTTTTACCTCTGATACCTTCAGAATTTGAAAGATCGTATTCCAGTCGACATTGTCAAAAGCTTTCTCCAAATGCTAAGAATGTAGGTTTCCCTTTCCGTAGCCTATCTTCTAAGATTAGTCGTAATGTGAGTAATTACCTCCCGTGTTCCTACTTTTCTCCTAAATCCAAAGTGATCTTCCCCGAGGTCGGATTTCACAAGTTTTTCCATCTTTAAATTCATTTGTCATATATGCATTTAAATTTTATAATGGGGAAACACTGTGACAAAAAAGTTCTATGTATATAACACGTATATTATATATTTAAGTAATAAGTATCTAAATCCTTCCTGTATTGGAATGCAGCGTTGTATCCAAATTTCTCAGCAATCGGTCAAGAACTTTCGAAGATTAAAGGCTTTCCACAAACTAACACATTTTTACAACTTTCCATGTTTATCACATATATATTATGTGTATTATCAGATGGCGTGCCAGTGGGTACTAAGAAATACGTGCTAAATCGAATGCGACGTTGTGTCATAATTTCAACGCAATCTGCGAAGAATTATCGGAGATTTCAGATTTTGAACAAACGAACATTTACATTTGTACTCGTAGCTGTTCTTGACCACAAATCCCCGGAAGTACTTGATGGCCTGCTTTGAAATTTTTTCACATCGTTTCCCTAAAATACAGCCACGTTTTTATATGCCTAATTTTTTTAATTTAAGTCACATATGAATTTATGTGTATATTATAATTGGGAAAAATCACAAACATTTACCTATACATAGATTAGGCATCACGTAGTAAAGAAATTTAAGAAGTTTCCTATAATACGAGGGTGAGTCAGTAAAAAGGTTGTAAAGCGCGGTAGACACGCCAGTACTGCCCGCTGTGTAGGGGTATTTCTCTACCACCAAGACACATCCGTCTTGGGGATTGCAGCACTTTAAGGAGCCAAATAAAGTTACAGCTCACTAGCGTCACTTACAGGACGCAAACGCTGATACAAAAATTACAGTCATTTAAAGCCTCCTCGAACGATGGGATGAGAGTAAAAATTTACAGGTGGATTCAGGTACAAAGTAAAGCAAATTTCAGGCTTCTAAACGCAGTACTGGCGTGTCTACCTCAGTTTGCGACTTATCTACTGACTCGCCCTCGTATAATGCTACATTGCGTCAAAATTTAAAAGCTTTATGTTAAGAACTTTCAGAAAGTAATGGTTCTACACAAATAGACATTTACATTTTTATTAAGACGAGCTGAAAACCCCGCGTTACCCGGGTATTTATTTGTATCTGCTGCCAATCCGCTTCCTCTTCTCTTCTCTGTCGATCCATCACCTTCTCCCCCATTTCCTTGTGCATCTCTTTTTCTTCGCCTCAGTTCGTGTCTCCTCCCAATATCTATGAACAATTAAATGTTTCTACAAATTTTCATGGCAATCGGTGAAATGATGTTGAAAATTATCGGAAGGATTCCTCTGCCATTCACCGTTAGGAATTTTGTGTAGACAGCGGTATTCCTCTGGGGGGCTGTAGGGTGCAAAAATCACATCAACATCCGAATAAAACTAGATTGGTGTCGAGTTCTGTTTGAGGTTTTCCCGCCATGCACCTTACTAAATATGATAGTAATATTACTCTTGTTTTAAAAGTCAAGTGTATACAATTTCATCGATATCGGAATAAATCTGTTGACATGTATTAATTACAAACAAACCTTTTGCGTGAATGTGCCTTTTTTTTCATGTAGCCTGTATCATTGTATATGTCGTCGTATCTCCTAAATTACATGCCGGAGGTGTTTCTTACCCCTACACCAATTGCCTCCTTACGGTAAGGAATAGGCGCACCAAATTTGGATGAAATCGGTCCAGTGGTTTTGGAGCAAATGTGCAACTTTGTCACGTGACGTACCAGTTCACAGCGCGCGTTGTATCTGCTGATCAATGTGTTGTACATGATTCTGACTCCGACAGCGACCGTCCTTTGGTGAGATGGTCAAGTGAGCAAAATTTCATCAAACTGGAACTAAACCGTCGATATGTATGCAATACAAACATACAAAACCCACAAACTCACGGTCACTCCATATCATATTCAAATATTGTTTTGTGAGACAGAGTTTATACAGAAAATCGAAGAGGTACACTATGAGGGTTTCCTGATAAGGGACACCTTTGATCTCAAACGATCGATACTACACGAATCCATGCTTAGATTAATAAGCAATCATAAACAAAACATTGGTGTGCGTCATTTTCACGCAAAACTCCGCACTTGTCTGCAAGCGCAATTAGATGGTAGCATAATGTAGCTGCACTAACCAGTGCTCCAGTTGCGTGAGGGGTATAGCTGCTCTACGTATTTGTCTCTGAGTGCAATCGAGTTACTGTGGAAACTGTCTATAGTGCAGTGACATCATGAGACAATTAATCCTACGCATGTGGTCCAAATATTAGGGGCCAAGTTGCGACGTGCTGAATGTGGAAATGACATCGGGGCTGAGGATATGGAGTTCTAGGGTATATTATATAACATAATAATTCAGAAATATAATGGCGACGACACCGAAATACACGACGTATAAGCCTATGTTGCAATGTGCTTGGCGAAAGCAAAGGTTTGACATTGACATACTAACATCATTTCAAAATTTAATTAGTGTGGCATCTGACATTGGATTACATGAATGGGGAATTGATTTCGAACGTGATTAAGTGGCTTTAGTGAGATGAGCAAATTGCTCTTTCTCACTTCGTTTTAAGCACTTCGATGGAATCCCGCATCTGCACTTTGAGGACTAACACAAGGTGTTCCTTGTGAGGAGTTCCAGGAGTAGTTTCCTTATAGCTTGTAATAAGAAACAAAGGGGTCTCATCTTGTTGTTTAAAATCTTAATGCGCAGCTGTGTAAATATCTGGTGTTCACTATTCGTTCAATTTGTTCTGTTGCAGATAATAGCTGAGGTGACAAAAGTTTTCGTCAATGAAGTAACGGACCGTCGAGAAGTTTTCGTTTCTGCAGCAAATATCCGTAAAGGACATTCACATTGAGGGTGACGGACACTGGGAGATAAGCATCCTTTCTACAGCGCTGTTCGACACCTCGTCTCGAGACAGATCATCTAACTGTTGACGACAAAGCCTGTAGTGAGCGCCTACAAACCGCCAGTCATAGAAACATACGATGCTGTCCTGAACAGATTCTGCAGGGTATACCCAACTAACAAGTAGCCGAAATATCATCTCCAGGGAGCGTATTGGTTTTGTTATTGCCCCAGTCCAAACATGAGCAAGGTTTCAATATATCGAAAGGCATTTTGCGCTACTGTCAATTTCTAGACACCTTTCTGGCGAGACTAACTCTCGGAGGATGGAACTTAGCTTCTCATTTATAACCATGAAATCAACGAAGAATGAAAACAATGCTACCACAGCAGAGTCTCCATGGCCAACGGCGTTCCGCATCGAGAAATCGGCCAAAAAAAGTAATCGTATCCGTTTCCTTGTACAAAGAAGCCATTCACTTGGCATACTATTTACGTCACGGATCTATTATAACTGGACAATAGTTTGCTAATCTGCTGGACCACTAGCAAGAAGCAATTAAAAAGGAAGAAAGGAAGATTTAACATCCCGTCGACATTGTGGATATTACAGAGGGAAAGAAATGAACAGTAATCGACTTAAAGCAGGGTTTTTGAAACATATCCTATGCTCAAAGATTATGAATTACCTCGAACAGAACGATATATTGGCCCAAGGTCAACACGGATGTAGAAAATATCGTTCTTATGAAACACAACTAGCTTTTTATTCATATGAGGTGATGAGTGCTACCAAGAAATGATCTCGAAATTGATTCCGTATTTCTAGATTTTCAGAAAACTTTTGACACCGTACCTCACAAACAGTTTTTAATCTAACTGCGTAGTTATGGAATATCGTCTCAGATATATGACTGAATTGGAGATTGCCTGTCCGAGAAGACACTGTTCGTAGTAATTGATGAAAATACAGCGACTAAATCAGAAGTGACATCTGGCATCCTCCAGGGTAGTGTTAATGGTCCTTTATTGTCACTTGCCTGCATAAACGATCTGGCAGATAAACTGAGCAGTCCTGTCATGCTGTTTGCAGATGACGCTGTCATTTATCGTGTAGTAATTAATCTGCAGATTAAAACCAACTGCAGAAAGATTTACGTAATATATTTGTATGGTGCGAAAATTGGGAATTGTCTCTGACTAATGAAAAGTGTGGAGTCGTCGACATACGTAATAAAAGTAATCCGTTGAACTCCGCCTGCAAAATAAAATCAATCAAATCTGAAGGCCGGAAACTGAACTCTATACCTAGGAATTACAAATTCGTCAGCCTTAAATAGGAAAGAACACAATGTTCATATGGTGAGGAATGCGAATGGAAGACTGGCAGTTATTTGCAGAAAGATCTACCAAGGAGAGTACCTACAGAAGGCTTGTTCATCCTCGTTCGGAGTATTGCGGTGCATTGTGGGTTCCTTATCAGGTGGGATTAACAGAGTACGTAGAAAGAGTGCAAAGGTCAGCTGGTTTTGTATTATGCCGATAGGGGGCAGAGAGCGTCACGGAAAGGATACATGAGTTTGTGTGGAAATCACTAAAATAACAGCGTTTTACTGATTTCAGTAGCTCTAAAATTTCTTTGAAATGACCATGACGTTCATTCCGTTCAATCTCCTGTAGAGGTATATCTAAAGAGGAAAGAAAGGAGTGGACATCCATAACTGTACGTTAGCAGCACACTTACTGATTGCCAACTGTCATGTACCGCCTGACGAGCGGACAACCCGAACTGCAGGGTACAAACGCATGGATGCATACGACTGAGGCGTCCCACAGCGGCGGTTCCAGAGTCACCAGAGGACGCGACTAGCACGGCCAGAGTAAAGCTCTGTATAGGGAAGTATGACCAGCCTGCCAGCGGCAGCCATGTTGGGCCTATTCCGCTGCTGCTTACACGACGACCGCTACGAAGTTCCCAGCGCTTAGCTATACTTATCACCCAATTTCGAGGAAACCAACCAATAAAAAAATTTAATTTTTTCACGTGTTATAGTGTGATACATTCTCTCGATAATTATCTCAATTTCTGTTCATTATTACTTATAGTTTGCGTGCTACATCAAATTAAGTAAACTACTGCGCAAAATTTTGAAGAGTATGCAGACGAAAAGTTGCATTGCGTAGACTCTGCGTATGGTTGATTTTAGCTCATACAATGCTGCGGACGAAATGTAGGTAAGATATCGGAATTTTATTTAAGGTTCAGAACAGAACGATAACTCTTTTCATTCTCGAGATACAGGCTGTTATATCCGAAGGACAGATGCGGGAACTTCGCGTACTTCTGTTCGTGCGGACCTGGCTGCTCTACGGAATACTTATCGTCCGAATTTAAGAAAACTAATTTTTGGTTCTACATCTAAAGAGTTCACCTATAATTCAAACTGACCTGTTCTGTAGCCAAATATTTCAATAGACCGCGAACATGTCATCATCGGAGCATATTGTAAATTAAGGAAACAATTTGAGATCATGGAAAAGTCTTTTATGAGTATTTTCTTGCGTATTATGTACTTATATCTTACATGAACTACGAAAAATGCAAGGAGATACCCACTACATGTCTTTTACCAGAAACAGAAATTAAAGGTGTCTTTACAACGCCAATTACATTTGAATGTCTAATATTTGTCTTGTTTCAATTCTTTGTTTCCTATTATGACACACTCTAACACGTGAAAACCGATGAGAAAAGCTTGTTTCAGGAACTGTATGTTAATTTCATATCTAAACGGGAATCTAGTTCACTCACTAATATGTAAAATAAAATTGTATATTTTCGACAACTACCTGCAGATAACATCAACAACGCGTGAATAATTTAACCTCACGACATTGTGCAGGAATTTTCTTCACAAATTTATTAAGTTAAAAATATATAGCTACCTGTTGCGTGATCCAGTCGTCAGTGAATCTTTAATCTATTAATTTACATTATGAATTAAAATCATCAAAACACAAGAACCGAAGTTCGTTTCTGGACTCCTAGTTTTCTCTGACGAATTTATCAGCCAGGCTGTTCATCTTTCTGCATTTCTCATACCAAATGAAAGTACTATAATGTTTACCTCCCTTCTTCGCTTCTTAAAAACACCCAAAAGTACAACACTATGGAATTATTCAAACCAAAACATACGAATATTCACAAGGTTTTCATGGCAGCCAAGCAACGTATAGGACCAAGATGGCGGAAAGAACCATGTGACTCGATTTCAGCCAATCACGAGCTGCAGACGGCGGCAAGCGGCGCGGAAAAGGATGGCCATACTTTCCCTCCGCGCCTCCAGCTTTAGGCCAGAGAGCTCGAGACTGCCACGTATCACTGCGCGCCAACTATTTAAAAATGTTGAAATATGTGTAGAACTTATGGGACTTAACTACGGAGTCATCAGTCCCTAAACTTACAAACTACTTATGAACTAGCTACAACTAAGGACGGCACAAATATCCATGCCCGAGAGGGGATTCGAATTTCCGACCGTAGTGGCTGTGCAGGTCGTGACTGGCGCGCCGCAGCCCGCTTGGCCACCGCGACCGACGCAGACTATTTTGGTGGGCGTAGTGCCACACGACGGCAGTTGCCGACCGCCTACGAGAACCACAGCTGAGGGATCACGACCGACACCTCCGGGAAAGAGTCTCTGCCAGCGACGCCGCGCCTCCAGGACTTCCCGCAACGGAATACGTCGTCCGGCTCCGTCTCCCTGGCCGTTCTCTCAAGGCTGTCGTCATCTCCCTGCCTTGTACCTAACTGGTGAAGAAGAAAACTTGTAGTTGATGTCTGTTGCTTATGCCTTCGTTTCTGAAGTTTGTTTTGTTTCCAGAAGGTGATTAGTTTGTCTTGTCAATAAAGACTATTTCCGTATCAGACTGTCTTTCAGTTATTATCTCCTGAGGGGAGATATAGCACCAACCACACTCCAAAAAAAGTTACACGACAATTATTTTACACAGAGAGCGAAAGCTTGATCTTTGGGAAGAATTGAGATGTTTAAACATCTAGAACTCAAGGATGGAAATTTTACTAAATGACCAGTTAAACCTCCCCTGTAGAGAGTATTTTGAAGGCTTCTAACCCATAATGCCTACGAAATCTTACAGCTTCCAGTAACATTTGCGACATTTTCCGTTCCTCAAAAATCTACTTTCATGTGTCATTCTCCATTATAATTGACGTGGCATTTATCTATTCATTTTGTCATTTACGTCACCATACTATGAACAATGTACTAATCCAATTTATTTGTGTTTATGTGAGAGGTACGCTCTTAGTTTATTATTGTTATTTATTTATTTTTGCAATTAACCAATATACTATTTGTTTCCATTGCTTCCCCCAACCCTCTCATCCTCTTTTCATCCAAACGTTTCGTTTATATAACACCGTTGTAAATTCAGTGTAAGTTCTTACAACCACTGAACGTTTAAGTCCCACGCTCTCCGCTACCCATCAGTAGGCGTGAATGCCCCCAAATCCGCTGACGTTTCTTTAAATCATAACTGACATTCCCTAAATTGTAGGGATGCTCCACTACTGTGATATGCAACTATAATAAGTAACAGTTTTATTCTGATTCTGTATTTCTTGATATTTTACAAGGAGACCACATGGGTATCGTACTTTAGAATTTTTGATACTTATGATACGTGAAGTTCAGAACTCAAATAACTATCAGCCAAAGCCATTCGACACAACTCTCAAAAATTCTCGAGAAAATCGACTTTGAAGTTTTGCAACAAAGCGTAAGTACCAATCATTAAATGAGTTGTATCAATCCTGTCGTGACAGATTTTGTTGTTTTTGTGATCGAATACGTACACAATTTATGTATCTAAAGGAAATTTCTACTCAAAATGCAAGTAGTTTTGTTTATTCGTAATTTTCTATATTTTATAGAAGCTTGTTAATAATGATGGTTTCAATCAAACAAAAACATGTTCCATTTTTTATAGTATTGGCTTCACTATTATTTGACGACGATAGTCTTTGATTGTTCAGTTTGTTAAGAGCTACGACACATCTCCCTAGATACTAATGGCTTTCCAAGCAGCTAACCTACTCAACCATCGTTTTACGTGACAAAACGGTTTTTGGCTCGTCTGCATACACATAAAAAAAAAAATGACAATACGTGGAATTAGAGATCCCAAAATGTATTATATAAATGAATTAGGAAACGAAAAAACTTATCTGTCACAGTGGGATTCGAACCACCACCTGTATGGTTGTGAGACCAGAAAGCTACCAACTGAGCTACACCGAGACGTGCTGCAACTTTTTTAAGTATCGGTACTTACATGTGCCTGCAAAACTTCAAAGTCTATTTTCTCGACAATTTTTGAGAGTTGCGTCAAATCGCTTTGGCTGATTGTTATTTGAGTTCTCCACTTCACGAACCGTAACTATGAAGAAATTCTAAAATCCGATACCCATGTGGCTCTCTTGTTAGACAATAGGCTTGGTATGACGTAGATATTAGACAATTATGAGTTTGTAATCTATGATACCACATTGTCTAAACGTATCATATGTATTTCTGAGGAAAACGGGTTTATATCAGTCGAAGCCGTTGTCAAGTTTATTAAAGTACTATTATTGCAGCTGGTTGGCTGATTATTAATTTGTTATCCTGTAACAGTTGCTGAGACGCAGTCAACTTCAAAATATTGGGAATAACCTTTTTCGAAGCGAATCTTAAAAAACGAAAAGGTGAGTAAAGAAAAAAAAGTGCGTAGACTCAAGCCTGCTGCGAACAGCTCAGGACGCAGTGAACTGCCCTAAACCTTCTACATAGCAATTTTAGCTCAATTTAATGTATATATTTTTCAAAGGTTGTACTTCCAAATATCATTTGAAGTATGACAAACAACAGAAACATGTTACACCTTTGTGCTGTTGCAATAAAGTGATACAGCTTCATGGTACACAAATGGTAATACTAGAAGCAATAGTAAGATTCCTCAAACTGCGAACCGACTGAAACTTCCAGGCAGTTTAAAACTATGTGCCAGACCGGGACTCGAACCCTGCCACTTCGCTTTGCGGACAAGCGCTCTGCCGCCTGAGCTTCCTGCCACGCCTCACGCCCCGCCCCCACATCTTTGCTTACGCCATTATCTCGTCTCCTACCTTCAAAACTTCACCTAAGTTCTACAGCGAACTTTGCAGGACTACCACTCCTGTAAGAAAAGATATAGTGTAGACATGGCGTATCCAGCGCCTAGAGGATGCTTGCAGAATATTTTCACTCTGCAATGGAGTGTGTACTGATATGAAACTTCCTGGCAGATTAAGACTGTGGCCCACAAGTTAGGAGACGAGGTACTGTGAGAACGGTCCATGAAGCTTGAGGCGGGTAGGTCAGACGGTAGAGCGCTTACCCGCGAAAGGTAAAGATCGTTGGTTCGAATCCCGCTCTGGCACACAGTTTTAATGTGCCAGCATGTTTCCTACCAGCACAGACTCTGCTACAGAGAAGATTTCATTGTACGATAGCGATTATTAGCCTGCCCGCCAACTTCTCACGACTTTTCCAATAATCCATACATTCACACATCCAAAATATCTTCCACTCCATCAGGCCCTCAGGTACAGCAACCATTGCAATCGTAATCTGTATCTATAAATGTGAATGTTCGGTGTACGCCTATCACGTCCGAACAACAAGACGCAGAGACTTAAATATTTGTACAGTTACTAATTTATACCTGAGGAAGGTTTTAGGCACGGTTTTATAGCGATATTTAGTAATTTGAAGAATATAACGTGAAATGCGGGAGAATAATTACTCATTGAAATTTATATTTACTCTTTGAAAATGGTTTTCTTGGTTGCATTGTTGCTTGAGGGTTGATAATGATAAAAGGGTGGAGAATATTGGGATGGAAAGTTATCTGTGTATATAAAATCCTAAGTGTGTGTGTGTGTGTGTGTGTGTGTGTGTGTGTGTGTGTGTAATATTTCGATCTGCAGCGAAAACTACAGAACGCAAACGAATGGTCTGTGTGTAATTGTTGTTCGAAGTCTCCCGTTGTACACCATAGCAGTTTCATGCCGATAGCTATAAGGATGAAAGATACGGTGGTTGAAAGTCATCAAACTATAAAAAAATTCGTACTGAAGGCCAGCGATGACGTTTGCGACTCTATAGCAAGGACGTTACATACAGCGAAACGTGATGCCACAGACCATATGTTTGGTGTATACGTGCTATAATGTCTTCAGCTCTTTCTCTATAAAGGATAAGCATACTAATATGGAAATATAACAATGAATAAATAAAGCAGTAAAAAAGAAATTTCTTTTAATACATCTCTCTAAAAAAATCGATTTTACGTTTCGCGCATTAAATCAAGTGATCGATCTGTGATATTATTACAATCATTATTGTTGAATTTGGTGATTGGATTCTTCGAAATGAGTGCATTTTTATGTGTGATTTGATCTACACTACTTACTTTCCTGATAAACGGAAAGTGCATAGACTTCGGCAATCTGATAGGAATATTTTTCAGTTCCGCTATATCAGCGACATTTCCTCAAAAATGAAATTAATTACAGTGTTATTTAAACTTCGTAGATAAATGTGCATTGCTTTACTTTACACATATCACAACAGTACATGTACTTTTAATAGATCACATTCAGACAACTTGACTCGGAAAAGGAAAACATTTCTTATATATTCTCCGATAATGATATTAAAAAAGGGAAATGGACAGAGAGAGAGAGAGAGAGAGAGAGAGAGAGAGAGAGAGAGAGAGAGAGAGAGAGAGAGAGAGAGAAGGGATAGGAGAAGTACTAACTCAAGGCAGAAATAAATAAATACCCGGAAAACGCCGGGTTTTCAGCTAGTTTCTAATAAAATACAGTCTTGGTTGTAAGAATTTATTTTTATAACCACATTACATCTTTTATTGAGGCATCGTCACAATATAGAAAATAAGTTTGGGGAAACATTACAGACCTAGTCTTGTCAGGCACAGTGATCATAATAAAGTAGATTACTATTGAACTGATAATGTTTTACATCGGTCATCTGCGAATGGATTCAAGCCAAAGCCTGGCAATGTCAGTATATAAAGGTTGCACTGAGTTCGGGGCACCCGTCAAATACCTATGAAAACAGCTAATTATAGGAGAACTTAGAGTCTACATGGACATCTACATAAACACTCAAAGTCACAATGAAGTGCATGGCAGAGGGTTGATCGAACCGCTCTCATTTCTTTACAGTTCCATCCTCTAGTAACCCCCGGCAAAAAGGAACAACTATCACTATATATTTCCGTTTTCGATCTGATTTCTCATATTTTAGTAACCGTGTCTCCCCATGTGGGTGGCTGCTATAAACTATGTTCGTATTCGGAAGAGAAAGTTGGTGAACGAAATTTCGCCAATAGATCTCACCGCAACAAATAACGCCTTTCTCTTAATGATCTCAACACCAACTCGTAGATCATTTCGGTCATACTCTCTCCCCTATATCGCAATTACAAAAGGAGCTGCCCGTCTCCGAACTTTCTCCATACCCTTCGTAAATCCCACCTGGTGTGGATCCCATAATGCATAGCAAAACTCCAAATCAGGATGGACAAGTGTAGTATAGGCAGTTTCTTTAGTAGAATTATTGTATCTTCTAAGTGTTCTGCCAATGAAACTTAGCCTTTGGTTCTTCTTCCCTACAATATTTTCTGTGTATTCTTTCCAATTTGAGTTGTTCGTGATTCCTACGCCTAGGTATTTAGTTGAATTTACGGCAATCTGAAGATGCGCCACGAGGTAAAACTCGTCATTGAACGATAAAATTTTAGTAACTGCAACAGATACGCACGATTTTGTTTTTACAGTCGTCTCTTAGTCACCAGGGAACCAAGTTAAGTCAGTTATGACCATCTTTAGAATCTCTTATTTCCATGACATGTCTTTAATACATTGGAGCCATAATGGCATCTTCACAAAATAAACGTAACATCAGCAGCGATTCATCATGAAATATTCAACAGGGGCCCTACTGCTGGCACACTTCTGGTTGTCGGAGTTGATTTTTTTTTTTTTTTTTTTTTTTTTTTTTCTCCAGGGAAGCCAAAACAGTGTTGGTCCAACCTGCCACTGCCCGCACTGAGTTTATTGTGCGGTATGCAGGTTGGCGGAGTTACTGTTCACAAGTAATTGTACAGTTGTCAATAGCTCATCATTATTAAATCATTAAATTACAAGATGTGACTGAAAAGTCAGGAAATACAAGAAACAAGAGTTACAAACAAAATACCTTTACTGGCCTAACAAGTAATCTCCACTGGCGAAAATACACATTTGACATCGGTTGTACAGGTGCTGTAAACTGTCAGCAAACGCTTCTTCTAAGGCCGCTTCAAGCACCGAGGTCACCCGTTGTTCGATGTTTGCAAACATTCCGAAGCGTAAGCCTTTCAGGGTTAATTTAAGGCGGGGAAACAGAAAGGAGTCTGCCGACGCGAAATCTGGAGAATAAGGGGCGTGTGGAAGCAGTGACCTTGCGTTTGGCGAGAAAGTTGAGCACGCGCATTGTAGTGAGCGGAGGGGCATTGTTGTGCAAGAAATTCAACATTCTAAGAAATGAAAGGCGCTTCCTACGCTGTGCTGCAACCTCGGATTTCTATGCAGCCGTAGTTTATGAGGGCTCATCTGGACCGATCCGCGATTGCTACCATTATTCGTCTTCGCTTCAATCACGCCTCTTATCCAAAACATCTTCATCGGATCAACGTCTACGATTCGGCGGCATGTGAGTGTGATCCTGAAACGGAAGCTGATGTCAAACACATCCTGTTCAGGTGCCCCAAATTTGACCGAGAACGTTTGAACTTCCTGCAGATATTGGTGAAGATGGGATGTCCCCTTCCCTGCTCAGCTTCTTCCCTTTTGTGTACAAAAGACATTCGTGTATATAAAATCATAATTAAGTTTATTAAGATCACTGTACACAATCTATAAGCATCAAGTGTGTTGGTAATATAAAGTTTTGCTTGTGAATATGTGAAAATGTTCCAACAGTATTTAAATTGTAATGTAATGCAGTTTTCGCTTTGTTTCCACTTTTCATTTTGCAAAATGTACTTCTGTTTTGTCTGTTTATTTAAATATATGTAAATTTCCACTGTGTGTTGTAGATGGCCACATTGAGTTAACACTCAGAAGGCCAAATAAATAAATAAATAACATTCTACTCCGGTACAGTGCTGGCCGAAACCGCCGGATGCGTTGCAACATCCCAGCCGCCGTTTTTCCTAATTTGAAACAAAACGTGATGTTAACACGTTGCTCCATTGCTTCATTTTGCGCCCCATGTTGCAAAGACACGAGTTCTCACACTGACCCTGTTAGCTGGGTCTCAGCGAGTACCATCGCTTCAGTGAAGTGCTTTGCGCGGAAGAGGGGTGGGGGGGCGCTTATTAACATGTTCCTCGTCTTCTTTACGTGGTTTGCATAATATGTGAGCATTGACCGAACTTTCCAGACGTATGTTGTACTTTTATCGCGATCCACAATATATAAGATGTAGTTACCTTAGGAATAAGAGGGTAATTGTTTCTGAGAAGTCCTACCACTCTGGCAGTTAAACATCCTTCCCTTTGTCTTTCTCCTTCAGAAAGTTATTTGCAGCGCCGAAGATAAATGTGAGTGCAGCACCCTGGCTTCCTTTGTCCGGCCTCCGCAGCACGGTGAAGAAATGGCGCGTGGCAGGCCAGGTAGCGTTATACGTATTGCCGCTGCCGACTCCCCATCTCCCGAGGGCCTGGATCCCGGGAAGCGGCCGGCCGCGGCTTTATGGGACAGCGGGAAGGCGGGGCCAGCCTGAGGTTCCGCCCACTCGTGGATTACTTTTCCATTACTCTCCTCTCCAATACAGGCCGCCCCGCCCACTTTTTTCATTTGGGCGCGCCTCCTTGGCGTGGGATGACACTCGTTGTTCCCTCTGGAGGTCAGCCGCAGCGTCCCTTTAAACGCTTCGGCACTCTCCATTGTCTCCAACGGCTAGCAAGTTACTTTGTTCGGCAAGTAGCGATTCTTCTTTACCTTTCGCCACATCCGCGATGTGGTTAATTTCGAAGCATCTACGTCTACATACATACTCCGCAATCCACCGTAAGTTGCATGGCGGAGGGTACACTGTACCACTACTAGGCATTTACGTTCCTATTCCACTACCATACAGAACGAGTAAAAAAAGACTGCCTATATTCCTCCGTACGAGCCCTAATTTCTCTTTGTGATCACTACGCGAAATGTAAGTAGGTGGCACCGAGATCGTACTACACTCAGCTTCAAATGCCGACCCTCTAAATTTCCTCCACAGAAATTCACGAAAAGAACGTCGTCTTTCCGTTGAGTTGGCGGAGCATTTCCGTGACATTCGCGCATTGGTCTAACCTACCAGTAACAAACCTAGCTGCTCGCCTCTGAATTGCTTCTATGTCTTCCTTTAAACGGATCCGCTGCGGGTCCCAACCACTTGAGCAATACTCAAAACATGGTCGTACAAAGCTTTTTATAAGCAGTCTCCTTTACAGATGAAGTACATCTTCCCAAAATTCTCCCAATAAACCGAAGTCGGCTGTCCGCCTTGCTCACAACTGTCCTTACATGCTCGTTCCATTTCATATCGGTCTGCAATGTTACGCCTAGATATTTGAACTACGCGACAGCATCAAGAAGCTCACTACTGATGCTGTATTCGAACATTATGGGATTGTTTTTTCTACTCTTGCGCATCACCTTACATTTTTCTACATTGAGAGCTAGCTGCCATTCTTCGCACCAACTAGAAATTTTGTCTAAGTCATCATGTATGCTATTACAGTCAGTTACAGACGACACCCTCCATACACCACAGCATCATCAGCAAACATCCGCAAATTACAACTTACTCTGCCCATCAGATCATTTATCTACATAGAAAATAATAGCGGTCCTATCACACTTCCCCGGGGCACGCCTGACGATATACTCGTCTCTCATGAGCACTCGCCGTCGGGAACAACGTACTGCGTTCTATTACTTAGGAAGTCTTCCAGCCAGTCACAAATCTGTGAACCTATTCCATAAGCTCGTATCTTCGTTAGCAGTCTGCAGTGTGGCACTGCGTCGAACGCCTTTTTGAAGTCGAGATAAACACATTGCCTGTTGCCCTTCATCCATGGCTCGCAAGATTTTATGCGAGAAAAGGGCAAGCTTAGTTTCACATGAACGATGTTTCCTAAACCCGTGCTGATTCATAGAAAGGAGATTTTCCGTTTCAAGGAATTTACTATATTCGAACTGAGAATATGCTCCAAAATTCTACATGAAACTGATGTCAACGATATTGGCCTATTCAAACTTTTATTGAGATGTGATTCAACAACCGTAAGATATCTGAGGAAATGCATAGTGTAAACCTTCAGCTGTTTATTATTTTTCAATCTTCTACCGGTTTCGGTTATAAACCATCTTCACGGAAGAGACGTACACAGACTGATCAGACAGATACATTATATGCCTCCTTATGCATACTGGCATGCATGTCACACAGTCACACAGACATGCATGCCAGTATGCATAAGGAGGCATATAATGTATCTGTCTAATCAGTCTGTGTAGGTCTCTTCCGTGAAGATGGTTTATAACCGAAACCGGTAGAAGATTGAAAAATAATAAACAGCTGATGGTTTACAGTAAGCATTTCCTCAAATATTGGCCTGTAATTCTGTGGGTCAGTTCTCTTTCCTTTCTTATAAACGGGAGTCACCCGCGCTTTTTTCCAATCACTAGGAACTTTGTGCTGAATTAAAGATTCGCGATAAATGCAAGCTAAGTAGGGGGCCAATGCCGCAGAACACTCTTTGTAAAACCGAACTGGTATTCCGTCCGGACCAGGAGACTTTTTCGTATTTAGCTCTCTCAGCTGGTTTTCTACACCGGAAATACCTAATACTATGTCCAGAATTAGTATGTTGATCAAATGATGGTACATTTGTGCGGTCCTCCTGCGTGAAAAATTTCTTAAAGGTTAAATTTAGAACTTCAGCTTTCCGTTTGCTTTCTTCTATTACTGCCCCGGAATGATCAACGAGTGACTAAGAAAGCAATTAAGCCGCGCGGGAGTGTCCGTGCGCTCTTAGGCGCCTAGCTGCGGAGTGCTCATCTGCTCCTTGTTGGAGGTTCGAGTCCTACCTCGGGCCTGGGTGTATGTATTGTCCTTAGCGTAAGGTAGTTTTCGTAGTTTTTAACAAAAGGAATTATCACAGCAGTTTGGTTCATAGCTCATAAAAAGCAAATGAACGGAATGGACACAGTCTTGAAAGGACAGTGTAAGATGAACATCAACAAGAACAAAACGAGGGTAATGCAATGTACTCTAAGAAAATCAGACGATGCTGAAGAAATTGGTGAGGAAACTAGACAGTAAAAGAGTACTTGACATTTGTTTTTTGCGTAGCAAAATAACATCTATTGGTCAAAGTAAAGAAGGTATAAAATACGTCGGACCCAGTGGCCGAGAGGTCTGCGGCGCGCCAGTCACATTCTGCACGGCCCCTACGGTCGGGATTCGAATCCCCCCTTGGGCGTGGATGTTTGTGTCGTCTTTAGTGTAAGGTAGTTCATTAAGTAGTTTGTAAGTTTAGGGACTGATGACCCCGCAGTTAAGTCCCTTAACCTTAACTAACACTTGAACATTTGATTTTGTATAAAATGCCGAATGGCTGTGAAAATTATTAATTTAAATTTTAGGTTATCTTTTCTGATAGTATTTGTGGGGACCATAGCATTATACGGAGCGAAACACAGACGATAAGAAGTTCGCACAAAAAGATTATAGAAGTATTTGACAGGTGATCTACAGGTGAGTTCTGAAGATTAGATGGGTAGATCCACGTAACTAATGTGGAGGTACTGGACAGAAATGCGGCGACTCATAAGTGTCCAAACCAGTAGACTAGTAGGCTACGAATTACATCCAATGTGATCAGGGCAGTTGTCAGCAGAAAACTACAGGTCACACGTGCATACATTTCTCATAAGGGCCCCTCAATTAAGATCAAATTGTGAATTCAGCCGACCAGATGAATAAAATTGTTTATCTCTGACATTAAGGTTCATTGCTCTAAAACAGTAAAATTACAAGTATAATCTTACCTTACGCACTATGAAGAATCGACTCTGGAACTTACCTGAAACGCAGTAATAGAATAATCAGTTACGAAACAAAATGTTGGTCATGGGATGTGAGCCAACATGCAGTTAAAATGAATTGTATATGCTTCTGAGATATATGCTACATATGTAAATATTTAAGTAGTGAGGTGCTAATGTAATATAAACTCCTTTCTTTACATGTTTTGGAAGGAAATAATACTGATCAAAACAAGGAGAAATGTCTAATAAACATCTACTCTAAATTGCATACCTTGGCAGCTGTCAGCACTTGACCACTGGAAGGGACAGGTTCACAGCAACAAAGACGTGCTCATAGCTCTTAAGATAGGCATTTTAGAGTCAATATTTCCAGGGCATTTTGTTGTGTTTTGCTTCGTAATGCCTCCCTCCAAAGTAAGGAAATCAAAATTAAGGAAATGTCCATAGCGCCATTAGATAACATTTCCGTTCATGGGCCCCTTGTAAAAATAATAAGTGCTCACTCCCCACTACAAATCCTCGAAATTTGTAACGGCAATTTCCGAACATCCCGTATGAATACTGAAACTGAAATATTATTTTCCTCTTGACGCTCATGGTCAATTTGCACCAGGAAACGACTGACCTTTCTATCTGTTTCTTGATATAGACCTGTGTACTTAACCCTTTCAGACCTGGCGTACAATATATCGGACACCGATTTTTTATTAATTTTTTAGCAGTATACGACTTCGCATTACTTTGACACGCACTAGCCTGTTTAGTGGACATCTGTCGCTTTTATTTTCGTGCTTGTTGCTGCCTTCTGTCACCAGAATGGCGTGCTACAGTGAAAAACAAGAGAACATGGTGGACCCCTTGCGGAGTGCGTCAGACATGATATCAGCAGTTGAAATTATTTTGTGTGTTAATTTATGAATTTTGCACAAATTCCACTTTGCGATATAATTTCTACAATACATATGTAACTCTTGAATTCCTATTTCATATCCCAACTGCCTTAAGGGTGCGGTGTCCAATTTGACATTTTTTTATTTTGGAAACCAAATATGAAAATTTTTGATTTTACTCAAATATGTAATATATATAGGGTCTTATAGACATGAAAAAAACACAAGAATAGGTTTTGAGCAAGAACAGCAAGATTATTCCCCTTATTCTATTTGTTTCAATATCCGGAGAGCATTAAACGGTCGTTGATAACCTTAGCTCGCTACGCCTCCGTTTGAGTCAAATTAAGTGAAGGGGAGGAGGTAGATGAGCCTTAAAAATTACTGAAAAGTCGCGCCTATTTGAGCAATAGGAAAAGGGAACGCACGCGCAAAAGATTGAGGTGTCGCTACTTACGAAGTATTCTCTGACTTTCAATTTGTATTAATCCATGCAACGTTGAACTTATAAAATATAAATGTGCTTCAACATTTCGATGCTGTTGAATTGCTACAGCAACAGAGAGAGTTATCGTCAAGAGAAGAAGCAAGGCTACTTTTAATGATTATGGAGACATTGCTCTGATTCGAAATTGATAATATTTAACTTTTACTAAATATATAGCGACGTTCATTTACTGTTCAACATATTTTGGGAAAGTGAACAAGCTTATATCCTTATTTGTATTAGAATTATTGCGGCAATTAGGTGCTGAACACCAGCCACCTTCTCTTTTATTGCTGCTCATAATAAAAATAGAAAAGCTGCAACAATTGGCCCATATTTCTATCTTTTCACTGTACTGCACTGCACCAAATACGTTTTTACTTCTACGCGATTCAAGCAGCTGAAGTGCACAATTAACAAAACAAACGAAACGTATCTAGACTCGTCTCGCTTCAAAGACGGCGCATTACCACGCCACAGAGTAGCGAGTGACCAAGCGTTTACTATCTTTCAAGATGGCCGGCTCCGACCATACGCACTAAATTTTGGGCGGCAGACTGCAGCGGGACTTTCCTTTCTGTATACTCTATTCTGTGTCAGTATGGAACCAAGCAACACCGCCCTTTGATATTTTTAGAGAGAGTATGCAGTATTTTTCCTATTTTGGAAGACATGTATGTGGGTGACTTGTATGTACGAGCCATTATAACTATAAAATGTAATCAGTTACTGAGACAATCGTTGTGCCCACATCTCTAGAAACAAACTGTTATAAAATAACTAATTTCGACAATTCTTGGTAGTCATCAGATGTGCCAAATCACTGTAATTAAAACAGCGACCAGTCACAAGTATGATATAAAATGTTTTCTTAGACGATGACCAGTTTCGGATTTATTTTTACGAATCAATCTTCAGATGGTTTTTCGTAATTTTCAGCTAGAGTCTCGCTTTGCATCAGTTATGGTATCGCAGCCCTTCTATAGACAAAAAAATATTTCGTATGCTATTTGCTGAAGTTTACGTTAAGTTTCTATATGTTCGTCTTTATCAACATATTTATAGAAGAGTTTTACAATTAAAAATACACGAAGAGTGGCGAAAACGCACATGTTGTGTCCTTTTCTGTGACCAAATTGTCCCGCATTCTACCTGTGTATTTTACACACGTTATGTTTCTAAATGTGCACTGTATGAGTGCTATTACGTGTTTCACACGACACCATGCTAGAAATTAATATAATGAGCACTATAATCAATTACAAAGTGTGGCGTCGTGGTGTAGCAAAAAAATGTTCAAATGTTTGTATAGTTTATGGGACTTAACTACGGGGTCATCAGTCCCTAAACTTACAACTACTTATGAACTACTTACGAACTAGGACGGCACAAATATCCATGCCCGAGGGGGGATTCGAACCCCCGACCGTAGTGGCCGTGCAGACCGTGACTGGAGCGCCTCAGTCTCCTCGGCCACCGCGGCCGGCTCGTGGTGTAGCCGAGCGGTCTAAAGCGCCTCGCTGCGGAGCGCGCGGTTGCTCGCCGTAGAGGTTCGAGTCCTCCCTGGGGCATGAGTATGTGTGTTGTCCTTAGGTTAGTTTACCTAGGTTTAAGTAATTTGTATGCTACGGACTGATGACCACGCAGTTTGGTCCGATAGATTTACAAACATTTGAACATTTGAACAAAGTGTGGCCCACGTACACATGCGAAACATAAACATTGTTTACAAAAATATTACTGTGGTGAAATAGTTCGGTTTTAGACGCTATGAAAGTGTGTGGGTCAGGTAAAATTTTTCTTTTCATATTCAGAGAGATTAATGTAAAAAAAAAACAACCTTGAGCAAGAGACGTATAATTGACCGTGTAAAACACACGAGGGCTCTAAATGGATTCCTGCTACGTTTAATGACTGTGCTTGAGCTTTGTTAACTAATGTCATGCCGGTCGCGGTGGCCGAGGAGACTAAGGCGCTCCAGTCACGGTCTGCACGGCCACTGCGGTCGGGGGTTCGAATCCCCCCTCGGGCATGGATATTTGTGCCGTCCTAGTTCGTAGGTAGTTCATAAGTAGTTTGTAAGTTTAGGGACTGATGACCCCGTAGTTAAGTCCCATAAACTATACAAACATTTGAACTAATGTCATCGCAAAAGCTACACAAACTGGAAACTGAAGCCTTTTGAATTCAACGGCATATCGAAAGGGATTAAAGGAATGCAAGGTTTAATAACATCATCTCCGGCTGATGTTCCTGCCAAAATCGTTGCTTCAATGAAGTTTTTAATCTGCCGTAATTGTTTAACGATCAGACAAGTCCCATTGCACAGTTGTGGAGGCCTCAAATTTCTCAGAATCATGATCCCTGATCCTACTTTCAAAAGTACTCGATGAGATGGCATTCCTGATAGTTCTAGCGAATTCAGGAACTCCACAGCACAGTTCACAGCTTGATCTTGATCAACGACGTTGTCAATCGACTTTTAGGTTGTAATACATCCCGTTAAATCATTGCGTATCATCATATTTCGTAGAACAAAGCAACCAATAAAATCATTTTGAGAAATGTGGTACAGTTGGAAAGTCAAAGAGTAAGTGTAATTTTCAAAGAGTAATTATTGTTCTGTATTTCGAGTTATAGTCTTCAAATCACTAAATATCTATCCGATCGCTATAAAACTATGCCTAAAATTTTCGTTGTGTATAAATTAGTAACTGCACTAGTTTTCAAGTCTCAACGTCTCCTGGTTCGGACGTGATAAGCGTACCGAACAGACATACACACTTATATGCATAGATTAATAAACTTGAAGATGACAACATAGAACTGCCAATAAAGGAATTTGCAACCACTAACCTGGCTCCTCTACTTACGCACAACCCAATTACAAGATATTAGATCGCACCGTCGGCTTAAATGCTGTTAAGCACGTACAATATTTAGGCGCTTCAGCAAAGTAGCATAAATTGTGTACAGAAGATATAACGCCAAAGAATGACCTTACTGTAAAAAAACTAAATGAGTTAAATGGGAGAAGAGGAAATGGGGAAAGAGACAATGAAAAACTAACAGCGAAGCACAAACAAATGTTGAAAGGCATCAGGCCAGAATAGCTATTAGCCTAAACGCAATGAGTCAAAACAGTAAGCACACTATTAAATTTGGCCTTCAGTAGCAGCAATTTCAAAGAAAAGATATAGGTCTCTGGTAAGGCGTAGTGGAGCTGCCTCCAGCCAAAGCTGAGACAATGACCCTCCGATAAACGGGTCAGGCAATTATTGAGCTGGCAGCCTGCTACGTGAGTAACATGCAGAGCGGGACCCCTGTTTAGGCCTAACTGCTCATTACGTTCGCTCGTATATGGATCCGGCACCGAGCTAGCCGCATCAGCATGGTATGTCGACCTGTCAGAGCGTTTGCTATTTGCGGGTGAAGATTGTGTCACAGTTGTAGATCCCAACCACAATGGTGCACGTTTGTGTAGCATACGAACAATGTTACTGGATAAAGTGCAACAACTTTGTTATGTTCTAACAAAAGTTCTGTGTTTGCCGCTGTAAGGCACCAGAAATACTCGGGATAATCAAACTTCCTGGTAGATTAAAATTGTGTGCCGGAACTGGGACTCGAACCAGGGACCTTTGCCTTTCGCGGCCAAGCGCTCTACCGCCTGAGCTTATCCCGATACGGCTCACGATGCCACCTCACATCTTCCGCCAGTACCTCGCCTCCTACATCCCTTAGGCTGTGGCTAAGCTATGTCTCCACCGTATCCTTTCTTCCAGGAGTGCTAGTTTTGCATGTTTCGCAGGAGAGCTTCTGTGAAGTTTGGAAAGTAGGAGGTGAGCTACTGGCGGAAGTGAAGTTGTGAGACGGCATCGTTAGTTGTGTCGGGATAGCTCAGTCGGTAGAGCGCTTGCCCGCGAAAGGCAAAGGTCCAAGGTTCGAGTCCCGGTTCCGGCACACAATTTTAATCTGCCAGGAAGTTTCATATCAGTGCACACTCCGCTGCAGAGTGAAAAAGTTTCACTTGGGATAATGTATGTAAGTGTAAATGATCGATCTTGACCGAAATAAGAAACTCCAGTTGTTTCTAACTACATACGCCTCAAGACACCATACAACTTACTGCGTTTTCGTTGTTTTTGGTTACTTTCTATTAAACTGATACCTATAGGCTAAAGAAGCGTAATACGTTTATTAAACAATTGAGTATTTGCGTTGGAGTCATCTTATCCCGAAAGAACTACTGCTGCAGTAAGTTAAATATAACAATTTCCCGAATGTCAGATAGCGCACCAACCGTGTGGCGGATTTCCTTGCTTGTTCATCTAGAAACAGAGGCGACGAGTCTTAGACGGCAGCAGGAATAATGAGAAGAAATGAAAGCATAAATGGTCGAAGGAAATACTGATTCAACATGCAGAAAAGTCAAACCACCTTCGATGAAATCAAAAGCAAATGTGTCACGTAGACTACTGGATATTATAATTTTATTAAATTACCAAAAAATGTTCCGTAAAAGTAATTAAACCAAATCATTAAAAAAATATAACTGGGAAAGTGTAAAATGCAAACCGGTTATTTACATTTCTCCCCCCCCCCCCTCCCACCCATATGAGATATGAAAAAAACATAAGAGAGCGAAGTTGTAGAGAATTTTCTCCTCTACAAATTCGTTTATTCGATTTTCGTGTCAGATGAACGGTTCGTTTGCAATTACATTTATATTACAAACTGCTTTTTTTGGTATTACTACCGTATTTTTTGTCCGAAAAATTTGAAAAAAGGGAGGGTCTGGTCTCTGGGGCGCCTACAATTATGTGTGTAAATTTTATTGTTGATCGGTTGAACGGTTCGTCTTAAAAACAGGGAACAGGGAACACGTTACAGCCAGACATCCCAAAATCGCCGTTATTTTTGCAAATATCTCTGAAACGATACGAGATATGAAAATAACACAAGAAAGCAAAGTTGTAGAAGATTTTCTCCTCTACAAATTGGGTTATTCATTTTTCGTGCCAGATGAACGGAACGGTTAAGCCGTTATTTTCATTTAAATTTCGAGCTGTCAAAAGACGATCGCAAAGGCCCACTTTTAGTGTTACTACCGTAACTTAAAGTGGGCCAAAATTTAACATGCCAGATCGTCAGTTCCTCGTGGGGGAACATGGAATTCTATGCTGTGACGTCCCCAGTTCCCCTTAGGGATGGCGGTTATCGGTTATACCGGTTCTTTTCATCTCCAGTTTAACTGCACCGCACAAGATAACCGGTTTTTTAAATAACCGGTTTTTATTGCTATTATTTCCAGTAGAGTTCGAACGAAACATATTTTGCGGCCGACACCGAAACTTACGAAATTTAGTTAATATTTAGGTAAATTTACGTTACACAATAAATCACTAGTCTTTCCATATTTTGCAAAATCCCCTCCCAATACTACGCCTTCTTGAGTGTGTGTAAGCCTAACCAGGAGTCCGTAGAAGACGATATACGAAGCATACAGATTTACTGGCCTAGTATTTCCATCCGGCAGTTGTGAATATTGAGCCAACCACTCCGTAAGTTGGACTTGTGAACCAGCGCATACGAATATCTCGTCAGACACACAGCGTATATAAGTTACAGTCAGTAAATAAACTTCAATCAGTGCTACAGAAGTATTTCGAAAAATAAAGTCACAGCTCCGACTAACAGTATGATTCTTGTCAGTGTAAATTTACGCAAATTGAACTAGGAAAGCTCTGTACCACATGATCAAAAAATGTTCAAATGCGTGTAAGTTCTTATGAGACCTAAATGCTTAGGTCATCGGTCCCTAGACTTACAAGCTATTTAATCTAACTTAAACTAACTTACGCTAAGGACAACATATACATCCATGACCGAGGGAGAAGTGAGGACTCTAACCTCCGACTGGAGCAGCCGCGCAGTCCGTGACATGGAGCCTCAGACAGCACGGCTACCTCGCGACACACTACATGATCTATGTTAGCTAAACCCACATTGGTTATTAAAAGAGCCCCTCGCTTTCAAGGAATCACATTAACAAAACTTGTAATATAACAATATGAAAATACATTGAAACTTAGTATTCCAAGCTTAGAGTACATCACTTACATAATAGGTATATGAATCGAATTTACCTTCTCTTCCAAGGAACATTTTTGATGCTTTCTCCTTAAATGACATAGCATCTTTGTAGTACCTCCACCCGTTTACAGCTTTTTAAAGCAAATGGAGCATTGTATCTCACTGCTCCCGTACTTCGTGAAGTACTTCTATACTCGGGATGGTGCCATTTAAGACACAACCGATGTCTGGCGACGACAGCAAGCAACTGCCGCATGAGCAGACGGAGGCAAGTCTCGTACACTGCCGGAGCACGCGCGTCGTCTAATAGGCCACGCCACACGGCAATAGGAGCATCGATGCCTCAACAGCTGCACCAGAAGTCCTTGTGCCACGCGTTTGTTGCGCGTTTCTGACTACCGGGATTGTTCTTAAATTAACACTGATCACTTTTCTTAGTTTCTGCGATGACCTAATATTTCGCGGCAGTGGAAATTTTAGGAATAGCCCTAAATATTAGTGTCTACTAGTTTTAATTTTTTAAAATTATTTACAAACAACACATTTTGAACCACTACTACAGGAAGTAGTCGTATCGGTTTTTACCCAGTTCTTGGCAATAACTAAAAAAACCGGTTACAACCGACACCAAATAAATACCGAAAAAAACGGATATTCAAAACTAAAATACCGGTATCGGTTTTAACCGGTCGGTTTTTCCCATACCTAGTTCCTCTTCTACGCGCGTTTCAACGTCTAGTGAGCGGACGGCATTAGGTCTACCAACATCCCCCTCTTTAAAACTCGGTATGTGTGCAACCAGCGTTAATCTTGTGTTCTTGTCACAACTTCACAGCATGTGACACACAGGAGTTGAGCCACTACGCTGCTGCCGCCCCTCGCCTCGCCTGGTCACGAGGTGTGGCCCCTTTTGACTGGCGCGTGGCGCGCGCTTTGTGCTGGCAGCAGGGGTGAGGGGTGCGGCCGGCGCGTGTTTGCACGCTAGAGTGGGCCACGCGGCAGCCAGCCAGCCGATGCCGTCCCACGCCTGCCGCCGGAACACCAGCTACCAGCCGCGCACGCCGCTCCAGCCCCCGCTGTTCCTGCGTCTCAACACTGTTTGCTACAGCATACAGGCGTGAGCCGCTCTTACACAGACTTATATTCCGTTCGTTCGCCCAGACGAGAGACGTACTGTAAACACACTGAGGCGCGTAACCAGGGGTGGACAAAACAGGGACGCTCGCTCAGTTTCGCTGCATCCGTTTCAGGTGTAAGGTCGTTGCGTCTTTTGTTATACATCAGTGCTATTAGACGACAAATATTTAAAATTCTTTTAATACTATATAAAACATGATTTTTCTCCGAAAATTTCCCAAATCTGCATCTTCGCTTACTACATCAAGCACTTTGTCAACTATATATGGCGTCTGTCCCAAAAGAATAGACGTCACTTCTGATCCTGCAGTTGTTATTATTTAATATTCATAGAATATATGACATCAACTGCGATTGGGCAAAGCTGAAAGAGTGTACCCAGCCGGGATTCGAACCCGGGTCTCGTGCTTTCTAGGCAGTTGCGCTGACCCCTACACCACTGGGGACACAGTGATCACCGCACCTGCAAGGACTACCTAGGCACGCCTCCCGTCAGATACAAATTCCCAGCTTCGCCCTGCCTACAGTACTCAAACTCGTAGTTATGAAACAAATTCCCGTAAGAGTAAGGGCTTCAAACTTGCCCATCCCTCCTCACTAACGATAGGATCATCGTGGAGAGGGATGGGCAAGTTTGAAGCCCTTACTCTTACGGTAATTAGTTTCATAACTACGAGTTTGAGTACTGTGGGCAGGCAACCTCAAGTGGGATTGCAGTGATTTCGAAATAATCGAAAAACACGCAACAAACACACACGTATCACGTGATGGCTACACCCCACTCTAAGTCAGACCTATCTGCGCATGCGCAAATTGGCTGCTTGACCGCGCCAGAAACATTTTTCCGGGTAGCGTCTGGCTGCTTGCGGCAACCGCTGGAACACCAAACAGTCACACTGCAAGTAGCCAGAAGCGACAGAAGGCGCTGCTGGAACACAATTTCAGCGTTGCGCATGCGCGTTAAGCAGTCTGGCAGCTGCTGGAACGAACCTACTGTGTTAACCTCCGCTAGGAGTCAGTTTATTCAATTGTATTGTGCACATGTCGCAAGTGCTAAATGGAATATCGCTAAGTTGAAACGAGATACGTCTTACGACATCGCTACGTGGCATTATCTCAATCCCGCCAGTGCGAAGCCCAGTCTCTTGTGGAGAGCCCATAACCCCTCCTCCCTCGTCTGTAATTGCACTTACCATTCCGCGTTTTACTGTGTCAGCCGTGTTGCAGCAGGAAACGGCGCGGCGCCATCGATCTGCGACCGGCTTTTGTCTGGCACGCGCGCCGCCACGGCTCAAAGTTTACAGCCGCCTCATAATTGGGGGAGGCCTGGCCTGTCCCTATACTGCCCCATTCACCCCGCCAGCCGGCTGGCTGACGGCACAGTGATTCCCTGCCCCAGTGCAGCAATTCCGCCGCTTTTATTCCCCTAGGGCGCGAGCATTCGAAGTCATTGGAGCGTCCCGCATTGCATAGTAATACCGGCACATCCGTGAATGCATTGTTTTCGCGCCGAAGGGACGGAATATAGCAAGCAGATTTTAAAAATGGTAGATCCGTTCGAGGTATTGACTTTTGTAAATTAGGATACAGGAAACATCCAGATAAGGAGAAATTAGAGTTCGACCGAAATATAATTTGCGGCCTGAACAGAAACCGTAGCCGAATTTTCAGTTCCTCTTCTAGTTTCGGCCGAAACAGAAACCGAAACTTACGTAACTAAGTTAAAATTTCGGTAAATCTACATTACACCACAATGATGACTCCGTGTGGCATTTTTGCGACATTAGACCTCAGCTGGGATAGTGTTACGTCTGCCTGGTGCAAGTTTTAGGTGAAGCCACTTTGGGCGACTTGCGGTTTATGATGATGAAATGATGAGGATGATCCAACACTCAGTCCCGAGCTGAGAAAAATCCTTGACCGGACCGGAAATCGAACCCAGGCCCCATGCATGGCAACCTACCACGCTGTCCACTCGACTATGGAGGCAGAAACCATAAATCACAAGTTTTCCCACATTTTGCAAGATCCCCTCCCTGTACTAAGCCTTCTTGAGTGTGTGTAAGCCTAACCAGGAGTCCGTAGAAGAAATAGGTGGTATTCAGATTTACAGTCCTAAACTTTCCATCCAGCAGTTACGAATATTAAGCCAACCACTCCTTAAGTTGGACATGTGAGGCATCGCATACGAATACATCGTACCTACTATTAGTGGAGCTGAAAATCTACTAAGTTGTCGTAAGTAGGTATTCTCATCACCATAAAGTCTGGGATCTCAATTATACGTTTATTGCTGACGACGCTGTAATACAGAAATAATACACTTTATCCCAACATTCATAAAGATAAGGTAAAGCAGTCAACACTCCGAAGATTGGTTTGAACACCACAGTGCTTTACTAGGCATGGTCCTGTGTGGAGGTGGTATGCCGTTGCCTTCTTCCGACCTTCGAACTATCTTACCCAGCCAGTTATAGGGGGACCTACAGTTTAACGTGGGTTCCGAACCACGGTGCTACTCGGTATTTTTCACATGAGCAATACTGCCAGAGGTGAAAGGAGTGGAATGTGACAGATAAAAATCCTAGAACCTGGCGGGGATCGAACCCACGCCCTTTGGATTTGTAGCCTGGCACTCTAACACTGTGCAACCGAGGCACCCAACATTCATATGTAAGCAAAATTCTGGAGTGTGGCCACTGCATGACAGACTCAGATCAGGTCGTGTCATCGACAGACTGAAGTCGTGGGCATCCCAGAGCTCGTATATACTTTGCAAAATTTCGTTAGGTGTTCGTATCTGTTGACATTGTCATTTTTCATTTTTATTACAGTAATTATATTTAATCGAAGTAAAATTTTTGTTATATAGTACTGATGAGTAACAGGCTTCGTTCCTGTCAGTAACTCAACTTATATCAGTGCTGCAGAAAGTATTTCCAAAAATAACGTCACAGTGCCGAGTAACCGTATGATTGACATCTACGTAAATTTACACAAACTCAACAGGAAAAACTGTGTGTCAGATGATCAGTATTTTCTAAACGCATATTGGTTACCAAAAAAGGTCCTAGCTCTCAAGGAAACACAGCACAACACAGCACAACAATATGTGGAAAAGCTTCACAAACGTACCTGGCGTATTCGGTCACTAGATAGCAGTTACGTATTCTAACAATTGGAGAAAGATTGTCACATTGTCAGTTGTGCAGCAGGGTTCAGACGGTGCTCATTATTATTTTGCGTGAAGACTATTCCATTTCAAAATGCATCACACGATCATTAAATCTGTTGGACTAAAAAAAAAAAAAAAATAAATAAAAAAAATTGCCGGCCGCGGTGGCCGCGGGGACTGAGGCGCTCCAGTCACGGTCTGCACGGCCACTACGGTCGGGGTTTCGAATCCCCCCTCCGGCATGGATATTTGTGCCGTCCTTAGTATAAGGTCGTTCGTAAGTAGTTTGTAAGTTTAGGGACTGATGACACCGTAGTTAAGTCCCATAAGCTTAACGAACATTTGAACTAAGAAAAATTAAAATAAAGACAGAAAATCTTTAAAATATTGAGTGTCATGTATAGACACCATTTACTAAACTGGCACGCTCCATATCATTGCGAAATGAAAGGAAATTTATGGCTACTGACGCAAAAAGGATCTACAAGGTTTGTTGAATGACGAGAAGCCGCGGTGGAATAGTCGAGCGGTATAAGGCGCCTCGCTGCGCAGCGCGCGGTTGCCCGCCGTCGGAGGTTCGAGTCCTCCAGTCCTCCCTGGGGCGTGTATGTGTGTGTGTGTGTGTGTGTGTGTGTGTGAGAGAGAGAGAGAGAGAGAGAGAGAGAGAGAGAGAGAGAGAGAGAGACCTCTACAGGTGAACGAGGACAATTACTCTCAGAGCGGAGCGATGTTATTAAAATGGCTCAAACATATTTGAACAGACAAAATTTGACCCTTTAAATTTTGAATTGGCTAACAAATATGTGGTTCGCCTAGAACATCCATAGATACAGCACAAGAGTGGTGGAATGCGTAACAAGCTCTCTGTCTTTCTCCCTGATGTACACGCGGCTAGCAGCTGGGCGACTAATTGAAGAGTGTCGCTATAGCGCGGCTGTCAAACCTCGCAGCCAAGCCCCAGTGCAGGAGTTGATGCCGCCGCTATTCCGCCACTTTACTGCGTGTCTCTTTGCTGTTAGCACAGCGGCTCACGTTGTTTATACTGGCGGCAGAAGCGCGCACTGTACGCCGTGCTGACTAACGCTGCGTTCTAGATTATGCGACGCCTGTTTCGTCGTTCCAACTCATCAAGTCCGGTGAAATATCGGTCGCCGATTCCGCACATTACCGACAACCGATAATTGTGGCCTGAACAGAAGTACAGCGGGAGGAAATGAACGTTCTGCCGTTAGAAATACTAGTCACTCTGGGTTGCTCCGTACTCGGTGTTAACACTTGATACAAAGTACTAAGAGTTCACGACTTATTATGAAATTCTAATTTGAGTTTATTGTTGTAACACTGAAACTTCTCTAAGATATACCAGACCATTTTTCCCGCCGTATAAAATCTAGGGATTGACCGAGGCGAAGATACCAAATAAAAAAAGCTTAGTCCGCAAATGCATGGTTTCGATACTAGAGTGCTTTTATTCATTCATTTATTAGAGTATGTTTGCCGCGGTGGAGTGGCCGAATGCTCTAAGACGCTTACTGCGGAGCACGTCTTCGGAGGTTTACAAACATCTAAATTTTGTTAGATCTAACAGTGTTTGCCAATATACCTGATGTAACAGTCTGAATTGAACATTCAAATATGTAATATAAGCCACAGCGAATTATCCGTGCGCACTGGGCCCCGCGCTGCGGTGCGCGCCGGCCGCGGTGGCCGAGTGGACTGAGGCGCTCCAGTCACGGTCTGCACGGCCACTACGGTCGGGGATTCGAATCCCCCCTCGGGCATGGATATTTGTGCCGTCCTTAGTGTTAGCTAGTTCATAAGTAGTTTGTAAGTTTAGGGACTGATGACCTCGTAGTTAAGTCCCTTAAGCTTGACAAACATTTGAACATTTTGCTGCGGTGCGCGCGGTCGTTCGCCGTCGAGGTTCGAGTACCCCTAGGATTAGTTTACCTTAGTTTAAGTAGTTTGTAACCTACGGACTAATGATCAAGAAGTTGAGTCCGACAGATTTACAAACAGGTGAACATGTAATATAGTATAAAGGGGCATGTAAAATGTTTGTAAAGTTATGGTTATCGGTCTTTAAACCTACAAACAACTTTGACTTAAAAAAAAAGGAACCACCCATACCTGAGGGAGGACTCGAACCTCCGACGGCGAACGGACGCCCGCACCGCAGCAAGGCGCTTTAGTACGCACGTCTATACCGACACGGCTGGGACATGTCAAGTAAATAACAAATAATAATAATAATAATAATAATAATAATAATACTTTTTACAGAAACTCCTGCTCGGTTCTACGAGCCTTGTCAGGAACTGCGATACTGATCCTGCTGGAGGTTCGAGTCCTCCCTCGGGAACGGGTGTGTGTAGTATATCGTCCTTGACGCAAGTTGGTTTAAATGGTTTGTAAGCCTAGAAAGTGATACCCAGGATAGTTTTCATCCCATAGAAAAAAATAAGAGATAAAAACAGACTGCCAAATAATATTCTGTACCACGCAGCCACACCTACAGTACGCATGGTTTCCTGTTAAAGGCTGGCAATGTTGCTCATACTGTGGCATTGATGATGCGAAGGATTATGTAGCTGCTACGCGATGGTGTTGTAGCCAAAAATGTTCAAATGTTTGTTAAGCTTATGGGACTTAACTACGGGGTCATCAGTCCCTAAACTTACAAACTACTTATGAACTACCTACAACTAAGGACGGCACAAATATCCATGCCCGAGGGGGGATTCGAACTCCCGACCGTAATGGCCGTGCAGACCGTGACTGAAGCGCCTCAGTCCCCTCGGCCACCGCGGCCGGCGTGTTGTAGCCTACTTTGCCATTAACTTAAGGACGCATCTCAATCATGTCTCCCCTGGTCGATGAATCGTGTAAGGAGGCCTAGTTCCATGGCCTGCTCGTTCGCCGGTTGTCTGGTTATAGGGTCATCCCAAAAGTACCGAGTGGAGACACTGGAGTTGTCAGCAACGCAAGTTTAGCGCTCGTATGTCGAAGGCAGCCTCGATAGACATGAGTGAGCTGAGACACACGGAAACCATATTCAACACGTGTTGAAACTGTGGCTGCATGATACCGCTCGTAGTAGATCGCAGTCTCTCTATTAATGTACGACAAAATAAATTATCTCTAGCATGCAAACTGTGAATTTCCGGTCACTAGACCTGATTTCATCCTTGTCTCCATCAGTTCCTATAGTTTGTACAGGGTTGAAAATATCATCCTTGTATAACCCATATAGAGAAGTCCAAGCAATTATCCAGTCCAGTTACATACGAAAAATTTAAATAATAATTTTCAATTATCCTACTGCTTACGCAATCTCGATCTCAGAGCAGTTTGTAAATACGTATGAGAAATATACGATGGCGTATTGAAAAGTGCTGAGACCTAATCCTCCGAAGTTTTTATTCTGTTCTCGATGTCATTTTAGGTATTGACATGTGACGCATGTGATTCGGTCGTTTCCCTCGCGCATCTTACAGCCCTCTGCCAATAGAATTGTATAGTGTGTGGCGTAACTACCTCAGAAGGTGATGTATAGCCACTCTTTCAATTCGAAAGGTATTATTTCAAATTCACAGAAAATTCCTGTCTGAACATTTTACATTTTTCATTCTGTTAAACAAGAAAAATAGTACGAAATTCAGTAACATTCCACATGCAAAGAGATCATACGCCAAAACACACAGAGGACTCAGAAATCAAATGACAATGTACTTTTTCTTATGCGATATAAGACGTGAAAACTCGTCACTCATTTTTGTGCAATTACTCAGATAAATAGTTTCGCTAAGACGTTCTAAGTATTCGTATTTATGCGTAACTTTTGTTTCGTACGAGAATAATAATAATAATAATAATAATAATAATAATAATAATAATAAAAACCTAGTGCTTAACGCCAGGAAAGAAGTTGTGCAGGAAATAGAAAAAGAAATATTTGCTCGCATTTCTTGTATCTAGTATTGATCTGTAAACTGTCGAATTTTGAACTTCCGAGTCTGAACGTGCAAGAAATAAGTGCTCATATTCTGTTTCTTACTAAATTACATGCCTGCTTTGAAGTATCACAAGGAAACGAAAAGAGAACACGCTTCGATTCCGCTGCCATTCCAGTTATTACACAGCACAGTGACAAAACTATCAAAACAAGAAGTAAGCAATTCTTTGACACGTACAACCTGATGCAAATTCGTCTGCGAAATTACAACAGGGAAAGCAATGCAAATTCGAGTACAAGGCATACAGATGTGGAGGTACGCTGCAGTTCGGTGTTATTCTTAGACGCCAGAGTTATATATCCAGAATGTATAGGGGTCATTGAGGAACTTCATTTCCTATTCTCCGACCAGAGAATGTAACTACAATAGGCGTCGTAAATTCATTAAAAGCCTATAAAGTAACATTTCGAATAGGAGGTAATTTTTTCATGAGTGTGCTTTAATATCGAGAATAAATTAGAAAGCAATTTGAAAGTTCTTGACTATAAAGGTGAAACGTTTATTAACTTTAACTAATAAATACGACGGTCACCGATTGCCAGTTGTCTAGTTAGGAGTTCTATTGTCATTGAGTTTTATACGCACTGGATGCTGAACTTCAGCTGTCTGAGCTAGTCAGCCATAGATGGTAATATTTCGTGTCCAGGCAAATTCGAATTTGGCTGCTACGAAATGTTACTAGAATACGAAAACAAAATACGTTTCAATTATGTTCCCATACGATCCTATTACATCGCATAGTGACATAAAATTCGAAACAAGATACCATTAAGCATTTATTTGTCACGTACAAACAGATGAACATTAGTTTGCGGCTCTGCCGCGAACTAGTTCGTTCTTTTAGTTCGTCCGCTCCCAGTGACGGCTGAGCGGCGTGGTCTGCGCATGCAGGTGGAGAAATTCCCACACCTAGCTGCTTCATGCGCTTACTGCTTGAGGCGCTAACGATATCACGCAAACCAAACGAAACAGTTTGTGGATAATTTCTCGCGTTTAAGTTTAGAGTTATCTCTATATCTTGGCATTAAGGAAATTATTAGATATTGTAGAGTGCAGAATACTTCAAAACAGAAATTTTGTAGCACTGAACTACGTAATCTAGAAGGCAGACGCTCACCTCGAAATGGCTCTCATCAGCAGAAGGCATACTCGTGGTAATTAATTCTGCAGCGCGCCCTTTCGCTATTGCCCGTCGGTCTTCGGAAAAGAATCCAACGAACTAAGAAGCGAGATACGTTTTGCATAATAGTTCGCGACCGGTAGCGCATAATTTAGTTCGCGACCGGTAGCTCTCCTTTTAGTTCGCAGCTCGGACGCGCAGTAGGTCGTTCTTTTTAGTTCGTCCGCTCTTTTTGGCTTTTGCTACCGCTACTGAAAGAGCTCTTTCTCTTGTTATGACAGCTTTTTTATATAATGATCAGTGTTGCCCAAACGTGTGCTATTACCGGTATTTTTGGGCAATTAGACATCAAATACTTAAGCAAATAAACCACTTATTTACACGAATGGATGATACAATGATATTCAACTACTGTGCACACAGAGTACTCTTAGTATTTCATTTTTAAAATGGATTTCTTTATTTAATAGGTCATTGAAGGAACATTACCTACAAATCACACGATGCTGCGCGCTCTCGCGTCCTCTCGCTGTTTCCCGTCAGACTTCGGAAAAGGAGCGGACGAACTAAGGGGGCGAGGGATCTGCGAACTAGTTCGCGTAGTTCGCCTGTGGGAGCGCTCTTCCGAACTAGTTCGTTCACGAACTACACAAGAATATAACACATACAGGAAGAATTAGATAACGACGTTTACGAACATTTTTGCTTGTTTGCAAGGTTAGGTGCATTTCGTTACTCAGCGTGCGTGTTATTAACTATCGTGTTGGGGGGCGAGTCATCTGCTAAATAATAAAAATACCAAAGTGAAATAAATGAAACTGGACAGAAAAATTATGTTCACGTAACGTGATTTCTAACGCGATCTTTACAGGTAAGATGTCCGATTCAAAGGGCAGTGCTGCTCAGGATTGTCAACATGTGATTTTTGGCCTGCACGAAATATTCAGATGTTTTTAAACCTATGGTGGCAAACTGGTGAGATCATCCGCGCGGGAATGGCCGCAAGGTCTAAGGCGCTATGTCACGGATTGGCCGGAGGTTAGAATCATCCGTCGGACATGGGTGTGTGTTTTGTCGTTAGCGATTAGGTTAGTTTAATTAGTTTGTAAGTAAAATATTCAAATGTTTATAAGGTTATGAGACCTACCCTAAACTTACAAACTACTTGACTTATGCTACAATAACTCCGGCTGGAGTGTCGCGCAATCCGTCTCACACCCAAACCTTCAGATGTCAGACACTCAGATCGGTACCAAACGTTGTATATCGATAGAGTATCAGCCGAAACTTCTATATAATTCGTGCTATGTGCTGCCGTCCAGGAGAACGTGCGTAAACTATAATAATAATAAGTAACACCTAACCAACGGAGTAGAGGAAAATCATAAGGGTGAAAGCTTACAACGTTGTGCTACCGTGGGTTACGAACAGAAGGTCGTGAGTTCAAGCCCCGCCAAGAACCTTTTTTTTTTTACTACAGTACGTTGAAAATTGTTAAAAGAGAATGTCTATAACGTTCCACGGGTTCATTTCGCAAAACAGCAGTAAGTAGCAGTAGCGTGCTGACTGAACAGCAACTTCAGTCCCACTTAATGGTGTGGACAAACACACGACACACTAGCCACAACACGCACATCCGCTGAACGGCGGTGCTGCCTATCTAGCAGTCATTTATTATTATTACTTTAATACTTCCGTACGTATGGTGCAACTGTTTCTTTCTTCTATGAATATACTCTACATGTTAGCTACTTTCAAATAAAACGAAGCAGAAACAAACTGCCGATAACACAGTGCTATAAAATTCGAACAGTTCTTTACATTTCAGGAACAAGTTGTCCCCATGTAACACACGGTGTAGGTTTGTCGACGTAGAACAATTTGCAACGTCATACAGAAAAAAAATCGCGTCATCAGGGTTTGAACCGAGGACCCTTGTAACGACAAACATCCGCTCTATTAACTACCCCACGGGAGTTCAGCGCGCCAGACCCTACAGATACGCTTTTCCTGGCCGGCTGCGGTGGCCGAGGGGACTGAGGCGCGTCAGTCCAACACCACCTAGAGGCAAGGCCGTGCCTACGTCACACTTAGAGGCCCCGACCGCCACCTCACTGGCTGGCTGGCCGCTGGGTCACGCCCACCGCCGCGCAGCGGCCGGCCAGTCAGATGGCGGCCGGGGCCTCTAAGTGTGACGTAGGCACGGCCTGTTGTAAGGCCTTGTCTCTAGGTGGTGTTGGTCAGTCACGGTCTGCACGGCCACTACGGTCGGGGGTTCGAATCCCCCCCCCCCCTCGGGCATGGATATTTGTGCCGCCCTTAGTACTAGGTAGATCATAAGTAGTTTGTAAGTTTAGCGACTGATGACCCCGTAGTTAAGTCCCATAAGCTCTACAAACATTTGAACGCTTTTCCTGTGCTCTTAGGACAGGTGTTACATATTATTTGCCGTTTACGTACGTTCTCCTAGACGGCAAGACAGAGCACGAATTATATAGAAGTTTCGATTGATACTCTATCGGTATACAACGTTTGGTACCGATTTGAGTGTCTGACATCTTGGGTGTTAGACCACCTGCCATTCTCGCGCGGCGTATTAGCTCAGGTGCCTCAGTTCCACACTGACAAAACAAGAAGAAGCAGGAAGTTTAGGGTTTAACGCCCCGTCGATAGCGAGGTCATTGGAGGAGCTGCTTATGTTCGGATTGTTTCGGTAAGGATTGGGAAAGAAATCAGCCGTACCCAATCAAAGGCACGATCCTGACATTTGCCTGGAGCAAATTAAGGGAAATCACGGAAACGCTAATATGGGTTTGAACCGCCGCCCTTCCGAAGGCGATGGCAGTGTGTTACTACTGCGGTCCCCATACTGCCAGCCTGCTACTGAGATAAAAGCAGTAGGAGATGAAAGGGCTTGTAGAGGAGTAAACGGCTGGCGTGTGTGAACGCCGCTACAGGTCTGGCCGGTGGCGCAGGGGTCGCGGCGCTGGAGAGGCCTGGAGAGTGCTGGAGCGTGCTTCCTGAGGCGCGCGTGCCCCCACACGCACACGCACCAGCGCGCCCTTTGGCGGCTTCCGATGCGGGCGCAGGACGGAATCCTCCCAACGGCAGGTAGGCGATCAGGGGACAGGACTGAATCCTCCCGCACTAGCACAATGGCACCTCCAGCAGGGACCAGCCCCCAGACCCCACCCCCGCCTCAAGCCGTTTCCGGCCATACTTGTCACTTCAGTCACAGACAAATATACTTACTCTGTGCTTCAGTCCACGGCAGATCGCTTAAAAATGATGTTCTCCGACGCCCTTGGAGTTTCAGTCAGTAGAAATGAAGGGGAAGTGTTCCTTCTGAAAGGTGACACTTTCGGATTTCAGAAATTGTTGTACAGTGGTGTAGCGCGATGGACGTGCAACATTAAGGATTGCAAAAGTTTTATTAAATCAATTTCTGTTGAGGAAGCTGGATGTTGTGGACATTCATGAAGACCACAACCATGCAGAAGTGCAAGAAATTTAATAAATGAAATCAAGCTTCTAGTGGGAATCGAACCCGAGTCGCAAAAACAGCAGTCTGATCGCTTACCTACAATGCCCCAGCACCTCATTTAAGAGTATTGCTCATAATACATACAATATCCGTGAACGTCTTTCAGGAGTATTCCCTATTTTCCGATATCCTATTAAGGGAAGTTTTATTAGAAACTACAGATGTTCATAACTTGCTTCTATTCACGTTAAGTCAAGCCAGTTCAATGAGACTCATGTTCCGCTCTCCCGTTGAAAGAAGAATTTATTCTTCCTTAGGAAAAAAATTAGCCTGCCTTGTCCTCTGTTTACAAATTCAACGCTGTATCAAATAAACGTGTATACCAACTGCTGAAAACATTGCACAGATTTATCAATTGCGAGTAAAACGTGATCTTTTGATTGTTAGAACCAAAGAGATATTACTGTACGTTTACTCTGACTCTAAAGTTAACTGGGGCTTAATTCTCAATCTTACTTTACTGTACAATATAGGAACATACACTGGAACATATGCTAGATAGCTTTGCTTGCCTGGAATATTCATAAAGGTCTGGCCACACACTCTGGTCTCGGGCCGCCACCAACTACCTGCTGAAACAGGTTATGGGAGGATTCAGTCCCGTCCTTTTCCACGCCCTTGCAGGCTCGGGAGGATTCAGTCCTATTTTACTCACCGCGGGAGGAATGGATCCTGCGCCCTCCGCTGCACCGGGGTCCGCTGCACCGGGGGGCCCGACAGATTCTTGCTGCGCACGCCGCGGAGGTAGGGGCTACTCGCAGTAAAATACTTCTGGCCATTACGCCGCGTCACTGTAATATACTGTACTCTAAAACTGCTGACTGACGCTACAACCGCGTGTGCTGCAGAATTCAGACTTTTACTGTTAGGTTTTGTGTCCCAGCCTCGTTGCCGCTTTTGTGTCTCGTTTCCGTCGTAGGTGTCGTGGCCGAGTAGACAGACCGACACAGGAATACAGGACGCACGCTTGTGCAGGTAGGAGGTGACCAGCCAGTGGGACAGCAGAAACTAGAAACACTAGAGTAAATTAGAACGAGATCTATATTGCACAGAATTTATACAATACTTAACTTTTACATAGTTGTGTACTGCAGAATGCTGATACATAGTTGAGCTAGAGGCCTGCCTAGTGCCTGTCCGATAGCCAAGTCTTCACTGGTGCCTATCTGATTCCGAAGTGTTGACTGGTTCCTATCTCAGTCCCAAGTGAACGATGTCGTTCAGTGGTGGCCAAGAGCGGAGTTGTAGTAGAGGGCGCTCGTGGCTGACGTCGTAAGAACGCCGCGCCGTGAGTGCATGGCGGCACGCGGGGAAAGTAGGTGGCGCGCACTTTAGACTTGTGCGACACCACATTAGGTATCCGAGAAACAACGAAACGTTCCACATACACTACCTTTACATGCAACACAGCTTCCGGAAGACGAAAACCGATTTTCGTAAACCGTTTTACGCTGTCGTGTTTACATGTGACAGCCTGAATAGGATTTCCTATCCCACTTAAAATGGCGGCTGAAAAACAGCCGACTCAGTGCCTGATTTAGTCAACACAATCGCTATTTTCCTTTACTTAAATACCCATATCATTCACACTCTAATATTTATACTTTTATTTCATGGTAGAAAATGTCATTCTGACCATATGTGTCGAAAATTCTTAACAAGAAAATACAATCCGACAAGTCAAGAACGCTTCAAATGTTCAAATGTTTGTATAGCTTATGGGACTTAACTACGGGTTCATCAGTCCCTAAACTTACAAACTACTTACGAACTAACTAATACTAAGGACGGCACAAATATCCATGCCCGAGGTGGGATTCGAACCCCCGACCGTAGTGGCCGTGCAGACCGTGACTGGAGCGCCTCAGTCCCCTTGGCCACCACGGCCGGCAAGAACGCTTCAAAAACGGTTTCGTTTACATGGGGACGAAAATCGATTGTGGAACTGGAAAACCGCTTTACAGAGGTGGATTTCCAGAATCGATTTTGGAGTGTTTACATGACCAACCAAAAGCGAATTTGGGAAATCGGTTTACGAAATCCGGTTTTGGGAGCACATGTAAACGGGGTGATTGAGCCGTCAGGACACACAGGTTTCAGGCTGTCCTGTTTCTATTCGCCTTAGGGCGGGCGCACACGGAAGACTGTGTCGCGCAACTATTTGATGTCGGTGCTTTCCTCTAGCTTCGATTTTTGAGAGGAAGGAAGGAAGGAAGCTTAGAGTTTAAATTCCTGTCGACAGCGTGGTCATTATAGACGGAGCTTACGCTGGGATGTTTGTTTCAAAGGAACCATGCCGGCATTTGCCTGGAGTGACACATATTTTAATTATTAAAAACTGGAGAATCACATACTGCTCCAATTGCAGCAACATCTATGAAGACAATCCATCTCTGTGCACTGTCAACTGCAGTACAAAAACCATTGAAAACGTGTCTGTTGTCAGGCGACAGTTGCTCATCGCGTGCGATCTCTCAAAAACCCACCGAGCGAGGTGGCGCAGTGGTAAGACAGTGGACTCGCATTCGGTAGGACTGTGGTTCAAATCCACTCCGGCCATCCAAATTTAGCATTAGAAGAAAGCGAGAAGGAACCGAGGGACGAATATAGCAAGCAGATTCAAAAGGGTGTAGGTTGCCGAACGTATTCTCAGATGAAGAGACGTGCACAAGACAGGGTAGCGTGGAGAGCTGAATCAAACCAGTCTGCGGACTGAAGACCACAACAACAACAACAACAACAACACAATGCTTGTAAAGCAAATACTATTTCGTTAATTACACACACAAATAATTATAAACAAACATCCCTCCTACGGCGGCTTGCCCCACACTAGGAGCGCTGTGTCGCTCAACTGTCAGTTGATACCAACTTTCACAGCAGTGAGTGTGACGACTGTTTACGTTAGACTGTGCTTGTACGTTGTCCGGAATGCCATCTTCCGGGCGGAACACGAATGTGCGGACATCTTGTGATATTCGTGGCCTATGGCCACTTCATATTTCTGGCCGCTGGCCGTTTCTTTGCTAACATCGTAAGTGTCTTAAACGCGGGAGGAAGACAGAAGTGCAGCATATGTTGGAATGTGGGGTGGGGAGCAGTAGCATATGGCACAGTAGGTGCTGGTTCCCGTGGGAAAGCCCGCCTATGTTACTGGTGCTCTCCTCGCTTTGGCTGCTGCATTTCACGTCACGTGATTTCTTTTGAAATTAGTTTTGTTTATTATAAACTAAATATTAATTATTGAGAGCTGAGAATTTATGATAAATATCTCTCAAGGACAGGCTAGGATTTGACAGTTTAAAAAGTCTAAGGTGCCTCCTCTTATTGTAACAAGAGAAAGGCGATTTTGCAGAAGGCGCGCGACGGCCCTGTTTTGGCGCGAAATAGAGCGTCAGGTGCCCTCTCGCAACGCGCCGCAGTTTCAGTCTCGAGCTGCCCACTATACGCGCCGGAGTAAAGATTTTTGTAATAGTGATAACAGTCGAGGTCACAACATGAGCTATGGGCAGCATAGGCCGTGTCATTAAGAATTGTTGCTCATATTATATTACCTAATTAATAAATGGCATCCCTGAAAATTAAAAATCTCGCGAGTCGCTTCTTATGCTTCCATCATACAGAACTTATTTTAGCCTTACTTGTATGCTGTAGAAGAATCAACGACCTGTGTGCTGTCTTCTGCGCTGGGGACACAACTATAGAAGACAACAGGTTAGTCAGAACTCTATGCTTTCCATAACGTCTTGGACAGCAACTACGGCACCTCGTACATACTGTAGGGCGGTACAAACGCACTCTACGCAACAGCATCCGCAAGGATGTGGAGGTTTTAGGGGACTTGTGGGAGGAAGCAGTACTAACTTCTCCGTCCGCAAATAAAACCCCAGGAAGCTTGTAATCTGCTGACAGTCTGTATGATTACATCGTGAATTCGACACAGGACGGGGAAATATCAGTTTATTGCTTTAATTTTGGATACCGGTATCTATTCAAAAGCACAAAAGAGAGGCAACAGGAACGTGACAAAGAGCCAGGGAGGGCGCCCCCATAGATGGAGGGGATAACGGACGTGGGGGGTCGGCCAAGGAGTCGCTCTTATCTCCGCCATCTGCCGTCCTGGGCCTCCCCTCTGTGGGTGGGGCAAACAAGTCAAAGCTGAGGACGTGTCTGCTGGAGGGTGAGGAACGGCTTTTCCGAGAAGTCGCTGACCCGCTGTGTGTCGGCTTCCAATAGCTTCGTTCGACCGTTTCAAACTAAATATGACAGCCATTGAGGCGTTCTAGTTGCGGTGCGAAAGGAGTTGCAATCGTTTGTGACGGTAAGAGGAAATTCTTCTGATCGACTCCAAACCTTTTTATAACCTTCCACCAAATAGATAAACCAGCAAATGTCCAAAGAGTTTTGTATGCAGCTCGTTCCTTTTCCTCGAAGAAAGGCAGTGCGAAATTCAGGTTATTCTTTCAAACGGGCGGTAAATAGCAGTCTCGTAAAAATTTAATACATTATAGTTTATTTTATTCCCTTTGGAGATTTTTCTGCTTATGTCTGACGTTGAGCGATATTGAAAGTAGGATCTCACTTTAAAAATTAAATTTTGCTTCTTCCATACAAGCATCGGATTACAAAAATCAACAAATGTGGATCACTATTGGTGATTGACCTATGCAACTTTGAAAGCAACAACTAACCCTTGTTTCTTTTTAAATACAAATAGTTTACATAGTCATTGTTTGTAGCGTAAAAAAATAGTTTCTATAGTAATACCTCCAGCACCAGCCGTGCGTTTGCACACTGGACACATTTAAGAAATGTTCAAATGTTTGTATAGCTTATGGGACTTTAACTACGGGGTCATCAGTCCCTAAACTTACAAACTACTTATCAACTACCTTATACTAAAGACGGCACAAATATCCATGCCCGAGGGGGGATTCGAACCCCCGACCGGTCACATAAGTATTTCTATTTGACGATCCAGTAAAGTCTGAAAAGGTATAGTGTTCAGCATAATAACTATTGTTGTTGTGTTTTATTATTTAAAATCATAAAGCTTCCGTCTAAGCAGCTGAGAGAGAGCAAATGAGTCAACTAGCGCTAGAGGTGGCCAAACTACGAAACACGAGAAAAAAAGCGTTCGAGTTGGGGTTTGCAGTTGCAACTGGCGGAGGCCGCGCATGCGCAGTAGAGGTAGTCAGAAACAGTGGCGACTGGTAAATTTTTCGCCACTCAAACAGACGTAATGTCAGCGCCAGGAGGGCACGGCCGGCTCCGGGTGAAGGAATCCTGATCGGCAGGGTATCCCCCTGAGATCATACTGCGTCTAGACGCGAGAAATTAGGAAAAAGGTCCCCAGGCCATGGCGTGGTGCGAGGCTACGGAAACGAACGTGGGCTTTCCCGGAGGAAGCACCGTTGCTCTTGTCTACGCACGGGGATTTCCTCACTCCGGATCGGGTACAGGCCATCCCCACAGTCGCTAACCAGGAAATGGTGTTTTTCACGAGGTTCGTTAGAGTGCGCTGCTGACGATCTGGAACGGTTTGAGGCGTTCGAGTGGCACTTTTGACTCTTTCTGACGATATCTGTCTGACCAATCAGGTGTTCGAGTGGCGGAGCTGATAGTTTGAGATCGTTTATTTAAGTAAGCAGATTTTCGTCAAACCGTTTACTGACTGACTCCAAAGCGTTTAACATGCCGCCTCCAAAAGACAAGCCTGCACATTTACGGAGAGGTTTGTGTTCCAAGGCTTCCATTTTCTCTTGATTGAGGCTGAGTTTTGTATATTAGACAGGCATTCTTTCAACTTATGTGGCCTTCTAATACAGTACATCCCCTTGTTATTACATCCATACATACTATAAATGAAAGGTGTGGAAATTTTCATAACATACGAATTTAAAGATAACTGCATATGTTTTTATAGTTTGGATTGTGATATATTCGCCTGAAAATGAAGTCAAAATAGTCCTACTGAGATTTTCTGTGCTATCTGTAAATGAAGTGATTGACACACAAGGATAATGTGTCGGGCAGTATTTCCTTCACAACAGGCATTACCACTGATAGATTTTTATAACCGACATCTGGCTTTATATGTGCCACTATAGCGTCTCATAACTACTGTTCCGTCTGTTTCTCCTTGTGGTTATTTATTATAAAAATCCATTAGTGCCAATGTGAGCGTTCCTACACTAAATGTGTAACTTCTGGGAAAATCATGTACGATGATAATTCTTGCATAACACCTGCAAATTTTTGTATATTAATTTGTATGTTTCATTTTTTAAATTTTATTTTAACTCATAATAATGGGACAAAATGCATATGAAGTTGTATGTTACCGAAAATTCTTTTCACACACTGCTATCCTAATTTACCTCATTTTTGTATGCGGGTTTGTCAGGTCAAATTTGCTACATTATTTATAAATGGGGGAAATAAGTGAGAAATACTGTGGCTTACTGTTTCACATTCAACTGATATATAATGTAAGGTGAAGTATGAAGAATTTAACAAATTGTCTGCATGGTTTAAAGTTGGTTAATGGGTACGGTGAATAAGACAAACACGTTGGCCGAAGAGAGCAAAGATGCCAACTAGCGCTATGGGTGGCCAAACTGCGAAACAGGTGAAATAAGCGTTCGAGTTGGCTTCGCAGTTGGAAACTGTGAAAAAGCGCGCATGCGCAATGGATGCCTTCCAAATCAATAACTATCAGAAACCATCGGCGTTTGGGCCACTCGAACAAACCTACGATAGACAATGGAACGTGTGTAGGGCGACCAATTCTCCTGTACTATACGGATGGTCCGTATTTTAACACATTTTTCGTATTTATCCTGTCTCCTAAATGTTTGTATAGCTTATGGGACTTAGCTGCGGGGTCATCAGTCCCTAAACTTACAAACTACTTATTAACTAACTTATACTAAAGACGACACAAACATCCATGCCCGAGGGAGGATTCGAACCTCCGACGCGAGAGGCCGCACGATCCGCAACATGGCGCTCCAGACCGCTCGGCAACTCCCGCGCGTCATCCTGTCTTCCTTACTGTCCACCTGCTTCTCACGTATATTTCGTTACTGATCTCGCTTTCATAACCCAAAACCCACGAGGTACTACCGATAACTGAAATTATCGCGATATGTCTAAACTTTTCGTATATTAATCGATATTCTCGATTACTGATCGTGATTCTACGGTCTTTGAAATGCACGGGAATGTGAGGGAAATGCTTATTTGTTTCCGGATGGATACTGCTAATTCAAGGATGCTTTCGCAGCAGTTAACATTTATATACCATACCAACACGCTAAAGTAATGACTCGCGAAAGAGGATTTCGTGACGGTGATGTTTGAACAGAAGCATTTTATAGTTATTGCTAAGTTGACCGCCGGCTGCGGTGGCCGAGGGGATGAGGCGCTTCAGTCACGGTCTTCGCGGCCACTACGGTCGGGGAATCGAATCCCCCCTCGGGCATGGATATTTGTGCCGTCCTTAGTTGTAGCTAGTTCATAAGTAGTTTGTAAGTTTAGGGACTAATGACCCCGTAGTTAAGTCCCATAAGCTCTACAAACATTTGAACATTTGCTAAGTTGACCCACATACACAACATTTCGCAACACTTAGATAGAACCAGTACCGATAGATCGCTTTACTTGTCAGTAATAGGAAATAGAGGAAAGTTAGCGCCAAATATTTCGATTTGTGCTATCTTCTTTGTTTTCTCGTAATAACATCTGTCGTGTGGAGTTCGTGTGGAGTTTCGTAAGTAGCCCACGCCGCAGCGATAAGTGTCGTTGTTGTAATGATTCCCATCCCAGATACTGTATCATTTCCTAACGCTGTCTTCCCTGTATCTTTTGACTCTTTCGACGTCCTCCGTGAAATCCACCTGATAAGGATCCCACACTGGGCAGCAATACTCCAAAAATGGACGGACAATCGTAGTGTATGCAGTTTATTTTGTAGTTCTGTTGCATGTTCTGTTCTGCCAATAAAACGCATTCTCTACTTCACCTTTCCCACGACATTATCTACGTGTTCTTTCCAATTTAAGTCTGAAGTAATAGTAATTCCTAGGTATTTTGTGGAGTTTATGGCCTTCACATTTGATTGATTTATCTTGTAAACAAAGTTTAACGGATTTCTTTTCTTACTCATGTGGACGACTTCACACTTCTCATTATTTAGAGCTAATTGCCAATTTTTACACCATACTGATATCTTATTCAGATCGTTCTGCAGTTGGTTTTGATCTTCAGATGATTTTATTAGACGGTAAATGACGGCGTCATATGCAAACAACCTAAGAGAGCTACTTATATTTTCCCCTAAATCGTTTATGTAAATAAGGAACATCCTTGCTAGCCACGGCCCATCTCCTTTTACTGCGGCATCCCGAAGATGTAAAAGTATTCACCATCTGTACGATCATAAGGATGGCAGAATCAGCGCCTACATCGTCGCCCGTGGAGGCTAGACGGCGTACTCATATTAGTATATTGCCGTGGAGTGACAGGCGGACCAACAGCACCACTTGAAATAATCATCTCTATTGTTTCTGCAATAAATATTGAGTCAATTGAAGAACTACTAATGTTTCTTCCCCGCAGTATAGCTGAAACGAGCGGATAGGAAATGTCAAATGGAAAACGCTTACCTTTGCTATGAAACAAAAAAACCCGTTCAAAGCCCAGACGACGCTTTTTTGTAGCATTAATATGGCAAATTTAAAGCCTAAATATCCAGCAGTACTTTCGCAGCAGCACAAAGAACGGCTGGTGCGTGCGCAGCAGTGGGTAATTGATATTCGGCGCAGGGAGACCTCTCACACAATTACCTTTCCAATTTCGCGTCTCGAGCGTTCGTTAAGTTGCAGCGCAGGCTCGTTAGCCGGTAATTAAAAGGAGGGCCTCACCACACCAAAGGGCCACCTCCTCTGACGTCACGGCCAGGCGCGCAACCAACGCCTGTATATATGAGCGAACACGATCTCCGAAACTCAGACGAGGTCGACATAGGCATCGAAAATGCTCGCTCGCGATTTTCGCAACTTTTCCTTCTCGTAGTCGCTCGCGTACCTGGGGCTTCCTCGTTAAAATGTGCGGTGAAAATGTACCAGGGAGGTGTAGGTGAGGTTAGCGGTGGTACACTGTCCCCGAAAAAAATGTTGAAATGTTTGTCAATCTATCGGACCAAGCTGCGTGGTCATCAGTCCATAGCTTACAAACTACTTAAACTAAGGTAAATTAACCTAAGGACGGACACACACACACACACACACACACACACACACACACACACACACACACTCCCCAGGGAGGACTCGAACCTGCGACGGCGAGCAACTGCGGGCTCCGCAGCGAGGCGCCTTAAGACCGCTCGGCTACTCCACCGCGTCTGCACTGTCCCTGAGACCCCTAGGTTCGTATCTGCTGCCTGTGGCGAGCATAGTAGTGATGAATCCAGTATCAAGGTACACTTCCTGGGAGAAGGTTACTAAACGTCTAGTGCAATGATACTGACGATGGAGAACAATATAATGATAGCCGGCCGCGGTGGCCGAGGGGACTAAGGCGCTCCAGCCACGGTCCGCACGGCCACTACGGTCGGGGGTTCGAATCCCCCCTCGGGCATGGATATTTGTGCCGTCCTAGTTCGTAAGTAGTTCATAAGTAGTTTGTAAGTTTAGGGACTGATGACCCCATAGTTAAGTCCCATAGACTATACAAACATTTGAACATTTTGAACAATATAATGATAATGCATAGTGCCCTTAAAAGATGCAACAGAAGTACATTACGCTTGTCCGTCCTTTTTGGAGTATTGCTGCCCAGTGTGAAATCCTTATCAGGTGGGTTTGACGGAGGACATCGAAAGAGTCCAAAGAAGGGCAGCTCGTTTTGTGTTATCACGATACAGGGGAGACAGCGTCATGAAAATGATACAGGATCTGGGATGGGAATCATTACAACAACGGCGCTTATCGCTGCGGCGTAGGCTACTTACGAAACTCCAATCGCCAACATTCTCCTCCGAATGCGAAAATATATTGTTGACTCCCACTTACATAGGTAGAAATGATCATCAGAATAAAATACGAGAAATCAGAGCTCGAAGAGAGAGATTCAGGTGTCCTTTCTTCCCGCGCGCTATTCGAGAATGGAATGGGAGATGAATAGTATAATGGTGGTTCGCTGAACCCTCTGCCAGGCACTTAAATGCGATTTGCAGAGTATCCCATGTAGATGTAAAGGAGTCAGACTTCCCTCCTAATAATAATAAAATAATTAAAAAGTCTTTACATTCATGCTTTACAGGAAGGTACAACAAGACTACATATGATCTAACAAAAACTACTGCAACGCAAAAGTATTTACAATATGGACTGATCACGTTTCATCTATGTGCGAAGCCGGCCGCGGTGGCCGAGGTGACTGAGGCGCTCCAGTCACGGTCAGCACGGCCACTACGGTCGGGGGTTCGAATCCCCCCTCGGGCATGGATATTTGTGCCGTCCTAGTTCGTAAGTATTTCATAAGTAGTTTGTAAGTTTAGGGACTGATGACCCCGTAGTTAAGTCCCATAAGCTTAACAAACATTTGAACACCTATGTGCGAAGGAAATCATGATCCATATTTAAATCTTCAATTGTTCGTAAATGTATGAGACTTAACTTCTTCGTTATTAGTTCGTAGTTTACAAAGTACTTAAACCAAGTTAAACTAACCTAAGGATAACACAAACACCCATGCCCGAGGAAGGACTCGAACCTCCGACAGCGAAAGGCCACGCGCATCGCAGCAGAGCGCCTCAGTGTGCACGGCTATTTCGCTCAGCGATACACATTCATTACAAGAGTTAGGAAGTAAATCCGTGAAGAATGCAATACAAAAGAACATACTCGAGTAACTACGAGCGCACAGAAAAAAATCACTAATAAAGAGCTGGAGCTCTTATAATTACGAATTTTTTAATATTTTTGCGTGTTTTGACACTATTGACAACTGAGTCAGCGACCATACAACATCACTGACTGAGCTGTCAATACAGTGTCAAAACTCGGAATTTTTATTAAAAATTATTTTCAGAATTATTATAGCTTTACTAACTGCGTTCGCTATTAACAGAAATAAAATGGTCAAATAATCATGACAGCAAATAAGACAGCGACGTTGGAAGGAAGTAAAGATCTTTTCATACTACAGCCTCTTTGATACAGCAAAAATTCTTACAATGTTATATGACATATATGACGTAGCGGGCCCAGACGAATACAAAAAGTGAAATATTGGCTGTTTACATTAAATAATAATTCGTTGAATTAACGTCATCGATGCACTCGAAAAAAAGTGGTTTTGTACAACGATACTGCAGATTTGCGCCAGAAATGACTTACTTGCTGAATATAAACTCGGGCAACAGCAGCTTGAATAATCTTCCCAATGATAATCACATACATAATTTGCAAAAAGTAAATGATTTATAGTGAAACGAAAGCATTGAGGGTATGCAATTCTGTTGCTTGTAAAAGTAATAATAAAAAAGAAGGAAGCTTAGGGTTTAACGTCCCGTCGACAGCTTGGTCATTAGATACGGAGCTCACGCTCGGATTGTTTAGGTAAGGATGGGGACGGAAAGCGGCCGTGCCCTTTGAAAGGAACCATCCAGGCATATGTCTAGAGTGATTTAGCGAAATCACGGAAAACCTAAATCTGGATGGCTGGAGGTGGATTTGTTGTGACGATCTATTGAACGTTCTTGACTTTCTTGACGTCGTGATACACTCTTGATCTACGTTTGCAGAGTTGAAGTAGTCACCATTTCACGGTCAATAACTATGTTGTGCCGTAAGCAGATACATTTCACTATCCTCTCCGCTTTACCAGGTTCCGTTTCAATACATTTTCCCAGTAAACGCCACTTGACGGTCATGATTCCAAAGGCACATTCCACACAACCTCTAGACCCCGATAGCCTTTAATTGAAAACTTTTTGTCATGTGAGAGATTTCGTTTCAAAAAAATGTTCGTAGGGCTTAAAGGACTGATCTACGGGGTCATTAGTCCCTATACTTACAAACTACTTATGAACTAGCTTATACTAAAGACGGCACAAACATCCATGCCCGAGAGGGATTAGAACCCCCGACGGGGAACGGCCTCGCGCATCGTAGCATAACGCTCGGTCGCTCCGCCGCGGCGATTTCGTATGAAGTAAGTTTTTATAAGTTTTCAAAGGATATGCATCACCAGGTGCATCTAATTATTCCAACGATTCGTTCAAAATGTTCAAATGTTTGTAGAACTTATGGGACTTAACTACGGGGTCATCAGTTCCTAAGCTTACAAGGACGGCACAAATATCCATGCCCGCGGGGGGATTCGAACCCCCGACCGTAGTGGCCGTGCAGACCGTGACTGAAGCGCCGCAGTCCCCTCGGCCACTGCGGCCGGCTCCAACGATTCGTCTTCCTTTGTGAGCATACTTCAAATGTGCCCTACTGCCCAACAACCTGATGGGAACTCATTTTAATGGACTATTCCTAATGTATTGCTAATATATCTTTATGTATAACCTAACGTTTATTTTCCCCAATTTTCCTCATCACATTCAGTGCTCATATTTGTCAGTCTTGAACCAAAGAGTTGTTTCATTGTAATTTTCAAGTCATATATAGGTACCTCGTAACAGTTGCTTATTTGATATTACATTCAGGTGAAGGAACGTTAACAAATATGTATGTTAATAAATATATTGTACTGTAACTGATGCCAAAATTTATGTATAATCTTCCAATATTATTTGGCCATTTATATCGTCTCTTATGCCTTCAAGTATATAGTCAAACTTTTCTATAGACATACGGTAGTTGTCTTTGAACTCGTCTGGAAAATTTCGCACTGACTGGCAAATTGTAAAAAATTCCCCTGAAGATCTGTCTTCATTAAAACGATGCATCCAAATCCTTTTCCTACGTTTTTTAAGGAAAACGTTGTTGTCTAGCAGCAGCCATCACAAAACACCATCGTCCGAATCACTCATGATAACTTATCAACAACTGCAACTTGTGTCCTATAGCGTGTAACTGAGTGCAGTGCAGAAACCGATGACTGTCGACAGTACACTGGGCTGACGCTCACTGTCAGTGTAATCTCTGCCATTGTTTACGTGAGGGCAGTCGGTAGCCAGCGTGCCGCGTGCGTCAGCTGCGCGCCATTGCCGAATCGGCTCGGACCCAGTATAGGCACTCAACATCTGACGACGCCGGACAGGTTCGGATCGGACGACTTCCGGATGCAATGTAGGTGCAGCGTTACACACGGGCACTTGGAGTAGTCAATTTTTAACACAGAGTAGATTGTGTAAAACAGACTTAAGACGGCGACTTGGAGAAATCGATCAAGTACGGTGGGTGTTGTGAGGAGCAGGCCACGTGGCTGGGGCTGGGGCGTGGGGCCCTGGCCTTTGTGTGGCGGCCCTTGACACGGCGTGGCGCGGACTCAGCGCGCCCTGAGAGCCCGCCGCACGCACCCCAGCACGCACGCTGCACACACTTACACTTGCCACCTGCCTGCTACAACAGGCCGCGCTGCCACGCCGTACAGCTCGCCGTTATTCGGTAACCAGAGATGGTGGCCATTGTGCTTCACTTCTGTGTTTCTTCTTCTTCTTCTTCTTATTTAAAGGCCATGGCCGAAAATTTAAGTTGTGGGAATGTGGTTGTCTATTTTATGTTCCCACCCGGGGGCTTGGCGATCGTTTTCACAGTAAGTTCCTATCTGCCTCCATTACTGATATTCCACCCTCAATTTTGCTCATTCCACTTTGGCATTGCTAATGAAAGGATTTTTTTAAAAGGTCCGCTTGATTTAGTACAGTAAGCAAATTGCTATAACCACGACCAGTAATCGTACAATACAATAGAGGGCAGAAACATCACACAATCATCCAAACTTGAACTCACCGACGCGTGGTCTAAGACATGATGATACGGACTGGGCGGCCGCTCCCGCCGGAGGTTCAAGTCCTCCATCGTGTGTGTGTGTGTGTGTGTGTGTGTGTGTGTGTGTGTGTGTGTGTGTGTGTGTGTAAGTATAGGTAAATTGTAAGTCTACGGGCTGATCATAGCCGTTTGGTCCAATAGGTTTACCAACATTTGAGCATCTGAAGTGAACTCTCATTTAAATGAACTGATTTCTTTTTCTTAGGGAGAGACAATGGCAGTATTAATAAAAAAAAATCAGAATGTTTTTCATTTGCTTATTTGATAGTAAATGTAATTGAGATTATTATCCCAAATTTTTTCTTGAAATTCGAACTACAAATTGTATAAAAAATTAAAATCTTAAGCAATGTAATAAGCCATGCCAACTTTTCAAAGTAATCAAATGAAAGTTTCAATGCTTATTTGGAAGAGATTGCCAAAGACTGTGTTTGTTTCCTATTTGGTAGTGAAGATTTCAGCTTTCGAAGCTACGGCAGTGTTTCATGATGGGAATGTAACAAGACTTCACATTCTCAGGAAGTTGGACTTCTTGCACAATTTTACCTTTGAACCCAGAAATATAGCTCTAGAGGGCTGTGATTTTCATATACAACACATCAGTGCTGTAAAGATGGCTGTGAGGCTATTTTGTGGTCTAACCAGTGTGGTACAGAAGGCTGTGGAGTCTTCACTGACTAGAAACTGCAGACTGCAGAACATCGATGAGCAACGAATCGCAAAGGCAGAGACTTCAGTACAGAATATAGAAAAAGTTGCTATGCAAAGGAGCACATGAGCTAAAAGAGGTGCAGAGGATTATGAGGAATAACTGGACTACAGATATGGGCAGTTTTAGCTGAAGTATGACAAACAAACTTTGAAGTGATTTTTCTGCAACTTAAGAAACTTTTCAGGAACATACAAATCAGAAACTATTGGAAGGATTGAGATGAAATTTGGCACACCCATTCTTTTAAATTGAAGCAATATTTAAGTGGATCACAATTTTAATCTAGACATTATAAACATTTCTATGGTCGATAATATACTGAAAAAATTTCGCGTAAAAATGTTCGAATCCAAAATATCACAGAAAATAATACCATAAATTTACCAAAAATTTACTGCGGTTAATCATGCATTCATTATGTAGATTACTTTACCATAAAAGAAATATTGCCAAATTTGTCTGGAAATATTGAAAAAGTGTATCTTAAAATATCAATGTAACAAAAAATTCAAAATTCTCTCATAGCATTAAAATGTTATTAAAAATTTCGAAATTTTTAAATGCATATTGGATCCCTATACGTAAGTGTGCAAAATTTCAACGAGACTGAACAAAAAATGACAGGTATGAATTTGCAATATGTCAGTGCAAGACTGCTACCGTCTCCCCTTAAGAGAACCTCATCCTATCAGCTACCAAATCTGGCTACGAACCATTCAGCACACTTCCCTTTCTATGACTCTGAACGGGTTAAGGAAACATCGTTCATGTGAAACTCAGCTTGCCCTTTTCTCACATGACAACTTGCGAGCCATGGATGAAGGGCAACATGCGGATTGTGTTTTTCTCGACTTCAAAAAGGCGTTCGACGCGGTACCACACTGCAGGCTGCTAACGAAGATACGAGCTTATGGAATAGGTTCACAGATTTGTGACTGGCTGGAAGACTTCCTAAGTAATGGAACGCAGTACGTTGTTCTCGACGGTGAGTGTTCATCAGAGACGAGTGTATCGTCAGGCGTGCCCCAGGAGATTGGGATAGGACCGCTATTATTTTCTATCTATATAAATGATCTGATGGACAGAGTAAGTTGTAATTTGCGGCTCTTTGCTGATGATGCTATGGTGTATGGGATGGTGTCGTTAACTGACTGTAATAGCATACAGGATGACTTAGACAAAATTTCTAGTTGGTGCGAAGAATGGCCGCTAGCTCTCAGTGTAGAAAAATGTAAGCTGATGCGCAAGGTAAAGCAGTCATCAATCCGAAGATTTGTTTGAACACCACAGTGCTTTACTAGGCATGGTCCTGTTTGGAGGTGGTATGCCGTTGCCTTCCTCCGACCTTCGAACTGACTTACCCAGCCAGTTATAGGGGGACCTACAGTTTAACGTGGGTTCCGAACCACGGTGCTACTCGGTATTTTTCACATGAGCAATACTGCCAGAGGTGAAAGAAGTGGAAAGTGACAGATAAAAATCCTAGGACCTAGCGGGGATCGAACCCCGGACCTTTGGATTTGTAGTCTGGCACTCTACCACTCTGCAACCGAGGCGCACTAGCTGATGCGCATGAGTAGGAAGAAAAACAATCCTATAATGTTCGGATACAGCATTAGTAGTGATCTTCTTGATGCTGTCGCGTAGTTCAAGTATCTAGGCGAAACATTGTAGAGCGATATGAAATGGAACAAACATGTAAGGATAGTTGTGAGATAGGCGGACAGCCGACTTCGGTTTATTGGCAGAATTTTGGGAAGATGCACTTCATCTATAAAGAAGACCGCGTATAAAACGCTTGTACGACCACGTCTTGAGAATTGCTCAAGTGTTTGGGACCCGCAGCAGACCAGTTTAAAGGAAGACATAGAAGCAGTTCAGAGGCGAGCAGCTAGGTTTGTTACTGGTAGGTTCGACCAATGCGCCAGTGTCACGGAAATGCTCCGGCAACTCAATTGGGGATCGCTGGAAGAAAGACGACGTTCTTTTCGTGAATTTCTGTTAAGTAAATTTAGAGGGCCGGAATTTGAAGCTGAGTGTAGTACGATCTTGCTGCCGCCTACTTACATTTCGCGTAAAGATCACAAAGACAAGATAAGAGAAATTAGGGCTCGTACGGAGGCATATAGACATTCTTTTTTTCCTCGTTCTATTTGGGAGTGGAATAGGAAAGGAAATGCCTAGTAGTGGTACAGTGTACCCTCCGCCACGCACCTTACGGTGGATTGCGGAGTATGTATGTAGATGTGGAACTGCAGATACCACGCCTTCTCCACGCCGTGACCTTCGGCAATTAGTATGAAGTGTGTGCCTCCTGTCAGCCACGCTGGACGTCTGGACGTAACGCCACTTTCTGGCCGAGGACTCGCGCCGTTAATTAATGTGAGTGTGGCTATTCGCGAGCCGCCGGCCCGTTGTGTATTCTGCCATTAGCGTAATGGAATTAGGGAGGCGGGCAAGCAGTCACCTGCGCCCCGCTCCATCACGGGGATTGGCTCAACAAGTGCGAGCGAGCGAGCGGCGCAAATTGCCGCCCAACTCATTTTTAGGGCAGTGTTTCTCTTCACGGAGCCCCTGATGGAGTCATAAAGAATACCTGCCCCGTGCCGCGGAGGAAACGTTATCCAATTTTACGGCCGTTTAATCCATTTACGTGAAATTGCCGGACGGTCGGGACAGAAAAGGATACTTTCGCCTTTGACGGAAAACTTTGAGCATACTGGTACTTCGATGCAACACTGAATCATAATTTCTAACACTGCCATGGGGATAAAAATTAACACTAAGGAAAAAAAGGTCGAAAAATACGCCATATAAGTAGACTTTTACGGATCGCTTTTCACTCGGCAGTGCTATTGATGTGAAAAATGCAGAGTTGAACCGTGGTTCGGTATCCACGTTAAAATGTAGGTCACGTTATTGGTTGGTCCACGCAAGGAAACGGCATATCACCTCCAAACAGGAACATGCGTAGTAAAGCACTGCGGTTTTGAAGCCAGTCTTCGGACAGTTGACTGCTTTATCTTTGCCCCCCTATTCAAACACTGTCTCTGTACCTCCTTAACATAATTTGATGTGTTTTACGTTGTTGTTGTTGTGGTCTTCAGTCCGGAGACTGGTTTGATGCAGCTCTTTACCCTACTCAATCCTGAGCAAGCTTTTTCATTTCCTAATAAGAACTGCACCATTATCTATTATATTCGTCTCAATCTGCGACACACTTCCCTCCAATGCTAAATTCACAATTCCTTGATGTCTAAGAGCCATTATTTTAGTCCAGGTATGCCAGAAATTCCTTTTCTCCCCAATTCTGTTCAGTACCACATTATTTAAGCGATCTACCACCCTTATCTTCAGCATTCTTCCGGAGCAACACATTTCAAAAGCGTCTGTCCATTCTGAACTATTTATCGCCCTTCTTCACTACCGTACAAGGCAGCACTCCTCACAAATGCCTTAACAAAATATAAAGATTTCCTGACGCTTAAATTAGTATTCGATGCTAATTTCTCTTTTTCATTAACATTTATCTTCCGATTGCCATTACGCATTTTATATTCTCTGTATTGCGACCATCATATGTTATTTTAGTGCAAAATAACAAAACTTATATAACAACTTTGTTTCGTTACATGACCCAAATCCTTCGGCATCGCCTGACTTTCTTAGATTACTATCAAGTACCCTTGTTTTGCTCTTGTTGAAGGAGCAGCTTATACGCTGTTTTCAAGACACTGTCCAGTCCTTTCAATTGATCTTCCAGATCCTTTGCTGTCTCTGGCAGAATTATAGTCCTAATGCTACTCATAAGCGAAACGCAATGTTTTCAGTTCTTCACCTTGAATTTTAATGCCTGCCTTGGGAAGCCTGCCGTTAGTTATGTGGGACCTAGTCCCTACCTCAGCCATCTGTTCTCCTTCCTGTTAGAGACGAGATCTCACAGAATGGGACTGTGTTTTTCTGATGAAGGCTAGTCGTCGAAAGTTTACTAGCGTGACACTGTCTTTTTTTCAGTGCCTCTCGCTGCTCTTGTAAACCGCAAACCATCCTCTCTCTCTCTCTCTCTCTCTCTCTCTCTCTCTCTCTCTCTCTCTCTTATATGAGTGTATTTTCTTTAAAGCTACGAGTATAGACTGTGACGACGAATAAGTGAAGGAGAGCTTACCACTGATAATAATATAACGACGGACACCAACTACAAAATTACGGTTGCTGTAGCACGACTATGTTGGTGCCTTTTAAACACCAACACATTTACTGGAAACGCTCTTTACAAAAGTCTTGATCGCGTTGTTCAGTCTCCAAGGATCTGTTGACTACCACATACTCCTAAATAGTGGTTCTCGCATCAAATGCATTGATACAGGCTTATTCTATACGTATACGAGGCGAAGGAAACATCCACATTCCTGGAAGGGATACGTGAAGAATGCAAAGTGTTTCACTGTCAGCCTCTAACACTAATTCTCTAAATTATCCCGGGAAGATGCCGTGATCAAAATCGTCTTTCTTCCAACGTTTTCCATGCAACTGCCCTGGGAATGCCATGGGAATGCCAGTTACATTGCTAAATGGTCTAGATATATCTCCAGTGAGCGTAGCTGTCCACCACTAAATTCCTTCGGGTTCCCAGCTGCTGTACAAGGTAGGCAACCAGTGCTGCAGTAAACTAGACCATCTCTCATTAATGTCTCCACTACTAATGATCGTTCCGTTTCATAGTAATTCGTAGTGTTACCATCAGATGTTTAAATGGCTTATCAGACTTCAGGCGTTCACTACGAAAGGAATTATCGGATGTTTTCACAAGCATTTCTTACACTCGTCTTCATCTAACAGGAAGTACCATTTAACAGGTCAGGTGTAAATACGAAATTGTCCAACTTTACCTTGAAAACATCTATCGTCGATGATTGCCGGTATACAAGATAGATAACCATAGGATGTAGAAACCACCCACCTGATACAGTTCTCGGATACTAGCGGTCTCTTAAAACGTCGTCGGAAGGCCCAAGTTCCTTTGTTTCATTAAACGTTAGTCGTGCAGAATTATGGTCTCGATTTATATAATTTGGGTTCTTAGAAGGACCTTCATAACGAAAAAAGTATGCCGATAAATGAATAGCCAAAGAATTATTTAATCTCAGAACCAATTTTATCTTTGTGTTTGTCCATAAAAAGGTCGGAAAAAGTCCCTACAACATTGTATTTGACATTTCTGTGTTGCAGTCTGAATTGTGGAATTTATACTTTGCAGATCGTGTGGTAATGAACAAATTAGGACAGCTCGATCCGAACATACTACTATTTTGATTTCGGTGCCTGAGTATTCTACAACAAACCTATGACTTTATAAGAAAGGAACAGAATGTGGCTTTCTACACCAATAGGACACGTCAACGAAATACCTTCCTTCCGTCAATTATTCTGTTGCCGACAAAAGATGCCAACTACGTCTCATAAAGTCATGACAGCATCCAAAGGGCAGACTGACAATTTTATTTCAAGCCAGCTCTGTTTAACTGCATTCACCAAATATAGTTTTCTGGATATTGACTCTGACGGCCCATAGTTCTATAGCGAAGATGTTATCATCTACAAATTAAATAAAAAAATAAAAAAATGACAGTTTATTAGAGTAAACATAAAACTGTCTTTTAGACCCACGAATCAGGTATGGATAGAAATATATCTAAAGGATTTCTCGTGTGCGCGTCACCTGAATATCTGGCAGCAATGGTAGCGTTCGAAAATATTTTCACATTTTTCGTGAATTTCGAAGAGTGATTGTTCATTATGTATAATGGAGACTACAAACGTCAATAGTTGGTGATGACATGGCGTATAAGACCAAAGAATATATTCCTGTCGACCGTCAACTGAATTAGTGCGAGATGAAGGCAATGTTTTCAGAAATCCCCAGATCTCTTCTGCACGGCATCTTTACTAAAAATGACATTTGGAAACTTGCGTGACAGGTATGTACCAAAGCGGCTCGTAGAATCAACGCCCTGAAACGTAAAGACAATCAATGTAGTGACATTTCTACATCCCTAGAGAAAATATTCAATGCCGTTGTTATAGACCAGAAAAATTATGGCTCTGTCTTTTAAGACAGTGGAAGGATTGTCGAGGTTGAATTTTAGCTCCAGGGGAAAACGATCTAATGTTGCGTGGTACCGCGAACACCCTCCACCCGCCCCATACAAAACAAAACAATAAAATAAAATAAAATAAATAAAAAATAAAACAAAATTAAATTACAGGGACATCGTCAGCCTTCCCCTGTTTCGATATTTTCATTATTTTATTTTGGTCCCTCTACGACTGACTTGGACGTTCAAATACGCAATCTGTACCTGTACTTGATTTCCAGAGAAGCGTAACTGGATTTTCAGCCACTGGAAACGAAACAACTGTCAATAAATAGTATTACATGCTTCACTACCATCACAAAGGAATATATTTATCCGCAAAACGGTTCATTTATCCATTCCGTCGAATTTGTCGCCTTCAGCAAAACACGATTATTACCAACTGTGGAACACGACAGTGGCGCGAAATATCGCCATCGAAAGCTACGCAAAGTTCAGTAAATTTGCATAATTCCACGCGCTTGCATTATCATGGAATTAATTTTCCCTGTAGGAACAAGCGACCTATGCTAAACCGTGTGACTAATAATAAGCAACGAAATATGCGAAACAGTGGAAACTGCTTTGAACAAATTTGCAACTACTGGTCATAATGCAGAACAATTACGAGCTTGCAACGATGTTTCAGAACGCATAATTGCAAACACCGGGAAATCGTATACGAGCGATTAGTTGCACATAATGTCGGGTAGAGGCGTGGTGCGTTCAGCGGACATTTTAGCAGATTTTTAAAAATGCTGCATGTATTTGCGATGGATAACGTCGGCCTAAGTAATCCAGGATATGCGTCATACCGCGAAAACATAATAGGGGTGACCCAACAGTTCGTTAACTTTTCAAAAGTCATTGCTTTTAACTAGAGAGGTAAAAAGTGGCGCATAAGCTTGAAGTAAGATGGGCTTTTATTGATGCCAGCTTCGAACCAACCGAAAAAAGTAAACAAAATGAACAACATATGACGGTTCATATGATAAACGCAATAAAAAGCATAACAACCTATATATGGGAAAGAGGACAATGTTAATACCAATTGCTGAACAAGTCGATCCTTGTACAGTTTGAGGCACTGCCGACGTATTAATTCCCTCCAGGGATTATGGGCGTCACGTCGGATAGTACTGTCAAAACTGCTTTGGATGCCGTCGACTGTGATTCGTGTACAATGACGTCATTGCCCCAGCACCGTCTTGGCGCCTGCGCTTTCCCAGCCGGTCACAGCATAGGAACAGGGTGTTTCTAAATGATACCGAGAAACTTCTTTGGTTGGTAGAGGATGGCTTCAGGAACAAAATGAGGTAGGGAACCCATCTCCGGAAACGTCACCCAACGTCAGAATTACCTGCCGCTAGGCCACCCCTTGGGCGGCGAACGCGTCGTTCTGTGCACCCACAGGCCGCGGGCAGGTCTGCAATATGTGGTTTTTTATATTCGGGGATTGCGAGTGACTGCAAAGATCGCCAGTGGAGACGATGGAGCTAGCAGCTGTATGGGCAGGCCATGTTTCCTGTGAATGCAATGCTCTCTCGCCGTGATGGCTAGTGACGTACCTGAGCTTTTCCCCAAGGTTTACTGCCTCTCAAAACCTCCAACAGTCTTCGAGGCACGCTATAGCATAGTATAATGGATGTAACTAAGAAGAGAATGACAGCGGTACTGTGTTTTGTAGACTAACGTCGTCTTGTGCTGCAGCCATCACCATCTACGCTGTGGGAGTGTACAGCGATGGGCCACTTGATATGAATAACGGTAGATACTTCGTTATGACGACGCCTTTATTGTTTTTATGGATGGATACAATAACTGCAAGGAAATGAGGAGGAGAGTTGGCCTAACGGAAGGCGCCAGCATCTATAATTTTGACGCTCGGTAGCGCTATCGGGACACGGGTTCCCTGCCTCATTTTGTTCCTGAAGCCATCCTCTACCACCCCAAGAAGTTTTTCGGTATCATTTAGAAACACCCGCCACTGAATTGCTTCTGTGTCCTGCTTAACACCGATCTGGTGGGGATCCCAGATACTTAAGCAGTACTCAAGAATCGGTCATGGCTAGTAGGGTCTTATTTACAGACACATCTTCGCATTTACCCCACAATTTTCCTTGCATTGTCGTTCCATTTCGTACCGCTCTGCAACGTTCCACCTAGATCTGTAATTGCCGCGACGGAGTGGCCAAGTGCATTAAGGCACTATGCTCCGATGCGCGAGGGCGTTCCCAGTCGGGAGTTCGAATCCCCCCTCGGGCATAGATGTTTGTGCTCTCTTTAGAATAAATTAGCTTATAAGTAGTTTGTAAGTTTAGGAACTGATGCAGTTAAACATTTGAAACATGCGATCTGTAATTGACGCAAATCTGCTAAGCAGCTCAATTTTAATACCGTATTTGAACATAATGCGATTCTATTTCTAATGCCCAAGATGTCTACTAGACGATAAAATATAAATTTGGTCTAAAGCATCTACTACAATCCTAAGGAATTTACTAGGCTCCTACTACACTCACTCAATGACAAGTTCGCGTTGCACACAACCGCTAGTTCACACAACCGTACATTCACAGGAAATTTCCAAAACCTCACTACTACGATCCGGGACGAAGTACGCCTTCTGAAAATATTGCTTCCTTCCACATATCCCTTTGAAAAAGTCCGTGTCTGTACATAAAATGCGAGAAATCAGAGATCAAGCCCACGCTTACCGATAAGCCGTTCGTCCCTCGACAAGGTGCACAATTTCGATATCAACATTGTCGCCATCGGATCTTTTAATCGATATTCTGTCACATTAAACCAGTAGCACACGAACGTTTTATTTCTTGTGCGCAGGAAATGTTTGCGCGACCGTTTGTCGACCGTGAACTTTGCCTTTAGGCCGTCCACACACGGCAATCGAATGTAGGCGTGGAATGCGACGAGTTCTGTGACGTCAGAACGAGGAATGTCACTTTGCTGACTTTTTCCAAGAGCAAACAAAAGAAGAAACAACGTGAACCATTGCGAGGCTAGATCATTTCCTTTTCTTCTTTCCCTGCATTTTATTCTAAGCACATGAAACTGCTTACCGCGAAACCCAGAGTGTTTTGGATATCTTCAAACATACGAAAAAAGTGAGTTTATAAATTAGAGGCAGTGACAGCTGCATGCTGAAATTTCATGTTCCCTCTGTTGTTGCGTATAGCACTCTTAACATTTAGGTGTATGCTTCCAAATGTCTGTTAAGCTCTTTTTCATATTCTGTTTCGCTTTTAGTTCATACGCCTAGATTGCTTAACTGTGTTTAAATGTTGGATCTGTATGAAGGCTGTAAGAAAAACTACATATATATGGGGGATTCGAATTCTGTTTTAATGCAACTTTGTGCTAATGTTATACTGCACAGGTGTAGGGTTTGATATGGTTTCGTGGGCGCTAAGATTGCAGCTGTACTTTTCAAGTAGGCCTACAAAGTTAAGGGACAAACGATGATATAAAGCTAATGAGAGGTTCACCTAATCAGTGCCGTTGCTTGTATCTCGTAATTATATGGAAGTCAGAATTTTGTTTGCCAAAGCATTAAGGAAAAGAAGCACCCATGCCCGAGGGAGGACTCGAACCCCCGACGGCGAACGGCCGTGCGCACCGCAGCAGGGCGCCTCACTGCGCAGGGCTATTCTGCAGCGGCAGAAGTTAAGTCCCACAGCATTATAAACGTTTGAAAATTGATTTATTGAACGAAAACGTGATCGTTTCGCTGGTCAGCAGAAATTCTTTGTCTCGCCTGTAGATTCCACCCAACAATGCTAATGGATTATGAGCAGTCCCGACGAATCGATCGAAAAACGGATCTGTAAGTTATACCTTTCGTGTGACACACCACTTCACGTGTTTGTAATGTGCATAAATTAAGACGATTCGTGCCCAGCCGCAGAAAGGCATGGTGGAGTTTGTTGTGTGGGACGCCAGACAATATAAAGATCCCCACATTTCAGGTTGCACGATTCATGTTCAAATGTTTGTAGAGATTATGGAACTTAACTACGGGGTCATCAGTCCCTAAGCTCTTTTTTGTGGTTTTAGGGCGCACAACTTCTACGGTCATTAGCGCCCAAGTCCCTAAGCTTACAAACTACTAATGAACTACTTAATACTAAAGACGGCACAAATATCCATGCACGAGGGGGGATTCGAATCCCCGACCGTAGTGGCCGAGCAGACCGTGACTGGCGCGCCTCAGTCAGCTGGGCCATCGCGGCCGGCCACGATTCATGATTACGATCAATCTTACCTTGTTAACGTACAAAAGCTGCTTAAAAAACAACAAGAAGTCATCCGCGACCAACAACTACGATATTGTTCTTTGGAAATATATTTATTTTCAGGGGGAAGACAATAATTCAAATGTGTAGTACGGAACGAAACGCACAGAAGTGACACCAGAATCTATTCTTGTATACTAGCAGTGCACAACACAGCCACTTCCTTCTTGCACACACCTATACAACGTAAAGCTCAGTTTACATGACGGACGACAAAACGTGCTGATCCCATTACGACCACAGACCGCAACTGGATACTACGCGAGACGAATAGGCGCACTAAGTCTTAGTAGCAGACATGTGAGAGGGGGAGGGGGGGGACGTACACAAAGTATCCTACAGACACACCGTGGCTGCAAATGTAGACGCCATACCTATTGAGGGGGCAATGCTTAGAAAAACTTTAATAACTCTCGTTCAGAACAGAGTGTACACTAATTCAGCCGAAGTATCGATACACCTATTAGTGGATATTAACCCTTTAACTGCCACGATCCCCATTTGGTGACCGGATAGTTTTTGTTCCTTCAGTTGGCAGTACTGTATTTATGATTTCTGGTAATGCTAAATGGCTTACAAGCTATTGACGACATTCTAACTGAAGTGAGTTAAAGAGCAGAATCAAAATACTGCGTTCGCTTTCTGGTGTGAAGGTGAATAAACTAAAAATTGGATGGTAAGTCATTCAAATACCATAGATTTTCAATTATGTTATTTCTGCATAATTTTTATTAATTTGTGGAATGATGCGAACATATCGTAAATTTGTAGTTTATAGTAAATCATAAATATTTATACTTTCATTTATTATCAGAAATATTATTTTATTAGGCCCTAGATGTGTTTAAGCGATATATGCTTTTGAAAAACGTAATCTATATCTATAAATGTGAATGTCTCGTACTGTTACTAATGTCTACCCGGGGAAGGCTTCAGGCACGGTTTTATGGCGATCGGATAGCTATTTTTTCTATATATATTAGTGTGAATGTCTGTTCGGTGTACGCTTATGACGTCCAAACGACAAGACGCAGTGACTTAAATATTTGTACAGTTACTAATTTATACCCGAGGAAGGATTTAGGCACGGTTTTATAGCGAGCTGATAGATATTTAGTAATTTGAAGAATATAACGCGAAATGCGGAACAATAATTACTCTTTGAAAATTATATTTACTCTTTGAAAATGGTTTTATCCCGATAGCTATAACGGGTGGAAGATATGGTGGTTCCTTAATCCCTTCAGATATTCCGTTTCAGTTCAAAAGACTTCAGTTTCCAGTTCGTCTAGCTTTTGCCATGACAGTTAACAAAGCTCAAGGACAATCATTAAACGTCGCAGGAATCCATATACAGCCCTCATGTTTTTCACATGGTCAATTATACGTAACTTTCTCAAAGGTGGGCAACCCAAAAAATCTCTACATTTACGCTCCAAACAATACTACAAACAACGCTGTTGCCCATAATGCCCTAAGATGAAATTAAAATGAATGTGGACATTACTCTCACCATACGGGTTGAGATATTCCAACACAGGCTATAAGGAATAATGTATGTATTATTTATTGTAAATCATTAAGCACTTCACATAATTTTATTTATTTGAATGTTGATTCAAAAGGTTTGTTTCTAAAGAAGGTATTGTATTTCATTTCATCCTTCAAAACCAGTCTTTGGCCCGGGAAGATTAGAAAAAAAACTGGAATTTATGAAAATTTTAGATTTAGAAAGTTTTAAGACTTATTAGCAGTTAAAGAACCTTATAACTAGATTAAGTAAATTCATACATTTCAATCCAAGATTTGTCATTCTCCGCATTAATTTCCTTGCTAATTCCATGCAGAAAATCATTTAAGTCTGGTGGAAAAAATAATTAAAATATTCGCTGGGGCTACAATTTTTCGCCAAGTTGAAACCCCACAATTCCCTGAATTGAACCTAAACTTAACAAAATATTTTCCTGGAGGCGTAATTCTCAACCGGCGGTTATCTGTAGTCTTTTTTAATTTTCCCAAACTAATGACTAGAGGTGTTTCACTTTCAGAATTCAAAGCATCCTCAGTTCTTGTGATGTATTACGATTTATAAAAATTTTGTTTTCTAAAATATCGCTATCAATTTCAGTTTTAGAATATTTAAGTTTTACAATGTTCTAGGCCTATGTTTAAAAAATCAGTTGTATTTTCAAGTAAATCACAAATTTCAGCCGGTTTATTTGCATAATTTTTCCCGAAATGCCATTTTCATTGACTTATATTTACAAATTTCGCACCAGTTTATTTTAAACTTTATAGCCTAAAATATTACTAACATCCAGAGAAAACTTAAACTGAATAAACAAACCTTCCTGTGTACTTTAGTTTTAGTAGCTACTCACTAGATGGCATATCAACATTATAAATTCGGTTTCTCTAAAGTTTGATTATTTCGAGGTTGGCAGATCCAGGAAATTTAAGAATCGTAAATTTCGATGCTTGGTAGTTCAAAATGTTCTAATGTTTGTATAGCTTATGGGACTTAACTACGGGTTCATCAGTCCCTAAACTTACAAACTACTTATGAACTAGCTAATACTAAGGACGGCACAAATACCCATGCCCGAAGGGGGATTCGAACCCCCGACCGTAGTGGCGGTGCAGACCGTGACTGGAGCGCCGCAGTCTCCTTGGTAATTCTAGGACTAACTCTTTGATATTTAAAATATTGAAAGCCGAAAAATGAGTTTATTTCAAACAAGGAGGTTAAGTCCAGATCCATAAAAACCTATACCTACCCAAATATTTTATTTATATTTTAAAATATATTTTATTGAGCTATCTGGTTAATTAATCATAAATTCCTGGGAATTCATGAATTTTGGAAATATTGCTGGCATTTGGAGTAATCAGTTCGTGGCGCAGAAGGTTCGAGGAATATGTGCGGTAAAGCTCGAGAATCTCTTGTCGACCCCACTTTTGAAGCCTGGGTATCGTGACATTTTTGTTAATGTCGTTTGTTAATATTTGGTTATTCCCGAGAGTTAGGAACTTTCACTCAGTTAACAGTAGGTAGAAATTGAATCTGCATGTGGATCGCACTTCCTTGACTCTTGTGCAGAAAGGCGTGCAGTGTTGTACTGCATGGATTTTCAATAAGCTGCTACAAGGCTTTAAAAACCTTACAAGAAGACACTGAAGTCTCGGAACTTCAGTTTGCGATGAGACTTTGCACGTTAGCAGTGCACATCAAGGGTTTCCAATCATACAAGTTTTAAAGCGTACTACCCAGAAAATTCCAAAAAGAGGTCTCCAAAGTTTTGTTTGTAGGCTTGGTGGCGAACGTTCTGCTGCAGCATGGTCGGCTAGTTCAGGAGGCAGCGTTATCACCTGTCACGTAGACGATTCGTGTTCCAATCTAGCCTCAAATTACATTTTTGTTTTGTTTTAAAGACTGAAAATTTATTACCTAAAGCATTATCGATTAAATCGGAGCCGGCCGCGGTGGCCGAGGGGACTGAGGCGCTCCAGTCACTTTCTGCACGGCCACTACGGTCGGGGGTTCGAATCCCCCCTCGAGCATGGATATTTGTGCCGTCTGTAGTATTAGCTAGTTCATAAGTAGTTTGTAAGATCAGGAACTGATGACCCCGTAGTTAAGTCCCATAAGCTATACAAACATTTGAACATTTTTGATTAAATCGGAAACAATTTAATATGGGTTTTGAAATGGCTACTTAAAATAAGAATTACATTCACGTTTTCTGTTAAGTAAGTTGAATAATTTCATATACATTTTCAATGTAGGTAACTTAATTACCTCTTTCGTAGGATTCCGGATGAAGTTTCAGTTACATAAAAATTTTCGCAACATCATAGTAAACTGTCTATTTTGTATCTTAAATGCAAACATAACAATGATAATACTCATAAAAAGATTTAAAAAATACTCAGGCATCTTGCAGAATTAGTGAACAACGATTGTTTACAGGAGCAACGTTTTTTCGAAAGATCTGTGCAAAAACTTCGTTGGCATTCCTGAAAATTTCTCTTTCCTTAGAAAGCCTGGCAACGAACCGGGCATATCGAATCATTTCCTTAAAAATTGATGATGATACTTTAGGATGGAATATAGATTGTATTTTTATGCACTCCTGACTCTTCCTGACTGACCGCATGTTTGTAGACAAACAAAAAGGCAACAGTTATACTCTGCTTTTCTACGAAGAAACCTGTTCCTGGAATTTACAAGGAATATTTATTATCATTCGACAGCTTAGAATTTCGCCTAATTTTGTAATAAAATTTTCATGACAACAGTATTTAACGTTTTAATCTACCTACATTAATTGTAAAATGCATTTTGAATCATTCAACTTCAAATTGTAATTACAATTTTAATTAGCATTCTGTCGACGAACTCAGCAAAATTTTTAAAGAAAGCCGATTTCTGGATTACACTGTTGAATTTGTTGTGGCGTCGCCAGTCGCTACAACGACGGGAGTCCACGCAAGTCGCGGCGCTAGTAGACGACTAGCGATAAGTGGCCCCACAATAGTTCATTTGCCGGCGCGCGAAGCAAGGCAGAGAAGTCATCGCACCTCTCTGCCTGTTTCAGCGCTGCCGTTGTTTCATCTCTGGGAGGATCCCCATATTCTTCCTGGAGGTGGTCCTTCCAGTAAGGCTTGTGAAAAACCTTACGGTAGGGTTCAAATCAAATGTTCAAATGTTTGTTAAGCTTATGGGACTTAACTAGGGGGTCATCAGTCCCTAAACTTACAAACTACTTATGAACTACTTACGAACTAGGAAGGCACAAATATCCATGCCCGAGGGGGGATTCGAACCCCCGACCGTAGTGGCCGTGCTGACCGTGACTGGATCGCCTCAGTCACCTCGGCCACGGTGCCGCCTGCCAAGAAGACGTGCGACCAAATCGTCATGACAGAGGAGGTCCTGAACTGGAACCGCATGCTGATATCGCAGCTCCAGTTCACCAGCGAGAAGAAGTATTTCTACGAGGAGAAGGCGCGGGGTCAGTGGCTCTATCGTAAGGTTTTTCACAAGCCTTACTGGAAGGACTATGCCCCGTACCGCCTCCAGGAAGAATATGGGGATCCTCCCAGAGATGAGACAACAACGGCAGCGCTCAAACAGCTTCAAAAAGAAGCTGACAGAAAGGACAGAGAGGAACGCCGCGGCAACAACCGAAGGCGACACTGAGAAGACCAAAACAACAAGAACGACAGACACATCAGGTGGTTACCACCAGCAGCTCTGGCCCAGGTTTCCGTGGTTTCCTGTTGGCTGCAAGGTGAATACCGGAGCTGTCCCCATGCCGACGGATTATTCCCAGTTGCGACAAACACTGCCCCCCCCCCCCCATAACTTAAAAGGAAAATAGATCCCATAAAATAATAACCCAAGCACCAATTTGCCAAATAAATAGAGTCCAAACAGCATAACTTACAGAAATAAGGCTGAAAAGGGCCTCAAACAGCCCGCCCGCCTCCCTTAGAGGCGGGAATAAAACGTGCAAAAAATTGCCTTGCTTCCCGCGCCGGCCAATCAGAAGAAAAGGGCCCGGCTACATAGGCCGGCACAGCACAGCCACGAAAGGAGAATAGCGGAGGACGACCGAACAGTCTAGCGAGTACAACCCTCAGTACCAGAGCAATATAGCAGTCTACCAGCAACGAATCCGTCTACAGCGAGCCAGCAAAGCAGGAACACTTATTGTCTGATGTATCGACAGAACTATAATACCACAAACACCAAATAAAAGTTGAGTATTTATATCAATTGTAAAAAAAATGTCTGAACTAATCGCTTCTTTCAGTTGCAGGCCTTGTCCACCATCCTACCTAGCCATGGCCCACCACCCAAACCTACCGTTCAGTGACAGCATGTCGATGTGGTAAACAAAAGTATAGTTTTCCTGTGTGTGTTGGACGCCTACGCGATTCATTTTACCTGTTAATACTCTTCATGTACTTACTCGCAGAATGACCGTGGAAACTCGTTCCTTAATTGGATCCTGCCGAAACACAACAAATACACTACTGGCCATTAAGATTGCTACACCAAGAAGAAATGCAGATGATAAACGGGTATTCATTGCACAAATATATTATACTAGAACTGACATGTGATTACATTTTCACGCAATTTGTGTGCATAGATCCTGATAAATCAGTACCCAGAACAACCACCTCTGGCGGTAATAACGGCCTTGATACACCTGGGAATTGAGCCAAACAGAGCTTGAATGGCATGTACAGGTGCAGGTCCCATGCAGCTTCAACACGATACCACGGTTCATCACAAGTAGTGACTGGCGTATTCTGACCATCGAGTTGATCAGTCACCATTGACCAGACGTTTTCAATTGGTGAGAGATCTGGAAAATTTGCTGGCCAGGGCAGCAGTCTAACATTTTCCGTATCCACCAAGGCCCGTATGGGACCTGCAACATACGGTCGTGCATTATCCTGCTGAAAGGTAGGGTTTCGCAGGGATGGAATGAAGGGTAGAGCCATGGGTTGTAACACTTTTGAAATGTATCGGCCACTGTTCAAAGTGCCGTCAATGCGAACAAGATGTGACCGAGACGTGTAACCAATGGCACCCCAAACCATCACGCCGGGTGATACCACCACCACCACCACCACCACCACCACCACCTAGAGAGAAGGCCGCAGCGCTCTCACGTGACGTCAGCCAGAGTAGGTTACGCGCGCATAGCTGACTGGCTCCTGCTTCGGCATAGTGGGCCGTGCCCCAGCGGCTACCCACGCAGCTATGCGCGCGCAACCTAATCTGCCTGACGTCACACGAGAGCGCCGCGGCCTTCTCTCTTGGTGGTGTTGGTGATACGCCAGTTTGGCGATGACGAATACACGCTTCCAATGTGCGTTCAGCGCGATGTCGCCAAACACGGCTGCGACCACCATGCTGCTGTAAACAGAACCTGGATTCATCCGAAAAAATGACGTTTTGCCATTCGTGCACCCAGGTTCGTCGTTGCGTACACCATTGCAGGCGCTCCTGTCTGTGATGCAGCGTCAAGGGTAACCAAAGCCATGGTCTCCGAGCTGATTGTCCACGCTGCTGCAACCGTCGTCGAACTGTTCGTGCAGATGGCTGTTGTCTTGGAAACGTCCCCATCTGTTGACTCAGGGATCGATACGTGGCTGCACGATCCGTTACAGCCATGCGGATAAGATGCCTGACATCTCGAGTGCTAGTGATACGACGCCGTTGGGATCCAACAAGGCGTTCCATATTGCCCTCCTGAACCCACCGATTCCATATTTGCTGTCATTGGATCGCGACCAACGCGAACAGCAATGTCGCGATACGATAAACCGGAATCGCGATAGGCTACAATCCGACCTTTATCAAAGTCTGAAACGTGATGGTACGCATTCTACTCCTTACACGAGGCATCACAACAACGTTTCACCAGGCAACGCCAGTCAACTGCTGTTTGTGTATGAGAAATCCGTTGAAAACTTTTCTCATGTCAGCACTTGTAGGTGTCGCCACCAGCGCCAACCTTGTGCGAAGATGCTCTGAAAAGCAAATCATTAACATATCACAGCATCTACTTCCTGTTAAATTTCGCGTCTGTAGCACGTCATCTTCTTGGTATAGCTATTTTAATGGCCAAGAGTGTAATACCATGGTCATCTCAGTGTTAATACTATTTGCGAGAATGATGGAGGGCCGAGATACAAGGTCGAAATGTTATAGGAGGTACGACTAACTGTAGGCATCTGAGGCACGCCGAGTTGGAGGCCGTAGTGGTGTCTTCATTAGCCGCACATACCGCGCGTGCACGGCCATCATCCATTGCGGCGCGACGCTGCCAATGCTGGAGCGGGTATTTTCCAGCCAGCTCCGCTAACTCAGAGTTACGTCCTGTTTGTGGGAGCCGACTCCCCCACGGCAGTTAACGTCAGCCAATTAGCTGAATCAACCGTCCAGATACCATCGCACCGGCGCGGCGGCCGGTTCTGCACCAATGGAGCTGTAATCGACTCTGCTCGACTTTTGCTCACAGTGCGTCACACTTTATACGGTTGTGTGTTGATTCAGTAATGCCTCTTTCGCAAAGTGCTGCGATTACCAACTGTGATACAAAGTGAACTGGTGTAACCAGGAATAAAGGTATTACAGATGAAATTCGCTTAGTGTTGCGTTCTCTCTGCATCGTAGTCTAAAACACTATTACGACATCAGTTTCGAAGAACATCTTCAGTTTGTGTATCAGGAACACTTTCCTGGTGCTTGTCACACATGGTCTGTGTTGTGTTGTTATTTAAAGGGGACTAAACTTCGTGGTTATTAGTCCCCCGTTTCAGTCAAAGCCATTTCATCATTAGTTACACAAAGACAAAATCATCGTTTGACACCTACAAAGGAAGACCCACAAAGTGGAGAGAGTGACAATAACGACGACACTGATACAATGAGCGTAAAACAATAAAATACTAAAGGCCCAAGCATAATGATTGACTCCTAAGAGTACAGAAAGATAATCTGGCAGGCTGATCACGAAAATAGTATTGGATGAGTCAGCCACTCTGCACAAAAATTGCCAGTCAAAAATATGACCGACAGTACAAAACGAATAATAGGTTAAAATGTTGAGTGGTGGGTGCCTAAACTATCAGGAGTAGGTACCACCATTACATCATATGATAAAAACCAGCAGCGCGGATAAAATCTAAAACACAGTCGGCTGTCGAGGCGTCGTCGGCTGAAATCAAGCAAGATCAGGAGGCAGGGTAAACTACTGCCGCAGTGCGGCTAGAAGTGGACAGTCCAACAAGATGTGGACCACTGTCAAAGGAGCGCCACAACGGAAATCTGGTGGGCTCTCACGACATAAAAGGTGGCCGTGCTTTACCACATATGGCCAATATGAAGTCTGCAGAGAACAACAGACACTCTGCAAGAATCCCGCAGGGAGGACCTCCACACGGCTGTAGAGGACTTACACGTAGCTTATTCGGCTCGTTCAAGTCCACCCACTCCGAGTTCCAAAGCCCAACGACCTTGAGCGCTATTTGCAGTCGGAGGTCTTTATCCTGAAGACCTATCTCCAATGGCCATTTCGTGGTGGCCTGCTTGCTCAGGCGATCGACTCGTTCGTTGCCCGGGGTACCAATGTGGCCAGGGGTCCAAACAAAGACCACTGAACGGCCCGACGCACCAAGGGTGAAGACGGCGTCTTGGATAGACTGCGCCAAATGGTGCTTTGGAAGGAAATGGTGAAGGGCTTGTAAGCCACTCACCATCTGTGTTGTGCTTTCGCTAGTTTCGCCTTACGTTTTCTGTGGCAGACTGTATGACAAAAGAAAGCGATTAAGCATCCGGAAGCAGCACTACACACGGAAAATGCTAATGCAAGCTGGCGGTCGTTCGACCTGTCACTGAGAATATCGATTGAGATTTGGATGTAAGAAATTATGTTGACATCCGCGATGTCTCCTAAGTGTTTCACTTTTTCGGAATTGCACTCTTAATTTTTACCCCTAAACTCAGTCTTGATCACATGTCGATCCCCACCACTATCTCCAGGAGTTGGCAAGAGTCCAGAAAATTCCCCGCATACATATCGAAAGTGGCCGAAAATAAACCATTTTGGATCAAGACTGTATTTACAAAAATAGAATAACTGACCCCTGTTCCCACAGGGACATTACATAAACTTTATGCCATTCCTCCAGAAACAACCTACATACATTCTCTAACTACGTAAATACTCAGTTGCAATTTGAGCTGCATTTGGTCAGCGTACAGCGGGTTCCTCCTTTTATGTTGGCCAGTCAACTGCGGACCAAGCCGGCTTATCGACTAACGCGACAAACACCCATCGAGTCTCGCCTCGGTCATTTATTCACATTCGAGAAAGGTGTCGTTCTGGTCATCCAGTATTTCCTTTCATCTAGTCACTTTTCGTTTAGATTTCGTACAGCAGTTAAGTGAAAAAATAAATAGTAACACTAACATTGACTACTAGTAACTAAATAAGTTTCAACAATTTATATTACCGAAGTCTCTTAGAGGTAAACTAATTCTGTAAGTGTTTCACATTTTTTTCCTATACACAGTCATGGACGCAACCAGAATTCATAGACAGTAACACTTCGTATCTACTGTTTGTAGCAGACGTTTAGATTGCTGAGAAGAAATAATTTTTACGGGAGCAAACGGAAGACTTCAGGAAAGGAGTCATCGAATGGGTCCATTTTGGTAAAAAGGTAAAGTTTTTGCCAGTGACTGAGGAATAGGAAACAGGACAAAAAGAGAAAATACAGAACGGCGACGACGACTTAGACTACGTAACTAATTTTTGAAGATTTTAGGTATGTCAGTAGACTGATGTTTTACTTGTTATTCAAACAAGTCACTGTAGGAATATGGAAGACTATCAGCCAACCTCATCGTGATGTTTCCAGGGTAACGCTAACTGGCTGGCTAACCCTCTGTCCGCAGAAACTTGTCCCCAATCGACATAGTTAAAAGAGGGCCGCCCGCAATTAACAACCTGAGGAAAATTGGTATAAATAGTAGGATATCCCACAGTGAAACTAATTTCATAAATATCCTTTTACCTGAGATCCAGAACCAGAATCTGTACATTACTCTTCTCAGCGTTCCAGAGTTTCCATTTTCTTTTTCTTTCATCTTTTTTTTGTTTCCAGAAGATTTCTCTCTAGTTCCTTCAAACTTCGTTAGCCCAACTTCCTACTACAGTCTCGATTACGTTGCTAGATTTCTTTTTCAGGCTACTCAGATAATAGCAGTAAAATTTCATGTCCCTTCAGAACTATCTGTGCACCCCCTCATTGTCATCGCAACTGCCGGTTATAAAATTATCCACGATCGTATACTGCAATTTTCCCACTGCTAATTTTTCGATTAGCATAGCACGGAAGATGGTCTGTTACAACTTGAAAACAAGCAACATTTGAAGGCGCGAAAAGCACATTTGTTTAATTTACTGGCACAGAAATCGAACGGAGATCACTAAAGGTCCCATCACAAACTAAAATAGTGAGTGAGGTAAATATAGGAAAGGTTGGGGAAATGCCAGCCGACTATATTATAACCCCATACTGCTTCAACAAGCCTTTAAATATAACAATTGGAAGTAGGGAGCAGTGGGAGAATATAGTTCGACACTGTACGGGGGATATTGTCCGGTTCACTGACGGGTCAAAATCAGACCAAAGCGTTAGGGCCGGGGTATACGGGGTGCAGCCAAGACTGGAGGGCGTCATCTCTCTAGGGAAATTGGCCTCAGTATTCCAGGTCGAAATCACTGCCATCAGGGCATGTGTGGAGAATTTTCGTAGGTGCTACAAGGATTGTAGCATCTATATCTGTTCAGACAGCCAGGCAGCCCTGAGATCACAGGCAGTTCCTGCAACAAGGTCTAAAATCGTTGCAGAATGTCACAGGGTTCTGGTGGAGTTAGGGGAAAGCAATAGAGTAAACCTATTGTGAGTCCCTGGTCACTCGGGGATCAGTGGCAACGAACATGCCGACAGATTAGCCAGGATGGGGGCAGAGACTCCATTTATTGGACCGGAACCTGTCCTCACAATCACCAAGGCAATGATCAAATTGGAGCTACGTAACTGGCTCAGAAGACAGCACGTAGAATATTGGACCAAAGTCTATGAACAAAAACATGGCAAGGTAATGATGCCAAAGCCATGTTTTAGAAGAAGCTCTGCAATCCTGGGCCTGAACAGGAGAGAGATTAGACTCATGGTTGGATTGCTGACAGGCCATTGGAATTTCAAAAAACACCTACATACAATGGGAATAACAGAAGAGGACCCTAAATGTAGGATCTGTGATGACGGTGATGAAACTGCATCACATCTAATCTTCGAATGCATTGCATTGGAGAGTAAATGGCACAGAACATTTGGGACAACCAGACCCGAAGAAATTGTGTCTAATAAAGAACTGGTAAAGGGACTCCTTGCACTGTTCAAGGGCATTGGTTGGCTTTACTAGATATACAGGGAGCGATACCGCACAATAAACTTAGTTTCGGTGCGGGCAGTGGCGGGTTGGACCAAGACTGTTTTGGCTTCCCTGAGAAAATCAAAATCAATCAAATCAAAGGTCCCATGACCATCAAATCGCGCTTCCTTATCTTCGCGATTGCACCCATTGCCCAATAAGCCTTATAGAAAGCGCCACGCTTAATGCTCTTATTCTGGTGCGGTGCTATGTCCCCGTCGTATGATGAAGCAGTGCCGGCCATTTCGAAATAAGCCTTGCCCTGTTTCCATTTTTTCGCCAGTTTAATACTGCCGCCGTACATGACACCCCGCGCATAAAGCGGCTCTCGTGCCTCGGAATGATGCACGACGCGGTCGCCCTAACTCACTGGCCGCCGTGGCCATTTTTCAAACTGTGCCCGCCCTCTAATGCCTCGGCCGTGTGTGTTTGCGCGCGCACGGGCAGATTCGGGCAGTTCGTCAATGGCTCCTTGGCAGTAGTGCCCATATTACGCACGGAAACGAGGTCGTTCTGCGGTCCTTGCCTGGCATTTCGTAGCCGGGAATGGTGCGACGCATTTGTCAGTGTTAAAACGGAGCACATTTTAGCTCCGACCGTCCATCACTTTAACGACAGTAAACAGGATCCACTTACACCGCGCGCTACGGTCGCAAGAATAGTGAGACGTACGTGGCAGTCTTGAGGGTCGGTTACTCGTGACAAACATTGTGACTTTTCTTTACTTTACCAACGTTCTGTCAACAGCGAAGTCAAGAGCCGTAGGTTATTGTCCGCTGCGTTGCCTGCGTACTCATATGTCACAATATCCTCCCCCCCTCTCACTCTAATGTACAGTGACACGTCATGCGATGGCGGTAATGCTGCGCACACAAGGCATAAAAGTGCAATACATCGACAGAACTGGCATCCTTCTCCCACCACGCTTCTTCTTCCTCCCCTTTCTCCACTGCAGGGCTCCCGTTTCGACATATTTTAACAGTGCCCCGTATAGTGTTGTGCCAGTGTTTGTGCTTCGTACCCAAGTGGTATTTTAATACTTCAGCAGCCGCCATTCAGGCAGAATAGTGTTCAAATGTTTGTAAATCTATCGGACCATACTGCGTGGTCATCAGTCCGTAGCTTATAAACTACTTAAACCGACGTAAACTAACCTAAGAACAACACACACACACACACACACACACACACACACACACACACACATGCCCCAGGGAGGACTCGAACCTCCGACGACGAGCAACCGCCCGTTTCGCACCGAGGTGCTTTAGACCGCTCGGCTACTCCACCGCGACAATATTAGTGTTGCCGTGTGTTTTAAACAGTGTCTTCCTCATCTTGTAGTGTGCTCCACCAATGTGATTTTAACTACCCTGTTTTTAACTTCTATCACTGTGTGATTTTAACCGTGGTGGCACTTTTAATTCTGACTATGTTGTCCTTCAACTTCTTTATGTCTGTTCTCTTCATTTTAATCCCCATTGTAGTGTTTAAATTCATCAAATTTTATCACCTTTCTCTGTCTTTTTTTATCGTCTTGTCAACCTTGTAAATGCGTTCAGCAGAAGAGCAGCAATTAAGCTGCCAGCCTGCCACCTCCGGTGGCTTAAAAAGATAAAATAAATAAATTAAATTAAAAAAAAAAACAGAACTCGCATTTATTCTCTGGTAATGCAAGCGAAAAAAAAAAGTATCCAACATATTATAGCCGCGGACAACTACAATTAACAATCTGAATGGGGACCGGCTCAGGTGTTTAAACGTTTGTAAACCCTTTTATTAACAACAACATTTAATATTGCTTTTAATGTAATTTTTATTTAGATAACCGGTTTCGGCATTCCTGAGGATTATCGGATTCAGCATTCCTGAGGAATGAAACGAAAGATCCGAAGATGGCAGTTCAACTGCCGAAACAGGTTATCTAAATAAAAATTAGAAGCGATATTTGCTAATTTCGTTAATAAATTGATTGGAAGGATCCCCCCCAACAAACTTTTATGTTTTTAAATCTATTGGATCAAACTGCTATGGCCATCCGCCCCTAGGCTTACAAAACACTTTAACTTACACTAAAACACACACACACACGTGCCCGAGGGAGCACTCGGGACTCGAACCTCCAAGCGTAAACGGTCGCCCAGTCCGAAGCATGATGCAACAGACGACGCGGTTACACTCGCGCGTCTGCAGAACTGTAGTTAGGGCTACAGGCATGGGCATTCATTTCGAAAATCAAATGTTCAAATGTTCGTAAATGCCGGCCGCGGTGGCCGAGGGGACTAAGGCGCTCCAGTCACGGTCTGCACGGCCACTACGGTCGGGGGTTCGAATCCCCCCTCGGGCATGGATATTTGTGCCGTCCTAGTTCGTAAGTAGTTCATAAGTAGTTTGTAAGTTTAGGGACTGTGACCCCGTAGTTAAGTCCCATAGACTATACAAACATTTTTTTTTTTTTGTTCGTAAATCTATCGGAACAAACTGCGTGGTCATCAGTCCGTAGCTTACAAACTACTTAAACCTAGGTAAACTAACCCAAGGACAACACACACACACCCATGCCCGAGGGAGGACTCGAACCTCCACGGCGAGCAACCGCGCGCTCCTCAGCGAGACGCGTTAGACCGCTCGGCTACTCCACCGCGGCTTTCGAAAATCGTTACGAAATTTAATACTGCGAGATGCAAGTGTCAAGAGTGTGCCGAGAATACCACATTTAAGACGTACGGACAAAGCACTGGCGTGCACTTAATGACTGATAAGGAAACCACATGGGTGTCGGGTTTTTGAACTTTTTTATATTTATTGTATGTGACATTCAGAACTTTAATAACAATCAGCCAAATCCATTCGATGAAACTATAAAAAATTCTCGAGAAATCTACTCTGAACACGTTCAACGCGACCGGAACGAATACAGTTATATAAAGCATTTTGGGCTCTCTAATTCAACTTCTTGTGCCAGTTTTTGTTTATGTGTATGTAGACGAGATGAACACTTTGTCATCTAAAACGATGGTTGAATAGATTAGCTGATAGGAAATCCATTAGTAGCCATAGAAACGATTTTCCAAAAACAGTGTCGTAGCTCTTCACAAACTGATCAAAGACAACCGTCGTCACTTATTGTGAAACTAATACATTAGAAATTTAAGTTATGTTTTTTTAATTGAAACCATCCTTATAACAACGTTTTCTAAAATATAGAAAATTGCCATTAAACAAAAATGTGCATTTTTCGTAAAAGTTACCGTTAGATATTAAAATTTTGTTAAGTATTCGAACTGAACGAAAAAAAAATCTGCCATGGCGGAATTTGAAACTCCGATCGAATGGTTGTAACGCCAGAACCCTACCACCAGAGCTACACCGACAGATACTCCACCTGATTTATTTTTTGGTACTTACGTGTACTTGCGAAACTTCAAAGTAGATTTTCTCGAGAATTGTTTAGAGTTGCGACGAATGGCTCTGGCCGATTGTTATTTGAGTTCTGAACTTCACGTACCGTAAATATCAAAATCCGATACCTATGTGGTCTCCTTGTGAGATCTGCGGCGTTTGAGTAGAGTTATCAGCGCTAACAGACAATTAACCGCAGAAATCAACGTACGACGAACGTATCCGCCCGGACAATCGCCTATGGCTCAGCCGGCGGAGTGACTTTGCTAACAGCGCGATGTTGCCTGCAGTGCTAAACCTCAGATCGTGACCACATCGGTTGGATCTTAGACGACTAGAAAACCGTGGCTTGGTCAGATGTCCCGATTTCATATGTGCAAGATCTGATGGCAGAGTTTGGCGCAGCTTCCATGAAGCCATGGACCGAATTCGTCAACAAGGCAATGGTTCCTCCGTAATAGTGTGATGTTCTGGGTCCTCTGGTCCAAATGACTAGATCATTGATTGCAAACGATTAAGTTCGGCTTCTGCGATGCCACTTCCTAAGATTCATTGAACTTAACTTTCCCAAAAAAGGATGGATTTTTATGGATGACAATGGGCAATATCACCTATCCCGAGTCCCATCGAACATTTATTGGTCAATCATTTCGTGCAGAAAATCTTGCAGCGGCAACCATTCGCATTTATGAGTGGATATAGAGGCAGTATGGTTCAATTTTCCTGGAGGGGACTTCCCACGACTTGTTGAGTCTATGCCACGTCCAGCTGCTGTACTTTGTAGGTTGACAGGACTTTTTGCTGGGGGTGGAGGGGTTCCTGCCGCCCCTTCAACCCGTCCTGTCACACTCCATATCGAAAGTAACATAACACACAAACTTTTGAAAACATAACAGCAATATAAATATACAAATGGAGAAACTTCCACTCCCACAAAAGGAAAATAACCAAAATCCTTTGGGTAGAAATTTCATTTCACTATAATGTAAATCAAAAATATTTCCACTGGTGGAATCATAATGGAAAAACAAAGCAGTCGAGAGAAAGGAAGAGTTGCTAAAGAAGGTCACTACTGAACACAAGGGGTGCACCTTCTTTGTAGTGTTCTGCAAGTGACAAGAAGTAAGCATAAAGCGACTTACTCCGATGGGTCTTAAAGTAAACCAGGAGATCCAATTCCTGCAATATGAAATGAAGAAAACAAAGCAAGAAAAGCATTTATGGTAATTTGTATACTTCCCAGTATTTCAATCAATGACATAGTCGCAATTCACTGTAGTAAGACTCATTGGTGGCCACGGATAAGCGCCATCGTGAGGAAGCTGGCTTAGAGTTCGTCAAAAGTGCGGAACGCTTTCGTCTCTCTCTCTCTCAGTTTCCGGTGCGGCTAGTTTGTCCACAGCGACCGGGAAAATTGTGGTCACGTGTAAGGTCATAAGCGGCCACTTCATTACTTCGAGAAACCAGTGTCAATACGGTATTGTCGCTAACAAGTCTAATGTTGGATAACAACAATCATTAACACCAATGCACTTATTAAAAGCTGAAAATACACTCCTCAGTGAAGTGTCAAATAGCCAATATAGCGACACCTTTTAAACAACACAAACAGATTTAAAAGGGAGGACAGTAGGGTAGGAAGAAGATAATGCGACACTGGAAATGGAGTAGCCAAATGGAGAGCAACTGCAGGAGTGAATATGGATGGAAAAAGGTTACGTGGACATGTGTCCGCAATACTTTCCAAGGGAGGTGTCCCTTCTTGAAGATGGTAACGAAAAGAACCAGTCTTGACTGTGGAGGTTTCAGTGACAACGCCCACATTTCCTCGAAAAGGGTTCACATGTCTATGTGCCTTTATTTTATTTTATTTTCGGAACTTTACAGTTAACCAGCGGATTACGTTGAAGTGTAGAACATTGTATCAAGTTTTTGTTCGATACACTCAGTGCTAGAAACCAGGGCAGCGTTTTATTTATTTATTTTAATGCACGTGCGCACTGCACATCTTATTCCTATTGCGAAGTTAACTGTTTAAATTTAGACGTATTTTGTTCTGAAATACAAAGATGATGGTTCAGTACTAGGCTCACCAACATAGGTGCACTGCTCCAATGACAAGATACTGATTTTGGAAACAGAAATACAAGAGAGTACTGACAAACCATGGAATATCATCAGTGGATTGTTCCAGTGCAGCAAAAATAAATAAAAAAAATGTTCGTGGTTACACTCTGTGCTTTAAGATAGCACGACCTGAATTTGTTTAGAAAATAGATCATCCAAGAAAGGATGAAGAAGAAGAGAAAAAAGGCTCTTCAGTAACTAGAAACTATAGCGGATAAACTACAGCGCGAAATGAAGATATTTTATTAGTATGGTAGTATTTTATTATCAATTTACTTTGTGATTTTATTTTTTGTTCATCTCAGAGGTTTCTCTATTCGTAGGTATTATTAAAATGTCACGTATGTTGAAATGTGTTGTCAAGATTAACAAAAAAACTGACGAAAGGAATGTTTGCTTTTCACAACCTACTGACACTGATTTCTGAAAAGAGTGCCTACAAATATAACCAAACAATTTTTCACATTAAAAACTTTGGTTAAATTAAAAAATGTTTTCAAATCTATGAGGTGACTTGTACAGCCACTAGTGAAATTTTATTTTGAAGATGACTTACTTCAAAAAGGTTATGTAGCTATTATGGAACGATGTACTTAATAGTAGTATGCAACTACTAAAATAAAGTTAGAATCATTTTGTTATTCAAATGTATGAAATGTAAATTTTAAAGTCCTATCTCATATAACTATTTTTTCTATGAGCCATTTTTTCCGGAATATGCCTAATGTTCTATAAGTATTCAATGTAACATTTTATGCTTTACGCGTAACGGATATAACTGATACTAATAATTTTATGAATTGCAGAAATTTCGCTGTCATTAAGGAATGAATATGAAATCACGAAATTTAATTTCCGACATAATTTAGTTTCTCTAGGTACCGATTAACATATTCGGCAAAGGACCATTTTTTTTCTAATGAGAACAGAATTATCATTTAACAACGAGGTACAGATCATAAATCGTAGTTCAATGGCAGCAATCTGGTAGGAAGCCACCGTGTCATTCTTAAAAGTTCAAATGCAAAGAAACGGTTTCAATAATGATATTCTGACTTCGATTAAAATAAAGATCTAAATTACAGGTAAAAAGTATGCAAAAGGAAAGCTCCTTCAACATCGGGAGAGAGTACGTCGTTAACTACACTATGGAATAAAGACACAATGTCTTGTACACTGTGATTATTGTCTACCAAAAGGAAGACTATCAAAGGTATAACCTTCCGCTTCCGAGTCTCGAGGGAAAAGAACTGACAATTATCATTACCGTAATTGTTTACAGACGAAACAAAATCAAAAAGTGAAACAGTTATCGATCTATCTGATCTCAGACGCATGACCTGCATTTGAATATTTCACAAAGGTTCAAATTTTACTTACGGCCTCGCGGGATGATGTCGGCAACGAATGCTGACTGCCGGGAAATGGTGTGACCAATCGCGAGGGAGACACAGGCATCCAATCAGATTCTAGCTGGTAATTACTAGTTTGTCTTCACAATAAACCAAGAAGGTTACAATGAACACATTTCGGTCCATAATTCCAGTTTCATGACGGATTAATACACTGACCACTGGTTTAAATTCGTTATTTGCCTAGTAGGTATGCATTTTTCGTAAGAAGTAGGAGCTAAAAGTTTTCAATTAACGGAAAAATCTCTCGTACACACTATTATTAACGTCTAGTTTAATATCCTGCAAATGAAAACATCCATCACACCAACAAAATACGCCTGTAACAAAGTGAAAACAATGTTATGTTAACTGAGACGTTCCATGTGCTGCGGATTATAATATTATGAATACATAACGGTCAAAGTGGCTGTCCGCGTGGGGAAGGTCTACAATCCTAGCCACGCAGGGTGTCAAGAATAGTGGTCCTGTTTGTAAATGAATAATGCTGTTCCTGCTCAGTGTTTTACAGGTTCTTGTATGTAGCCTTGTGCGCGCAGCGAAAGTAATTGCTCTCATAAAGCGAATATTTCATTAAAATCAATAGAATTAATATGAATATATTGACACGAAGAGGAGCACAAGTATACAAGAAACAATAGTTACAATTAAAATAAGCCGCGGCTGAGCGCATTGAGGCGCTATGCTGCGATGCGCGCGGCCGGTCCCCGTCGGGGGTTCGAATCCCCCCTCGGGCATGGATGTTTGTGTCGTCTCTAGTACGAGGTAGTTCATAAGTAGTTTGTAAGTTTTAGGGACTGATGACCCCGCAGTTAAGTCCCTTAAGCTTGACAAACATTTGAATTTAAATAATTATTCCGGGTAAAGAACAGCGAATCTCATTAGATACCGCTAATTCGAACGTCACACGATTTCCGTTATAAAGTTTCCGTTGCCAATATAATGACGCGAGGCCGCCTACCCCGTAAGTAAAATTTAACCGTTATTATTTTTAGATTCTGATCTACTCAGTTACGCTCGATGTCCAAAAAATGGCAATGTCCAAGAATGCTTGCAATCGAAGTATCTCGGCCTGAAAAGATATATATCGAACGTGCAACTCTAAATCAATTATGCGGTTATTGATGCACGAGATGACAAAATATGAATGTTTACATACTAATTATTTTGACGAGTGGTACTGTAAAGCTGCTTTGACGTGAATTTTTTTAATGCGGAATCGTGACATTTATAGGAAATAGATAATTGTTTTCAATGAATGTCATTGCTCCAATTGTCACTGACGAAATTTGAAGCTGTGGTAGTACGTTATCTACTTGATGTTTTCGTAGAAATTTGTTGAATGTTTCTGATGACACACATTGTAATGTAATGAGGAATACGCGTTAGGTATCCATACAGTATATATTTCAGAGATGAGCGACGACAAAAGATCAATAATTTTATTTGTATAAATGACATTTACAGATACGACCTTCATAGCATAATAAATCGCTGCAGGATATTTTCAAAAAAGTACTTCGAGATCTAGTCTCTAAATGGGTGTGATAGTTTTCCTTTGCGCAGCTTTGACTATGAATTCTTTTAAATCATAATGTAAAATTAATTTAAATTGTACGACGATAAATGTTTTTTCGTGACAACTGCGATTAAAACGAAAATTATTTTTTTCTGAACGGACATGGGTACATACAAGAACCTGTCGACCATAGAGCAGGTACAATATTAAATTTGCTGCGAGTGAAACGAGCAGCAATAACATTTACTCTGTAACTCGTGAAAAATATTAACGCAATTCTAAACTTCATTGTTCATATGTTGCCAACATAAACACTGGAGACCGGCGACAAGCGTCGTAAAATTTTACCAAAACAAATTGCCTCACCATCTCTGAAGACCACACAAACTAATAAAGTGCGTTCGCATGAATACGAAAAAAACGCGTGAGAATAGCCGCGTAACAGGTTTAGAATTGCACGTTCGATATGTATCGATTCAGGTGAAGATACTTCGATTGCAATCATTCTTGGAAATTACCGAAAAATACACGGGTTTGCCGGCATTATTACCTAGGGACTTACCTCTGCAGTGATCCTGTTAGCACACCATCCGTGTCGTCGTGACTGATAGAGCAGCTAAAACACAACATTCCCACTCGCATGGTGTCTTCTCACGTGTGCTGTCAAAGATCTTCTCCCTTGGAAGGCGTTACCGTCACATCCGCTTTTCTAAATGATCTTTTTCGCTTCTTATCCTCAACGAGATAGATTCCTGCAATGCGGGCCCATTTAGCAAAGAATATGACAAAGTCTTGCGTTTCGTTTCAGTAAATTACCAAATTACCGTTACAAGAAATATGAATGTCGCTCACGGCTGATTCTCCAAACAGCATGTTACGTTTATCTCTGGTAATCACAGATATTCCTTCTCTGTACAACCACAGTATTCGACTCTGGTCTAAACGGCCCCACCAGTGAACTCTATAGAAACTGGATGCATAACTGTGGTGTCTGAGTATAGAACTGCAGCGTGCCTGTACATTCATATGTTTTGCACACGATTTCGCATTGTCCGCCATGTTTAAATTTGGCAAACGAGTTTCCATCAGTTATTATGTGACAAAGAATTGCTTGCTTGCCACTTGATTTGAAATTTAATTCAACATTCGATGTTGTAGGCTGATACGGGAACGGAATCTAAAACATATTTTCTTCTCTTTTTCTTGAAACGCTTCTTAGTAGCCATGTTTGAATTTGGCAAGAAACTAAATAAGAATATCTATGGCTGGCACGCTAAGACAGCTGAATTTCAACATCCATGTAGTATAGAGATCAATGGGGCCCACACACGAGCGACGGATCGCAGCAATCCGTCGCATGGGCGACCGATCGATTCGTAGATGGCACGCGTGTGGACAAATCGCTGATCGTATGGAAATCCCAGGCAATCTGGCAGATCGCATGCGCTCCGTCGATGCAATATGGCTACCTGGATGCTTAGCAGCGATTTGTGCCAATATGCTAGTGACTGGTTTCTTTAGTTATCAACCGTGTTTGTGATTAGTTTCGCTTTTCCACGTTCAATAATAACTTTACGTTACATTGAATAATTATTCGGTGATCACGGACTACTCTGAACAATTGAGGCCAGCGTTTCACGTATATATTAAGTAATACAAAGTGCACTCTAGAATTTCTGCAGTGATCATCGTATAGGCTTGTGCTCATAGCACTGGAATTGGTAGGACATTCATAGTAATAGCCAAGAAACACTTGAGTTCCATCTGATGATTTTGATTTATTTATTAAACAATTGCAGGTTTTATTAAAAATTTTAACTTGACACGAAATGATTAATATGTAGGGCCTAACATAATATTAAAAGGTTATTTAATTGTTCAGGGCAAATCAACAAAGCTGTAGATATCTATATCTATAAATGTGAATGTCTGTTCGGTGTACGTTTATCACGTCTGAACCACAAGACATACAGATCTAAAAATTTGTACAGTTACTAATGTCTACCCGGGGAAGGCTTTAGGCACGGTTTTATGGTGATCGGATACCCATTTATCAAATGTTCAAATGTTTGTATAGCATATGGGACTTAACTACGGGGTCATCAGTCCCTAAGCTTACAAACTACTTATGAACTAACTAATACTAATGACGGCACAAATATCCATGCCCGAGGGGGGATTCGAACCCCCGATCGTAGTGGCCGTGCAGACCGTGACTGGAGCGCCTCAGTCCCCTCGGCCACCGCTGCTGGCAGCTATATATTAATGTGGATGTCTGTTCGGTGTACGCTTATCGCGTCCGAACGACAAGGCGCAGAGACTTAAATATTTGAACAGTTACTAATTTATATCCGAGGAAGGTTTTAGGCACGGTTTTATAGCGATCTGATAGATATTTAGTAATTTGAAGAATATAACGCGAAATGCGGAACAATAATTATTCTTTGAGCATTATATTTACTCTTTGAAAATGGTTTTACTGGTTGCATTTTTGATAATGATAAAAGAGTGGAGTATATTGCGATGGAAAGTTATCGGTGTATATAAAATTCTACGTGTGTGTGTGTTAATATTTCGCTCTGCAGCGAAAACTACTGGACGCAAACAAATGGTCTGTGTGTAATTGTTGTCTGAAGTCTCGCGTTGGACACCATAGCAGTTCCGTGCCGACAGCTATAAGGGGGTGGAAGATATGATGGTTGAAAGTCGTCAAATTATTAAATAAAAATTCGGACTGAAGGCGAGCGATGACGTTTGCGACCCTATAGCAGGGAGGTTACATACAGCGAAACGTGATGCCACAGACCATATCTTTGGTCTATGCGTGCTACAATGTTTTAAGCTCTTTCTCTGTAAGGATAAGTACACGAATAAGGAAATATAAGAATAAATAAATAAAACAGCGAAAAAGAAGAAAAATCTTTTAATACATCTCTTTAAAAAATCGATCTGACGTTCTCGCATTGCATCAAGTGATCGCTCTGTGATATTATTACAATCATTATTGTTGAATTTCGTGATTGGTTTCTTCAAAACAAGTGCATTTTTACGTGTGATTTCTTATTTCTAATATATTCTCTGATAAATGTAACATGTTTTTAGAAAAAAAGGAGATGGACAGAGAGAGAGAGAGTGGATAGGAAAAGTACTAACTTAAGGCTCGAATAAATAAATACCCGGGCAACGCCGAGTTTTCAGCTAGTAGATAATATTCAATTAGCTGCTACCGTCATTTCATGAATAAAATAAAAGTTCTCATTATGATGTGACTGAAAATAATGTAAATAATTTAAAATTGTTATAACTTTGAGAAGAAATAATAAAAATAAATTTGTTTCCTACATATAGGATCGAACCCAAATTATGTGCATGACAGGCAGGCACACAACTGCTTGGGCTACTTCGCCAAACTGCTAAAAAGGAATCAGTGACTGGAATATACAAAATATACACGGTGCAATTCTTAAAATCTTTAGAGCCCTTTTTCTCGGAATTTCCTAGATTGTGCGCTTTAAAACTTGTATGAGTGGGCACCCTTGTCGTATACTACTAACATGCTAAGTCTTGTCCCAAACTGAATTTCCAAGCCAGGAAAGTCTCCTTGTAAATGGTGGGCAGCGACCAGTTTGCCTTGTATCTGTCACCATAGTAGGACCTCCGAGTATCATTGCAGAAAGGGTAAGGGGCAGGCCGGCTAGTTTCTGCGGCAAACTGCTCCTTTCCGAGCAGGCCACACCCCTGGAAATAATGAAATGTTGATCCGACGAGTAACCCTCAGATAACGAGGAAGGGGGGCTCCCAAGACAGAAGAGAGAAACGGCTGCAGCGATTTGCGAGCCGAAAGAGGCAGGGGGAGTGGAGGGGAGGGAACGGAGAGGTCCATAATGGCGATTATTTCAGGTGGATTGTGATTAAGTAAAGGCCGGGATAGCCGAGCGTCTTTAAGCGCCCGCTTCCGGGACAGGGGAGGCGGGCGGACACGGTTGGAATCGGCCTGCCAAATTAACGACGAGGGCCGGTGTATCAGAAAACCTGGCTGCGGTTTCAGGCGGGCTTCCACTTACCAAGAGGTGCGTTACACGATTGCCGCGGCGGAATAGCCGAGGCACTAGGCACCTTACTACGGTGCGGGCGGACGTTCCACTTCGGAGGTTTGAGTCCTCCCTCGGGCGTGCGCGCGCGCGTGCGTGCGTAAGTTGAGGCACCGATGACCACTGCAGTTACATCCCATGTTGCTGTTGCTGTTGTGGTGGTGGTCTTCAGTCCGCAGACTGTTTTGATGCAGCTCTCCACGCTAACCTGTCATGTGCAAGTCTCTTCATCTGAGAATACTTTCGGCAACGTACATCCCATTGAATCTGCTTACTGTATTCGTCCCTCGGTCTCCCTCTACGATTTTTACCCCACACACTACCTTCTAAGGCTAAGCTGACGATTCCTTGATGTCTCAGGATGTGTCCCACCAACCTATCCCTTCTCTTAGTCAGAATACGCCAGAAATTCCTTTTCTCCCCAATTCTGTTGAGCACCTCCTCATTAGTTACGTAATCTGCCCATCTAATTTTCATCATTCGTCTGTATCATCACATTTCAAAAGCTTCTATCATCTTTTTTTCTGAACTCCTTATCGCCCACGTTTCACTTCTATACAATGCTACACTCCAGACAAATGCTTTCAGAAAGGACGTCCTAACATTTAAACTAATATTGGATGTCAACAAGTTTCGCTTCTTCAGAAACGTTTTTCTGCCCATAGCCATTCTGCATTTTTTTCTTCTTTACTTCGGCCATCAGAAGTTATCTTGCTACCTAAATAACAAAATTCATCTTGCTACCCAAGTAACAAAACTCGTCTACTATTATTGCCTCATTATCTGATTTAATTCCTTCATCATCGCCTGATTTTGACACTACATTCCATTATCCTTGTTTTACTCTTGTTGATGTCCATCTTTTAGTCAGGGTAAAGAAGGGATCGCTTGGTAGGACACATTCTTAGACATCGAGGAATCGTAAATTTAGCATAGGACGAAAGTGTGTGGGGTAAAAATCGCAGAGGGAGACCAAGAGACGCGTATAGTAAGCAGATTCAAGTGGATGTGGGTTGTTCTTATGAGGAGATGAAAAGGCTTGCTCAGGATAGAGTAGGGTGGAGAGCTGCATCAAACCAGTCTCCGGACTGAAGACCATAACAACAACGATGTTCATCTTATAACCTCTTTTCAAGACATAATTTTAGGAAAAAAAAAGTTACATGATTGGTAAACATTTAGTAAACGACCACACACGTCCATATGCACCCCTATATACAGACAGTTGGGAACAGATATTTCCTCGTAGGGAGGTGTAATGGCGAGGCAGCAAAATGGGCATCCGGTCACCCCTTAAAACTAATCACGCCGCAAAAACATAGTAACCGGAAATGGGTTGTTCGCAAATGAACGGTTCTAAAGGAACGGATCACCAAAATGAACTGAAGGACCGAGCAACTACATGTTTAGGGCACTGTTTTATTATTATTATTATTATTTAGTATTCTGCCTAGTGGCAGGTCCATGTCTCCGTACAGAGAATTTATGATTCCATTGTTCCCTGTCTTCAGCTTCTTCCTTCAGTCTGTTGTATCTCCTTCCATCTTTCATGTCGTCCAGATGCTGAATCCTCCTTCCTCGTCCTGTGTTTCCTCTTATTTTTCCTTCGATAACATCGCGTACGAGTCCCTCGTGTCTAAGTGCGTGTCCAATCGAGTTGGCCTTTCTCTGTAGAATTGTATACAGAATACTTCTCTCCTAATCTTCTCAGTACATCACCATTTTTCATGCGATCTGTCCATTTGATCTTTTCCATTCTCCTCTAGCACCACATTTCAAAGCTCTTTAAGTATTTTTTCTCCTCCTTTCTCATGGTCCACGTCTCTGCTCCAGTGTACTGTAGTAAGAAAACACTGAATTTTAACCCTCGTATGTAAACGTTCGGGTCGGATCCGACCCGCCAGTTAGAAGAGTGCGCATGTCTCTTTCCCCCCTCCTCCAGGGCTACGTGGCCCCAGGTACCTCCCAGGCAGTCATGACGCACGCTCCGTCCAGCCTACATCAGACTTAAGTGAGCGCCACATTTGTTTGTTTGCTGTATAACGTTAGATTCCCCGACCCATAGTTTATAGTATTGTCCCTCCTCGCTGGGTCGGATGTGACCCAGTGTTTATTATTGTGTTCCAGTCTTATACGGATTATTATGTATAATATTGTTATATTATATTGTTATTGTTCCAGAGTTCCATTTTCTGCAATCATGGGAAGTAGTACAAAAAAATAACATTACTAAATTAGACGAGATATGGGCTGAATGTAGACGACAGGAAATAGAATCTGATGAGGAATTCAATGATGAAATTTCTGATATAGCCTCAGAATCTGATAATGGTATACTGTCAAATAATAATTTTGAAAATGATGAGTTTGAATTGGATGAAGAAAATGATTTTTTAGTTGAAAACCCTCAGCAACATGACGACAGAAATTTTGAAATTGGTAGAGATGGGGAGACTATATGGACATATAAGCCTCTGATTTCACCATTTTCACGAACGCCTAGTTCAAATATAGTGACATCTTCCCGGGCCAAGTCACAAAGTTTACGTGATATGAGTTTTCTTTAGTCTCTAATCGAAGTATATGTTTAGAAATGCCTAGAATATAATACTGAAATAATTGTTTTTAAGTTATTTTATTTCATTTGTGTTTCTTTTTTATAATGTCTTACTGTTTTAATAATGTCTTACTATAATCGAAAAGACTGAAACATTTCTTTCAGGTGCCTTAGTCATTCATTACTTTGAATATATGTAATTGAATGTTAAATAAACTACATTATATATATAACTATGCGCATTACTGATTCCCGTACTCAGAAATTGCAATAGGGTATTTTCCTGTGTTAAAAATATGGTTCGAATTGTTGTTATTCTGAATGATTATAACATTCAGACAGCATTTTTACACATAATTCTTACAACACATCTGTTATTTTTACGTAATTAAAGCTTAAAAAATCATCAAATTTCACGATTAGATCACGTGATCGAAAACGCCCCGTTATTGGCTGAAGTACTGGTGACGTCATAGATCACCTACAGCGCGGCAACTAGAAGTCGGAGCTGTATTATTGTACGCATTGCCTCCATTTCGCAGCTTTAAGTTCAATTTTTTCGTGATCTAACCGCGTTTACAGTTTTTATGCCACAATGGAAGATAGTTATGTGAAGGCTGACAGCGGAAACCTCCCTAAAGTTGATGCAATTATGGGGTCTTCATTCTTTAAAAACAATCCAAATTTTCACGTGCCAGAAATAAGAAACGTGAAAACTGCATTGTATGTAACGCATACCTACATTTTAAAGCTAATTATTTCGAGAGATATTTTATGCCATTGGAAAAAAGTACCCTATTTGTTGATGTCAGCAGACTTAATCTGAAGTCACCATATTATGCAATAAAGGGTGAAATTTTATCTTCTATCCAAGCGGCCTTGAGTGATTATGTTGGCAACATCAACAACAAGATAGAAAATCTTTGTCCAGATGTTCAGACAACCTAGAATGACTAGTGTAAAGTACAGACCACGAAGTAAATAAATAATGCTGTTCCTGCTCTATGATTCTTGTATGTTCCCTTGTCCGGTCAGTAAAAGTAACTGTCCTCGTAAATCAAAGGTTTCACGACAAAATATTTGCGCTGTCACGCGATTGGCTAATGGCGACGTCTCATGATTCTCGCTATTCAGCATCTGTTGCCAACATAGCCACAGGAAGCCGCCGGGATAGTTAGTAAAATTTAACCCAGTAAAGCACGCAGTTAAGGGAGTAATTTAAGCACGCAGTTAAGGGAGTAATTTAAGCACGCAGTTAAGGGAGTAATTTTATTTAACTACTTCAATACTGGTGCAAAGTGAAAAATCAAAATCTGTAAAATACAGCAAAAATGCCTTGTGTATAGTTATACAATATATCTATATTCTAGAACAGGGACAGTGGGTTGCGTCGGTGGTGTTTTCATATCGCTCGTAGGTTGGCAACGCACATTTCGCGTAGCCAAAGGCATGTTACTATCACGTAAAAATTGCGAACGAGACACGATGGAATAAATTTATAGCGCCGAAATTACAGCGCTTTTTTGGTTTGTTGTTTTTGTGAGTGAATGTTTGCGATTGTGGTGTAAACTTCTGCCATGCAAATCAGTATTTTCTTTACATATTCAAGATTTGGTTTGATATGAATGTGTCACTACTTTTGATACTACAAGCTAAACCATTTATGTTTACTCGTCCACATACGAAACCCCATGCTTTAATTAAAAAAAAAAAAAAAACACCCATGTTCTTTCATCAAATATATTAGGAAACGGCTTTAATTACACATAAGTCGTAGGCGTGTAACATTATGAATTTTTACTTCGCAAATGTAAACATCAGGTCATTATCCTACACATAATACTACTTTACACCTTTGTAGAAAAAGAGAATGATACTAAACAGTTTAGTTTACCAATGGAATAATATTGTTTACTTAGATCAAAATGATCCTCACAGAAATACACACATGAAGTAGCCGCTATTTTATTTGGATCTCTTCGCGCCAGTGTCAGCCACTTTTTTGCGTATCTTCTGGTACTTGCAAGAACAATTTTTCTGGAGTCTTGACAGATGTATTGGTACAGTGTCATTATGCAAACGTTAACGCCCAAACACGAGGCCTCGGCCCAAACAATATACAGATATTTGTTTACCCTACGAGAGCAGCATCAGCGGCGTATCGTATGACGTCACAGGCATCACGTGACGCGAATGTAGCGTTTTAGCGGGCGTTCAAATTATCTGAATTTGATTTCTTTAAAAAAAAAGTACTGAAATTCACGAGGTGAAAAAGCATGTTCGGACCATAATATGACATAATTAACAATTTAAAACTATTTCCAGAAAACAGTCAAATACCCTATGATGAGGCAAGGGGTCGGATACGACCCAATGTCTATATTTGTGTGGTCACCAGCAACGTTTATAGAGGAGGGTTAATTTTACAAAAGCTGAATTCATAATGTGGGATTGAAAGGTTAACAATAGTTTACATAATAGTTACTTTGCAGTGCATAGGAACTGTTACCAAAAGAAAGGGGAATCATCGCAATGGCCCGTATGCACCAGGTACTGGCGCGCCAGTGCCACTGGCGTGCACCGCAAGAGGCTTTCAGACTGCTGCCGACGCGAGCCGCAAGCGCCATTACTAAAACACGGCGGCAGCAATACTTGGCTGAGGCCGGTGCATATTTAAAACGTTCCGCAGTAGGGGCGGCCGGCTCCACTCCCCCCCCCCCCACCACTCGCCCTCTTCCCCCCCCCCTACCTCCCACCACTGCGTGCTTCCCTTTCCTCAGCTGTCCGCCTCCTGCTCGAGGTGAAGTTCAAGGATTTCCGGCCGGATTGCGGCCGATGTGGTGAGCCGGCGAGCACGAAAGCTCCTGATGGACGCGTCCGGAAGGGGAATATAAAGAAAGGCGATCCGAGATACCCCGAGCCGGGTGGCGGGCCCTTTCTGGAAGACTGGCGGCGCGCTTTGGTCTGAAGTGGGAGAGTTCTCCAAACCGGAAGCAGGCTAAGTGGAGGATGGCGGGCTGCAGCTTCGGCGGAAGCGAGTTAATTCGCTGCTGACACCTCAGCAAAGAAAAGCACGACTTGACCGCTCCGATTCGCCACCGGCAAAACGCAGAGCATGGGTCGGTGTTTGGAGCGGAGAAAAGACAAAGGGGTCTGGTGCTAAAGGGCTTGAGTTGTAATGACAATGGTGTGGGGGTAATCGGAACAACACACTATCTACGCTGCTTTGCCATTTCATCTACCTTGTAAACTGTATTCAGTCTAGTGGGCACAGCAATTCTGCTCTGGTATGCGAGAAACTATGAGATATTCCGTTAACCCCGTTTTACACGATCGACTTTACTGGTCAGAATAATTGATCACCCGAATTGTGCGCGCCTTTCGTGCCTGGGTGTAAATCAGAAGGAAACCACATAGCGACTACGTCTACGACGTCAATAATCTATATAAACTGTGCAGAGTTCTGTATTTCCGATCATGTTGCGTACTGCGCATGCGTAGAACCTTGGATCTGTAAAGGCGTCTCTAACATCGGAAGTTAATCTTTCCTATCATAGAAGTGCTTTCGCGTCTTGTTAAACACAGTTATGTCATTTGCTTTGTTTTCTCATCACTCTGAAAAGTCTGCACAAGGGCCTAGTATTTTAGTTTTGCTATTACAGTTCAACTATAAAAGACACGAAATATCTACTAGAGAGCAAAAGCCAGCACAATGCAAACATACGAATGTAAATAGATAATACGGTATTTATTTATTGTGCGGTTTTACAATGTAATTTAGTTTACATTTTCCGGTACCCCAGATTATACATTGCCGCGGTGGAGTAGCCGAGTGTCTAAAGCGCCTCGCTGTGGAGCGCACGGTTGCTCGCCGTGGAGGTTCGAGTCCTCCCTGGGGCATGGGTGTGTGTGTGTTGTCCTGAGGTTAGTTTACCTAGGTTTAAGTAGTTATTAAGCTAAAGACTGATGACCATGCAGTTTGGTCCGATAGATTTACAGACATTTGAACATTTTGAACAGATTATACATTACAATATTTTAAATTAATATTGTTACATTATTATTTATTACACATTATTTTATTTTTATTCTCCATTTTTCTCTATCTGCCCATAAATTTTCTTCTATATTCCTTTTCCGGATGGACGGCTGACTTCCTTGGATCCATGTAGTTGGTGGTCTCCCTCTTTTCCTTCTTCCTGGTGGCTTCCATTCAATAATTGTCTGTGCTAGTCTTTCCTTTGACATCCTTTTTGTGTGCCAATACCATAAGAGTTGTTTTCCTTCTATAAAATCTATAATTGAATTTTTGACGTCTATTTTCTTCCTGATGACTTCATTCCTGATTTTTTTCCCGACTAAATATTCCTGCAGATCGTCTCCAAAAGTCTATCTTAGTTGCCACCAATCTTTTTTCTATTTGCAATTTAAGTGCCCATACTTCTGATCCATATGTCATGATGCTTCTGATGATTGTACCGGTATTGAAGATATTTCTTTTTGTTGTAATTTCTTTTTGTTTTCTTTCCGATCTGTTGATCCCATAATATACCATTTAATGTTCCAATGGTACACTTCCCAGCATTAATTTCCTTGTCTTGTTTGCCATTTTGTGTGGTAGTTGCTCCTAGGTATTTGTGTTCTTCAGTGTGTTTAATTTTGCCCATTCTTCTTCCAGTGTTAAATCTTGCTTTATGTCTCCTATTACCATGTATTTTGTTGACCTGAAGTCTCCATTTTTTTATATTCCTCTATTAATTTCCTTGTAATGTATTCTATGTTATCTTTAACCTGTGCCAAAATTAACTGTTCATCAGCAAATTATAAGGAGTATATAGTGATATCATTTTCTTTTACAATTTTATACTTCTTTTTCCGTGTATATTTTTTAAAGTGCTGGTGACAGACAGAATCCCTGACGTAATCCTTTTGTTACTTTAAATCCAGGTGAGAGATAATTTTGTATTTTTATTCTTGCCCTTGAGTTTTTTTGTAAAGGTTCTCAATTGCTGTAATTATGATAGGGATAATGTTATATGCTTTTACTGCTTTCCAGAAGTTACATAATGGTATATTATCATATGCTTTTTCTACATCAACGAAAACTAGATAAAGGGGTTGATTTCGAACTTCCTTCTTTTAAATTATTTGCTGTAAGGAAAATAGATGATCTATAGTTGATCTCCCTGCTCTGAATCCAGCCTGCTCTTCGGCCTCCATTCCCTTAAATTCTGTTTCCAAAAAATGTTTCATAATTCTTCCATAAAGTCTGCTAAATACATTAGTAACAGTTATTCCTCTGTAGCTTTTGCATTCATCCTTTCTTTCTTTCTTGTGGATTGTCGATATATAGCCTACTTTTCAGTCCTCCGGTATGGCCTCGCCATTTAAGTATTTTTCAAACAGGCTTCTTAAAAATTCATGTAATTTATCGGTACCAAACTTCACCACTTCTGTTGGTATTCCTCCAGTTCCAGTAGCGCATCCTTTTTTTAAGATTTTGATTGAATTTTTTTACTATTTCTATGTCCAGTGAAATGCTGCCAAATAGATAATACGTGTCAATAAAAACTACTGCAACAGCGAAAAGTTATTTACGAGGAAAATAATGTTCGATATTATTTTACACTTAGCAGTTAAACGAGTTACAATAAATAAAGAAGAGGTGCTACTTACTACATTTCCGGTATTGTCTGATGGGTTTTCTGGTAGACTATATATTTCCTCCAGCAAATAAATGTATATGTTTTGAAACGACACTTCTATTTTCCAGTTCTCAAAAGTACATAGAATTTATAATGCCGTCGGGTCCGGTGGTCTCGGGGCAAGACCCTCGACGAAACAGAAAGGTCGCGGGTTCGAAACCCAGTCGGACCTCGGATTTTTTCAGTCTGCGTTTTAACCCTGTCTTCACCTTTCAGCAAAGAGAGGAGTCGCCAGAAATGAACGCGTGGTTCGGAATCCACTTTAAGCTGTAGGTCCCCTTCTCCCTTTGGATAAATGGGAGTGGGTTAGGGGCACGCAAGTCGCCGTAAGTGGTGTTAATTATTACCACGCGACGTGTGACAAGAACAATGACTGGCCATTTATAAACAACATGATTATTGCTTGCTCGTGCGTAAAATGAGTCCCCATAACCTCACTTCACCGATTAAGTGCAATACTGCACAGCTGATGGCTCTACAAGTTTTGCGCTGACGTCAAAACGAAAACGATCACTGGAAACACACGAGACGCAGTACGGCGATAACGCACCAGGGGCGCTGAAGTAGGACACAATTGTCTCGAAAAGTCAATCGAGACAAGAAAGTCGATCATTTAAACGGGGCTTTAGATGATAGGTAACATTGCAGATGTCTACATTTCTGGAATTCGTAATAGCAGCTTTGTTGACTTTCACTGAATGGATGCTCGCATTATCCATGGCAATAACCGAACATGGAGTGCCGTGTGGTAACAATTTTTCATTAAACCACCTTTTGAAGACACTACGTCATCTTTAGAATTCTTAGCCTTTGACTCCAGCTTACTCTAGGGAATACAGCTAGTCTCTGCTGATCCGACCGTTACCCTTAGCAATCACTCATTTTGCAGGCCAGTACATTTGCAGCATTGTTCTTAAAAAATACTCCCATTGCAGCTACAAATCGCGTAATTTCGTTTTCTGACACCTGAACCCCTCCTGTCATTTGGCAACAGCGAGCCACACGCCACGTCCCGCACGGAATCCGGTCTTTCATAGTAATGATACATTCGGAACACTATTCCTCTCGCTTGTTCGTGCAGCACTTGGCGTATATGGTTACCATCACTCATAATGGACACTATTGGGCAAAATAATCGCTCAGCACCGAACACAGCACGACCCGCACAGTACGGATAGGCTACAGGAATGCCACTGGCGCGTGGTTTGCTGAAGGTCACGTGGTAACCTTCCCCGTACTTCTGCGCATCCGACCTTGACCCGCCTTCGTAGCTGCTCTCCACTCTTATGACTCAACTGCCGTAATCATTTCATACTGGAGCACTGTTTCAGGAGTACTACGAGTTTCGATTCATTCATGACAATGGCAAGTGGAGGTTGGAATATTAATAATACAGTGCCGGAAATATAAATGAGGATATGGAAATTAAGTTTTTAGCACTTGTGGATCTGAAGAAAGCTTTTGACAATCTTGACTGGAATACGCTCTTTCATATTCTGAAGGGAGCAGGGATAAAATATAGGGAGCGAAGAGTTATATTCAGGTTGTACAACAACCAGAAACTAATTATTAGAGTCGAAGGGCATGGAAGGGTCGCAGTAGTTGGGAAGGAAGGAACACAATGTTATAGCCTTTCCCCAATTCTGTTCAATCTGTACAATGAGCAAGCAGTGAAATGCAAGGAGAAATTTGGAGAGGGAATTAAAGACCAGGGAGAGGGAATAAAGATCTCGCGGTTTGCTCAAAATGTTCAAATGTTTGTATAGCTTATGGTACTTAACTACGGGGTCATCAGTCCCTAAACTTACAAACTACTTACGAACTAGCTAATACTAAGGACGGCACAAATATCCATGCCCGAGGGGGGATTCGAACCCCCGACCGTAGTGGCCGTGCAGACCGTGACTGGAGCGCCTCAGTCCCCTCGGCCAACGCGGCCGGCCCGCGGTTTGCTGCTGACGTAATAATTGCCAGAGAAGCAAAGGACCAGGAAGAACAATTAAATGGAATGGACGGTGTCTTGAAAGAAAGATAAGAAATGAAAATTAACAAGAGTAAAACGAGGCTAATTGAATGTAGTGTAAGAAAATCAGGTGTTGTGTTGTTGTTATGGTCTTCAGTCCGGAGACTGGTTTGATGCAGCTCTCCACAATACCCTATCCTGAGCAAGGCTCTTCATCTCCACATAAGAACGACAACCTACAGCTGTCTGAATCTGCTTACTGTATCCATCTCTTGGTCTTCCCCTGCGATTTTTTCCTCCAACGCTAAATTCACAATTCCTTGATGTCTAAGAATGTGTCCTACCAATCTATCCTTTCTAGTCGAGGTATGCCAGAAATTCCTTTTCTCCCCAATTCTGTTCAGTACCTCCTCATTAGTTACGCGATCCACACCTAATCTTCAGCATTCTTCTGTAGCACCATATTTCAAAAGCCTCAATCCTCTTCCTGTCCGCACTGTTTATCGTCCATGTCTCACTCCCATACAAGGCAACACTCCATACAAATGCCTTCAGAAAGGACTTCCTTAGGTTTAAATCAATATTCGATGTTAACAAATTTCTCTTTTTCAAGAACGCTTTTCTACCCATTGCCATTCTGCATTTTATATCCTCTGTACTGCGACCATCATTTGTTATTTTACTGTCCAAGAAACAAAACTCATCTACCTCCTTTATTGCTTCGTTTCCCAATCTAATTCCTTCAGCATCACCTGATTTTCTTACACTGCACTCCATTACCCTAGTTTTGCTCTTGTTAATGTTCATCTTATATGCACCTTTCAGCACACTGTCCATTCCGTTCAATTGCTCTTCCAGGTCCGTTGCTGTATGTGACAGAATTACTATGTCGTCGGAAAAACGCAATGTTTTTAATTCTTCACCCTGAACTTTAATTCCTTCTCCAAATTTCTCCTTGCTTTCCTTTATAGCTTGCTCAATGTACAAATTGAACAACAATGGAGAAAGACTACAACCCTGTCTTACTCCCTTTCCAACCACTGCATCCCTTTCATGCCCTTCAACTCTGACAACCGCTGTCTGGTTTTTGTACAAGTTGTAAATAACCTTACGTTCCCTATATTTTACTCCTGCTTGCTTCAGAACTTGAAGAGTTTATTCCAGTCAACATTGTCAATAGCCTTCTCCAAATCTACAAAAGCCAGAAATGTAGGTTTGCCTTTTCTTAATCTATCTTCTAGGATAAGCCGTAAAGTGAGTATTGCCTCCAGTGTTCCTACATATCTCCTGAACCCAAACTGATCTTCCCCGAGGTCGGCTTCTACCAGCTTTTCCATCCTTCTGTATATAATTCGCGTTAATATTTTGCAGCCATGACTTATTAAACTGATGGTTCTGTAGTTTTCACACCTGTCTGCACCTGCATTCTTAGGGATGGGAATTATAACATTTTTCTTAAAGTCTGAGGGTACTTCACCTGGCTCATACATTTTACACACCAGGTGAAACAATTTTGTCGTGGCTGGTTCTCCCAGAGACTTCAGTAGCTCTGAGGGAATATCATCTACTCCAGGGGCCTTGTTTCGACTTAGGTCTTTCAGGGCTCTGTCAAATTCTTCTCTCAGTACAGTATCTCCTATTTCATCTTCATCTACATCCTCTTCCCTTCCTACAATATTGTCTCGAAGGTCATTTCCTTTATAGAGCCCCTCTATATACTCTTTCCACCTTTCAGCTTTCCCTTCTTTGCTGAGAACTGGTTTTCCATCGGTGTTCTTGATATTCATAGAGCTGTTTTTCTTATCTCCAAATGTTTCTTTTATTTTCCTGTAGGCTGTATCTATTTTTCCCCTATTTATACATTCTTCTACATCCTTGCATTTGCCATCTAGCCAGGTGACGCTGAAGGAATTAGATTAGGTAATGGGACGATCAAAGTAGCAGATGAGTTATGTTATTTGGGTAGCAAGATAACTTCTAATGGCCGAAGGAAAGAAGATATAAAATGCAGAATGGCTACGGGAAGAAAGGCGTTTCTGAAGAAGTGAAAATTGTTGACATCCAATATTCGTCTAAATGTTAGGAAATCCTTTCTGAAAGCATTTGCCTAGAGTGTAGCATTGTATGGGAGTGAGACTAAGGCATCATGCAACGGACTGGGCGGCCGCTTCCGACGGAGTTCCGAGTCCTCCCTCGGGCATGTGTGTGTGTGCGTGTGTGTGTGTGTGTGTGTGTGTGTGTGTGTCCTTAGCGTAACTCTGCTTAAGTAGTTCACAAGTCAAAAGTCTAGGGACTAATAACCATACCAGTTTGGTCCAATAGGTTTACAAACATTTGAACTTCCCTGAATTAAAATGCACAGCCGGTAACGACTTTTTCTTCTCATGAAGTGTATATGTTGGTATACGGCACTACAATTGATGGGGAGCAGGAACAACCAACCAAGCGTCAAGAGCAAACAGCCAGTGAGTGTGTACTTTCTTCGTTCGTAATTGCAGCTCCCGTATATTTCAATTATCTTGGCGTGACATAGCTGATGAAATGTACGAAGTTATTTACCATTAATTTCGTTTCCTAAAATACTTTGCTGTTCTGTACAAATACGCAACGACTTTTGAGTATATAGTTAAGCTGGTACCCAACAGAATGTCTTGAGTCGCGCTACCATATTTACACTCTTGCATGTCAAAAATATTTTATTGTTTTTTCTATCGAATTTGTCACGATTTTCGAGTATATGGTTCGAATAAGTAATAAGACAGTGAAAGTAGAACTACAAAACGGGATTATTAAAACAATTCTGCTTTTTTTTGCATAATATGTAAAGTAACTATGAAAGGCCTTAAATAAATATCATAAACTAACCCTGCAGCTTGGTCTCTTTTAGCTTGTGATACCCTTTACGATAGGTCAATTTTAATGTGCTGGTCCAGAAAGTGTTAAGTTTTGAACGGGAGTGAAACGGTCCATGATTTACGTAATTCATAGCACATTCTCACTATTAACGTATTTCACCTTGCGCAGAAGGGCATTTACTTCCAAACTAACTATTCTCAAACCACTATTCGTAATTTTTTCTCGCGACCACTTAGAAATGTATATAGGGGAGACATCACGCTTATAGAAAACAATTTGTTGTTAAAAGTTTTATACAGTCTTCGTCTTAAAGCCTTTTGATACATTATGCTATCGGCACACTCTTGTGTATGCACTATGGTTTTGTTGTTACAAACAGCAAATTTTATTTTCAACGAAAGTTTTTATTTTCGTTACATGCGACATTATTCTTCAGTAGCGGTCTAAAATAAACTTCTTACCAGACAAATTACAAAAAATAAACTGATAACTGAAACAATGAAAAACTGCGACAATTCTAAGCACACGCCAGCTGTTTCCCGGATTCTTCCCGGATGCAAATATTCCAACATACCATTGTTGTCGTGTGGTACAACAACCACGTGAATTCGAATTTCTTCAACGACTGCCTTGGTTGCAAAATCTGATTTTAGTTTGGTATGGCTCTTCAGATTTGTAACGAAGAATTACTACAAACAAAATATACCTACATGACAGAATTTCAAAAATCTTTTTTTAAGAAGCTATTCTTTAGCTACAAAACAATACTGAAATCGGTACCAAAATATTATAATAATTAATTATTTCTAATTGTATGCTTACTCATTCATAGAAGGTGACTTGATTAAAACGTAAAACACGTCGGAACAGACTTATGAGGTTTGGACGTATGTTAAATTATATGCTGAACTGTTTTTAAATGTTTGGGATCAAACAAGGTCACCAGTCCCTAGTCTTACACATACGCAGTCGCCCAAGGGTGGACCCGAAACTCCGACGGGAGCTGCCGCGCAATCCCTAACATGGCGCCTCAGAGCGTACGCCATTCCCACGCGGTTACACAATCCCAAAAACCTAAAAATGGCTTAAAGCTTCAAAAGAATCAACTTGTACGAACCAACGTCGGAACACTAAATTTCTATTAAGGCAACTACCTTGCGCAATGTTCCTGTAGCACGGACATCATGCAAGGTCACTCTCCTAATAGGAATGTACTGTTCCGCCGTTGGTTCATATACGGTTATTCTTTTACAGCTTTTGGCTATTTTGGCGTTCTTCCGATACATCCAAGGTTCATAAGCCTTTCGACGAGTTTTACGGTTTACAATTCAATCAAATCAGTCTCTATTAACTAAGGCGGCCAACTTTTTCAAAACTCAATGCGGGACATTTCGAGGATGTGAAGGAGGACTAAGATCACGTGACTCATTGTGCCAGTTATTCTGAAACTAGGAAAGACATTTAGGCGAGCAGTATAGTCCTGATAATTTAATTTTAAAGTAATATATCTGATTGTCATTTTATTCTTAATTTGGAATCCGTGTTTACAGTTCATAAATTTTTTTTCAATCTCCTATTTTGAATTTCAGAGACAATTTTTACATATTCTTTCTCCGTTACCTTTTTCCGATCACCCTTTTCCGTACTACTTTTATATGTGCCAGCTTTTATTTGTGCAGCGTGCTCCACACATTGTGATAAGTAGCTTACTCCGCCCAAAGAATTATGTTTTGCAATAACCTCGAATTAAAATTTGGTAAAAACTACTTTTTAAAACCATTTGAACTATGTTATGGTAGTTCTTTAGATGAAGTGCAGAGTTTAATTGTGCCTTACTACATGCGATGCTCACTCGCTTTCTTTGTTGTATTTTCAGAATTTCACCATCTTTTTATTCCTGGAGGAAGTAACATGAAAGCTGATATTGTATTTGCAAGTCAGATTTAAAAAAAAGTTTATACAGATTGTGGTAATAATACATCATGTTTGCCACTTTGAGCACCGAAAAATATTCCATTACACTTTTTGAAACGTGCATTTACGAAGACACAGAAAATATGTCAGCAACAGAATTTTTAATAAGTCCTATCACCAAATGCAGTACCAGCTTAAAACAAAAACAACTTCCACTGCTAGCGAATGTGTCATTGTGAAATAGATTGTGTGTATCTTTTTTCTTCTTTTCTATTTAGTGTAAGAAAACTGTCATGCAGTATGACATAGCATGCCGTACACAAATAGTTTCGGCGTGTGTTCTTAGATCAACAATTTCAAAATTACTGGAATGCGGGACGCATTCATTAACTATCCCAATGCGGGACAACGAGTCCAAATGCGAGACTGTCGCGCAGAATCATGGACGGTTGGCCGCCTTATCTATAACAGAGTAGGCATAGAATTATTACAATAGATTATTACAATATTTTGGTACCGATTTCAGCATTGTTTCCTAACTAAATAATAATTCCTTAAAAAAATGTATTTCTGTCATCTAGATATTGTCTTGGTTGTACTAGTTCTCTCCTTTGTTCTTCGTTAGATATATCTAAAAATGCCGTAGCCCGAAGAAACACGTCATACCCGAACGAAAACAGATTGTGTAACCAAGACAGTCTCTTCTTCAAGAGAAGAACAAACTCCAGGTTTTTTCCCCGCATCTCCCGAACCGTATACACCCTGAGGACGAATGGACTTTGGAGGTACAGTAGCTAGTTACAAGTTGACGCACGTACTGCTGTAGAATCTTCAAGATTATTTCGGCAAAATAGAAGATGAAATGTAAGGAAGAAGTGTGTGATTCCAACATGGAGTCCTGTTCTCTGTGGTGCAACGTCTTGCTTCTGCAAGCCCAGAAGGAGGTAACAGCGCCGTCGCAGAGGCGAGATGTGCGCGGCTATTTCCCAAGAAGCCGATAGCCATCTCCTCGCCTGTCTGGGACCTTGGCTGCGCTCCTCTGCAGTGAGTTACGGAGCGCGGGTGGGTAAGCTCCTCAACGATCGCCCATTCCCGCTTGTTGCTACCGAAATGGCAACCGTTTATCGGACCCTCTGTGTTATATCTCGGACCCACTCTAAAAGCAGGCAACGTATGAATCGATGCACAATCTCGTGTCGGTAACACAGACTAAAATGTTGAAATGCCCCTGGCATTCCGAACCAAGTACTCACTGGCCATTATCGAGTGACATAACTGCCGATGGGGCATTGGTACGTCCATATGCAAGAGGTTGGAAACTATGGAGACACTGACAGAAATGTCTGCGTGAACATAAATGCAGATTTTCAGTCAACTTGCTATTTGCGCTGTTGTAAACACACTAAAAAGTGTTGCATCACCGTCGTTCCAACAGCTCCTGAACACTTAACCTTTGTAATATTTCTGGCTTAAAGTCATATTAAGATCGAAGTATAGCTTCAGTGAAGCCGGTTAGGACCAGTAGGAGACAGATGGTAAAAGCTGGTGAGAACCACGACAGGTGGTACAATAGGTCGGGTTCCCATGGGAAAGAGCACTGGCAAGTTTCCCCGAATTCTAGGGAAGTCCCCGAGCGGCAGGCACAGGACTCCGATTGGCTGTGGCACTGGCGGTCACGCGCCAAAACGCAATCATAATTTTATTAATAATTTAATAAACTAATTATTTATTCACTGGCAAAGTAATTAATAATTAATTTATGACGGACTATGCACGGCGGCCATGTTTACGCGCCAAATTGCGGAACGAAGGTAGCCTTGCATCGAGTTCAGTACACGCACTCGGAGGAGTAACATGCATACGCTGGCGGTAATAAAACATTGTTTATTCATCTTAGATCAAGGGAAATGACTTTGTATTCAATTTTCAGTTAAGACAACGTGTGTCAAATGGATGTTATTATGCAGTTTGTTGGTTGGCATCCCGTGTACCTCAGTATTATTCCGTAATTAGATCAGTTCCTGCCAATAGTTTAGCAATTTCAGCTTCATTCAAGAACTGCGACCTGCGTGGTATCATCTGCGTGGGGACATCTATAGAAGACATCAGGTTGGTGAACTTAAGAGTTTATACTCTCCACACAGTGCAGTGGGGAGTAATTACAACCCTCGCGTGCACTGTCATTGCGGTACAAACGCAAACTGTTGTACGTCATCCATGATAACATGGAGAAGGAAAGAAAATGATACAGAACGGTTTAGCAAAACCCCCCTGTAGTCATTTTTACCGTTGTACCATAGCGTCTACCTTCTAAGCGCTATGGCTGTACCTTGGATCTGTATATTGTATAAAGAACACAGTCCCTTAGACAGTCAATAAATCTCACTCGATCCGCACAAGTAGTTAACAGCAGTGGTAACGCGATCAAGTGGGTAATACGGACGATCAATTCCAGTCACACCAGTCCACTCGTTGCGTTGACTGTAACGCTGCCAGGCCTAGAAGGTCAATTCCGAAGTTTGATGATATCCGCATTATTACTTTGTGTCAGGAGGAACTTCTTAAAGAGAAGTTATCAGACGTCTCGGTATGAACCAAAGGTGAACGGACGTGGAAGAGGTACTGAGATACAGGAACTGTCGGTTACTTGCCTCTGGTCGCGAAAAGAATATCACAAATGTTGAAATGTTTGTAAATCTATGGGTCTTAAGTACTTATAAACTAACTTATACTAACGACAACACATACGTCCGTGCTCGAGGGAGGATTCGAAGCTCCGACGGGGAACGACCTTACGCATCGGAGCATAGCGCCTCAATGCGCTCGGCCACTCTGCGACGGTAAAAGCATTTTCAACAAAACATGTAAGCTAACTACCGAGAACGTTGAAAAATATTTAACACATAAAAGGTAATAGATTATCCTGTAGTTTGAACACTTCGAGATATGGCTTCTCATGTGCTTTGGACATATGGCATCATTCTGTTCATTGGCAATTTGTTGTATTGGAACCACTCCAACGAGCTTATTATTCATATAGTGGCTAATACACAAGTGGAAACGCATGTAAACTCGGCCGGCATATTCACAGTGGTCAGTACACTATAGAGGAGTCTGTCTATCGCTCAACATAAACCCGACGGTTCTTGCCGAAATCTCAAAGCATTGCAATATTGTCAAACATCCTTCATTGCTCCGAAACCAAGTGATGCATCCGCTCCGTAATCGACTGTTGAATCGTATCTGAACGCCAAACGTTCAGTTTTAATCGTCAGATATGGCCGTGTGTTTTATCGACGATCCAAATTATTTTTTGCGTAAGTTGCAATTGAGCGAGTCAAACTCGACTGTACCCTTCGTTGAGTAGTCATAATGTATCGAGTTTGAGAATTTATTTCTCGATTTACTTCCAAGCGGTGTGTAAGATCTTCGTCGGTCTCACTGACTCTACAGTCACGTATTAGGACTGCGTTGCGCGTACGCCGACCGATATTACGACTTCGCAATAGAGCCATTGTTCTTTTTTAAACAATAATGATAATGATTATAAACCACGATATTCCTCAATTTGTTTGTAACACTCAAAAATACCTCGAACTGAAAACAATTCTACCTCTCAGCGCTCCAAAGATATTATCACCACCGATAACACCATGTAGGTAAGAATAATATGGACGGGCTTCTAAATAAACATTTAATTTCGTATCTGTCTGGCTGTTGTTGGAGAAGCTAGAAAATGATCCGAGCTGAAAACGCACTTTCGGTTTTTCTCAAATACTGATTTTTGCGGTAGATTTTCCAAAAATTTATCTTTCATACAAATTTTGTACTGAGATTTACGAACAGAAAAAAGGTCAACCAAATCGGTGAATCCAGACACAAGTGATGCACTTTCATACATGCGGCAATTCATTTCTATAATAATGGAAAGTCCATGTTGTAATTAATAATATAGTAATAAGGACAGTTTACAACCCACCGCAAACACATGACGACCAAGCTGCGACAGGCACATACAAAAGACACACACATACCACATTTTCAGCTATGGGCTACGGCCTTCTTCAGAAAATAGAACATTCATTCAACGCAATCACACAACACAATCATACAATCATCACCTCCGGCTGCCGTGTACAAAATTTGATACAAATTGAAACAAACTGTAGATTTGAATGCAACACGTACACACACAAACGCAAGGACACGCTGCTTTATATTAGATAGAATAGAGGTGCAACTGTGTAAACAGGTAAAATTCTCTGGAGTGTGTGGCACATCAGCTGTCAGCCGATACACCAAATAACATGGCGGACCTATTGCCACTCTATGAGCTCTTTGATCCAGTCCTAGTTTGTGGTGGCAGTCTCTTACTTACTAAGCAATTTATGCTGGTGCCTCTACATCTACAACTACATGGGATACTCTGCAAATCACATTTAAGTGCCTGGCAGAGAGTTCATCGGACCACCATTATACTATTTATCTCCCAATCCATTCTCGAATAGCGCGCGGGAAGAAAGAACACCTGAATCTCTCCGTTCGAGCTCTGATTTCCACTATTTTATTCTGATGGTCATTTCTACCTATGTAAGGGGGAGTAAACAATATATTTTCGAATTCGGAGGAGAATGTTGGCGATTTGAGTTACGTAAGTAGCCCACGCCGCAGCGATGAGCGCCGTTGTTGTAATGATTTCCATCGCAGATCCTGTATCATTTCCGTACCGCTGTCTCCCGTGTATTGTGACAATACGAAACGAGCTGTCCTTCTCTGGACCTTTTCAATTCCTCCCTCAAACCCATCTGATTAAGAATCTTACACTGGGCAGAAATACTTAAAAAATGGACGGACAAGCGTGGTGTATGCCGTTTCTTTAGTAGTTCTGCCAATAAAACGCAGTCTCTGGTTCGCCTTTCCCACGACATTATCTACGTGTTCTTTCCAGTTTAAGTCTGAGGTAATAGTAATTCCTAGGTATTTTGTGGAGTTTACGGCCTTCACTTTTGTTTGATTTATCTTGTAAACAAAGTTTAACGGATTTCTTTTCGTGGACGACTTCACACTTCTCATTATTTAGAGTCAATTACCAATTTCTACACCATACTCGGTTGCACAGTGGTAGAGTGCCAGACTACAAATCCAAAGGTCGCGGGTTTGATCCCCGCCGGGTCCTAGGATTTTTATCTGTCACTTTCCACTTCTTTCACCTCTGGCAGTATTGCTCATGTGAAAAATACCGAGTAGCACCGTGGTTCGGAACCCACGTTAAACTGTAGGTCCCCCTATAACTGGCTGGGTAAGTCAGTTCGAAGGTCGGAGGAAGGCAACGGCATACCACCTCCAAACAGAACCATGCCTAGTAAAGCACTGTGGTGTTCAAACCAATCTTCGGATTGTTGACTGCTTTAACTTTCAACTGATACCTTACTCAGATCGTTCTGCAGTTGGTTTTGATTTTCACATAATTTCACTAGTCGGTAAATGACGGCGTCATCTGCAAACAACTTAAGGGATCTACGTAGATTTTCCCCTAAATCGTTTATGTAAGTAAGGAACAGCAGAGCACCAATAACACTACCCTGTGGAACGCCAAATCGATTACTACGAACTGTGTCCTCTCTAACAGGAAATCCCCTACCCTCTATTTACAGGCTGGAGACGTTATATTTGGCAATAAAAACTGCGCTACTTGTACCAATGGGGGAGTGTACTAGCCGGTTAAGCAGCTTCCGCGCAGGTCGTGCTGGCACTAAATAACGGCGCAAGATAAAAGGGGCGGCAGTTTGGGCCTATAAGGCTGCCGTTTTATATAGCAGACAGCGCGCTCGCGAGGTTGCGTGACCGGAGGCCATCTCGCCGACCCGGAAACGACGTCGATCCTGTTCGACAAAACGCATGATAGATGCGCCCCGTCTGGTACAGGTGCTTCAGAGGAAAAGAACACACGGCACTGCCCCTCTCCGCGAGCCGGCGAAACACACGGAGACAGCTGTAAACAGCGCCGCCGTGCACAAATCAGATTTGTCGATTGCACACGCGGGGGATCAAAGCGCGCGCGCAGCTCGCGTAAAATGGCCAAATTACATTTCGCGAACGCTCCATCGGTCCGGTGACGTGGAGCGCCCGTTCTGCGCCCCGCTCGTCGGCTGCTCTTGTTCATTCCGGCAAGTGTACCGTGTGTTCGGGAGCAGAGGCTCGAGTGGGCGTGCATACAAACCGGCAGCGAACTCCACCCGCTGTGCGGGAAGGCAGGCCGTGTGTTGTGATGCCAATAGCGTGCCGCCTCTAGCGGTTTATTTCAGGCTAATATGACGCCAACACGGGGAGTACTTGATATGGGCAGCGGCAGAGAGGTTTAACGGGCAATGTACTCGGTATAGCCGGAGTCTAACATACGAGTCACGAAACTCCCAGTGATTTTTTTTTTTTTTTTTTTTTTTTGCAACCTCGCGACTGCAGCGCTGACAAGCGGCTGGTTCGTGAAAAACATACCGCGAAACGATCGAGTAATGAATGTGTATTGGGAGTGAAGCAGCACAATCCAAATACTTGGTATATACATGTGGTGCACATTTTCAGCTTTGCCCAATCGCAGTTGATGTCATATATTCTGTGAATATTAAGTAATAACAACTGCGGGATCAGAAGTGACGTCTGTTCTTTCGGAACAGACGCCACATGTATATATATATATAATATGCCGGTGACGGGCAATGATCCTATCGTTAGTGGGGAGGGGTGGGCAAGTTTGAAGCCCTTACTCTTACGGGAATTAGTTTCATAACTACGAGTTTGAGTACTGTGGGCAGGGCGAAGCTGGGAATTTGTATCTGACGGGAGGCGTGCTTAGGTAGTTCTTGCTTGTGCGATGGTCACTGTGTCCCCAGTGGTGTAGGGGTCAGCGCAACTACCTAGAAAGCAGGAGCCCCGGGTTCGAATCCCGGCTGGGTACACATTTTCAGCTTTGCCCAATCGCAGTTGATGTCATATATTCTGTGAATGTCAAATACTTGGTATTTAGTAGCTTTTGCGACGCTTTAAATTGTAGCAAAATGTAATTCGGAAATCTCTCATTAGTAAAGGATACTCAGAAGTAAGAGAATAATGTTTCAAATAACAAGTGTTCATTTACGGTGGTTTGTTATACTTTTAGGCATAAAAGTAAATCTTTTAACAATTCACTCACGTCCAGAATGCTGCACTTAATCAGAATCTGAAATACTAGACCACTATTTCATAATATTAATGCTGCATAAAAGTAATGCCTGAATGCTTCCAATAACAGTTAATGGACTATTTCAGCAGAGCCTGCTTAGTTTCGTACCTCAGTTTCACAAAAATTACAGGCCTGTATACCAATATATTTCGGTGATTGCCTACTAGTTTGATAAAGTGAATGTGTACCTACAACTAAATAATATGTCCATACATAAACTGTTAATATTAGCAAGTCACATTCTTGAAGATATTCAGTTTGATACCTACCAAGTAGCTAAAAATATTATGATAGGTACACGAAGGCACAGAAGCAAGGACAAGGTGAAAAGATGGTTTATCCGACGATGTAGAATCTAACACTAAAAGTGGGCCTTTGCGATCGTTTTTTGATAGCTCGAAATTTAAATGGAAATAAAGGCTTAACCATTCATCTGACGCGAAAATTGAATAACCGAATTTCTAGAGGAGAAAATTCTCTACAACTTTGCTCCCTTATGTGTTTTTTTCATATCTCGTATCGTTTCAACATTTTGCAAACATAACGGCGATTTTGGGATGTCTGTCTGTCCGTAACCTGTTCCCACTTTTTAAGACGAACCGTTCAACCGATCAGCACCAAATTTTTCAGACATAATTGTAGGCCGCCAGAGACCGGTACCTCCCTTTTTCAAATTTTTCGGACAAAAAATACGGTAGTAATACCAAATTTTCGGCCTCATTATCTATTTTTTATATACACATTATCTTAATTACAATTCATGTTTATTCTTGTTTGGCAATACATAACAATAGTATTTTTAAATAAAAAATTTTAATGCGTCGATGCTCAGTATATATTGGTATGTAATTCCAAATTATGTAAAATTAATTACTATATATGAAAAATTTTAATTATAAATTGCAAATAAACTTGTGTATATACTAATTGGCTGACGGTCACCAGATGATGGGCTAAGCCCCAAATGTGTGTTTTTACAATAAATAATCTACTAACAACATTTAAGTGATTATTCGAACAACCTATAAGCAGTTTTAGATTCATTTAAATCTACTTATTTAAGAACTACACTATATATCTGAGGTAGTAGTTTTAGTTTATTCACCCTGTAGATTCCTAAACGGCTGAAACACTCAATCAACTAAACAAACAATAGTATCATAATGAAGGAATGATAAAAAAGACAACACATTTAGGCCGAAATGAAAAAAATAAAACATCAGTATAGGGTACCCAATTAGGAAAGATATGTTCCTGCTCCCACCTTACCTGTAATGACTAATGAAGATGAATTTATGTCTTTCGTTACTTTAATACTTTTCGTAACTCCAATTAATATTTAACCACCATTGACAAGGCCTAAAATAAAAATAAGTTACAAACATCAAATGAGAATATTCTAAAAAAAACGAATTATCGTCTGCGTGTATATTTCAAACATACTAGATAAGTCGTAATCGCGTTTCATAGAAACGTCTGGTACATTCAATACCTGCTGCTCAGACAAAACAGCTTTCCTAGCAAGGTCAAAACGCTGTAAACGCGATCGTGTGGAATGTTGCCAGCTATCATAAATGGCAAACTTCCAACATAGTCCCCTTCCCCCCATCTCCCTTGCGCTATCTCTCTCTCTCTCTCTCTCTCTCTCTCTCTCTCTCTCTCTCTCTCTCTCTCTCTCTCTGTGTGTGTGTGTGTGTGTGTGTGTGTGTGTGTGTGTGTGTCACGACGCACAGTAATGTCCTCCATTTGCTGACATCAATGTAACTTAGTACCACGGTCCATATACAATAGCCGTAAAGAATCTTGAAACAAATCTTATAAGGAACTTGTTCCTACCAATTCGTGCTGGCTCGCATCGCCGCTTATGTTTTATCTCTACGTTGAAATGCAATCTGCACATTAATCTACATCACAGATTCAGGTCAGCACAGATCTGTGTTGTTACAGGACGTATTTCGTAGCTCACAGAAAAGATACCACAGCTATATTCGTACACGGATTGCGCCGCCGGCTCTCCATCGGAGATTCTAGTCCTCCCTCGGGCATATATATATATATATATATATATATATATATGCTCTGTATGTGTGTGTTTTGTTCTTAGCATAAGTTAGTTTAAGTAGTTTCAAAGTGTAGGTACGATGAACACAGTAGTTTGGTGTCGTAAGCTTACAAAACTCTGAACGTTCTTAAGAAGTAAATGGCAGTAGGCGCTACAGTAATTAGACAATACTTGCGATAAGATAAGAAAAATGAAATGCTCGTATGGCATTTTTAGTCGGAAGATCTCGAAATGTTCAAATGTTTGTTAAGCTTATGGGACTTAACTACGGGGTCATCAGTCCCTAAACTTACAAACTACTTATGATCTACCTAATACTAAGGACGGCACAAATATTCATGCCCAAGGGGGGATTCGAACCCCCGACCGTAGTGGCTGTGCAGACCGTGACTGGAGCGCCTTAGTCCCCTTTTTTTTTTTTTTTTTTTTTTTTTTTTGTTCTCTGGGTAGTTCTCCTCACTGCGGTCGCTGATCTTGATTGTTCGTTGTTGTTCTATTTGTTGTTGGCTCAGCTTTTTTATTACAGAGGGCGTTCAGCCCTCTGACCGGGCGCGCTGAGCCACGGCGCCCGGCGTCCCCTCGGCCACCGCGGCCGGCGGAAGATCTCGTCTTGGTTAGATCGGCCACCTAGAATAAGTCTGTTTAGTTGACGCCACTTGCGTGTCGATGATGAGGACAAAACACACCACCCAGTCCTTCGCCAAGGATCGGACCCAGGCCCACTTCGTGGTAGATAGCGACACTGTTGACAGAGCTACGGACGAGAATTTGGGTGTCACAGAAGGTCTGCAAGCCTACTGAGTAAAAGCTGGCCCAAACGGGAACTCTGGGTTCGAATCCCTGCCCAGCCCAAGTTTTCAACTTCGCCACTGAACTTCAACGCCCTGTAACAGTCGAATTCGTAAATTTACGACTGCGAATGTCAACCAATGGTGCCTTATTTACATAAACACAATTGTTCTTTATTTCAAATAACATGGCGGCTTCCACAGCAATGTGTTAAATTTTGCTCGGTACTGACACTGAGGAGCCAGGTTCGACTCCCGTTAGAATACATGAACAGTGACATCGCACAAAAACGATCCAAATTGGCTCGGCTAACAAACATTTTTTTCAAGCGAAAGAAATTTTTAGGAGATGAAGCAATTCTCTGTAGTTTCATAGTAATGTATTTTTCTTATGCAATATATATTAAAAAAGACTCTTTTGGGATTCGTGCGTGTTCTTTACCAATGCTGAGGAGGAGAATTAGGTTTTTCTGCATCTCTGACATAAAAGTTTTATAATGAACTGTTTTCATTATTGTCCATAATTATTCTCACACTTCATAAGTAAACCGGACGACATATAGTGTTCGTAAATTCGTGGTGTAATTTTGACCGGTGAGAAAGTCAACGACACAACGATAAAAACGTGAAACCTTCACCACTCTCGGAGTGCATGCTAAGTAATTGTCATTGTAGTAAGTGTACGAGTAATGACCCAGCAATCAAGTGAAGCCAATCATGTAGCTGCAGCATGTCAGGACATTTCAGTCAAGATATGGAGCGGAATTTTATTGAAAATCCAGAAGAGGGTGTGTTTAGTGATGAGGCCAGATTCCATGTGTGTGGTTATGTTAATCGCTATAACGTGGGAATATGGGCTCCGGAAAATCCTCTTGCCCACACTGTATCAAGGTAACTCCCCCGAAGTAACTCTCACATATGATAAAATTATAGCCCCGTATTTCTTTGCAGAGCAAATTGTGACGTCAAAGAACTTCGTACGTCGATTTTGAAATTGTACGCAGTGCCACAAATTGTAGGTGACGGCAAAACTGTAATCTTCCATCAAGACGGCGTTCTTCCATACTACGCCACAACTGTTCGAGTGTTTCTGGATGCAACCCTTCCTCAAAGATGGACAGGAAGGGGTGGATTTAACGCATGGTCATCGCAATCCCCGGACTTGGCGCCCATAGAGTTTTTCTTATACTATTGTGTGAAGCAGTTCACTCCGTTGTACATGATGTCTACTAGCGTGTTTGGAATGGACTAGAATATCGTTTAGATATGTGTAGAGCAACAACTGGAAGCCACATCCAACAATACTACACAGGTATACAAACTTTGAGAGCTTTTCTATCATTCGGTGTAGATTTCATATTTGCATTTCGTTTTGCTGCATTTCTATGTATGGTTAAAACTGCACCTTGACACTGTATTTTCAAAAGTTTGCAGCACTGGCCAGTTTACGTGTGGTGCATTTTAGGTCACAGGTAGGAAATGCTACTAACGTATCGATGTTATGCGAGTGGTACCTCTTTTAATTCTGGAAAAAATATGTGGAGTATATTGGAGGTTTTCTGTGACGAGGTTGGCAGCTACGAACCAGGCTCGAGGCTATCGCCGGAGTGCGTTGCTGTACTTGTTTCACTTCGTGTGTGTGTGTGTGTGTGTGTGTGTGCGTGCGTGCGCTGTCAATACAAATGGAAGCTGGAAAAGGAAAATAAACCTTACTTGAAAAGACTCAGGAAGTCATCAGCTAATGATACTGACTCGATGGTTTTTTTCAGTCAGTACTCCCTGGTTTCATCAAACTTGGCGACACGAATAAGAGAGCTGTAAGATTTTCGGTCTAGATGTAAATCAGTATTTCTTCGACATAGAGCGGAAATTAAGACTATTTACAACAGCCTATTACGTAAGGCTTAATGAGTGCGTGAACTTATGATAAAGTGTCGCACCATTTTGCACGACATTGCTCATGGATAAAAATCGCACTGACGTGTTTTACGGTCCACTTTAGATTTGTAGTTTTATAAGTTTTTGCAAACATTTTGGACCAAAATAATAATCTAAATAATAAAAAATTAATTAATAACAGTGTCTGAAACCCTTTTAGGAAAAAAAAATCGGTAGTGGCGGGTTCCGAACCACCGACCTTTAGCGTCATAGTCCAACGCCTTGGCCACTACGCTACAGCTATCAATGAAAAGATGAGTCCTTCAATCTCGTACTATTCATGACAGTTCTTAACTGATGCTAATAGGGCATTTGTAGACACTAGATCATCATTTATCGTACGAAGAACGATGTGTTTTTGTTAATTCCTCAGTGTACCATTGTTTTGAAATGTCAACTTGTAAGTTACAATAAGAAAATCATCAAATACGCAACGCAAAATGAATGGCGTATGCCAGAGAGAGTTCTGGGCGAGGAATGTCGCGTGACATCTCCGAACGGCTGGTTTTCGTTAATTCAATGGAGGGTGTCAAATCTCCGTGATTTTTGCAAATATGTCTCAAACGATACGAGATAAAAAACATAAGAGAGCAAAGTTGTAGAGAATTTTCTCCTCTACAAATCCGGTTATTCAATTTTCGTGTCAGATGAATAGTTAAATCGTTATTTTCATTTAAATTTCGAGCTGTCAAAAGACGATGGCTCACTTTTAGTGTTACTACCGTAACCTAAAGTGGGCCAACAAACTAGGGCAGAAGACTGGGGTTTTCTACTACGGCGAGTGCATTATTGCGCCGCCATGCGCGAACTACAAATCACTTAGAATTGTCTGAGACAGTCTCTGTAAGACACGGTGATGGAATGCGAAAAGCTGACCCAGCCTGGGGCAAGCACGATGATGGTTGTAGTAGGACCAAAAGGTCTCATTGTAAGACGTGGAATGTTACTTGCAAGAAGTAAGAGAACGCAGTGCTGCAATTAGAGTAGCAGGTAATGTTCTATCCTTTCTTACGATTAATCATTTTCTGCGCGGTCTGAATCTGCAGCACGAGGATGTATTTATCTATATCATAGGAGTCTGGTATTTTATACAATTGAATTTCATTTGACTTCAGCAACGTTTTCTGTTGGCAGACAAAAAACATATTTTGCACCTCCCATTTGTAATCCAGTTGACGAAACTATTTTTATCAAATGTTTGTAAATCTAACGAAAATAACTACGTTGGTCATTAGTCCCTAAGCTTAAGAACTACTTACACTAACTTCAGATAACTTATGCTAAGGACAACACAAACACCCATGCCCGAGGCGAACGGCTGATGTTTTTATCATATCCTTGCATTTTCCACTTTGATGTAATCATCTCGTTTACAACTAGATAACTTTTCACGTGGGTTTTCTAAGTTACTGAGAAACGGTGGTAAAGAACACCATTGGTCCTATGCGCAGTGTAGGATCAGCACAATACGATGTGATTTTGGTCCTTTTACTCGAAAATAATGTGAACTAATCACATGATTACAAAAGAGCACTGGAAGACTGTACACGTCACGAACTAAGCACGGGATGAACAACAGCGCGTGTCCTGCAGAGTGTACACGTAGCGTCCCATTGACGCCACGCTTCGTCAAACTGGGCGACCGGCAAACGGGAGCGAAACCGAAATACTCCCCCGTCAGTAGCAAGAAGAAGCTGCTGAATCAGTTCTGTTTGGGGACAGATTGAGGAGACTTGCCGAATTCGATTGTTTGGTTTTCCAGCAGAAGGTAGAATTTGCTGAATTCGTGTGGGCCGTTGAATTCATGCCACGATGAGATGCTGCACTTCTTCGGGCCTACACGTCCACACGATATTAGAAGACTTTCCATAATTTTTGTCCGGTGTGTATTGCCTTAGATCGCAGCGACATTGTAGCAACACTGAATGTTATAACAACATATGTTAACCCGCGGTCGCTCGCGTACATTGTTGTCACTCCCGTGTTAGATTTTTTTTCTAACAATGAGATCTTGCATCTTTTCATCTCTTTGTGCCAGAAAAAGACGTTTATACAATACAACATTTCTTTATTATTACCAAATCATTATAAATTAGTATAAACATGGTATGGAACATGTCATTTGACAAATTTGTGGATGTTTGCAAGAAGAGCTATAGTACCGACCCACTTACAATGATTGACGAAATGTTAGAACCATTCCGCGGAAGTTTCAATTTCAGGCAGTATATAGCAAAAAAGCCTGCAAAATATGATATCAAGGTACATACGCTTTGTGATGCCAGAACCTTTTATACGCCAAGTATAGAAGTATATGCAGGCAAACAGCCTACTGGGCCATATCAAGTAGCAAATGATGCAGAGCATGTGGTGCTACGATTGATTACACCGATTGACAAAACAGGCAGAAACGTGACGATGGACAATTATTTCACATCTATACCACTGGGTAACAAAATGTATGCCAACGATAGATTCACATTAGAATATAAGAGAAAGTCGACCGGAAATTCTGGACGTAAAATGTAGGCAACTAAACATCAGCATTTGGAGAAAAACCAAGCAACAACTGCTTCATTTGCTCATACGTCTAAAAAAAAAAAAAAAATAAATAAATAAAAAATAAACAGAATAAGAATGTTCTAATGTTATCCACCATGCACAGCGACGATTCTGTAGACGCTGACAGTGGCGAAGCGAACAAACTTGATGAAATTACGCTCCACAATCTCAAAAAAAAACAAAAAAAAAACGAGGTGTAGATGATGTCGACCGTTCGAAATCAGAATATTGTGTTTCAAGATGAAACCGCTGGCCCCTTACGCTGTTTTTCAGTTTTATATACTTCCATATCCGACAGAGAATGTCATGTACTCTGTATAAACAATTGCTTCATTCAATTCGTAAAACTCATTAAGAATATCTACTTTGCTCATAAAAGACGTAACATGTGATGAACAGTTTCAGGATAAAACAAACGAACACAGCCGCATGTTACATGTACGAGACACAGACTAAAAGTGAAGCAAGGCGGTTTTCCACGGAAGGAGAAGTAATTGTTACGTTAAGATTCCCGTGTTAGAAAAAATCTAACACTGCGCACCACTTCAAATAATGCCATAACTAACAAGCTATTGTTGATATTTGATTGTCGAGTCACAAATTAATTGAATCACGAGATAAGAAAGAATGCATTTCTAGATGGTCAGGTCATTAGCTATGAAATGTGATGGAATATTCAAGTAAAATCGTAAATGTTAGATTTTTTATAACAACGCGAGTGATCGCGGGTTAAGTACGGCTCGTGCACACGCAATTTTAACGTAATAATTAAAACAAACATGTGAGTCTGCAGCAGTGAAGAAAGTTTACTTCAGATCTGAAAAGAATAACCAGCGCGAAGTGAAACTACAAGAGGCTGTCAGTTGGCAGTAAAGAGGCATCGTGGGTGTTCGCGGGCAGGCGGTAGCCACGCGCGTCGGGAGAGAGAGAGAGAGAGAGAGAGAGAGAGAGAGAGAGAGAGAGAGAGGCGGCAGGTAGCGCGCGCAGACGCGCATGCGCGGCCCGCTCCCCCCTCCTCTCGGCGGCCACCGCGACCGTTGGCATTCCCCGCCGTTCAAACCGGGTGTCCAGCGGTCGGTCTGCATTTCCGCCGACTTCCCGCGAACCGCGCCGCCGCCGCCTTCCGCTGTTCACACTCCCACTCGAATACAGCAGCGTTTACGACCACTACCGAAAGAAACGAACAAAGGCACAATTACGTCTTCTCATTGTCGCTGCCGTTGCATAACAGAAACGTCACCTATTCCATTTCAATAATTTTTTTTTTTTATATTTTTCACAAACTGTTGGAGGTGAGGGTTCTAATGGGCTTCACGAACCCCCCCCCCTCTCTCTCTCTTTTTCGGGGCTCCCTACACCCTGTCCTTTCGCTCACCAACAACGCCTTCAGCGGCGAGAAAATAAAATGTCCCCCGATTAGAATACTTGTTAACATAAATCATGGCATATTCCTGCCTCAAAAGGAAATGAAAAATGTGGCTCTCTTCCATTGCATATTTGTTTCCGACTCTCTCTCGTCGTCGATGCAATGCAGCTCCATGTCGGTCGTAAAAAGTAAACAAAAGTGCTTCATCTTAGGCAATAATCCATGCTGAGAAGCCGGACATAAAATCACAATGTAATCAGTGTTCATCCACCGTTGTACATCTTAAAAAGGTAAATAAAATGAAACACTAACACCATACGACGCATGTAGCCGAAAGTAAAAAGGAAGAGAAAACATAAAACCTTCGTACACTGCACAACGAATCTAAAACAAAATAAAGGAACAACTAAAATCCAAACTGAAAGTTTACATTCCTTGTTTGGCGAAAGCATATTCTAATTGTATTTTCAGGAAGTTACCAAACATTTCTTTGTATTTCGTCTTCTTCTTCTCTACATCATGGTCTTTCCAAAGATACGACAAAAATTCGACTGGATCCGTCGTACTCAACGTGCAAATTGCGTGTAGCGTTCGTCCCATAATCGAAATCATTGCGTGTTTCTTCTTAAGAGGAAAGGGGGTGCAATCCGGGGTTATGGCGTCAGCGGAAGTGATATCCTTGATGGCCTCCTGAACACAAAGAATTTTCTTAATACCGTTCCCATATCACATTTACATATTGCAAATTTCAAGTTTCCGAGGATAAATTAGCCTAAAAATTTAAGACTTGTTTCAGATACAACGATGACAGAACAGATCTTTCGGAAATTTTGCTAATGCCGATATCCTCCTGATACATACAGTTTCACGGGACACTAATAATACGAGGTGCACGCTGCAAGTAAGCGTCCCTATTTTTTTATTGTCCGAGGAAAGAATGGAACCTCCGGCGTGTACGGCCGCCAGGTCCGTAGCAGGACGCCTGATCACGCGGGCATTCAACAAGGCACCTATTTTGTAAGAACAGAGGCAACAAAGCTACAAGAATAAAAATAATTTTTAAAAACAAGCAATGTAAACGCTGTTTTTCGACAGTTACCAAAATAAATGAGACACTTGTCATACGATGGGATCAACTTTTGTATTCCTGTATCATTTATGTCTTCCGTCAGTGAATGGAAGCTGCGTGTTATAGATGTCCAACTCTTCGTCGTAGTAAAACCGCTGTCCTAAGAACGAGAATTTCTCGAGGTGTGAATAAACACGGAAATCGCTGGGAGACAGATCAGGACTGCATGCTGGACTATCAAACAGCTTCCAGTAGAACTTCTGCAACCTCTTGTTCTGAATGACACGTTTTCTGGTCAACGTCTTGACATCGACGAAGAGCTGAAGATGACTGTCACATGCTAGTTTCATTCACAGGTGGTACACATCAACGACACAGGAATACAAAAGTTGACTCCACGATATGCCAAGTGTCTCCATTCTTTTGTGAATGCGTCGTAAAATCACTCATGTTTCATGTAACTATCTTGTTTTCGTTTCAATCCTCAGTTACCCGCGCGGGTGACACCCTTCATCCACGTAAATTTTCCGCTCTATTTTGTCTGACTGGGGTGTAATGAGTTCGCGCTATTTTCAGTACCTTTCAATCACTACTTCGTCTGTTAGCCTCTCCCATCGCCGACTTTCAGTTTCGCAAGTTATAGTGTTTATTATACATGGTGGTCGGAAATTCCCGTTACAAACTTCTAGGACTTGTAGAAGGTAACGAGTACGTAACATTTTGAATAGGAACCCATGTCCGGAAACGTATCGTTTCCGTTCCACGACAGTGTCAATTCAGATGATTGTCATGCACTCCTACTTGAGGAATGTAATTAGGCATGACCCAGTTGCAATCAATTTGAAAAGAATACAGAATCGTTTCGTTATTACTTACGCATTTTCATTACAAGTCACACTTTACGGTTTACATTAGTCGACAACAAGAACCCAGCATCTACGGCACCAGTCACAACGTACTGATGCATGACAACAGCAGCTCGATGTGGCGACCACCAACGTTGTTACACACATTGTACACTCTCTCCATCCCACTTCGTGGTATCATCAATGTGTTGTGCAGCGGCCAGAACTCGTGCCAGCAGACGTTGATGAGTTACACGTCTGAATTCAAACTGTCGTAGAACGGAAACGATACGTTTCCGGACATAGTTTCCTATTCAAAATGTTTTGTACTCACTACCCAAGTCCTAGAAGTTTGTAACGGGAATTTCTGCCCACCCTGTATATTATTGTAGTATAGAGGACACTGGTCATCCGTGCGAGCACTGCTATTACAATTTCAATCGAAGTAAGTGTATGAGCATTTATTGATTTTCTAGAGTCAATCCACATTTCATGTGCGTAATTTTAGGCATGCTGAAACTGATGGCAGTTCATATAAGGTTTACATTATATTCTCTTTATTATACTTTGTGGTAGTGATTTCAAAGGGGAAAAGCCAGAGTTCAGTGAAGACCATATGTCTGGTGGTTGTTGTTGTTGGGTTTTTAAAGGGGACTAAACGGCTGGGTTATCAGTCCCCTTGTATGGCTGGAATGGTTACTTGAGCTGCGTTATGAAGATCGTGACACTAATACTGAAGACTCAGAGAACAAGCAATGTCTATATGAAATCTCTCAAGGTTCTAGAGCACAACGTAAAGCATCTAAAAGAAAGTGGGATGAGAATCTCAGGAAGAAGTAACACAAGACGAAGACTATTTTTTTATTGTTGTGGGGGGAAATGCTACAATTAGATCTTGTAACAATATTTTTACTAATTTACCTACATCCAAAACTGAAGCATCTATAAGAAAGACAGAAATAGAAATTCAGGATGTATTCGGAAATGGTAATGCAACATACATTATCACAAAATGTAGTAATATGTAAATCAGTGTAGTTCGTGTAACTTTCGTACAAGAGCATGACATGAAACAACCGATGGATGGTGCACTGCATGAAACAAATGGATATGTGTGGAACATTCCAAACATGTGTAGGTATACTGTTCTGTCAAATAATATTATCATCTCCGTTTCGTTTGCACTTTATAACCTAAATTACTGTACATATTAATCAGGTAGGTCCTGAAAAAAAAATCATCTTGTTTAAATACCTCAGTGTTTGCTCAGAAAGCAGATGTAACTTTGCTATCTGGAAATGTAATTCAATTTTACTACAAATTGATAGAACTAATTAAAGTGTGTAAGTGTATTAAAGGTAGATATAAAATCACTCATATACGCTGTTCAAAGTATCGAAATGAAAATCGAAATTCTGGATGACACGAGCAACGGCGTCAATAATTACCGCGCGAGGGACGAAGGGCTAAAACAAGTAGGGAAACTTGCGTTCTGGGTACAGATGTCCACTTTAAGGGATTTACGTTAGTACTTAGTGTAGGCAATAGGATTTTCAGCAGGCCATATTCTAACGATCATCTTTTTGATGTTAATGCACTTCTTTCTTCCGTGCTATCATCTGACATAGCAATGAACATAATGAAACAGACATAGGAAATGTGGCCACATCAATAATCACTGTCCTCTTTAGTAATTGTTCACTGCTGTAATCTCATGAAGCATCTGTGTAGCAAAATCAAATCGTTTGGGGCCATCAGATGGGTGACTAGTGTGTACAAACTCAGGCATTCCACGAGTGAGTCAGCCTATGAGTGAAAATTGAAAATCATGGTTATGAGTACTTCCACAAAAATCTTAAGGTACTGAAGTTACCTGAACACGATAGAAACATCTTGCATTTTCTTTTTTTCCTTTAATTTCTCACCATCCACTTAGAGATGTTACAATCATGGGTGGTGGTAGAAAAATAAGTTGTCAAATTAGCAGTGATTCCCCCCCCCATAATTGACTAACAGTTCACTGTTTTGCTACTTTTTTAAGATACCTTTCTTTCAATTACGCATTATTTGTGTTACTATCACCATTTTGTTTCATGTTATCTCTCTCAAAGGTGTAAAATGTAATTTTGGAAGTCAGGTCATTGCGTAACATTTATTGTTTCAGAAACTTAAATTTATTAATGGTCCTATATTGTACATAGCATATGTTAAATTTTGGAGTTGAGCTGCATCTCAGCTCGAAATGACGGTAACTGGTAGAAAGGAATCACGCGATTCTGCGCGCTCTCGTGTCCTCTCGCTGTTCCCCGTCAGTCTTCGGAAAAGGAGCGGACGAACTAAGAGGCGAGGGATCTGCGAACTAGTTCGCGTAGTTCGCATGTGGGAGCGCTCTTCCGAACTAGTTCGTTCGCGAACTACACAAGACTAGTTGTTAGTGGAACAAACTGCCAGCCAGTTTCTTTTCCGTGAGGTGGGACTTCATTGTACAGACGCCGATGTTCACGGTGAACAGGCGTTACGGATTCAGATTCAGCAAGCCACAGAACACACTGAACGTTCTTCTGCACCGTCCACATCTTGACTCAAATCGCCTCATCTGCTGCACCTACCTTCATTTAGCGGTTCAGTTATTACTGCGCGAATATAAAGAAAATTACGTAACATAAATGTGGAGAGTTTCTCTTCCATTTGGTGAAGGTTTCACTTTGTTACTATATCTTGTTGGTTAAAACTGCTCTATGAATTTACGGAGACATATTAAGTAAAATAAAGCTTATCAAATGACGTGCTTTAGAATAACGCTGAATATCAAAGTAATAATCCGATTACTGATAATAGACCAACAGAATCGAATGGGGAAGGAGGGAAGGGGAGACAAAAATGTATGGCATAAGTTGAGCAACATGACAGATCAATAGGTCACATCTAGAGGCATCAGAGAATAGTACATATGGAAATAGATGGTGGGAGATTTAAAAATGTAAAGAGACAGCAAGGTGCTTCTGTAGGTTCAAATAGATGCAGGTTATGAATTAGACAGACATGAAGAAACCATATATACTACTAGCATGGTTGATCCTTAGGACCGAAATCCCCGTAATAACAATAGAAGTTAATTACTGAAACTGTGAAATATTTGGAAAGTCCTACAATGTTTACACAAAAGTCTTAACGACGCAGTTATTAACTTGTTGAACCTGATTCTCATCTCAGCGGTTGCGAAACATTATAATGACTCTCCCTCTATTACTTTGTTGTTACCAACAGACGAGACAAGAGAGATATATGGTCGGTTGACGACATTGGCTAAGATATGATCGAAGAAGACAATATACACTGTGGAAATAAAAGTAGTACTATTCCTCTTAGTTTTGTCTTTGACTCCCTTTGCCAAGTGAAATAGAGCAAGTGAGACTTGACATGGGTTCCACAAGTCCTTGGAAGTCCCCTACAGGAGACACGTTGCCTCTTTTAGCCTTCCCTAAAAGGCTCCTGACGACAATTGTGTCTCGATACCTCATGGTCTGTTCTCCCTGATGCGGAAATACAGTATTGTGGCTGCGAGCGTTACAGAACAAATTGGCTGTGGTAATAGGAAACAGACAGAGTGGGGCGAATGGAGATTTGTGTGTGGCGGGAGACGTGCAGGGAAGATTCCTCTGCAGTGGGGCTGGTCACTGTGTCCTCGGTGGCGGAGTGGTCAACGCGTCTGCCTAGTAAGCAGGAGATCTCGAGTTCGAATCTCGGTCGGGCACTAATTTTCATTCGCCCCCCTTGGTATTGGGCACAAAGTCGGCGTATTGTAGCGCCAAAAATTATAGCCTAAAACAAATCGAGTCAGAACACGCGGCCTAAGGCGTTAAACTCTTTCTTTCAAATTTGTTCTCCAGTGGCTTTACTCGATGCCTCACCAACACACACCTGGTGACTATGCTTACAACATTAAAATACAAAATAACAAGTGAAGGAGTGTGGAGAAAGCGGACACGCTTGGCGGACTGCGAGATATTCGCCTGTTGCGGAATATTCTTTAGCGCAGTACACCTTAATTGGCTGGAGGCACAGTCTGTTACGTCCATTTCTGGAGCTTGTCACACAAAGGCGCAGACCAGCAAAACTCGATGACTCTGCGGGCCTAACTAGCTGCACCGTCGCGTCGCCTGCAGTAGCCACTTGTCGGTCTAATTTACTGACTGGGACTGGTTTGGCAGGCAGCTTCGCCATATCGCGAGAGCCGCAGCGCGCACAAACCACGCGTCAGTCATTGGCGCAGATATGACGCACGCTTCCTGCAGGGTTTTCCTCCGCCTTATCGTGGGAGTGCTCCGGTTTCATCGGTCTTTGCCAGGCTCTGGAGGTTGTACTTCCTCACAGCGCTCCCACACAATAACACCAACACGGAGGGCAGGGGAAGAGCAGAAGATAAAAAGAAGAAAAAGTGGACGGCAGGAACTAAAAAAGTAGTGTGCGGAAGGTTGAGAACGGGGAAGGCCGGGAAGCAAACCCGGATAGCCGAAGAAGCAAATCAATCAAAAGTGAAGGCCGTAAACTCCACTAAATACCTAGGAATTACTATTACTTCAGACATAAACTGGAAAGAACACATAGATAATGTCGTGGGAAAGGCGACCCAGAGACTGCGTTTTATTGGCAGAACCCTTAAAAGACGCGACAGAACTACAAAAGAAACTGCATACACTATGCTTGACCGTCCATTTTTGAAGTATTGCAGCCCAGTGTGGGATCCGTATCAGGTGGGTTTGACGGAGGACATCGAAAGAGCACAAAGATGGAAAGCTCGTTTCGTATTGTCACGATACAGGGGAGACAGCGTTACGGAAATGATACAGGATCTAGGATGGGAATCATTACAGCAACGGCGCTTATCGCTGCGGCGTGAGCTACTTACGAAACTCCAATCGCCAACATTCTTCCCCGAATGCGAAAATATATTGTTGACTCCCACTTACATAGGTAGAAATGATAATCAGAATAAAATACGAGAAATCAGAGCTCGAACGGAGAGATTCAGGTGTTCTTTCTTCCCGCGCGCTATTCGAGAATGGAATGGGAGATAAAATAGTATAACGGTGGTTTGATGAACCCTCTACCAGGCACTTGAATGAGATTTGCAGAGTATATCATGTAGAAGCTCTGGGGTGAGGCGGGATATCTGGGTTCGAGTCCATTTCCGGCACAAATTATCAATGTACTCTGATGACAAGCCAAAATGCAACAACCTGAGGGAATCATACAAATGGGGTGAAATTTGAAGTATGCGTTTGCGTCGACTAGGCGTACAAGTGAGTAGCATTTCAGTATAAGCGCACGTCAGAGACACCAGCAACACCACTTGCAAGCGCTGTACCAAGTCTGTTGAAAACATTCATAATTTTGCGCAAAAGGAGCATTACAGCGAAATGCGGTTTGCATCGCTGCACATGTCTGTGTTGCATTGGCGTAGCCAGAAAGTTGGTTTTCGTGGTTCAAACCTCTACCGAAATTTTAACAAAGTTAATAAAAAAGGGGGGGGGGCAGAAATGGTCTAAAAATAGATTCCAATGTCATCTTCATGTCAAATTACCGCATTTTAAAACGGCAAGGAACAGGTGATGTATGCAATGTGATGAACTGATTTTTTTCTTTTTCCCTAATGTTCTTTTAATACTCTTTCCGCTTTTTAATTATTTGTGGCTGCGCTCTCTCTCTCTCTCTCTCTCTCTCTCTCTCTCTCTCTGGGTTATCCTGTTTCTTCAACACTTCATTATTGGCGACGAAAACTAGTGTTCCATGACAAGAGTCGACTAAGGACGTGTCCTGAGTATGCGGTTAATGGATCTTCTTGAATAATTTTCATTACGTCACGAACTGAAACTGTTTCTTTATGTACAGAGAACCACTTGCCTTGTCTGTAAGCAGCTTGGTAGTAGCTGCAGGAATTAGAAACCACCCGAATTCTATTTACCAGTTGCGAACAGAATTTTCTGCCTTTATTATTCGAAAATAATAGTCATTACTGTAAATATATTTATACTACTGCTAGACAGGGCAGTCAGTGCACCTCTTCTTCCGAAACAAATCGACAACCATGGATGTCTATTTCGCGTCGTCGGAGGTTCGAGTCCTCCCTCGGGCATGGGCGTTTGTGTTTTCTTAGGATAAGTTAGTGTGTAAGTTTAGGGACAGATGACCACTGCAGTTAGGTCCCGTAACTTTAAAAACATTTTGGTCTATTCAGACGTATGTTATTGAAGCATGTAATTTTTGACGATGTTCATTTGTTTGGTACCAAATTTTCAATTGTTTATAAATCTACGGGACTTAACTAATCTGGTTGTCAGTCCCTAGGTTTACAAACTACTTTATCTTATGCTGAAGACAGCAAATACACGCATGAACGAGGGAGCACTCGAAGCCCCGACGGCGAACGACCGCGCGCACCGCAGCAAAGTGTCTAAGTGCGCACAGCTATTCTGCTGCGGCAAACAAGCAAGCAACTCAGCTGCGGATCTGTAACCACTGTGTGGAGGAAGGAACAATGGACCAAAAACATCTATTATATCCACCTCGTTTCACCTATATCGTGTGCCTATAAATTTCAGTGAATGGTGTCATATCTGAACAGCAAGTCATCGCATGTTTGCGTGTATGCGCATGGGTCTTCTGAGACTTGAGGAGAATCGATACACAGCATCTGTCAGTGCAAGCAGACCGCGATGAACTGAACGTAGTCAGTGTGATAGTGTCACAGTGCAATTGAGCAACGAGTGAACCAGGTTGTGCTACAAATTGGGGAAGACTGCAATGGAGACACGGGGAATGTTGGTGCAGGTGTACTGGAGGGAAGCGGCCAGCAGAAAATGTGTTCACGAATGGTTTAAAAGCTTCCACGAACGGGAGGAAACAACCGAGCACGAGCCACATCCAGGTCGGCCAACTACAAGCAGAACCCCAGAAATGATCGAGAAAGTGCGAGAAATGCTAGCACAAATTTGGCGATGGACTCTCTAATTGATTGCGGAGGAATTGATCATTAACAAGAACATGGTGCAGACAATAGTTCGCGATGATTTGAGTAAAGCCGGGTCGTCACGCAACGATCTGCCTGCGCAAATGTCTGCGCACACCATTCTTGTGTGTGGACGGGTGTTTACATCGCTGCAAATATTCGCGCCCGACATCTTTCGGTGAAAAAAGAAACTGGGTAGTATAGACTGCAATCGGACTGGCAAACGAATACGATACGCTTTTTTCATTTTATTTATTGTAGTTGTCACATGTGATTTTACTTCGTGAGTTGGAGTGCGAACCCGGTGACTGGCGTAATTATTTGCGAATGGATGTGGAAACTTATAATTATCTTTTCACACAGGTAACTCCTCGCATAAAACGTAAAAACACTTGTATGAGGAGATACATTTCTCCACATGAGCGGCTGACAATTACTCCTGGCCACAAGAAGGACCTACAAAGACCTCGAATTTTCAACAGCAATTTCTAAACAAGCACTGAGTGAAATCATCCCCGACACTTGTAAAGCTATTTACGCTACCCTGAAGAATGATTTCATGAAGGCAAGTAAAGTAGGCCTACCTTCTAACAAGATACAAGTAAAATTGTCAGAGTTTTAGATATGTTTCAAACACTGTACGCCTACTTCACTTTATATTATATATGTGGCCAATAAGCTGTGGCTAATTTTGTTTCCCAGTCGGGATTTTCAGTTCTCAGCCATTTTCATCCACTGTCAGTATTGTAAAGACACGAAAAAAGTATACACTGACACAGATTTGCAGCGATCTCCAGTCCACGCGTTCCAACTTGTCTGCGCAGATGTGATTTGAACCCATTTCCAGGTTTGCGCACATCTCATATCTGCGCGAATGTGCTGTCCACGCGCAACGATTTGCGAGGTGTGCGCAGACAGATCGTAGCGTGTGGACTCGGCTTAAACGGAAGATCTGCTCCCGGTATGTGGTGCACACAGACGAGTAGAAAGAAAAACGAACGGAAACGTCTTGCGATTTCATTTCCATGTGCGACCAGGATACATTGCTTCTGAACACTATCGCCAGGCGAGGTGGGACCTGGTGCAATGCCCTTGCACACTGCGCGGTCCATGTGCGTCAGTTCCTGGCGCAGAATATGGTAACAGTTCTCGAACACCTTTCGCAGTTCGCTGATCTGGCTCCTGCGGACTTCTTCCTGTTTCCCCGTTTCAAGGCGGCCATGAAAAGCGATCGTTTTGCGGAAGTGAATGCCATCAAACATCGCGTGACTGCCGTTCTGCGATCGATTCTACAGGAGGCCTTTGTTGATAAGTTTCAGCAGCTGTACGAACGTCATCAATAATGTGTTGTTAGCGGGTGGCGGCTATTTCGAAGAGCGACTGTTTTGTTTGTTGTCTGTTGGTATTCAACGAACTTTTTAGACACCGCAAGTATTTACGCAATGACAAGCGTATTGCGTGCACAGCAGTCACGGATCGCTGTGCTACATCACGAATCATATTACTACGAATTCAGTCTGTTGCGCAAGAAATAGTGTTTCCGCATATCAGCAGACGTCGCTTGCAGAAGAGTATACTGTCCGCGAGAGTCCATTGCTTTGTTTGCCTCTGAGTCAATGCCAGAGACGTTTGCGCCGGCAATGGCGCGACAGGCATGGCCGACCGAATGGAACGACACTGTTTTTACCGACTGGCTGCGCCACCACGATGGGCTGTGATTAGTCTTCAGGTACCTTGGCGGAGTCTACTGTACTGTTGCTTTATACGTCGCCATATTTGTATTGCACACACTATTACCGTTTGGGGGTGGTAATGGCTTCCATCCCCCTCCCCTAACACACACTGCCGGTACACTAACCAGTCACCATTTCAGCTCACATGGGGGCTGTTGACCTCTCATACCTCTGTCTTAATGGGTCGTTCGTGGCTATGGATAAGGGCCACCGTGAGAAAGTTAGCGTAGAGTTAATCATAAGAGCGATGCGCTTTCGTCTCTTGGCGGGCATTTCACACCGTCCCCGAGGCGGAAGGAGATTATTGCGAAGGTAGGGGAGTGCCCCTAATAACCACAAAGTGGAATTATGCCTGGTGCGTGGGAGCAGCTTTGCGTCCGGCATGGCGAACCCCTTCCCCGCCATCACACTCATTGGGGTGGTTTCGTCGATGAGGGCGATCATGCAGCGGCAATAACTTCCTTCCAGCTGACACACGGAGACAGTGGAGCCAATGTTCACGTGTGTCAGGAACATTGCACAGTTTGGCGAGGCAATGTTATGTATGTTGACGAGCCGCTGATTTGTCTTGGTAATATTATTTATCAGGCGATACCACAACCTATTGACCTCTGTTGGTAGGAGGGGGTTAAAGATGTTCTCTCATACTCGCCACCAATTGGCTGTCGGGTGTCGAATCTCGTATTTGTGAACTGATGGGCGTCCGAGAAGTTTTTCATATAAAAGCCTTACTGTGCGGTTGCAATCGGTCACATCCCGGAGGATATAGCGCCTGTTTAGGTAATAATTGCAGACAAAGGACAATTTAAAGGGGATACCAGTGATCAATATCGGTGCCCTTTCTGACTGTGGCCGGTAGTACGCTAATATCGCCACCGTAGAGACTTGTCGGTGGGTGGTCTCCAAGGTAGCTGTACGGTGGAAGAGTAACGCTGCACATTTGTGCGACAAATCTACGAGACCTAGTCCTCCTCCTGAGGTGTACAACACGCATGTCTCGACCTTGACTTCGCCGCGGTGGAGTAGCCGAGCGGTCTAAGGCACCTCGCTGCGGAGCGCGCGGTTGCTCGCCGTCGGAGGTTCGAGTCCTCCTTGGGGGGCGGGGGGGGGGCGCCTGTGTGTGTGTGTGTGTGTGTGTGTGTGTGTGTGTGTGTGTGTGTGTGTGTGTGTGTTTTGTCCTTAGGTTAGTTTACCTTAGTTTAAGTAGTTTGTAAGCTACGGACTGACGACCATGCAGTTTGGTCCGATAGATTTACAAACATTTGATTTTTTGGCCTTGACTTCAAAATATTCAAGGCGCCACAGCAACCACAGAACAGCCTGGGAAAGAGATTTTGGGGACAGACAGCAACTGCGCAATATACCAGGCTGTTTCATAGGATATGGATGTTAATGAGAGAAACACGCCGGATCAGATTGAGGTGTCGACTGGGAAAGATCTTACACTGTCCCCGAACAGTGTTGCATATCCTGAGCCAAGTGGGGGCTTGCATTTGCTCGGGACGGGCAGTGATATCCTGCCCCAAGATCTTCTGTTCCCGGACTACTCGATCCCACGGCTGGTGTATCAACATCGGGCTGACCAATGGGAAGCAACACAGTTTTGCGCTGGTTTAGCACTGCCCTGGAGGCTCGTTCCTATCACCAATCGGAGTTTGCCGGCACCCACATTCCAACAGGATAATGTGGCACGCCATGTTTAAGGCCACTTACATCACTCTTCGGACCGTATTTCCGCCTTGGCCTCCCAGTTCTTCTGGAATTTGGCCTACAGTAGACATCCGATCTGTGACAGTGGGACGACCGGCCCGGGACAGATCAACTTTCGCAATATGTGGAAGCAGCACACCCTGCTATGCTCCATCAACATATCCAGAGTATCTTTGGTTCTACAGTTACATCATCTACAGTCCTCTATCCACCTCTCGCTGTGTGCGGCGGAGGGTACTTGGTGTGTCACTTCTAGGTAGGGATGGCGGTTATCGCTGAAACAACCGATTTTCGTTTATTCCGGTTATTTTCATCTCCAGTTTAACCGCACCGTAATAATTGCTCAAGATAACCGGTTTTTTAAATAACCGGTTTTCGGTTTTTATTGCTATTATTTCCAGTAGAGTTCGAAAGAAACATATTTTGCGGCCGAAACAGAAACCTTAATCGTCGGTTTTTGTAGTTTCGGCCAAAACCGAAACCAACGAGATTTAGTTAAAATTTAGGTAAACTTACGTTATACGACAAATCACTAGTCTTTCCATATTTTGCAAGATCTCCTCCCAATACTAAGCCTTCTTGAGTGTAAGCATGGCCAGGAGTCAGTAGAAGACGATATACGAAGCATACAAATTTACTGGCCTAGTATTTCCAGCCGGCAGTTGCGAATATTGAGCCAACCACTGCGTAAGTTGGACTTGTGAGCCAGCGCATACGAATATCTCGTTATATACACAACATATATAAGTTACAGTCAGTAAATAAACTTCAATTAGTCCTGCAGAAGTATTTCGAAGAATAAAGTCACAGTTCCGACTAACAGTATGATTGTTGTCAGTGTAAATTTACGCAAATTGAACTAGGAAAGCTCTGTACCACATGATCAAAGAATATTCAAATGGGTGTGAGTTCTTATGATACCTAAATGCTTAGGTCATCTGTCTCTAGACTTACAAACTACTTAATCTAACTTTAACTTACGCTAAGGACAACATATACATCCATGACTGAGGGAGGAGGGAGGACTAACCTCCGACTGGAGCAGCCGCGCAGTCCGTGACATGGAGCCTCAGACCGCACAGATACCTCGCCACGCACCACATGATCAATGTTACATAAACCCATATTCGTTATTATAAAAGCCCCTCCCTTTCAAGGAATCACATCAATAAAACTTGTTAGCATAACAATATAATAACATTAAAAGTTAGTATTCCAAGTTTAGAGTACATAATAGGCATATGAATCGAATTTACCTTCTCTTCCAAGGAACATTTTGGATGCTTTCTCCTTAAATGACATAGCATATTTGTAGTACCTCAACCCGTTTTCAGCTTTTTAAAGCAAATGGAGCATTGTATCTCACTGCTCCCATAATTCGTGAAGTACTTCCACACTCGGGATGGTCCCATTTGAGACACAACCGATGTCTGGCGACGACAGCAAGGAACCGCCGCATGACCAGACGGAGGCAAGTCTTCCACATTGCCGGTGCACGCGCGTCGTCTAATAGGCCACGCCACACGAAAAACAGGTGCATCGATGCCTTAGTAACTACACCAGTTCTTAAGTTCTTATGCCACGCGTTTGTTGCGCGTTTCTGACTGCCGGGATTCTTCTTAAATTATCACTGATCGCTTTTCTTAGTTTCTGCGATGACCTAATATTTCACAGCAGTGGAAATTTTAGGAATAGCCCTAAATATTAGGCTCCACTAGTTTTAACTTTTTAAAATTATTTATAAAAAACACTTTTTGAACCACTACTAGTACCGGTTTTTTACCCGGTCCTTGGCAATAACTAAAAGAAACCGGGTACAACCGACACCAAATACCGAAAAAACTGGTTATTCAAAAACTAAAATACCGGTATCGGTTTTAACGGTCGGTTTTTCCCATCCCTACTTCTAGGGCGATCAACCGTCCTGCGTTTTACGGTGTTTCGTAAATGCCCCGCGGGAGGCGTCAATTGTCCCGCAATCATCTATATCTACATAGATACTCTGCAAATCACATTTAAGTGCCTGGCAGAGGGTTTATTAATCACTTTCATAACTTTTCTCTACTGTTCTATTCACTAATAGTGCGCGGGAAGAAAGAACACCTACATCGTTCCGTTTTCGATCTGATTTCTCTTATTTTAATGGGATGATCATGTCTCCCTAAGTAGGTGGGTGCTAGCAAAATATTTTCACATTCAGAAGTAAAAGTCGGCGATTGAAACTTCGCAAACAGATCACGCCGCAATGAATAACGCATGAGTGCTAGTCTTGCATGGTTCGCAGGAGAACTGTGAAGTTTGGAAAGTGGGAGGCGAGGTACTGGCGGAAGTAAAGTTGTGAGGCGGCATCGTGACTCGTGTCGGGATAGCACAGTCGGTAGTGCGCTTGCCCGCGAAAGGCAAAGGTCCCAGGTTCGAGTCCCGGTTCCGGCACACAATTTTAATCTGCCAGGAAGTTTCAATAACGTCTTTCTTTTAATGATTTCCACCCCAATTCGTGCAACATTTCCGTGACGCTTTCCCTCCGGCAACATGATAAAACAAAAAGAGCTTTACGTCTGAACGTATTTTCGTGTTGCAGTCATCGGTAATAATTTTCATAATAGGAAACAGACCTGCCATCTAGTTTCAACTAAAGTCAGAGTAACCGTTGCCAACAGTACGATTTTTGAAGGTGCGAATAAGCAGGTTATAGCATATTTCGAGTAGTGTTCCAGATGCACCTTTATCCTTTAATAAGTTTTCAATACATTTTTGGAGAGCAGTTATCTCCATGAATAATTAAAATTAATTTGAAATCGTGTACATCGCATTTACTTCTTTTTTTGTCACCGGTTTTGACCTTATATAAGATCATGTTCCCACATGCTGCACCAGGCAATGTTGGAATCGCGATGATTAACTACAGTTGCCTGCTCTAGCATGGCCTGAAGACAGTCTCGTAAAAGGTCGAACCGGTAACCCAAAAACAAATGTGATATAGACTGGTTTTAAATTAATTATAATTAAACCTTTAAGTTTTGTGATTCATGAAATGGATTACGATGAGGTTTACAGTATTTTTGTCCTTCGTAGGATAAGTGTACCATTAATCGGCACTTTAGCATTTAGATTCGTATTTTAAATGTACAACTGAAAAGTTCCGTTATCCAGAAATAAAAACTTAACGCCCCATTGCCGATATATAGTACAATTGAGTGACGATAACTGGTACGAAAGGTGCACCTTAAAAATATAATTATTTTAAATTGCACTAACCGTTGTTAAAGCGACTTGCGCATATCCATACGAAACTAGATGGGTGATGTGGCATGTCACAATACGTTACAACCAATATTATAGTATTAAATAAGATTTACACACAATATTCCCTTTAAGATGTAGGTAATTCGTACATTTACTACCATATTGTAACCTGAGGTTGGCATTTAGAAGTAGTTTTGATCATTTACATGACAGAACTACGAAATGCTAAAAATGTGTATTTCCTTCTATTTCCCCCCTCTTTTTTTTAATGTGATAACATTTAGGGTAAAAATCGTTCAATAGGTCTCTTTTATTATTTCACAATTTTTTGACTTCTGTACGTTTTCATTTAGATGAAGAGTCTTTAGTTCACCGTCTGGAAAAGAAAATGCAGAATAAAGATGAGGGAAATATTTTTATCTATGTTATTACGTCAGTAATAGTACTTTTGATCGTAATAAGTTTTGTGTCACGACTTCGTCGCCGCTTTTGTGTCCCAGCCTCGTCGTATGTGTCGGTGGCCGAGTGGAACGAGACCGACACGCTGGTGCAGGTACGGAGGGGAGCAGCCAGAAACTATAAACACTCGAGTAAATTAGAAAGATATATATTGCACAGAATGAAACAATACTTAACTTTTACATAGTACTGCAGAATGTTGATACATAGTTATTAGAGGCCTGCCTAGTGCCTGTACAATAGCAAAGTCTCCACTGGTGCCTATCTGATTACGAAGGTCATAACTCGTTGCTATCTCAGTCCGAAGTGCGAAGTGGCCGATGTCCTTCAGTGGTGGCCACGAGCGGCGTTGTACCAGAGGGCGCTCGTGGCTGTCGTCGGAAGAACGCCGCGCCGTGCATGCATGGCGGCGCGCGGCGAAAGTAGGTGGCGCGCACTTTGTACTTGTGCGACACCACAATAAGGACACTGGCAACACAATGCTATTAAAAAAGTTAAAATTTTTGTTCTCTTAAAATTACGACTAAAATTGTAGCTGTCCCCCAAACTTGTGGAATGTTCCCCCTTTGTGAGTGACTTCTCCCTCAGTTCTTCATTCAACAGTTAGGCACACAAGTCACTTCCTCTTACGTCAGTCGCGTATGTTTCATGGAAAAACGCCAGTCGCTTATGTTTCGCGGAAAAACGATTACCCGTATACCTCGCGTAGACGCTAATTTCTCCCATTTTTATCCTTGTGTTCTTTTCGCGAGATATACGTACGAGTTTCCTATCATCTCTGTGACGCTTTCGCGGTTACTGAATGAGCTCTTAACGACGTGTTCTGCACTCCGTTGGAGCTTCTCTCCATCAACACCACCTGCTACGGATTCCATATTTTAGTAATTTTATTCAAGATTACTGTATACCTCTGTATAAGACAGTATTTTAAATCTTTAAACTGGTAAATAATTATGCTAATTATTACAAATGAAATTTTTCTTTGTTCTGGGAGCTGTTAGGTAAGTGGCGTGCAACATGAGAGAGTCGTGACTGCGTGTAGCCTTTTAGTGATGTACGGATTTATTTTAGTAATTTTATGCAAGACTACTGTATACCTCTGTATATGACAGTATTTTAAATCTTTAAACTGGTCAATAATTACGCTAATTATTACAAATGAAATTTTTCTTTGTTCTGGAAGCTGTTAGGTAAGTGGCGTGCAACAAGAGAGAACAGTGACTGCGTATAGCCTTTTAGTGACGTTCAGGTTTATTTTAGTAATTTTATGCAAGACTACTGTATACCTCTGTATATGACAGTATTTTGAATCTTTAAACTGGTCAATAACTACGCTAATTATTCCAAATGAAATTTTCCTTCGTTCTGGAAGCTGTTAGGTAAGTGGCGTGCAACATGGAGCACCGTGCCTACGTATAACCTTTTAGTAATGTAAAGGTAGATATACGCCCCGTAGGAAACCAGTAACCTTGAAAAAATGACTGAGTCAGGGATACAGCAAAGCGGCTTACGAATGGTAGCCACTCATTCAGCTCAGCATCCCGCGCTGTGTGGCATTACGACATCCCGACTTCCCACGTTAGGGCGGGCAGCAGAAGAAGGAGCTTTGATGTGAAAAAAATGCGAGGTCAGCTTTTGAGGCGGCGGCGTTCTCGGAAGGGCCGGGGGCTGATTTACGCTCGCGCCACGAACAAAAGCCAGCCGCTTTTCACACCCCTGTGTGTGTGTGGGACGCCAGCCAACACAAACAGCGGCGCCTAAAGTAAACACGCATCCACAGTCCTGTCTGCGAATACCTTGCTTTTTATTTTTCCCTCCCCTTTGCTTTTGCACACGCATATCCAATTGGCTTTTGGCCTGCGGTCACGAGCGTATTAGGTAAACACATTGGTTATTATGCAGTCCATTGAAGGTGTACTGTACCACCCACGCTGTGGAGGGTTGCGTATTTAATGGCTACCAGAGGGTAGCAAAAACTCTATGTTCAACTATTTCATCCACAGTAGACTCTCGACTATCTGGTATGAAGAGGCGGGAGATCAAACCAGATAGCCCGCGATTCTATGAATTCTTTCTTCCAATTCCAGCAGAACAATTCATAACACTCCTTTGTTTATACTAATTTCCCAATTTTAGTACCATACTTATGTTAGTTCCGGCGTTGCGCGGGTGTGTGTATATATTCTTTACTATGTTACTCCATCGCCGCCTTTCATGCTCGCTATCAATTTCAGTTTCGTTTTCACGTAGGTCTACATCTACATCCATACTCCGCAAGCCGCCTCACGCTGTGTAGCGGAGGGTATTACTGTCCATTTGATAATGATTGATCCCTGAATTTGAACCCGTATTCTGGTCACATCTCAGGACGAACATCGATGTTTTACACCACGCCGGGATCTTTGAAATGTCTACTTTTATTTGGTGTATGCATATTACATTATATTTGAAAAGGGGACAACATACGCGGTAATATTTAAGAGAAAGTGTGTTTTCTCTGGCTTTATTCGTGAACTTCAACTTTAAGGATGCACAGAAGTCAGACCATTATTAGGAGAAAGTTTTCCTTTGCACAGTTTAAAGATCGAATCTTGTTCTATTTACAGACGGATTTTCGTTATTTTCTGATTATTCGTTTTGTGCTAATAATAGTAGGCGTAGACTGCTGCAGTTCGCCTAATGATGATACGCATGGATAAGACGAAACGTGTAAATACAAGCTCTGTCCTTGTCTTTCAGAGCTGTTATATTTTTATTCTCATAAATCTATACCAAGCACTAATATCACGTTATTAATTTATTTGCTTTTTCGATCCTATACGCTACAGGCTCATGTGTGCTGTGTTGCCGTTCTTCGCAGTTGAATAAGCGCTTCTGGCGCATTGCAACAGTGGCGGCGCGCTGGTGTGAGAACTACGCTAACGTAGCTGCTTTACAAAGACTTAACTGACAAACACGGAGACACTATATTAGTAATGTCACCCGAGGTGACCAACAAACGTTCAAGCTTAACAGCAGTGCCCTTTCCGTCTCAATAGCTGCAACGGTAAGCTTAATCGCAGCTTCTTTCGTTTTATATTATAGCGACGAAACAACCAATCAGAAAATAACGAAACTCCGCCTGTGAATAGATCGAGGTTGGATCTTTAAACTGTGCAAAGGAAAACTTCCTGCTAATTGCGGTCTGATTTCTGTGCATTCTGAAAGTCGATATTCGCCAAAGAAAAGCCAGAAAAGGCACGTTTTCTCTTAAATATTACCGCGTGTGTCGTCCCCTTTTCATATAAAATGTAATATTCATACACCAAATAAAAGTAAACATTTCAACGATTCCGACGAGGTATAAAACATCGATGTTCGTCATGGCATGTGACCAGAATATGTGGTCAAAGTCAGAGGTCAATCATTATGAAATGGACAATAGTCACTACTTCCACCTATTCCAATCGCGTGTGCTTCGCGAAAAACACGATTTCCTGTATGCCTCCGTATGGGCCCTAATATATCTCATCTTATCCTTGCGGTCGTTTCGCCAGGTATACTTAGGAGAGAGCAATATATTGGCTGGCTACTCGAGAAACGCACGCTCTCGGGAATTTGACAGAAGCCAGTACCGAGATAAAGAACGTCTCTCTTGCAACGTCTGCAGTTAAAGTTTCCTAATTACCTCTGAGACGTTTTAGAACAGACCAAATGAGCCCACAGAAAAGCGTGCTGCTGTCCGTTGCAACTTCTCTATATCTTCTATCAACACTATACGGATCCCAAAATGGTAAGCATTATGAACATTACTCAGTGAATCACGCTTTGGCATCTACCTTATCTTTGATTAATCTTGTATGGTTCGTTCCATTTCAAATCGCTTCTTATATCTAATCCGATATTTTATAGAAGTAACTGCTTCCAGTATTTGTCCTGTTATTGCGTAGTTATATAGTAATGGATCTTTATTTCTATGTAGAAGCAGCACTTTTTCTTTGAGGCTCAGTTGTCATTTCATACACCATGCGTCGTACGTAAAGGACCAAACTGCTAAGGTCATCAGTCGCTAGACTTACAAACTTGTTAAACTAATTTACGCAAAGGACATCACACACACTTATGCCTGGAGGAGGGCTCGAACTTCAGGCGGGAGCGACCGTGCTATCCAAGACATGAGGCCCTAAACCGCACGCCTATACAATCGTATCTCGTGAACTGTGCGTCTTTCAATAATATAATTTTTCACTTTGGATTATTAGGGAACTGACTGCGAAATGTGTTGCCAATAAAAGACATAATAAAAGTACCGTACTTCCTCATGTTAAATATGGCAGACTTTCAAGCATTTCATTGTTTTATTAGTCATATACCATTCTGAACTGTGTGTCTTACTATGTTATAATTTCGTAGGTACATTCAGCAATACATTTGCAAAGTGGTCTGCAAAATACTCGCGAATATAGAAGTAAAAACGTAATAAATCTAAATTTCATGGATGAAGGACCATGGTTTTATGGAGCAGATAGTATATAACACGTCAAGAAATATGTCTTGTACTATGATATATCAAAGGTACACTCCGTGGTATGTAGGTATCCTGGCTGTAAAATGTCTCAGGGATATAATTAGTAGTGCGAAACGTCAATTGCCGTAGTTTTACTTCATGAACAGAGAAAAATTAGTTAGCGATAAACTCCTTTCCTTGTACTATTTTGCTGCGGTCGTGACGATAAAAAGTTTCGTAGAGGTTTAAAATTACGTGTGAAATTTATTGAAAGTACCTAACTGCTCTCATTCTCCAATTGCGGTGAATACATTCTCGTCCAAATGTTTGTAGGACCAAACTACGTAGGTCATCATCCCTATGTCTTACGAACTACTTAAACTAACCTAAGGACAACAAAGACATCCATGCCCGAGGGAGGACTCGAACCTCAGAGCGGGAGACCGCGCGATCCGTAACGTGGCGCTCCAGACCAATACATTCTCGTGATTCACGTCGTATTATAGGTATGCATTTATTGTTTGTGACGTCAGATCTCTTGAACTATGTGTCATAGGTCGTTCTTACCTCACAGCGATTTTTATCTGGCTGAAATCGGTCCAAGTAGCTTAGGAGGGAGTGCGGTACATTCATGCATCCATTTTTATAATATGGTATAGACTTTTGACTTCTATACATGCTTACAAAATAGATACACTCTTCAAAAATAACAAGAAAGGAAACTCGGCTTAAAGAGGTTCTGCATGCAGGGGCACCGATGTTTAAAAATCGGTGTGGTTGCTTGTGGTTTCATTTTGATTAACTCTTGGGCCACACGGTTCAAAGTATGGCCAAACAGTGAACGTACATGACCCATGACACAGTTTCTCTGATTTTGCATGCAACTTAGAAAATGCACCTGTCATATTTGTCATTTCGTCAGCAGCAATAACTGTGCACGACTTGATATCTAAGAGAAAAACGAGAGAGAGAACATTCATTCAAATTGTTTACAGTACTTAAACGAAGTTTTGGAAGACAAATGACTGAACAATGTTTAAATTTCGCTACTCATTTGCCTTGCATGCTCTTTGCGCTGCAATGCTAAACTGAAGGTGTTAAAGTGCTTAGGTACGTCATTTAGGAACGCCATGTTTGGTATCCAATCATTTCGTCCACTTTCATTTCCAGAAAGAGAGAGATTTCCTCACAAATGGCAAAGAATATCTCAAAAACGTTTCCACGTCTAAGCCAACGAACTGAGCTGAGCTAAGAAATCTGTCCATGCAACTTCTGTATACCTTTCAGAAACCCTTTGCAATGGTGGTTAATTATACTATGACACAGCACTAAACTATCACACCTGACGACATCTTTTATTACAGCACCTAGTTGCACTGATTCAGCTGACAGGAAGCAATGAATAGTCGAAACGCCTTTACCGAATTCATTTCCGCATCTGGGCCATTACGAAGCTCGGCTACTAGCTCTCTGCGTGCTTCGCCTTTCACCTGCCCGTGATGGTGTACGTGAAAACGTGTGTAATGACACTGCATGTTGTACGTTTGTTACCACAGTTAATAGTTTCACATACAATACAATGCGGATGTCGACTGAACTCAATGAATAGAATTGATGTATCATCCATAGCTAGCCGTGGCTGTCACTAAACCCTGACTGTTGCAACAATCGCGACATGATGCGACCAGGTTATAGTGAGTTTCTCCCGCAATGGCGAAAACAGGATGCTTTTCTGGGGGGAGGGGAATTTGAGGAATTGGTGAAATAATCAGAACTAAGAGTCATTCATAAATTATGTCAGACGTTTAGGGGGAGGGAGGAGGATCAATGAAGTGTGACATTGTGCGAAAAATTTTTCATTTCTTACTGTATGTTTCTGTAAATTAATAAAAGTTAATGTATAGTAAATTTTTCGAATTTGGGTGGGGTGTGATATATCCCCATTTGCGTCCGTCTCTGCTCCCCCCTTAACCCCGTGAATCGGAAAGCAAGCCGCCGCTGAGTAGAACTATGAGAGTAACGGAAAGATACGTATCCGTTCTAAGCGGTAATTTGGTAGAAGCCGTGTACATCGAAGAAACGTCATTGCCATCGCGCCTCAGTTGCACAGTGGTAGAGTGCCAGACTACAAATCCAAAGGTCGCGGGTTCGATCCCCACCAGGTAGTAGGATTTTTATCTGTCACTTTCCACTTCTTTCACCTCTGGCAGTATTGCTCATGTGAAAAATACCGAGTAGCATCGTGGTTCGGAACCCACGTTAAACTGTAGGTCCCCCTATAACTGGGTGGGTAAGTCAGTTCGAAGGTCGGAGGAAGGCAACGGCATACCTCCTCCAAACAGGACCATGCCTAGTCTTCGGATTGTTGACTGCTTTACCTTTATAAAGAATGTTCGATATACTGTTTGCAACCGCACAATAAACTTAGTTTCAATGTGGGCAGTGGCGGGTTGGATCAAGACTGTTTTGGCTTCCCTGGAAAAATCAAACCTAGACCTAACCTCTTTAAGGCTACGCTACAGATCACTTTTTAAGTCAAAGTTAGGTTAGATACGGTTCAGAAACACTATCTCGAACATTCGATATATATCGATGGCAATGCCATTTCCTTCGATGTACACGGAGTCTACCAAATTACCGAAACAGCACTCGTTACAAACGTATCGTTACTAGTGCCAAATAGAAATACGGCCCTGTCCTTGAAACCGTGAAAAAATTTTACTGTTGCAGTTAATAATATTTTAACATTTAAAGATACTGTATGACTGCTGTTTGAGGCAATTATACTGCTGAGGAAAGGGTCCGTTCAGTCCATTTCCCTCCTGATTAAAATACAATCGTCATACAAATTGATCAAAATTAGCGAGACCTATCCGCGATCTCAATTTTAAGTACTGTTTTCGCAAATTTTAGAGGCTGGGAATGTCAGAATCAATCGAAAAATTTCGTGACGAATGTGACCGATCATCATAGTAGCACTACATTTGCGACTGTTATATTGTATTATGTGACATTAACAATTAAGATAATACCGTCATGAATGAAAATGTGTACATATCTTTTGAGTATTTTCTACAAACAGATAATTAACGTTTGAAGTGAAACCTCTATAGGTAAAAAATATATACGTGAAAGTGCTCGATGTTTGCCACGGTGGAGTAGCCGAGTGGTCTAAAGCGCCTCGCTGCGGAGCGCGCGGTTGCTCGCCGTTGAAGTTCGAGTCCTCCCTGGGGCATGGGTGTGTGTGTTGTCCTTAGGTTAGTTTACCTAGGTTTAAGTAGTTTGTAAGCTACTGACTGATGGCCACGTAGTTTGGTCCGATAGATCTACAGACATTTGAACATTTTGCTGTATGTTTTTGGTTATCACGATACACACACACACACTTGCGTTAAAAGCGGACGTCAGATCATCGAGGAATAATCTACAAACACGGACCAAGAAGTACAAACCAAAATTCTTAAAAACAACCATCTAAAATTGCAGAGCTTCGCAATATGCACTTAAAGTTCGTCACGGATGTCTATATGAATAATTCATCTCATAATAAATAGTATCACAGAATATATGCATTCTCCGAATTGCTTTTCGTTACAGAGTTCGTATTGATACAGCAGATGCGAATAACGAAATGGATACATGAGTTAGTTTCGTATCGATACGGTAGATGCGAGTAACGAAATGTATTCAAGAGTAACGATTCAGTATTTTGTATCAGCCAAAGTATTCGTTACTCAGTACCGAATACATACGGTTTGCTACAGCTCTACTGCTGAGCGCTAAGCAGGGGCATTGTCGAACAACCTGCCGGCTAGGTCGTGCTTGCGGACCGCGACGTCAAAATGTGAATGTTTCACTTATTCTACTTTTATGTTCCTCCCTCATCTGGTGTGGGTGCTGAGCACCCCGAAATATTTCGTATGCGGTGCCGGAGAACCCACGGAGTCTGGAGTACCTGTCTGGATGTGTTGCAGGGGTAGATCAGTCCTTGCATCATCCGCATACCGCCAGTGTTGATCTGGTGTAACAGTGAGTGGGGTCGTGTACCCTTGGCTAGTCGTTACGCAATCGTTTTCGATCGGCAAGACACGGAGTGAACAGAGGCCAAAGTAGCAATGCAAACCGATGGCCGACGAAGAAGTCTAAGTCTTCAACACTGCGTTCCACGCGTGGTCTTGCAGAAGACAGGAGAGGGCAGTTTCCAACACTTCAGAGACACGCTAGCTGTTCAGTATCCCTCGCATTGCGGTGGAATCCAGTACCACCCCAGCGGCAACCACGAAGTCCTGATAACAAAATAATGAGAGAAGAATCCAAAAACCAGATTGGCTAGGGAATTATCGGCCAAATCCGGACCACCGTTTATAGTTTATACCTACCTATAGCTGCATGCTAATACCAAAACGGCAACGTGCTATGTAACTAAAACACCAAACAATACGTGAAAGTGCTCGATGTTTTTGGTGATCACGATACAGACATGGATGAGTCAACAATCAATACCTCAATCTGAATATGGGCTTCAAGCCTTACTCAAACATCATTAGGGGAATAAGCAATTGCGCTATTATGTGTGTTGCCGCTTCACTGTCGAATATGGTCTACATAAATGAGAGACAAATATTCAATATCTGTGCTGAACTGAGCTCTACAATTTATTTATTATTTAACTCATCTTTTTCGGTTGTCATTTACGTATTTAAACACGGATGTCTATGAATTTTGCAAACCTGCATCCAGAATGTGTTTCAACTGGACGTTAAACGACAATTTTTGTTTCAAACGTCAAGAATTTCATCTTTTCACAGCCAAATTGATATCTTGTTGGAGGGACGGTAATTAAAATGTTCAACTACGCAAACCTCACAGCCACACGTATATGTACCTTAGAATGACGTAAGAACCGAAAACTTGACACTTGAAAAGTAAATCCTGCAGAACAGCGCTTCTTTTCATGAGTATGTGGCTCGTTTTCTTATTACAGAAAGCACAGAGGTCCCTGACAGAGCGCGCTGAGCCACCGCGCCGAATTCCACATTTCGCCAAAGCTGAGCACCAGTGGCAGGCTACGGAAGTAGCACCCATACAGCGCATGTCCTCGTATCTTCGCCATTCCAACTCCTGCACGAGATCGAAGAACATTACCGCACCTGCGGTGAAGTAGAGAACCATACGCTGTCGTCACGTTGGGAATACATATTGTAGCACTTGACTGACATAACGCAGTCTAGACGGGTTTTGGTTGCAACTGCAAGATCTGATAGCGACACAAACGGACCGAAACATGTAATGGAACAAAATACATCAGTAACTGCTGAGGGACAACAAAGGATGATTGTTACACTTATACAGAGGGTGTGTGGTGTTATTTTCGGACCTGCCGGAAAGAACACACATACATATATATATATATATATATATATATTATCTGCCATCACATGCTAACAACAAAAGCCACGGTGCAAAATTGCAGTAAAACCTCATATGTTTATCACGTGGCTAGGAAAAAGGCCATCTTTTGAAACAATGTTTTTTTTTTTTTTTTTTTTTTTTTTCGTGTTAACTAACGCACGGCTTTGCCTCCATGACGTCAGATTGTTCTGTTGTAAGAATCGAAACATTAATAATTTACTTTGGGGATTTTTATTTTTTTACAAATGAATCATTACTTTTTTAAATATAAACATCCAACTACTGTGCACCTTCATTTTTTTGAAGAAATTGTTCGTGATGGCATCTGTTTTGTAGGGTACTGAGGCGAAGGAGTTTCTAAGTGCGTGATGAAAAGTTTTATTTTATGAATTTTAGTTCATTTTTGGAATGTTGTTTTCCACGTTCCCCCCCCCTCCCCCTTTTTTTTTTTTTTAGTATATCCCAACTCAAAACATACGGGTGGCGCCGGGACCTTCGGTATTGCCGATTTATCTTCTTTCCTCAATCAAAACAGGTCTTTGTACGATCAACTGGCGGCAAGGTAAAAAATAAATAAATAAAAATAAAAAAGGGAAATTTTTAGCGTGAATGACTAAAGATTTTCTATTAAAATTTGAGGGTTAACTGTATAATTATAATGCTTATATTATGGAACGCTGATGGAGACCAGCTAGAACAGGTGAAAATTTTGCTTAGTGAGGAAGTAAATAAACAGTTGCACCAGATGATTTTTTTCCCCTATCCACGTGCAAGACACGGGGTAAATGAATCGGGAACTGAGCCGTCGCAAGCACGAAAACAAAGGCAGGTGAGCCGGCTTGGACTCACTTGGAGTGCAGGAGGTGCTTGTGCAGCGCCGCGTGGCTGCCATTGAGCGACGGCGAGCGCCTGCAGCAGAGCGCGCCCCCGCCGCCGCCGCTGCCGCCCCCGGGTCCCGGGGTGCCGCCCCCGGCCGCGTGCTCGCGCTCCGCCCCCGGCGAACCTCCGAAGTGCCAACTGTGGCGCCACGCCGCCGGCTCCTGGCCCAGCAGCCGCCGCTGCAAGTGCTCCCGCTCCCCGCGCAACATGGAGCCTCCTCCGGCCACGACAAACTTTGCACTATTCACTGTTTGCGTTACGACAACACTCGCGACGACGGGGACACACACGCGTCAGCGCACACGCGCACTGCACCAGTTCCTCGCGCCGCGACGCTCCACGGCAGACTGACGCGCGCGTCCCTGCCCAGGCTGCCGCCAGGGGGCGTGGTGCGCGCCAGCGCCGCCACGCGGCGCCGCCGCGCACTACCGGCACAACAGCTGTTCCGCGCTCAACGGCCAGTCCCGTCTCGCACTCATTTGTTTCTGTAATCTGAGACGTCGCCCAACACAGACATGGTTTAATCAGACCAGACCACAGGCATATAATACTAGACTGGCAATGCCATATACAATATCATTGATGTCAGTGAAGTCTCGCCGCCATACTTCTTTACTATAAACGTGTAAGCAGCCGTTTTGTATTATTACAGAAAACATTCTTAAAAATACTGATGAACTGACGTAACTAAGCTGTTTTTAGACGTTTGACATATGGGAAATTGGTGTCTTGTATATAGCTATAATTTTTTTCAGCTCGAGTGGGTTTGGACACTTACATTAACGAGTTGCATAGGCTGTTATTATTAATCTGTACCAATTTAATTCAACTTTAGATTTTCTTTCAGTAGTATGGTCGTCATAATGTTTATAGTGGATAACACATATCCTTATTCTTTTGAGAGTTCTTACGAAATCTACAGTCCGCTTTGACACACACACTAATGAGTCGCGTTTCCTGCTTTTATTAATAGGTTACGACTTTCGGTCAACTTTGGCTTTTCTTTTAATAGTATGACCGTTATAAATGTGCTATTTGTCGTGCATGACAGATATCTTTATTCTTACAGTCTTCTTTAACTTTGTGTACGTAACGGTAAAATTTTATTTCCCATCCCGGCGGCCTGGCATTATTATGTTGGCAACATCAACAAAACGGTAGAAAGCCCTCGCCAAATCGTTAATATTCTAGAAATCCACACAGAGTAACGAGATTAGTGTTTCGTTCATACGGTGAATTATATAAATGATACTGTTCCTGCTCTATGGGTGACAGGTTCTTGTATGTGGCCTCTTAAACGAAGACTTCATGACCAAACATTTGCATTGTCACGCGATTGGCTAATTCCAACGTCACATGATTGACAACATTTTCACGCGAGGCGGCCACAATGCTTAGTAAAATTTAACCGTACGTAACACGTTCTTCTCTTAACAAGAATTACGCTTATGTGTTAAATTCAATTATTGCGGAAGTATTATCTCAAATGCAAACCTGCTACTAAAGCTGACAACGTCATATCGCATCAGAAGATCATAGTAGTACCGCACGGAAACTTTTTGACGTGAGGTAAGGCAAGATGGCAGCGTCAGGATTCAGTCACAGAGGGACGTTTGCCAGTCTAGTAATGTATGTCTGTGGACCAGACTGACGAAGTCGCTGATATTATTGAAACATAACGTTTGTGAATCACTACTTTTACATCCAACACATCTTCCGGTAGATGAAAACCGAATTTCGTAAACTTCGCTGCCGTGTTTAATAAGACGCGACCACACGACGATCTGACTGCGCACACCTCTCGTTGCGTGTGGACGGGTGTTTACATCGCTGCAAATTCTCGCGCCCGACATATGTCGTGGAAAAAAGAAAAGAAAAGGAAATAGGTACAGACTGCAATCGTACTGCCAAACGAATAGGCCTACGATACGCTTTTTTTTTTTTTTTTTTTTTTTTTTTTTTTTTTTTTTTATCAGAGATGGAGGAAATCTTGTAACGATCGCTGTTAACAACGTGTCTTGCAATAAATAAATAAAAATAAATAATGCAAACAAACCGCAATAAACAGAAAAGTCGAACGAAATGGTCTAGGCAATGGCTGCTTGAACGAAGGCAGTTGTCACACGTGATTTTACTTCGTGAGTTGGAGGGCGAACCCAATGGCTGGCGTAATTATTTGCGAATGGAAGTGGAAACTTATAATTGTCTTTTGACACAGGTAACTCCTCGCATAATACGTAAAGACACATGAATGAGGAGATCAATTTCTCCACACGGACGGCTGACAGTTACATACATTCCTGGCCACAGGAAGGACCTACAAAGACCTCGAATTTTCAATACCAATTTCTATACAAGGATTGGGTGAAACCATCCCAAACACTTTACAAAGCTATTTACGGTATACAGTTCTAAACGATTTTTATTTTTATAATAATAATTATTTTTTTAAAAAAATTACAGATTCCCTGTTAGCAGTAGGATCTACCAATTGTAATTTCTCTATAAGAGAACTGTGTACAGTTGCTTTTTCTGCCTCTGTCGCTATATTTCCTACTTTGTACTTTCCAATACATCTCAATTATTTTTGCTGTGAACCCTCTAGACGATAGACGTGTAGCAACCATTTTCATCCACTGTCAATATAGAAAACACACCAAAAAAGTATACGATGACACAGATTTACAGCGATCTCCTGTCTACACGTTCCAATTTGTCAGCACAGATGTGATTTGAACTCACAGATTTGAGCACTTTTGCTCAAACCTCCAACTCCAACTTCCAGGTTTGCGCATATCTCATATCTGCGCGGATGTGCTGTCCACACTCAACGATTTGCGAGGTGTGCGCAGACAGATCGTAGCGTGTGGACGCGGCTGAATCGGATTTCCTACACCACTCAATATGGCAGCTGAAAAAACATCTGATTGAGTTCTTGATTTAGTCAGCACAATCGCTATATTTATTTACTTAAATTCACAGATTTATGGTCACTCTAGTATTTATACTTTTATTTCACGGTAGAAAATGTCACTCTGCCCATACGTGCCGAAAATTCTTAACGAGAAAACAATCTGAGAAGCCAAGAACGCTTCTAAACGGTTGCGTTTACATGGTCACGAAAATCGTTTGTGGAATTGGAAAACCGCTTTACAGAAATGGATTTCCAGCATCGATTTTAGAGTGTTTACATGACCAACTAAAACCGGAATTGGGAAATCGGTTTATGAAATCCGGTTTTGGAAACCCATGTAAATGGGTTGTATGGTATTTACATTAGTTGAAGTGAAATGACTATATATAATGTATAGGCAGTTTTAGCCGCAACCACTCGCAAATTATAGAGCACTTTCGTCGATTATTCTAAATCATATTAGAATTAAATTAATGTCCTTACATTTGAAAAGTGTTGGCATTGTACAATATTTTTGAAACTTCTGTAATTTGTGGTAAGGGAAACATAAAAGTCAGTAGGTTTAAAGCGAGTTTGGGGCCACAACTTCTTTGTAATACATAGCCTATGCTAAACTGCCAAATTTATTAACAGGTATGAAAATACTGAGGGTAAAGAAATTTTCATTAAGAAAACGTATGTAAAATTTAGACACTGTTAACTGAATGTATGGAGAAAAGTGAAAAGTGAAGGTGATGATATAATATTAGCCGAAATTTCATACGAAGCCCTTGAACCATGTGATGAAAATTTGACATGGCTATTTTCTCATTTCTTTTTAATGCATGCATTTATGTATTTTGGTGTATTAAATTGTACAGTAACAATAAAATTAGGAAGTAATTCGACACAATGTAAATATATCCTATGAATTACAAACAGGGAGAGGTATAACAGACGTCAAAATGTACGTCTGCATACGAAATGGCCGCCACAGCTCCGAATCAAAGGAACAAAATCATATCATAAAACATTCAATCAGTGGCCTATCAGATCATGACATACAGCTCCTTGTTTTAGGCGTAGATTGTAAGCAGATTATGAAGACTGCTAAGTCTGACTGCAGGAAAGTAGGCGATGCTCCGAAAATTGAGTGTTTAGAAAAATACAACATATCAATAATTTTGAATATTCGAAAACTGTTTTCCTCTAAAATAAACTCAAACAGAAATCTACAATAAAACCAAAGATTACACAAGGAATAAAGATTTCGTGTAAGACAAATAGGAATGTGTCTATGAGCCAAGAATACCTCCAATGATGATGATTTAGTTAAATATAAGGAATACTGTAAAATATTAAAATAAGTAATTCGGCATCTAAGCTAATGCACTATGAGATGTAGGTAGCAATGTCAGGCAACAAATTAAAACAAAATGGGATATAGTGAAAGAGAAGAATGATAGAAGCAGAAAGAAACAGGAGCAGATAGCATTAAGAGTAGATGATAATAGAATGAAGGCTTTCACGGCAGGTATTGTTATCACTTAAAACTTCCGGGCTGAGAAGCCGTGCTCCATACATGAAACTTTCTCCTGACGTTTCGCCTTCGTCTGTGGAAGGTATCCTCCGAGGTAAAGCGGCGTACTAAGTAGATGATATATTAGATAACTGATGGATATAGTGTGGCAAGTCTGTTTACCGGTATCTGTTACTGATAGTATGGGATTATGGGAGACAGTAAATAATGCCCTTGAATATCTAAAACTAGAATTTACCAATAACTTCAGGTACATGAATATGTCACTCGATTAACCGCAAGAAATAACTTCCAGAATAAAATATTTAAAAACAAAGCATTGTAGTGGTTACGATGAAATATCACCAAAGTTAATTCCGGCGTGTTCTTGTGATTTAGCACAATTTTAAGTTATTATAACTGGAAAATTTCCTGAATGGCTAAAATAAGCGGATATTAAATCTGTATTGTAGAAAGGGATGAAACTACAGACCGATTTCGCTTTTGCCAGCATACTAAAAAAATGTTGAAAGAACGCAGTTGTGAATTATTACTTATAATGCGTTTCGCCCTTTTGGGGAATCATCAGGTAATCTACGGATAAAACACACTATTATGGATTGATTCACATTACAAAACTATACATAATTAGATCCTTTTAGATTATTTTAAAGTTATCATTGTGTAACAGTCGTCTGGGTTTGAACAGAAACGTGGTGAACAGCTCCAGCGTGTCCGACCTTATGTAAGAGGCGGTTAATATAGGGTAACGTAAAAGATATGGTAAACCATCAACAGTCAAAGCTAAGTGATTTAAAATCTATAATTATTACGTTAGGCGATGCCTTAACTGAGCTGGTTCAAATGTTCAAATGTTTGTTAAGCTTATGGGACTTAACTACGGGGTCATCAGTCCCTAAACTTACAAACTACTTATGAACTACTTACGAACTAGGACGGCACAAATATCCATGCCCCAGGGGGGATTCGAACCCCCGACCGTAGTGGCCGTGCTGACCGTGACTGGAGCGCCTCAGTCACCTCGGCCACCGCGGCCGGCAACTGAGCTGGTTAATCACACACTCTACCCGTCACACTTACTACTACGTTCCATAATATCAGCTTTACGTCTATGTCTGTTTGTCCGGCTATGAGGTCTGGCTTCTGGTGCTGTACCTTCAGAGACGTTGTTGGCTTCGTCTTACGTAAGCTTTTCTACTCCACGGGTTTCTTTTAGTACCTATTGCTATTAATACAACTTATGCTTTTACTTCACCACTTTCAGATCGCGACTATTTTATTTCGAGATTTGACGGCAGAATTTTAATTCATAGCAGCTTTGACTGATAATGGTTTATCACTTATTTTATGTAAGCCTATTCAATTTTATCATCATGTCTCCCCATGTAGATGGCTGCTAACAAATGTTCGCATTCGGAGGAGTAAGATGGCGGAAGGAATTTCGCAAATAGATCCGCCGCAACGAATAACGCCTTTCTTTTACTGATTTCCACCCCAACTCGTGAATTATTTCCGTGACATTATTTCCCATACTTCGCGATAATACTAAATGAGATTCCTTTTTCTGAACTTTCTTTATATCCTCCGTCAATCCCAGTTGGTTGGGACCCCACAACGCGCAGCACTATTCCCAAATAGGATGCACAAATATAGTGTACGCAGTTTCTTTAGAAAAACTGTTACACCTTCTAAGTGGTCTACCAAAGAAACACTTCCCGAAGTTTATCGGATTTCTTTTAGTACTCATATAGATGACTTCACACTTATCGTTCTTTAAGTTCAATTGCCAATTTCCGCACTATGCTGGTAGCTTATCTACGTCGTTTTGCAGTTGTTTCTATTCCACTGGTCACTTTAATAACCGATAAAGGAGAGTATCACCCGCGAACAGTCTACGAGAGATGCTTAGATAGTCTCCTAAGTCGTTAATAAAAACAAGGCGCAGTAGGGGCCCTAAAACATTTCCCTGAGGCACGCCAAATATCACTTCTGTTTTACCCGTCAATTACTTCGGGAAATCACGAATCCAATAGCACAACTGTGCCGATAATCCACAATCACGCAATTTGTTTAGAATGCTTTTGTGTGCTAAAAGGCTTACGGAAATCTAGAAATATACCTCGTTCCCTGTTTCCCAATGATATATTTAAAATGTGGTATCTAATAAGTATAATTTTGTAATATGAACCACTTCATAGTAGTGTTTTGTACGTAGATGATCTAATGATATCCCAAAAGGGCGAAACACGCAGTGGCCGAGCGGTCTGCGGTGCGCCAGTCATAGTCTGCACGGCCGCTACGGTCGGGGGTTCGAATCCCCCTCGGGCCTGGATATTTGTGTCGTCTTTAGTATAAGTACTTTGTAGGTTTAGGAACTGATGACCCCGCAGTTAGGTTCCTTAAGCTTAACAAACATTTGAACAACATTAGAAACTCATTATGAATAACAAAAAACATTGGAAACCGTGACTGCATTGCACTAGGTGTCAGCATGGAATGGAACTAATTTCTCTCGATGTACGTGGTCACTGAAGGTGTTTCTGAGGAAATAAACTGTACGTTTCATGCCTTTTATCGTCAGTAACATGAATACGTCCAAGTTAAACTACTAATTCCTATTCAGCTACCTGAAGTCCCTACTACAGATTCTTGACCTAATTTTACTTGTAATGATCACAGACGTTCAGCTAATTGTCACGTCGCAATTGTAATTTAGTATTTTGGTAGTAATATTGGACATACAAGCTATTAACGATAATTTAACGATTTAAAATTTTAACCTATATATTCACAGATGTTTCACTCAGTGTATTCTTACCCTTCTATGTTCCAAATGTTTGAACCGTCTGACAATTTGTCCAGGAAATTTATATTGTTAAATTTATTTTCTTGGTACAAATGTTGAACTTTATATCTCGTGTCATATTTTATCGATGTTCAATAAGTGTCACACTAGTGTTATTTGAAAAAATAATGTCCACGTACTATTTATACAGCAACTTAAGATCTTTGAAAGTAAAACATCCAAGCTGCATTGCTATATCTCTGTAGTATTTACCTGATGATAGCGTAACATCTGTAACCTGGTTTGTAAAAAAAAAAAAAAATTTCAGAATATTACACAGTTATCTCGTGTGTTACATTCAAAATGAATAAATATTCTGTCAAGAACCGACGGAAAAGTCAGTGAATTCGAGAAACACTATTACCATGTTGGCAAAATATTATTTCAGTTTCAGTGAAATGAGATCGCCTATTCCCTAAATTTGTCCATTTGTTATGAACAGTCTGGTTTATTGCGACAAGAAAAGAAATTCTTCAAATTTACAGTACATTCCCAGCTCTTCGCTGTTGAGAATTCCTTCATTGTCGATTCTATTTTCCGTGAAACCTGTCAGCTTTGATGAATAGCGCGACAGTCGTTCTCAGTGCGAACCGACGACAATACAGAGTTCCCTTCCTCTCATAGTCTGAGGCGGAGGCCGTTTGATGTCGCAGACTGGCGCTCTAAGCCGTTTGCCTACAATGCTCGACATTGTATTTCGGGGGGGGGGGGGGGGGGGGGGGGGGGGGGGGGAAGGACTATGCTAAGAAGCTGCGGCAAAAATTCTCCCAAATTAGATGAATTTATGTGTAAACAATTAGTGCCAAGGTTTGCCTGAATGATAAAGAATTATGTTTCCGATAAATCGTAAGAGAAGATTTTTGAACTCATGATCGTAACACTATGGAGTTTTGAACCATTCGTGGTGTTTATTCCTTTTCGTCGCCTGTTTTTTTTTTTTTTTATTTCCCATATTCTTTTATTTACCATAATCTTATTTATATCTGTTGCTGCTACAACTCTCTTCATTTCGCCTACTCATGGACCATCAGTAACAGTAAACAAAATGTTCAAATGTTCGTAAATCTATCGGACTCAACTGCTTGGTTACTAGTCTGTAGCTTACAAACTACTCAAAGTAAGGTAAACTAACCTAAGGACAACATAAACACGCGTGCCTGAGGAGGGGCTCGAACCCCCGACGGCTAAAGGCCGTCCGCACCGCAGTATGGCGCACCAGTGCACACGGCTAATCCGCCGCGGCAACAGTTAACAGCTGAAACCATTTTGCTTCTGTCCTAGACATCTATATCCACATCTAACTCTTTCAGAACAATCTCCTAGAAATTTCACCTTGACAAAGTTATTACATCTACATTGTTACACGTTGAATCATATTTAACCCTCACCCAGTACACCCCGTTACGGTTCACAAAGCGTTCACTCGGTCTTAAAGACCGGGTTGCCGTTTCTTTCGGCATTTTTACCACCTAATTGTCTTACAATCCATTTAGTGCACCATTCGTTCTCCTCCTTCCCCACCATACATCTCCCCATAGTTTTCTCACACATTTGATATGTCGAGTTTTCCCCATTTTACAGACTTGCAGTTGACTGGGAAAGGGAAAACACACAACTTGAGGGTACACGTGGTAAACTTTCGTTAATTACAGAACTTCAGAGAGACTTACCTCGCCTCCCTCTTCAACGGCCTTGAGGCTGCTGTGGAGGGCAGAGCGCTGATACCCACTCAGAGAGAAGTGGAGGGGAGAGATGGGGGCACCCGGTCCAAAAGACCGGTGTAGAGCCTAAAGGGCAAGTGCCTAGCAGAAGGTTTATTGAATCGTTTTCCTAATACTTCTCTACCGTTCCATTCTCTAAAGGCGCGGAAAAAGATGCACCTAAATCTTTCCGTTTACGATCTAATTGCCGTGGTGGAGTAGCCGAGCGGTCTAAAGCGTCTCGCTGCGGAGCGCGCGGTTGCTCGCCGTGGAGGTTCGAGTCCTCCCTGGGGCATGGATGTGTGTGTTTGTCCTTAGGTTAGTTTACCTAGGTTTAAGTAGTTTGTAAGGTACGGACTGTTAACCACGCAGTTTGGTCCGATAGATTAACAAACATTTGAACATTTACTATCTAATTTCTTTGAATAGATGATTATGTCTCCCTGTGCAGGTGGACGTTAGTATCATATGTATGCATTCGGAAGAGAAAGTTATTGAGAAAAAAAATTGGCAAATAGATATCGCAGCATCGAATGAAGTCGTCTTTTCAATAATGTCCACCATATGTCATGCATAGTTACCGTGATATTCTCTCACCTGCGTCGCAATAATGCAAAACGAACTGCCTTTTTTTTTTTAACTTTTCTGTATCCTCCATCAGTCCCTCATGGTGTGGACCACACAATGCGCAGTAATACTCCAAAATAGGACGCACAAGAGTAATGTAGGCAGTTGCTTTAGCAGAACTGTTGCATCTTCTTAGTGTTCTGCCAGTGAAACAGTCTTAGGTTGTCCTTCGCTACAATATTTTCTACGTGCCGTTTCCAACTAAAGTTGCTTTTAATTGCAATTCCTATGTATTTAGTTGAATTTACGGCCTTTGGATTTTACTGATTTATTACTGCATCCATTACACTTATCTTCAACACTGTTAGTCCGACAAGCAGTGGAGGACTAAAGAGGTGGGGGGCGGACCGCCCCGAGCCTCTCGTCTTGGGTGCATCTAAGCACCTCGAAAGCACTTCTCTTTTTTTATTTAATTTTAGCGTTCTTGGCATCACGTTCTGGGACTTACAAATCTCGAAAGCTATATTCTTTAGACTGCCCCGTCCCGTGCCTCTCGCCCTGGTGGCCTCCAAATCTCAAACGTTACTTTTCTTGTAGTAATACATGTATTTCCAAGTGGACGTGGGCCTAATTTTGTTTTGTCTCCCCGGGCCTTCGTCACTGTCGCTTCCCTATGTAGCTGTTGAGGTTATCGCTAGGAATCTTTGACAGTCCATGTAAATATCTTCTAAGAAGATTTGTATTTACCACTTCTACTTATTTGCGGTTGTGTCCATAACGGCCAGGTATGCTTGTCAGTGTATTGTATGCTTGTATTCCCTACTATATATGTTACCATTGAACCAATTATCGTATGTGTATTATTCGAGGCCACTCCCATGAACCACAGACATTGCCGAGGTGGGGTGGCTTGCGTGCCTCAACGATACAGATAGCCGTACCGTAGGTGCAACCACAGCGGAGGGGTATCTGTGGAGAGGCCAGACAAACGTGTGGTTCCTGAAGAGGGGAAGCAGCCTTTTCAGTAGTTACAGGAGCAACAGTCTGGATAATTGACTGAGCTGGCCTTGTAACTTCAGCTAATGTGGCTTTGCCACACAGCTACTGCGAACGGCTGAAAGCAAGGGGAAACTACAGCCGTTACCTTTCCCGAGGACATGCAGCTCTACTGTATGAACATATGATGATGGCATCCTCTCGGGTAAAATATTCCGGAGGTAAAATAGTCCCCCATTCGGATCTCCGGGCGGGGACTACTCAGGAGGATGTGATCATCAGGAAAGACAATACTGGCATTCTACGGGTCGGAGCATGGAATGTTAGATCCCTCAATCGAGTAGGAAAATTAGAAAATTTAAAAAGGGAAATGGATAGGTTGAAGTTAGATATAGTGGGGTTTAGTGAAGTTCGGTGGCAGGATGAACAGGATTTGTGGTCAGGTGAGTACAGGATTATAAATACAAAATCAATTGGGGGTATCACAGGAGTAGGATTGATAATGAATAAGAAAATAGGAAGGCGGGTAAACTACTATGACCAGCACAGTGACCGCATTATCATTGTCAAGATAGATACGAAGCCAACACCGACAACAGTAGTACAGGTTTATATGCCAACTAGCTCTACCGATGATGAGGAAGTCGAAGAAGTATATGAGGAGCTAAAGGAAATTATTCAGACAATTAAGGGAGAGGAAAACTTAATTGTTATGGGAGTCTGGAATTAGGTAGTAGAACAAGGAAGGGAAGGGAAGATAGTAGGTGAATATGGTCTGGGCAAAAGGAATGAAAGAGGACGCCGCCTGGTAGAATTTTGCACTGAACATAATTTAGTTATAACAAACACCTGGTTCAAGAATCACAAAAGAAGGTTGTATTCGTGGAAGAGACCAGGAGACACCAGAACATACCAGATAGATTTTATAATGGTAAGACATAGATTTCGGAATCAGGTTCTACTGTGTAAGACATACCCAGGGGCAGATATAGACTCTGACCATAACTTGTTGGTTATGAACTGTAGGCTGAAACTAAAGAAACTACAAAAAGGTAGGAAAATAAGGAGATGGGACCTAGATAAATTGAAGGAACCTGAGGTTCTTAAGAATTTCAGAGGGAGCTTTAGGCAACAATTGACAGAAACAGGGGAAAATAAAACAGTAGAGGAAGAATGGGTAAAATTGAGAGATGAAATAGTGAAGGTAACAGAGGACAAAATAGGTAGGAAGGCAAGACCTACAAAAAATCCTTGGATATCACAGGAGATGCTAAATTTAATCGATGAAAGGAGAAAATATAACAATGCAGTAAATGAAACAGACAAAATGGAGTACAGACGACTAAAAAATGAGATTGACAGGAAGTGCAAAATGGCTAAGCAGGAGTGGCTAGAAGGCAAATGCAAGGATGTAGAAGAATGTATAAATAGGGGAAAAATAGATACAGCATACAGGAAAATAAAAAAAAAAAAACATTTGGAGATAAGAAAAACAGCTCTATGAATATCAAGGACACTGATGGAAAACCAGTTCTCAGCAAAGAAGGGAAAGCTGAAAGGTGGAAAGAGTATATAGAGGGGCTCTACAAAGGAAATGAACTTCGAGACAATATTGTAGGAAGGGAAGGGGATGTAGATGAAAATGAAATAGGAGATAATGTACTGAGAGAAGAATTTGACAGAGCCCTGAAAGACCTAAGTCGAAACAAGGCTCCTGGAGTAGATGATATTCCCTCAGAGCCACTGAAGTCTCTGGGAGAACCAGCCATGACAAACCTGTTTCACCTGGTGTGTAAGATGTATGAGACAGGCGAAGTACCCTCAGACTTTAAGAAAAATGTTATAATCCCCATTCCAAAGAAAGCAGGTGCAGACAGGTGTGAAAACTACAGAACCATCAGTTTGATAAGTCATGGTTGCAAAATATTAACACGAATTATATACAGAAGGATGGAAAAGTTGGTAGAAGCCGACCTCGGGGAAGATCAGTTTGGGTTCAGGAGAAATGTAGGAACTCGGGAGGCAATACTCACTTTACGGCTTATCCTAGAAGATAGATTAAGAAAAGGCAAACCTACATTTCTAGCTTTTGTAGATTTGGAGAAGGCTTTTGACAATGTTGATTGGAATAAACTCTTTCAAGTTCTGAAGCAAGCAGGAGTAAAATATAGGGAGCGTAAGGTTATTTACAATTTGTACAAAAACCAGACAGCGGTTGTCAGAGTTGAAGGGCATGAAAGGGATGAAGTGGTTGGAAAGGGAGTAAGACAGGGTTGTAGTCTTTCTCCATTGTTGTTCAATTTGTACATTGAGCAAGCTATAAAGGAAAGCAAGGAGAAATTTGGAGAAGGAATTAAAGTTCAGGGTGAAGAATTAAAAACATTGCGTCTGGCGACGACATAGTAATTCTGTCAGATACAGCAAAGGACCTGGAAGAGCAATTGAACGGAATGGACAGTGTGCTGAAAGGTGCATATAAGATGAACATTAACAAGAGCAAAACTAGGGCAATGGAGTGCAGTGTTAGAAAATCAGGTGATGCTGAAGGAATTATATTGGGAAACGAAGCAATAAAGGAGGTAGATGAGTTTTGTTACTTGGGCAGTAAAATAACAAATGATGGTCGCAGTACAGAGGATATAAAATGCAGAATGGCAATGGGTAGAAAAGCGTTCTTGAAAAAGAGAAACTTGTTAACATCGAATATTGATTTAAGCCTAAGGAAGTCCTTTCTGAAGGCATTTGTATGGAGTGTTGCCTTGTATGGGAGTGAGACATGGACGCTAAACAGTGCGGACAGGAAGAGGATTGAGGCTTTTGAAATATGGTGCTACAGAAGAATGCTGAAGATTAGGTGGGTGGATCGTGTAACTATTGAGGAGGTACTGAACAGAACTGGGGAGAAAAGAAATTTCTGGCATACCTTGACTAAAAGAAGGGATATATTGGTAGGACACATTCTTAGACATCAAGGAATTGTGAATTTAGCGTTGGAGGGAAGTGTGTGGGGAAAAAATCGCAGGGGAAGACCAAGAGTTGGATACAGTAAGCAGATTCAGACAGATGTAGGTTGTCGTTCTTATGTGGAGATGAAGAGGCTTGCACAGGATAGGGTATTGTGGAGAGCTGCATCAAACCAGTCTCCGGACTGAAGACCACAACAACAACATTATTCGAGGTCACTCTAAAGTAGTTGCTTCGAAACCTCAGTTTTAATTAAATTTATATCGGCATTTCTAATTCAGAAAACACATACTTTTAAGTTACTGGATAGTATTGTACCATTCACCACACTCCCCGGACTTAAGTCCTTGTGACTGTGATTTGATTCCAAAGATAGGAACCTCTTCGTGGCATTAGCTTCACCACTGTTCAGACATTCGACAGGCAGTAGATGGCTCCATTCGCAGCATCAACGGAAACAGGCTCTGCCAATGATATACTACGCCTTCCACATCGTTGGCAACGGGTTATACACAACGCTGGTGACGAATTTGAAAGAATTGGCAGGTGCAAACATGTAACGCTTTTCTATCGGTTGTGAATATTTAGTTGCCACTGATGGGGTTCCAACCGTCGTAAAAGTCCCATTATACATTGTATCATACAAAAAGTGAAGTAGAAGCAAAAGCAAAGTAGACATAGGTGACCGTGAAGTAATATAATGGCCCAATGAACGGCATACAATAAATATAAGAATTTACTTAAATGAAATAAAAATAAAATCACATAAGGCCCTAGCTTCTACCAGAAATAGTGTTGATTGCCGTATAGTCAATTTTTTATTAATTTATTTTTCTAATAAGTTAAGGCAAAACAAATAGCCTATTAAACAAAAATAACAGCCCATAGCAAAATGAAATAGTGAGGATAGGTACCAAACTGTCTTGCTCACTTGAAATGAACGAGAAGGAATGGTACGTGGACCAAATATGGAGATGAATGAATCAAGGTACCTAAAAAGTCAAACTTTAAGCAAAGAGAGATAATACTGGCGCTATGTACTCATAGAAAATGTATTGTCTATACGTGAAAGTGGAATAGACATACTTGTCAGAATCCTCACGAAATACTACAATTCACCTATAATAATTAGAGGGGATAATGCCAGTGGCGCAGCTACATAGGGGGATCGCGGGCTAATGGGGCTGAAGGACCCCCCCCCCCCCCAGCACCTTCCAATTTTTTTTTTAATTTTATTATTTTCATTTTTTATTTTTTAAGTAGGATGTCACCAGAAATTTGAAATAGTACACAACCTAGCTATAATTTGCCAAGCACAAGTCAACATGACAGTGGGTCGCCGATGTAATGCCGCCATGAGAATGTGTGCTGCTGTTACTGTGAGCGGTTTTAATGCCACCGCGACCAGCTTTGATGCTGCCGCTATTGTTACTGCTATGCTGAAGTCACGAGCCGATTGTTCACATGCGACGCCCCGCAGCATAGCAGGCCAGCGGAACCACCGAGTGCAATCTTATGAACAACAATAAGATTATTTTAGTTCAATTTTTACACATAGAGTCTGATGTTAATTAAACTGCAAAGACCTTTGTCTTTGGCTAGTAACTTAGAAGCTGCTTAATTATTTTACGAGCTGATTATAATATACACTCCATTTCCACCTCGTTGCTTCTCTTCCAGTTTCAAATTAATGCGAGCCTACTCATTTTATTTCTTGTACAATTGTTTTCGTAGTATAATTGGTTACATTATGAAAAATGTAAAAATAACTCCTAGATTAATAAATTCAATAGGCTTTATTTATATATATAAAATATACCCCCCTCCCTCCATAACCAAATCCTTGGTGGGCCACTGGATAATATCACTTACTCAGATTAAACATTCGAAAAAGTAAACGTAGGTAATACCACTTACATTAAAATCATAATCGACAATAGCCAATGTCAATAATCCATTAAACGAAGTCAGGCTAAGGATGTGGAGGTCACAACGTGATACCTAAGTCACACAAATTAGGCTACAAATACAGGATGAATCTAAACTCGCGCACTGGAGCTTCGCAGCGCGATTCCTCACATGCTAGCAATAAAAAAATGGCTGTATATGCATATTTCCGGCAGTAAATGGACGTCGAAGATTGAGATGGGCGTGTGTCCCATACGTCAGTGTGTTTCAGAATTACACTACTACACAAACAAGCTTCTAGGGGATATGGGAGGTGTCTTGAGGAACAAAGTGAGCATAGAAACCCATGCCCGCAAACGTCATTCAATGACGCTACAGGATGTCGAAGTTGCTGGAGGGGAAGTCTAGCCTAGAAGTTTGTTGGTGTAGTAGTGTAATTCTGAAACACAATGACGTATGGGACACACCCATCTCAGTCTTCGACGTCCATTTACTGCCGGAAGTATGCGCAGGACGAAAATTTGTGACAGACATTTTTTATTGCTAGCATGCGAGGAATCGCGCTGCGAAGCCTGAGTGCGCGAATTTAGATTCACACTGTATATACCTTGTAAGTGTCCTACTAAGTCAGTTTCGAGACTTGGAAGTAAGCGATGTCCCTACTGAGTCGGCATCACAGTTTAATAGTGCAATGTGCACCAGCGCTTATTCATGGAGGTCAGGTTTTTGTGGCGAGTAGCAGAATGTCCCGTCTTCCGCCTGCCCCAGATTTTCGCCTGGCGTTGCAGACGGGAGAACACCTCCGCGCCGTGTAATTTGCAGACTGTTTGCTGTACCGACAAAGGGCGCGCCAAGGCTGAACTATGACATTCCGCGAGAACATTTCATATCTCACACAACTGTACAGGGATGAAGGGCCCCGCAGCTATGCGGCCTGTAGCGCATTCACTTTGTACCGCACCAGAGCACTCTCTGTAATTTTTAATGTCTGACGATGAAATGGAAGAATTCTCCAACTCGATGAAAGAGATGAATATATCACACTGAGGGAAAATTGGGGTTCAACGTCCTGTAAGCGACGAAGTCGTTACGAACACGGCATGAACTGTGACGCATATGGGAGGGGGAAGAAATTGGTAGCGGAGTTTTTGAAGAAACCGTCTCATCTTTCGAATTCAGTAATTTAGAGAAACATCTCTATGTTTCCATCCATATGATGACTAAAAGAAATCCGTTAAACTTCAGTTACAAGATAAATCACTCATACCTACAAGCCGTCAATACTACTAAATACCTAGGAGTAACAATTACGAACAACTTAAATTGCAAAGAACACACAGAAAATATTGTAGGGAAGGTGAACCAAAGACTACGTTACATTGTCAGATCACTTAGAACATGCAACAGATTTAGTAAAGAAACTGCCTACAATACAATGCGTCCTGTTTTGGAATATTGCTGCGCATTGTGGGATCCATACCAGATGGGACTTACGAACGATTTGGAGAAAATTCAGATAGGAAAGAGAGTGTCACGGAAATGATGCACCTGTTGGGGTGGAAATCTTTAAAACAAAGGCGTTAATTGTTGCGGCGAGATCTATCTGCAAAATTTCTTTCATCAACTTTATTTTCAGAATGCAAGATATATTGTTAGCACACACCTACATACGGAGACATGATCATCATAATAAAATAAGAGAACCCAGAACGAAATCAGAAATATTTAGGTGTTCCTTTTTCCCGCGAGCTATTACAGAATGGAACTATAAAGAAACATCATAAAAGTGGTTCTATTAACCCTCTGCCATGCACTTCAATGTGACTTGCAGAGTATCTATGTAGATGTATGTGAATGGCTTCCAGCGATTTTAGCGCTGCTTTTACAAGGATTTGAATCTGATGCCTTAGACGCAGTTATCTTATTCTCTGAGATAGATAATGTTTGTCTCTATGGCAGTGGCGTAACTATGGGGGGGGTGAGGGGGATAGAACCCCCCCCCAGAACTCGAAAAAAAGGGGGGAAAAGGAGAAAGAGAGAGAGAGAGAGAGAGAGAGAGAGAGAGAGAGAGAGAGAAAGAGAGAGAGAGAGAGAGAGAGAAGAAAAGATATCGTATAACAGCAATTTGGTAAAGGTAAAGATTGAAAACTTGGTGTGTTTTATCATAATATTTCATTGGATGGGAGTGAATAAGTTTCTTCAAAGGGAGTGGTAGATGGTAGTCTGTCTGGAAACTGACTAAAATTTTGCTCGTCAAGCAGATCTATTCCCCCCCCCCCCTCCCAAAGCCAAGTCCTAGTTACGCCACTGTTCTATGGGGGTGTGTACCTACAGTAGGTATAGTTAACAGCCGGCCGCGGTGGCCGAGGGGACTGAGGCGCTCTAGTCACAGTCTGCACGGCCACTACGGTCGGGGGTTCGAATCCCCCCTCGGGCATGGGTATTTGTGCCGTCCTTAGTGTTAGCTAGTTCATAAGTAGTTTTTAAGTTTAGGGACTGATGACCCCGTAGTTAAGTCCCATAAGCTATACAAACATTTGAATTTTATAGTCAACAGTTAACCGCGTTGCCCCCCCCCCCCACCCCTCTACGAAATATTCAATTCTTATATTCAGTCTTGCTATTTCTTATTCCTCTGTCCATCACCTCCAGACGACTTTCTGCCCGTATTCGGAAGAACAGACATCACACAATATAGGGCTTCACCACCGAAATAAAATTTAACCCTGTGTTGCAAGGTATCCGCTGCAGTGGACGGCTGTTACTGGTCGCATTTCTGTACCTCTGCTCTCGTTTTTTTAGCTCATCAACACATGGAGTTCATTCTAGGGGTCCTTTGCGATAGATGCTACGCTGTGGCACCGTGAGTGTCGAATGCTGAACTGACAAACATGAATTTTTCTCGGGAACGCATCAGTGTGTCAATATGGCGACCGTGAAACGCAGCGAGCATTTTCGGAACGGTATTCCGCCAATTTCACAAACAAGAGACAAGGCACATTTGCACTAAATACAAAGAGCCTTTATGAGCAAAGTGCTTGAAAAGTTTTCATACAGAAAGGAGAATTTAGCAGGAGGTCTTGAGTGTCACAGTGTCCATTCAAGCGACATGATTGTATTTTTCTTTGAATTGGTAAATTTGGAGAAATTTGTGTATTTTATGATAGGACATTGTTCTTTATTATAAAAACCCCATTTCAATGTTCCTCCCCACTCCACTTTATAATAATTCATTCAACTTGACATTCTTATCTAATAAAAATCTGTACTTATCGAGCGCTAGTCACGTTTCCCGTACCAAACATCAAAAGAGAGCGAGAATTGTAGCTTACCTCATCTCAGACCACAGGGCCTGGGATGAGGCCAGTATGTCTTGGACTAATTCACTACGTTATAGCGTTCGTCAGGTCTGCATCGTTCGCGTAGACGATCAGGCAATAATCTGCTTTCATCGCTGAAGGCCACGGCCCGGCATTCCATTTTACAAGTGATCCTCTTATAGTATCACGGGGAAAGAGAAATAATTTAAAAGGCGATAGATTAAATTTAATAAAAATGATAATATGAAAAATTAAATGTTCAAATGTTTGTAAATCTAAGTGACTTGACTACGGTGGTCATTAGTCCCTAAACTTACAAACTACTTACACTAACTTAAAGTAACTTATGCTAAGGACAACACAAACACTCATGCCCGAGGTAGGACTCGAACCCCTGACGGCGAACGGCCACGCGCACCGCAGCTGACCGCTTTAATACGCACGGGTATTCTGCCGCGGCTATGAAAAATTACAAACAAAAACTGTAAAGTAAATTTTCATTTATTTAATTAATTTCATAACGCCAGTGGCAAACAGATATTTTAATTAACAGAAAGACTGAGAGAAATAAAGAACTGTGATTTTTAAAAATGTAGCTTAGTTGTCGATTGTTTCAGCGGGCGCCAGGAGTGCGGACAGAGAGATTGTTCTCTCCCTCGTTTAGGTCTTTGTCATGATACAGTAGAGTCTCTATTATCCGTTCTTCGGTTATCCGACCTTCCGTGTTATCCGACCCTTTCACCGCGCCGGGACTGTACACAGTAGCCGTGCGCCAGCCTGCATGTCAGTGACTGTACGTGTTGTTTGTTTTGATGCCGTCTGCTACTCCTCACTCATCAATGCTAACGTAGATCTGTACTAGGAGTGGACGTGTTGCGCTTTGTTTATAAAAATTTGTGGTGATGGCTTCAAACCGGAAAAAGTGGTCGTTTCAGTGTAACGGAAACTTAAAGCTTTAAAAAGAATAGACAATTGTGAAACTTTATTAAAAGTGGAGCAAGTCTGTAACGTTAGGAAACAATAGTTGGAGATTGTAAAAGGAACAGCGATGAAATTGTTCTCAGAAAATAACCTCGACCGTTTTGAAAGATCGGGAAACCATGAAAAAATGTGATTATGAAAAAATAAGCGTGCCTAGGTTGCACTGTGGTAGAATGCCAGACTACAAATCCAAAGGTCGCGTGTTCGATCCCCGCCAGGTCCTACGATTTTTATCTGTCAGTTTCAACTTCTTTCACCTCTGGCAGTATTGCCCATGTGAAAAATACCGGGTAGCACCGTGGTTCGGAACCCACGTTAAACTGTAGGTCCCCCTATAACTGGCTGTGTAAGTCAGTTCGAAGGTCGGAGGAAGGCAACGGCATACCACCTCCAAACAGGACCGTGCCTAGTAAAGCACTACGGTGTTCAAACTAATCTTCAGATTGTTGACTGCTTTACCTTTTAAGTGAAGCTTTATTCCGATGGTTTACTGAACATAGAGATAAAGGTGTACCCATGTCGGGACCTATTTTGCAGCAAAAGCCTTAAAGTTTCGTAACGAAGTAAACGAAGGTAAAACTGATATCTCATCACTTTTCTTTGAGTGCCCTCTAATGTATTTGGACCTTATATTCAGTTCTTGTTCACGTATTCTATGTTCAGTTAAATTTTGTAAACTTTTATGGTTTTTTAATTTTTTTATTTTTTTATTTTTTTATTTTTATTTTTATTTTTTTTATTTTATTATTATTATTTTTATTTTTTTTTATTTTCCGTGTTATCCGACCTTTCCGCTTATCCGACTTTGCCGCAGCCGGTTTAGGTCGGATAATCGAGACTCAACTGTAGGACGGTTTTGCTATCTTGTCATGACTATGGTAAATTTTATTACACAACATTCTGGAGGTCAGAGGTGCCCACGGGGGATGGAGGGTGGGGTCATGACGCAAACTGCGTCATTGAAATTTCTTGGGAGGGGGGGATTGGTACTCTTGACCAGCCTGGTGGGAAGCTTTGTAAAATAATTTACCAAACTTGAAATAAAAGATATTTAATTTCAATATTAAATATCAAACAGGACATAATATCTCGCATGTATCGGGAGGGTGGGGAGGGGTTGGTCGCAGTATGGGAGGGAGGGGTGAGACATTGGCCGAAAGGGGTGGGGTGGGCACCACTGTTAGAGGACATATGTTAATGTGTCTTTTGGCTTAGATGGATTAAATATAATGATTATTCAACTGAAAATTAAATAACCACTTGGTGCCGCGGCGGAGTGGCCGAGTGCATTCAGGCGCTGTTTCGATTCGCGAAGCCGTTTCCCGTCGGGGGTTCGAATCTTCTCTCCGGCATGGATCTACATCTACACCTACATGGGATACTCTGCAAATCACATTTAAGTGCCTGCATTGAACCACCATTATACTATTTATCTCCCATTCCATTCTCGAATAGCGCGCGAAAAGAAAGAACACCTGAATCTCTCTGTTCGAGCTCTGATTTCTCGTATTTTATTCTGATGATCTTTTTTACCTATGTAAGTGGGAGGCAACAATATATTTTCGCATTCGGAGGAGAATGTTGGCGATTGGAGTTTCGCAAGTAGCCCACGCCGCAGCGATAAGCGCCGTTGTTGTAATCATTCCCATCCCAGATCCTGTATCATTTCCGTAGCGCTGTCTCCCTTGTATCGTGATAATACGAAACGAGCTGCCCTTCTTTGGACTCTTTCGATGTCCTCCGTCAAACCCACCTGATAAGGATCCCACACTGGGTTACAATACTCCAAAAACGGACGGACAAGCGTAGTGTATGCAGTTTCTTTTGTAGTTCTGTTGCATGTTTTAAGGGTTCTACCAATAAAACGCAGTCTCTGGTTCGCCTTTCCCACGATATTATCTACGTGTTCTTTCCAGTTTAAGTCTGAAGTAATAAAAATTCCTAGTTTACGGCCTTCACTTTTGACTGATTTATCTTGTAAACAAAGTTTAAAGGATTTCTTTTCGTACTCATGTGGACGACTTCACACTTCTCATTATTTAGAGTCAATTACCAATTTTTACTCCATACTGATATCTTATTCAGATCATTCTGCAGTTGGTTTTGATCTTCAGATGATTTTACTAGACGGTAAATGACGGCGTCATCTGCAAACAACCTAAGAGTGCTACTTAGATTTCCCCCTAAATCGTTTATGTAAATAAGGAACATCAGAGGACCAATAACACTACCCTAGGGATGTTTGTGTCGTCTTTAGTATAAGTTAGATTATAAGTAGTTTGTAAGTTTAGGGGCTGATGACCCCGCAGTTGAGTCCCATAAGCTTAATAAACGCTTGAACCACTTGGTGTTTTTTCATATTTCAACAATTTTTATTAAATATGATATGATACGTCGACATCCATCTTGGAGAGTAATCAAATCAATTGTTGGAGATGCGAATTGCGGTAATACAGATTCCAATTACGAAATATAAAAAAGAAATCTATTTAATTTTATTTCTCGCGTCCCTGAGATCTGCCGATTTATTAAAATTTAGCGGGAATTGTGATTTCGAGCTAGCCGTGGTTAGTGTCTAAAAATCGGTAATCTGCATTCCAAGATGTGCATCTTTCGCGATCGCCAATAAATTAGCAACTTTTGAATTGTGGTGTACTGCTTGCTTTTTATAGTATCAGCATTATTTGTTTGGCTTCAGTACTTAATCGTACTTGCGCTGGGACTTATTTTTAATTATTTTAAATACATCGACACCACGTAGGAAATGTAACACATGTGGGGGGGGGGACGTTTTGTTTCAGGTACTGCCACGCATAAATATAATTATAAATGATGCTATTTCAGAATTTCAATTAACTATTTCGTGTCTGCAGTTTGCATTCACGTAACAGAACTTTGTTCTGTTTTAACTACAGCTGTCTTTTGCGTGCAGTGCGTAAATATAAGATTGCGCTCTGACAGATGTCACTATGCTGTCTCAAATATTGACAAAAGCTAAGACGGCTGTGTTGTTAAAAATATGTAGGCGGCTATATGTTTACTGACGATTTTCTAAATATCACCATCTTCAGAATCCAGGCCCGAGGCAAAACTTCATACATACTTTGTGAAGTTACGAGGTTGGTGGTCGGGTTTTGGGTGGTTTGCGAGGTGCAGATATGTGGGAAATGGGGAGCACAAGGAAGGGGATGGTTTGGCAGACCCCTCCTAACAATTACTGAAATGTGCCGTAAAAGAGGTCTGCCTTCTGACAAACACATACCCCCCCTCCCCCAAAATATAATGAAAAGTGGGGAATCTAGCTACTGAATCAGATCCAGGTTAAAATTTACTTAATTTATTTCACAAAAGAATCGGATGCATTAACCGAATAGGAACAGTTCTCAAGTACTTTCAGTTTACAAGACATGAACGGATACAAAAATGACACTATTAAATGACTGGTAAGTTCCTACTATAACTGTAACGTCGGACAGCGGCAAATACCTCACAATACGAAGGAGACCAAGGCAGCGTGCTATAATTACGAGCGCTTTCCACATAAAATGATGATCAAGAAAACCTTTAAAAGGAAGAATTCTAACTCTCGCCCAGATAAGCAGTTTCAAGCAATTCTTAACTAAATGCTGCTGAAGCCGGCTTTGCTGGAGCTGGGACGGTGGCAGCAATGCGTTGTAGTGCTGCAAATCGCGGTCCAATCGAAGGAAAAAAATCTCCAGACAGGAGCGTTAATGCCCTATTTTCAGTCTCTGTGTTCACGGTAAGCACACAGTGTCTAACGAAACCACAACCTCGCTTATATCTCGCCAACTCAGACTATGTGTACTAGACTCGAGATTGTCGAGTGCGCAATTGACACCGGAGCTAGGAATAATGTTACCAGCGCGTCGGTGTTGCTCATTCAAACTAGCTGAGCCTATTCACACCTCTATGAAACTCAGGTCGACAGACACAAGTTTCAGACGGTATCTGAAAAGTGAATCTGAAAGCCGCGGTGGATTGGCCGACGGTCTACGGCGGAGAGCGCGGTTGCTCGCCATTGAAGGTTCGAATCCTCGGCATGTGTGTGTGTGTGTGTGTGTGTGTGAGAGAGAGAGAGAGAGAGAGAGAGAGAGAGAGAGAGAGAGAGAGAGAGAGAGAGAGTGTTGTCCTTAGGTTAGTTTAACTTACTTTAAGTAGTTTGTAAGCCAAGGGACTAACAACCAATGCAGTTAAGTCCGATAGATTTACAAACATTTGAACATTTTTGAATCTGAAACTCCAAGTCCACAAAGCGCAATAGGTGGAAAAATAACCGGGGTCTCAAAACATGCACAAGTCAGCACCTAAGTCGAGCCGACCGTACTCGTTGGCTGCCCAAGACGAAGTCAGAACTCATACAAGTAAGCACCTAAATCGAGCCGCGGTGGAGTAGCCGAGCGGTCTAAAGCTTCTCGCTGCGGAGCGCGCGGTTGCTTGCCGTGGAGGTTCGAGTCCTCCCTGGGGCATGGGTGTGTGTGTTGTCCTTAGGTTAGTTTACCTAGGTTTAAGTAGTTTGTAAGCTACGGACTGTTGACCACGCAGTTTGGTCCGATAGATTTACAAACATTTGAACCTAAATCTAGCCAACCGTACTCGTCGGCTGCTTAAAGGCTAGTCTCCAGGTTGCGACACTCTTTGTATGAAATGAATTGCGCGCAACTGGTTTCGTGTATGTCTGCAGACACGACGCCAATACTATACACTCCAGTTTCGTTGTTTTGTGAGTGCCGGAGTCGCCGTAGGATGAAAGTTTTGGTAGCTGTAGGAGTTGTGGCGGAGCTATTGTTTCTCTCTGTGAATTCTCTGCATTAGACTAAACATAAAAAGAATAAGAAACGTGTTTGGGTACGTGACTGGTAAAAAAAATAGACGTCAGCTCAGTTGCTCAGAGACATTGCTGAAAGAAATTGAGATTGAAGACCCTATAAGTTATTTTAATCAACTTAGAATGTCACCAGAACAGTACACGTTCCTTTTAAACAGAGTTAGTAATGCAGTAAAGAAACAAGATACTGTTGTTAGTCAAGTATTGTTACCAGAACTGAAATTACAAATTGCATTACGTTCTTGTCAAGTAGATATTCGTCTCTGCAGTACCTGCATCGTATTCCAAAATCCACAGTTTGCATAGTTCGTTTGTATAGCTATTACGAATTGAATATATTTTAGTCTGCAAGTTGCTAATCGTCAACCCATCAATATTTAATTCACGAATAGTTGCTTTAAGAGCACTAACACGCCGCTGCTTATTCCTGAAATTTTTATCATTAAGCATCGCACATATGCCCAAAAACCAAACTATTTCGTCCGTTCCCCCCGTCATGTTGTATTTTGTTCTGTTTTGGTGATAACCTAACCTAAAAACACGCGCAATCAGTTTCGTCAAATTTTGAAGGTGCCGAAACTGTTTAGTTTCGCCAACGAGTTACGCGTAAGCCTGCCGCGCATGCGCATTGGCGAGTAGCGCCGTTTCATGAAACGCAGTGTCGTCGTGTAAACTAGCCTTATAGGCCAGTCGTAGACAAAAAAATGGCCTTAGGTCCAAAAAAATTGCAGGAAGCTGAATTTTTGGTATGTTGTTAGGACACGTTAGAGTAGTATTAAACCAAGTTTGCAGCTTCAAAATCCTTTTGCGTAACTTTTAAGAGTTAAAAAACCTCGAAATTTTCGGACTTTTTTCTGGTTTTGGCTTATAACTCGTGAAGGGTGGTTTTTTGACGAAAAGTCACTCACGCCTCTATTAATGTAGATAAAATATTCTAAAATTTAAGCCCAACCGCAGCTCTGTAAGTCCAATAGTTCCCGAGATATTGGACTTCAAAAATTGACTTATTTCTCCAAAAAGTTTAAATTTTCGATTTTAGTCATCTTTCGGCTAGAATATTGGCTCTAATGATCATCCCACGCGGAATGTCATATAAAACAAAGTTATAGAGCATTTATTTGACTTTAATCTAAGTACTGAACGAAGTCCATAGGCCCAATAGATTTCTAGTTATCGTTAAAAAACTAAAACTTGGAAAAATCGGAGTAGTCAATAAATTGACCCAGACGAATTGCAGTCCTCTTATCCTATGTATGTTAAAGAAAAAGGAAGATGATTATTAACGCATCGTATATAAAAAGGATTTTTTCAACACTGTTTTCCGCAAATATTGAACAGAGAAGTTCCTTGAGTCACTTCCTGCCATTATGGCACCGAGCGCCCCATGAATAACATGAGGTGGTGAAAACCTCTAAGTCTCACCCCTATGTTGACAAGCTGAGGATGATGGTGGCTCTCCACAATGTCTCGGGCTTTCAAGTACAGTGGTTGATCGTAGGTCACAAAACATGTTTCCTGACCGTAAATGCTTGTTCTTTAACTGGCTTCTAAAAATGATGTTAAAATAGTGTCGTAGTCGGTTGGGGGAGCATGGATAAAAGAGAGATATACAATCTTTGAACGTTTGTAAGGAAGATCTGCCGTCACTTGATCCATGAATCCATTCCATCCTGGGATGCCTGGCATGTTAGTTGCTTTTCCAAACAACCACAGCAGGTCTGGGGATTTTGGCAAAATGACTTCAGCGAGTTTCACTTCGTTAATTGAAATGGCTGATAAGCGAAATTTCTTTCTAATAGAAGAATGTTTAATGTGTGTGGCAGTGTGTGAACCTGATAGACTCGGAACTTACAGACTTCAAACGTGGTTTGTTTATGTCTGGGCGAACGGATGAGTGAGGGGTCATGATCATTGTACCACCCATTTCATGGAACGTATTTTCTCCATCAATTGTGTTAAAGTTCACATCTGCATTGTCGAACACAAAATGCATAAAAGCTCCTTTGTCGACTGGTTGGGCCTCTTCTCCACGGAGGATAGCGGAACTTTCAAAATGCATAGCCTCCGTATTTGTACAAGAAATTCCCATACTGTGGCAAAGTTCAACAAGGTGCTTTGATTCAAATTTTCTATACAAATAGGTTCCAAAGCTTATTTGAATTGAGGGTAGAAAAGATTTGGGGCTCGTTGCAGCCATGATTGCATGAGCAAATCCTATGCACTTCTTTTTCCACTGTTCAAGAGAAGGATGCCTCTGCGTCTTTTAAAAAAGCATCTGACGAGGGATATTGAGTGGTGTCAAATGTTTGGGAACGAATGTCTTGCAGGATAATCTCTGCTGCAGCTTTAACAACTCGAAGCCGCTCTTCAGCAGGATCGCTAAGTCTTTGATTGTACCACTTTTCATAAAGGATGTTTCGTTCAATGTCTGTGAACATCAAGACTGGACTGTGATACGGACCAACCTGCGCAAAAATAATTTTTCCGCCAAATCGCTTTTTTATAAGAGCTTGAACAGTTGCAGCTGCTGGTTTGTAATCACACGTGAAGGTCTCTGCAAACAAGTCAATTATGGAAAATTAGTTTTCCTGTCTTGTTTCTGCATGGAATGCATATATACGCTCCATACCTTCGATAAGGAAGGGATGTTCAGGACGGCCTTGTTTACCTCCTGCACCAGTAGATCGCGACAAGGAGTGCAGTTTTACGTAGCAATGTTTGTGGTATTTACCCTCAGTAGCAACAAGTTCACTTATACACGAAAGACGCCGAAGAATGTGTTGCCCCCATTCACTAGTTTGTCTAGCTTTTTCCAAAATCGATTCTTTCACTTCCAGTGTTTCCCTTTGATGGAGTTCATCCTGAAGATATTTGGGCAATTTTATCTGCTTCTCGAAATATTCCTTGGAGAATTTTTCACCACAAAGGAAACAATAATATCCAATGATGTGACGCCTTGAATCCGACGCACTTTTCAGCCTTTCCCCACACGAAGACGATGGTTGAGCAAATCAAACATCTCCTTCTCGCTGGACAAATGCTTACACATTACTTTCCACAGTGTATCTCTTCCTGCATGCGTCATGTACGGTCACTTCATTTAAACTGCACAAAAAACCTCATGTGCCTTTCAAGCCCACGTTTCTGACTCATTTTTATCAGCGTCTAAATTCCGCGTTTTTCACTGTCACTGTTCCCTCTGCAAGCACTTACTGACGACCCCGAAACAAACATGCGACGAGGGTAGCTCCGACATATTTAAAAACAGAAAGTACTTAAAACGCCACCAAGATCAAGATTTAGACGATATTTGTTTGAAACGTTCTTCACCGATCCGAATACGGCTGTTTCTAAGGGCAGACTGGGTGTAGTGGGGAAGGCCTCGGAGGCAAGAAGTTTGGGAGGAAGGAGGACAGAACACCCACTAAGTCACGACTCTGAGTAAGGGGAACGGGAGGGGGATTGATACCTTCGCACAACAAAAGGCCTCGCTACGAACGAAAGACCCAATCCCTTAATGGCTGACCAATACCCAAAAACGGAGAGGCTTTCGTCTTTTATTTTTATTTATTTTTTTTTTTTTTTTTACAGCAATACCTTCTTTCACAAATATATTTGTATGCACTAACACATAATTACACCTATTTACATACAATATGTTAATAATTATCGTCAATGAGTAATTTTTCCTTTTTCTTTAGCATACACAGGATAAGAGGACTGCAATTCGTCTGGGTCAATTTATTGACTACTCCGATTTTTCCAAGTTTTAGTTTTTTAACGATAACTAGAAATCTATTGGGCCTATGGACTTCGTTCAGTACTTAGATTAAAGTCAAATAACAGCTCTATAACTTTGTTTTATATGACATTCCCCGTGGGATGATCATTAGAGCCAATATTCTAGCCGAAAGATGACTAAAATCGAAAATTTAAACTTTTTGGAGAAATAAGTCAATTTTTGAAGTCCAATATCTCGGGAACTATTGGACTTACAGAGCTGCGGTTGGGCTTAAATTTTAGAATATTTTATCTACATTAATAGAGGTGTGAGTGACTTTTCGTCAAAAAACCACCCTTCACGAGTTATAAGCCAAAACCAGAAAAAAGTACGAAAATTTCGAGGTTTTTTGGCTCTTAAAAGTTACGCAAAAGGATTTCGAAGCTGCAAACTTGGTTTAATACTGCTCTAATATGTCCTAACAACATACCAAAAATTCAGATTCCTGCAATTTTTTTGGACCTAAACATACCTGACGACTGGCCTATTAAGACGAAGTTCCATCTGGGGCGCCGGCCGCGGTGGCCGAGGAGACTGCAGTGAGCCAGTCACGGTCTACACGGCCACTACGGTCGGGGGTTCGAATCCCCCCTCGGGCATGGATATTTGTGCCGTCCTTAGTCTTAGCTAGTTCATAAGTAGTTTGTAAGTTTAGGGACTGATAACCCCGTAGTTAAGTCCCGTAATCTATACAAACATTTTAAAAAACAAAACCTTCTGGGGCGCTGCTCCGCACTTTGCCCGCAAAAGTGCTAGGCTACCCCCTCACTAGAAAGCAATAGCCAATCGCTCTCTAGGCTCCAATTTTTTTCCAATGCGCGGACAAGGTGCCAAGATAGCTGCTCAGTGCAGTCCAATGACAATCGTTGCCGCGCAACGCGCTCCACATAGCCGTTTGCGCGGTACGTATTCCTCCGTGGGTCGGTCACTGACCTGGATTTAACGGTATGCCTTGGAGTGGCTCTGCCGTTTCCAGGGTGATCGAGATGAAAACACCGACGGCTCTTGTTGCGCGCCAAACCGGCGCCATATCCCCCGGCCTGACGGATCGGCAGCAGGTACCAGCACAACGGGGTCCGCCGACCGCCATCACAGACAAATATGTTACTCTGTGCCACCACTGCGCGGCCCTCACGCTGTGCAATGAATGGCTGCCTTCTCCGAAGGCTCCTTCTCCGTCTCACATGGACTTGGCACCTCTCTCTCGCTCTGGTGCCATCCAGAAGCGCTTTAGAAACGGACAGAATTCACTGGCTTGGCCTCCCAGTGGAACTCAAATGAATGAAAATATCAGTAACCCGTAAATTAAAGTTGGCGGGCAGTTCTCGACGCCTTTCCACTTCTTAAACACTTTTATCCTAGGACTGGATTCTGATACTGATATTTCAAAAGGCATAGGCGTCAGTAAACATATAGCCACAACACCATTTGTGGCCTATTTACTTTTAACAGCGTCCTCTTAGCTCTGATGAATATTTGAAATTCATGATATTGGGCGCATACCTCATGGAAGACTTTATGTCACATCCGAAACTACGCTATCTGGTGGCGAAAGACGTTGATACCGTTATTATTTACTATACCATGGGTGCCATCTGCCGTCACTGGATCAAAATCGAAGTCGTCTTTCCACGTGTACAATTTTTTTCCCCTTCACTTTATTCAGAAATCGTTATAAAACTATTTCTCGCTGACTACCCCTACAGAACGATGAATGGAATATAAGTGTCTCGATTACTGTGTTTCTTCTGTTCATACAGAAAACCAATAGTATTCGCTTCACATTACTGTTCATGACGTCTTCACTGGTAACTATATTCGCGTGCCATTTTTAGACATTACCCCACATACAACACCGAATGTACATTCACAAAATGTTCAAATGTTTCTTAAGCATATGGGACTGCGGGGTCATCAGTCCCTAAACTTACAAACTCCTTATGAACTAACCTATACTAAAGACATCACAAACATCCATGTCCGAGGGAGGGTTCGACCCTCCGACGCGGGAGGCCGCGCGATCCGCAAGGTGGCGTTCCAGACCGCTCGGCTAGATTCGCAATTAAATCATAATACGACATATAATTTAGGAGATATGACGTCATAAACAACTAGATGGATGAAAAACCGCCTCATCACGCAGCATGTTTTAATTTATTTCGTTTTACTACCAATTATATTTGATACAATTTGGAAGATAGTTTCCTAATCTTCCAATAAACATACCTGGAAAATTATGTTATTGTGCGACTCATTTTTTAGGAGTTCAGACGTCACAAATATTGAGCTGCGTGGAAATTAATCTACAAGCCTACATCGGCTAACCGACACAGGAGAAACGGAGAGGGAGTGAAGCAGAAGGAAATGGATAGAGGGCGGAAAAGAAATGGACTTTACGAAAAAAATAAACAATAAATTCCTGGACAACACCAGGGACTGAGGCTAGTTTAAAAAGCTTCTACATTTGTGCTCCTAAAAACTAAACATCTGCGTTCCAATTTACAATATAATTTACGTTTTCCAGGCAGGATCAGCAACTTGAATATGTTAAAATATTTATCACAATTCCGTCAACGTTGGGTTTTCTTTATATGAAGCTTCAGGCTGGTATAACTATAAGAAGTCGGTTTGGCGGTTTAACAGACTTGTTTTATGTGCTCCTGATATGCACATTTGCTGTCCCAAGCCAAGCAAACTGCAGTTAAATTGAATTGCCTTCTAGATGAACGTGATGGTTCGAAACTTTAATGAACTGTAATAAATATTTAATCGTAATTTTCCTATTACGAAGCCTTCAAAGATGGCATATTTTGGATGCAATTAGAAGACAAAAATAAATTCTGTCTGTGTTAATCTTTGTACGTTGTATTTAATTCAGATGTACGCAGTGACATTGAACATCTGATCTGCTATTCTGGCATAGAATTTCACTGTTGAAAGACCTAGAAGAAGTTCAAAAGTTTGTTACGCTCATGGGACTTAACTGCGGGGTCACCGGTCCTTAAACTTACAAACTACTTATAAGCTAACTTATACCAAAGACAGCACAAGCATCCATGCCCGAGGGGGGATTCGGACCACCGACGGGGAACGGCCTCGCGCTTCGGACTATAGCGCCTCAATGCGCTCGGCCACTCCGCCGCAGCTCAAAGAGCTATTACCAACACAGTTAACATTGTTGAAAGGTGCTTGATACGTTTGTCAAAATCTTAAACATGGCTGCATTCAGCAACGGTAATTACAGCAGTAAAAGTAACAGCCAACAAGTTGCAATTTAAAGTTTAATAAACTCTACCGCGGTTTCAATTGATGTGAATCAATATTTTTCAGAAGATACATGGACATTACATTATTACTGTGTGTTATCATTTTATATGTTTGACGTGCGTTTGTCTAAAGAGTTACATTATGTGTACAAAGATTTACGCGTGTAACTTTTTCACAGTAATAATGTAATGTCCATGTACCTTCTGAAGAAGATTGATTTATATAAATTGAAACCTCGGTAAAGTTGATTAAACTTTACTGTTACTTTTTCTGCTGATACGTTTGTATTATTATCGTTTCCTATCACGATGTTCTCCAAAATACACTTACGTCTTCAATTTTATAGTTTAGCTGTACCTTCCGCATTGCCAAAAAAGAACTGCCAGAACATTTTACTTGCAGCTTTCAAATATCATCTAAAATTTAACACTTTATTTCCTACAAATTCCTTTTTTTTCATATTTTATCTTAATAGAACAGTAATATGAACTTTTCCCGTAACTTTCACATATTATAAAATATGATTCTTGCTATTGTATTTTTAATTATAAGGCAGTTTACATTTTTATGTAAATATCAGACTTTGCACATTACAGCCGGAAACAACTACGAATTTTTCTTAGTCTCTCTAAAACCAACCATGTGGGCGCTGCAGTTTGTCAGGGAGAAACCCGATGCTTAGGAAAGTCGTTTTGGCACAGTGTAGCCGTAACTTACCGTACAGTATAAAAATCTCAGCGTGAAATCAGCGGTATTGTTGACATACCTAGAAAGAAGAAAGAAACAATTAATTTAAGTAAAACAATGGAAACGTTAAAACTTACGCAATAATACATTGGAGTATGGGGAGAATAGGAGGAACGTTAATCTGGGTCACATTTATTTAATTTTTAATTTTTTAAAGGCTAACCACATTGAACATGAAAAAATATTTTATTTGCAATATTTAGATGCCTTTCCAGATAGTTTTGTATAAAGTTTCCGCAACAACATAGGCTACTCATATGTCGAAGTCTGGTACTAGCTATTCAATGCCGTCGTCATAGAAGGCATCCTCCTGTGTATTCTCTACGCTAATGGCATCTCTTTGTCTGTGGTCCAAAACGCAGGAGACACCGCCATAAATATAAACAGAGCAGGGGACAGAAAACTCCTTATACATGAGAAAGAGAGGAAGAAAAAACTTAAAGGCTATGTCATTGGTTCCCAAACATTTGTAGTGGGACCCACAAGTTTTCTGGAAAAATCTTCGCGACCCAATGTACACTGACTGCTGTACAGTAATATAAAAATTATCTGTAGTATGAAACTGAAGTTAGATATGCAAATTCTTTGCTGAATACGACTTCAGAAACTGGTGAAGGGAACATTTATTTAAAAAAATCTCCAGTAAAAAATTGTTTTATGAAAATTAAATGGTAAACTCAATGACATTTGTAGTAGTGTTTTGTTTCGGAGTTATTGATACTTTTCTGTATCTGGACTAAAACTTGTTAATGTTAGGCCAAAATCTTTTACCATACAACGTTTGTTTCTAGTTTTTTACATAAGGGGAAAAAACCTAAAAAAACTTTGAGGCTCGTGTAACTACGTAGTCGTGGGTCCCATTAATTCCTTCAAAGCTATGCTCTCCCTCCATACAGGATGATACAGCCTGATCCACGCACCAATAGGAAATAAAATGAAGTGTAAAATAAAGAAAACCGCCACTATATACACACGGAAGCACACACTAAACAACAAGCAAATAGGGGCACATGTACGATTCCATAGTTAAAGAAAGAATAAATCGATCGAAGGTTAATCAGATGACACTTGTCACAAATGGAACACTACGCAGCTTTGCCGTGTCGTAATTATGCAAGAAACAGCTTTAGAGTGCACACAACTGGTGTTTCAGCTAGTAAATCAGAGCTTGGCCAACACTTACTACAAAGCAAACTTTGTGAAGGGCCTATTTCAAGCGGATGGAAAAATCGTACAGAACGCATCTAAAGGGCCTTTCTTAAATGCCCTTGAAGAGGTTGAAATATTTTACCATAATAAAAAACAGCCAATGACACTATTAAATAAGTAATTGGACTTTAGGGAGAAATATTTTTATGACGTCTTTGACGGCTTGCTGTAGTGCCTATTTGCTCTTTTACCGAACGAGGTAGCGCAATGGTAACACACTGGACTCGCATTCGGAAGGATGGTGGTTCAAATCCACCTCCGGCCATCCCGATTTAGGTTTTCCGTGATTTCCCTAAATCACTCCAGGCAAATGCCGGGATGGTTCCTTTGAAAGGGTACGGCCGATTTCCTTCCACATCCTTACACAAATACTCCGAGCGTAAGCTCCGTCTCTAATGACAACGCTGTCGACGGGACGTTAAACTCCAAGCTTCCTTCCTTTATTTGCTCTTTTCATTCCTTTCTTTTAACTCTGTGTTAATAATTATTTTATGATTGACTTGTCTTTTGTGTTAATTTATAATACCAGAATGTGTTACACAGCACACTACTTTTAACACTTTTACAAAAATATTGTTTTTATTAACATTTTATTATTTTATTTTTATTATTAAATATTGTTTTTATTAAATATTGTTTTTATTTATTGTTTTTAATAATATTTATTGTTATTATTGTTTGTTTTTATTATTACTTATTATTTATGTATCTATACATCTTATAAAATAGGCTGTATGTGAGTATGTATATTCCACATCTCCTACTAAACTACTGGACCCATTTCAACCAAACTTGGTACACGTGTTCCTTACTATCAGTCAACAATCACTGTCACGGTAAGAACCACCTACGACATATACGAAAGGAGATAAGACGTCATAAACAACGATAGTCGTGAGAAACGGCCGCATCATGTGATAATATTCTCCATCTGCTCGTGAACTAATGGACCGATTTCAAACAAATGTGGTTCAAATATTCTTTAAGGTCAGAAATCATTTGCTATGGTTGCAAAAACCCTCTACGATACATAGTTCATACGATATCACGTCATATCACAATGAAAACTGCTTCATATTGCGGCGTCAACTATTTGACAACAAGAGCATTTAGCAACTTGAAATAAATTTTGAACATAATTTCAAATCATTACGAAACTTCTTTCAATGACAACCTCAACAAAACGACGAAAGGAAAAGAAAATCGCTTACTACTTTTCTGATGTTCATGATGTATGCCTACGACACTATATCACTGTTCTACATATAGTTCATGATAGACGAGGTATGTCCACAAAGTAAGTTCCGTTTGTTTATACCAAATATACGTGTACAGATACAGAAGAAGTATTTATTGTACAAAAAGCTACAACTGTTAAACTATTTTCTACATAGCTTCCGAAATTTTGTAGGCACTTGTGATATCGTAGTACAAGTTTTTGTATACCTTCTTCAAAGAAGATTGCCGCCTGCGGATTCAACCATGTGGTAAGATGTTCTTTCAGCCTATCATCATCGTTGAAGTGTTGATCACTAAGGACGGATTTTAGGTGTAAGAAGAGATGAAAGTCGCTAGACGCGAGGTCCTGGCTGTACGGAGGATGATCAAACACGTCCCAGTGAAATTCCCGTAAGAGTTGTTTCGTCACTTTCGCTGTGAGGTGAGGCATTATCGTGAAAAAAAAAAAAAAAAAAAAACAACTTCTTGCAGTAATCCTCTTTTTACACCTAAAATCTGCCCTTGCTGGTCTACGCTTCAACGATGATGGGGAGAACATGTTTCCACGTGGTTGAATACGCAGGCGGCAACCTTCTATGAAGAAGGCATACAAAAACCAATGCCACGCTATGACAAGTGCCTAAAAATTTCGGATACCATGTTGAAAAATAGTTTATCAGTTATATATTTTTGTACAATAAATGTTTTCTATGTATTTGTACACGTTTGTTTTATATAACCAAACGGAACTTACTTTGTGGACGTACCTCGTATTTTAAGTCATAAACAATTTGGTTCATGAAAAACAGCATCATCACGCATGAAGTTTCGATTTATTATGTCTTAACTGATATTGACATTCACATATTTTACAGACATTAGGCACATATAGCACTGGATGTACCTTGAAATTTACATCATAATACGACACATATTTCAGGATATATGACGACATAAACACGACGCACCGTAGTATGACGCCTTAGTGCGCTCGGCCATTTCCGGCGGGCAGCTATTTAGTTATCCGTATTTATTTCCTTATGAGTACAGCAGTGATGCAATTTTTAGTTAAACACTTGTAAAACAATTTCTTCAGTACATTTTAGAATACGATTTGGAAAAAGTGTATCCAAATGTTTATGTAACAATCAGGATCATGCTCAGTTCCAGTCAGTACAGCTTCGGTCGAGAGAAGCTTCATAAAGTTAAAATTAAGACTAACTTGAAAAGCACAGTGAGCCAAGAAAGACTATCTGCGTTGTCAGTACTATCAATTGAAGCCGAAATAGCGGCTAGTATTAAGATGTGATCTTAAAAAAATTCTGTGAGACGAAAACCTGAAAAGTTTCTCTAATTTGTGTTTGTTTATTGTAATTTTTGTCATTGCAATAATACTCGTATATTATACTAATAGAATTTTAGTATAATGATTATTGATGTATAGAATTCAGCTGATTTAATATTGTCTTCATTAATGAAAAATGAAAGGGGCCTCGCAAAGACGAGTTTTCGTCTAGCGCCGCCACAGATAAATATTGTTTATAGACAAGTTTTGAATTAAATTAATGTTACACATCAATTGTGTTTTATTACTATTTTTCTTTCTTTGGATACTGCACTTAAAATTGTGTATCTTATATTTCTATTTCTTTGATTTACTGTTTCATAATTTCTAAGCTGTTTTCATGGATACATGAAGATGAAATCTTTTTCGAGTTTTTATTTTCGTTTCTAATATAAAACTGAAAAAAATGCATATATACCCAAGAAATGCCGGGTTCAGCAGTTAGTTTTAAATATTAAGCTATTATTACTCGCTTACATACTATATCTCAAGTTTTGGGCAACTTACTGTTGTACGTGCAAACACCAGTCATGGTTTGCTATCTCCATCTCTGGCGCGTCGTCTGCTTCGCCACTGACGTGATGTATCGACTCTCCCCACGCCGCCGTATCCACGGCAACCATTGGCGTCACTACATTTTATCTTTGATTCGGACTCTGTCTTCGATTCAAACAAATTTCACCGTATCTACTGAGAACAGGTTACATGTAGTTCTTACACAACCATTTTCTTTTTTCTCTTACATACTTGTAATTTCCTATCACAAAAGAAATTAACGGTAATTCTAAATAATTTTACAGATTACAAAATGCCATGTTATATCCACAAGGGTTCCCGATGTGCCCAAGCTGCAGGCGATGGTCGGGACTAACTTCATAACTCGCAGCGTTCTCTTGCTGTGTAGCAGTCAACACACGCTCATCGTCTCCGCACCAACTAGGGGTATACTGTTTTATTGAATCTTGTAATTTCACTCCTGGCCATTGAAATTGCTACACCACGAAGATGACTTGCTACAGACGCGAAATTTAGCCGACGGGAAGAAGATGCTGTGATGTGCAAATGATTAGCTTTCCAGAGAATTCACACAAGTTTGGCGCCGGTGACGACACCTACAACGTGCTGACATGAGGCAAGTTAGCAACCGATTTCTCATACACAAACAGCATTTGATCGGCGTTGCCTGGTGAAACTTTGTTGTGATGCCTCGTGTAAGGAGGAGAAATGCGTACTTTGATAAGAGTCGGATTATAGCCTATCGCGACATTGCTGCTCGCGATCCAATGACTGTTTGCAGAATATGGAATCGGTGGGTTCAGGAGGGCAATACGGAACGCCGTGCTGGATCCCAACGGCCTCGTATCACTAGCAGTCGAGATGACACGCATCTTATCCGCATGGCTGTAAGGGATTGTGCAACCATGTCTCGATCCCTGGGTCAACAGATGGGGACATTTGCAAGACAATCACCATCAGTTCGACGTCGTTTGTAGCAGCATGGAATATCAGATCGGAGACCTGCGCTTACCCTTGACGCTGCATCACAGACAGGAGCGCCTGCGATGGTGTACGCAACGACGAATCTGGGTGCACGAATGGTAAAACGTCATTTTTTTTCGGATGAATCCAAGTTCTGTTTTCAGCATCATGATGGTCGCATCTGTGTTTGGCGACACCGCGATGAACGCCCATTGTCAGCGTGTATTCGTCATCGCCATACTGGCGTATCACCCGGCGTGATCGTATGCGGTGCCATTGGTTACACGTCTCGGTCACCTCTTGTTCGCATTGACGGTACTTTGAACAGTGCCCGTTACATTTCAGTTGTGTTACGACTCGTGGCTCTACCCTACATTCGATTCCTACGAAACCCTACATTTCAGCAGGATAATACACGACCGCATGTTGCAGGACCTGTACTGGCCTTTCTGGATACGGAAAATCTTCGACTGCTGTCCTGGCCAGCACATTCTCCAGATCTCTCACCAACTGAAAACGTCTGGTCAATGGTGGCCGAGCAACTGGCTCGTTACAATACGTCAGTCACTATGGTATCGTGTTGAAGTTGCATGGGCATCTGTACGCCATCCAAGCTCTGATTGACTCAATCCCCAGGTGTACAGGTGTATCAAGGCTGTTATTACGGCCAGAGGTGGTTGTTCTGGGTACTGATTTACTGATTTCTCAGGATCTATGCACCGAAATTGCGTGAAAATGTAATCGCACGTCAGTTCTAGTATATTTGTCCAATGAACACCCGTTTATCATCTGAATTTCTTCTTGGTGTAGCAATTTTAATAGCCAGTAGTGTATTTTTTGTAAAATGTAATAGTATTTCTGTTGTACCTGTTTCCCTCCAAGGCAAATTGTCTTTTACCTTCCATACAAACGGTCTGGTGATGATCCGATGTAAGATCGAAACCGGTCACCTTTAATAAATAAAGTGTGTAATTTCTGCGAACTTGACTTGACTTGACTTGAAAAAAAAAAAAAAAAAAAAAAAAAAAAAAAGGTTTTCCAATCGCGTAAAGAATTTTTTGGTAATGTGCTAGATCTAATAATGAATCTAGATCTGCCAAAACCAGTAATGGGTACAAATTTGTTTTTGAAGCGATTTTCGGGACATGTATTTTTTTGCAATGTACGAAGAAAATTAGAACGCCCCTTACTAAAAGTTGAAAAAAAAATGTGTTGTATATGAAACTGTTTGCGTACTGCAAAAAGAAAACTGTATTTTGCTCAAGGCAGATCTCATGAAAAGACAGAGAGAGAGAGAGAGAGAGAGAGAGATAGAAATAAAGGTCACTTGTTGAAGCAAATACAGGAGGTAGGAGTTCCAACCTCAGCGTGATATATAACTGACTACGGGATGACCCGTACCACTCGTTCGCTGAAATGCTGATAACAAAGTTATTTTATTCAGAGTATAAGCAAATACTAGCGGAGATGAACTTTCAGTTCTAGACAAACAAAGGTCTCGCACATTATTTGTGTTCTGCAGCGACGATCTGACACACACACACACACACACACACACACACACACACACCGCTGCGAATATAACTGGAAACGGAAGGCGGTATCTCTGGTGGCTGTGACGTCAGCACGGTTGGCTTTAAATGGGAGCGCTGTGATCGAACGACGCGCCAGCCGCCCACAAAGGGATTTAAGTCTTGCGTAATCGACGTCCAGTTCGTCGAGTGGTTCCAAAGAACTGCAATACTGGAGAGGCTCTCTGGCGCTTCACAGAGGCCCCGCCAGAGCTGTTTATTGCGCATCTCTGGCTGGAGGTAGCGCTTCTCCGAACGCACGAAATTCTCCTGCTCGCCGGGAACAAAGCACAAAGCCTGGATGCTCCGCCGCTGACTAGCGCTGAAAATTGCATTCAGCTTGAGAAAGAACTGCGAGGCTAACTGAACATTAGTTTAAAAAGGGTACCCCAGTATCAGTGGAAGAGAAGGGGGACTGAAAACTCATTTAGTTATATTCATTTTCGTTTCTGGTGGAATGGAGTCGCATATTATCCTACAATATAAAAACCGAATTCCGATTTTCATCCTTTTGTTCCAGGTGGCCAACTGACGGCTTACAAGGGCAACAAAAATTTCATTTTCAATATTCGCCTAATTTAAAATTTTAAACTGTTGTCATAATCTACACATTAATCCGTATGAATACGCTCGGATTTTTAAGGCGTTAGTACACGCGTGGGGTACTTTTTAACCGGGTGGTCCTGAATTATATGTCAATAATGAAACGGCCTGTAGAGGGACCGACATAAGCAGATTTGGTATAGGAATGAGTACTCGTTAATGACGCCTTGAGGGCGGCCGCGGTGGCCGAGCGTTCTGCGGCGCGCCAGTCACGTTCTGCACGGCCACTACGGTCGGGGGTTCGAATCCCCCTCGGGCATGGATATTTGTGCCGTCCTTAGTATTAGCTAGTTCATAAGTAGTTTGTAAATTTAGGTCGCATAATCTCTACAAACATTTTTTTGAAGGACGCCTTGAACCGGTAGACAGCGCTGACATTACGAACTATTGGTTCGATAGGATATCTGCACACAGATTAAGTATTACTACTTAATGATCATCTTGTGATGGTGCAGCTTCTGTATCTTTCGTGCTTGGTGTATTAGCTTTGTGGTTAAATCCGCCTTTTGCAAGACACCTTGTTTTGTTTTCATACCCAAACATGTTTCGATACTTCTTGCACCATCTTCCGTGGGTTGTTGCTTTTATTTTATTACGTCATTCGCAGTATTTGTATCTGCTTTAGTTGAGGAATGACAGGTTTTTACAGCTTGTCATATTCGAGCTGTGGTGTCGCTGTTTGCTTGTTTGAGGCGTGTTCTTGATGTTATGCGAAATTTAGTGCGTTTTTTTGTTGTGACTGCCATTGTTTATATCGCCATTTCTCTTGTTGTGGTGGCTGTCAGTCACAAAAACAAAACAAGATGCCTTGCATAAGGCGGATTTAACCACGAAAAAGAGAAAAAATTAATACTTAAAACGGCGTTGAACCCCGGATACTATGTTTCTAGTAATGACACAAATAAAACAGATTACGGCTGCCCTTGGCTGCCCTTGTATTTGATAATTCCAAAAGTTTGCTCTAGAAATCTCATCCTTCAGTCCATTTTAAATGTTATGCAGTTCTCAATTTTACTGGAATGTTATCAGTCACTAAAGCTGTCTGTTTAAAAAAGTATGATGAGCCTCACAATCGACAATGTTGTACAGTGTTACATCATATTCGTGCTTATGGATATTATGAAGAAAGCCTTTGCTTGTGTCTTCCTTTCCAAACATTGTTCTCTTCTTCAGTTTGACGAGTCATTTTGTGTGTTTGTAAGGACTTTTTGCAAAAGTTGATACTCTTTAGTCGTCAGTTTAGTCGATTCGAAAGACTTTGGTATTGTCTCTTCTGTCAGTTAATGCATGAGCCAATAATTACTTCCTCGACCTCAGCGTATTGTAGTCAGATATTAAAAGTAGATCTTTTTTCTGTCAGTAGTGATAATTCTTTATCAAGTCTGATCATTTCATCCTCTTTACGACATTTCGTGTTTCTGTGCTCCGATCCCTTTTTTCCCCTTGGTCACAGTAAAGCTAACTTGTTAAGTACGCTTTTACTTATTTCACAGTCTTCTGGCATTTCTTTTATAGAATACGAAGTAGCAACTGGAGGTGCAAAGTAGGAACTGCAGTTGGCTTTAAGAATATTTTTGGCTGAAGTGTCAGTATTTCTTAGAGATAGTGTAAAGTTCATGCAAATAATCTTGTCTTTTAATCCTATGTTACTAATACTAGCATTTTAATATTCAGACTATCACTTCTTCTTCAAAGCTGAATCTATCTAGAGCACGTTTCTGGTCCTTCTGGAAACTTGTAAAAGGTCTTTTACTCTTATTACAGTTTTCACAGACTGCAGTAGCACACTTTGGTAATGTTAATGTCAACCAGAACGAACAAACGCGATAGAACACAAAAATAAATAGTAATAACAAGTAACACTTAACACGTGTGTTAACACTTAACACGTAGGAAAGCGCGCGAACTGTAAAGAGCTTCTCGGCGATGACGTAATGCGCAGAGCGGAGAAAAATCTCTGTTCTGCGCATCTGGAATGGGCTCACTCTGACCACACTGCCTTATGGCTGTAAATATTCCCCATTAAAGAGTACACAGATGGCGCTCTGGAAGCTATATGTTGCCGGTCGCGAGTACACTACTATCCCCCAGGTGGCATCAGCCGTCATCGATTGAAAATCGTAGTCTTATTTCCAGGTGTACAATTTTTTTCCGGCAGTGTCTAATGGAGTGCGTTGTTAGGTCCCAAAGGCTGTTATCTAGCCGAGTTAAGTAAACGAATAAATAAGAATAACGTGACTGAATCAATTGTTTCAAGAAGGAAGGAATCTCAGGGTTTAACGTCCCGTCGACAGCTTCTTCAATAGAGACGGAGCTCACGCTTGGATTTTTGGGTGGGATGGGTAAGGTAATCGGCCGTGACCTCTGAAGGAACCATTTGCCTAGAGTGATTTAGGGAAATCTCAGAAAACCTAAATCTGGACGGCCGGAGGTGGATTTGAACCACCATCCTTCCGAATACGAGTCCATTGTGTTACCACTGCGCCACCTCGCTCGGTAATTGTTTCAGGGACATTTCTCACAGTAACCTAGCGGGTGATAAAAAAGTCAGTATAAATTTGAAAACTTAATAAATCACGTAATAATGTAGGTAGAGAGCTAAAAATTGACTCACAGGCTTGGAATGACATGGGTTTTTATGAGAACAAAATAAAAACAAAGTTCAAAAAATGTCCGACAGATGGCGCTGGACAGTAAAAAGTCAGTGACTGCGCATGAAAATCGTGTATAAAAGGAGCTGTAATGAGAGAGAGAATCAGATGCACCAGCAGTCGCAACATGTTGACGTTACCTGAAAAGGCGCTTTTGGTGCAGCTATATTATCAGAATGGGGAATGTGCTAGTTCAGCGTTACGATCCTATCGCCATAGAAAGGGGATTCAAACGGGTAACGGTACATTGACAAATCCAGTTGTGGCGAGAATGATTTCGAAGTTCGAAGACACGGGTTGTTTAGACGATAGACCCCGTAGTGGCCGACCGAGCACAAGGCGTAATGCTCCTGAGACAGTTCAGGAAGAAATGGAGACTATAGCGGGTTCGTCTATGCACGGGGAAGTGCAGTCGCACGTCGCTCCGGCATTCCATACACTACTGTTTGGTTGGCACTTAGGCGTACCCTCCGATGCTATCCTTACAAAATCCATCGGTATCATGAACTGTTACCTGGCGATTTAGTGAAGCGGAGGGCATTTGCGGTCTTGGCGTTTCAAAAGATGGCGGAAGATGACGATTGGTTGAGTAACGTGTTGTGGACCGACGAAGCTCATTTCACGCTCCGAGGGTCTGTCAACGTCCACAACTGCAGAATTTGGGCTACCGAAAATCCTAGAACTGTCGTGGAAAGTCCATTGCACGACGAAAAAGTCACGGTATGGGTTGGATTTACCACATCTACCGTTATCGGGCCTTTTTTCTTCGAGGAACTGCGTGATTCTGGTTTTGTAACTGCTACCGTGACGGGTGAGAGGTACGCCGATATGTTACAGAATCGCATCATCCCCAACCTGGCTGATAAACACCTGCTGGAACGTACGATTTTTATGCAGGATGGCGCTCCACCCCATATTGCTAGATGCGTGAAAGATCTCTTGCGCGCGTCGTTTGGTGATGATCGTGTACTCAGCCGCCACTTTCGTCATGCTTGGCCTCCCAAGTTCCCAGACCTCAGTCCGTGCGATTATTGGCTTTGGGGTTACCTGAAGTTGCAAGTGTATCGTGATGGATGGACATCTATAGGGATGCTGAAAGACAACATCCGACGCCAATGCCTCACCATAACTCCGGAGATGCTTTACAGTGCTGTTCACAACATTATTCTTCGACTACAGCTATTGTTGAGGAATGATGGTGAACATATTGAGCATTTCCTGTAAAGAAAATCATCTTTGCTTTGTCTTAATTTGTTATGCTAATTATTGCTTTTCTGATCAGATGAAGCGCCATCTGTCGGACTTTTTTGACTTTTTTTGTACTAATAAAACCCCATGTGATTCCAAGCATGTGTGTCAATTTTTACCTCTCTTTCACACTATTCCGCCGTGATTTATTAAGTTTTCAAATTTATACTGACTTTTTGATCACCCGGTATATTCTCACTCACGACACATTAAAAGTTGGCTACTTCAAGACATTATAGTATGTAGTGTCTATCGTATTTCCAAAGAAGTGTTGATTAACATTCGTGTATAATGAAACGTTTAGCTCTTCGCTGATGAACTTCGTAGCTGGAAAAAGCTGAGTGTTCGACGCTCAAATCTGTGATGCTGGTATCAGCAGCCGATGGAATTCGGACTGCGCCCGGCAGATCGGGAATATCCATTAACATAATTTCTGCAGAGGAAAAGAAAGAGGGGGAGGGGCGCTAGCAGGAAGGGGGAGCATTTATCGGGCCACAAGCGACCAATGAAACGATTTGGGCGGGGCGGGGCGCCGCTTGTTAAGAAATATCTGGAGCGCCGGAAGTTTGCGGCGAGGGGCGAGTTTTATTGGGGCAAGAGGAAGGGTGGGGGGGGGGGGCGTGTCCCACAGATGGCAGCACCGGCCGTGGCGCTGCAGCCAAACATTAACTACGTTTACATGCAACACAGCTTCCGGAAGATGAACCCGATTTTCGTAAGCCGTTTTTCGCTGTCGTGTTTATATGACACAGCCTGAATCAGATTTCCTAGTCCACTTAATATGGCGGCTGAAAAGCAGCTGATTCAGTTCCTGATGTAGTCAGCACAAACGCTATATTTCTTTACTTAAATACACAGATTCATGCTCACTGTAATATTTATACTTCTATTTCACTTTAGAAAATGTCACTCTGTTCATATTTTCCGAAAATTCGTAAGCAGAAAACACAATCTAAGAAACCAAGAACGCTTCAGAAACGGTTGCGTTTACATGGGCACGAAAATCGATAGTGGAACTGGAAAACCGCTTTACAGAAGTGGAGTTCCAGAATCGTTTTTGGAGCGTTTACATGATCGACCAAAAGCGGATTTGGGAAATCGGATTACGAAATTTGGTTTTGGGAGCCCATTTAAACGGGCTGATTTTGTGTCTGCGGAAACCTGCTTCACCTCTGCCCCCGCAGTTGGAGGAAAATCTCGTGAAAGGACTTGTATGATACGTGGTAAAGAAACGTAACTTTGGCCGTATACCGAGGCAGTTTTATTTACAGGACTATTACTTCTTACAATACTCAAAATGACCTAATGGGTACCGAAACGTGTTGAACTATCCTCACCTGCTTGTGCAACAGAACTTTCTGATTGTTTTGTATTTGCTCAATGGCGGCAAGTGAAAATTTGATCCGGACCGGGATTCGAACCCGAGTATATCTCTTTGGGCTACGCAACCTCGTCTCCCGGCCGTCTCCAACGTTCACAAGTCGCACGCTACGGCTGTATCGCCCGCATCCTCCATGCCCTATACACAGGGTGTTTCAAAAAGATACGGCCAAACTTTCAGGAAACATTCCTCAAACACAAAGAAAGAAAATATGTTATGTGGACATGTGTCCGGAAACACTTAATTTCCATGTTAGAGCACATTTTATTACTTCTCTTGAAATCACATTAATCATGGAATGGAAACACACCGCACCAGAACGTACCAGCGTGACTTCAAACACTTTGTTGCAGGAAATGTTCAAAATGTCCTCAGTTAGCGAGGAAACATGCATCCACCCTCCGTCGCATGGAATCCCTGATGCGCTGATGCAGCCCTGGAAAATGGTGTATTATGTCACAGCCGTCCACAATACGAGCACGAAGAGTCTCTACATTTGGCACCGGGGTTGCGTAGACAAGAGCTTTCAAATGTCCCCATAAATGAAAGTCAAGAGGGTTGACGTCAGGAGAGCGTGGAGGCTGTGGAATTGGTCCGCCTCTACCTATCCATAGGTCACCGAATCTGTTGTTGAGAAGCGTACGAAGACGTCGACTGAAATGTGCAGGAGCTCCATCGTTCATGAACCACATGTTGTGTCGTACTTGTAAAGGCACATGTTCTAGCAGCAAAGGTAGAGTATCCCGCATGAAATCATGATAACGTGCTCCAGTGAGCGTAGGTGGAAGAACATGAGGCCCAATCAAGACATCGCCAACAATTCCTGCCCAAACGTTCACAGAAAAACTGTTGACGTGAGTCGAGGAAATACAGTACATACTAACGAAACAAGTGAGTATTTTGACAATTGTCTGCATAAATTATTTCAATTTACATTTAAAGAGAAATACTAAAATGAGCTTTAACATGGAAATTAAGCGTTTCCGGACACATGTCCACGTAACATATTTTCTTTATTTGTGTGTGAGGAATGTTTCCTGAAAGTTTGGCCGACCCTTTTTGTAACACGTGTCACGATGTTTGTCGGCGATGAACTCCGAAACTGCTCATCTGATCTTTATGAAATTTTGGACACTGTCTGTGATTTGGTGCAACTTAAAAGATGGGTTAGTTTTTCTCTCGTTTAATAACCTCAATATTCTTTACATAGGTATATATAAAACACTTCATTCAGCCAAGATCGCTAAAAATTTATTTTCGGCCCTTAACCGGTTTCGATGAGCTCTGTCACAATCTTTTGAAAGTCCAGTACAGTACAATCACTTAGCGTCATACGTAAATATAGAAAGATAACCTTCTAAGAGACGTAAACATCTTGTTAAAGTCTTTCATCACAGGGTGGTTCGTCATAATGAACAAAATGTGGCCTTGGCCCAAGCAAACAAGCTTGGTGACTGAGCTCACCGAAACAGGTTAAGGGACGAAAATAAATTTTTTGCGATCTTGGCTGACTGAAGTGTTTTATATAAACTGTTGATCGCTCTCCACTGGCGTAAAATGCCTTTTAACTATAACATAGTAGGATACCAACAGCCGTATGTTTAACAGAAACATTTATTCTTTCACTACCAGTTTCGGCATTCCATTATTTCATCTTCAGGCCCCTATATCGGAGTATTATATCCATAAAATAGGCATTATATCCATTAAATAGGGATCCCTCTTTAATGGATATAATACTCCGATATATGAGCCTGAAGATAGCATAATGGAATGTCGAAACTGGTAGTTAAGGAATAAATGTTTCTGTTGAACACACCGCTGTTGGTATCCTACTTCCTACGTAATCTTGACGAGCCGCAGTGCCGGTTCCACCAGTAATGATGGATTCAATAAGACTCAATATTATTTGGCTATAACAGGTAATCCATTTTATGCTGTCTGCAATTAAGACATTTTTTTTTTACATCGGTCGCGTTTCTCTTTTTATTTTAAAAGCATCTTGTGTGGTTTGTAAATGATACAAAGGTTTGTACAGTTTCTCTTGTATACATAGATTACGCAGCCTAGTAAGGGACGCCTACTTGGCTGTGTTTCCATGCTAATGCCGATTCCGGCCATCGTGTCCTTAAATGCTATAACATTTCTCTCTCTCTTTTTTTAATTGGGGGGGGGGGGGGGGCAGGATTCAACGTCAACACCGACAAACGCTATATCACTGTACTTGCCTTCGCAAGAGCTAGCGAATGCAGGTATAAAATGTAAAAGTTTCCATTCAAAGAAGTACTTGCTTCAATATCTCATTGCTAAAACCATTCACCAAAGAAAAGCATGTCCAGAAAACCCCTTTACGATGTGTGTCTCACGAGGCGAGAGAACTGGGTTCGAATTCTGCCCCTTATCAAATTGTAACTAGTCGCCAATGATTAAATTTAATGCTCTAGTTTAGCTTTTCCCCTTCTATCTTCTTCCTTTCCTTTTATGCTTCCTTTTATGAACTGTGCAAATGCGTAGATGGCAGCCAACCAATTTATGGCGTTTCTTCCTTCAGAAGTGTCCGAATGAACATACTCTGCATCAAACTCTCTCTCATATATATATATATATATATATATATATATATATATATATATATATATATATATATGGGCAAATGTTGCGGAAACGGAAAGTGCGACTGATGTGCGGTTTTCACAGAATGGATTGGTAGTCAAAGGACTCGTATTGTTAGCTAATAAACAGATTGTAAAAATACCTAGAAAATGTATTTTTATGCAAACATACAATTTTTCAAATGGAACAATGGTTATTTCTAGCATGCACTGGAATTTTTGAGACCAGCTGTGTACAAAGAATTTTGGATGACGTTTTTATCAGGTTTAGTTTGGCAGCTACAACCGATCAAAATTTGGCGGCGGAGGCTACGACAGCGTAGCTAACTGGCTTTGCTCATGAGACAGTGAGCCGTTCCCCAGGCGCTAGCCACTCTACCAGTTAGCTACGCTATCGCAGCCTGCGACCCCAGAACACAGAGTAACATATATATATTTGTCTGTGCCCAGAACTTTGAACGGTTGTAGCTGCCAAACTAAACGTGACAAAAATGTCATTCAAAATTCTTTGTACACAGCTGGTGTCAAAAATTCCAGTGCATGATAGATACAACCATTGTTCCATTTTAAAAACTGTATGTTTGCATAAAAATACATTTTAAGTAATATTACAATCTGTTTGTTGGCTAAAAATACGAGCCCCTGACTACCAATCCATTCTGTGAAAACCGCACGTCAGTTGCGTACCTAATTGCATGTAGACCGTACACCGAAAAAACAATTCCAAAAGAAAGATACAAAAACTAAAATTGGAGTAGTTGTGGGCTTCAGTAATAAACAAATCAATCGGCGTCATGTAGTTTTGTTTGTAGAGCTTATGGGACTTAACTACGGGGTCATCAGTCCCTAAACTTACAATCTACTTATGAACTACCTAATACTAAGGACGGCACAAATTTCCAGCCGGCCGCGGTGGCCGAGGGGACTGAGGCGCTTCAGTCACGGTCTGTTCGGCCACTACGGTCGGGGCTTCGAATCCCCTCTCGGGCATGGATATTTGTGCCGTCCTAGTTCGTAAGTAGTTCATAAGTAGTTTGTAAGTTTAGGGACTGATGACCCCGTAGTTAAGTCCCATAAGATTTTCAAACATTTGAACATTTGAACAAATTTCCAAGCCCAAGGGGGGGCTCGAAACCCCGACCGTAGTGGTCGTGCAGATCGTGACTGACGCGCCGCAGACAGCTCGGCCATCGTGGCCGGCATATCGTTTTGTTATATTTCGTGCTGTACAGATAAAACGCAGAAAGTCGGTGTCACACTGAGCTTTAGCAACAATTGTTTTTTCCGCTGACTGTTCGCGTCACGAACAAATGGCAGGAAAATGACACCTGGAACACACCGCTAGGTGAGATTCGGATTACAGATGTACATGTGTGATAATTACTGGTGTAATGTTGATACTCTGAATTACTTCAAACGACAAAATTATTGTGTGCTGGATGATATAAGAGAATACGATGCATTATCTGTGACAGACCCGTGGGTGGAAGTTAGTATTTCTGAATTTGTCCGTCTACAAGGCAGCGTTATTTCTGCAGTGGCGCCTGACTCCTTGGTCACGTGTTGTGCAGTAGGAGCTGACATTTAGCTTGGCAGTAAGGTCGTGCGTATTCGACAGTGACGTACGCAGCCGCTATTACATCGTGTAGGTAGGCGGACCTTCAGTTTAGTCGGCGGTCGTGCAGGTCAGGAACTGCGCGTCCCACATTCGTATCTCTGCCGCCAGATAAGAGCGCCACTCAAAATAGTCGCCGCAAACAAGTCCGCGAAATAACTGTCTCGCTGCCCCCGTGACAAACGGTTTATTGCCCAAATGGCGCTGCGAAACGTTGTTCGCAAGGTTACCACATCTTCTCAGATGATCTGTTTTCGATAACACGAGACTGTAACGTCGACTGCGTCCAATTATAGAACAAAAGGACGGTGACGTGGTCGCAGTGTATAATCGAGGGACACCGATTACGTTCACACAATGTCTGTCTTCGAGGCTTGTATTTAAATACTTGGTTTCGTTTTTATTTGCATTACGCTGTGGTTTAAATCATGTTTCCGTGCTTATCGTATTGTTGTAGACATTTGTAGGGACTGTAGATGACAGTTGGAAAATTAACTAATTTAAATTCAGAAGACGGAACTGTTCATGAGTATTCGATTACCGTCGGTACGTGATGTCATCCGATCGTAGTGAAAGAACGTGAAGTTGAGCCAATGTATGCTCTATTCGATTAGATTACATTATCTTTACATTTATTTCCAACTGATCCGTAGTGAGAAGAACCCACTGGATATAGAACATATAAAAGAAACAAGCATACACAATAAATCCTTACCGAATTAAAACTTATACGCTAGTGTACCTACCACAGATCGCAAATGAAATTGTTTTTGTGGATGTGGAATCGGTAAAAAACAGTGTATTTACATTTAAAAGGACATAAAATCCTGTTGTCAAGTGATAAACCTTCAGTATACTTAGATGCATATAATGATTCTTAGAATACTGTCACACGTCATTACAAGTGTTTTACAACAGTTGTTGACGATGATCGCCTAACTGCACAGGTTTAGGAGTCAGGGTGCACCCAATATTCAAATTACGTGATATTATTAATAACGTACATGCATCCCAAAGTTCTACTAATAAATTGATCAATGGAGAAGGAGGTCACCAAACAAGTCCTTTAGACACTTCTCAAAAAGAATTTTATTATGAGTTAAACTTTACATGCCTGCTAGCATGTTATTGAAGACTGAGTAGTCGACACCTTTCCCGACCAAAGGAAGTGACTTAAAATCTCTGAGGAAGTTATTCTCATTTCTGGTATCGAATCCATGAAGTGACCTGTTCATTTGACAAGAATATGTATTTTATATGACAAATTCCATTAAGAAATGTATTGATAGTACTGTGAAAGATATGGCGCAGCGGAGCGCGCGGTTGCTCGCCGTGGAGGTTCGAGTCCTCCTTAGGGCATGGGTGTGTGTGTTGTCCTTAAGTTAATTTATCTAGGTTTAAGTAGTTTGTAAGCTACGGACTGATAACCACGTAGTTTGGCCCGATAGATTAACAGACATTTTGAACATTTTGATATGGCGCTGTGTGTTTACTATCAGGGGGAGCTGGAAAATAAGTTTCCCCTGTCGACTGTGGTCAGACTTGCGTATGAAAGGACAGAAATAGAATGAGACTTTAAAGATAAGTCATACCTTTATTTTTCTACATAATTTCCAAGCACATTGAGACATTTGTAATAGCGCTTTATAAGCTTCAAAAAACTGTCCAGGAAAAAAATCAGGGCGTCGAACGGCTTGTTTGGCGTCAGCATTGCTTCCAAAGCGCCTTCAGCCGATAGTCTTCTTCAAACTTGGAAACAGATGGAAGTCACTTGGTGCGAGACCGGGTTTATATGTCGGATGTTGTAGGCGTTCCCAACCGAGAGTTGCAATATGGTTTTGCTTTGCCATTGCAGAGTGTGGTCTCGCATTGACATCCAACAGCAGAACGCCAGATCTGAGATGGCCAGGCCGCTTCTTCCGAATCACCTCTTTCAATTTCAACAGAGTGGCACAGTACCGCGCAGCATTGACGGTTGCATCCTCCAAAACGTCAGTATCAAAACTCATTGGGCGTCCCAGAAAACGGTGAGTAGCACTTTAACTACAGACGGAGTGCTTTTGAACTTGTTTCGGACAGATGATGACGGATTTTTCCACTTCATAGCCGTTCAGCACTTCTTCCTTACGCAACGCCCTGATTTTTTCCTCGACGGCCTTTTAAAGCGATTTGACAAATATCTAAATGCACTTGGATATTATGTAGAAAATAAAGATAATCATGTATTATCTTTAATGACTCATTCCTAATTTGTTCCTTTCATACACAACTCTGCCCACAGTCGACAAGGGAAACTTATTTCGAACTCCCCCCCCGTACTTCAAAATCTTCAAATATTTGTAATCTTATGGGACCAAACTACGTTGGTCATCAGTCCCTAGTCTTACGAACTACTTAAACTAAAGCCCTTTTTAAATGATGAATGAAAGTGAAAAAGATAGATAATAGTCTACTGAAGTGCACCTAGCGTACTAGCCCTGAACTACAAACTCATGCAAGATCGTGTGGCAGCGTGTTTAGACGATAAACGTAATCGGACAGTAATACCCGATGTTGAAAGTTAGGTTATGACTGGCGATCTGTTATGTAGGAAGCCATAGTTTAATACTGGAATTGAGGAAACAACGCTAAATGTTATTGACGGCCAAAGAAAACCTTGCAATGTGTGTTTTTGGTCAACTTAGTGTGGTAAAGTGCTGGGAAGTGAAACAACATTTCAAAACATTGACATATATTTTCAAGCGAAAAAAATAAACATATGAACACATCAAACAATATTTATAAGAGTATAAATAGACCTTGTTTACTTTATCAACTACGATTTGCCCACTGACATTGTTAATAACGCCATGCACAACTGTTTTGTTTTTCAATTGGACTGACTTTGTCATTTAAAATGCTATTTAATGAAAATTGTGTCATAAAATTACAATCTTATTCAAATAAACAATTGGCTTCAGTTTTTTCTGTTACAATATTGCAAAACAAACGATTTTTCGGTTTCAGATATACGACCTTGCTTTTAGGTGGACACTCAATTGAGATAAAGATATGTCTTCATGAAACATTTACAATTTACCGCTAACCAAAAGTATAATAATAAAATGAAGATTAATAAGACAAATATGCATGCAAACCGTTTAATCGTCGACTACAATATGAAAATCGCGTGACGAAAATAGGTTAACTTCCGATGTCAGCAGAAGACCGTTCAATCAGAACAATCTTCTCAAGAAAGATTAATGTGGCGTTGACGTGAGGTGACGGTCCGGTGACGGACAGTGTGAAATACATTGTGGAATATATCCTGATCATAAACTTCGACAAAACGCCTAATACACGTAAATACGAAGGAAAATGGCGGACTATCTGGAGTGGTGTCTGCAGGTGACAGAACTAGCTCGCGCATGCGCAGTGAAGCCACTAGTACCGAATTTAGAACTGTCCCTTATTTCTTTATCGCTATAATTATAACGCTTCGATACTAGCGCGATCATACTAGTGCAGCCGCTCAAACGACAGACGGCCGCCATTAACACAACTTGTTATCTATCTATTACAAGTTCGTTCATAGTTTAAAACAGGCTTAAGTTAAACTAACCTAAGGACAACACACACACACCCATGCCCAAGAGAGTATTCGAACCTCCGACGCGGGAGGCCGCGCGATCCGTAACGTGGCGCTCCAGACCGCTCGGCTACTCCTGCGCGGCTCTCTCGTACTAAAGCCCACAATTTCTCCAAATTTAGTTTTTCTTCATTTCTGTTGGAGTTCCTTTGGATGTATCGCCTACACGTATTTAGGCACGAAATTGTAGGGTACAAAGTAATCAGCAACTTCTATCACAAAGTCAGCTGAAGAGTTGTTAAACATATTTCTACAGACCCTTTCTGTCAAAACAAAAATTTGCCGAACATTAAAAAGGGCCAGGTATTGAAAATTCTGGCGGAATAAAACTGTGTACCAGGTCGCTAGAGCGCTTAGCCTCGAAAGACGAAGGTCCTGGGTTCGAACCCTGTCCGACACACAGTTTTAATCTGCTAGGAAGTTTCATAGCAACGAACACTCCGTTGCAGAGTGAAAATTTCGTTCAAAGACCAGTAATGTGTGGTATGAGCCGGCTTGGTCGTGACGTCTTCAGTTATGAATCTAAATACAGTGCTCAAATATGCGTATCATAAAGGTTTAACGAGATACTGAGATGCGAACGAGTCTCGGTAAGACTGATTTTTTTTTTTTTTTTTTTTTTTTTTTTTTTTTTTTTTTTTTTTTTGCCGTCCACTGACGGAAAAATTTTCAGCTGTTTTCCACGGCTGAAACAAGTGTTTACGCAATCGTTCGTCTTGATTTTTTTACAACAATGTATTTTTTTCAACTGAAAAATGCTGACTTACGTACTCGTGTAACACTGGACAGGATTGTTTAAATGACAATGTCCAAAGCGATGGTTTGGCCAAAAGGTATCGAATATATGGAAGACAAGGCGCGGTTGCCATGATCTTACAGCATGTCATTTCTCTCCAAGTGCAGAAATAGCTCGCTTGTCTACTGGGTGTTATCAGTCATCAAAATAAATATTCGTTACACGACTATTTCGAAGGGACGCAGTACATTCACGTCTAGGAGTATTTTGGTGGCCTTCTGTCTATTTAAAGTAGTTATGATATCTGGTAGCTGTCAGATTTTCATTTCAGCTAAGCCTGCAGTTTCTCGTCGCGCACAATATTGAGGACAAGCACGCTAGAATGTAAGACAAAGAGTGCTGCAGGTTTTGTCCATGCGGTAATCCTGTCCCGTGCTATCGCTTTCGTGGCTTCTGTCAATAAATGTGTCCGTTCGGTTGTTGTACCGCAATCGTCACAGTCAACCGAGGCTATATCAAAGAGACATTACATTCTTCGTGGAGAACTTTACATATCTTTGCGGGTGTACAACTAGTGAGCATGAACGTTAAACTATTAACGACTACTCCGTGCTTATTCAATTCTGCGTCGCTTACAAACTTCAAAAACTTTGCTTGTCGTTATTTATCTGTAAGATCACGAAGTAAATATCCGCCTGAATTTTTTTTTCTCGCACGACTCACGCTAATTTAGCACCTCGCAAGCTCTTCAGACATGGAAAATTCAGGAAGTCACTCGTCCGACTTGCAGTTCTAATTACACGCCACATTCCTAATGACCACTTATAATACGCATGTTGCGTGTTACTGCAACATCGTTACCTAATTCTGGAAAGCGGATTTTCCCTACCATCTAAGTTGCTTCAACTATCTCACGTTGCTGTACATAGCGTGGGAATCTCGTATCATGCAGCACAGAAATCTAAGCATTAGTCGATTATAGACTGCTCAAAAAGTGTTTTTCGCTTCCTGCTTATAAACACGTACATGTGAGATTAGATTCAGAGACAGAAACGATAACCGTAACGATTTTATTTAAATATAATTTATTTTAAATATAAAATTTGGAAATGCTTCGCAAATTCAAAATATGTATACCAATTTTATGTAGACGTCCCAGTGTGAGAAATCAGTGGCAATTTCGTAACGAATCAAATTTCGCTTCCTCTTAGCGACTTCGAGCCTGCTGAGAGTATGGGACGTCAAATTACAACAAAATATATAATACAAATGGAAACCATATTGCTAACACCTTTATGTTTACTTCTTTCAGCAATATAAACTCTATATCAGATGGATTACCTTTTTTGTAAGACTTCAAGGTGCCAAACCACAAATGAAGGTACATGATCGTTATTTCGTCGTGAAACTTCACTCTGTGATTTACAAACAATTTACCGCAACTGTGTATAAGCCTATGTTACAATGTGCTTGGCGAAAGCCAGGGTATGACATTCACATACCAACATCATCATTTGAGAATATAATTAATGTGGCTTTTGATATTGGGCCATAGTGATTCGGAATATGATAACGTGGCTCTAGTGACGTGTGCAGATTGTTCTCTCCCGCTTTGTTTTAACCACTTCATCGAATTCCCGCAACTGCACTTTGAGGACTAATATAAGCACTTTCAGGTGTGTGGTACTGTTGAATGTGTGTTTTGCGCTGTTACAAGTACTTTAAACAGAGTTTTTGGTGTTGTTGCTTGAATATGTATTGATACACTGAGGGCATCAAATCTATTCATATATAAATGAATTGCTGTTCGTTAGTCTCGCTAAAACTCGAGTACGGCTCAACCGATTTGGCTACTTTTAGTCTTGAAATATTCGTGTAAATCCAGGGAAGGTTTAAACGGTGATAAAATATGGAAAAGTTGTCCGGAATAGAGGAAAATCGGGAAACACTGAAACAGCTTTTTCCAGTGAGCTATCAATATCGTTCGTCCAATTGCGATAATATTTTGTACATTTCATGTTGAAAGCAAGAGGAAGGTTCGCGCCAAAGTTTTTGAAAAGTGGCCCGGAAAGTAGGAAAATTTAGGAATAACTGAAAGCGGTTTTTTGCTTTGAATAAAAATCAATTGCCACATTCTTGTAGGAGCATAACTTGAGTACGGCTTGACAGGACAAGGGTTGTATGAAATAAAATTTTTGTAAAATCTACCGGAAAATTGGCAATTTTGAGAAAAACCGAAAGTGCGTTTTTCAATATGTTTTTGATCGAATTCAGCACTATAACTGAGTTTTCAGTAAAAAAAAAAAAATAATTATGACTATAATGAAAAAAAAATAGGGACAGTTAAAAAGAAAAGTGTAAAATTCGAACCAAGTTCCTTTTCCAATGTGTTTCTAAATGTACTGAACACTATAAGTTGAAAACAGTTCATAGGACTGCGATAAATTTTGATCATTTGACGTCCAACGAAAGATAAACGTTCTTATGAACTAAAAATTTTTATCTTTGACAGTTCATACAGGGGTTCAGATAATATCAATTGCGATAATATTTTGTACATTTCATGTTGAAAGCAAGAGGAAGGTTCGCGTCAAAGTTTTTGAAAAGTGGCCCGGAAAGTAGGAAAATTTAGGAATAACTGAAAGCGGTTTTTTGCTTTGAATAAAAATCAATTGCCACATTGTTGTAGGAGCATAACTTGAGTACGGCTTGACAGGACAAGGGTTGTATGAAATAAAATTTTTGTAAAATCTACCGGAAAATTGGCAATTTTGAGAAAAACCGAAAGTGCGTTTTTCAATATGTTTTTGATTGAATTCAGCACTATAACTGAGTTTTCAGTAAAAAAAAAAAAAAATAATTATGACTATAATGAAAAAAAAATAGGGACAGTTAAAAAGAAAAGTGTAAAATTCGAACCAAGTTCCTTTTCCAATGTGTTTCTAAATGTACTGAACACTATAAGTTGAAAACAGTTCATAGGACTGCGATAAATTTTGATCATTTGACGTTCAACGAAAGATAAACGTTCTTATGAACTAAAAATTTTTTATCTTTGACAGTTCATACAGGGGTTCAGATAGTGTAAAGCGAACTTTACTCTTTCAAAGTATATTTTTGAACGCACCCAACACACAACCAAGTCATTATTTTACATGTTTTAAATCTAAATTTTTCTCGCAATTTTTCTATATTTTATCCCCGTTTTTAACTTACCCTGAACTTCCACCCACTATCGAGCCGATACTTAGACAATCTGAAGATGCCTTTATAAAGCTACTGGGTCTGAAATACATATCATTTAAATTAATATGGTTTATACTAACAGGTAAGTGATACGAAGTTCACTGGGTTATCTAGTTACATATAATTTCCTTCCTATGGGACTGATATCTTGTTACTTTGTTACTCTCTGTTACTTGAGGTACAATGCAATGTTTTTCATGGAAATAACGCTCACCACTGTCCTTTTCATGATTGCTTTTTATTCTAACCATGGTTTCGTGCGGTTCAGAGCTTTCGAAGTCAAAGGTGCAGCTTGTAAGCGTGACTTGTTCCCCACAGAGAGGCGCCATTTGATGTCCACACCAGCAGCACCAAGCTGCCCTGGACATTTTACTTGGTTTTGCGCCGCGTGTCAGGGGTATTAAAAGTAACGTCATTCTAGAGTCGTGAATAAGTAACGTAGATTCAGTCACCGCTGTACTGTTTAAGCTCTTTTCCGTATTATACAATGAATTATTAAGTAATGTATCTGAAATTTCCGTTCGCGCGTTACGTACGTTCAGCTTTATACAAAACATCTGCATACTGGATAAAAGAGTAATGAATCCGTCAGGACTGAAATTCTTGTGCGGACTGAGCAGATTTCAAAATTACACACGTGTGACTTTGAGCAAAGTTTTACTGTAGTATTTAAATAAGGATTTAACATTCTGAAGACTGTGTAAGACTGGTATTCATGCTGTTGAATCGTATTACGTAGAACATAGCAACGAATAAAAGCATTTTCTGAAATATGGTAAAGTTGAAAAATGAAACAGTAAATTTCCTCCCTCGTGAATGGGTATGTATGTTATCCTTTTGTCAATTTAAGCATTGTGTTAGTCTAGGGGCCAATGACTTCAGCAGTTTGGTCCCTTAACTTTACAAACATTAAAGCATAATAGAATAAATAGCCTTTCCAAAGAATAATTACTGTTCATTACAAAGCATTATATTCTTCAAATCAATGAACATCTTGATCAGATCGCTACCAAACTGCACAGGATCACCCTCTGGACTAAGCTGCAGATTTACTGAACGTTTAATCAGGATTGCTCCAGCCATCTTGGAGGCCATAGGGATGGTACATACATACATACATACACACAACGGTTTTTATAGATTCCTGATGCAACACCCTATATGACCGCCCCGTATCCCATATGGTTGATATATGCCTCATGTAGCGCTAAATCAGAGCATGAATAGCAGTCGATCCAGCTGAGTTTATTATAACAACTGAAATTGAATTTGGGCTTTTTTTCTTACCAAAATATTTATTATTACAAAATTTATATTCTTCATTATTTACATATTTGCTGGTTAAACGTGTCTAACTACAGAATAGGGACAAGATCATTTACCAAAATTAAGATCTTATAATAAATTTCTTCTTTGTATTTACATAGGTCTAAAACTAAACAGGTAACTTATAAGTATTTGAAGTCAGTCATTGTAAATAATCATACAAATTTCTCTACTTAAAGATACTTTGGTCTTACAAAATTCTAAAATAATATTTTACAGTTTAAAAATGGGGAGAAGTAAATGTAATTAATCATAACTATTATTTGATGAGCATCGTTTCAAATGGTATTATGTCCAAAAAACTAAAGTTTACAGGAGATTTCTCGTACTCTGAGGAACATCCCACAAATTTTAAAGTTTCGCTGTTGTTTTATTTGAGGTGTACTTGTAGGTACGCGAAAAAGTAAAATAAATTTCATGTTGTGTTTTTCAAATTTAAAGAAATGTGTTGGACTTAATATGGTTCGACCCAATAATTTGTAAAATATACAAATAAAAAACGTTTACTGGGTAAATATGTAACTAAGCATTTATTTTTGTATCTTTATGGAGTAATACTAACTGCCTCAGATTTAAGTTTATGGGCATGCTTGTTTTTTTTTTCTCCTCTTTCGGCTTCTCGTTGAATTATCACCAACAACAATTTATTTCTCCATAAGCGAAAAAATACTCTCTTACAAAAAGCTCATGATATAACTGTGATTATTGAATGCGTAGCATTGTTGAAAATAGGGCGTCAATTGTCAGCATAGCCAACAGAGCAAACTGCAAAGTGACAATACTGCTTCACACTGGACACAATATGGACGGTGTTATGCATCACTAGTCCAAGCGCCATATGTCATAACAGCCATAATGGTACCTAAATTTTACATGTTATTAAAATATATTTATGAATGTTTCTCAACTTTTTGTACCAAAGAAGGGTTAGTGTACTTTCACTTAATAGTGAAATCTCACTGTACATAACTACTAAACAGCACTAATTGCTCTCACATCAGAAATATAAAGTAACGGCGCTTGGTCTTGTGATGCATAACACGGTCCATATGGTTTGAAACACACGCTACAGTGGACTGAATACGATTTGAAACAACAGCTACTTTACAGACGCAATTTAAGCTGTTAGTGAATCCGATTTGTTACATTCTGATTTGACAGCCTGAAAGATCGCTATGTAAACTATACAAAAATGTAGCCTATCAAACTCAATTATGTCCACGGGTGGACTTAATACGATTTGAAATGTTTGTTAAGCTTAAGCTGAAACTTACAAACTACTTATGAACTAACTTATACTAAAGACTGCACAAACATCCATGCCCGAGGGGGGGGGGGGGTGATTCGAACCAACGACGGGGAACGATCTCGCGCATCGTAGCAAAGCGCCTCAATGCGCTCGGCCGCTCCACCGCGGCAATACGATTTGAAACGATGTTCCTCATTTGTTCTTGAAGAAAGGGTCATCAGCTTGCGACTCAAGCGAACATTGTGCTCACGAAGATGTGTTATTACATCTGCCTGGCGTTCTAGAAGATCCTGCAGATGATCACTGTGTATCCTGCAACAAACTTCTGAAGCAGTACGTTGTTCTTGTATTTCTCTTTGTAACAGCCACTCATCACGTTACGCATCAGGCAGAGGACATTTCATGCTGAAGTTGTGCACCTTTCTTATGTAACTACCGATGCAGACAGCTAGTACAATGGTCTCCAGTGATAAGAGTATAGCAAGGTACACAGTGGGACTGACCAGTCCGCCTGACTCACAGCGAAGTGTCACGTCTGGGCACGATTGACGGAGGACTGAATCAACGACAAGCAGCAGCACACTCCATGCAGAGGGCTCGTCCGAACTGGGCAACTTCTACCTGTTGGTGATAAACGGAAGACTCGAACTGGGCAGCTGTCCCCAAAGTGCCTCCTGAGTGGCACGCACGAACTGGGCAACTTTTATCTGCTCCCGTTAGACTGACAGCCACGCACGAATTCGGCAATTCCTACCTGCATTTGGCAGTCCAAGTGGACAATCTCGCAAAATGCTTCCAAATCTAAACTTACCAAATGCGCATCCTCTACCTCTATTTGTAGAGTTCTTAAGGAATAATCTCGATATTGCGCCAAGGAACAAGATAAGAATACAAACACACTCTTTTTCTATGACCACCCACTGCCACCCAGTCGCGGTTGTGGTGCTCGACCGATATCCTTTGGGCTCGTGCTGTTAGTAAGGAATTTCTTAGTGGTCGGTGGAAATAGGTGAGTGCGAGTGGCAAAAATACGTATTCTTGAGTCGATTGCGAAAACAACATTTCAATTTTCCCGTCATTATTAAGAACAAAGTCCTCGCCTTTTGTAGTTGTCACCTCCATTTGTTACGAAGCAATCTGCACTTCCATCACCGATTTCGGCAGTTGCTGCATACTCTTTAGACGATTTATAGAGAATGAGATATAATTCTCCTGTTTAACAAGTCTTCTGCAACAGGTGCGTGGTCATGAGTGCCTTCCACACGCGGAAATATGCCTACTGTAAATAGCTTATTGGCACAGCGCGAAAGTTTACCGCAGCATCGACATCCACGTTCTTCCGTTGCTACAACTCTTCTGTAAGATTTGAATTATAAAAGCCAATTCACACTGTCCGTCACGTCAACGTCACGTCACGGCACCGTCACGTCAAGTTGTATTCACACTGTCCGTCAGTGTCCGTCACTTCAATTCGCCCATCTCAATACGCGATGTTAAAAGTGAAGATATGAGTAGCGATTTGTTAAATAGAAAGTCATAGTTTAATACTAGAATTGACGAAACAACAACGCTAAATGTTATTGACGCTCAAAGAAAACTTTACAGTGTATGTTTTTGGCCAACTTACGGAGAACTGAAACAACATTTCAAAACATCGACATCTATTTTCAAGCGAAAAAATAAACATATGAAAACATCAAACAATACTTATAAGAGCATAAATAGCGCCTGTTTACTTTATCCATTAGGATTTGCCCGCTGACATTGTTAATACCGCCGTAAACAACTGAATTTTTGTCTTTCATTAGAACTGACTTTGTCATTTAAAATGTTATTTAATGAAAAATACGTAATCAAATTCAATCTTATTCAAATAAACAGTTTGATTCAGCCTTTTCTGTTACAATATTACGTAACATAAACCATTGTTTGGTTTCAGATATCCGGCCTCGATTTTACAGGGACACTCAATTGACAAAAATATTTATGTCGTCACGAAACATTTGAGATTTAACCCTAAAACGTAGTGAAACAACAAAATAAAGATGAATAAGACATATTTGCATATAAGCAGTGCTATCGTCGACTGCTACATGTAATTCGCCTGACGAAAATGGGTTAACTTCCAATGTTACGAAACGGCCGTTCCGTGAAAACATTCTTCTCGAGAAAGCTTGACGTGACGTGACGGTCCGGTGACGGACAGTGTGAATGCCGCCATTAGAAATACATTGCGGAATGTTCTGACGGACGGTGACGTGACGTGACGGACAGTGAGAATTGGCAGATCAAATGTGTATTACCACGATCACTAATAACAGGTTGCAGATCGTGACTTTCTGCCATATTATTCGCTTCCATGACTAAACTGACGTAGAAAACGAAACACTACGTGATTCTACACAGATGTCACCGAGCTGGTGTCATTAACAGGACTGACGAGTTCAGTGAGGGCCAGGAACGCCTTGGGTCGGACCGTCCTGCTACCTGTGAGCGTAAGTTGCCCAGTTCGAGTGTGGTATTAACTGTCATTTCCAGAGTACCCTTCTAATGGCCGCTAAAAGTTTCCCAGTTCGGGTTTGCCCCATGCAGAAACCACGTGATGGGTAAGCCCAAAATGATCTTCTGTTCCTTTATAAAAATCTTCAGGCTATTGTGTTTCCTTTTAAGTAAATGACGGAATATCCATGATATACATCAAAATAGCGCACGAAAATACAGCACAATGAAATATGACGAGCATTTTCGGTGGCTTATATCATCAACTGCACTTAGCACCACAGACACTAAAAACACCCCAACAGCGTCGGGAAGGTGATACGCAGAAAGAAAAATTGCATTTAAAGGAACGAAATTGTCGCACCTATTAGGACCAGCTTGGGTAACGGAGGAGGCGCCTTACGCGCTGTACAACCGTTCTCTCAAAGAAGGATCTGTACCAAAAGATTGGAAAGTTGCACAGGTCACACCTATATTCAAGAAAGGCAGTAGGAGTAACCCACTAAACTACAGGCCTATTTCATTGACGGGAATTTGCAGCAGGGTTTGGGAACATATCCTGTATTCAAACATTACGAATTATCTCGAACAGAACGATCTATTGACCCAAGGTCAATATGGATTTAGAAAATATCGTTCATGCGAAACACAACTAGCTCTCTATTCACACGAAGTGATGGGTGCTATCGACAAGGGTTCGCAAATCGATTCCGTATTTCTTGATTTCCAGAACGCTTTTGACACCGTACCTTACAAACGGCTTTTAAACAAATTGCGTGGTTATGGTATTTCGCTCCAAATTTGTGATTGGATAGGGGATTTCCTGTCAGAGAGGACACAGTTCGTAGTAATCGATGGTAAGGCATCGACTAAAACAGAGGTGATATCGGGCGTTCCTCTGCTGTTCCTTATTTACATAAACGATTTAGGGGAAAATATAAGCAGCTCTCTTAGGTTGTTTGCAGATGACGCCGTCATTTACCGTCTAGTAAAATCATCTGAATATCAAAACCAACTCCAGAAAGATCTATATAAGATATAAGTATGGTGTAAAAATTGGCAATTGACTCTAAATAATGAGAAGTGTGAAGTCGTCCACATGAGTACGAAAAGAAATCCGTTAAACTTTGTTTACAAGATCAATCAAAAGTGAAAGCCGTAAACTCCACAAAATACCTAGGAATTACTATTACTTCAGCCTTAAACTGGAAAGAACACGTAGATAATGTTGCAGGAAAGGCGAAAAAGAGACTGCGTTTTATTGGCAGATCCCTTAAAAGAAGCAACAGAACTACAAAACAAAACTGCATATACTATGCTTGTCCGTCCTTTTTTGGAGTATTGCTGCCCAATGTGGGATTCTTATCAGGTGGGTTTGACTGAAGACATCGAAAGAGTCCGAAGAAGGGCAACTCGTTTTATATTGTCACGGTACAGGGGAGACAGCGTTACGGAAATGATACAGGATCTGGAATTGGAATCATTACATCAACGGCGCTTATCACTGCGGCTTGGGCTACTTAGGAAATTACAATCGCCAATTTTCTCCTCCGAATGCGAAAATATATTGTTGACTCCCACTTATATAGGTAGAAATGATCATCAGAATAAAATACGAGAAATCAGAGCTCGAACGGAGAGATTCAGGTGTTCTTTCTTCCCGCGCGCTATTCGAGAATGGAATGGGAGATAAATAGTAGCCGGCCGCGGTGGCCGAGGGGACTGAGGCGCTCCAGTTACGGTCTGCACGACCACTACGGTCGGGGGTTCGAATCTCCCCTGGGGCATGGATATTTGTGTCGTCCTTAGTATTAGCTAGTTTGTAAGTAGTTTGTAAGTTTACGGACTGATGACCCCGTAGTTAAGTCCCATAAGTTCTACAAACATTTGAACATTTTTTGATAAATAGTATAACGGTGGTTCGATGAACCCTCTGCCAGGCACTTGAATGTGATTTGCATAGTATCCCATGTAGATGTAGATGTACAGTGAACACCGTCGGTCCGCCTACGCCCTACAGTGACCAGAAAGTCGCCTGGCAACCTGGGGCGGTGACCGGCTGTCTGCCGGTGTTTGGAGGCCACAGTCTCGCTGGCTGCGAGATTAATGCCAGTGTTTGCGAGGCGAGTCCCCGGGGCTCGCTCTTTCGCGCCCACGCAGGCCAGGAACGGGTCTGGCCGGAAAAGCCCAGCCCTCCTCCACACTCTCCGTAATTAACGCCACCGGCTCCCGAGGGGAACAAACAGTGACTTTTTCCTGAGCTGGCTATAAAGGTTCAAAGTTACTAATACATCTACATCTACATACATAATCTGCAATTCACCGTAACGTCGTGGCGGAGGGTACACTGTACCACTACTAGGCATTTCCTTTCCTATTCCACTCCAAAATAGAACGAGGAAAAAAAGAATGCCTATATGCCTCCGTACGAGCCCTAATTACTCTTATATTGTCATTGTGATCTTTACGCGAAATGTAAGTAGGCGGCAGGAAGATCGTACTACACTCACCTTCAAATTCTGGCCCTCTAAATTTCCTTAACAGAAATTCACGAAAAGAACGTCGTCTTTCCTCCAGCGATCCCCAGTTGAATTGAAGGAGCATTTCCGTGACACTCGCGCATTGGTCGAACCTACCAGTAACAAACCTAGCTGCTCGCCTCTGAACTGCCTCTATGCCTTCCTTTAAACTGATCTCCTGTGGGTCCCAAACTCTTGAGCAATACTCAAGAAGTGGTCATACAAGCGTTTTATACGCACCTTTACAGGTGAAGTACATCTTCCCAAAATTCTCCCAATAAACCGAAGTCAGCTGTCCGCCTTACTCATAACTGTCCTTACATGTTCGTTTCATTTTATATCGCTCTGCAATGTTACGCTTAGATATTTGAACGACGCGACATCATCAAGAAGCTCACTACTAATGCTGTATTCGAACATTATGGGATTGTTTTTCCTACTCGTGCGCATCACCTTGCATTTTTCTACATTGAGAGCTAGCTGCCATTCTTCGCACCAACTAGAAATTTTGTCCAAGTCATCCTGTATGCTATTACAGTCAGTTCAAGATGACACCCTCCCATACACCACAGCATCATCAGCAAACAGCCGCAAATTACAACTTACTCTGTCCATCAGATCATTTATATATATAGAAAATAATAGCAGTCCTATCACACTACCCTGGGGCACGCCTGACACTCGTCTCTGATGATCACTCGCCGTCGAGAACAACGTACTGACTTCTATTACTTAGGAAATCTTCCAGCCAGTCACAAATCTGTGAACATATTCCATAAACTCGTATCTTCGTTAGCAGTCTGCAGTGTGGCAACGCGTCGAACGCCTTTTTGAAGTTGATAAAAACACAATCCGCCTGTTGCCCTTCATATATTATTTTTGCGTTTTTCAATTCATTTTTGATTGAATTCAGCACTATAACCGCCTATTCGCATGACGGGTAATTCATTTTTTGTTTTCTTCATTATGGTTTAGGAAAAGTTGTCAGTAAAAAAAAAAAAAAAAAAAAAAAAAAAAAAAAAAAAAAAAAATCTCTTTTTCAATGTGTTTCTAAATGTACTCAAAACTATAAGTTGAGTACCGTTCATTCGATTACGATATAATTTTGATCATTTGACGTTCAACGAAAGTTGAAGGTTCTTATGAACTAAAACTTCGAGAAAGTTATCCGGAAAATTTAAAAATTTGCGAGAAACTGAAAGAGCATTCTTCAATGGGATATCAATATCATTCGTCTGATTGCGATAAATTTTTGCATATTTGACGTTCAAAGCAAGAGTACATACATATTAGCAATTGCGAAGCATTACTGGGTCGACTAGTATATGTGTTGTTGTTGAGGTCTTCAGTCCGGAGACTGGTTTGATGCAGCTCTCCACAATACCCTATCCTGAGCAAGCCTCTTCATCTCCACATAAGAACGGCAACCTACATCTGTCTGAATCTGCTTACTGTATCCATCTCTTGGTCTTCCTCTGCGATTTTTACCCCACACACTTCCCTCCAATGCTAAATTCAGAATTCCTTGATGTCTAAGAATGTGTCGTACCAATCTATCCCTTCTTTTAGTCAAGGTATACCAGAAATTTCTTTTCTCCCCAATTCTGTTCAGTACCTCCTCATTAGTGACGCGATCCACCCACCTAATCTTCAGCATTCTTCTGTACCACCACATTTCAAAAGCCTCAATCCTCTTCCTGTCCGCACTGTTTATCGTCCATGTCTCACTCCCATACAAGGCAACACTCCATACAAATGCCTTCAGAAACGACTTCCTTAGGCTTAAATCAATATTCGATGTTAACAAATTTCTTTTTTTCAAGAACGCTTTTCTACCCATTGCCATTCTGCATTTTACATCCTCTGTACTGCGACCATCATTTGTTATTTTACTGCCCAAGTAACAAAACTCATCTACCTCCTTTATTGCCTCGTTTCCCAATCTAATTCCTTCAGCATCACCTGATTTTCTTACACTGCACTCCATTACCCTAGTTTTGGTCTTGTTAATGTTCATCTTATATGCACCGACTAGTATATATATATATATATATATATATATATATATATATATATATATGTGTGTGTGTGTGTGTGTGTGTGTGTGTGTATAATGATTTAAAACTAAATTGTTGTGAATCTGAAATTATATGGAACAGATTTCTTGCTATAAGACTGTCACTGATTATCAATACGGAATGACAAATGAAATGCTCATTAAAAAAACTGATGATTAAAAACAAGATCATACGGAGAACAGTTTCTGAATTTAAATCCACCTAACTGAACACTGAATATTAAACCATCTAATTGAACACCGAATTTAAAGCCACCTAACTGAACACTAAACACAGTCAACAGATTGTGAAAGAAATTACAGACACTTACTTCGAGAAAACAACATCATGTAGGTTGACAACAGCATCTAAGATCGGTAAATATCTATGTAATATTTTAATGGGATTATGTTCACCCAAAAATCAAAAAGATTATCTTTAGTCACATTTAGCCCTGTATGAAATCTGATTAGCTGCTGAGAAACAATGTGAACTGACTGTTTGAAAATTGTGCTGCGGAATAAGTGTATGAGTAAAACTTCTCATTCCAAAATATACATAAATTGAAAGTCATTTAGTTAATCACGGTCCTAGTATAAAAAATGCTTTTTAATTTTAATGTGGTTAACTCAAGCCAACACAAATTTTTAAGTCAAACTACATCTGAGCAATTGTAGGTCCGCAATAGATTACATTACTGTGCACTGCAACATAGATCCGATTACTCAGCGGAGTATCCAAAATTTTTTGTTAGTTATGCCATTTGAGAAATTAATAAAGAGAAAGATGTTGAATATAAAATGAACAAGCAGTACCAGGAGAATTTCAACTGCGAGAATGAAACAACAGAGGACTGAATCAGGTCCAACAAGAAAAATATAGCTTATTGTTTCTTTCAAATTACCCTTCACACAAATCGTATTTCGAATTAACTCATTAAAGGAAGTGAACTGCAATCTAGAAATTGACATTCTCGCAGACTGCTTAATCTCGAGGATAATGATGAATAACTAACAAAGCATCTACGTTTATATAGTAATATTTACCTTACTCCATGTCACAAGTCACATACACTGCTTTGTAACAAAACTCTTCGGTTTACACAGAATTTAGGTTTCAAACTTTTCCATCTGATTAAACACATACTAACAACTCCTCAACACTAACTCCCGCACAAGACAAATTGGCGAATGCTACTGACCGATTGAGACAATAATATACTCTTAGGTATCCACGATATGTGGCAAAGAGGTTAACAAGAAACATAGTATACATGAAATGCAAGTGGAATCAAAATCAAAGTACCTAATATTTAGGTGTAAGTCAAAGAGGTTAACAGGAAACATAATATACATAACATGAAAGTGAATTGAAATTAAGATATCGGGGATAGGCCCTTCTCAAGGTTTCACCTGTGGAACACTAGTTGTGCTTTCATATAATGCGATAAGTAAACATCTTTTCTTCTAGGTTGGTTGTGTCGACATCTTCCGCAGAAGCTGCTAAAATTAATTACACAATGTGATCAAAAGTATCCCGACATTTCCAAAACAATACGTTTATCATATTTGGTGCATTGTGCTGCCAGGTTCTCCATACCAGTGACCTCAGTAATCATTAGACATAATGAGAGAGCAGAATGGTGGGCTCTGCAGAACTCACGAACTTAGAACGTGGTCAGGTGATTGGGTTTCACTTTTGTCAGAAGTCTGTACGGGAGATTATGATTCCCTAGGTCCACTGTTTCTGATGTGACAGTAAAGTGGAAACGTGGAGAGATACGTACAGCACTTAAAGCGTACAGGCCGACTACGTCTGTTGACTAAAAGAGACTACCGGCAGTTGGAGATGGTCGTACAGTGTAATAGGCAGGCATCTATCCAGACCATCACACAGGAATTCCAAACTGCATCAGGATCCACACCAAGTACTATGACAGGCGGGAGGGAGGTGAGAAAACTTGGATTGAATGGTCGAGCAGCTGCCCATAAGACACACATCACGCTGGTCAATGCCACACGATGGTTCGCTCGGTGTAAGGAGCGTAAACAACAGACAATTGAACACTGTAGAAACGTTGTGTGAAGTGCCGAATCACGGGACACAATGTGGCGATCCGATGGCAGGGAGTCGGTATGGCAAATGCCCGATGAACGTCGTCTGCCATCGTGTTTATTGGCAACAGTATTCGGAGGCGGACGTGCTATGGTGTGGTCGCGTTATTCATGCATGGGACTTGGGTGCCACTATCACAGCAAAGGCCTACATTGATGTTTAAGCACCGTCTGTCTTGCTATTGAAGAGCGGTTCGGGGATGACTACTGCATCTTTCAACACGATCGAACACCTGATAATAATGCACGGCCTGTGGCGGAGTGGTTACACGACAATAACATCCCTGTAATGGACTGTCCTGAACAGAGTCCTAACTTGAATACTGTAGAATACCTTTGGGGTGTTTGGGAACGCCGAATTCGTCCCAGGCCTCACCAACCTACATCGATAGTTGTCCTTGGTGCCATTGGGTTGCCATTCCCCAGGAAACCTTCCAGCAACTGATAGAACGCATGCCTGCGAGAGTGGAAGCTGTCATCAAATCTAAGGTGGAGCAACACCATATTCAATTCCAGCATTAACGATGGAGGGCGCCACGAATGTGTAAGTCATTTTCAGCAGTGTGTCCGGATACATAGTGTGTAAGAGGTTTTCTGTCTTATGCTGTCCCCAATTAACACAATTATTTTACATCATTCACGTTTCGCTTTTTTATTTGTAAAGCATCTTCTGCGGTTCTGTAAATATCGGTACATAGGCTTGTACAAATGTTTGTAAACCTATTGGACCAAATTGCTGTGGTCATCAATCCCTAGACTTACAAACTACGTACTTAAATCAGCTTACACGAAGGACAACATATCAGCAAAAGCTGTTTTCCCGACATCTTTTCAGACACTTGAATGTTTGTTACAACGAAGAGTATAAATGTCATTTACCTTAAAAATCGCGGCACAGTTGCAAAAACGCTAAAAATATGTAGTAAGTAGCAATACAAAAGTAATTGTTGTTCCCGTATATGTTAAAAAGAAGACTGGGTTTAAAAAAATTGCTAGCAGTCGGTCTCATACTCAATACCTTCAACACCGCTGCGCAATGCCGCTAACCACACGGGTATTTTTGCTAGGTGGAGAGCTGTGACTTCATTATTATTCATGATCTGATTTTCTCGAGGCTATTACAGTTGATGCGTCTTTAATTTATAGTTATAACATATTTTACCAAATATGAGGTGTTTTTGATGAATCTTCAATGCGCCTAAAACAAATACGAAGGGCGGGTGTTGCCTTCACGAAGAATTTGGGCATGCGCAAGGAGAGGTGCACAATGCGATACCTCCATTGTCTTCGACGTATCGTTCTACCATATCGCAGCATTTGGGAGAGGGATTCGTGTTAATGGACGACAACTGCTGCGATCAACGTGCACATCTCATGGTGGCGTTCCTTCATGGTATGGACTTCAGAAGTACAGAATGATCAGCATGTTCTAAAGGCATGAACGCTGTCGAACATGACTGCGATACATCGAAAAGGGCTCTTTTTGGACGAGACGAACCATTAACCAACATAAGAGATCTACGTCGAATCGCCCTTGAGTGGTGAGACAATCTGGACCAATAGTCTCTTGATGATGTAGTGTCAGAATGCCACGACGAATACAGGCATGCATCAGGCCAAGGGGACGAGTTGCCGGGTAGTAGGGGTACTGATTCAAAATATTGGCACATTTCGACCGTTTCGGGGCGTTGGAATAAATTCAGCGGCGAAGTTGAAAATTTGTGCTGGAACGGGATTGGAATCGGGTTTCCCGCTTCGGGCCAGCGGTCGCCTTAAGCCATTACGCTATCAAGGCACGCTTCCCCTCCAACCCAAATTTTCCACTCCTAGCCCAATGCCCATTGATTCCTCTTGCTCGCAGCCTATAATGGATTCCCGCAAGGGATCGAGCATTTGAATGCGTTCTAATTGTCATTTGCCTGTTGGTGGCATATTTTACTATTATTGATATGGTGTCTGTTCTTTCGGACACGTGCGAAAGAACAGAGACCGAATCAATGTCAGCAGGGGTTCTGGAATGTGCTGTGCTCCGGAACACAAATTCAGAATGTCTAAGTTATTGTCGTACAATTTGTCAGTTTAGGTTTTCTAAGCAATAAAAAGAGCTGAAATGTTTTGGTATATCTCTACTCCGGGCTATGGACCCCTAGAATCATGGTGATCAAATACTTTTTTGATGTGTCAATTAGAAAGGATAGGTGAGTATCCATAGCCTTGACTTACAAGTTGGTTAATAATTGAAATCAGTCGGAGCAGAAAGGCATGAAGTCCATTTTCACAACTTTCAGGAGAAGCAAATAACTGTATAAATGTTCTATAGCCAATATATTTTATTACTGTTATTAAATATAAAATAACGACTCAAAATGTAAAGTATGTTGGTGAAAATACAAGATCAGCGTTTAATGCTCATTTGCTTTTGTTTTTAGAGAGTGGAGGACTTAATGCTTTTCTGCTCCGCGATTACTAGTACATTCGGGACCTGTATTGATTACTAAATTTAACAGGCTATATATATTTATGAACAAGCGTTAATTATAAAATGTATTCTTAGCATGATAGAAAGCAATTTAAATTCACGAAGAAAAAAACAAATACTCCCTTGGTAGGGATGGACAAATTCACACGAAGTAATCATCGTTGGGCAATTTAGAACATCGTAAAATTTCATGGCCTCCTGAGGCACTATTTAACTATTTCTGCAATCTCCTGCATCTTTTTGAAGTTTATGGAACCTTGGCTTTGTAAGCTTTTTCAGACGGCATAGTAAGACAAGAGAGCGACCTTGTCTTTCCCAGTAAAAAATCTCTGTTGAATAGGTTGTAGATGTAAACAGACACTTCAACCTCTCCAGTCTTGTTGTTCTCGTGCTTGAAATGATTAACTTTTAGGCGAGAAAACGCCTGGTTCTTGTCTCTTGGCAGCCCTGAGTTTCTGTGGATATAACAGTCTTCTCAAAGCAGCATGGCCATCATTTTTCAAAATTTCATCATAGTCTGTTACATGGATTTCCACGACACAGAACTGTAAAGTAAGAAGTTTCTCCTCCGCTCACTTTACATGCAGGAAGAGGCGAACGGCGACGTAATTCTTTTCGATGCCGTTTGATGTATCTTGCCTACATCTACATCTACATGGGATACTCTGAAAATCACATTTAAGTGCCTGGCAGAGGGTTCATCGAACCACCTTTAAACTATTCATCTCCCATTCCACTCTCGAATAGCGCGCGCGGGAAGAAACAACATCTGAATCTCTCCGTTCGAGCTCTGATTTCTCGTACTTTATTCTGATGATCATTCCTACTTATGTAAGTGGGAGTCAACAAAATATTTTCGCATTCGGAGGAGAATGTTGGGGGTTGGAGTTTCAGTAGACCATGCCGCAGTGATAAGCGCCGTTGTTGTAATGATTCCCATCCCAGGTCCTGTATCATTTCCGTGGCGCTGTCTCCTCTGTATCGTGACAATACAAAAACAAGCTGCCCTTCTTTGAACTCTTTCGATGTCCTCCGTCAAACCCACCTGATCTGGATTCCACATTGGGCAGCTATACTCAAAAAAAAGACGGACAAGCGTAGTGTATACAGTCTATTTAGTAGTTCTGTTGCATGTTTTGAGGGTCCTGCCATTAAAACGCAGTCTCTGGTTCGCCATTCCCACGACCCTAACTACATGTTCTTTCCAATTTAAGTCTGAATTAATAGTAATTCCTGCGTATTTTGTGGAGTTTACGGCCTTCACGTTTGCCGGCCGCGGTGGCCGAGGGGACTGAGGCGCTCCAGTCACTGTCTGCACGGCCACGACGGTCGGGGGTTCGAATTCCCCCTCGGGCATGGATATTTGTGCCGTCCTTGGTATTAGCTAGTTCATAAGTAGTTTGTAAGTTTAGGGACAGATGACCCCGTAGTTAAGTCCCATTAGCTATACAAACATTTGAACATTTTGAAGCCTTCACGTTAGATTGATTTATCTTGTAAACAAAGTTGGACGGATTTCTTTTCGGACACATGTGGACGACTTGACATTTCGCATTATTTAGGGTCAATTGCCAACTTTTACACCATCATGATATCGACCTGCAATTGGTTTTGATCTTCAGACAATTTTATTACACGGTAAATGACGGCGTCATCTGCAAACAACCTAAGAGAGCTTCTCAGATTTTCTCTCAAATCGTTTACATAAATAAGGAACAGCAGAGGACCAATGACACTATCCTGTGGAACGACCGATATCACCTCTGTTTTAGTCGATGCCTTACCATCGATTACCACAAACTGTGTCCTCTCTCACAGGAAATCCCCTACCCAGTCGCAAATTTGGGGCGATATTCTATAACCACGTAATTTGATTACAAGCCGTTTGTGAGGTACGGTATCAAAAGCCTTCTGGAAATCAAGAAATACGGAATCGATTTGAGAACCATCGTCGATAGCACTCATCACTTCGTGTGTATAAAGAGCTAGTTGTGTTTCGCATGAACGATATTTTCTAAATCCGTGTTGACCTTGGGTCAATAGCTCATTCTGTTCGAGATAATTCATAATATTTGAATACAGGATATGTTCCAAAATCCTGCTGCAAATTGACGTCAATAAAATAGGCCATGCGACGCTTTATATTGAGCATCACAAAACATGCACATTTTTACTTAGTGCCATTCAGCTGCGATCGATTGAATTATTTCCGCTAATTGAGTCTTGCCTTCGTTTATTACAAAGCAGTGGCGTAACTAGGACTTGGCTTTGGGGGGGGGGGGATAGATCTGCTTGACGAGCAAACTTTTGGTTAGTTTCCAGACAAACTACCATCTACCACCATTGAAGAAACTAATTCACTCCCATCCAATGAAAGATTAGGTAAAACACCCCAAGTTGTCAATCTTTACCTTTACCAGATTGCTGTTATACGATTAATTTTTTTTTTTTTTTTTTTTTTTTTGGGTGGGGGGTTCGGGTGTTCTGGGGGGGGGGGGAGTTCTATCCCCCACAACCCCCCCCCCCCCCATAGTTACGCCACTGTTACAAAGTCTCTATTTTTGCATATTATAAGTGAATTCAGTATAACATATTAGCAAAAAAAGTTCAGTTTAAAAGCGTTCCGTAGACAGGTGTTCTCCGGCGGTAGCTCCTCGCCGGAGCTGGCGCGAGTGCGGCGTGGACTGTCTGGCGCCAGTGGGCGCGCAGCGATTACTGGCGCATTTATTCGCCTCTCGCCTCCCGCGGCGACGCTCGATATTCCCCGCGGCGTGATTCATGCCTCGCCGACCCGACTGTTTCCTCATTTCCGCGCCGAGGGACTATTTTGAGGAGCCGCACTTTCACTCGTCTCTGCTGCTTAGAATTCCGCACACGACCTCGCCGTGTCGTGGGCGTTCTGGGTTTGAGCTGCGATATTATGTGACGGTGTAGATGTAAATGGATTTGTTTATACAGGAAATTACTACCACCACTCACGATTTTTTATGTAATAGAACGACGCGTTTTTCAATATCTCTTGTAGTTTCAGAGATATCTGGGGTGAAACAGTTAAGTGGGACATCCTGTATATCGAGACGTTCCTATCGAAACGATTTGTAGCGAATAAGCGAATTTTTACGAATATTTCATGACTTTAAACGATGTGGTTAGGCAGGAACCTAAGAGTTCAAATGTTCAAATGTTTGTAGAACTTATGGGACTTAACTACGGTGTCATCAGTCCCTAAGCTTACAAACTACGTATGTACTAGCTAAGACTAAGGACGGCACAAATATCCATGCCCGAGGGGGGATTCGAACCCCCGACCGTAGTGGCCGTGCAGACCGTGACTGAAGCGCCTCAGTCCCCTCAGCCACCGCGACCGGCGAACCTAAGAGTTCAGCTTAAATTGTTTCGAGTAAACATAAGTATCACAGTGCCATCGGATAATATCTTAACCCTACACTGCATGATTTTTTATTTTAGCGCAAAAAATATATATGGTAGAACATATTCGCCTATGTAGGGTAAAAATATTGAAAAATTATATCTCATTTAACAGTCTGAAAGTCATTATTTGCCATTGTCAACATCACGCATTTAGACATAAGTCACTCTCCAGGCAAATATTAGTATCTAACATGTTTTCTACTCCTATTAGATGTCTGTAATATGATAAAAGTTTTTTACTTGACAGAAGTCGTATCAGTATGTAATTACATTAATACTCAACAGTGAGTAAAATCCGCTTGAGCGCTCTTTGTTGCATTTCTCCTCAATTCAAGACTGCGCTGCCTCCTAGGCAGAAAACGACCATCTTATTGCTTAAAACAGACTCCAATGTATACGATATGCATGGTGTTGCCATCTGTCAACAATAAGTATGTCTGAAAAAGTAACAAAAATTTGCGTTGCCAAACAGCAACACCAAGCAGTGTAGGGTTAATACTTGTGTGTTGTAAGCGGTTATGATTTTTACGAATATGTCATGATTTTAAAGGATGTGGTTAGGCAGGAACCTAAGAGTACAGTTTGTTCACATGCAACCATTTAAGCTGTAATCTTACATTCCTGCCAAACCACATCCATTAAAATCTTGACATATTCACAAAAAAGAATTTAAAGCTGTACTTTTTGTGTCCCAGCCTCGTCGCCGCTTTTGTGCCTCGATTCCGTCGTAGGTGTCGGTGGCCGAGTAGAAAGACCGACACAGGAATAAAGGATGCACGCTTGTGCAGGTACGGAGGTGACCAGCCAGTGGGACAGCAGAAACTAGAAACACTAGAGTAAATTAGAACGAGATATATATTTCATAGAGACTTAGTAGTACTTAACTTTTACATAGTTCTTGACTGCAGAATGCTGATTACATAGATTCGATAGAGGACTGCCTTCTGGTGATTTCTAGTGTCTATCCGATAACCAAGTCTTTACTGGTTCAAGAATCACAAAAGAAGGTTGTATACGTGGAAGAGACCAGGAGCCACCGGAAGATACCAGATAGATTTCATAATGGTAAGACATAGATTTCGGAACCAGGTTTTACAGTGTAAGACATACCCAGGGGCAGATATAGACTCTGACCATAACTTATTGGTTATGAACTGTAGGCTGAAACTGAAAGGTAGGAAAATAAGGAGATGGGACCTGGATAAGTTGAAGGAACCTGAGGTTCTTAAGAATTTCAGAGGGAGCTTTAGGCAACAATTGAAAGAAACAAGGGAAAATAAAACAGTAGAGGAGGAATGGGTGAAATTGAGAGATGAAATAGTGAAGGTAACAGAGGACAAAATAGGTAGGGAGGCAAGACCTACAAAAAATCCTTGGATATCACAGGAGATACTAAATTTAATCGATGAAAGGAGAAAATATAAAAATGCAGTAAATGAAACTGGCAAAATGGAGTACAGACGACTAAGAAATGAGATTGACAGTAAGTGCAAAATGGCTAAGCAGGAGTGGCTAGAAGGCAAATGCAAGGATGTAGAAGAATGTATAAATAGGGGAAAAATAGATACAGCCTACAGGAAAATAAAAGGAACATTTGGAGATAAGAAAAACAGCTCTATGAATATCAAGGACACGGATGGAAAACCAGTTCTCAGCAAAGAAGGGAAAGCTGAAAGGTTGAAAGAGTATATAGAGGGGCTCTACAAAGGAAATGAACTTCGAGACAATATTGTAGGAAGGGAAGAGGATGAAGATGAAATAGGAGATACTGTACTGAGAGAAGAATTTGACAGAGTCCTGAAAGACCTAAGTCGAAACAAGGCCCCTGGAGTAGATGATATTCCCTCAGAGCTACTGAAGTCTCTGGGAGAACCAGCCATGACAAACCTGTTTCACCTGGTGTGTAAGATGTATCAGACAGGTGAAGTACCCTCAGACTTTAAGAAAATGTTATAATCCCCATTCCAAAGAAAGCAGGTGCAGACAGGTGTGAAAACTACAGAACCATCAGTTTGATAAGTCATGGTTGCAAAATATTAACACGAATTATATACAGAAGGATGGAAAAACTGGTAGAAGCCGATCTCGGGGAAGATCAGTTTGGGTTCAGGAGAAATGTAGGAACTCGGGAGGCAATACTCACTTTACGGCTTATCCTAGAAGATAGATTAAGAAAAGGCAAACCTACATTTCTAGCTTTTGTAGATTTGGAGAAGGCTTTTGACAATGTTGATTGGAATAAACTCTTTCAAGTTCTGAAGCAAGCAGGAGTAAAATATAGGGAGCGTAAGCTTATTTACAACTTGTACAAAAACCAGACAGCGGTTGTAAGAGTTGAAGGGCATGAAAGGGATGCAGTGGCTGGGAAGGGAGTGAGACAGGGTTGTAGCCTTTCTCCAATGTTATTCAATTTGTACATTGAACAAGCTATAAAGGAAAGCAAGGAGAAATTTGGTGAAGGAATAAAAGTTCAAGGGGAAGAATTAAAAACATTTTTCCGACGACATAGTAATTCTGTCAGATACAGCAAAGGACCTGGAAGAGCAATTGAACGGAATGGACAGTGTGCTGAAAGGTGCATATAAGATGAACATTAACAAGAGCAAAACTAGGGTAATGGAGTGCAGTGTACGAAAATCAAGTGATGCTGAAGGAATTAGTTTGGGAGGTAGATGAGTTTTGTTACTTGGGCAGTAAAATAACAAATGATGGACGCAGTACAGAGGATATAAAATGCAGAATGGCAATGGGTAGAAAAGCGTTCTTGAAAAAGAGAAATTTGTTAACATCGAATATTGATTTAAGCCTAAGGAAGTCCTTTCTGAGGGCATTTGTATGGAGTGTTGCCTTGTATGGGAGTGAGACATGGACGATAAACAGTGCGGACAGGAAGAGGATTGAGGCTTTTGAAATGTGGTGGTACAGAAGAATGCTGAAGATTAGGTGGGTGGATCGCGTCACTAATGAGGAGGTACTGAACAGAATTGGGGAGAAAAGAAATTTCTGGCATACCTTGACTAAAAGAAGGGATAGATTGATGGGACACATTCTTAGACATCAAGGAATTGTGAATTTAGCATTAGAGGGATGTGTGTGGGGTAAAAATCGCAAGAGGAAGACCAAGAGATGGATACAGTAAGCAGATTCTGACAGATGTAGGTTGCCGTTCTTATGTGGAGATGAAGAGGCTTGCTCAGGATAGGGTATTGTGGAGAGCTGCATCAAACCAGTCTCCGGACTGAAGACCACAACAACAACAACATCCGAGTCCGAAGTGTTAACTGGTTCCTATCTCAGTCCCAAGTGAACGATGTCGTTCAGTGGTGGCCACGAGCGGGATTGTAGCGGAGGGCGCTCGTGGCTGACGTCGTAAGAACGCCGCGCCGTGCGTGCATGTCGGCGCGCGGCGAAAGTAGGTGGCGCGCACTTTAGACTTGTGCGACACCACAGTACTCTCAGGTTCCTGCCTAACCACATCCATTAAAATCATGACATATTCGTAAAAATTATAGCATTGGCTTGCTCGATATATATCATTGCGATATATATCGCAAAATTACCCTATTTTAAAACGTATGAGCTGTTGTGGCGTCGCTATTGGCCACAACACCGGCGGTCTACACGAGTCGCCGCGCAGCGTGAAGAGGCCATAAGTCACTACACAATACGTCGGCCGCCGCGGGCGCCTGCAGTCTCGGTACCTCTCTGTCTGCTTCTCGCGCCGCCCAATTCGAAAAAGGCGCTCGCCTAGATATGCCGGCGCACCACAGCACAGCACAGTACAATAGTTCACGTCAGACAACGGTCAAGAAGTTCAACAGAGGAGAACCAGCCGTCTACATAGCACGACCTGAAACTATATTGCCAACAATTGTAATGATATGAAACTTCCTGGCATATTAAAATTGTGTGCCGGAACCGGGACTCGAACCTGGGACCTTTGCCTTTCGCGGGCAAGCGCAATACCGACTGTACTATCCCGACACGACTCACGATGCCGCCTCACAACTTTACTTCCACCAGTACCTCGCCTCCTACTTTCCAAACTTCACAGAAGCTCTCCTGCGAACCATGCAAAACTAGCACTCCCGGATTGTAATGATAGTTTACAGAACTGTTCAATAGATAGGAAGAACTGTACCAACACAAGAGCATTGAAGTTAAGTATTTTGTTCACCTGTATTGAAAGTATATGCGGACTAATCAATGCTTGTAGTTGCAGATCTATGCCCTCATCCTTGCTCGTCATGGCCACCTCTTAAACCAACTAGAAAGAAGAGACACAACATGACACAACAACGTGCTGTAAGGCGTCATGCCACGGGTTGGGCGGCCTTTCCCTCGGCCATGTGTGTGTGTGTGTGTGTGTGTGTGTGTGTGTGTGTTGTCTTTAATATACATTACTTTTAATAGTGTGTAAGTCTAGGAACCGATGACCGTAGCAGTTTAGTCCCACGGGTTTACAAACATTTTAACACTCCATTTTGCAGTGGTAAATTAATGTACACTCCTGGCCATTAAAAGTGCTACACCACGAAGATGACGTGGTACAGACGCGAAATTTAACCGACAGGAAGAAGATGCTGTGATATGCAAATGATAAGCTTTTCAGAGCATTCACACAAGGTTGGCGCCAGTGGCGACACTTACAACGTGCTGAAATAAGAAAAGTTACCAACCGATTTCTCATAAACAAACAGCAGCAGACCGGCGTTGCCTGGTGAAACGTTGTTGTAAGGAGGAGAAATGCGTACCATTACATTTCCGACTTCGATAAAGGTCGGATTATAGCCTATCGCGATTGTGGTTTATCGTATCGCAACATTGCTGCTGGCGTTGGTCGCGATACTGTTAGCAGAATATCAAATCTGTGGGTTCAGGAGCGCAATATGGAACGCCTTGCTGGATCCCAACGGCCTCCTATGACTAGCAGTCGAGGTGACAGGCATCTTATCCGCATGGCTGTAACGGATTGTACCGCCACGTCTCGAACCCTGAGTCAAGAGAAGGGGACGTTTGCATGACAACAACCATATGAACGAACAGTTCGACGACGTTTGCAGCAGCATGCACTATAAGCTTGGAGATCATGGCTGCGGTTACCCTTGACGCTGCATCTCAGACAGGAGCGCCTGCGATGGTGTACGCAACAACGAACCTTGGAGCACAAGTGGCAAAACATCATTTTTTTTTTTTTTTTTTTGGATGAATCCACGTTCCGTTTACAGCATCATAATGGTCGCATCCGTGTTTGGTGACATTGCGGTGAACGCACATTGGAGGCGTGTATTCGTCATCGACATACTGGCGTATCTCCCGGCGTGATGGTATGGGGTGCCATATGTTACACGTTTCGGTCACTTCTTGTTCGCATCTACGGCACTTTGAACAGTGGCCGTTACATTTCAGATGTGTTACGACCTATGGCTCTACCCTCCATTTCAGCAGGATAATGCACGACCGCATGTTGCAGGTCCTGTACGCAGTGGCGGCGCTAGGCGTCGGCGACGTCGGCAACCGCCGACGGCCTCGCTCCTGGGGGGCCTCGCAAAACATTGTTAGCATTTTAGTTTTTTTGTTATATATTTGATGTTTAACGGAGCTTTTCAACTGCTTGGTTATGTAGCGACGACCTGCATCTAACTTACACTAGCTTAACCAAAGGACGAACACAACATCCTTACTCAAGGGTGGGATTCGACCCCCGACGATAGCGATCTCGCTCACCATGGTATGACGCCTTAGTGCGCTCGGCCATTCCCTGCCGGCAGCTATTTAGTTGTCTGTATTTACTTCCGTACGAGTGCAGTAGTGGCGCAATTTTTAGTTAAATACTTGCAAAATTACTTCTTCAGTACACTTTAAAAAACAATTTGGAAGAAGTATACCCAAATGTTTACATAACAATCAGAATCATGCTCACAGTTCCAGCCAGTACAGCTTCGGCCGAGAGAAGCTTCTCACAGTTAAAATTGATTGAGATTTACTTGAGAAGTACAATGAGCCAAGAAAGACTATCTGTATTGTCAGTACCATCAATTGAAGCCGAAATAGCGGCTAGTATTAATTAAGATGTGATCTTAAATTCAGTGAGGCGAAAAGCCGAAAAGATTCTCTATTTTAATTTGTGTTTGTTTATTGTAATTTTTGTCATTGCAATAATACTTGGTATATTATACTAATAATATTTTAGTATAATGATTATTGATGTATAATTCAGCTCATTTTATTTAACTTTTTCTTCCTTACTGATGAAAGGGGCTTCGCAAAGACGAGTTCGCCGACGCCAAGTTGTCGTGTAGCGCCACCACTGCCTGTACGGGCCTTTATGGATACGGAAAATGTTCGACTGCTGCCCTGGCCAGCAAGTTCTCCAGATCTCTCACCAATTCAAAACGTCTAGTCAATGGTGGCCGAGCAACTGGCTCGTCACAATACGGCAGTCACTACTCTCGATGAACTGTGGTATCGTGTTGAAGCTGCATGGGCATCTGTACCTGTACACGCCATCCGAGCTCTGTTTGATTCGCCGGCCGCGGTGGCCGAGGGGACTGAGGCGCTCCAGTCACGGTCTGCACGGCTACTACAGTCGGGGGCTCGAATCCCCCCTCGGGCATGGATATTTGTGCCGTCCTTAGTGATAGCTAGTTCATAAGTAGTCTGTAAGTTTAGGGACTGATGACCCCGTCGTTAAGTCCCATAAGCTATACAAACAGTTGAACAGTCTGTTTGACTCAATGCCCAGGTGTATCAAGGCCGTTATTACGGCCAGAGGTGGTTGTTCTGGGTACTGATTTCTCAGGATCTGTGCACCCAAATTGCGTGAAAATGTAATCACATGTTAGTTGTAGTATCATATATGTGTCCAATGAATACCCGTTTATCATCTGCATTTCTTCTTGGTGTAGCAATTTCAATGGCCAGTAGTGTAAAAAGGCCTTATACTTTGAGAACTCACGTAAGAACAGTGTTCTCCCATAAATTAAGTGGTAAGATATAGAGTTGACGTCTCTAAAGAAGAATGCTTGTTTGCAGGGACATGTGTCGTGAACCTGGGTTTGTGAAGCCTCCGACTCGTGACTGGTAGCCACGTCACAATTATCTGCGTGCTGCCTGTGTGTTTGTGTGTGTGGCAGAGCCGGCACAATAGCGGCGTGTAGCAGCTAATAGGGCGTCTAGATCCCTGTGTCGTGGCTCTTGTCCGGCAAGTAGCCGCTATTCTGCCGGGCTGCAGCGCGCTACATCTGCAAATACAATGGCGACCGACTACAATACTGTCCACTGCCCAGCTGGTGGCCTATAGCAGCCAGCTCTCCCTACTGTCTCACGCGCCACCTCAATATCGCGGAATGTGCACCAGGCATGCACATAATAATTGGCGACCGGGGGCGCTCACTTTAGTTCGCAGCTCTGACGCCAACTAATTCGCTCTCTTAGTTCGTCCGCTCCTACTGGCGGCTGAGCGGTGTTGTCTTCTCATGCAGGTGGAGAGAGAAGTTCCCCCACCTAGCTGCTTAATCCGCTTGCTGCGTGTGCCGCTAACTATATCACGCAGACCAAAAGAAAGAGTTTGTGGATAATTTCTCGCATTTAAGTTTTGAGTTATCTTTATATCTTGGCATTATGGAATTATTAGTCAGATACTGCAGAGTGCAGTATACTTATAAACAAATATTGTAGCACTGAACTATGTAGCTCTAGGTGGTAGACGCTCAACCCGAAATGGCTCTCATCGGCAGAAGGCAAGCACGTGATATTTTTGTCTGCTGCGCGCCCTCTCGCTATTGCCCGTTGGTTTTCAGAAGAGGATCTCTCAAACTACGGAGCGAGCTATGTTCGGCATAATATTTCGCGACCGGTAGCGCATATTTTTGTTCGCGCCCGGTAGCTATCATTTTTAGTTCGCAGCTCCGTCGCGAAGTAGGTCGCTCTCTTCAGTTCGTCAGCCGCGCGGGAGTAGCCGGACGGTCTGGAGCGCTACGTTATGGATGGCGCGGCCTCCCGCGTCGGAGTTTCGAATCCTCCCTCGAGCATGGATGTGTATGTTGGCCTTAGGTTAGTTTAACTTAGTTTAAGTACTTTGTAAGAGTGGGGACTTATGACCAACGTAGTTTGGTCCCATAGAATCACAAACATTTGAACATTTTCAGTTCGTCAGCTCCTATTCCCAAGACAGGCTCTTTGGCTTTTGCTACCGCCGCTGTAAGCGCTCTTTCTTTTGTTATGGTAGCCCAAGCGTGTCCTATTACCCGTATTTTTGGGCAATTAGACATCAAATAGGCATTTAACGAGGTATTTGTACAAATGGGTGATATTATAGTGTTCAGCTACTTTACATACAGAGTACTCGTACTATTTTATTATTAAAATTTATTTATTTACTAGGTAATTGAAAGGAAAGTATCCTACATAATATGCTAGATGCGTTATTTTGCTGAATAAAAATATTATTTTATAAACAAAATGTCCTAGTGTTTGTAGAGCTTATGGGACTTAATTACGGGATCATCAGTCCCTACACTTACAAACTATTTATGAACTAGCTTATGCTAAAGACGGCACAAACATCCATGCCCGAGGGGGGATTAGAACCCCCGACGGCAGCGGCCGTGCAGATCGTGACTGGCACGCCGCAGACCGCTCGGTCACCGCGGTCGGTTTTTATAAACAACTGACTTTTAATTATTACAAAGTGATCAACAAAAAATATTACTACTATTAGTTACAGGTCAAGTATTATATGGCACAACCAATTTACCTATATCATTAACAAAAGAAACACTAACATTTCTAATTCGTTGCTTAGACACACAAAAAATAATCATGAGCCCTGAGTGAGATCGTATTTAGTCATTTTTGTACTTAATATGATCATTCTTTAAATATTCATAATTCGTTGAATTATCTAAATATCACAAAAATTTTCATATTATTATGTACAAATATTAATTTGCGTTCATAGAGGATTTCTCCTGTAGATGAAAAATGCGTTCGCAGATAGGCCTACTGATGTCGCGAAAATACAAAATCTCTTTAGATACACGCATACACATGAGGATACCAATGACGACACTCGCGCCTCCTTTCAAACGGATCTTTTTTTCGATCTAAACTATGAAACTAAAGCTGAGCTGCAGCTCAGCTTGAACTGACGGTAACTGGCAGATGGGAATCACGCGATTCTGCGCGCTCTCGCATCCTAAAGGCGCGAACGAACTAAGAGGCGAGGGATCTGGGAACTAGTTCGCAATAGTTTTGGCAATACATAACAACAGTATTTCACATGACAAATCTGAACGCATCAAATTTAAATATATATAATATCGATCACCAGATGATAGGCTAAGCCTGAAAAATTATGAGTACAAATAATCTACTAATAACATCTAGTGATAATTCAAGCAATCTCTAGCAATTTTAGAATCATAAAAAAATACTTAAATGTCGTTTGTAGGCCTGGAAATCACCACCTGTCATCCGTACCCCGCTGGCATTTGCCTCATGTGTGATAATATCTTCCAAACCTCTACTAGCTTCTACCTTCTCTTTCGTTCTGTTAATCGTTTCTCTTTTTACAATGTTGGTGTCGCATGGAAGAAAGCTATGGTCTTTCATGGGAAAGTAATGATTAATGTACTTGAATCTTCCAGCCATTGCCATTTTTTTTCTGGCCAATACAGCTATCGGAAAACAAGTAAATTTTCTCAACTTGGGGTGATAATGTCCTTATAATGTAACTGTTCAGGCATGAAGTAACTTCATTAATACTCTTATGACCCTGTGTTCCGTCCGACGTGAATATTGTACTTTTTGTTGTTTTGCCACTGTGAACCCAGAGTTTGAATTTTCAAAGCTGACGGAGAGAGAATATTTCATTTATGGGGAGTAAAGGGCATGGCAGATTCTGTCGTAAGTCAAAACAGAGAATATCCACATTATCTTACTCCTGGAGAGTTTTGTGAACTTTTTCTTGTTGTCATAGAAGACAGAAGCATTTTGTTTGTGAATTCCCATTTTTTCCACTTATCAGGCATTTTACGTTTTTACCACAAACTTGGAAATCGTCATCACTTTAAACCCTTTCCATATTGGACTGGAAAATATACACTTTCGCCGATGATGCATTCACTACACAGGAAACTGAGTGGATAGTAAAATCTATAAAATATATAAAATATCAACAATGCAGTATATAGTAAGCCAGTCCATAGTTGAGAAAACGGTTTTACAGAATGAAAAAAACTGCCCAAGTCCATGGACTTTGGATGTTATTTCATTCATTTGGAAATATTTTGTGCCATTTAAGAGGGAAAGAACTGGACTTGGAAAGTTATTCTGGGCAGGGACATAGCTCTAGGCGTGTCTTTCATATTAAAAGTGGAAATTGACCAAATGTGGACATGGGATGTTTTTCCACGCAGGTCTTCAACTCTGTGTGTCCGCCTACTGTGATTTTGTCGAGCTACATGTCCAACCAATTGCAATCCTTTCTGGGATGTTTGGTATACTTGCCCTCCTCCTAATGTCCTCAGATCTGAACTTGTCCCTGGGACTTTTCTTCTAACATTCGACGCTCCATAGCTCGCTGTGTGTACGCTGCAGTCTGAGTGCGTCTGCATTATAGATGTATTACAGACCATAGCCTTCAGATTAATTGGGACTTCCTTGTTTTTCAGGATAATAAATGTTCAAATGTTTGTAAATCTAAGGGACTTACCTACTCTGGTCATCAGTCCTTCGGCTTAGAAACAGACTTAAACTAACTGATGCTAAGGGCAAGAAAGACACCCAATCCCGAGGGAGGACTCGAACCTCCGACGGCGAGCAGCGGCGCGCTCCGCTGCTAGATGCCTTAGAACGCTCGGCCACTCCACCACGACTGTCAGGATAAATCTTAGTTTCTGAAATGCTGCCCAGCTGAGTCCTATTCTGCGAGGAATTTTGTCGGCCGTGGTGGCCGCGGGGACTGAGGCGCTCCAGTCACGGTCTGCACGACCACTACGGTCGGGGGTTCGAATCCCCCCTCGGGCATGGATATTTGTGCCGTCCTTAGTATAAGTTAGTTCGTAAGTAGTTTGTAAGTTTAGGGACTGATGACCCCGCAGTTAAATCCCTTAAGCCTTACAAACATTTGAACACTTGGATACAATAAGTAATTCTGATAAAGTCGGAAAATGATATACGTCTTTACAAACTGTTAATACAGTGGGACCTTTGTTAATGAGCATAATTCACGTCTGATTCTTGCGTGAAATGCAAAACAATGGCTAAGCAAAATATATTTTTCTGTCGTAAATCCTATAAAAATTATTATAATGTGCTACATTCCGAAAAATACAGAAAATATGAACTCCGTTCAACAACTTAAAAGAAAGCTTTAGGAAAAGATAGGTTATATGTATTTCTTTTGATATGACATACACTCCTGGAAAATAAGAAAAAGAACACCGTGAGTTCGTCGACCCAGCAGAAGTAAATTTTACTGATGTATTCTTGAGGATGTATACAACACACGATCACACATACAGAGCTATACGAACGTGAGTAGAGACGCCAGAACGTGAGCAATATCGACGCCAGAACGTGAGCAATATCGACCGTGTATACCCTCCTTTTACAGTAATACAAGCTGTAATTCTACCACGGAGACGATCGAAGCGGTTCCGAATTTAGTCTTACGGAATGGCTGCCATGGATTTTCCACGTGGTGCTTGAGTTGGGTCAGATCACGTGCCGCTCGTGCAGACCGCCCAGCGTGGCGTTATCCGGTCCTAGACTTTCTCAGTGGGGGACAGATTTGGGGATAATGATGGGCAGAATATTTGACGTAAACCCAAAAGAGCACGTTCGCTTGCACGGGATACGTGTTGAGGTGTATTGTCCTGTTGGAAAAGCATATCGCCTTGTTGGTGCATGAACGGTGGCAAGACGGGTTGAAAGATGGTTTCACTGTATCGTGCACCGTTCAATTTTCCCTCGACGGTCACCAGAGGAGAACGGCCAGGGTAGGATAAGGCTCCCCACACTATGATGCCAGGTGTTGTCCACGTTTGTGTCTGTCGCGTACACTCCTGATTTTCGCGCTCACCTGCACGACACCACACACGCGTACCACCATCACTGGCACCGAGGCAGTAGCGACTTTCATCACTGAAGACGACATGTGTCCGTTCGTCCCTTCATAAGTGCCTAACGTGAGGCGGAGGCGGGCTGAACGATGTTGGGAGAAGGGTACCCTAACGGCACGCATGATCGTGCATCATTGCGTGAGGAGTCATATCCTACTCTGGCCGTACTCCTCTAGTGATCGTCTAGAGAACATTGGACTGTGCATGGTACACTGAAACCACCATCCAATCAATCTTGCTATCGCTCATGCACCAAGAAGGCGATATACTTTTTCAACAGGACAATACACGTCCACATGTATCCCGTACCACTCAACGTTCTCTTCAAGGTTTACATCAACTACCCTAGGGAGCACGAGCCCCAGATCTGTCCCCATTGAGCATGTTTGGGACCTCATGAAACGTCATGTTGGGCGGTCTGAATGAGCGGCAGGAAATGTGGCCAAACTGAGGCACCAGCTGGAAATTGCATGGGAGGCCGTTCCACATAACCACATTCGGCACGTCTACGATCGTCTCCATGAAAGAATTACAGCTTGCATTGCTGCAAAAGGAGGACTTACACGGTACTAAAGGCGACAATGCGCACGCTAAGGTAACTGTAGTCACCAGAGTATGGTTCTGCCAGTGTGATCGTGTGTTGTATACAGCCTTAAGAATGAGTCAATAAAATTTCCCTCTGCTGGGTCGACGAATCCATGGTGTTCTTTTTTAATTTGCCTGGAGTGTAGTTTTGTTACGGTTCGTGAGGAGGGGTGTCGCCAGACTGTTTTTATTTAGGAGAGGGTAGCCAGAATATATTTGCTTGGGAGGGGCGCGCATATTGGAAATGGTTGAAAAACACTGATCTAGAACAGACAAGTGTGAAAATTACAGAACCATCAGTTTGATAAGTCATGGTTGCAAAATTTTAACACGAATTATCTACAGGAGAATGGAAAAGCTGGTAGAAGCTGACCTCGGGGAAGATCAGTCTGGATTCAGGAGGAACTTAGGAACCCAGGAGGCAATACTCACTTTATGACTTATCTTAGAAGATAGCTTAAGGAAAGGCAAACCTACATTTTTAGCTTCTGTAGATTTGGAGAAAGCTTTTGACAATGTTGATTGGAATACATTGTTTCAAATTCTGAAGTCAGCAGGGGTGAAATACAGAGAAAGGATAGTTATTTACAACTTGTACAAAAGCCAGACCGCAGTTTTTAAGACTTGAAGGGCATGAAAGGGAAGCATTAGTTGGGAATGGAGTAAGACAGGGTTGTAGCCTTTCTCTGATGTTATTAATTTTTTTCATCGAGCAGGCGGTGAAGGAAAGCAAGGAAAAATTTGGAATAGGGATTAAAGTTCAGGGTGAAGAAATAAAAACATTGCGTTTTGCTGATGAGATTGCAATTCTGTTAGAGAGAGCAAAGGACCTGGAAGAGCAGCTGAATGGAATGGACATTGTGTTGAAGAGAGCATATAAAATGAACATTATCAAGAGCAGAACAAAGATAATGGAATGCAGTCTTAGAAAATCAGGTGATGCTGAAGGAATTAGATTAGGTAATGAAATAATGAAGGTGGTAGATGAGTTCTGTTACTTGGATAGTAAAATAACATATGACGGTCACAGTACAGAGGATATAAAATGCAGACTGGCAACTCGAAGACTACCATTTGTGAAAAAGAGAAGTTTGCTAACATCGAATATTAATTTAAATGTAAGGAAGTCTTTTCTGAAGGCATTTGTGTGGAATGTTGCCTTGTACGGGAGTGAAACATGGACGATAAACAGTGCGGACAGGAAGAGAATAGAGGCTTTTGAAATGTGGTGCTACAGAAGAATGCTGAAGATTAGGTGGGTAGATCGCATAACTAATAAAGAGGTACTGGAATTGGTGAGAAAAGGAATTTCTGGCATACCTTGACTAAAAGAAGAAATCGCTTGGTAGGACACATTCTTAGACATCGAGGAATCGTAAATTTAGCATTGGAGGGAAGTGTGTGGGGTAAAAATTGCAGAGGGAGACCAAGAGACGCATATAGTAAGCAGATTCAAATGGATGTGGGTTGCCGTTCTTATGAGTGGATGAAAAGACTTGCTCAGGATAGAGTAGGGCCTGCCGCGGTGGCCGAGGGGACTGCGGCGCTCCAGTCACGGTCTGCACGGCCACTACGGTCGGGGGTTCGAATCCCCTCTCAGGCATGGATATTTGTGCCGTCTGTAGGATTAGCTAGTTCATAAGTAGTTTGTAAGTTTAGGGACTGATGACCCCGCAGTTAAGTCCCATAGACTCTACAAACATTTGAACATTTTTTTTTTAACCGTGCTTAAAGCCTTCCCCGGGTAGACATTAGTAACTGTACAAATTTTTAGCTCTTTACGTCTTGTGCTTCAGACGTGATAAACGTACACCGAACAGACAGTCACATTTATAGATATAGATTAACGCACGCAGTTGGCCCGGTCCGAAGTGGATACGGCACGGTGGACATGGGGACTTAGCCGCTGCCAACACGTGCACACGAGGTGCGACCGACAGGTGTGAGAGGCTGTTGCCGGGCGATTAGGCCGGATTAAGGCGCGTATTCCGGGAGCAGGAGCGGGCAACGCCAGCCGACCAATGGGCGTGGGCGTGGCAGCCGTGACCCGCTGACATCCATCAGCGTGCCGCGCTGGTCGATACCCACAGGTGACCCTCTGGCCTCTGGGCTAGCAGCCGCCGGGGACGCCCACGCCGGCTCCGCCACGCACATCAGGTCGAGCTGTTGTTGTTGTTGTTGTTGTTGCGGTCTTCAGTCCGCAGACTGGTTTGATGCAGCCCTCCACGCTACCCTGTCCTGTGCAAGTCTCTTCATCTGAGAATAAGACCGGCAACCCACTGGTCACGCACTTTTACATGGCCCCTCCGTGATCGAAGAAAGTCTAAACTGCGATTTTCCGTTGTTGTTCTGGTCTTCAGTCCGCAGACTGGTTTGATGCAGCTCTCCACGCTATCCTGTTCTATGCAAGCCTCTTCATCTGAGAATAAGACCGGCAACCTACTGGTCACGCTCTTTTACATGGCCCCTCCGTGATCGACGAGAGTCTAAACTGCGATTTTCCGTTGTTGTTCTGGTCTTCAGTCCGCAGACTGGTTTGATGCAGCTCTCCACGCTATCCTGTTCTATGCAAGCCTCTTCATCTGAGAATAAGACCGGCAACCTACTGGTCACGCTCTTTTACATGGCCCCTCCGTGATCGACGAGAGTCTAAACTGCGATTTTCCGTTGTTGTTCTGGTCTTCAGTCCGCAGACTGGTTTGATGCAGCTCTCCACGCTATCCTGTTCTATGCAAGCCTCTTCATCTGAGAATAAGACCGGCAACCTACTGGTCACGCTCTTTTACATGGCCCCTCCGTGATCGACGAGAGTCTAAACTGCGATTTTCCGTTGTTGTTCTGGTCTTCAGTCCGCAGACTGGTTTGATGCAGCTCTCCACGCTATCCTGTTCTATGCAAGCCTCTTCATCTGAGAATAAGACCGGCAACCTACTGGTCACGCTCTTTTACATGGCCCCTCCGTGATCGACGAGAGTCTAAACTGCGATTTTCCGTTGTTGTTCTGGTCTTCAGTCCGCAGACTGGTTTGATGCAGCTCTCCACGCTATCCTGTTCTATGCAAGCCTCTTCATCTGAGAATAAGACCGGCAACCTACTGGTCAGGCTCTTTTACATGGCCCCTCCGTGATCGACGAGAGTCTAAACTGCGATTTTCCGTTGTTGTTCTGGTCTTCAGTCCGCAGACTGGTTTGATGCAGCTCTCCACGCTATCCTGTTCTATGCAAGCCTCTTCATCTGAGAATAAGACCGGCAACCTACTGGTCACGCTCTTTTACATGGCCCCTCCGTGATCGACGAGAGTCTAAACTGCGATTTTCCGTTGTTGTTCTGGTCTTCAGTCCGCAGACTGGTTTGATGCAGCTCTCCACGCTATCCTGTTCTATGCAAGCCTCTTCATCTGAGAATAAGACCGGCAACCTACTGGTCAGGCTCTTTTACATGGCCCCTCCGTGATCGACGAGAGTCTAAACTGCGATTTTCCGTTGTTGTTCTGGTCTTCAGTCCGCAGACTGGTTTGATGCAGCTCTCCACGCTATCCTGTCCTATGCAAGCCTCTTCATCTGAGAATAAGACCGGCAACCTACTGGTCACGCACTTTTACATGGCCGCTCCATGATTGAAGAAAGTCTAAACTGCGATTTTCCGTTGTTGTTCTGGTCTTCAGTCCGCAGACTGGTTTGATGAAGCTCTCCACGCTATCCTGTCCTATGCAAGCCTCTTCATCTGAGAATAAGACCGGCAACCTACTGGTCACGCACTTTTACATGGCCCCTCCGTGATCGACGAGAGTCTAAACTGCGATTTTCCGTTGTTGTTCTGGTCTTCAGTCCGCAGACTGGTTTGATGCAGCTCTCCACGCTATCCTGTCCTATGCAAGCCTCTTCATCTGAGAATAAGACCGGCAACCTACTGGTCACGCACTTTTACATGGCCCCTCCGTGATCGACGAAAGTCTAAACTGCGATTTTCCGTTGTTATTCTGGTCTTCAGTCCGCAGACTGGTTTGATGCAGCTCTCCACGCTATCCTGTCCTGTGCAAGTCTCTTCATCTGACAACACTTTCGGCAACCTACATCCCTTTCAATCTGCTTACTGTATTCGTCCCTCGGTCTTCCTCTACGATTTTTACCCCACACACTTCCTTCTTATGCTAAGTAGACAATTCCGTCTCTTAGTCAGAATACGCCAGAAATTCCTTTCCTTTCCAATTCTGTTGAGACAATATGACAAGCTGTAAAAACCTGTCATTCCTCAACTAAAGCAGATACAAATACTGTGAATGACGTGTTAAAATAAAAGCAACAACCAACGAAAGATGTCTCAATAAGTACCGAAACATGTTTGGGTTGTTGTTGTGGTCTTCAGTCCGCAGACTGGTTTGATGCAGCTCTCCACGCTACCCTATCCTGTGCAAGTCTCTTCATCTGAGAATACGTTCGGCAACCTACATCCTTTTGAATCAGCTTACTATATTCGTCCCTCAGTCTCCCTCTACGGTTTTTTCCCCACACGCTTCCTTCTAATGCTAAGTTGACAATTCCTTGATGTCTCAGAATGTGTCCAACCAATCTATCCCTTCTCTTAGTCAGGATATGCCAGAAATTCCTTTTCTCCGCAATTCCGTTGAGCACCTCCTCATTAGTTACGTGACCTACCCATCTAATTTTCATCATTCGTCTGTAGAACCACATTTCAAAAGCTTTTACCATCTTTTTGTTTGAACCACTTATTGTACACGCTTCACTTCCATACAATGCTACACCCCTGAAAAAATGCATTCAGAAAGGACTTCCTAACATTTAAACTAATATTCCATGTAAACAAGTTTCGCTTCTTCAGAAACGCTTTTCTTCCCATAGTCATTCTGCATTTTCTATCTTCTTTACTTCGGCCATCAGACGTCATCTTGCTACCCATGTAACAAAACTCGTTTACTACTTTTATTGCCTCATTACCTAATTTAATTCCTTCAGCATCTCCTGATTTTCTGATGCTACTTGTTTTACTCTTGTTGATGTTCATCTTATAACCTCTTCTCAAGACGTTGTCCATTCCATTCAATTGTTCTTCCAGATCCTTTGCTATGTCATCAGCAAACCGCATGGTTTTTATTTCTTCTCCCTGAACTTTAATTCCCTCTCCAAATTTCTCCTTGCATTCCTTCACTGCTTGCTCAATATACAGATTGAACTACAATAGCTAATGGCTACAACCCTGTCTTACTCCCTTCCCAACCTCTGCGTCCCTTTCATGCCCTTCGACTCTAATAACCGCTGTTTGGTTTTTGTATAAGTTGAGTATAACTGTTCCATCCCTATATTTTATCCCTGCTACCTTCAGAATTGGAAAGAGTGTATTCCAGTCAACTTTGCCAAAAGCTTTCTCCAGATCTACAAATGATAAAAACGTGTGTTTGCCTTTCCTTATCCTATCTTCTAAGATAAGTTGTAGTGTGAGTATTGCTACCGTGTTCCTACATTTCTCCTAAATCCACACTGATCTTCCGCAAGGTCAAATTCCATCAGTTTTTCTATTCGTCTGTAAATTATTTTGCATCCAACACTTATTAAACTGATAGTTCTGTAATTTTCACATTTGTCTGCACTTACTTTCTTTGGAATTGAATTACTACGTCCTTCTTGAACTCGGAGGGTATTTTCTCTGTCTTACACATCTTGCATGACAGGTGGAACAATTTTATCAATACTGACTCTCCTAACGATATCAGCACTTCAGACAGAATATCATCATTCGATTCAAATCATTCATTGCTCTGTCAAATTCTTCTCGCAGCGTCATATACCCCTATCTCATCTTCCTCTATTTCCTCTTCTATTTTTTGCACCTTTTAGCTTTCCCTTCTTTGTTAAGTATTGGTTTTCCATCTTATTTCTTGACATTGATGCAGCTGGTTCTCTTGTCTCAAAATGTCTCTTTCATTTTCCTGTAGGTGATATCTATCTTTCTCCTCGTTATACATTCTTCTACGGTTCTGCATTTGTCCTCTGGCCACTTCTGCTTCGCCAGTATGCACTTCCTCTCAACATCTTTTTTTCAGCCGTCTTTACTCTCTTTTGTATGCTTCACTTGCTGAATTTTTATATTTTCTCGTTTTACCAGTTAAGTTCAGTATCTCTCGTGTTATCCAGGGATTACTATTAGATTTTGCTCCTCTACCTATATGATCCACTGCGTTCTTCACCAATGTCTCTCTCAAAGATACCTATTTTTCTTCTACTGTATTACCTTCCATCGATGCTGTCAATCTTTGCCTAATGCTCCCTCTGAAAGTCTCAACCACCTCTGGTTCCTTCAATTTGTCCAACTCCATAATGTTGTCCCTTTTTGCAATCTGTTAAATTTTAATCTACAGTTCATAATCAATATGTTATGGTCAGATGCGCCTGGATATGACTTACAGTTTAAAATCTGATTTCGAAACTTGTATCTTACCATTATAAAGTCAATCTGGTACCTTCCAGTATCAAAAATTGTTCAAATGTTTGTAAATCTATCGGACCAAACTGCGTGGTCATCAGTCCGTAGCTTACAAACTACTTAAACTAAGGTAAACTAACCTAACGACAACACACACACCCATGCCCTAGGGAGGACTCGAACCTCCGACGAGGAACCTTCTAGTGTCTCCTGGTCTCTTGCACGTATGCAATCTTCTTTCATGACGATTGCACCAAGTGTCTGTGATGTTTAAATTGTGCTCTGCGAAAAATTCTACCAGGCCATCTTCTCTTTCATTCCTGAAACCCAGTCCATATTCACCTACTTCATTTACTTCTCTTCCCTTTTCTATTACAGAGTTTCAATCCCCCATCACAATCAAGTTTTCCTCTCCCTTAACTGTGTGAATAATTTCTTTTATCTCGTCATACATTTCTTCGGTCTTGTCATCATCAGCCAAGCTAGTTGGCATACTTGTAGTACTGGATCTGTGTTGGCTTTGTGTCTATCTTAGTCACGATAATGAGTTCACTATGCTGTTCATGACAACCGCATTCCTATTTTCGTATTCATTAGCAAACCTACTCCTGCGTTCCCACCTGACCAGAAATCCTGTTCATCCTGCAACCGAAATTCACTACTCCCCACCATATCTAAATTTATTCTACCCACTTAACTTTTCAAATTTTATTACACTACTGGTCATTAAAATTGCTACACAAAGAAGAAATGCAGATGATAAACAGATATTCATTGGACAAATATATTGTACTAAAACTGACATGTGATTACATTTTCACGCAGTTTGGGTGCATAGATCCTCAGAAATCAGTACCCAGAACAAACACCTCTGGCCGTGATAACGGCCTTGATACGCCTGGGCATTGACTAAAACAGAGCTTGGATGGCGTGTACAGATACAGCTTCAACACGTTACCACAGACCATCAAGAATAGTGACTGGCGTATTGTGACGAGCCAGTTGATCGGCCAACACTGTGCAGACGTTTTCTTTTGGTGAGAGATCTGGAGAATGTGCTGGCCAGGGCAACAGTCGAACATTTTCCGTATCCAGAAAGGATTGTACAGGACCTACAACACGCGGTCGTGCATGATCCTGTTGAAATGTAGGGTTTGGCAGGGATCAAATGAAGGGTAGAGCCACGGGTCGTAACACATCTGAAACGTAACGACCACTGTTGAAGGTGCCGTCGATGCGAACAAGAGGTGACCGAGACGTGTAACCAATGGCACCCCTTACCATCATGCCGGGTGATACGCCAGTATGGTGACAACGAATACACGCTTCCAATGTGCGTTCACGGCGATGTCGACTATTATGATGCTGTAAACAGAACCTGGATTCATCCGAGAAAATGACGTTTTGCCTTTGTGCACCCAGGTTCGTCGTTGCGTACACCATTGCAGGCGATCCTGTCTGTCATGCAGCGTCAAGGGTAACCAAAGCTATGGTCTCTGAGCTGATAGTCCATGCTGCTGCTAACGCCTTCGAACTGTTGGTGAAGATGGTTGTTGTCTTGCAAACGTCCCCATCTGTTGACTCAGGGATCGAGACGTGGCTGCACGATCCGTTACAGCCATGCGGATAAGATGCCTGTCATCTCGACTGCTAGTGATACGTGGCGGTTGGGATCCAGCACAGCGTTCCATATTGCCCTCCTATACCCACCGATTCCATATTCTGCTAACAGTCATTGGATCGCGACCAACGCGAGCAGCAATGTTGCGATACCATAAACCGCAATCGCGATAGGCTACAATCCGACCTTTATCAAAGTCAGAAACGTGGGGGTACGCATTTCTCCAGGCAACGCCGGTCAACTGCTGTTTGTGTATGAGAAATCGGTTGGAAACTTTCTTCATGTCAGCACGTTGTAGGCGTCGCCACCGGCGCCAACCTTGTGTGAATGCTCTGAAAAGCGAATCATTTGCATATCACAGCATCTTCTTCCTGTCGGTTAAATTTTCCGTCTGTAGCACGTCATATTCGTAGTGTATCAATTTTAATGGCCAGGAATGTACTTAGCTACCCGATTAAGGGACAGAACATTCCAGGGCTCCGGTAAACAGTTCTGGAGGGGTGGGGGGAGATTGACGCCATTGAGACATAAATGCGTAAGAGAACGAGGAAGTGGAGATCTCTTCTGAAAAGCACATTGCAAGGCATCCCAGGTATACTAAGTAATGTCCATGTCTGGGGAGTTTCGTACCAAACGGGGGTGTTTAAAGTCTGAGAAGTGTTCCTGACGCCACTGTGTAGCCCTTCTGGACGTGTGGTATTCCATCCATCGGAATGCCGAATGCACAAGAATGGATGCAAGTGATCAGCCAGGATGCGTACGTACGTGTCACCTACCAGAGTCGTAACCAGACGTATCAGGGGTCCCATATATCTCTAGCTTGACACGCCCTACACCATTACGGAGCCTGCACCAGTTTGAACAGTCCGTGCTGACACGCAGGGTCCATGGATTCATGAGATTGTCTCCTTGCCCGAAGTCCTGTAGACGGCCCATCATTCACGTCTACAGGATTTTGCGGAAGGGTTGCACTTCCGACACGGTGAAATATTCTCTTTAGTCGTCGTCGGTCCCGTTCCTGCAGGATCTTTTTCCGGCCGCAGGCATGTCGGAGATTTGATGTTTTACCGGATTCCCGAGATTCACGGTGCATTCGAGAAATGGTCGTATAAGAAAATTCCCACCTCATCGCTAACTCCGAGATGCTGCGTTGCATTTCTTGTGCGCCGACTATAATACCACGTTCAAACGCACTCAGGTCGTGACAACATGTCATTGTAGCAGTAGTAACCGATGTAACTCCTTCGCCAAACACCTGTTGTCATATGTAGGAGTCGTAGAACACAGCGCCGTTCTCTGTTTACATCTTTGTGTTTGCATATGCATCCCTATACATGTTTCTTTGGCTTTTCAGTGTAGAAAAAATACAGAAGAGAGAGAAGTTTCAAATTTTTCAAATGTTTGTAGAGCTTATGGGACTTAACTACGCGGCCATCAGTCCCTACACTTACAAACTAATTATGAACTAGCTTATACTAAGGACGGAACAAATATCCATGCCCGAGGGGGGATTCGAACTCCCGACCGTACGGTCGTGTAGAACGTGACTGGCACGCTGCAGACCGCTCGGCCACCGCGGCCGGTAGAGAATTTTCTCCGTTTATTTATTTATCGTTTCAGACGAACGGTTAAGACCTTATTTGCAATTACATTTCGAGCTATCAAAAGGCCACCAAAAACTGCCCAATGCCGCGCAGGAATGGCCGAGCGGGCAGCGGTATAGATTGCGCGGCCGCTCCTGTCAGAAGTTGGAGTTCTCCCTTGGGATGATGATGATTGGCGTTTTAGGGCGCTCAGCAGCGAGGACATCAGCGCCCGTCTCCCTTGGGTATGTGTGTGTGTGTGCGTGTGTGAGTGTGCGCGCGCATGCGTATGTGTGTGTGAGTGTGTGTGTCGTCCTTAGCGTAAGTTGGTTTAAGTAGTATGTAATGAAATGTTTTATCCATTGCAGCAACTGTGTTTTATATATCAGAAAAGAAAACAACACGAGTTGCAAGGTTGGAGATTTAGTCACCACCGGTTTCGAGCAATTATTACCCTTCTTCGGGTATCTGTACTGGGAACAGTTAAGAATAATTTATAATATTCATAGAATATAAAATATTATAAATAAAAGTATTGCATGAAATTCGCAGTAGAATCATAGAATTAAAGGGGCAAGAAGGACAGTATATATAAAGCTTTTTCGAAAAGATACAAAATGTGAAATATTAATACGCTATTCTGTTGATATTGATAAAATAAGGAACTGTACAAAGTATTAAGTACATATAAACTTAATAGTTTGTAGAGCTTTATATACAGTGTAGTTCTTGCCCCTTTATTTCTGTGATACTACTGCGAATTTTATGTAATACTTGCATTTCTGTATTATTCTTTGATGCTTCCTGTGCAGATAGCTGAAGACGGGCAATAATTGCTCGAAACCGGTTGTGAATAAATCTGCAGCCTTGAAACTGGTGCTGTTTTCTTTTTTAACTTTGTATTTCTAAGGACTGATGACCTTAGGGGTACAAACATTTGAATTTGAAACAGCACAGTTTTAGAATTACTTACCCAAAGTGGCCAAAACCCGCTCGGTTAGCCGTGTGGTCTAACGCACCGCTTCCCAAGACGGGGAGGCGTACCGGCCCCGGTTCGAATCCGCCCGGCGAATTAACGAAAGGGGTCGGAGTGCCGGCCAGCCTGGGTGTGGTTTTTAGGCGGTTTTCCACATCCCCATAGGTGAATACCGGGCTGGTCCCGAAGTCCCGCCTCAGTTACACGGTTCGCAAACATTTCGTAACACTTTACACTTCCACACACATGTAACACTATACGCAGACATTTAGGGTACACATTTCCTCCTGGGGGGCATGGGGTGGCGGCAGGAAGAGCAACCGGCCACAATGTAAATATTAACCCATGCCAAATCCGCGTTTAACACAGTGCCGACCCTGCATGTGCGGGAAAAGGACCAAAGAGGAACGGACTGACCTAAAGTGACCACAAAACCGAGAAACCCTGAGACAATGTTGGGGTAGGAATCAGACACACTTTGTCAGTTGTTGAGTAATTCTTTATTACTTTACGACCAGCACTGCATGCTTCTTGATGAGGACACGAATACATTAGAAGAGTCCCCCACGATGGCGTGTGTCACGCACGTCGCCCGAGCGGTTTTTCTGTTGCGCCCTGTAAGTAGGACTTCCGTGACCCAGAGCGCGCTGGAAGTTCTAAAAGGGAGCCCCAGGAGCGGGACAGGGGCCTATCGAGCGGCCGGCCGCGCCGTGCCTCCTCAACTTGCCTTCCCGACGGCTCGAGACGTCGCGCGCAGGAATTCGCTGTTCCGAGGCGCACCGGCCCACCTCACAGCAGCTGCAGGCGGACGCGCCGACAACTTGCTTCTGGTGGGTGGGAGGGGCAGCGCAGCTGCGCGACTGCCCAGCCAATATCGGCCTACACAGTGCTGGCACAGACAAATAAATACAGACTGGAAACCTCCGTAAGGGCCCGGTCCTAGGCTCAGGGGTGCGGGGAGGGAGGGTTTTCAGCAGTTCCGTAAGATGTCCCATGATGGCGCTGCGGTCAGAAGCAGCCCTTTAGACTGGCCAGAGCAGGTGGCAGGTAGCGGCTGCCCCCACCACCACCTCCCCTCAAACGCCAGCAAGCCGGACACAGCCGTGGCCTCGTGGCAAGCGGCACAATCTCTCCCCTCCACTCTACCTCTGACGTGCGAGAGGCACCCTAAGCCAGGGAACGGCCTGACACCTGCTAGCATCTTACGGAACTATGAGGGGAGCGTAGGACAGCGGTTTAGGGGAGGCTTCTCCTCTGTATATGTTACTCTGTGGTGCTGGACATCCAACGTGAGCGACTGGGGGTGTCACATCCAAGACTACACTGCCGATGAAAGTAGTACACCTGCAAACACGGCGTCGATTTTGACACGGCGACGGCTGATACCATCTGTGTGGACGATATCAACAATAATTCAATTCTTTTAGACATATATTGTCTCTTTATACCAAAGATATTGAATATAAGATGAGGCTTTTAATTAAAATTAGTTAATCCCAGTTCGAATCCCGGTCAAAGCAAAAAATTTACATTACTGGCCATTAAAATTGCTACACCAAGAAGAAATACAGATGATAAATGGGTATTCATCGGACAAATATATGATACTAGAACTGGCATATGACTACATTTTCACGCAATTTGGGTGCATAGATCCTGAGAAATCAGTACCCAGAACAACCACCTCTGGACATAATAACGGCCTTGATACTCCTGGGCATTGAGTCAAACAGCGCTTGGATGGCGTGTACAGGTACAGATGCCCATGCAGCTTCAACACAATACCACAGTTCACCAAAGTAGTGACTGGCATTTCGTGACTAGCCAGTTGCTCGGCCACCATTGACCAGACGTTCTCAATTGGTGAGAGATGTGGAGAATGTGCTGGCCAGGGCAGAGGTCGAACATGTTCCGTATCCAGAAGGCCTGTGCAGGACCTGCAACATGCGGTCGTGCATTATCATGTTGAAATGTAGGCTTTCGGAAGGATCGAATGAAGGGTAGAGCCACGGGTCGTAACACACTGTTCAAAGCGCTGTCGATGCGAACAAGAGGTGACAGAGACGTGTAACCAATGGCATCCCATACCATCACGCCGGGTGATGCGCCAGTATGGCGATGGCGAATACACGCTTCCGATGTGCGTTCACCATGATGTGCCAAACACGGATGCGACCATCATGATGCTGGATTCATCCGTAAAAATTACGTTTTGCCATTCGTGCACCCAGGTTCGTCATTGGGTACACCATCGCAGGCGTTCCTATCTGTGATGCACCGCAAGGGTAACCACAGCCATGGTCTCCGAGCTGATAGTCCATGCTGCTGCAAACGTCGTCGAACTGCTCGTAAAGATATTCCGCAAACAGTCATTGGATCCCGACCAACGCGAGCAGCAATGTCGCGATACGATAAAACGCAATCACGATAGGCTACAATCCAATCTTTATCAAAGTCGGAAACGTGATGGTACGCATTTCTCCTCCTTGCACGCGACCTCACAACAACATTTCACCAGGCAACGCCGGGCAACTGCTGTTTGTGTATGAGAAATCGTTTTCAAACTTTCCTCATTTCAGCACGTTGTATGTGTCGCCACTGGCGCCAACCTTGTGTGTTAAAGCTCTGAAAAGCTAATCAGTTGCATATCACAGCATCTTTTTCCTGTCGGTTAAATTTCGCGTATGTAGCACGTCATCTTCGTGGTGCAGCAATTTTAATGGCCAGGAGTGTAATTCAAAGCCTCATTTTACTTTCAGTACTGATAACGGTTTTAACGCCGTCCACTAACAGATGTCGTAGTGACATAACTGACAGAGCGCCGTCTGTATGTGCATCCACATCTACATCTACACAGATACTCTGCAAATCAAATTTAAGTGCCTGGCAGAGGGTCCAATAACCACTTTCATAACTTTTCTCTACCGTTCAATTTTCTAATAGCGCGCGGGAAGAAAAAACACCTACATCGTTCCGTTTTCGATCTGATTTCTCTTATTTTATTGGGATGGTCATATCTGTCTATGCAGGTGGGATCTAGCAAAATATTTTCACTTTCAGAAGTAAAAGTCGGTGATCGAAATTTCGCAAATAGGTCTCGCCGCAAGAATAACGTCTTTATTTTAATGATTTCCACCTCAAATCGTGCAACATTTCCGTGACGTCCCCCCCCCCCCCCAATACGTGATAAAACAAAACGAGCTGCCCTTCTATGAAACTTCTCAATATCTTCCGTCATTCCCACCAGGTGAAGGTCCCACACTGGGCAACAGTACTCCAGGAGAGAACGCACAAGTGTGATGCAGGCAGTCTGTTTGGTGGAGCTGTTCCATCTTCGAAGCTTTCTGGCAATGAAACGTAAGCTTTGGTTCGCCTTCCCCACAATATTTGCTGTGTGTTCTCCCCAGTCTAAGTTGTTCGTAATTTCTAGGTATTTGCAAGAATTTACGACCCTAAGGTTTGACTGATTTATCGCGTAATTGAAGTTCAGTGGATTTCTTTTAGTGGTTATATGTATTACTTCACACTTTTCATTAGTTAGTGTTAATTGCCAACTTTCGCACCATGTAGAAATTTTATCTAAATCGCTTTACAGTTGCTTTTGATCCTCTGTTGACTTCACTAACTGATAAACGACAGCATCATCCGCGAACAGTCTAAGGGAGCTGTTCAGATTGTCTCCTAAATTGTTTATAAACACAAGGAAGAGTAGGGGACCTATAACGCTTCCCTGGGGAACGCCAGATATCAGTTCTGTTTTACTCGATGACTTACCGTCAATTATTACGAAATGTGTCCTTTCTGATAGGAAATCATGAATCCAATTGCACAATCCGTGTTGACTATTGGTTAATAGGTTGTTCTCTTCGCGGTAGTTCATAATGTTCGAACAAAGTATATGTTACAAAATTCTACTGCAAATCTGCGTCAATAAGATGGGCCTGTAACTTTGGGGATCGCTCCTATTGCCTTTCTTGAATATTAGAGTGACTTGGGCAACTTTCCAGTCTTCGGTACGGATCTTTCGCTGAATGATCGGTTGCATATTATAGCTAAGTATGGAGCTATTGCATCAGTATACTCTGAGAGGAATCTAGTTAGTATAAATCTTGCTCGGAAGATTTGTTTTTGTTTAGTGACTTAAGTTGTTTTACTACTCCAGGAACATCTACTTGTAAATTTTGCATGCTGGCTGCTGTTCTTCGTTCGAATTCTGGAGTGTTCACATCGTCTTCTTTGGTGAAAGAATTTTAGTAATTTTAGCAATTCTGCTTTAGTAGTGCTGTCATCGGTAATATTATAACAACGTTTGTAATTCTTCGAGTTTATTAAATTATCAACATAATGGTCGAAGTTGAACATATTTTGATACGTTTCAGAGGTCAAAAGACCGTCATATTCACGAGATAAAAAGCGCTGAATAAACGTGAACCAGTAAATTTTATTTTATTCTTAAACAGTGATCTGAGACGTCAGATTCTCGTTCATTTCCGTGTTTTCAAATCATGAGTTACCGCTCTGGTTTAAACCTTTCTTTTATTTGTAGTGTCATAAAAAGGATCCGAAATTATAAAAGAATGAAGGGGGAATGATTTCTGAAGATACGATGCTAAGAGCAGTTTTAGAAGTAAAAGAAAAGGAAATACCTGTGAGGATTGTTACCGAAGACTTTCGAATTCGAAGAAAATCGTACTGGAGGTACTGTGCTAAGTACAGACAGACCTCATGTCAGTTTGCACAAGTAAGTGAAACTCTGGGAACAGAAACTGAATTTCAGCCCTTCTCATTGGACCAAAGTATTGGAGAGAAATACTGAAAAAAATTAGATTACATGCTAAAAAAGAAATTTTTCAAAAAAGAAAGTGCGAGGAATAGTAGAATGAAATTAAACAAATCAACTGCAGGAGACATAAAAAAAAGTCAAGATGATGATGACGATGAGGAGGAATCACGGTTCCCTTTTTACACTGTCAACAGGAGAACAAGGAATTCAGTGCACAAACTGTAAGCGTTGGGCTCATCAGAGATGAAAAATGAAATCCATGGACTATTTTATGAGTGTTAAAACTGTGCTGATCCTTTGGAGCTGGACATTGATTAAAGTTGACTGATTTGTATTAAGGCACTATAAATCGTATATTTCTTGATAACTGTTGTTGAGAAGCATACGAACACGTCGACTGAAATGTGCAGAAGCTCAATCGTGCATGAACCACATTTGTGTTGTACTTGTAAAGGCATATGTTCTAGCAGCACAGGTAGAGTATCCCGTATGAAATCATGATAACGTGCTCCAGTGAGCGTAGGTGGAAGAACATGAGGCCCAATCAAGATATCACGAACAATTCCTGTCCAAACGTTAACAAAAACTCTGTGTTGATGACGTGATTGCACAATTGCACTGACATTGCACTGACTGCAAAACCACGTTCGTGATGAACACTAACCATTTGATGCTACGTACTGATGTGTTTGTTGCTAGTACCGTAGAGCAATTAGTCGCATGTCAACACAAGCACTGAAGTCTACATTACCTTCCTTCAATTGGGCCAACTGGCGGTGAATCGAGGAAGTACAGTACATACTAACGGAACAGTTGGGTATTTTGACAATTGCCTGCAAGAATTATTTCAATGTACATTTAAAGAGAAATACTAAAATGAGCTCTAACATGGAAATTAAGCGTTTCCGGACACATGTCCACATAACATATTTCCTTTCTTCGCGTGTGAGGAATGTTTCCTGAAAGCCTGGCCGTACCTTCTTGTAACATCCTGTATGTGGTGTCTATTCTTTCCGACATAAATATAACTGTCATGATTACTTCTAGCAATAAACTTTTTGGATTGCAAAACTATACCATCTTTGTTTTCGCCCCCTTCAAACGTTTGTCCTAAAACACGATACATTACAGAAACAGAGCTCTAATAAGCGGAATATCCTGTGTTTTCATCGCACATTTGTGGCGTTATTGGAAAAATGGAAATGAGCGTATGGCTTTCTTGGCCGGGAGATCCCTTGAGGGATTGTTCGGCCGCCTTAATGTGTCTGCGTGGGCGACTTACGTGCCAATTATGATGAGATGATGATTAGGACAATACACATCACCCCCTGCCGGGAATCGAACCCGGGCCTCCTGCGTGGTAGTCAGCGACGCTACAGTTGAGCTACGGAGGCGGACCATGGCCATATTTCAAATCGCACTGGTATCCCGCATCCAGAGTTGATAAAAAAATTAAGAAGAAGAAGAAGAAGCAGAAGAAAAGGAACTGTCACGTAAGTTGGAAAGCGCGAGCTTTTGAGAGACTTTATCGCCCGCGAAAATGCGGCGTGCAGCCGAGTCTGGTTTGCAGGACGGCCATCTTTATGCATGAGACGAAGTAGTCCGTTTGTTTTCGGGCAGGAGTGCGACTGATTTTGCCGGCGCAGCTAATCCGAATAATCCCCAGCGCAGAGCATTAGCGGGCCTTTTATTCATGGCCGTCTGCGCATGCGCGGGCCTCGCGGCGTGTTGTCGAGTGCACTCTGCACTCTCACGCACTAGACGCACGCGCCAGGGAGAGATTTGTGCGTGCCACGCAAAGCGCTCAACAGCGTTCGAAACTCCAGTTCGAAGCGGCTGCAGCGGAAGTTAGCGCGTGATTCCGAACGCACAACTTTCGGTGTGTGCTGCACTACGCTACACACACTTCCTCGTGCTGTTCGGAACTTCTCTCACCCTCTTACTACTCTTATCTTCTACTATTTGGCCATGATAACGTGACGATGGAAGAGCAGTTGAATGGAATGGACAGTGTGTTGAAGAGGAGCGTATAAAATGAACATTAACAAGAGCAAAACAAAAATAATGGAATGCGGTCTTAGAAAATCAGGCAATGCTGAAGGAATTAGATTAGGTAACAAAACAATGAATGTGGTAGATGAGTTTTGTTACTTGGGTAGTAAAATAACGTGCGATGGTCGTAGTAGAGAGGATATAAAATGCAGAATGGCAATGGAAAGAAAAGCATTTTTGAAAAAGAGAACTTTTCTAACATCGAATATTAATTTAAGTGTAAGGAAGTCTCTTCTGAAGGCATTTGTGTGGAGTGTTGCCTTGTACGGGAGTGAAACATGGACGATAAGCAGTGCGAACAGGAAGAGAATAGAGGCTTTTGAAATGTGGTGCTACAGAAGAATGCTAAAGATTAGGTGGGTAGATCGTATAACTAATGAAGAAGTACTGAACAGAATTGGTGAGAAAAGGAATTTTTGGCATACCCTGACTAAAAGAAGGGATCGCTTGGTAGGACACATACTTAGACATCGGGGAATCGTAAATTTAGCATTGGATGGAAACGTGTGGGGTAAAAATCGCAGAGGGAGACCAAGAGACGCGTATAGTAAGCAGATTCAAGTGGATGTGGGTTGCCGTTCTTATGAAGAGATGAAAAGGCTTGCTCAGGATAGAGTAGGGTGGAGAGCTGCATCAAACCAGTCTCCGGACTGACGACCATGACAACAAGAACAACAACGTGACGATTTCATTTGTCACCGTGAGCTGACAACGTTACGCTGCCCATTGAAACGAAGAATTAATGCACGTATTGAATCCCCTGGCCAAAAACTTCAGCAGGCATTTGCAAATATTTTTCCACTAGCTGAGCTCCCGCTGCTTCGCATGTGTAGGCTGGTTGGTCTGCACCAGTTGTTTCTTTTTAATCCTGATGAACAGTGAGAGGCGAGAAATCCTGGAATGTGTTTATAGCGCCGGAATTAAATGCTACATTCTGGTTTCTTGTGTTCCCAAGATATAGTAAATAAATAATTACTATTTTCGTTATTACGAATATATCATTCATTTTTCGGATAAATTTCACTGAAGGCAACGACGGGATAATGTGCTGTTGTTCGCAACGAACTGTTGCTTTCCGAGAATAATTAATTTGCGGACCAGAGAAGGATTCATACAAGATCCTGTCAACCGTAGATTAGGAACAGTGTTAATTGTTTATTTTGTAAACAACACAAAATATTATCCCTCTCATTTCATGTGACTGACTTTACAAAGAGCAAACAACTGTCGTTGCGAACATTAGCATATTACACAACCGCTACCCCTTTTACGTTACTACCTTATCCATTTAAGTATCACCACTGACCCTACTGAACCCCATGATTTGATTTAAAGACACTAATTCATCATCTGCGATTTTTGTCAAGGACGTCTCTGTTGTAAAAATAGAATCTGATCAATTTACATTGACGCTTCCACCTACAGGGTCCCATGATTTAATTAAAGAATACTAACCATTTGAAACAGTGCTCATTTGGCACATAAATTTAATATGTCATATTCTTTCGAAGGAACACGGCTGTCTCACTTGATGCTCATAAACAAATACAGGACTCGCGCAACTTAATCGCTGTACGCACAGCGAACTCTGCCAACATTGCCACGCCCCTTCACGTTAAGTGCAGTTCGTCGCTACAGCTGATTAAACTTTTACCGAATGATTGTAATAACCTTTCTGCTTAATTAAAGAAATTCGTATGATTCTTATCTTTCCAAGCAGTAGTAAATCGTTAGGAGATATGAATCACCATGAACTAAGTGTAAAAAGCGGCAAATATCGCTGTCTCAATGACGTCATGTACAACATATTTATGAAGATATATCTATTCGCAACAGGTGTTGCAAACGTATTAAAAAAGGATCTAAAACCTTGGACATATTTCAAAGGAACATCTTGTAAAAATTTCAATTCAGTCGTTTGATATAAGAGACAGAGTTGACGAACATTTACATTTTCCATTTGATTGTTCTAAATATCAAAGTTCTGAAAGTTCTTGACCGATTGGACACAAAATTGCATTCTAACACAGGCGTGTTTTCTTAAACCTATTTTTGCAAAACTATATGTGGTTTGCTCACGTGCTTTTTAATTTTTTAAAAATTGTAACCAAGAATCCATACACCAATTTATGTAGTTGTAGCTACAAAATTGCCTTAATAGCAATATTTTTTTCAAATAACTATTCATCCTCTCTTTTACCCCCTTCACTACGGTCGGGGGTTCGAATTACCCCTCTGGCATGGATATTTGTGCCGTCCTTAGGATAAGCTAGTTGATAAGTAGTTTGTAAGTTTAGGGACTGATGACCCCATAGTTAAGTCCCATAAAAAAATTACCCCCTTAGTTGTTGAATTTCCAAAAATACCGAAAGACGTGTCTTTTTAATCATGATCAAGAGTTCATATACTAAGTTAACAGCAACATATAATTGAAAATCAATTTTTGCATCCCGTATTTCACCCCCTTATTAATTTAGAAAAATACCGAAACACGTGTGTTTTTAAATTCGAACCCTGAATTAAAATCCGAAATTTTGTAGTTCTAGCTTCAAAATTGCCTAAATAGCTACGTATTTTCAAAAAAGTTTCATTCCCTATTTCATCCCCTTACGGACGGAATATCGAAAAAATCGCTTCTTAAATGACGCCTACAGAGTAAGATCAACACCCTCCACAAATTTCAAGTTTCTATCTTCAGTGGTTTGGGCTGGGCGATGATGAGTCACTCAGTCAGTCAGTCGGGACACTTCCTTTTATATATAGAGATTAGAACCAAAACCTTACAACAATTAGAAAAACAAGTTTCCTTTTTCAAGTCACCCGCGTACATTAATATTTGCAGAAACATTCTGTAAGTATTTGTAGCAGAAATGTGTACACTATAGTCGCGCTGTGAAAAGACAGGTGGAACTTGCTCCATTATTAATGGTTGAAAATCAGGACGAAACAGAAAAAAAGAAGTTTTATGTTAAAGAAAAGGACAGAGACTGAAACTTTTGTTGTTAGCAAGAAACTTTATTGAATAAATGGAATGACTTCCTCCAGGATAAAATTATGCAAATTTCGAACATCTCAATTGTCTTTAGTCGATTGTCAATTGTACAATCAATTATACGATAGCAATATACAGAAAATGTTTACGGTACTGCCATTCCACTGTCCATTCTGGTGAAGCAGATCGATTAGTAAATTCATTTCACAAGCCCTTGCACGGGGCTGTAGGGGCTATAACGGTTTATACATTTCTGCCAAGTCGACCTTGCGCCATTTTCTTTTCCTACACTTACGTTTTCACATCGGCACTGAACACACACAGATTCTGCAACTTTGAAAAAATTAAATGGTAAATTCAGCAAGTACTTGTAACGAGATGGAGGAATCCAGAACTAGAACGAATTTGACCCTGCAGATTAAAATTGTGTACCAGACTGGAACTTGATCATGGGAACGTAAAACGACACACAGTTTAAAACTACCAAGAAGTTTCATGTACGAAACAGTTCCCACAATGGTGCGGACACTACTTATCAAATTTCCTAGACAGAGAACTTCCAACATTGTATCCTGTTGTGTGTTGTGTTTACGTGTCTTAACGTTGTTTACGTTATAAAATAAATCAAAAGGGCATCGCTGGACTATCGGGCGGTTTATTTCAATTTTTATCTCTCTGTATTGATGTAAATATAAAAAGAATGCATCCCTATTGTCACTTACAAAATTATTTGTAGACGAAAAACTAAAATCACATATAGACCTATTCATCTACTTGCGTATTTCATTATTTACGATAAAAAATTAAACATACCTAAAATTCTAGTATGAATAATTTAACAAATTACGAAATGTCCTATCCATAGTGTCATTTTAAGCGCAGAATATTTCCCAGAGCGTGGTGTCCGCTGTCGTATGAAGCACGAAACGGATGTAATGGTGGCAGCACTGCTACAAGCAAGTGACGCCGCCTCCCTCTCACATTTCCTCTGCTCGCGGCGGCCGTGGTGCAGGGACAAGCCAGGCCTTCCGCCGTCCCAGCAGCCAACAAGCGAATCGTCAAGTTATCGTGGCTAAAAATGTTCAAATGTTTGTAGAACTTATGGGACTTAACTACGGTGTCATCAGTCCCTAAACTTACAAACTATTTATAAAGCAGCTAATACTAAGGACGGCGCAAATATCCATACCCGAGGGGGGATTCGAACCCCCGACCGTAGTGGCCGTGCAGACTGTGACTGGCGTGCTCAGCCACCGCGGTCGGCAAGTTATCGTGGCTAAATAGTATACAATACCACAAAATGCAAGGCAAATTTCTTCCAAGGTTTACTATTGAATAAACGAAATAACGTAAGAAACTGTGCGATAGAAGACATCTGGTAAAGCAACCTAAAGGGGGGTAACATACTAGATGCACAGTAAAAATGCCGACCCGATGAATGGTATATACTAACTTGAAGAACAGCACTTTGCAGTCGCTTGCATCACGATGTTTGGCGACAATTGGGCTCTTTTTAAAATCAGTCGCAGGAACAAATTGCTCAAATGTTCGATCACCTGGGAGAGACTCTTCACTTACTTCGTGAAACACGACAAAAACGATTCGAGTCACGAGACACAGCGTAACGCCTTACACGTTGTCTGCCCGTGACACACATCTGTGACGTGGGAAGCGTCGTGCGCCTGTCCTGCTGCATCACCGTGATGGCTAATCTCGAACGAAATGAATCGTAATTTGCGATCAGTTATGGCTTCACTGTACTAGGTTTAAATGGAATACCAAAGCGCGGTGAGTGAAAATTTGTGCCCGGACGTGATTCGAACCCGGGATCTCCTGCTTTCTAGGCAGACGCGTTCACCACTCCGCCACCGAGGACACAGTGACCAGCCCGACTGCAGAGGACTCTTCCCTGCACGTCTCCCACCACACCCAAATCTCCATTCGCCACGCTGCCTCTTTCCCATTACCATAGCCTGTCCAGAAAAGAGACAACGTGGCGAATGGAGAATTGGGTGTGGCGGGAGACGTGCAGGGATGTCCTCTGCAGTCGGGCTGGTCACTGTGTCCTCGGTACAATGAAGCCATAACTGATCGCAAATTGCGATTTATTTCATTCATTGAACGCTGTAACGTCGTCAAAAATATATAATCTTGAATGATTTCATCTTCCCACAGGGTGACCAGATTTATTGAATTTGACAGAATATCATTTTTAGGGGTATCCTTCGGCCTTTTATAGTTTCTGTATTTGGTAATACACTTAAGAATCAAAGAAATTGATACAGACATGCTTATGCAAACACAGATATATATATAAACACACAGAAGAGGACGGCGCTTCGGTCGGCAAATAAGACAACAGGTGTCTGCCGCAGGCGTTAGATGGGTTTCAGTGGCAGGTTGTCACGACTTGAGTGAGTTTGAACGTGATGTTACAGTCGTCGCACGAGAAATGGAACACAATATCTGGGAGTTATTGATGAAATCATATGACCATTTCTCAAGTGCACCGTGAAATCGAAAATCCGGTAAAACATCAAATCTCTTCTATTGCTGCGGCCGGAAAAAGATCCTGCAAGTACGGAACCAACGCCGATTCAACTATTTGTACATCTATGGGACTTAACTACTTTGGTTACCAGTCCCCAGGCTTAGGAACTTCTTAAACTAACCTAAGGACAACGTACACACCCTTGCCCGAGAGAGGACTCGAACCTCCGACGGTCTACTGAACATTGTAGCACTGTCACGCAGTGTACGAAACACACCAGCGAACAGACCTGAATTTGATAGCCTTCGTTTAGAAAATAGTACGCCGCATTGTCTACAAGGAAATTGAGAGAGATGAGTCCTTCCGCTACCTAGGAAGTATAGTTACAGCGGATGTAGCAGCAGAGGAAGACGTTCAAAGCCGTATCCGGAAGGCAAACGGTGCGTTTGACCAGCGGTTACTCCCAGTGGAAAAATACGAGATATGTCCAGAAAGGAAGTTCCGTTTGGTTATATGAAATAAACGTGTAAAGATACAGAAAAAATATTTATTGTACAAAAATCTACAACTGTTAAACTACTTTTCTACATAGCTTCCGAAATTTTGTAGGCACTTGTCATAGCGTGGCACAAGTATTTGTATGCCTTCTTCATAGAAGGTTGCCGCCTGTGTATTTAACTATGTGGTAACATGTTCTTTCAGTTCGTCATCATCATCGTTGAAGTGTTGACCGCCGAGGACAAATTTCAGATGTAAGAACCGATGAAAACTTACGGTTCTGCTTAATCTTCTCTACAATTGTGTGAACCAATTCATCAGAAACCACAGACGGCGTCCACTTCGTTCGTCATCCTGCACTTGATCACGTCCTTCATTGAAGAGTCTGGCCCATCTTCTAACCATTGAATCACTCATAGCAGTTTGTCCGTAACCTCGCAGATTTGCTGATGAATTTCCTTTGGTTTAACTTTCTTTGCATTTAGAAATCGAATCACAGATCTGATTTCACACGCGGCGGCATTTTCTATTACGGCTAACATTATGGCGAAGCACTACAAAGCACACTTCGACAGCAGCGATCTTGAAAATGGAGTATATGTCTTCTCCTGGAATCAGAGTAACTGCCGCACATGCTCGGAACTGCAATCGTAGCGCTGCCGCGGATAGAAATACAAACGGAACTTTCTTTGTGGACGACCCTCGTATAAACATCACCAGGAAGACTAAGCTACGCCTCTTCAACAGTAATGTTAAGGCGATTCTTGTATACTGCTGTGGAAAGTTACAAAACAACAGATATACAATCGGCTGCAGGTGTTCATAAACAGATGTCTGCCTCAGAAAACAAATGTGAGGTGGCTGGACATATTCACAAATGAAGACCTTTGGACCATGATCTATCAGCAACCGATTGATATCCAGATCAAGGAGAGGAAGTGGCGCTGGATCGGGCACACTCTAAACGCCCCAACACACGCTCCAATTTATCGTACGACCAACAAGATGTCCAACGAACCAACCAATTGGTAGCAGCCTACACACATTCCGACCAACTTCACGCAGCGCCACCCGTTCTGGTGTCTGTTTGTCGAACTGTTTTTGTTTTCGCGTGTTCGCTGTGCTGACGACCTCAGGCACGGAAGTTTGTCGGGAAGCGGTACACACCGTACAATTTGTCGGGTGAAGTGATGGGGGAATCGGAGATCGGGTGGTCAGGCGCAACCAACCGGCAGACAAGGAAAGTTGGTCGGGCAGCGCCAAAAACCGCTCAATTTATCGGGTGACCAACGAATTGGTCCAATAAATTGCATTGTGTGTAGGGCCCTTAAGGAAGCCGGATGGAGCTGTCGAGAGGGTGGCGTTAGACTGCAACCCTCAAGGCACGAGAAAGCGAGGTCGACCAAAGACGACCTGGAGGAGGACGACCGAAATCTCCGAGGATGATAAGACCTGGAGTGAAGTTGAGAGGATGACTAGGAACCGTACTGTGTGGAGGAATTCGCCAAGGCCCTGTGCTCCAGTGGAAGAAACGGGAAATAAGAAAGTCATTGTCTGCAAGCAGCGTTCCTATTACAAAACCCGTACACAATTACCGTATCAGTACACTCAGCATGTGTAAATGCGTGCGGCATGTTTACAAGCTACAATACAGGAAACTCGGCCAACAAATCACATAGGACTCTCCAGTGTTAGCAACCCGAAGCAATCACCACCAGTGTTTCCAGACTGAGTTTTCGAAATTTCCCCGTAGCACCAAAACAATTCCGCAATAGACATCATTTCGGCAACTTTTCCCGAAATATCTGAAATGTAACTATTCTTTCAAATTATTGTTTATTATCAGTGTTGGCACGTTGAAGAGAACAGCCTCCTTGCCACTACAGCTGTTTTGACATAGCGTTCGTATTTGTAAACATATAGTGGCAAGTTTGTGTAGTGTTTTCCAGCAACAACAAAATCGATAGGAATGTATTAATCAGATGGGGCATTATATAACACGTGACAAGGCCAATTCAAATTGTCCGTCACGTCAGTTCACTTTGCCCAATAACCTGCGGCGTAAGTAAGGTTATGAGTTACAATCCGTGTTGTAAAAAGTCATAATATAAAATCGGCATTGAAGAAGTAACACACCTGAATCTTATTTACGACCAAAGCAGCCTTTATAATGTATGATTTTGGGCAACTTGGTGTGCTAAGTGCTGGGAAGTGAAAAAAAAAAAAATATTCAAAACATCGATATCTGATTGCAAGCGAAAACATGTAAACATGTCAGGCAATTTTTGTAAGGAAATAAATAGAGCCTATTTACTTTATCAGTTTAGTTTTTCCCTTACATTGCTAATAACGTCATCAACAACTTAGATTTCCCTCTTTTTCAGTGTTGACAGTTTCCATTTAAAACGTTATTTAATCAAACTTGCTTTATCAACTTACAGTCTCATTACTAGACAGTGTTTGCGGCAGCTTTTTCTGCTATTCTATTGCAAATTGTGAAGAATGTAGAGCTACCAAAATAATTAGCAGTGAATTACGGCCGACTGTACTGCCGACGACATGAAAAAGAAAATTCTCGCGTTCTCGGAAAAAAATAAAAAAAAAAATAAAACTAAAATAAAAATTATCGAACACTTATTTATCTTCCGTGACACCCAAAGGTTTCATCCAGGTACGTTTCCTTTTCTTTTTGTGCCTCCTTCTCTTGTAAATGCAGATACAATGCGACTGTAGTGTAAACAACAGCTGAACATAACACCGCCATTTTGAAGCAACTTTGACAAAATATTGGATGATAGTGCAATACCCCCTTTAGCGTTTCATCCTACCTCTTTGTCAAAGAACAGGACTAATATTCCATCCAATTTTCGTCCAGTTCTTTGTCCAATAATTTCACAGTGTAATACCGGCCTACCAATTCTTATACCGTGCATTTGTTTCTCCTTTCTGACTCGAGATTGTTCTTACGATATCACTGGACGCATTTCCTAATTTCTGCGTTAACCTAATATCAACGCAAGGAGAAATTTGGAGAAGGAATTAAAGTTCATGGTGAAGAATTAAAAACATTGCGTTTTGCCGACGACATAGTAATTATGTCAGATACAGTAAAGGACCTGGAAGAGCAATTGAACGGAATGGACAGTGTTCTGAAAGGTGCATATATAAGATGAACATTAACAAGAGTAAAACTAGGGAGTGCATTGTAAGAAAATCAGGTGATGCTGAAGGAATTAGATTGGGAAACGAAGCAATAAAGGAGGTAGATGAGTGTTGTTACTTGGGCAGTAAAATAACAAATGATGGTCGCAGTACAGAGGATATAAAATGCAGAATGGCAACGGGTAGAAAAGCGTTCTTGAAAAAGAGAAATTTGTTAACATCGAATATTGGTTTAAGCCTAAGGAAGTCCTTTCTGAAGGCATTGTATGGAGTGTTGCCTTGTATGGGAGTGAGACATGGACGATAAACAGTGCGGACAGGAAGAGGATTGAGGCTTTTGAAATGTGGTGCTACAGAAGAATGCTGAAGATTAGGTGGGTGGATCGTGTAACTAATGAGGAGGTACTGAACAGAATTGGGGAGAAAAGAAATTTCTGGCATACCTTGACTAAAAGAAGGGATAGATTGGTAGGACACATTCTTAGACATCAAGGAATTGTGAATTTAGCGTTGGAGGGAAGTGTGTGGGGAAAAAATCGCAGAGGAAGACCAAGAGATGGATACAGTAAGCAGATTCAGACAGATGTAGGTTGCGGTTCTTATGTGGAGATGAAGGGGCTTGCTCAGGATAGGGTATTGTGGAGAGCTGCATCAAACCAGTCTGAAGACCACAACAACAAACAACAACCTAATATTTCAAAACAAGGGACATATTGGAAATAAACGTTAATAGTTTTTACTTTTTATTATCACAACATTTAGAACCACTACGAAACAAAGTAATTATAGCAGTGCTTTTAGACAGAACAACTGGTTACAACTGACGCCAAATAAATACCGAAAAACCGGTTATTCATAACGAAAATACCCGTATGGGTTTTTCCTGTTCCTACCGCTGGCCGCATGTAAGAGTAGCGTTACTGTATCGCGTAACGTCCCAATTCGGCTTCCCCGTGGAACTTGTTATAGTCTGCTTCACGTAAGAAGGCGGCCCACTTTTCACCAGTTCTGCGCATCCCCCTCCATTATCGCACAGGCAGACAATAATCAATGTTGCCAACGTCAGATATTTCCCTCTGAGTCTGGAGTTTTTTTTGCTTCCGTTGGAGGGGGAAAAATAAGAATCGGAAGTAAGAGGAAAAACTGGAGGCTTTTTGTTGCTCAGGAGTTTTTTTTCACTTCTTTATGGTTTGGTCAGAGGTTTATTTTTTTTATATATAATTTAGTTTGGAGCGAGTAATTTACTTTAACAATAACAAGCTGTGACAACTGAGGTAGGTCATTGCCGCTGCAACTGGAAGTTAGTTCGTGTGGCGTGGTGTTCAGAAACAGTGCCGGAAACTGGAGGTTTTTCTTTCGATTCAGATGGTTTTCAAACTGTAGTCAGAGGTATTTCATGTTACCGAGATGGCAACCCTGCCAATAATGTTCCTTCTCTTGACATTTTTACTTTACATGACTCTTTTCTGTGCACTACAGCACCATTCTGAAATGTGTAGATAGAGAATCGTGCCGTGTCAAGTAAAAATGTCAATTATTAGTGACTGTGGCTTGACCACTATATGTGATATCAAATAGAAATATTTGTCAGTCACACTCATTTTTACGAATAACGTCGAATCAAAAAATTAAAATGTTTGCGTACAGATGTCTTCCTTTGAGTTGTAACAATTTTTTAAAGAACTGTAAGTAAATAATGGGGATAACTAAACCACCCGTATGTTTAAAAGTTTAGGAAACGATGGTTTATGGATGACCGACTGAAATATTTGGTAATGGCAGTTGGTGAAGATAACACTCTTGTTCGTTGTTGTTACTGAAGCTGCAATTTAAAAGCTTGAATGAATGATATGTTAGATCATACTAAAAAAAAAAAAAAAAAAAAAAAAAAAAAAAACACGCACTTTCAGCACAAACGTTTAGTGAAAACTCAATGAAAATCAATTTTACGACGGAAAATGACAGCATGGTACTTGCAAACGGTACAAAGAAATGTAGGTTAGTGCTATTCGGGTTGTGGATCATGTCACCGATCTTTGTCATAAATACTTTAATGCCAATGATATGAAATTGCATCGTACAAAAGTTATAGCTATAGTAAAAAAAATAGTTTTGAGTTCTCACTTTTATTATGAACTTAAGATGGACATTGATTTATAGTTTTCTAATATGACTGTTACAAAAACAATCACGTTTATACATTTTGTATCATTCAAAAGACAAGAACGCATAATTTGTACTTTTTTGAATATGATTGGAAAATTGAAAACAATATTGACAAATATTAAATACCTTAACTCATTATATTAAGTAGGAGAAATCTGGAGGTTTTCTTCCGATTCATAGGGTTTTCAAACTCTGGTCAGAGGTATTTCATGTTACCGAGATGGCAACCCTGCCAATAATGTTCCTTCTCTAGGCGTGTGGGCAGTTGCGAGTTAAGGATACAGAGCGTGTTTGGTCGCTAGTCGCTAGCGTCTGCTGTCGCTCGGCGTGTAGGCAAATAGCGAATGAATATCCTGACACAACGACACGCAGCGACTTCTGATGCTAGCGTCTTCATAAAAACAGTTGGAACATCAGGTGGCATATAACATATTGTTTTGAAGGTTAGGTGAAACGAAACAGTTATATTTGCCATAAAAAAAATATGGAGTGGATTGTAATCAAATTTACAAATTTCTGAAAATTCGTCAAAGTTTTCCAATATTATGGTATTAAAAATAAGGATTATTTAAATGGTAAACATAAAGACACTCAATTTAACAACGAGCTGTTAGACGAATTGAAGACTCAAGGTGTCTTGGGGGATATGGATGCCAAACAGCTGGAAACCAAAATCAAAACAATGAAATATGTTTACCGTAAGACGTTTGCAAAAATGATTCTGTTACGAGTTTTCTGTTTCTGTTTTCAAAGGCAATGGGCGACAAGAGAGGAAAACATTTGACTCTATTTAAGAAACATCTTTTGACCGACTTGATTTTAGAAAGGAAACTAGTTATAGTAAATGAAAAGGCAGATGGTTTGACTATTTTGGAAAAACAACACGCCTTGGAAGTTGTCACAAAACTGTACACAGGAGAGAAAACGGTAAGGCAACTCAGAGAGCTGTATTCTTTTTTAAAAAGAAAAACAGGACAAACAACAACGAAGACAGGGTTAACAATAAAATCATCCGTATTATTTCTGTTGCCAACATATATTTTTATGAATTTGTTTTCCTTTTTCCATTGTTCTGTGAATGTGACATTACTTTTCACAATACAGACTGGTCAATTTACGTCCACCCAGCCACCTACCCGAGCCCCACGTTGTAATATATATATAAAATAAATAAACCACCAATCACTTGAAACATTGACTGATCGTAATGGCATTAGCATGGCAGAACACTATTGCAAAGGGAAGTATCTCTATGCTTAATTGAAAGTTTTATTATGAGAGCATGGCTTTGTTATTTGGATGTGGTAAAATTTTACATCCAGATCGGAGATCGCGAGAGATAACGGTGGCCACTGTTGTTCAGTGTCGAGATGTTGCTTCACCAATCGCGAGGGAGATGCAGCTAATGTTGTCAACATTGTCTCTCGCGACCAGAATGTTGTTTTCCGCGTTTTTCGCCGTTTCACCCCGGCAATGTCATTGGTCAGTATTTTTTTTTAAACTCGGAAACGCATATGAAATTCACTCTCATTACACAGATCAAATGGTTGTCATCTAACAAGAAAAACGCGTCGTGGTGTTTCAACAGTGCCGAATACAGCTAAGTTTTCTTCTTCTGAACAACTGTCCGAAGCATCAGAAGAAAAAGAAGACGGTGGTGACAACAATGATGAAAGATTTTCCATTCTTCAGCTTCAAAAATTTAAAAATTGTATGAAAATTAAACGGAACCCAGTCATAAAAACAAAAACAAATTACTACTGTTAAATAACTTCTGGACTTGCTATGTAGCAGGTTTAGTTAAAACTAAAGTTAACGTGTAGGTAACCCCAGGGGAACGCGCATTTATCTTTAACGGACAGGTAACTACAGCTGTGACGGTAACTGTTGTTTCGGAAACCCATTTTGTACTTAACGTTCATGTAACCCACAGATAACTATAACGGGACAGGTAACTACTTTTTCGGAAACCGGCCATAGGAGAAAGAATGATCTTCACTATTCAAGATTAAATCTAGCTTTGGCACAGAAAGGGGTGAATTATGCTGCCACAAAAGTCTTTGGTGACGAACCAAACAGCATGAAAAACCTGATAGCCAACCAGCATTTAAAAATAAATTAAAAGAATTTATGAATGGCAACTCCTTCTACACTTTAGATGAATTTTTAGATATAAATGAGTAAATGTGAAAAAATAATAATATTAAAAAATAAAAAAATTAAAAAAGGTTGTGTCATGTAATATTTAGTACGAAATAATAATTTGTAAAGACACCCTAAATTAACCTGACACGTTCCACATCATTACAAAGTGTCGTATTCATGATCTATGGAACAAGTACTAATGTAATCTAATATATTACTTTCTTCGACATTTTGACTCGACTGGTGATTACTTTATATGCTCCTGTACATGACACGGGGCGACCAACAGTTGAAAGTGAGCAGAAATGCCAGGGATCAGCGTCTAAAGTAGCGCACCCTCCAACCTTAGAAGCTCGCGTTTCGGAGCAGCGACCTGGTCGCTGTCCTTGTTTACACGGAGCGAATTTAGCAGCTGCGTCCAAATACGCCAGCGACTAGCGACCAAATACGCAGCGTGTAATATACCCTTTACGACAATGTTTCTCCAGCAGACCCCACAGCTGGCGCTCGGCCGTAGCTGCTCCCCTCCACCTTGCCCAACCGCTCCGCCCTCCTACGTGACGCGCACTATAGCTACAAGCGCGCGCGCTGGCTGAGCACTCACCCCGTGAACAAGCAGGTGGCACCGTGCGCGCCCCACTCGACCGCGCTATTTATAGCGTCGCGGCGCTGCGCGGCGGTCGGTCGGTCGGCAGGTGTTGTCGCGCGGTGCGTCGGCGGCGGACTGGCGGCGCGCCGGTGCGTGCCGTGCACCTGCATACTGCATTGTTTCCATGGCGACGGGTCGATAGCCGCCAGCTGGCCGCCACGCTAAAGACGTCACGGTCGCGTGCGTCCGACGACCCGGCAGGCCGGGTAAATTTGTCTCCGCTGCGCGCTCGCCGGCCGGCTTATAAACTTACCCCCACTCCCTCCTACCCTGCTACTGCTGCCGCTACTTTCGCGTGCCGCGATTGTCAGCTCGCGACACGGATGCGTGTCGCCGTCGACTGCCGCTTGTTTCGCGACACGGTGACACACGGGACGGGTTTAATGGCCGGCTCGTCGCTATAAAGTGCACTTGCGGTGTCCGTCGCTCTTCTGTTGCGTGTTGCTTGTTAGTAGATTGTTATCGTAGCTAAACAGGTGATTGTATTGCTTATTTCATCTCAAATCGGATGAAAAATGTCAATATTGGTCTTCCATTTTTTTAATTTGTTAACATATTAACAAGTATAAATTTTATATTTTTCTTTATTGTGCCAAACACCTGTCGCTGTATCTTACAGTTTGATTTAACCACAGACATATAATACTAGACTGGCAATGCAGTATACAGTATCATTGGTCTCAGTGAAGTCTCGCCGCCATATTTCTATACTACAAACGTATAAGCAGTCGTTTGCGTTATTATGGAGAATAGTTGAAAAATACCGATAAACTGACGTAACTACGCTGTCTTTACACTTTTGACATATGAGAAATTCCTGTGTTGTGTGTGGCTATAATTTTTTCAGATGGAGTAAGCTTTGACAGATGCTGTAGAGTAATGAGCTGTATTGATTTGCTGTTATAAATCTCTACAAATTTCATTCAACTTCGGAGTTTCTTTCAGGAGTATGGTAATCAAAAAGTGTTGTTTTTTTGTGGATAACTCGTATTCTTCTTTTGGGAGTTCTTACGAAATATACAGTCTGCTATGACACACACAGACTAATGATTCGCATTTTCTGTTTTCATTAAGCAGTTACTAGTTTCGATCAAATGCGGTTTTTTTAATAGTATGGCCGTTATAAATGTGATATTTGTCATGGATAATACACATCTTTATTCTTCTGAGTGTTATTCAGATAAGTAGAGTTTGGTTTAACTGTACATAACAGTAAAATTTTACTTACTATCCGAGTGGCCTCACATGATTATGTTGGCAACATCAACAAAACGGTAGAAAGCTCTCACCAAGATGTTAATATTCGTAGAAATCAACACAGACTAACTTGATTAGTGTTTCGTGCAGACTGTGAAGTAAATAAATAATGCTGTTTCTGGTCTATTGTTGATAGGTTCTTGTATGTACTCTCGTTCACTCAGTAAAACTAATTGCCCTCATAAACGAAGACTTCATGACAAAACATTTGAGTTGTTATGCGATTGGCTAATGCCAACGTCACATGATTGACAACATAATCACTGGAGGCCGCCAGAACGCTAAGTAAAATTTAACCGTAAGTAACACATTCTTCTGATAATAAGATTCGACAGTGTACGCCTATGTATTAAACAAAATTATTACGGAAGTATTAGCCCAAACGCAAATCACGATCAAACCAATTAGTAAAGCTTACAACGTCATATCGTATCAGAAGATCATAGTAGTATCACAGACGTGAGGTGAGGTGAGGTGAGACAAGATAGCGGCGCAGGCTTCAGCCACAGAGGGACGTTTTCCTGTCTAGTAATGTATGTCTGTGGATTTAACGTAATGTATATATTGTCTTAAATTTGTTCGTTTCACGTATTTCCATTTCTTGTATGCTAGATATATTTCTTACGTAACGTCATTTCCTATATTGAATCATTTAGTGTAAACATGTACTGTTTGTGTAAACCCGCATGAATGCACGGACATTCCTATGCTGTAAGTTGGTAATGCGCCAGAGTAATTGTTGAACCTGTTCTAAAGACTGTCTTTGGTACAGACGTAGTAGCTGTGAGTGTCGCGCTGCTGAAGCAGTCGTGGAGCGGACTCGCCAAAGTAAAGACATAAATGTAGTCGCGGAGCGGACTCGCCAAAGTAAACACATAAATGTTTTGTTGATGGTGCAGAGGCACGGTAGGCGCAGTGTGGCGCGAGTTTAATGCAATTGCAATAAGCCTGAGAGGCGTACTGTTTAATGTATTGAAGGAAGTGCGAAATAAGTTTATTTATACTCGAAAGTGATCAGTATAATGTTTTTTCATGTGTGCAAGAAAAGTGATTGTTTGGTTATCAAGTCTATTGTCACCGAGAGTGATCGTTGCTGTAATTACGGAGATTAGAAGGTGTATCGAGGTGATATCAATGCATGGAGATTTCAGCCAGACGAGCTGAACAAAGAGTTGTCGATAAAAATATTTTTGAACCAGCAGTAAGAGTACCTATTTTAATCATATCTGTCTTGTATGGACTTCACGACGAAAACAGATGAGTACTTTTGTAACATTATATTTTGTATGCATATAATTGTAGTGTCAACCCAATCAGAATTTTGGTTCAATTATATACGACTTATTTTGAAACCAGTCTTAATTTTGTTAGTAGTTGCAGTCACCCCATTATCAAAATTATTAGATTATGTTGATTATGCAAGCCTGTATATTGACTAACAAGTTCAATCATTTTTCAAAGCAATTACGATCAGTTTTAAAGAAATTGCTAGACGAGTTAAAGAATTGCTAAACGTGTTACAACCACAGAGACTAGTAACTAAACTGCAGTGCTGTTCTAAGTTTTGCAATCAATTATTATGCCAAAGTTTTTAACTTGCAAGAGAGTTTGCACGTAAAGTAAAGTTGGTTTCATTTATATATAAAGTAACCAGGCTAACAGTAGTCAAAGTATTATCGTTGATTAACCAGACTTGTCGAAAGTAATTTTTATGAAATACGTTAAATGCCAGACTCTGCTCAGCGAGTTACACGCGTACGCTACCCAGGCCCTGGAACCAATTAAAAAAAAAAAAAAAAAAAAAAAAAAAAATATTCACGTAAAGTTTTATAAGGAACTTGAATGCTTTAAACAATATTATCAAAATTATTGGGAACTTTGACTGTAGTATTTGTGAAGCTCATTGCACCACGCAGTTTCACAGTACTGAGCTATTATCATTGCAATCAGAGTCTATCAGCTATCAGATTTTGATTAGAACACGAACACGCCATCACCATTACATGAATACTGACACATTTATTATGAAGTTGTGCTGTTCGTGAATCGTAAGAGGTGCTGGTTGGAGGCTGTAGTCAATGCTAAGTCAGATAGGGCCAAAATTAATTAATTACCACAGTGACTGTTTCAAGTTAATTAATATCAATTTTTTTATTTATTCAAAATTTTAACTTTCACTGCGAAAGTGTTGTTGCGACCCATTAGTTGTGATTTGCTGCAACATTCAATAACGAAATTATTATTACTACAGCATATCATCACGCATTCTGATTTTTGACATTTTTTGACGACCTCCAACAAGGCCACCTTTTACAGGACACCATCCACTCAGACTACCTCCATATGTTTTACACAGTAACAGGAATAATTAAGCTGAAGCTGATTCCTCCCCCCCCCCCCCCCCCACACACACACAAACAATATACAGGGTGTCTCACCTAAGAGTCGTCAGGCGCATTTTCTCTGGCATTGGAGCAGATATTTGTAATTTTTTTTGCAATGTGTAGCTGGACTCAGGCCAAACAAATTCTGCTCCTCACGACATTCCTGCGAACCCCGGAGTAGATGTCGAGAGTTGGTTTGAGTCCCCTCGCGAACAAAAAGATGTTTAAAGAGAAATTTTTTGTGCTCAGTCGATAGATCAGTCCCAAATCAGTCTTGTGCGATATTCGGCTTATCATAATGTATTAACAAAGACAGTAAAACATGGCAATTAACCAGTATTCCGGAAACGGCTGTGTAGCGCTTCCATAAGGCATTAGGAGACGCTGCTCGGACAAGCGCTTCAGGTGAGATGGGGCACGTCGGGCGAGGACGAAGTGACGAACATATGTGTACCAATACATTGGTGTCTGTCGTGGGAATCACATGCGTTGGACACCGGCTGGGAGCAATGCTAGTAGCCACAGTAGTAATACAACACAACACAGCATCATTTTCAAGACGATTTCACGCAACGGCCACGGGTTTTAGCGTCTGTATACCTAACACCATAATATCTACAGAATTTTCCGAAGGTCTAAGATTAATAAAACACAAAACAAAGTACACAGTTTTAATTTAGCTTAGTTACTGCACTTATTAGTGACAAGACTATATTCTACATTTAGGAAGCAAGCAACTGAATAGTTAATCCATTACTTAGCCGCTATCAAAGCGATATCCTGTAAAGGATTTGCATTCGATAATTATCATAGATCCTATTGATTCTTCATTGTGGAGACGTAATCCATTAATAGTCCACATAGAATAAATAAAATCATAAAACTGGTTCAAGGTAAAGTAGCCTTGAAATGCTTAGAGCAAAATAAAGGGAAAATACAGAAAGACGAATAAAAAATTTATCGCTATTCCATTGGGTCCGTACCTTCTTGCAGGTGTTAGAACAAACCACTGTCTTGTTCTCTAAATCGTTCCAGTCTAGGACGAATGCTAGCTGTAGTGCGTAGTACATCATATGACTCATCAAGTACATTGAAGGCCTGCCTGACGCGATTTTTCATCTCATCACTGTTATCACATTCTTCTGCGTACACCATATGCTTCTTTGTACCCCAGAAATAGAAATAGAGGACCGACAGATCGGGCGACCTAGCTGGCCGCTATACATCCATATTTCTGCCTATTGTTTTATTGGGAATATGATCCTGTTCAGCTTCGCGCAGAAGCATTGCAGTGGCTGGGCACTCCATCCTGTTGCGTCCACATCATTTGCGTTAAGTCAGTATTGTCAAGCACAACATGTAGTACATTCTGAAGTAAATTGGTGTAGCCGGCCGCGGTGGCCGAGGGGACTGAGGCGCTCCAGTCACGGTATGCGTGGCCACTACGGTCGGGGGTTCGAATCCCCCCTCGGGCATGGATATTTGTGCCGTCCTTCGTCTTAGTTAGTTCATAAGTAGTTTGTAAGTTTAGGGACTCATGACCCCGTAGTTAAGTCTGCCGCGGTGGAGTAGCCGAGCGGTCTAAAGCGTCTCGGTGCGGAGCGCGCGGTTGCTCGCCGTGGAAGTTCGAGTCCTCCCTGGGGCATGGGTGTGTGTGTTTGTCGGTAGGTTAGTTTACCTAGGTTTAAGTAGTTTGTAAGTTACGGACTGATGACCACGCAATTTGGTCCGATAGATTTACAAACATTTGAACGTTTGAGTTAAGTCCCATATGCTAGACAAACATTAGAACTTTTTTTGAAATTGGTGTACATTGCCCCGTTCAGCCTCCTTAAAAGAAACGAGGCCCAACAACCCGCCTACCGATGATACCACCCCAACAACTGACGGTCCATCGATGTTGATGATCTGCCTCACGCAACCATTGAGGATTCATGGAGGCCCACAAGTGATGGGCAGCTCGATTTGGCACGCATGTGCTGCAAACTGTTGACTCCTCGGTGAATAGAGTCTGTGTAAAAAAACTCAGGTGGTTGGTTTGATGCCCATTCGCAAAACATTAGCCTGTTGGCCGTGTCAGCCACGGAAAGCCTTTGATGCACTTGCTGGCGGTATGGGTGCATTTTTGCGTCTTTGCGATGCACCGTACAACGTGAGATTTGTAACTCTCTAGCGAGCGTCCTTGTACTGCTGTGTGGATTTGCGTGCACCATATCCAACGTTATTGCATTGTTACGGTTGCGCACAGGCCTGCTTCGCTGGCGTTTCGCCTGGCGCAAATCCCTAGTGTCTCGAGCTCGTTTTATTACAGCTCGCACAGGGATGTCTTCTTTCTCGTTCCGGATACCTTTCAGCGTACATCCGAGTTGCCTCCCTGGCGACTTCATTACACATTGTAACGTCACCGCTGCGTCCACCTAATCCTCGATGGGCGAAGTTGCCGTTTCATTCTATTTTATGCTTAATCATTTAATAATTGTTCCAATGATTTGACGGTATGGGATGCGGACAATTACTAGGTTGATCCATAACAGTAAACTTTGTTAACTTCCTTTATTATGGAACGACAAATGTTAAAAACTCTTCCCTTTAAACACACTGATTAAATAAATGCGTGCCACTACGATGAATGTCTACAAGTCCACACTGAAACTTATCAATATGCAACTGTAACCCGTATGCAATACGACGGAATGGCAAAAACTTTAGCCACCACTAAACGCAGGTTACGAACTCACTGCCGACATGCTACCGCCTCGCTCTGCGGTCGGCGGGAGACTGCCGCACCTCGGCCAACAAACAAAGAACATTCCAACCTAAGCATTGTTGCCAGCAGCTCTCGCTGCACACCAACGATAACTATCATTTGACCAAAACGTACCAAAGAGGTTACTAACATAAAACCCTGTATCCTCACAACATCCATGCAATTCGGTGTACGGAATCTCGTCTGAAAGGTACTGTATATTGCAGTAACAACAATTAAACAGGGTGTTTTTACAAGTTAACGCTAGCGGCACTTACCCATTCCCAAAACCATGTCTGTTATTTCTGAAGGTGTGCGCATATTGTATTGTGCAGAGCGGCGTGCCCGAAATAAAACTGAGATGCGTCCGCTGCTAGCTACACTGTCGTACAGCACTTTTCGTTTCGGTAAAACGTGTTCGCACCGTCTCCCTTGTCCGAATTGCCCCGTCGCGTATGCCGCCAGGCCTCGTGTCGTCTGCTGCTGCCTTATGGAAGCGCTACACAGCCGCTTTCGGAATACTGGTTAATTGTTGTGTTTTACTGTCTCTGTTAATACATTTCGATAAACTGAATACCACACTAGACTAATTTGGGACTATTATATCGACTGAACACAAAAAATTTCGCTTTAAAAATCTTTTTGTTCGTGACGGGAAACAAACCGACGCATTACATCTACACGAGGGGTCGCAGGAATGTCGTGAGGATCAGAATTTCTTTGGTCTGAGTCCAGCTACACATTGCAAAAAAGAAATTGCAAATATCTGCTCCAATACCAGAGAAAATGCGCCTGACGACTCTTAAGTGAGACACCCTGTATATACAGGGTGAATCACCTAACACTTGACAGCAAATATTGCGGAAACGGAAAGTGCGATTGATGTGCAGTTTTCACAGAATGGATTGGTAGTCAAGGACTCGTATTGTTAGCCAATAAACAGATTGTAAAAATACTTAGAAAGTGTATTTTTTTATCAAACATACAATTTTTGAAATGGAACAATGGTTGTTTCTATTATGCTCTGGAATGTTTGACACCAGCTGTGTACAAAGAATTTTGAATGACATTTTTATCGCGTTTAGTTTGGCAGCTACAACCATTCAAAATTTTGGGGGCGGAGGCTACGACAGCGTTGCTGACTGGCTGGTGGTCATGAGACAGTGGGCCGTGCCCCAGGGGCTAGCCACTCGGCCAGTCAGCTACGCTATCGCAGCCTCCGCCCCCGAAACTTTGAACAGTTGTAGGTGCCAAACTAAAAGTGATAAAAATGTCATTCAAAATTCTTTGTACACAGCTGGTGTCAAAATTTCCAGTGCTTAATAGAAACAACCATTGTTACATTTAAAAAACTGTTTGTTTGCATAAGAAATACGCTTTCTAAGTAATATTACAATCTGTTTGTTCCCTAAAAATACGAGCCCCTGACAACCAATCCATTCTGTGAAAAAGGCACATCAATCGCACTTTCCGTTTCCGCAATATTTGCTGTGCAAGTGTTAGGTGTTTCACATATATGAAATTTTATGGACGTATCAGCAGGATAGGCAAAACAAGGGCCGCGGTGGAGTAGCCGAGCGGTCTAAAGCGACTCGCTGCGGAGCGCGCGGTTGCTCGCCGTGGTGGTTCGATTCCTCCCTGGGGCATGGGTGTGTTTTGTCCGTAGGTTACTTTACCTAGGTTTAAGTAGTTTGTAAGCTACAAACTGATGACCACGCAGTTTGGTCCGATAAATTTACAGACATTTGAACTTGGATTTTTTGCAAAAACAGGCATAGAAGTCAAATCTTTGAGATAGTTAAAACCAGCAAAAACAAAGATCCAATGGATAAATGAAACAGAAGAAGTCATTAAAGGACTGGGAACTAGCAGGACGACATAAACAAACGAGAGCAGTTCAGAACATCTCAAATATACATTTATACTGGAATATACCAAAAAGAACAGGGAAGAAATGGTCCTAAGAGTGCAAGAAAGAACACAGTAAGCGCATGAAGAGAATTTGGGAAGAAAGGAGGAAGAAGAAAAATTATGACTACTTAAGTTCAATCACTCTCTTAATAGGAAACAGTCGAAAATAATAATATGCCGGTTCGAAAGGGCCATAGACAATAAGGAGTTTGTACTTCGTCTACTTCACCTGCGACGACCGCTGAGTAGTTGAGAAAAAAATGTCTTTTCCGAAGCAAGAGAAATTAGAAAAAAATGTTCAAATGTTTGTAAAGTTATGGGTCATAATTGCACTGGTCAACGGTTTCTAAACTTAAAAACTACTGAAATTAACTTATTCCAAGAACAACACAAACACCCTTGCCAGAGGGAGGACTCAACCTCCCACGGAGAACGGCCGCGCGCACCGCAGCGAGGCGCCTTAGCGCGCACGGCTATTCTGCGCGAAATTAGAAGTAGAATATCTAATTAGAAATAGAATATCTGATTTATCTTGATTTCTAAAAGACACTTTTTCTAAACTACTTCGCACTCGTCGCATGTGAACTAGACAGAACTATCCTCTCTGGCCCTTTATACTGGCATCGCGACGGTACAACACTGTTTCCCCCTTATCCGACGTGAGGCATTTCCTTATTTGGGCATGAAATCACTGACTTCCGCATAAGATGTTCAGAACTTATTCGATTTCGATGTGTGAAACTTCGTTGAATTCGTTTCTTTCAGATGTACGATTCTAGGCAGCAGAAATCACTAACATATTATAGTTCCATTGCAAAACGAAGTTGATATCGATATCTATATCTATAAATGTGAATGTCTGTTCGGTGTACGTTTATCACGTCTGAACCACAAGACATAAAGAGCTGTCACCAGTGCCACATCGTAAACAGCGCTAAGTATCTTAATTTAATTTGTGTGAATTTTAATTTGCCAGTCTAGTTCCTTTTCGTTAGTACTTCTGTTTTAAGTGGTTTATTCCCGCGTACTTGCAGATTTCGTTTGTACTACTGTTTTAATAGTTTATTCTATCGTATTTGATAAGTACCGTTGTGTTTAGTCTTCGTCTTTGACTGGTGTGTTTCAAAACAAGTCAGACACCGTTACTAAAGCTCGTTATCAGTCAGTCCAGTGCCAGCTGTCACCAGCGCCACATCGTAAACAGCGCTAAGCTTATATTCCCGCGCGTTTGATAACGGTGTATTCCACAAATATTCTTGTTTATTTTGAAAACTGCCGGACTCAGATTTGTTGCTTTGACAGTGTAGTTACCACTGACCACAGTTCAGTCAGCAGCCAGCCGCCTTTATTAGAGTACTAGGCTATTTAAAAGTTGTTTACTTAGTTTTCTACTTTCTGCAGGTAATTGTATCGATAGGATGGATAGGATGTGTGCCTGCTGTGTGCGGACGCAGGAAGAGTTGGCCGCAGTTCGCGAACAGCTGAGCGTGCTGTTGTCTACGGTCAGCCGTCTTCAGGCTGCTGTCTCGGGGTGCAGCGATGGTGGGGAGTCTGGTGCGTCGAGTGGGACACCTCAGGTGTCTCACGCTTCGCTCTCTGTCCCTGCTACCGAGGCACCTTCACGTGTACCGGACGTCGTCGAGCCGCCTTCTCCGCAAGGGGAGTGGCGGGTTGTACGGCGTTCGCGTCGCTCGAGGCGGCAGGCCAATGTGGAGGCCGGACGTCCGTCCGCGCCCGTTCGTCCTGTGAGTGAAAGTGTGGCCACTCCTTCAGCAGGGTCTGAGCAGGTGCACGGGGGGAGGGGATTATTAGTTATTGGGAGCTCCAATGTTAGGCGCGTGATGAAGCCCCTTAGGCAGATAGCGTCCAGATCTGGAAGGAATTCCAATGTGCACTCAGTGTGTCTGCCGGGGGGCCTCATCCGAGATGTGGAGGTGGCCTTGCCGGCGGCTATCGAGGGTGCGGGGTGCAGTCGACTGCAAGTCGTGGCTCACGTCGGCACCAATGACGCGTGTCGCTTGGGTTCTGAGGACATCCTCAGGTCCTACGAGCGGCTGGCGGAATTGGTGAAGGCTGCTGCCTTCGCACGCGGGGTGCAAGCAGAACTGTCGATTTGTAGCATTGTTCCCAGGGTTGATCGGGGTCCTTTGGTTTGGAGCCGAGTGGAGGGTCTGAACCTGAGGCTTCGCCGACTCTAGGCTAGGCGCTAACTCTGATGAGCACTCGCCTGTCAGCATTTAAACAACGAATTCAGGCCACGTTAGGAACAAAAATTCGAACATCAAAGTATTAGCCGCGAACTTACAGAGTATTAAAAACAAAGTTCCCGAATTTGCTGCACTGCATGGAAGTTATTGCGCTCAGATAGTTTTAGGCACCGAAAGCTGGCTAAATCATGACGTGGCAAGTTCAGAAATATTTAGCGAAGCGTGGAATGTATATCGGAAAGATAGATCGGATACAACTGGAGAAAGAGTGTTAATCGCTGTGGATAAAGATATTGTTTCTACTGAGATCGATGTTGAAAATAACTGTGAAGTTATCTGGGCACATATAACAGGTCTAAAAGAAGTAAAGTTAATAGTTGGCTGTTTTCCCGGCCCCCTCAGTGCTGCTGTAGCAATTTTGGAATCATTCAGAGAAAGTCTACACCAGGTAGTGCATAGGTATCCGGGCCATGTAATATTAGTCGGAGGAGACTTCAACCTTAAGAATATAGATTGGGACCTCGCTAGTTACATTTCAGGCTGTACAGACAAGTAGTCTTGCGGGCTACTTTTGGACACATTATCCGAAAACTGTCTTGAGCAGTAAAAACCGGCAACCCACGCGCAATGGAAATATTCTAGACCTAATAGCCACAAACATGCCTGACCTTATTAACGATGTCTGTGTAGAGACAGGAATTAGTGATCATGATATCGTCATAGCGTCGATTGTGACCAAAGTTCATAAACCAATCAAGAAGGCTAGGAGCGTGTTTTTGTTGGGAAGAGCCGATAAGCAAATGTTACGATCGCACTTAGAAACTGAATGGGCATCGTTTAATTCCGGGACTATGGATGTAGAGGAATTGTGGACTAAATTTAAGTGCATTGTTAATAAAGAGTTAGACAAATATGTGCCAGTAAAGACGATTAAGGATGGAAAAGATCCACCGTGGTATAATAATAATGTTAGAAAGCTGCTGAGAAATCAAAGGCTGTTGCACTCTCGATTCAAAAAAGATCACGCAAATGATGACAGGCAAAAGTTAGTAGAGATTCGTGCGTCTATAAACAGATCGATGCGCGAAGCATACAATAATTATTACAGCCATACCTTAGCAAAAGATCTTTCCGAGATCCCGAAAAAATTCTGGTCCTTTGTAAAATCGATAAGCGGGTTAAAGCCCACTGTCCAGTCACTCGTTGATCATTCCGGGGCAGTAATAGAAGAAAGCAAACGGAAAGCTGAAGTTCTAAATTTAACCTTTAAGAAATCTTTCACGCAGGAGGACCGCACAAATGTACCATCATTTGATCAACGTACTAATTCCGAAATGGGGGACATAGCAATAGGTATTTCCGATGCAGAGAAGCAGCTGAGAGAGCTAAATACGAAAAAGTCTGCTGGTCCGGACGGAATACCAGTTCGGTTTTACAAAGACTATTCTGCGGCGTTGGCCCCCTACTTAGCTTGCATTTATCGCGAATCTTTAATTCAGCGCAAAGTTCCTAGTGATTGGAAAAAAGCGCAGGTGACTCCTGTTTATAAGAAAGGAAAGAGTACTGACCCATACAATTACAGGCCAATATCGTTGACATCAGTTTCATGTAGAATTTTGGAGCATATTCTCAGTTCGAATATAGTAAATTTCCTTGAAACGGAAAAGCTTCTTTCCATGAATCAGCACGGGTTTAGGGAACATCGTTCATGTGAAACTTGCCCTTTTCTCACATGACATCTTGCGAGCCATGGACGAAGGGCAACAGGCGGATTGTGTTTTTTTCGACGCGGTGCCACACTGCAGACTGCTAACGAAGATACGAGCTTATGGAATAGGTTCACAGATTTGTGACTGGCTGGAAGACTTCCTAAGTAATAGAACGCAGTACGTTGTTCTCGACGGCGAGTGTTCATCAGAGACGAGTGTATGGTCAGGCGTGCCCCAGGGGAGTGTGATAGGACCGCTATTATTTTCTATCTATATATATGATCTGCTGGACAGAGTAAGTTGTAATTTGCGGCTGTTTGCTGATGATGATGTGGTGTATGGGAGGGTGTCGTCTGTAACTGACAGTAATAGCATACAGGATTACTTAGACAAAATTTCTAGTTGGCGCGAATAATGGCAGCTAGCTCCCAATGTAGAAAAATGTAAGGTGATGCGCATGAGTAGAAAAAACAATCCCATAATGTTCGAATACAGCATTAGTACTGAGCTTCTTGATGCTGTCGCGTCGTTCAAATATCTAGGCGTAACATTGCAGAGCGATATGAAATGGAACGAGCATGTAAGGACAGTTGTGAGCAAGGCGGACAGCCGACTTCGGTTTATTGGGAGAATTTTGGGAAGATGTACTTCACCTGTAAAGGAGACCGCGTATAAAACGCTTGTACGACCACGCCTTGAGTATTGCTCAAGTGTTTGGGACCCGCAGCAGGTCAGTTTAAAGGAAGACATAGAGGCGGTTCAGAGACGAGCAGCTAGATTTGTTACCGATAGGTTCGACCAATGCGCGAGTGTCACGGAAATGCTCCGGCAATTCAATTGCGGATCGCTGGAAGAAAGACGACGTTCTTTTCGTGAATTTCTGTTAAGTAAATTTAGAGGGCCGGAATTTGAAGCTGAGTGTAGTACGAACTTGCTGCCGCCTACTTATATTTCGCGTAAAGATCACAAAGACAAGATAAGAGAAATTAGGGCTCGTACGGAGGCATATAGACATTTTTTTCCTCGTTCAATTTGGGAGTGGAATAGGAAAGGAAATGCCTAGTAGTAGTACAGTGTACCCTTCGCCACGCACCTTACGGTGAATTGCGGAGTATGTATGTAGATGTAGATGTACCCGGGGAAGGCTTTAGGCACGGTTTTATAGCGATCGGATAGCTATTTATCTATATATATTAATGTGAATATTTGGTGTACGCTTATCACGTCCGAACGACAAGACGCAGAGACTTAAATATTTGTACAGTTACTAATTTATACGTGAGGAAGGTTTTAGGTACGGTTTTATAGCGATTTGATAGATATTTAGTAATTTGAAGAATATAACGTGAAATGCGGAACAATAATTGCTCTTTGAAAATTACGAGAATATTTGCTCTTTGAAAATGATTTTATTGGTTGCATTGTTGCTTGAGGGTTGATAATGATAAAAGGATGGTGTATATTGGGATGGAAAGTTATCGGTGTATATAAAATTCTACGTGTGTTTGTGTTAATATTTCGCTCTGCAGTGAAAACTACATAACGCAAACGAATGTTGTGCGTGTAATTGTCCGAAGTCTCCCGTTGTACACCGCAGCACTTCCATGCCTATAGCTTTAAGGGGGTGGAAGATATGGTTGTTGAAAGCCGTCAAATTATAAAAAAATCGGACTGAAGGCCAGCGATGACGTTTGCGACTCTATAGCAAGGAGGTTACATACAGCGAAACGTGATGCCACAGACAATATCTTTGGTCTATGAGAGCTCCAAGGTCTTCAGCTTTTTCTCTGTAGGATAAGCATATGAATAAGGAAATATAGGAATAAATAAATAAAGAATAAAGAAGAAATTTATTTTAATGCATCTCTTTAAAAAAATTGATTTGTCGTTTCGCGCATTACATAAAGTGATCGATCTGTGATATTACAATCACTATTGTTGAATTTCGTGATTGGATTCTTCGAAACGAGTGCGTTTTTACGTGTGATTTGATCTACACCACTTACTTTCCTTGTAAACGGTAAGTGCATAGACTTCTGCAATCTGATAGGAATAGTTTTCAGTTTGTTTCTAAAGAAGGTATTGTATTTCATTTCATCCTTCAAAACCAGTCTCAGAGCACACTACTAAAAGATAGCTTACCTATCATAACAACCAACACGCGAGCGGAGCCGCTTGTTTAAGCTAGTAGTTAATATAGCTTTGATAAGAGACTACACACTGTTTAGTGAGTACTTCCTTATAATTCATCTGCCCGATGCAGTGGCCGAGCGGTCTGCGGCGTGCCTGTCACGGTCTGCACGGCCGCTGCGGTCGGGGGTTCGAATCCCAACTCGGTCGTGGATATTTGTGCCGTCTTTAGTATAAGCTAGTTCTTAAGTAGTTTGTAAGTTTAGGGACTGATGACCCCTTAGTTACGTCCCATAAGCTGTACAAACATTTGAACAATTCCATCTGGGTGAAATCATAATTACGTTACCTTAAACGGTTCCCGAAATACTTCAAGTAAACAACTTAGTTGAATCACCAATATGGCCAAACTTTGGGAGCGAATTGGGGCTCAAGCAAAAATTTCCCGCAAATTCTCCATTTTCAATTCTTACGGAGATATTCGAGAAAATGAAGTTTTAAGTAGTAAACTAAAGTTCAGTTTGTTAGAATAGATGTTTCTTTTGTTGAAATTAAATGCAAGTAACTAAACATATGTAAGGATTACAAAAAGTACCTGCATGAGGACCGGATGGACATCGGGTGGAAATGCTTACTGCCAAGATTGAAAAACAGACTTTCACGGATTTTCTGGAGAGTGACGTCCCGGATTATCTTGTGGAGTTGCTGTTTCCAGGAACCTCTGAACCTGTCGAACCAGTTAGATGCATGTGCAGCTCATTATCGTCGAAGTGCTCGTAAATGGAAATTATCCAGGTAGCTGGACTGGTCGAGAAGGACCTGTACTGTGTTGCGCACGCTCACTTCACACCATTGGACTTGTATGCATGGGGTGCATCGCAGCGGCAAGTGTATTCGGTACCAGTAACTTCAGAACAGCACCTTAGGGAGATGAACATGGCTGCAGTTCAGACAGTTACCCCAGAGTAAAGTCTGTCAGCAACACCGAGTCCTCCCTCGGGCATGGGTGTGTGTTTGTTGTTCTTAGGATAGTTTAAGTTAAGTTAAGTAGTATGTAAGTGTAGAGACTGATAACCACAAGAGTTAAGACCCACAGATAACATTTGAATTTGTAGAAATCCGAACAATATAGAGTGATTTTGTTAGTGTTTCGTAGAGAGCATAAAGTAAATAAATAGCGCTGTTCCTGATGTATGGTTGACAGGTTCTTGACGTACCATTCCCAACTCAATAGAAGTAACTACCCTCGTAAAACGAACAGCTCGCCACCACATAGCTTACTAACAACACGCTGATGCCAAAGGTCAAAGTCGATGCGTGGAATCGTGTCCTATAAACGACCTGTAATTTGTATGACGTTTCAACTCGTTAGTTCAGCGCTCTCCCTTTACCATACGTGATGGCATTAACGTTACAGTACGCAGACATATTTAAACGGCGCTAGTTTTCTTCGTTGCGAATCACTTAAGACAGCTTGAAAGCAATTTTACGCTTCGGAAAAAATGTATCAAATGTTTGTGTAGCTTATGGGACTTAACTACGGGGTCATCAGTCCCTAAACTTACAAACTACTTATGAACTAGCTAATCCTAAGGACGGCACAAATATCCATGCCCGAGGGGGGATTCGAACCCCCGACGCCGTGGAGACCGTGACTGGAGCGCCTCAGTCCCCTCGGCCACCGCGGCCACCGCTTCGGAAACTCGACGAAATTATGTAAGTAGTAGCCTAATATAAAATGTTCCACCATAACTAACAGAAGTTTGATAAGGATTATTGTCATCACTGAAGTATTTCCTTCTATTATGCATTTGTTAGTTGGAGTATTTTTATGTCTCAGTCTATCTGGATGTGTCTATGTTGATCATCGGTTAAATGTGATTGACGGAAATGTGATGAGATAGTAAAATCTTATCTATCTGATGTTATACGCAATTAAAGTCTGAATGATGAAACCGCCCAAGCATCGTATTATGTCGGACGAATGACTCAATAAACGCATAGTCGCGCGGAGTAGCCGAGCGGTCTAAAGCGCTACGTTACGGATCGCGCGGTCTCCCGCGTCGCAGGTTCGAATACTCCCTCGGGCGTGGATATGTGTGTTAGTTTAATTTAGTTTAAGTAGTTTGAAAAACTAGGGACTGATGACCAACGTAGTTTGGTCCCATAGGATTACAAACATTTGAACATTCGATTCTTGAAATAACGCATCTTCACATGCGCGGTAATCATCGTAATTTCTAAGAATATTTATTGCTCCGTATTCCGCGGATTTTTTCTCGCCACTCTCACCCTCTAACACGCACCAAGGCCAAACTTCCTTACTAATATATATATATGTATATAAAGGTGGATGAGTGAGTGGATGGGTGAGTGGGTGAGTGGGTGGGTGGGTGTGCGTGTGTGATTGTATGAAAGAGAGTGTATGGATCCCTTTCTGAAGACGGCTTCACGTTATGTGTGTATGACTGTCATATATACAGGGTGAGGCACTTAAAACTGTTTAGGAATATTTACAAAATTCATATCGGATTAAAAAGAAAAAAAAAAAAAAGATGTAAAGAGCGACATCCATTAACATAGAGCTCGACCCCACTGCATCACCGCCGGATGGAGAGGGGGATGACTTTAAAATTTGAAATCTTAGGTAGCAACTCCAATTTTTATTGCAGATTTGGATTCTCTGTGAAAAATATATAACCTCTGAATGAATCCTTTTTTTATCGTTTCATGATAGATGGCACTGTAATCGGCAATAATAAAAATGAAAATTTTTGAAAAACTGTAATACCTAGAACAGACAGACATTGGACTCTTTCTCTAAGTTTTACACTTAGAGCTTCAGCAAATAGTTGCACAACACTGCGAAAAGCAGAAGGAACATTCCCATGAGGGAGTAGATTAGTTTACCCTTGACGAACTCCTTCAACATTTCTGTGAACCTCGAAGTTCAAGGAAATGATACATACTCTTTCTACATGCAATCGTTTGTGGAAAAACTACGTAGATACGTGTAGAGTCCGAACCACTGAAGTGCAATGAACACTCTGACCACGGACTGAAAGCAAGATTCAGGTATAAGCTTCATTCGATTGTGGGAGACGTCACATGATATCATTATCAAAAACTGTGCCGGCCGCGGTGGCCGAGGAAACTGAGGCGCTTCAGTCACGGTCTGCATGGCCACTACGGTCGGGGGTTCGAATCCCCCCTCGGGCATGATATTTGTGCCGTCCTAGTTCGTAAGTAGTTCGTAAGTAGTTTGTAAGTTTAGGGACTGATGACCCCGTAGTTAAGTCCCATAATCTTTACAAACATTTTGAACATTTTTTTTCAAAAACTGTTCTTTGATTTTCCTAACCAGATATGTATGTATTTTAGTTAGTACCGTTTTTCAACAATTTTCAACTCATATTCATGGAATTTACAACTTTTTAACTGTGAATGGGTAAAGCTGAAAATGTGTACCCAGCCGGGATTCGAACCCGGTCTCCTGCTTGCTAGGCAGTTGCTCTGACCACTACATGACTGGAGACCCAGTGGTGTAGGGATCAACACAAATGCTTAGCAAGCAGGAGTCCCGGATTCGAATCCCGGCTGGGTACACATTTTCAAATTTACCCATACAGAGTTAATGTCATACGTTTCGTGAAGTGTATTGATACTAACTGCAGGATCAAAAGTGGTGTCTGTTCTTTCGGACATAATTTTCCACTCATCTTCATATTTTGTCGATTGCAGCGCCATCTATCATGAAACGAAATAAAATTTTCTTGCCAAATCTACAATATAAAATAGTGGTTCCTATTTAAGATTTTAAAGTCATCCCTCTCCCGTCACTGGGGGTGATAGAGGAGGGGTCGAGCTTTATGTTACGGATGTCCTTCTTTGAGATGAATAACTTCCATTGCGACTTTTTTTAATCCAATTAGTATCTTTCCAAATAAAACAGTTTTAAGTACCTCGATCTTTATAAAGACTCAGGACGCGTTCAGCTGCCAAGAAGTGATATTTATACAGTTACACATTACGCGATACAAGTATGTCTTCACACTGATGGAAAGCTAATGTCGATTTAGCACCAAACAATTCAGTTGTCGCTTGGTATCGCAGTGGGCAGCCGAGAATCTGGTGGCCGACATCCTCTTTTGTGCCAGAGTCACAATGTGTGAGCCACTCCGCTGCAGTCGACAGAACCAAAAATGTGTTCAAATGTTTGTTAAGCTTAAGGGACTTAACTACGGGGTCATCAGTCCCTAAACTTACAAACTACTTATGAACTACCTACAACTAAGGACGGCACAAATATCCATGCCCGAGGGGGGATTCGAACCCCCGACCGTAGTGGCCGTGCAGACCGTGACTGAACCGCCTCAATCCCCTCGGCCACCGCGGCCGGCTCGACAGAACCGTCCGTGCTTAAAGCCGAGGTGGGGCATAGAAGACCAATAATTTCCTGTCGTACATACCACGGACATGCATGCATCTGTGGTAGTAGTCTCCCTCTTTGTTGGTACGACAGATGGCATCTATTGTTCCACACGGTACTGAAATACTGCCACTCGCCTTGCAGAAGTTTCGGGCAAAGAAGATGTTCGTAAATCTTAGATCCACAGCAGATGGCGTTATTTCATTGGTCCTGATAAGACGATGTCTTTTGTCCAACACCGTGATGATTTGCTTGCTACGACGCTGTAGAGCTGCACTAGCTCTATTACCTGGTACAGCAAGTGGTTATTGGTGTCACTCACGGCATGACACTGTATGAGTGGCAGTATCGTTTGCGAATCTGTCAGAATAGTGACTGCGTCATGCTTTTAGAGGCCACGATATTACTTTTAGGAACACTGTACCACTGAAAATCGCAAAAATATCAATACTTTCTCTACTGAAACAGCACAAACTAACTCAAAATAGGTAACTGAATATTCACAACGAGTATCCACAACATAGTTTGGATTTCTAAAAGATTGCGATATCGAGAAGGCTATTTATAACTACAGTGAGTATGTACTTAATTCATTAGATAATAAATTACAAGCAGCATATATTTCCTGTGATTTGTCGAAGGCCTTTAATTGTGTGAACCACAACACCCGGAAAAATGGGACGCATTTTACGCAGATACCAAGTAAAAATCATCTTCTGCCCTCCGGTAAAAACCAGAGCTCTTCTAGGCAGCGTTAAGGACGACCTTGGTCTACGTAAATCGGGAGTTTAGAAGATACATTGCCAGTGCAGCGAGGAATACATAGGACAGACTATTCGTACCATTGTAAAACGATGCCGCGAACACCAAAGGCACACAGGTCTACAACAGCCAAATAAGTCGGCAATCGCCGAGCATTGCCTGTCGAACCTCCATGGTATGTATTATGACCAGACCAAGGTCCTAGCACAAACTTCGAAATACTGAGACTGCATCATCAAAGAGGCTAGAGAGATCAGAGAAACGAAACCAAAACTGAATCGAGACAATGGCTATTTTCTTAGCAAAGCTTGGAAACCAGATATTACCCAGATTAAGATGAAGGATAAAACATCCCATAGTGTACTGACTTTGGGGGCGGGCGGGGAGGGAGGGGGTGAAACAGATGGAACGCCTCCGCCGACCGACCCCCCTGGGCGTGGACCTGGAGATCTAGGAGGGAACGCCCAGACGACGGACGAGAGGAGGCGGGATGTGAACCGTGGACCGGACGAGGACCGCGATTGGCTCTGACGGAGCGCCCGAAGGAGGAGGGGGGAATATGATATATAACCCACCCTGGCTGCCCCCATGGCTGTACATCAGCACACCTGATGATGGCAACTTGGTTGATTGCCGAAATATTGTGTCCTATGCAACACCAGGCTGTTCACCCGAGATCTATTTCATCATCCTTTAAGTAAATTATAATTCTATGGTGTCACCGGCATTGTTGCAAAATCATTCAAGTTATACTGCGTTAACAGGAAACAAAGGGTGTCAGTGGAAGGGACTAGTGAATTAAGCCATCAGTCATCGGTTGCAAAGAAATTACATGTGGTGCCCACAAGGATCCCTCTTAGGGCCTTTGCTTTTTCTTGTGTTCATTAATGACCCCTCATCAGTTACACTGTCAGAAGCAAAGTTCGTTTAGTTTGCCGACGATACAAGTATTGCAATAAATAGCATGTCGAGCATAGTTCTAGAAAGGTCTCCTAATGATATCTTCGTGAACATTAATAAATGGTTTAAAGTCAGCTCATTGACATTAAACTTTGAAAACACTCACTATATGCAGTTCAGAACATGTAAGAGGTTTCCATCCAGTATATGCATAACGTACGAAGAAGAGCAGATAGAAGGGATTGGCAGTATTAAATGCCTGGGATTAAAGCTTGATAATAAATTCAGTTGGGAGGAGAACACCAAAGAACTGCAGAAATGACTTAACAAATCTCTATTTGCAGTACCAGTGTTATCAGACGTAGGAGACATAAAAGTAAAAAAAAAAAACCTTGCATACATTGCTTTCTTTCATTCGATGTCATACGGTAATATTTGGGTAACTCTTCAAGTCAAGCGAAAGTTTTCAGAGTCCAAAAGCGTGTAATACGTATTATTTATGGAGTATATTCACAGACATCGTGTATAAGCCTCTTCAAAGAACTGGCTGTATTAACTACTTCCTCTCAGTATATTTATTCCTTAATAAAATTTGTCACAAATAATACATCCATTTTCCCAACAAACAGCTCAGTCCATACATACAATGCCAGGAACAAAAATGATCTATACAATGACTTAAAAGCATTTACTTTAGTTCAAAAAGGTGCCCACTACTCAAGAACACATTTCAATAATTTACCAGCAACCATAAAAATTTCAGCTACAAATAAAGATCAGTTTCAGGGGAGCGTAAAAGACTTCCTTGTGGCCAACTCCAATCCACTGACGAATTTTTAAATAGAACTAAATGATGTATGTACCTGTATTCATACCATTAGTATTATTGTAAGCTTGTAAAACTTCTTTTTTACATATTCCACATCCACGTGGACTTCCTAAACATGGAGCTATGGAACGAAAAACTAGCCTAATCTAATCTCTGTAATCCTCCCCTCCTTTTTATGTTACATATCATAACTAATTGTAGAAATGTGTTCAAATGTTCAAATGTTTGTAGAGCTTATGGGACTTAACTACGGGGTCATCAGTCCCAAAACTTACAAACTACTTATCACCTAGCTAATACTAAGGACGGCACAAATATCCATGCCCGAGGGGGGATTCGAACCCCCGACCGTAGTGGCCCTGCAGACCGTGACTGGAGCGCCTCAGTCCCCTCGGCCACCGCGGCCGGCGTAGAATTGTGAATAGCCAACAACACACAACCAGTTCCGTAGCCGTGATGAAACATGTTGTGTAGCATGAGGTGTCAAAAACCAAAATCATGAACTAATAAAAAGCTAGAAAATATCTATGAATAGTAATAGTTTCTTGTCGCTTACTAGATTCGGATTCGTGACCATCAGATTACGAACTCAATGCGCATCCCGTACGCCACGGAATAACTACAACAACAGTAATTTATTTACTAATTTTTATCAAGGCCTTTGTTGTGTGGAGGGGTAAAAGCAGAAATTACTTACTTCACAAGGAAAGGAATAGTTCGTTCGTTTCCACAAATCGCCTTTACGGTTCCCGCTCTCTCGGTTAACTTTCGCCGCCCACTGTTTTCTTCTTTCTTCAGTCCTTTGGAACACAAGCATCATATAGTTATCTTCACTCCGGTTCTCACAGTCATCAGCGAAACAATCGGACATTTCTCTTGTCTATCTTTAATGGTTGTATAATGCGCATTATCAATATTAGACTCAGTAAGTCACTTCAAATAAACTTCTGGTCTCGAAAATTTGCCGCGAAGTTATCGTCAGAGACCGGCAAACGTTAATTTACCTAAATAGAACCATTAGAAAAAGTGCAAAATTGCAGCTATACCTACCGTAGTAAATACTGTGAACAACTGTACAGTTATATCGCTGCTAGAAGCATTGAAGTCCCTCTACAGTAAAGAAATGAACACAGTAACTAGTCACACGTATACATAGCCCGCAAAGTCTGGTAAAAACATGGCGTCCTGGGCTCTCAGCCAATCAGCAGCGACATCGCTCAAGGCCACTCTCTCCCTATATAAGCTCTCTAGTCATATGCGCTTCTACCGCCATTTGCAGTAAGTAATACACGTTCCCAAATCCAACTACTGTGGTCTCATATTAAGTTCCATTTATGCTGTCTCTTCGGATATGTAAATCTGTTATCGTATTCCTGTAATCTTTCATGAAACATTGGTGGTGTGAAACTTACTATTCTGACACTGTCGTGAGATACCATTAACATGTATGCTAGTGGCGGAATTTCTTTATAAAACAGTATCAGCTGTAAGGCATTTCTCTCTCAACACTCGCAAACAAAGGAACTTGTTTAAATGGTGCTTGTTTCGGTAGATGTTTTGAGACAATACATATGTCCTAATTACTGTAAATTTATCCAATAAATGTTTACTACACTTAAAACTCGGTGAAGTCTGAGTTATTTTTCGAACGAGGCAAAGTGTCAGCCGCGCGATCCATAATACTATTTCGGATATCACTGAACTACAGTCCATTTTGTTGATAAGTGTCCGTTGCTGATGAAGTGATTTATCAGCTAAATAAAAATTAATTAATACCACTGTATTTTCAAGAACCTTGATAAACGCAATTTTCAGAAAGATTAAACTTACACAGGCATAAATCTGTTTTTATTACGTATACGTTCATTGCTGATGAAGTGGTCTATCAGCTATATAACAATAATTAATACCACTGTATTTTCAAGAACCTTGCATAAACGCAATTTTCACAAATATTAAACTTACACAGGCTTTAAACTATTTTTATTACGTATACATTGATTTAAACTTTATGGAGCCACTTGATACAAATATGGCAAAAAATGAAATAATAAATTTTTAAGGTCGTGCTGTATTTTTGTTTGGACAGGCTGCTGTGAAACAAAAATAGCGGGCGATCGACAGAGGCCGTGCATGATTCATAGTCCTTGCACCTGCTCCTATTTTTTTATGTTCTCTATATTTCGGCACTGAAGGTACGAAAATGTTTCTACTGTTGTTATTATATTAAAATGGTAAACCATATGATATATATTCCTGAAGTTCCACCCTTTAGAAGCGATCTATCTTGTTGTTTTTTGTTACATATGCTGCCTCAAAACCGCTGTAAAATATATCTATTTTTAACCGGTTTCGGCAGATCTCAGCCTTTCATCATGAAGTCTTTTATATTGCTAACAGAACATGTTCTCATATCAACCACTGGTCTTGCATTCAAATAAGAGAGGATACTGTGAAATCTTGACAAGCTGTTTGTTTTTTTAGTTATGTTGGAGAACCAATGTTTTTTTTCATTAATAAATATGACATAATTTTTATTTAATTGAAAATGGAATTTTCCAGAAAGAAATACGATAAAAATTACACGATATTTTAGTTCGAAGAACAATACATTAATACTTCTTAAATTCAATGTGGCTATGCGTGCGCCGTCATAAGATTTCTCCAAAAATAAATTATATATATATATATATATATATATATATATATATATATATATATATAGCTTGGTTCTAAAAGGGATAATATCAAAAATCTTAGTTTTATGGTGTAAGCTTCTGATTATTTTCTGCCATTTTATGAAAAATATTAACAACATATTTGTGCTATTTCTTACTATCATTTTGGTAAATCAACTTAACTAATGCTTAATTTTAAATAACAAATTTCTAGAATTTTCAACATCAAAATAATAAAGGACTTAAGGGGACATTGGCCGTTTTTAATATCATGAACTCTCTTAAATTATTTGAAATTGGCCCTTTCGACATCAGGGTCAGGTACATTGAATAAACAGAAACAGGTAATTTTAAGATAAAAATTTCCTTGTATTCACTGATTAAATCATTTTATTCATTTCTCAAGAATTTAAATATTGACAACTACTGTTACGTGTTCGAAAAATCACATTTTATCACCGTAAATCATGAAAACACTTTTAGTCCCATAATTCACATTTATTAATGTTACAAGTAATTTGCTTACACTACAGTTGATACGGTAAAATGGGAGAGAAAAAATATATCACTAGTTTCCGTCCTCAGCACCATCTTCATCCTCCCCTTCATAAGATATCAGTTCATGTCTTTCATCTGACTGTAAATTGGCTCTCAGGAGATTGATTAACTGCATGTAGAATGGAAGACTGCTTACAGTGATATATGGAAGGAGATCCCTTAAGTCATTTTATTTCGTGTCTGAAATGGGTATTATGGCATTAGGAATATGTGTAAGTTTTGGCATAGACAAGCGTCGAGTTTTCTTCCTGTTCTGACCTATCATCTTGAATGGTTCTTCTGAGGAGTAACTGTGTTTGTGGGGTTAAATTCCCGGCTTACCTGAGTGATACTTAATCCATTTTATCTTGTTCCAAACAATAGGATTCCATTCTGTGCTAATTTTCTTGTGCAGGTAATGACTTCTCATCAAGTCTTTGAAGTTGTGTAAGTCCTTTTGTTCCAGCTCTATTGCAGTCATGGGTGGCTTTCGGGAAACCATGCGTGTTAATTTGGCTCTGTGCTTTTGTCTTATCAATGGCTGAATGAACTTAGTCGGCTTCCAAGTGAGTATGTCCAACATCAAGAAACCTGTGGGTGATTTCCAAACCTCTTCCCTGAATCCTGAATTCTTCCACTACTCTCAGAAAAATGATGGCAATAAAAATATTTTGTGTTTTGTTCGGTACAAGAATCGCTATACAGGTGTACCTCAATAATTTCTGTAGGATAGTGTCTTTTAGTTTTGATTCTGTTAATGAAATACTTCAGTACAGTGACTGCAACGAACATGTCATTCAAGTCTGTTACACGTAGAGCACCTGGAGCAAGCTTTAAAATTGCTCAGCTTTTTATTTGACTTCACTGAAGAATATACCTTGTTGCTACGATTTCACGTCCATCTTCACAACACACTCCTACTTCAGAGCGCCGTCTTTTCTCCACAGCTAATCTTACCTTCTTTTGCGTTAAAGAAAATGTACTAAGGAACATATTCTGACATACTTCTATCTTAGTCTGAAAAGAATGACTATAATGAAAGTACTTCCTGGAATATTTTCGCCTGCTTGCAGTTCCGAATGGATAAGGAAATTGTTGAAGAAACAACTCTCATTATTGTTGTATTCCCACCAGATTAAAGTCCGAAGTCACAGCACTGTTTCGATTTTTGAAACTACCTATCAGCAAAACGGCCAATGTCGACATTGACCCTTCTTACAACAAATGTAAAATAAGAGTGAGGGCCAATGTCAAGGTTGGCCCTTTTATGCTGTTTGGAAACTTGATAAAACACTTCGGGGCTTACTTCTTAAAATCCCAATACCTCTAATCCTATGTGGCATAGAAATTGGCCGTTTTAACATTATGAAGAGCACGTGAAACTATATGGCGTACACTAATAAAACCAGTTTTGATAAATATTGACACAGTCCTTTTAGAACCTTTCTCTACAGTTCCATAGCTCGCGGCAAAAAAGAACACATAAATCTTACTGTTTTCTATCCGATTTCTATCATTCTATTATGTTGATCATGTCTCCCTATGATCTAGGTGGGATCTAACAATATATGTACGCATTCTGTAGAGAAAGTTGGTGAAAGAAATTTCTCAAGTATATCTCGCCCCAACAAATAACGTCTTTCTTTTAATGCTTTCCGCCCCAACTCGTGCATCATTTCCGTACACTCTCTTCATCGCGATGATACATAACGAGCTGCACTTCCCTGACTTTCCTCTACATCCTCCGTCAGTCCCATTTGGTGGGGATACGTAGGTAGTTTTTGTAGTAGAAATGTTGCATCTTCTAAGTGTTCTGCCAATGAAACGTAGCCTTTGGTTCATCTGACCTACAATATTTCCCTGTGTTTTTTCCAGTTTAATTCGTTCGTAATTGTTATTCCTAGGTATTTAGCTAAATTGCTAAATTGACTAATTTATCGTGTCAATGAAGTTTCACCGATTTCTTTTTGTGCTCATATGGATGAATATTTTGAAGAATTGCTCAACGTAGGTGAAACGTTCAAGGATGTATCAGATTTTCAGGTAGAATGGGATAAGAACGACGATGGAAAGTAGGATCTCATTTGAGGAAGCGGAGAAAATGGTCAGTAGATTACGGTGCAATAAAGCGGCTGGGGTGGACGAAATTAAGCCAGAACTCGTCAAATACAGTGGAATATCAGGTCTCAAATGGTTACACAGGATAATTGCAAAGGCGTAGGAATCGGGACAGGTTCCGTCTGACTGGACGAAAGCGGTAATCACCCCAATTTTCAAACATGGAAACAGAAAAGATTGCAACAACTATCGAGGTATCTCTTTAATTAGCGTTGTAGGCAAAATATTCTCAGGTATTGTTGAAAGGAGAGTGCGACTATTAATTGAGGACAAATTAGATGAAAATCAGTGTGGGTTTAGGCCTCTTAGAGGCTGTCAGGACCAGATCTTTAGCTTACGGCAGGTAATGGAAAAGTGCTATGAGTGGAACAGGGAATTGTATCTATGTTTCATAGATCTGGAAAAGGCCTATGACCGTGTTCCTAGGAGGGAAACTACTGTCAGTTCTTCAAGATTATGGTACAGGAGGCAAACTTCTGCAGGCAATTAAAGGGCTTTACGTAGACTGTCAGGCAGCAGTTAGAGTAGATGGCAAATTAAGCTCATGGTTCAGAGTAGTTTCAGGGGTAACACAAGGCTGTAACCTGTCACCACTGTTGTTCATACTATTCATGGATCATATATTGAAGACAGCAGACTGGCAGGGCGGGATTAAAATAGGTGAAAACAAAATAATCAGTCTCGCATATGCGGATGACTTAGTTGTAATGGCCGATTCAATTGAAAGGTTGCAAACTAATATTTCAGAGCTTGATCAGAGGTGCAAGGATTATGATATGAAGATCAGCATCTCCAAAACGAAAGTAATGTCTGCGGGAAAGAGATTCAAACAGATTAAGTGCCAAATATGAGGAAGAAAGTTAGAACAGGTAGACAGTTTCAAGCACCTGGGATGTATTTTCTCACAGGATGGCAACATAGCGAAAGAACTGGAATCGAGGTGCAGCAAAGTTAATGCAGTGAGTGCTCAGCTAAGATCTACTCTCTTCTGCAAGAAAGAAGTAAGTACCAAGACTAAGTTAGCAGTGCACTGCTCTATCTTTCGACCAACTTTGTTGTATGGGAGTGAAAGTTGGGTGGATACAGGGAACCTTATTCATAAGATAGAGGTTACAGATATGAAAGTAGCAAGAATGATTGCGGGTACCAATAGATGGGAACAATGGCAGGAGGGTGTCCATAATGAGGAAATCAAAGAAAAGTTAGGAATGAACACCATAGATGAAGCAGTTAAGAGCGGACAGACTGAGATGGTGGGGTCATGTTACACGCATGGGAGAAGCAAGATTACCTAAGAGACTCATGAGCGCGTCAGTGGAGGGGAAGAGGAGTCGAGGTAGACCAAGAAGAAAGTACTTAGATTCGGTGCAGAATGATTTTGAAGTGAAAGGCATAACATCAGACGAGGCATCAATGTTAGCATTGAATAGGGGATCATGGATCATTTAGATCATTTAGGGGATCATTTAGAGGTACTTTGCTCCAGACTGAACGCTGAAAGGCATAATCAGTCTCTAATGATGATGATGATGATGATGATGATGGATGACTTTTCACTTATCATGCGAGTCTGTGTGTGTATTTACATATTTATTCGTGATATAATTTACGATGAAATTTGGTACCGGTACCAAGTCTTAAAATGCTAAGGAACAAATCAGCATTTCAGTTAGGCAGGTAACTTCTTAAAATTGATGCCGTTTATGGGGATGCTCAATTGCTCATCCGAATGAGGTTGAAACCGTGAATTGCGTAAAAAAATTTTAGAACGAAATTAATGAACAAATTTGAATAATTTTTGAGAGTAGAATTAGAATGAAAATCAGAGAACAACCTGTGATAATTTCAATTAAAGATATAATTGGCCAATATAATTGGCGAAGATGTACCTACTTGTTTCATTAGTTCCGTATAATGAAACTATAAAATCAAGGAGAGGTAAATTCCGCCTACAGTAATAAATTTTGAACTGATATTTCCATATGATATATTGCTTAAAATGAACTTTGACTAAAATCGGTGACGTGGAACAGATTGCAATATTGGTTATTAGTATGAAGTGAATTGCAACTATTATTATTCATTGGTAATATATTATAGCTTGAAAAGTTATTAAATTTCATTATTTTTAGCAAAAGACTGATTTCTGATGAAGATCGCAGCTATTGTTTATAACAAGAACTAATGGTGTCCAAGTCTGTAATTGCTTTTTTTATGTATAGAGTCACTGAAAATGAAAGGGTTTATTATTAATTATCGTTCGAAATAAAACAAAAATGAAGTAATCTCGACTTTTACTGAATTTATTTATAGAAATTGTTTATCCACACTTACATAAAAATTAGCGAAGAGCTTCACGGCACGTCTGACCGCGGCAAAGGTACCAAGTAAAAAGGAAATAAATGAAGGTGTTGACAAAGGCAAAGATAAGAAAATAGGACGCTGGTGCAAACGCGAAAACTGTCAGAATCTGTGACTTATCGGAAACGATGAGGATGTAATGCTTAACGAGCCCAAATTATTCCGTCGCGTGCCAGTAATGGCACGCTTATCACTGCTTTGCCATCGCAGCCCTGGCCTGTTACTGACCCATGCTTGCGCAGTATTCTTTCTTACAGGAGGCTAATCTTGAAAGATTCGCATGAGATCTTCCGTGAAGATTGGAAGGTACGAGCACGATACTCGCGACAGTAAAGCTGTGAGGACGGGCCTGAAGTTTTGAAACGTCCACGTGACTATTGCGACCAGTATCGTTGCACACGTACAACGTATGTTGCAGTTCCGCTGCAGGAGTACCTCATCACTCGAAAGACCACATTGAAACACGACCACTGAATGTGTGGCCATGCCCATTTTGAGTTTTGAACTGCAAAAAGGTCTACTTTCATTACTCTAAAGTGCTTCTCCACTATTACTTCTGCTTATCTGCACATCAATTATTTTATTCCTTTATTAATGATCAACGCCGCATGTTTATATATGTAAATTAAAAACACAATTTTGTGTGTGTTCTACAAGTTTATTTTTGATTACTTAACCGGTTTTCGGCTTATTAGGCCATCTTCAGAGTATTTTCTGCTGTGTCAAAGAGGTTACATTGTTTAGATACAGTATGGGAAGAGATGACAAATGACTACACTTAGATCGACATACATAGTATAACACTTCTTAGACATTGTGTTATTACAGTTATGAACTTAAAAACTACACTGTAATACAAGAATATACAATGTGTGGAGTATAAAACAAGGAATAAATTTGAATGTAACCTGGGAACTGAAACTACCTGCTATTACAAACAAACTGATAATGCTGATAAATAAATATATATAAGTGCCTTGTTAATAATTCTGCACTATAATTATAGATGGTGTTGCATTTGACAGTTGTAAGGCCAGGTTTGGAGTGGAATCAAGAACTTAAAATGAATAGTTACTTCATTAGATTAAACTAAACAAATCTGTCTAATGAAATTAATAATCTAAACATTCAGATAGATGAAAATGAGTATTATGTTGTAAGCTACACTGGGATCAAATTTCAAAACTTAAAAATAAATCATAATAAATAAATACACAGGAGTTTGATACTGTGAGGGTAAACAAGGAATCCAGTTTTTCGAATAAAATAAATAAAATGCTAGGTCTACATTTAAGGTTTTTTGGTTTTTTGTAATGGAGGAATGGAACAGCCAGTGTGGGAGTTGATGTAAAACTAAGGTAATTGACTGTACTATGAGGATATGTATGAAGAGACTGGAACTGACAGGGTAGGAGGTAATGTGATTCAGGGATGAATTAAGTGAAATCCAATAGGGGTGAACTGTTTAGTTGTGTTTGATCATTTAATACTAGATCAGGGCTGTGGGTTAGGTGTTTATTGATTTCAAGAGCTTCCAATAAGTTAAGCTTTTGGCCCTTGTTTGCTAAGTGAAGGACTTGAAACAGTGGCTGGTAGCTAGTTTATATATGTTTCACCCGTGTGATTGAACTTGTGTGTTCATATGAATGTGGAAGGTTGCTTTTAATATTGACTGACAGCCGCACAATGGCTTTCAGTCGCCGCTTCGCGCGTTAGGCCTTGTTTACTATAGTTATAAACGCATGGTTTTGTATGTCATCTGCACTGCCGTCTGCTATGTAGCCAGAGACACCCTTACTTGACAAGATGTCGAGGTGACCTGTTCTTAGTGTGGTGCCAACATAAACATTCACCGAAGGGGTAACAAAAAGAGACCTCTCTGGAATAGTAGTAGAGGTATTATCTCCCTCAGGTAGCGAGGGTTGGTAGATAGTAGGCTTAGAACGCACCTTAACGTCCAGTACGACCAGGGAACGCTCTGCGCGTGGTTTTCGGTCTCACTCTTGCCGCGAGCGCCAAATATTTCGTCGAATCATGCTGAGGCGATAGCATGCTGTTAGAACTTTATTCGTGTTCAGGCATTCCTAGGTTAATACTGAGAGTTTTTCTTAAGTAATTATTTCGCAGAATGCTGATACATAGTTTATATAGAGAGAGGCCTGCCTACTGATGAGTCCTAGTGCCTATCTGATAGCCAAGTCTTCACTGGTGCCTATCTGATTCCCAAGTCTTAATTGGTTCCTATCTCAGTCCCAAGTGAACGATGCTGTTCAGTGGTGGCCACGAGCGGAGTTGCAGCAGAGGACGCTTGTGGCTGACGTCGTAAGAAAGCCGCACTGGCGCTATGCATGCATAGCGGCGCGCGGCGTAAGTACGTGGCGCGCACTTCATACTTCTGCGACACCACAGCCTCCCCACACATGAGTTCGTTCGTGCATAGTATACTTTTAAATTGTGCATGAAGACATCTGCCATCTCGTCAAAACACCGCCGACGCTTCGATCTGTACCTACTATGAATTGTTCCCAAGTGAGTAAGTGTCGCAAGCATTATGTGTGTGTCTGTGAGTGAAGGAGTGTGCTTTCTTTATCCCCTGTGTATTTGCAAATATCCTCCCATGTTCCCTCCGTATTCAGAAAGGGCAGAAACTATTTTATTATGGGCAGTAACTTAATAATTTAATTCACTGTGGTACAAGGTGTGTGCTTCATTGTGCTTATTTGGTCTCCCCACATTTTTGCTTGTTTATTTTTGAATAGATAATAGTCTAAAATATCAAACTTCTGCTTTATATTTTCATGCTCCCTGTCCCATGTTTAATTAACTGTTCCTTCTTACATATTATTTTTGTGTTTGTTAAAACGTTGGCTGCTCCCTTAAGGTGTAAGCAGTCAGATAAATTTCCATTGTGGCCACTCGCAAAGTAATTAGGAGCAGCAGTGAGCGTTTTAACTTGCCTTTACTGGTATCTACTACCGGAGATCTTTCAATAAAAGATTTAACAAGCAACTTTCAACATTTCCACCAGTTTCGAACTCACTCACTGCACGAAGCATGAGTGCGTCCCCGTGGTATGGCGCCTTTTAGCTTAACAATGAGCTGTATGTCAGTCAACATTCCCTAATAAAGGCTGCATACCGATGGCGCCCTGACACCTTTGTCACTACGCCGTCTGTCGGGGGACGACGCTGAAACCATCTACTGTCTTTCTAGGTGGCAGCCGTCGTCAGATCAAAATCGACCTCGTTTTTTAAGGTGTAAGGGGAAGGAAGCGATGGACTGGGAAAGGTGGAGTTTAGGTGGAGGAAGGTTTAGGATATGAAGTGACAGAAGACAGGAATAAATAAATGCATTTCTGGAAAATGAGAAAAGGACACCAAGACCCAGAAAAGAGAAATTTTATTGACACATTCTTTAGGATGTATTCAAAGCACGATCACACAGAAAGAGCTATTCGAACGCGAGCATAGTGTGCGTAATGTCGATGCTAGTACTGTGTATACCCTCCTTTGTAATTTTCCCACTGAGACGATCGTAGGGGTGAAGAATGTGGACTTGCGGAATGGCCTGCCATGCACTTTCCACCTGGTGCCTCATATGGGGCAAATTTCGTGCTGGTCGTGGAGACCGCGGAACATGAAGTTTATCCGGTGTCAAACATGCTCGATGGGGGCTGATCTGTGGGTCGAGCTGGCCAGGATAGTTGGTGTACACCTAGAAGAGCACGTTGGATGGTACGGGATACATAAGGTGTGCACTGTCCTGTTGGAAAAGCATATCACCTTGTTGGTGCATGATGGGTTGAATGTTTCAGTGTACAGTGTACCGTGCACTGTTCAATGTGCCCTTGACGATCAGCAGAGGGGAACGACCAGTGTATGCTATGGCTCCCCATACCATGATGCCGGGTATCGGTCCCATGTGCCTCTGTCGTATACACTCCAGACTTCCGCGCTCCCCTGCACAACGCCACACACACGCACGACCGCCATTGGCATCGAGGCAGCAGCGACTCTGAAGACGACAGGTCTCCATTCGTCCTTCCATTAGCGCCTATCGCGACATTACTGAAGGCGGGCTGAACGACGTTGGCCCGGGAGCAGAAGACCCGACAATGGCACATATGATTGTGCATCATCGTGTCGGCAGGCACATCCTACACTGCCCGTTCTCCTCGGGTGATCGTCGAAGGAACATTAACAGTGCACAGTACACTGGAAACATCATTCAACCCATCTTGGTACCGTTCATGCCCCAACAAGGCGATATGCTTTTCCAACGGGACAATGCTCGTCCACACGTATCCCGTTCCACTCAATATGCTATCCAAGGTGTTTATCAACTACCCTAGTCAGCACGATCCTCGGTTCTGTCCCCCATTGAGCATGTGTGGGACCAGATGAGAAGTCGTCATCCGCGGCCTGCATGACCGACACGAAATCTGCCCAAATGAGGCTATAGGAGGAAATTGCGTGGCAGGTCATTTCGCAAGACTACATTCGGCACCACTACGATCGTCTTCGTGGGAGAACTGCAGTTTGCGTTGATGCTAAAGGAGGGTATACACCGTACTAGCATCGACATTGCTCAGGCTCTGGTGACTGCACTCACGTGGGTATTACTCTATCTGTGTGATCCTGTGTTGTATACATCCTCAAAAATGTGTCAATAAAATTATCCTCTACTTCGTCGAAGAATTCATGCTGTTCTTTTTTCATTTTCCAGGAGTGTATAAGGGCAAGGCTGGGTTCCGAGTTTATTTATACTATACCTCACTTTTGTACGATAAGTCATAGCTAATTCGCACATTGAATGGCAGTGAGGCAGTGTGTGGTTGTAATGAAGCAGTTCGTTTTGTGGAGGATAATACCTATTCTTGTTGTTATCTTCAGTGAGGAGACTGGTCTGATGCAGCTCTGCACTCTACCCTGTCCTGTACAAGGCTGTTCATCTCCTCATAAGAACAGCAATCTGCTCACGGTATTCGTCTCTTCGTCTCCCCCTTCTATTTTTACCTCACACACTTCGCTCTGATACTAAATTCACGATTCCTTGATTTCTAAGAATGCGTCCCACGAAACGATCCCTTTTTTCTCCCCAATTCTGTTGCTGACAGAAGCCTAACGCGATCTACCCGTCTAAAATAGGGCATTCTTCTGTAGCACAAATTCCAAAAGCTTCTACCATTTTCCTGTCTCAACCCTGTATCGACCGCGTTTCAGTCCCGTACAAAGCTACAATCCAGACAAATGCCTTCGAAAAAGACTTCCTGATACTTCCTGATACTTACATTAACACAAATTGCGCTTTTTCAGAGATGCTTTTCTTTCCTGCGGCTTCCGAAGTTTCCGACCGCGGCCACTTCAAACGGCGCGCCGCTACCACGCGCCGTCCCATGTCAAGTTCCGTATACCACTGACGGCTTACGAGGGAGTTGTGAATACAACGTGAGGATTCAGCCAACGAGAGGCAAGCACCCTCCACTATGTGCCACAGGCCTGAGGACTTTATATAAAAATGACTTTTGACTAATGCACCACTTGTGCTAGTTAATAACGTGGGGCGGCAAAGAAACGCGTCAGAATTCGATACAGAGGTAAAGATGGTCTACAAAAATGGCATATTGTCGACAATATATCGGGCAACATTTTAGCCACATATTGCAATCACAACAACGACAACATACCAGCACTTATTGCCAGGCAATTTTTGGAGGCTGAACACGACCCGGGTTGGGGTCTAACGGCAATAAACGCCATATGATCATCATCATCATCATCAATAACAGACATGTCAGAGACCGAACGGAGTGTTGAACACGAATCTCGAGCCTCTAAGTCCAACACCACGACCAGATAACCAATAGGACATGGCTTCAACGCTTCCTCCATGCGCTTGAGCAGCTCAATGTTTACATTTTCTTCTTCTTCGGCAGTTCCTCATTCTCGATCTGTGTCCAGTTTCTGACTGCTCCAGGGTGATGCGATGGGGAGTTTCCCTTGCTGGAAACGTGGAGAGCCGGCGGTGCTGGACGGCCGCTGAGCAGGGACCAATTGCTGCCAGCCTCTCCCCTCCCCCGGCCACCAATCTGTCTCTGGTTACGCTTGCCAAGGCGCCCCCGGTCGACCGTCAGCGAGGCGTCCCAGCCGGCGTGACAGGAAGTCGATAGCGGCGCCAGCACGAATTTCACGACAGAATTGACTCCGAGGCCTGGGCGAAGGGCCGATCGCGTGCGCCACCCGCCGTGCCAGCCACCTCTGGAGGGCCACAGGGCCGGAGGAACAACGCGCCACCTCCCAGGTCAGCCAGTCGCCTGCACTGCTCACAACAGTCAGGGGGGTCATACACAAAATACATGTTGTTGCTTTTGTTGTAGTCTTCAGTCCGCAGATTGGTTTGATGCAGCTCTCCTCGCTGTCCTGTCCTGTGCAAGTCTCTTCATCTAAGAATACGTTCGGCAACCTACATCCTTTTGAATCTGCTTACTATATTCGTCCCTCGGTCTCCCTCTACGATTTTTACACCATACGCTTCCTTCTAATGCTAAGTTGACAATTCCTTGATGTCTAGGGGCTAATGACTTTAGCAGTTTGCCCCCTTACGTTTACAAACATTAAAGCATCGTAGAATAAATAGCTTTTCCAAAGAATAATTATTGTTCATTACTACAAACTAAATTCTTCAAATCAATAAACATCTTGATCCGATCGCTACCAAACTGCACAGGATCACCCGCTGGACTAAGCTGAACATTTATTAAAGGTTTAATCAGGATTGCTCCAGCCATCTTGGAGGCCATAGGGATGATACATACACACAACGATTTTTATAGATTCCTGCTGAAACATCCTGTATGACGCCGCGTATCCCATATGTTGAAATATGCCTCATGTAGCGCTAAATCAGAGTACGAATACCAGCTGAGTTTATTTTAACAACTGAAATTGAATTTGGGCTTTCTTTTCTTTATTGTTGTGGTCTTCAGTCCGCAGACTTTGATGCAGCTCTCCACGCTACCCTATCCTCTGCAAGTCTCTTCATCTGAGAATACGTTCGGCAGTCTACATCCTTTTGAATCTGCTTACTATATTCGTCCCTCGGTCTCCCTCTACGATTTTTACCGCACACACTTCCTTCTAATGCTAAGTTGACAATTCCTTGATGTCTCAGAATGTGTCCAACCAATCTATCCCTTCTCTTAGTCAGGATATCCCAGAAACTCCTTTTCTCCCTGATTTGGTTAAGCACCTCCTCATTAGTTATGTGATCTACCCATCCAATTTTCATCATTCGTCTGTAGCACCACATTTCAATAGCTTCTGTCATCTTTTTATCTGAATTCCTTATCGTCCACGTTTCACTCCCATACACTGCTACACTCCAGACAAATGCTTTCAGAAAGGACTTTCTAACATTGGCTGTTAACAAGTTTCGCTTCTTTAGAAACGTTTTTCTTCCCATAGCCATTCAGCATTTTATATCTTCTTTACTTCGGCCATCAGAAGTTATCTTGCTACCCAAATAACAAAATTCATCTACTACTTTTATTGTCTCATTACCTAATCTAATTCCTTCATCATCGCCTGATTTTCTGACATTGCATTCCATTACCTTCGTTTTACTCTTGTTAATGTCCATCTTATATCTTACTTTCAAGACACTGTCCATCCCATTCAATTACTCTTCCAGATCGTTTGCGGTCTCTGACAGAATTACTATGTCATCGATAAACCGTAAAGTTTTTATTTCTTCTTCCTGCACTTTAATGCCCTCTCCAAATTTATCCTTCCATTCCTCCACTGCCTGCTCAATGTACAGATTCAAAATGTTCAAATGTTTGTTAAGCTTATGGGACTTAACTACGGGGTCAATGTACAGATTGCCGGCCGCGGTGGCCAAGGGGACTGAGGCACGCCAGTCACGGTCTGCACGGCCACTACGGTCGGGGGTTCGAATTCCCCCTCGGGCATGGATATTTGTGTCGTCCTTAGCTGTAGCTAGTTCATAAGTAGTTTGTAACTTTAGGGACTGATGATCCCGTAGTTAAGTCCCATAAACTCAACAAACATTTGAACATTTGAATGTACAGCTTGAACAACTTTGGGGAAAGGCTACAACCCTGTCTTACTCCCTTCCCAACCTCCGCGTCCCTTCCTTGCCCTTCGACTCTAATAACCGCTGTCTGGTTTTTGTATAGCTTGAATGTAACTCTTCGCTCCCTATATTTTACCCCTGATTTCTTCAGAATTTGGAAGAGTGTATTCCAGTCGACATTTCAAAAGCTTATCGTCACGTATTTCATTCAGGTATTCGGTACAATTGTACGCTACTTCTACATCTACACATGTACTTGTAGAGCTAAGACTGTTCACAGACCAGCACAAAGGTGTCATGAACCACGTGGCCAGCCTATAGGACAAAGAGAGTGGGCATAAATAAAATGATTCTTAAATTTCTGACGCCGGATTCCAATCTAATGAAAAATGACGATTCGTTTGAAGTATTACAAAGTTAGATCCGATTGATATTCAAGAATTTGGTAAAATTAATGGCCAATAAAATCACATAAATCTAACTTTCTCCGACAATCTAAAATTACCGTTTGCTTGCCTGACCAGAGGACCATCGTATCGTGGAGGCGAAATAATTTCCGTGTCCTGTATTAATTAATATATTAAAGTGGCAAGATGGCGATCAGCTACAAAGGCTACGGGCCCTTTTACACGCTACAACATGTCTGTGCAGACTAGTTTTGCAACGACCGTCTGTGCATTAAAACGTTGCATTTACACGTTCATACCGTTTCACATCTTTGCTCAGTCTTGAGTTGTTCTGTCCATGGTATAAAGGCTATCGGCAAACTAAGTAAATCTTCTTATAAAACAATATTGCTGTCATAAGCAATTACATTGGAAGAAAAGAAAAGAAAGAGGCCACAACCTAAAAAGTGGGTCACTGACTGGCTATTAAAACGTTTATCACTTTCACGCATTAATGTTTTAAAAGAACTAAGATTCGAAAAAGGTGACTGGTTCAATTATTTACGAATGGATAAGGAAACATTTTTTGTGCTTTTACAACACGTCACACCACACATAGAGAGACATGACAGTGTGATGAGAAAGTCAATAAGCGCTTATGATAGATTTTTAGTGACACTGCGGTTTCTAGCTACGGGCAGAAGTTATCCTGACCTTAAATTTTCTGCTGTGGTGTCATCATCATCACTATCTCATATCATTCCAGAAACATGTGGTGTTATAAGGCAGCAATATTTGAAGCTGAGAAGTTAGTCACAACTCCTTATGCATTTATTTATTTACAACCATTTCTCTATTTGCATTTAGCTCGACTTCTTTCAGTTTTGCTATTAATGCTTGACATGCTACACGTTTATTATTTCTGTCAGAATAGTCCCTGCTTTTAATCTTCCATAAGGCTGGAAACGACTTGTTAAGTTCAATGAATTCCGTTAAAAACTCTCTTGAGTACATTCGAGAATCGTGACTCATTCCTGAAACATCGCTTATATTGTTACGTTAGCCTCCTCACTGTCACAACAATACTACACTGTACGATGGCTACAGCAACAATTGACTCTGCAATTCGCCTGAGATATCGTTTAGACGCTCCGACTTGTCTGAGTGCCGTCTGTGTGATTTCAAACCGTGCCAGATTTTGCGCAGACCGGACACCGACCAGCAGCGCAGACCCAATCATCCGTCGATAAGTGATTTACACGCTCCGACATGTCTGCGCAAACAAGGTCTGTACAGACAAGTCTGCGTACACGTCGGAGCGTGAAAAAGGGGCCCTACCGGAGCCGTTAAGTTCAAACCCGGAGAGCCAACGTCTTCGCGGAAGGACACTTCTGTTCCCGCTGTCTTTGACGAGTAGCCGCCAAGACAGGGCGCCACCCTAGGAGGCGTGAAACCGGCCCTTGCGGGCCAGAACGAACTCTTAACTGTGCTCTGGTCAGGTTGGTAACACGTCACTAGTTTTGTCGGCGGAAGAATCAGCGGTGCGAAACTAGCGTTAACAAAACGGGCGTGAGCGACGTGGCCGCTCTCAGTTCGGCAGTTACTTCAGATGCTTGCAGTTCTTAGGAGGACAGGTCCGCGATCGCCTATTGTGCAGAAGCCGCCATGCTCAGTCTTGGTGATATTTCGTTGACCGACAGGAACTTCACAGTTCCACCGAGCAGTTATTCGCGATTGAAGTGATATATATCCATGGCGCTTCATCTGATAAGAAAAGCAATAATTAGCATAACGAATTAAGAAAAAACAAAGATGATGTTCTTTACAGAAAATGCTCAATATGTTCACCATCATTTATTAACAACAGCTGCAATCGAGGAATAATATTGTGAACAGCACTGTAAAGCATGTCCGGAGTTATGGTGAGGCATTGGCGTCGGGTGTTGTCTTTCAGCATCGGTCGATCACGATGCACTTTCGACTTCAGGTAACCCAAAGCCAATAATCGCACGGACTTAAGTCTGGGGACCTGGGAGGCCAAGCTTGAAGAAAGTGGCGATCATCACCAAACGACGCGCGCATGAGATCTTTCAGGCGTCTAGCAATCGTACGTTCCAGCAAGTGTTCATCAGCCAGGCTGGCAATGATGCGATTCTGTAACATATCGACGTACCTCTCACCCGTCACAGTAGAAGTTACGAAACCAAAATCACGCGCCATCTCTCGGACATTTTTGAACATTTCTTTTTATAACAACACCCCATGCCATTCCAAGCATGTACGTCAATTTTTACCTATCTACATTATTCCATGATTTATTAGGTTTTCAAATTTATACTGACGTAATCACCAGGTATATATGCCCGAGGGAGGACTCGTATCTCGGCGGAGAGGCCGCGCAGTCCGTAGTACGATGCCTTAGGCAACGGGGCTACTCCTTGAACTTGTTCAGTACACTTTGTGTGACCCTGGAGGCGTTATTATGGAGCAGAATCACTCCCTCCGTGATCATCCACTACCGTTTGCACTTGCTGGAGTGTCTCACAGTACACGTCACTGCGAATGGTTTTTCCGTGCTCGAGGAATTCGATGAGTATCGGACCTCTGACGTCGAAAACAGATGTTGCCTCCTGAGGGCACAGCCGTGAATTTTTAAGGGGGACGTGACGACGCATGCTTTCATTGCATTCTGTCGCTCTTCGTTATTCCAAAGCGGCGTATTCAAATTTCAACAGCTTTGGTCGTTAATACGTTTCGTACCTTTTCTTTTGAACACCTCTCCTACATTACAGGGAACATCATGTCGATATCTAAAACAGTTTTAGTGTCCCATCCTACAACATAAAATCCGTTTTTGAGGATCCGTCCCCAACTTTTTGTAGTTGACCTTCAGGAGTAAAAAAAATATCATTTTCAATATTTTGCGCGCTTATTAACCACATTTAAAAATTTGAAAAGCTACCACAATCTTATTTCATGTTTAAAGCGAAGATGACGGCGGTCAAATATTCCAACTTGGTTCAATGATTACTTGAAAATGGTAAAACTTACCCATTTCCAACAAACATCACATAGATTTTCAAAGATTTAGGAAATGTTTAGTCGGGACACATCCCACAAAATGTTGTATGGAAAAAAGTTGACGACGTACTACATTTCGCTGTACGTGCGGTCAAACTTCAGCGTCTGCCGTCACATCTTAATTTACTACTTTTTAACAACTAAAGTTATCAAGAACACTCCATCCCCCGAATGTGAGGTTTTAATATTGACGACTGGGAGCAAGTCCTGTGCCATTGAAACTTCCATGTTTTAATTGTTATATGCATCTGATGATCTGATTTCAGACACCAATATTGCCTGAATAAAAGTTGGTAACGGTGACAGCTGTACGCCTAGTTTTCTTTCAAAAATGTACTGCCACAGTTGGGCCACACTGACTACCGAGTTGTCTATAACTGGTTTGTAGTTTTCTTTTATTTATTGTCGTCGAAAACCTAATCGCAGAACGCACCCCACAAGTGGCGGGATTTCGTATGGCAGTATTCATTTTAACACGCCGCAGTAAGCGTAGCAGCTGGGACTGGGGCCACGCGGGTTGCGAGTATGGAGGTAAGAATAAAGGAAAGACATTGAAAAAAATAAAAAAAAAAAAAAAAAAAAAAAAAAAAAAAAAAAAAAAAAAAAAAAGAAACCGAAGGGAACTAAATTGTAGAGAATTTTCTCCTCTACAAATTCGTTTATTCAATTTTCGCGTCAGATAACGGTTTATTTGCAATTAAAATTTCATTACAAACGGCTTTTTTTTTTTTTGGTATTACTAACGTATTTCTTGTCCGAAATATTTCAAAAAGCGAGGTTCTGGTCTCTGGTAGCCAACAATTATGTCTATAAAATTTGGTGCCGATCGGTTGAACGGTTCGACTTAAAAAGTGGGAACACGTTACAACCAGACAGACATCGTCAAATCGCCGTTATTTTTGCAAATATCTCTGCAACGATGCAAGATATGAAAAAAAAAAAAAAAAAAAAAAAAAAAAAAAAAAAAAAAAAAAACAGAAAAAAAACATAAAAGAGCGACGTTTTAGATAATTTTCTCCTCTACAAATTCGGTTATTCAATTTTCGTGTCAGATGAATGGTTAAGCCGTTATTTTCATTTAAATTTCGAGCTGTCAAAGACGTAACCTAAAGTGAGCCAATAACTAGACTCACTAACGGCGCTGCTGTCGCGGGATAATTTGAACCTTCGGCCGGGTGCCATGATAGTGGCAAGCGTCAGATAAACACGAGTGTTGTTAGCAGATAAATCATGTGTTACATAGTTACTGCGCTATACACACTCGGTTGATAGTCACATCTGTATTATTTTACAATTGCAGTATACGTAAAGCACGATGATGAAAAGCTGCTCAGGGTTTAACTGTATAAATTGATTTAAGAAAGGAATAAAAATATCGAATACTGTCTTTCCATTTATACTTCTCAGGAATAAGTAGCCCTACTACTTGTGTTCAGGAATAGTTTCTCTTGCTTAACGGGCAATATACTATTGAATGAAATAAATAAGAGGATTTTACAATACTGGTAGCTCTTAAGAACGAGCAACTTTAGTCAGTAGGCTACTGGTGGACAGAATGTTCAAAGAGTTTCATTTTATGATAGTGTAAAAATAACTATTGTGATCACAACAGTTGCCTCACTGCAGTTCGAATTTTTATTAATGAAATTAATATTAAGAACTTGTAACACAGAATTAAAGGTCATCTGCTTTACATATAGGTATAAGAACTGTAAGGGCTTGCAGAACTGTGTATGTTTCCATATATGAATGACACATAGCCACCCTGGATGCACATTGTGAAGTTCAACCCTGTCACGACTGTTGCTGACTTCGAGCAGTATTTGCCTTACAGCATTAAAAATGCTAACATTTGAGCTAGATACCTTAATGCTAATGATAGATGATCTTAGTTAAGAGAAAGTTAGGGCATAATTCGTGTTCTTAAAATAATTTGGTAGTGGCTGGTTGCTGTATTCACAAGGTAAGACGCTATTTTCCTGTTATGTATCTGATGGGATATTTCATTTTCACAGTAGATTTTTAACATTAGCTGTTTCAGGCAGCCTTGTTTTATCTTTTGATGCTATAAAATATCTAAATATTGAAGAATACAGTGAGCATTCAAAGATGTAAAGTGTTGTTCATCACTTCCGAAATTAATGTTTGTACAAAAGTTTCACCATAGTAGAATATACTGAGAAAGTACAAAAAATCGTGTCTGACACTTAATTAGGAGGCTAAAAAACTAAATGTTATAATTGGGTTTACTTAGAAAGAAGAAACGCTGTTGGCCGATTTCTACACTGTATGTGCAATAAATTTACACACAACCGATAGTTCCTGTATATTCAAAGAGTCTGAAGCTGTTTTGTAGTTATATCTATATCTATAAATGTGAATGTCTGTTCGGTGTACGTTTATCACGTCTGAACCACAAGACATACAGAGCTAAAAGTTACTAATGTCTACGGGAGAAGGCTTTAGGCACGATTTTATGGCGATCGGATAGCTATTTATCTATATATATATTAATGTGAATGTCTGTTCGGTGTACGCTTATCACGTCCGAACGACAAGTCGCAGAGACTTAAATATTTGTACAGTTACTAATTTATACCTGAGGAAGGTTTTAGGCACGGTTTTATAGCGATCTGATAGATATTTAGTAATTTGAAGAATATAACGCGAAATGCGGAACAATAATTACTCTTTGAAAATTGTTTTATTCGTTGCCTTGTTGCTTGATAATGATAAAAGGGTGGAGTATATTGGGATGGAAAGTTATCGGTGTGTATAAAATTCTACGTGTGTGTGTGTGTGTGTTAATATTTCGCTCTGCAGCGAAAACTACAGAACGCAAACAAATTGACAGTGTGTAATTGTTGTCCGGTCTCCCGTTGTAGCCGGCCGCGGTGGCCGAGGGGACTGAGGCGCTCCAGTCACGGTCTGCACGGCCACTACGGTCGGGGGTTCGAATCCCCCCTCGGGCATGGATATTTGTGCCATCCTAGTTCGTAAGTAGTTCATAAGTAGTTTGTATGTTTAGGGACTGATGACCCCGTAGTTAAGTCCCATAAGCTATACAAACATTTGAACATTTTCTCCCGTTGTATACCATAGCAGTTCCATACCGATAGCTATAAGGGGTGGAAGATATGGTGGTTGAATGTCGTCAAATTATAAAAAAAATTCGGACTGACGGCCAGCGATGTCGTTTGCGACTCTATAGCAAGGAGGTTAAATACAGCGAAACCTAACGCCACAGACCATATCTTTGGTCTATACGTGCTACAATGTCTTCATCACTTTCTCTGTAAGGATAAGCATACGAATAAGGAAATATAAGAATAAATAAATAAAGCAGTAAAAAAGAAATTCCTTTTAATACATCTCTTTAAAAATCGATTAGACGTTTCGCGTATTACATCAAGTGATCGATCTGTGATATTATTACAATCATTATTGTTGAATTTCATGATTGGATTCTTCGAAGCGAATGCATTTTTTACGTTTGATTTGATCTACCGTACTTACTTTCCTGATAAAAGGCAAGCGCATAGACTTCTGCAGTATGATAGGAATATTTTTCAGTTGCGCTTTATCAGCGTCATTTCCTCAAAAATAAGTGAAATTAATTACATTAATTGTTATTTAAACTTCGTAGATAAATATTCATTGCGTTACTTTACACGTATTACAACATTACATCTACTTTTAATAGATCACATTCAGACAACTTCTCTCGGAAAAGGAAAATGTCATTATTTCTTATATATTCTCCGATAATGATGTTAAAAAAGGGAGACGGGCAGAGAGAGAAGGGATAGTAGAAGTACTAACTCAAGGCAGGAATAATTAAATAAATACCCGGGCAACGCCGGATTTTCAGCTAGTATTTAAATGAGACATCTTTTTCGCGACTTAACTCGAATGTATACACACTCTAATCAAAAGAGTGTTACGCACATTTAAAGTTGGGGTGGAAGTTTGCCACCATAATGGCCGCCGAGGCGCTCCTTAATTTGCCCGATGTTAGCAGTCGCCCGATTACAGAATTGTAGGGGCTTGGAATAAAGGGAGATGGCGCTATGTATCCCAGCCGTACTACGCTTTGAAGCCATGGCCGCCATGACACTCCGACCAAAACACTGACACTGTGTTGTAGCTGTGACTGTATTCACAGTCGGTAATTGCATCATATAAGCATGATACGTCCTCAAAGTGCTTGTTTCAGGTTTTGTTTAAAATAAAATCTCGAGAAACGAAAATTTTCGCGTTTATTCTGTTTAAAAATAGTTGTTAGTACAATATAAAGAATAAAAAACGTGGGTTCTTTCTTTAGCTAATCTCACGATCGTCAGATAAAATAATTCGATTGAGTGAACCAACGGCAGATTTACGATCACAGTGACGATATCTTTCCTTTGTGTAGTAAGTTTCATTAATGTTGAAACTAGGTTTTGCTTTCGAAATCGTTGACTTAATAAAAATCAAATTTATACTTTTTTGTTCGTAAATAGTATGTTAAGGCGGGAAATAACTTTCATATTTAAGAAATCGAAAATCATAAGAGAAAAATACGCTACATTACAAGTGAAGATGTTGTATAGGTTCGTCCTCAACAAAAGTGGTAAAATCAGACGTTAGCGAGCCAATTTACACTTGAAATGGTATTTCCTTCGATTTCGCGTCACAGTCAGAACGATTCGTACACATAAACATCACACAAATCACCAGAACAGTCCAAAATCCTATCAAAAACGAGCGACAAGCATACGCAAACAAGGTTAATACAGCAGTGTTTTGGTCGGATCAAGATGGCTACCCTTGGGAGCGTCACAGTTGTGGCGTCAGAGCGCCTCCGTTTCTTCTGACCTCCACGGTTATGAAGTGAAGCAATGATATAGCACCAAGATGGCGAACGCAACTATCTCCCGCCACTATAGACCAAAACGTATGTCAAAAGTTTATGTCAACAGCGGCTTGCAGACGCTCATTGATTTGGTTTTGAATTAAGTGTGAGAATAATGGTATGACTTGTTGAGACGATGAAGGTACTTTATCTACATCTATGTGGCTTGGTAGCACAGTGGTAGAGTACCAGACTAGAGATCCAAAGGCCGCGGGTTCAATCCTCGTCAGGTCCTAGTGTTTTTATCTATAACTTTCTACTTCTTTTCCGTCCGGCAATATTGTTGATGTGAAATATACCGAGTAGCACCGTGGTTCGGAAGTAGAGTTAAGCTGTAGGTTCCCCTATAAATAGCTGGGTAAATCAGTTCGAAGGTCGGAGGAAGGCAACGGCATACCATCTCCAAAAAGGACCATGCCTTGTAAAGCACTGTGTTTTCAAACAAATCATCGAATTGTTTCTGCTTTACCTTTTCACTATATAAATATTGCGCAAATTACATTGAAATGCACGGCAGACGGATCACATGATTCATTTTATTTTTATAAGCTGCAAAATCCCAAGAAGTCCGTACGCAATATTTTAGACATAAAGAGAGAAATTTTGAACATTTAAAGTTTTTTGTGAGGGAAAAAATACACCTGTTGAAAAAAGGCAGTATAAATTTGAAAACTTAATAAATCACGGAATAATGTATATAGAGAGGTAAAAATTGACACACATGCTTGGAATATCATGGCGTTTTATTAGAACAAAAAAAAAAAAAAAAAAAAAAAAAAAAAAAAAAAAAAAAAAAAAAAGTCCGGCAGATGTGGTTTCATCTGATCAGAAGGGCAATAATTAGCATAAAAAATTAAGACAAAGCAAAGATGATGTTCTTTACAGGAAATGCTCAATATGTTCACCATCATTCCTCAACAATGGCTGTAGTCGAGGAATAATGTTGTGAACAGCACTGTAAAGCATGTCCGGAGTTATGGTGAGGCATTGGCGTCGGATGTTGTCTTTCAGCAACCCCAGAGATGTCGGTCGCTCATGATACACTTGCGACTTCAGGTAACCCCAAAACCAATAATCGCACGGACTAAGGTCTGGGGACCTGGGAGGCCAAGCACGACGATCATCATGATCATCACGAAATGACGCGCGCAAGAGTTCTTTCACGCGTCTAGCAATACTTTTTTTCTATTAAAACTCATGTCATTCCTAGCATGTGAGTCAATTTTTACCTCTCTATCTTCATTATTCCGTGATTTATTAAGTGTTCAAATTTATACTGGCTTTTTGATCACCAGGTAGATGGATATGTCAACGGGTTAGTGAAATGCCACTATTAGCACGTTTCAGAATGTCAGAAGTGCAGAGCGATCAACTTGGCGCCCTCCTGTTCCCCCTTGTGTTCACCTAGTAGCTCTTGTCACTGCGGGTCGTGGGAAGCGCGGCTTGCAGCTGCAAGTTGTCGGAGCACGCGCAACTCCCCACGGGAAGCCGTCGCAAGTTGCTGGTACACTCCCGCCTCGTTACGTAGTTCCGCCGTGGACGGCGCGCTCACGGTAAGTGAAAGTAAACGGACTGTCCGAACTCAAAACCACTGTTATTTCAGACGGGGCTATGCTACAGGCTTTAGAGCCGAGACTTAGTCGAACACAAAGTTGGCAGTGTGCGGCCTTGTCCAGTTTTTGTGACAGAGAGAGTGTGCATTACTTGAATAGTTATTAAATTTCTGATTATTGGTTCAAACACTACGCGAAATTACAATATTCAAATGTTTGTAAATCTATGGGACTTGACTTCTATGGTTATTAGTCACTAGGCTTACAAACTACTGAAACTAATCTAAGGACAACACACACTCCTATGTCCGAGGAAGGAATCGAATCTCCGAAGGGCGAGCACCCGCCCGCTCCGCTGCAGGGCGCCATAGAATGCGCGGCCATTACAGCGCGGCGCACGCAAAATTACGAGTCGATTGATATGTCACAAGGTACGGCCCGATATAAATGGTGAAAGTCAATAAAATTAATCGGCAATGAAAGCACGTAAAACTAATTTTCCCCAGCAATCTAATTAAGCCATTGGCCCGCCTCCGTTCACGTTGCCTGTAAAAGGTCAGACGCAAATTGAGACGCGTATAGAACGACCACCACCTATACTCCATTCACCGAAACTAGGAACGTAGTGTAAACACAGCAAGGCGCGTGACCACAGCGCTGCCGTCGAGGGGTGTACAAGGCAGGGGCGCACAGTCAGCGTGGCTGTCTCCGTTGCAAGTGTGAGCTCGTTAGTGCGTGTTCTACAGCGGCGATTTCAGGATCTCTTAACTTCATTTATAAAGACCCTTGAAAGACTAGTTGAACATTCGAGAAGTGTTTTCAAGATGTTCTTTTTCGTCTTGCAGTTATTGTTGTTGATGAAGTGCCGAACCGTTATCGTAGAAAAGAAAAAGTTCCCAGTGTGAATCCCAATAAGCACGAAAGATCACAGTGGCTAAAATCTAAAAACTTCGATTTTGAAGACGATATGTTGAACAAATAACAAAATCACAGAAAAGTGCACAACGAATACGCGATGGATTAAATGGCGAAGAATGCATGGAAAACTGTTCTTAGAATTCCGCTGTACCGCAGTGATTTAAACGCCATCAAGTAAGTGTGGGCCAGAATCAAAGGCTATGTTGCAGCTAAAGACAAAACATACAAAATGCCGGAAGTTAAAGAACTGCAAGAAGAAGCAGTAAAAACAGTGACTGCAGAAGTTTGGAACGTCTTCCGTGTCGTATTTTTAGTTGAAAGTCAAATGTGGAAATTGTAGAGTAGAGAGAGAGAGAGAGAGAGAGAGAGAGAGAGAGAGAGAGAGAGAGAGAGAGAAGCGGTTTTGTATAAACGTCAATGACAACAGCTCAAGTTTCACAGAATGAACCTTATTTCGCAGTCTTTTACCATTATTATTACTGGTAATGTTATTAAAAATTGTGTAAGAATGGAGCGTTTTGTTAGCAACCTGAATGAAAACAAATCTGTTTTGACAAAATGAGCTGAGTTTTGTCGTACTTTTAACATTATTGTAACTGCCTTTGAATCTTCCATGTCGTGCTTTATTTCGTTACATTGTCCCCAGGTTTCTCAGAGTCCGCGGGCGACTGCTAACATCGGGCAAATTGAGGAGCGCCTCGGCGGCCATTATGGTGGCAAACTTCCGCCACAACTTTAAATGTGCGTAACACTCTCTTGATTAGAGAGTGTAAAAATTCGAGTTAATTCACGAAAACTAGGTCTCATTTAAATATTAAAAGTCGACCACTGTACGTAACAAGAGCCTTGTTTTACCACTAAAATTAGCAAATAAGGTGCCCGTGAACTACTGGTTACTCCCTGCTATAAAACCTTGTTCCCTGGCCCAAACTAAGAACTGACTCGTTTCAAATTACTTCAATAACAGGAAGTTAATACTACAGTGGTCAATATACATAGCAGCTAACACGTTATTACGCAAATACATTAATAAGCAAGCCACCACAATTAAAGTTATCTTAGAAAGGTGGCTAAGAAAACAAAACAAAAAATGTTCAAATTTTTGTTAAGCTTGTAGGACTTAACTACAGGGTCATCTCGGCAGCCAGCCGACGCCATCAGCTGCAAAGTGTACGCCAAGGATTTTGTACACCCCTTCATATCACGTAAACACCGAATGCTTTCACTGGAAACGAGCGTAGTCACTCACGTGACACTGTTTTACATTTCGTCCCAGCTCTCAGTGAACGGACTATAGAAAGAAGGCCGCGGCCCTCTCGTGTGACGTCAGGCAGAGTAGGTTGCGCGTGCATAGCTGACTGGGTAGCCGCTGGAGCACGGCCCACTATGCCGAAGCAGCGAGCCAGTCAGCTATGCGCGCGCAACCTACTCTGGCTGATGTCACACGAGAGGGCCGCGGCCTTCTCTTTAGGTGGTGGTGATAGCACTTGCCGATGCCTACGAGAAAGACAGGCCCCAGCACAGTCGTCATGCCACGAAAGCAACGGCGCGATTGCTAGCACAGACAAATATGTACAGACAGGAAACCTCCGTAAGGGCCCGGTCCAACACACAGGGGTGCGGGGCGGGGGGTGCTGAAACAGTTCCGTAAGATGTCCCATGATGGCGCTGCGGTCAGAAGCAGCCCTTTAACACTGGCCAGAGCAGGCGGCAGGTAGCAGTTGTCCCGACCACCACCTCCCCTGAAACACCAGCAAGCCGGACACAGCCGTGGTCTCATGGCAGGCGGCACGAGTACTCCCCTCAGCCTCCCCTCCAAGCTACCCTCTGACGTGCGAGAGGCACCCTCAGAAGTGCCTCTAGTGTGGTGTACCGGTACTAAGCCAGGGAACCGCCTGACACCTGATAGCATCTTACGGAACTACGAGGGGAGCGGAGGACAGTGGTTTAGGGGGGGCTGCTCCTCTGTATATGTTACTCTGTGTCGCTAGCTCAGTGGCTGCCCGCTATGACGCAGTGGATAGTGCCCTAGCGGCCAGCCAATCGGCTAGCGATCGCGCCGGCTCGGAACTACCTTGATTACATGGCATCTCAGATCACGTAATCTGGGGTGGCATGACGACTGGGCTGGGGCCTGTCTTTCTCATAGGCCTCGAGCACTCGTGCAGTGACGCGGCGCAGCACGCGTTCTTGTTGTGACTAACGTATTCTAATGGAAGCGCGCAAATAGGTACTCAGTATGACGCTGACGCGACCTGCGCTATGTGGCGTTGTGGCCGAGCCACAGTTTCCTTCGCCAGATTGACGCTCGCGCCTTGGGAAAGACGATGCCGGGAGGAGGATAAAGCCCTCTGCCATCTGTTGCCTTCGACGACCTGCATACTGAAATTTTTCATTAAGTATAGTTTCGATTTACGTCCTATAAGCTCTCGATATTTTTGTTATTGGTAATGTTTTCCACTTATTTATATCGGTATAGTTTTGCTGAAGGTCTATTGTCAAATGTATATTAATTAAAATGACGTTAAGTCTACTTCTCACATATCTGGCTACCTATCATATTCCTGACAGGCATTCTCAGTCACAATACACTGACCATCGTGTTGTGTAGCTGATCAATTGCTTACTTTTCATAACGATGGAAGAAATGTTAATGGAGGCAGTGAGAGGACCTAGGAAACTGTATGATACAAAAATAAATAAATGTGACTTCATGAAGATAAAACTGAAGTACCGGATGTGGAGAGACGTTGCACATGATTTGAGTTTCAAATTGTCCACGCCATTTCCTTTCAATCACAATATGTTTGGAGATTTCAAGTTTTTATTCATTAATGAAAAAAGAAACGCTTCTTTCTCAGTGTTAGTGTCGGAATCTGATACGAAACTCTGCTATAACAATAACAACTCTTTTATCTGCGAATCTCACACTATCTGACTTGCGAGACTTAGGTGAGTAACCAGCGTCTAGAATCACCACCACCTAGAGAGAAGGCCACGGCGCTCTCGTATGACGTCAGGCAAAGTAGGTTGAGCGCGCATAGGTGACTGGCTCGCTGCTTCGTGGCTAGGCGCAAAATGAGACGCGTATAGCACTCGCGCAGTGAAGCGGCGCAGCACGCGTTTTTGAGACCAACGTGTTCTGATGGGGCCGAGCAAATTGGCACGCAGTACGTCGCTGACGCGACCAGCGCTGCGTGGCGTTGTGGCTGAGCCATAGTTTCCTGCGGCAGAGCGACTATCGCACCGTGGGAAAGGCGATGCCGGGAGGGGGAAGCCGTCTGCCATCTGCTCCCTTCGACAACCTGCACACGGAAGTTTCTCATCCAAGAGTGTTTCGATTTTCGCCACATAACCTGTCGATATTTTTGTTACTGTTTTCCAGTTATTTATGTCGGTATAGTTTTGCTGCTTTCTTCACTGTAGGCCAATGCTTAAAAAGTCAAATGTATATTAATTAAATTTTTATTCGATTGACGTCTTCTTCTCACAGGGCACATCTGGCTACCGATCATATACCTGAGAGGCATAATTCTCAGTTACAGTACACTGACCATCGTGTTCTGTAGTGGATCATTGAAATATATAGTTTGATCCTTAGATATCTCGTTGAGTAACGACTACCAATACAAGTGAATTATGTCTGAACATAGGGGTTAAATTTATATAACACCCCTCCATTTTGCGTCAGGGTGGGAAAACACCATAGTTCAATGGGTTGCACGAATTAATGATCTCTTACACGGAGAAAAGTATTATGTATTTATCGCTTATTTAAAAAATATTGCCAGTTTTTCCTCGGTAGCAATCGGCTTTTGTGCATTACCTCCATTTGCATCGATGGTTTCCTATATTATCCCGTGCAGCTCTGAAAACTGTTGTCTGCTCATTCTGACATAATTTGTGAAATCAGCATTGCTCATCTTCTTGGTAATTTCAAACTGACCACACCATTTCCTTTCACTCAAAATATATTTGTTAGGAGATTTTAACTTTTTATTTCTTAGTGACACAAGAAAAGCTTCGCCCTCAGCGTTGGTATCCGAATCAGATTCGGAACTCTGTAGTAACAATAACAACTGCTTTACCTGCGAATCCCACATTGTCAGACTGGCGAGTCACCAGCGTCTGGTAGGGCGCCTGACTGTGGCTCTCGCATGCGCCCCAGTGTGCGCTGGTCCGGCGCAGCGCGTGTGGAAGGCGCGTGTAGCGCTCGAGTGTCGCGACGCTACGCGAGTGCTATATGCGTCTCAACTTGCGCCTAGCCTAGTGGGCCGTGCCCCAGCGGCTACCCAGTCAGCTATGCGCGCGCAACCTACTCTGCCTGACGTCACACGAGAGCGCCGCGGCCTTCTCTCTAGGTGGTGTTGCAAGAATACGCGCGCCACTCCGCCTGACTAGCGCTCTCGCACGCAGCCCAATTTGCGCTGGTCCAGCGCAGCGCTTGTGGAAGTGTCGTGTAGCGGTGGAGTGTCGCGACGCTACGCGAGTGCTATACGAGTCTCGATTTGCGCCTTCGACGCTAGTAACCACGGTACACATGATAGCGTTGCAACGCGCGTCAGAAAAAGTGGCGTGTACACAAGTAGGCGTTGACGCCGCGTTGAACTCCAGTTTAGCCATGGAAGTTGAAGAGGCAGCATGTCTTTGGATTATCACCGCAGGCTTAAAGAACGGAGACGAAGGCAAAGACACTACTGGGTACATCCGATTTTACGTGACAAATTTACTCACGGATCTTTTGTAACTCTGTACCCAAATCTAAGAAAACATGGGCCAAAGTTTTTTTACACATAATTATTCGAATTTTGCTCTATTATAAGTAATGCTATTAAAAAGTAACTTCTTTAACTGACGACTAAATTTAGAGTCACAAGATAAAACAGAAACTTATGTGTAACTGTACTAATCTACCGTGTAGTTTTACCTTGATATTAAAGTTGCCTCTTACCAAGAATTTTCTTCTGTTCCTATGAAAAACCCTCTTCAGCAAACAACTCAACCAATTGCTGCCACGCTGATCTTTTTAATACTCTATTCTTGTAGTCTACACTTCTCATACCCCATATAACAGGACGACTTTTCACTTCTTCAATGAAGATCTCAGTGTCAAACGTACGTTCCTCCATGATGAATGCATGTGTACACCCAAACCCACTACCAGGAACTCGAGGCGCAAGACTGACGCGCGATCCTCGACGAACCTTAGGCCCAAGTCACACAGAAATGGCGCGGCGTGGACGCCTGGCTATAGTCGAGCCGCCGAAAGAACGACTCTGACAGCTAGCGGCTATGTTGCCAATTTTGTGTCCCAACTTCGTCGCCGCTTTTGTGTCCCAGCCTCGTCGTAGGTGTCGGTGGCCGAGTGGAATAAGACCGACACAGGAATAAAGATAGCCCGCTGGTGCAGGTACGGAGGGGAGCAGCCAGAAACTATAAACACTAGAGTAAATTAGAAAGAGATATATATTGCACAGAATGTAACAATACTTAACTTTTACATAGTACTGCAGAATGTTGATACATAGTTGTTAGACGCCTGCCTAGTGCCTGTAAGATAGCAAAGTCTTCACTGGTGCCTATCTGATTACGAAGGTCCTCACAGGTTGCTATCTCAGTCCCAAGTGACCGATGTCTTTCCGTGGTGGCCACGAGCGGGGTTGCAGAAGAGGGCGCTCGTGGCTGTCGTCGTGAGAACGCCGCGCCGTGCGTGCATGGCGGCGCGCGGCGAAAGAAGGTGGCGCGCACTTTGTACTTGTGCGACACCACAGCCAATATTGCTACGCGGCTGTTTGTAGTTACGCCGTGTCGGTCGCCGACGTCCGAAAATTTTGGGACCGGTGCTATGTACTACTAAAGCGTGAACGAACGAGAACAATCACGAAGTAATGAAAAACACTCTTTTTCAGTTAAAAAGAAAAGGTTTAGAAATATATGACGAGTTAAATCTTCATATGTTCCAGTAGTCCATTAAATATAATGTATCATTTAGTCTTTAGCCAAAGTTCGCTAGTTGAAGAATTTTGTTTATATATTTCATCTTCTATAACTATTTTCCTTGGGTAGTAAAATAACATGTGATGGTCGCAGTACAGAAGATATAAAATTCAGAATGGCAATGGGAAGAAAAGCATTTTTGAAAAAGAGAAATTTGCTAACATCGAATATTAATTTAAGTGTAAGGAGGTCTTTTCTGAAGGCATTTGTGTGGAGTGTTGCCTTGTACGGGAGTGAAACATGGACGATAAGCAGTGCGGACAGGAAGAGAATACAGGCTTTTGAAATATGGTGTTACAGAAGAATGCTGAAGATTAGGTGGGTAGATCGCATAACCAATGAAGAAGTACTGACCAGAATTGGTGAGAAAAGGAATTTTTGGCATACCCTGACTAAAAGAAGGGATCGCTTGGTAGGGCACATTCTTAGACATCGGGGAATCGTAAATTTAGCATTGGAGGGAAGTGTGTGGGGTAAAAATCGCAGAGGGAGACCAAGAGACGCGTATAGTAAGCAGATTAAAGTGGATGTGGGTTGCCGTTCTTATGAGGAGATGAAAAAGCTTGCTCAGGATAGAGTAGGGTGGAGAGCTGCATCAAACCAGTCTCCGGACTGAAGACCATAACAACAACAACACAACTATTTTCCACAGACTCGCTATTATTACTCGAATACTGTATTGTGGCAATCTGCCGAGAGGGTAAACAAATAAGGACTACCACTTTACAAGTAGTAAAACTGCCTCTTCCAGTGAAATGATTTGTCTTCTTACATAAAAAGAGTTTTTGTCTGATTCGTTTATGGTCGCTGTTGACTGCCATAGTATACTGTCTGAGTAATATTATCAGATCAGTTTCGACAGCTAGTCTATTGGTCACAGAAGTAGAAATAAAATAACGTAATTTTTCAGTAAATGATCTTTGGTTGCGAAACAAACTATACATTAAAAATCAGTCGCAGCCAGCATCATGTTCAATGCACCGCTGCTACTGCTACTATCGTCCCCTAATCTTATTATTAATTCTTCTATCCGTTCTTCTAGTGTACCTTCTCGTTCCCATTCCTCTTCTAAGATGTGCCACGTATGTGTGACAACATTGTTCCATTTTGTGGGAGTAATACTGACCAATACTTCACGAACTAAGAATTCTACTTTTGTTAATGAAAAACGTTTATTATTTCTGCAACGTACGATTTCACCTGAGCCCACACGAGTTCTATTGCATTGAAATGGCAATGACATGGTGGAAGGCGCAACACTCTATGACCACTTTCTTCAGCAATTGTGTCAATTTCATAAATGATTTTTCGGCTTTTGTTTTTGTAACACAACGAGACAAACGATGAACACGCGACAGATGCTTTGCAGCGACTGAAGCACGCCACCCTGTGCGACCTTGAGTGGCAGGGTGGCAACGCGGCACCATTACCCCGGCAACGTTTACGAATTCCAGAGCTCAGGTTGGTGGTTGAGTGTCCCCCCACCCTCTGCGGCCCACGTGCGAGAACTGTCAGGGTCGTTCTTTCGGCGGCCCGACTATAGGACGTGGCACTGTCACGCGCCTCCTCCATGTTACCAAATGAAGCAGTTCACATAGAGGTGGCGCGGAGGGACCAGTGAGCTCAAAGATAATCTGGAGTTAGTACCGTGTATTACGAAGTCGTGACGGTCGATGCCATGTTAGTGAACGTATATCTGCCATACACCATCCAGCTGTTAGTACAATGTCGTTACGAAGAATTTAACATTCTGGCATTTATAATCGGTTCTACTAGTTGCTTACGTAGAAACTAACTCATATACAACGGGCACTATCTGTTCTGAAAATATGAATAATATTTACAAAATATTCCAGACATATAATTAACCGAACTCTTACATCTAAGCAGTAGAAAAAGACACGAGTCGTGGAAAACGTATATTTGAGTTATATTTTGATTCAGAACTAGTGTTTCTCCCACTTTGCAATTAATGAATAAATTACACTGTTAGACAACTTAATGAAGTGTAATAACGGCAGATTCGAAGCGTGTGATATAAGCATGATTTTCCACATAGAGCGTACATTCAATCCGTAAGTTCAAACGGAAATTAGTAGGCTACAGACAAAAGGCAAATTTAAAACTGAACACTAGAAATACCGTCTATAGCAGTGTAATTTATTCATTTAATGAAATGTGATAGAAACAGTAGTTACGAAGAAAAATATAACTCACATATGGTTCTGAACTCTATTTTATTTCCTTTGACTTCTCTAAAGCCATAAGCGACACTAACTTCATCATCATGTATTTATTAATCAATCGTTGATAACTTATTTTCAGAGGACAAGGTTCAAAACAACAACACGACCTATACGTACGGAGTTGCCAACATAACCATTGAAGAGCGACACTTTTTCACAGATATAAACCACTACAGTAGCGTATCCAGTGTTAATATTTGAGATCATTGGGCGGGACGCACCGCTTCGTAGTCCGCGCCGCGACCGTTTGCCGCCACCAGTGGCGCAGCGAAAGGGCGCGAGGCGGGCGCGCTGCAGTTTCTCTCATTCAAGTTTCAAATGCGAGACGATTTCGACTTTAACGTCGAGTACTGTGATATAATAGAAAGGTATCCGCAACTGTACGATCATAATCGTTCAGACTATTGCAATCGTAGTGTGCAGGGCAAGGCCTGGCAGAACATCGAGGGGATGAAACAGGTTAGTCACGGCATCTGATTATTAATATTATTGTACTGATTATGCATAACTGAATCGTTCGCCCGAACAACGCTGTAATTAATGAGAGCAAATTTTCCAGGTGAAAAAAATGTTTTCTATTGATCTATTTAGGGTTTCTTGATGCAGACAGTATATACGAGTTAAAACGCCATTATGCCTAGTTTGTAACAGTTCCTACAACGTTGATTTTGTTATCTTTGTGAGGAAATACTCTTTTTCTGCTAGATGAACAATTGCATTACTGAAATACATATAGACTACACCATGTGAATTATATCTCCACCAAATGTGTATACAGCATATTTGTTATAAACTTAAGACTTTAGCCAAAATTCTCGTATGTTTGGATACAATATTCGCTTTTGCCTCTTACCTCGTACAAACGATGAAATTTTCGCATGCGTACGAGAATTTGTGTGCATATCAGAGCCCTGTTGTATAATAATGCTTTTCCGCTTCGCTCATTGTTCGCCTCCAAAAAGAATGTTTTAGGAGCGACAATGGTGCTAAAATAAAGTGAGTGTGAAACATTTTAACCAGTAGATTCAGGGCGTCAGATACAACGCCATTCCAACTCTTAAACACACCTTGAAAAAAAAAGTTAATTACGGTTGTTTTCGGGCGAGTGGTTCAATTATTCAGAACATTCTTCTGACATTTTAAAACAGACCAATCACACGACAGTAAATTGGATTTTTTTTTCTAGTGAACGACTGTAAAGAGAGATGGAAAAATATAAGAGGGCGGTACACAAAATATAGACGGACAGCACTTCTTCCATCAGGTTCTGGAGCTAAACAACTTAGAGAATATTACTCAGCATCACATCTCCATTTCTTGCATGGCATTTTAAGATCCGACCTACAAAGAGCAACCTTGTCATAAAAAAAATCAATATCAGGAGAAGTAGCTGAGAGGTTGTTATGTGATGAAGATGATCATGAACTGTTTCATCACATCGAATATGCCGTATTTCCTCCCTTTTTTCAACCATGAGAGATGTACCCAATATCTTCTGCGCTGCTGAAAATTCGGTAACTGCAAAAGATCCAGCGCGTCGCTATCTTCGTCTGACGATGACGATGACGATGACGGCCGTGGCGCGCCTCCAGACAGCGCCCTGCCCCTGCAGCGTGCACTGCTCACGTCCCGCCCGTGCGGCGTCGCTGCCTCTCCTCCACCGGACGTCCGCGCCACGCCAACTCTGTGTGAACCGGGCCTGGCCGTGGCCTGAGTGCAGCGGGGCGTAAAGCGGAGCGTGAAGCGGACCGCACAGCGGGCAACTCAAACCCATGTGACGCTACGGAGGTGTCCTGGCGACGGGCGTACGAAGCGGCGGTTGCAGCGGGCAGCAGCAGCGGAGAGCGGAGCGTGCGCGGCCACAGCAAACGTGCTTGTGTTTCCCGAGCGGGCGGCGAGCGTGCAGCGGGCGGAGAGACATCTCCTTTGAGGAAATCATCTCCGCGGCGCAAGAAAGGCCAGAAATTTGGCAAGCTAGTCACACTCATTATTAAAATAGGTCATTTGGGAAGGAAATGTGGAGTTAAATAGCAACGAAGTTGAATACTGATGGTAAGTAACAGAACAAGAAGACTGATGGACCGGCGCAACCCATGACTACTCATGACCTACCAGGAAAAGAAAGAGAAACGCAAATGCTTTGCGAGAGGACATGCTGGTGTTAGAAATGCAGAAACTATTACTGATGCAGAAGAGACAATCTGAAGCAAGATTATTTGCTTTTGATGAGTATTCTGTCTGCGATGAAGAAGTAGTCTGACCTACAGAAACTCCGTTTTCAGGGAAAGTTCAATGGTTGGTTGTTTGAAGCCATGACTGAAAATAAGACTGGTTTTCCGTATCCCCCAAGACAATATCAAAATCAACTAAATACTTGTTGTTATTTAGTACTTCAAAGGTAACTCACATTAGGCTACCTGTTATGGTCGCCTTTAAATTACGAGGGGTCAAATGTAATTTTTCAAGTAATATAGTGCTAACTTCAGATGTTTGTAAAGCTTATGAGATTTAACTGCGGGGTGATCAGTCCCTAAACTTAAAAACTACTTATGAACTACCTTATACTAAACACGTCAGAAACATCCATGCCCGCGGGGGGATTCGAACCCCCAATGGGGAACTGCCTGGCACATCGTAACATAGCGTCTCAATGGGCTTGCTCATTCCGCCACCGCCAGGATCTGATCGTAAACTTTCATACAGTGTACGGCACACTCGAAACAATTCTCTCTGTTTCACCTGAAAAATTAGACCTTTCTTTACACCGAATAAATCGACTTAAAAAAAGTATTTTCTTCCAATAAAAAATCAGTCAACACTGCATTGTTTGACCTCTGCCGGACGCAAAACGCTGTGTTGTCAGCTGGCTGTGGCCTGCTGCGTCAGCTGGGTTGTGACGTCATGAGCGTCCTGCCCGCTCCGCGCCACGCAACACTCAGGCCGTGTGTCGCCCGCTGTACGCCCCGCTTCACGCTCCTCTTTACGCCCCGCTCCACTCAGGCCACAGCCTAGAGACGTGCGTTACGACGCGGCGTCATTTGGAAGCGCGCGTTGCATGTGTACGCAGTCAACGGTCTATTGTTTTTCAAAACCGCGTGTTGCAACGCGCTGCCCATAACGCGCGTTGCAACGCTATCACGTGTACAAGGCCTAACAGAACTCGGCGGCGCTAGCAGCGATCTTCCTCACCCTCGCCGGTGCCCGCCCTTGCGGGCCAGATATATTACTACAGATATTTTATGCCTTAGTCCCCCCCCCCCCTTTTCCTGATTCCTTACCTATCGAAAAACACCCCAATCGCGGCTACACCATACCAACTAGAGCAACATTTTGGAATGTCATCTGTCACAACGAATTCAGAGGTTCTTTGATCAAAAGCCGGGCGAGTCGTCACTTGGCGCCCTTCACTACATAAACACCGAACCTTGCAGTGCTTTGCCATAGGGTAAGTAACTGCTTTCTAGAGATCGTCATGTTTTGCTCATAGCATGGTATTTCCAAATGTTCAAATGTTTGTTAAGCTTATGAGATTTAACTACGGGGTCATCAGTCCCTAAACTTACAAACTACTTATGAACTACTTACAAACTAGGACGGCACAAATATCCATGCCCGAGGGGGGATTCGAACCCCCGACCGTAGTGGCCGTGCTGACCGTGACTGGAGCGCCTCAGTCACCTCGGCCACCGCGGCCGGCCATGGTGTTTCCCCGTGATTATTGTTTCAAGAATAAAAATCGGAAATAAAATCCAAATGATTTGAAATCCCGCTGAGATGCATTCATCTAAGTACTGTGTGGCCTGTGACATCGCTGTCCGGGCATGCTGATTCCGCTGTCCTAACAGCTTACAGCAGTGAAACATTGTTTGGGCATTTCGGAAAATTATCTAAAAATACATCTACAAGAACTCCACAAAAAACGTTTCTGCATGTACCAAAGAATGAGGAGATGCGTAAAATATGGTCGAAACACGCTCGTAGATTCCAAATAAGATAGCGACCACTTTGTGCTTTTATTTCTGTGAGGATAATTTTGATGTTTTATTAGTTCACTGTTAATTATCATGCTCTGCAACTGCAATCTTTTAAAGTTTTATTGTAAGCTTGTGTTTAGATTTGCAAAACAGTGAGTGATTCACGCTATGAAAATCACTTGTCAGTAGACGTAACTGAAAAAATCGTGAACTAAAAAATAAAAATGCTTTTCGGACTTACCAGAGAATTAAAACTAAAATCACTCCACTCCATATTTTTGTGGCGCTGGCACAACAACAATAATTGATATTTTTGGTAAAAAACAGCCTTGGTTGCATAAACTTATTGTTTCATTTATTTAAACAAGACGCGTTTCGCCTCTTTTGGGCATGTTCAGGCCATGAGCCTCCAAGTCTAGACAACTTAAAAATCTTTCGCGTGGCTAGTAAAGGCCACAAATTAAGCTGTTGGAGGAATTTTAAATATCAAAACACATATTTTTTAAATCCACGAGCCTTTTAAACAACGAAATTATGTCGAAAAATCAAAACTTTTTCGACATAATGATGGCTATCTTCCGGTAGCGGCTGCACCACATGGTAAAATTTTTGTATTGATTGACTGATTGATTTTCTCAGGGAAGCCAAAACAGTCTTGGTCCAACCCGCCACTGCCCGCTCCGAAACTAAGTTTATTGTGCGGTATCGCTCCCTGTATGTCTAGTAAAGCCAACCAATTCCCTTGAACAGTGCAAGGAGTCCCTTTACCAGTTCTTTATTAGACACAATTTCTTCGGATCTGGTTGTCCCAAATATTCTCCAATGCAATGCATTCGAAGATTAGATGTGATGCAGTTTCATCACCGTCATCACAGATCCTACATTTAGGGTACTCTTCTGTTATTCCCATTGTATGTAGGTGTTTTTTTGAAATTCCCATGGCCTGTCCGCAATCCAACCATGAGTCTAATCTCTCTCCTGTTCAGACCCAGGATTGCAGAGCTTCTTTTAAAACATGGCTTTGGCATCATTACCTTGCCATGTTTTTGTTGATGGACTTTGATCCAATATTCTACGTGCTGTCTTCTGAGCCAGTTACGTATCTCCAATTTGATCATTGCCTTGGTGATTGTCAGGACAGGTTCCGGTCCAATAAATGAAGTCTCTGCCCCCATCCTGGCTAATCTGTCGGCATGTTCGTTGCCACTGATCCCCGAGTGGCCAGGGACCCACAATAGGTTTACTCTATTGCTTTCCCCTAGCTCCACCAGAACCCTGTGACATTCTGCAACAATTTTAGACCTTGTTGCAGGAGCTGCAAGTGATCCCTGGGCTGCCTGGCTGTCTGAATAAATATAGATGCTACGGTCTTTGTAGCACCTACGCAAATTCTCCTCCAGACACGCCCTGATGGCAGTGATTTCCGCCTGGAATACTGAGGCCAGTTTCCCTAGAGAGATGACGCCCTCCAGTCTTGGCTGCACCCCGTATACCCCGGCCCCAACGCCTTGGTCTGATTTTGACCCGTCAGTGAACCAGACAATATCCCCCGTACGGTGTCGAACTATTTTCTCCCACTGCTCTCTACTTCCAATTGTCATGTTGAAAGGCTTGTTGAAGCAGTATGGGGTTATAATGTAGTCGGCTGGCATTTCCACAACCTTTCCCATATTTACCTCACTATTTTAGTATGTGATTCTGGATATCCCAAAGAGTTGCAGTTTTTGCCAGTTTTGAGTTTGTATGCACCAGCCGCTGCCTCCATCTTGACGCAAAGGTGTAATGGGGGCATATCCAACATGATTTCCATCCCAGCAGTTGGTGTGCTGCTAATTCCGCCTGTTATGGCTAGGCACGATAATCTCTGCACCTTACCAAGCTCCTTAGCAGCAACATGTTGTTCTACCTTCTTCCACCACACGACCCCCATAGGTGATCCTGGGTCTAATCAGCGTGGTGTATATCCAGTATTGTTTGTATTACACATGCAAATCTTTAGCGGTTGTCGCACACAAGCGCGCAATCTACGAGCCACTTGCGCACCTTCGATGGGCATGTTTGAACAGTTACCGGCAAGATACGAGCGCGGAAGGAGTCCAGGGTTGTGGCAGGGGTCTATGTGAGTAAACAAAGTTTCACGCGGCTGAGTTAGGTTTTACCATTGTCTTCGTTGCTCCCCATTATTGAGCAACAGTTACATCTATTTTTATTGAATTTTAACAATTTGACGCTCTGCAACCTCAGAGTTTAAGTAATTTTACTTATTAAGCTATGCCATTTAGCGGTATTTTATTAGTTCAATTTTCATTTCCCCCCCATGTCAAAACGTGAATGCGGCCATGTGGCCAGCTGTTTTTTCAGTCTGCACCCTCCCTATGGTAATATTTCTTGCCAAGGAAAGATTTACCATATTTTAGTTGTGTTTTTAAACAAGTTTGTAAATCCCCCCTTTCAACGTCTGATCATGCCCAGAAGAGGCGAAACGCGTTATGTTTAAATAAATGAAACATCAAGTTTATGCAACCAAGACTGTTTTTTACCGAAAAATTAAAATGTAGTTGACAGACACTAAACTCGTTTCAGTTACTATTAGTCAGCCACGAAAACATGACCAAATGTTCAAATGTTTGTAAAGCTTATGGGACTTAACTGTGGGTCATCAGTTCCTAAACTTACAAACTACTCATGAAGTAAGTTATACTAAAGACAGCACAAATACCCATGCCCGAGGGGGGATTCGAACCGCGAACGGGAAACGGACTCGCGCATTGTAGTAAAGCGCCTCAATGCGCTCGGTCGCTCCGCCGCTCCGAAACATGAGCCTTGCCTCCGACTCTTACTCACAATTACTAGCATGTGAGTGTAAATCGTTGCGCTGCCAACGTGTGCAGTGTAACAAACATTGGATGGCACTATATTATGCCAGTGCGTTAAGGGAGTATTCTCCGTGAACGCTTTACATGCATTTCATGATCTGGTAATTGCTATAGATGAGTCACGAAGTCAAAATATTATATATAAATCCATTCGTATTAATGAAACCATAATTTGGACCCCCAGTTAGTTTCTGTGATGAATGAGAGAATTTTCAGCTGCATTGGCGCTTCCTTGTTGCTGTTCTTGAAACGAATAAGACGTGCACTGTGGTAGGTAGTCTCGAGTGTGAAATATGGATGGATCTGGCAGTAGGAAGAACGCATTCAGCACGTTTTCTCTTCAGCTGCCCTGAATTCAGTGCGCAGTCGTAAGATTAGCGACGGATGTTGAATGAGACGGAATAATATTTCAGTTCCGCAAAATGGCTGATTGTAAATTGTAATCCTGACGTTATAGTGGCGGTGTATTTTTCTTTCTTCTTTTTTTACTCGCGGCTGCGCCCCTCTCCCCGACGCCCTGAGCGAAGGTGGTATTCCTATGCCGCGTTTGACGCATGCGGCTGCCGCTGTGCGTCTGACGTAGTGCGGGCGACGAATGGCTGCTGATTCCTATAGAGCAGCAACCGCTGGTACGCTGCGTCTGTGCCGAAAGGACGAGTGAGCGCGATTTGTTGTTATATCTCCTATTAGAAGACGAAGAAATTCAGCTTCAGCTATGTGCTGAAACACATCCGATTCACCTCCAAAGAACTGAGGAAGGCAAACGTTCAAACGTTTGTATAGCTTATGGGACTTAACTACGGGGTCATCAGTCCCTAAACTTTCAAACTACTTTTGAACTAAGTAATACTAAGGACGGCACAAATATCCATGTCCGAGGGGGGATTCGAACCCCCGACAGTAGTGGCCGTGCAGACCGTGACTGGAGCGCCTCAGTCCTCTAGGCCATCGCAGCCGGCCTGAGGAAAGCATGTGCGAAGTTTTTCCCCTGCACTGACAGGCTCATTGTATCACAACTACAGACATTTTTTTCTCTACCGTCCATATTGCTGTGGTTGACTCTAACTACAAATTCATTTTCATTTATGTCGGGTCATATGCGAAAGAAGGTGGCAGAGGAATTTTTTTGATAAAAGTAATATCGGGAAACTGTTTTCAAGTGGTAAGATGTCCTCCGCCTACTAAGCTGCTGGATTCGGACATAGTAGTGCTACATGCTTTTGTAGCGAACGATGCATTTCTAGTACTGAAAAAAAGCTATTTTTAACAACCGTCTTTCACGAGGTCGTTGTGTTTCTGAAAATGCCTTCGCTCTGTTATGTATTTCCCATATTTTATTCGCCAATCAGTCTGAAGCCAGAAACGACTGATAATTTACTTAGGTACGTTCTTTGAGAAAAATAACGAGCCTCAGTTTGAATTCAACAGAAGTGAACCACTATCTTCTGAAAATTTTGGACCATTAGCAAGGTGTGGCGGTTATGTACATGGTGATGGATTTTCTGTGCGAGATTCATTTATATATTACTTAACAGTCGTGAAGGTGCAGGGATAACACCGTGGCAAAGTGATCACGTTAACAGAACTCAGTAGGCTACGAACTCCCTAGCGTTACTGAATAAAAATTTGTATATGCACATTGTAATAAATTGAACTTATATTACATACATCAGGCTTTGGTATTCACTTTGCGTACCCTTTACTATTATAATAATAACTGAATATTATGTGGGACGATGTTACGTATTCTTGTTTATTATAGTATGCATTATTTGCCTGACAACTAACTAATAAATATTATGAATAAACAGAAAGTATATAGTACTTTTCTTCCTAGTTATTTACACGAATTCAGCTATCTCTCTCCAAGCATTATGCTTTCCAGTTTGGTCCTTGTATACTGCTAACGATACGTCGTTGATACAAGGAAATTTAGAAACTATTGCCACCAGTTTCTGACCTTCCGTGAAAAGTTCTGTTCCCTCGGACACACTGTCGCGTTCTGCTTTGCGGCTGCGGCTGCGTCTGCACTGCTCCCAGACCGGATGGGCCGCAGCCGCACGCGGCCGTAGCGTCAGCTGCATGCGGTGGACGCAGCATGGGACATGCTCCACACCACCTAGAGACAAGGCCTTACAGCAGGCCGTGCCTACGTCACACTTAGAGGCCGCGGCAGCCACCTCACTGGCTGTTGGCTGGGGCAGGCCCACCGCCGCGCAGCGGGCGGCCAGTCAGATGGCGGCCGCGGCCTCTACGTGTGACGTAGGCACGGCCTGCTGTAAGGCCTTGTCTTCTAGGAGGTGTTGACACGGCCCCCTATAACACCGTCTGTAGCAGTGCAGTGCGACAGACGCACAACGGCAGCCGCATGCGTCTGACGGTGCATCTGAATCCCACCTTAAAGCCGGCGCTGGCTGCGGTTACAACCAATGGCGGCAACACTCAATACCTATTTTACTATCTTCCTCACATAACCAAGGGGCTCTCTTTTCTATCACATGATATTCAAATTCAAATATTCAAATGTTTGTAAATCTATCGGACTCAACTGCGTGGTTATTAGTCCACAGCTTACAGACTACTTAAACTAAGGTAAAGGACAACACAAACAACCATGCCCGAGGGGGAGAATCGAACCCCCGACGGCGAACGGCCACGCGCACCGCAGCACGCAAATGATCTTCGAACAACGTGTTATCTTCCATATAAATCGGCTGTGATATATCCGCTCCTTGTTGATGTTGCACTTTTGAGGTATGGAATTCTACTTTTACAAATAAAGCTCCTTTTAGAAGTCATAGCTATTGAAAATGTCAAGCAGTGTTACATTCTCCTTGCAGAACACTTTATATTCGCAGGTGCGAGGCCATCTGCATATGAGATGCGAAGCCTCGGCAGTGCCAGTTTGACGGACGCACGGACTGCGGTCCGCTGCTCCATTGAGCTGTCTGCTGCGTCGCGGTGAAAGTGTGTAATAGCCAGGCAGCGGCTGCTAGTCACAGCTACTGTCCACACAGCTCTTCGCTCCTGCGGCTATCCATTAGTTTTGTGTAGTTCGCGAACGAACTAGTTCGGAAGAGCGCTCTCACAGGCGAACTATGCGAACTAGTTCGCAGATACCTCGCCTCGTAGTTCGTCCGCTCCTTTTCCGAAGACTGACGAGTAACAGCGAGAGGACAGGACAACGCGCAGAATCGCGAGATTCTCTTCTGCCATTTGCCATCATTTCGAGCTGAGATGCAGCTCAGCTGTAGTTTTAGTAGCGGTAGCAAAAGCCAAAACGAGCGGACGAACTAAAAAGAGCGATCTAATTCGCGGCCGAGCTGCGAACTAAAAGGAGAGCTACCGGTCGCGAACTAAAATATGCGCGATAGGTCGCGAATTAAAAGATTCGCGATCGGTCGCGAACTAAAATATGCGCGATAGGTCGCGAACTAAAAGATGTGCGACAGGTTGCGAACTAAAATATGCGCGATAGGTCACGAACAGAATTAAAAATCACGTGTTTGGATTCTGCTGATGAGAGGCATTTCGAGATTAGCGTCTGCCTGCTAGATTGCATAGTCCAGTGCTACAAAATTTCTGCTTTGAAGTATTCTGCAACCTGAAATATCTGACTAATAAATTCCATAATACCAAGATATAGAGATAACTCTAAACTTAAACGCGAGAAATTATCCACAAACTGTTTCTTTTGGTTTGCGTGATATCTTTAGCGGCTGAAACAGCAAGCGTATGAAGCCGCTAGGTGGGGGAACTTCTCTCTCCACCTGTATGCGCAGACCACGCCGCTCAGCCGTCACTGGGAGCGGACGAACTAAAGTGAGCTCTCCCGATCGCGAACTATTATGCGCAAGTCTACTATCCATTCACCCCGGTGACGAAGACCAAACGAAAGGATTTTTCTGCATCGTGCGAAAACCGCAAGTACACCATCCCACGTATATTAAAGCCATCACTTGCTTACAATTTCTGATACAGTCAATCTTCCCACAATGGCATTCATCACGTCTTATTGTTACATTTCAAAAATGTTCAAATGTTTGTTAAGCTTATGGGACTTAACTGCGGGGTCTTCAGTCCCTAAACTTACAAACTACTTATAAACTAACTTATACTAAAAGAGCACACACATCGATGACCGAGGGGGAATTCGAAGCCCCGACCAGGAACGGTATCGCGGATCGGAGCATAGCGCCTCAATGTGCTCGGCCACTCCACCGCTGCTTCACATTTCACACTTAGTATTATGCCGAAACTGGATATACAGCTCGCACAATTAGAAAAATCACATACCACCACCACAGAGTCTAGCTGAACTTGGTGCAAGAAAATATGGTGATCCTGTAACATCTTCACTGTTTATGAGAATTCAGTGACTTGAAAACTAGTCTTGGAGTAACAGAAAACATCCATAAATACTATTGGTTGCATATTGATACTAAAATAACTAGCCGATTACGGAGGGCAAATATCGAGTTTTCAGAAACTTTTATAAAAAAAAAGTGTAATAATAAACAGTGTAAAGGTAAACAGTGACGGCAAGTGGCAATGTGCTAGCTAAAAACAAATGAAGGTGTTCAAATGTTGGTAGAGCTTATGGGACTTAACTACGAGGTCATCAGTCCCTAAACTTACAAATTACTTACCAAATAGCTAATACTAAGGACGGCACAAATATCCATGCCCGAGGGGGTTTCGAACGCCCGACCGTAGTGGCCGTGCAGATCGTGACTTGCGCACCGCAGACCGCTCGGCCACCGCGGCCGGCTCAAATGAAAACGACAACAAAAAAATACTTGGGTAATATTAATAGTTCATTTTATTCAGTAACAAATAATCCTATTGCATGAGAACTGTTATCGATCGAATTTAGTAAAAATGAAACAAATGATGTAAAAGACAAATAATTACTGTACAGTTGACCACTGAAGATCCTTTAAAATACAGCGAAACGCGTCTGTTCTCAAGTAGACTAATTTACAGTTGCATAAGACGGTACCTAACATATACAAACTGTATAACTGCAACTGCGCAGAAGGAGGCCAAAAACTCAAAGACGAATTATGTATAAGTGATATTTTTGGGAGATCCAAAGGAGAGGGACATGTGAGTGATGGATGCAATAATGTTCCCACGTGTAAACGCTCCTTAATCGAAATGTCTACGTATTCATAAGAGTCTCGTATGTGTTGCGCAGTTCACATTTAACTTAAAATATTGCTAAAACATCTCCATTGCAAATGTTGACTACTTGATATGCAGAAGATTTCCGTGAGTGTTAGACCACATCAAGCCACTAAGTCCCGGAATCGACTGATCTGTGGAGCCTGCTCAGCGCCGACAAAAAACGGTTTCATGCCAAATGAACAACATTTGGAATCGAAACAGAGTTTTTAAATAATATTTTGAATTCATTCCGAACGCTGGAATCAAAGTGAAACTTAATTTCAAAAATTTCATTTCATTTACCTTTTCTAGGTGGTACAGTTTCTAAAAGTATAGGTCCAAAATCATTAACATCAGTTTGCTGTAGAATTCTTGAATACATTCTCACTTCGAATGTAGTAAATTTCATATATACATGTGGTGTCTGTTCCGAAAGAAGAGACGTCACTTCTGATCCTGCAGTTGTTAATATTTCACATTCACAGAATATATGACATCAACTGCGATTGGGCAAAGCTAAAAATGTGTACCCAGCCGGGCTTCGAACCAAGGTATCCTGGTTTCTGGGCAGTTGCGCTACCCCTAAATCACTTGGGACACAGTGATCATCGCACCTGCAAGGACTACCTAAGCACGCCTCCCGTGTAGGGGTCAGCGCAACTGCCTAGAAAGCAGGAGACCTGGGTTCGAATCCTGGCTGGAAACACATTTTCAGCTTTGCCCAATCGCATTTGATATCATATATTCTGTGAATAGTAAATTTTATTGACACGGAAAAGCATCTGTACATGCACCAGCATGGCTTTTAGAAAGACTCGCTCGTGTGAAACTCAGTTTGCCTTTTTCTCACCGACATCATACGATCCATGCATGAAGGGCAACATACAGACTGCATATTTCTCGATTACGAAAGGCGTTTGACACGGCGCCGCTATGCAGGCTGCTAACGAAGGAATAGGTACCCACATATGTGAGTGGCTCTCAGAATACCTAAGTAGCAGAACGCAGTATCTTGTCCTCTGCGGTGAGTGTTTAACAGACACTAGGGTATCGTCAAGAGTATCCCAAGGAACTGTAATAGGACGGTTATTATTTTCTGTCTTCACAAATTACTGACGGAAAGAGAGTGTTGCCATTTGTGGCTGTTTGCTGATGAGGCTGTGATGAGTCCTCCCTGGGGCATGTGTGTGTGTGTGTGTGTGTGTGTGTGTGTGTGTGTGTGTGTGTGTTTGTCCTTAGGTTAGTTTACCTTAGTTTAAGTAGTTTATAAGCTACGGACTGATGACCGCGCTGTTTGGTCCGAAAGATTTACAAACATTTGAACATTTGAAAGACAATCGCACAAAGTTCGAATACAGCATTAATAGTGTACAGATTGGCGCAATCTCGTCGATTAAATATCTAGGCGTAACGACGAAGAGCGGTGTGAAATGGAACGAGCTTGTAAGGACAGTCGTGGTGTAGGTGCATGGTCTACTTCCACGGTTTATAGAGATAATTTTGGGAAGATGTGGGTCATCTGTAAAGCCAGAGAAGAATTACGAGCAGTCAAAATTGACCGTCTTACGACAGGGTTAATACCAGCAGAATGCTTGCCAGGCGGACACAATGTGAACTGGACCATATGGAAATCGCTGAAGAGACTACTAGCAAGTGTTTGCAAAATTAAGGATATCGTTGCTAAATCGGGATACCTTCAAGAATCATCAGTTTGTGATTCCTGATAGATACAGACTACCAAAAATAAATAAATAAATCTGAGTCAGTGGTCATGCTGCCTTGAATCTTGCAGTGAATAGCAGTTGTTTGAGGCACAAGAAAATGCAATAGGTGTGGCTCATTTCTGGACAAAAACAGTTTAATTTTATTATGTGTATGTATAAATGCCGTGTATTTAATTTGCAAGACAAATTGATTTTAATATTCATACGTATAAATTCCTAGTATTTCATTTGTTTGTAGGTTATACAATCTTATTTATCTGCCTCTGATTCGAATAAATAAATAAATTCTGTGAAGCAGAACGCATATAAAACGCTTGTGCGATCAGATAGTTTCAGAGATGAAACTTCATCGCAGATTAAAATTGTGTACCGGAACCGGGCCTCGAACCTGCGAGGCGAGGTACTGGCGGAAGTAAAGTTGTGAGGCGGTATCGTGAGTCGTGTCAGGATAGCTCAGTCGATAGTGCTTGCCCGCGATAGGCAAAGGTCCCAGGTTCGAGTCTCGGTTCCGGCACACAATTTTAATCTGCCAGGAAGTTTCATATCAGCGCACACTACGCTGCAGAGTGAAAGTTTCATTCTAGTTTCAGAGATAATTGCAAAAATAACTACGATTTCAATATGTCTGTCTGTCTGTCTGTCTGTCCGTAAAGTGTTCCCACTTTTTAGGTTGAACGGTTCAGCCGAGCGGCACCAAATTTTACAGACATAATAGTTGGCCTCCAGAGACCAGAACCTCCGTTTTTCAAATTTTTCGGACAAAAAATACGTTAGTAACACTAAAAAAAGTCGTTTATCATCAAATTGTAATTGCAAACAAACCTTTCATCTGACACGAAAATTGAATAACCGAATCTGTAGAGAAAAAAATTCTCTACCACTTTTCTCTCCTATGATTTTTCGCAAGCAGTTTAACAATGAGACCAGATGATGACACCATAAAGAGTCGAAACCGGTCGTCTTGAATGAATAAAATAAAAAGTGCGATTTTGGCATATAACCCATTTATACGATAACATCGTTCCCTAAGATGAGTAAATGTTTGTACATCTTACGGGACTTAACTACGGGGTCATCAGTCCCTAGACTTACAAACTACTTATGACCTAGCTCACACTAAGGACGGCACAAATATCCATGCCCGAGGGGGACCCGACCGTAGTGGCCATGCAGACCGTGACTGGAGCGCCTCAGTCCTCTCGGCCATTGCGGCCGGCTAAGATGAGTAAACTAAGTGGTAATGAAAATGTGGGAGAGATATTACAATAATAGTTTAAAGAGATAAACGTTCAAAAAAGATTATATTTGTCAAAGCAAATATCATATAATTTTGTCAATTTATTAAAATACGGTCAGAAAGAAAATTACGTGTTGGTTGCATAGATATTAACACAATAGTAGAGTTGTAATCGTATCATCCATCAATTTTTATTATTTGTGTCCCAAATGTTTACAAAACATCATAAAACTACAGGCAAATCTAAAGTGGGCCGTAAAATACGCCAGTGCGATTTTTTCTTTTATTTCGGAGTGGAACAGAAAAGAAAATGACTGTTAGTTGTACGGTGCCGCGGTGGAATAGTCGAGCGGTCTAAAGCGTCTCGCTACGGAGCGCGCGGTTGCTCGCCGTGGAGGTTCGAGTCCTCCCTGGGGCATGGGTGTGTGTGTTTGTCCTTAGGTTAGTTTACCTAGGTTTAAGTAGCTTGTAAGCTACGGACTGATGACCACGCAGTTTGGTCCGAGAGATCTACAAACATTTTGAGTTGTACGGTGAGTAGAACTGATGTTTATGTTTTTATTATTAACAGTTTCGCTTCTATAGTGACTTGATGGCTTACGTAGATAATTTTTACGTGTTGTGTAGGCGAATGATAGGCAAACCCTATTAGCAAGATTAGCAAAAAGCGTCACCAAACTTCAACGCTTAATTTCCAGTAAGACACTAGATTTTAGGAATCATTTGTTTTCCCAACATCCTCACACAGGATTCTGCAAGACTTCCACTGCCTTTTTAATTAATCCATTTGGAACGTTCGGCCCCCTAAAATGCGACTCGCTAGGCGGTGCCACGGTTGCCCCTCCCCCCTACAGAGCAGGCCCTGCTCGTGACAGACGCTGATTGGCTGCCTATGTTGTCCTGGCTCCCGATTGGCCCCTCACTCGATTACAATGAAAACAGCCGACGACGCGTAATCGTTTTAACGGGCAGTGAACCAGACAGGTCATAGCTGGTGGGCAAATAGCCTTTGTGAATTTTTGGTACGGACTTTCCTATCTCATGGGGGGACGCAACTCAGTTTGTTTGAAGGCTATAATGAAACAAAGGGATGTCCACACGGTGCCGCTTTCCTATTTCGTCAGCGCAAGCGCGTGGGAACAAAGGGTATTCGTGCAATAACCAGTATTTTCCACTTTTGACGCGAAGTATAGCTTTTGTACCATCGATTCGTTTAAAAACTATCGGACCATTCGGTGAAGGAGTGAAACTTGTCTACAGTACTAAGTCAGAATAAATTAAGAAAAAAAACAAGTACACGACTGGTGTTCAAGAGGCAAGAAGATATACTTCCTAAAAAAATATGTTAAATAAGTGTTCAAATGTTTGTAATTCTATGGGACCAAATTATGTTGGTCATCAGTCCCTAGACTTACAAACTACTTAAACTAAGTTAAACTAACCTAAGAACAACATACACATCCATGCCCGAGGGAGGATTCGAACATTCGACGCAGGAAGCCGCGCGATCCTTAACGTGGCGCTCTAGACGGGGTTGGAACACTTGCGCGGAGTGACACTTGCGCGGAACCCGGGGCCCTTGGGGCGGCTAAAGGCTTTTCCTGGGTACAGGCACACAACAAGTCTAGCACTGCTGTTGTCAAGTTTCCACACTGTCAACATAACACGAAAATCAATGAAATTGCACAACCCTTTGCAAGCTGAAGAGCAATACAGTAACTTGTTCTAACTACATATTAATCCGTTGAGTGTTCCTCCTGTAAACAAAAAGGTATTTTAATGATCAAACTATCCACGGGTGTACTGCCGGTTTATAGTGTCCAACGGGCACAATATTTCGGCGATCATACATGTCGCCATCATCAGGTGAACTGACGGACTGAGCTCCTGGAAACGCGCCGGCACGGAGATCCGCACGCTACGGCTGCTCGAAGGGAACTGGGTTCTAGCCCGGTAGCGGGCCATTTAAATACCCTCGGCCCGCGGAGCGACCCCTCCGCGGTCCGCGCCCCGCGCCGCGGCCGCGCAGTGGAACCGATTGCGCCGGCATCTGAGAAGACGTCGGTGTGAGGGCTCTGTCCGCCGTGGTCGTCACTTCGTTACGTTTGCTAGATTTACTCTTAATTAACCCAATCGCTGGTTCCCAAGCTTTGCTAAGATTATAGCCAGAGTCACAGTTTATGAGGTCGTCACTTGCGCGAATTTCAATGGCCTCTCTAACGACGCAGTCCCAGTATCTCGACGTCTGTACCAGAATCCTAGTGTGTTCATACTCCATGGCGTGATTCTCCGACAAACAATGTTCAGCGACCGCCGACTTGCTCGGATACATCAATCGTGTGTGCCTCTGGTGTTCAACGCATCGATCCTCGACGGTACGCATCGTCTGTCCAATATATGACTTTCCACACTGACACGGAATCTGGTACACGCCCGCCTTCCTCAAACCGAGATCATCTTTAGCGCTCCCCACCATTGCACGAATTTTATTCGGCGGACAAAAAAGAGTTCCAACCTGGTGTTTTCTCAAAATGCGTGCGATCTTCCCTGATAGTGCGCCGGTATATGGAACGAACGCAGTGCCTACATCCTCCCTTGCGTTTTCATCCGTTTCCACAGGTTGTGTTGTAGTGGTTGGGCGGAGAGCCCGCTGAATCTGCCACTCTGAATACCCATTTTTTCGAAATACAGTTCTCATGTGTTCCAATTCCTGGGGTAGACTCTCTGCGTCGGAGATAGTGCGCGCCCTATGTACTAGAGTTTTAAGTACCCCATTCCTCTGTGAAGGGTGGTGACAGCTGTCTGCATGTAAATGCAGATCAGTGTGCGTTGTCTTCCGATATACATTATGACCCAGGGTGCCATCAGCTCTTCTCTTGACCAAGACGTCAAGGAACGGCAATTTACCCTCCGTTTCAGTCTCCATAGTGAATTTGATGTTGGGGTGTATGGAGTTCAGATGTGTAAGGAAGTCAAGGAGTTTATCCATACCATGTGGCCAGATGACGAAAGTGTCGTCCACATAACGGAAAAAGCAAGTGTGTAAACTCTTAAAGGTTATGAGTGCCACTGGAAAAATGCATAAGTAACACCTGTTGTTTGAGACTTGAAGATGACCTGAAATTAGCCGCAATCATCTTATAATAAACATAAGGTGTAGCTGTCTATATTTCATAATGCTATTCCTAACATATTTAAAAGCTGCTCAAAATCACATACAAAAAACCTTTATAATGAGATTGTATATAATTCCACGATCAAATTGTGTTTTAGTTATTTGTAGTAATACACCCAAAGATCTGCCCTTGCTTTTAGTGCCTTAATAATTGTTTATTTTTAGAGGTATTACTAGGGACAGGAAAAATTCGCATTTGCGATAAATGCGAATATAGATGCGAATTCTGAATCAAAATGCAGTAAATCCGAAATTGTAGTTAGCAACGGTTGCGCTCAATTCCGATTTCATCACATTCCTCTTCACAAGGTGCTGTATTGTAAATCGAGTGATATTTGTATGACGTGTTATCTCCCTGTTGAATGAGGCTGTGATATCTCCGGGCCGTTACTACTGCTCCACCTCGCTCGGTGGGCCTTCCCCTGAATACGGCACAGGTAGCGGCTGGAGGGCGTGGAGTAGGGGTGGTGTATCCCTACTTCTTGAACACCCTGTTCACTACCTGTAGCGTCCGGGTCTCCGCGCAAGTGTCTACACATTCCCTTTCCGCGCAAGTGTCACTCCCCGCAAGTGTCACAAAACTCCTCCAGACCGCTCGGCTACGGCTACTCTCGAGGGCCTATTGACTCTTCGGTAACACGCAAAACATCGTTCTTGTGAAACACGGTCAGATCTTTACTCACACGATATAATGAGTGCTATCGACGAGGGATCTCGAATCGATACCATATTTCTAAACTTCCGGAAGGCTTTTGACACTGCACTTCACAAGCGCTTTTAATAAAATTGCATACTTATTGAATATTCCTACAGTTGTGCGACTGGATTCGTGATATCCTGTCAGAAAGTACACAGTTCGTAGTAATTGACGAAAAGTCATAGAGTAAAACAGAAGTCATATCTGGAGTTCCGCAGGGAAGTGTTGCAGGGCCCATACTCTTCCTCGTGTTTATAAACGATTTAGGAGACAATCTGAGTAGCTCTCTTAGACTGTTCGCGGATGATGCTGTCGTTTATCGGTTAGTAAAGAAATTGCAAAATGATTTAGATAAATGCATGGTGCAAAAATTGGCAATGGAGCCTAACCATGAAAACTGTGAAGCCATCCATAATAGCACTAAAATAAATCTGTTAAACGTCATTTACATTATAAGTCAATCAAATGTACAGGTCCTAACTTTAATTAATTACCTACGAAGAACAATTACGAACTACTTAAATTGGAAAGACCACGTAGAAAATATTGCAAGAGAGGCGAACCAAAGGCTACGTCTACTAAATAAACTACCTACACCGCACTAGGGCGTTCTATTTTGGAGTATTGCTGTTTATTGTAGGATTCCCATCAAGTGAAACTGACGGACGACTTAGAAAAGATCAGAGAAGGGCAGCTCGTTTTGTATTATCGCGATATACGGGACAGAGTGTCACGGATACGATGTCTGAATTGGGGTGGAAATCATTAAAAGAAAGGCGTCATTCCTTGCGGCGACATTTATTTGCGAAATTTCTTCTACCAACTTTTCCGAATGCGAACATATTTTGTTAGCACCCACCTACGCTGTGAGACATGATTATCGTAATAAAACAAGAGAAATCAGATCTAAAATGGAAAGTTTTTTCGTTCTTTGGGGCCCGCAGCGTAAAATATGTCTTGTAATGTCATGATTATTATAATGATACACCAACAACACTGCTTTGTATTTGTAGAATAATAATGATTCGAAGTGAGGAATCTACAGTCCTACAAGAAACAAATCGTCACTGCATAATGTAAAGTGAAAACCAGGCCCAAAAATTTCCGTAAGTAACCAAACAGCACTTTAAATGTTTTGCTAATGAACTGTTTTCGATCCACACGTCAAAAGAAATTGTAAATATCTATGATTTCACACCACTGAAGATGGTTTACTATCAATATAATGAAAGGCATCTGGTAACAAAAAAGTCGCCTCTTATTTGTAGTTGTATAGACGGACAAACATCTCCATCGTAATTATACAAGCAACTACGGACGTCATAGCTACACAAGTGAGGAAATATTTTTATTTAAAGTATTTATTTCTTCTGACAGCAAGTAGATAATCCCGACATTTTGAATTTTTTCCAGACATTTTAGTCTTACAGACAGAGAGCTTTAAGTACGGACTTACTTCGGGGCAGCATTTGTAAAGTGGACTTAACAGAAAAATTTCTACTGTGTGCAGTACGTACAGGAAAAATTCTACCAAAATGTAAAAACCTTTAATACAGTAAGTGAATTAATCGTAGTAACAATGTATATTATTCAGTGAAGTCAAATAAAAAGCTGAGCAATTTTAAAGCTTGCTCCAGGTGCTCTATGTGTAACAGGCTTGAATGACATGTTTGTTTCAGTCACCGTATTGAGGTATTTCATTAACAGAATCAAAATTAAAAGACACTATCCTACAGATAAATATCTTGTGTTATCTAAAATGAGTTTACCGTTTTAAATAACGACAAAGACAGTGAAAACAGTGAAACATAGTACAGATACGTCGTAGCGACAGCACAATTCAATGACGAAGCAAGCAACACTGCAGCTAATAAATCGCTGCACACCACGCAACACAGACCTGTAAATCAGTAGGATACCTATCTCTCGACAGTTGCCGATCAGAATTAGGGGATATGTATGCCCAGTTACCCTTCCAACAAGTACTGTGTTGAAATATACAACAAAAACATGTTCAAATGTTTGTTAAGCTTAGGGGACTTAACTGCGGGGTCATCAGTCCCTAAACTTACAAACTACTTATAAACTACCTTACACTAAAGACGACACAAACATCCAAGCCCGAGGGGGAAGGGGGATTCGAACCCCCGACCGTAGCGGTCGTGCAGACTGTGACTGGCGCGCCGCAGACCGCTCGGCCACTGCGGCCGGCTATACAGCAACAAACAACAAGGATTTTGAAAAGTATGGTTTGCACTGTTGTCAGCAGACCCCAAATTCCTAACAAACAAAAATGAACGTTGCACGTCAAGGCCGATATATTTCTCCGAAAATATAATGAGAAATACGTCATTTTATACGATAAGTCGCAATAAGCAACGTCATACAACCTGATTTATTAAGTGTAGCTTTTGGATAGAATCCGATGGGATCGTGAGATTTCGCTGTTACTGACAATACGTCGTTAACCAAGGTGGGTCAGCATTACCTTGCAGTTAACCTTTCCTCCCGTACCGCTACAACCGACAGTCTTCTATCAAAAAGTATCTACTCCTTGGTACATTTAGGAATTTTGCACAGTACAGCTTCGAATGAATAAAAGATGTTTTTTATCACTTTCCTAAAATTAATATTATGGGCGCCCATGGCTGTTTTAGTTTATAAGAAAGAAACAATTTACTCATGAAAAAAAAATCAGCCTTTACTATTCGTAGCTTACCATACAGCATAAGGGCCTCGGTGTGATATCAGCGATGCTGTCCCCTTACCTGAAAAGAAGAGAGAAAGACCATGTCAGAAAGACAAAGAACGGAAGCATAAAAATTAAAATTAGACAATATGCAACATTCTGTAAGTTTTATTTGACTGTTTCAGTGTGCACGTTACGCCTAAGTCCTTTACGTTTCACTACTTGTTCTTTCTGTCGTAACAGACAACGAAATAAACTGACGAGTAGTGGCAGAGGATTCTTTCACTGTACGGCATTTCTTAGCATGCAGTTTCTAGATGGAGCGTGGGAATATTGATTGCTTTTGTGGAACCTGCGCGAATTGTGTGGACTCTAACGTCTCTTCACAGTCGATATGGAATCCACGTGCGGGAAAACATGGAATTTTGACTGAAATGTAGCTATAAATCACGTGAGTTAATACGGTGGTGGCGCTACACGAAAACTTGGCGTCTGCGAACTCGTCTTTGCAAGGCCCCTTTCATATTTTCAATAAGGAAGAAAACGTTAAATAAAATAAGCTGAATTATACATCAATAATCATTATACTAAAATTTTATTAGTATACTATACAAGTATTATTGCAATGACGAAAATTACAATAAACAAACACAAATTAAAATAGAGAATCTTTTCGGCTTTTCGCCTCACTGAATTTAAGATCGCAAATTAATACTAGCCGCTATTTCGGCTTCAATTGATGGTAATGACAACACAGATAGTCTTTCTTGGCGCATTGTACTTCTCAAGTAAGTCTCAATCAATTTTAACTTTGTGAGGCTTTTCTTGGCCGAAGCTGTACTGACTGGAACTGTGAGCATGATTCTGATTGTTATGTAAACATTTGGATGTACTTCTTCCAAATTGTTTTCTAAAATGTACTGAAGAAGTTGTTTTGCAAGTATTTAACTAAAAATTGCGTCACTGCTGCACTCATACGGAAGTAAATACAGGCAACTAAATAGCTGCCGACCGGGAATGGCCGAGCGCACTAAGGCGTCATACCACGGTGAGCGAGATCGCTATCGTCGGGGGTCGAATCCCATCCTTGGGTACGGATTTTGTGTTCGTTCTTTGGTTAAGCTAGTGTAAGTTAGGTGCAGGTCGTCGCTACATAACCAAGCAGTTGAAAAGCGCCGTTAAACATCAAATATTAAAAAATAAAAATAATAAAAAATAAAAAAACCACTAAAATGTTAACAATGTTTTCGAGGCCGCCACAGGCGCGAGGTCGTCGGCGGTTGCCGATGTCGCCGACGCCTAGTGCCGCCACTGAGTTTAATATTAGGGTATATGAAAAGTAATGACGGTGGCTTTCTTTGTAGTCCCTTCCTTATTCTTATTTTAAGTGGGTGCGTTCCTCTACGGACGTTAGTTCGATTGGTATGTTGATGCCACTGCCAACTGATACACAAATTTGAGCAGATAATTTGAAGGCTCTGGTATAAACACTTAATTCATTATGCTTGTTTTTATACTGAACCTCAATATACTACGGTTTTATGTTTTTGTCTTGCATTAGTTTGAGATCAGTCGATGTGTAATGGTTTATTTACACAACTGTGAAAATTATGGTAATGTGATGATCTATAGACATATCTAATCTTAATTATATTCAGGGGAGACAATTTGTTGGTTCCAGCTTAGCTGATATATATCTGTGAAAACAGCTACAAATCTAAGGATGTATATATAATATGTACCATAAACAAGGTATTGCGTGTACAATGCGACATATTGGACAACAAATACAAAATAGTTTTCCCACATTCTTATGTCAATAAATGGTAATAATGCAACTGAATCTCATGAAATGGAAATATGTGGAGGTAGCTTGAGTGTTCCTATACATCTGCATAAACCATGAGAAAAGATCAGAAGACTATACAATTTTCCCGCCTTGAGTCATTTTACACTCTTTTTGTTTAGAGCATGAAATCGTATCATTTGTGTCCAACGGTTACTTCCCCTGTCTTCTCCAAAAAGAGGCACGTAGATTTAGGCGTGCTTCCATTCTCTGAGAACACAGTCACTTGTGAGCGAGCGGTCTAACGTAATGCATTATGTTCCTCCACAGCTGACCGTCAATGCACAGTGTTACTGTTCGGTTTTCGAGAATCACGTGCGGCCAGATTTGCGAAAGAAGCGGCAACACTTTCTGCGCAACCACCCATCATTCTGCAAGACAATGCGCAGGTACCTACAGCGCAAGCTGTGGCTCTGTTCGGTCGAATAGGACTGGGAAGTACTGTACCATCCACCATACTCCCCGGACATACGTCCTTGTGACTTTGATTTGATTCCGAAGATGAAGCAACTACTTCGTGGCATTCACTTCAGAACTCTTCCAGGGTTTCGACAGGCAGTAGACCGCTCCATTCCCACCATCAACAGAACAGGCTCTGCTAACGGTATGCTAAACCTTCCACATCACTGTCAACAGGCTCTACACAACGCTGGTGACTTCTTTGTAGGACAGAGGTGCAAACATGTGAAGTTTTTGTATCGGCTGTGAGTAAATAGTTACCACTATTTAAGTTCCAACCCTCATATTTATTTTGTTGGAAGCGAAGTGACCTGTTTATAATTCGCTCATGCTACATCTATGAACGGAATGTAATTTCTAAACCATCCCACAGATGATGCCGTGAAATAGAAGAGGGGGAAACGCGAATGACGAAAGTAAGAAATTGCAGCAGGAAAACGGCGACTCCAAAAAAGAAAACAAGTACTTTTATAAAGGACGAACGCAAGAGAATGTATTATGGTAGTTATGCTGATACAGTAAGGTACTGAAACATAAGGTGCTTTCAGCTGGTATCTGCAACTTTTGACTCTCTCCATTTTCTGACGAGATTTATTTGGTAGTCTGGTCACGTTTTCGGCACGTGGACTGCCGTTCTGTGGGCAGACCACACTCGCAGCACCTGTGCTAGCCTGCGATTGTCTCCGCCACGATGCAAACACGGAAGCTGCTGATAGCGCCGCGGGGAGTTTAATTTCCGGCCGTTTGTAGCGCTGCCGTCGCCCCCGCCCGCGCGCTCTAGCGGCCGCTTCGCCAAACACAGTGTAATCGGGGCCGGGGGCGCGCTTTCATCTTTGGAGTGTCGGAAATAATTCAGTTTTATTAGCAACTGCGCTTTCGTCCAATTCTCTCCGGCTTGCACGTCCCTGTTTGTCACTTAAATACATCTCTGTCCCATCGTTACGATATTCCATTACTCACCCTGTTGTGAAAAATTTATAATCGTTGTCAATCCTCTGGTCTCGTTCGATCCACTGAGAATTATTCTCCTGCGCCATCCTCTGCGTGTAGCGTGATCGGACCGCGGTAGTTCAAAATCTGGCTCACCTAAAATACAGTAGGGTCCCGCTTAACCGACATCCATGTTATCCTACATGTAAGAGAATTTATATTTACACCAGGCTGTACTCTGGTGGATAAAACAAGAATGAGTGATGCGCTGTGAATACAACTTCTTGTCGTGAACCCGTCATTGTTGCACTAAAGGAGTGACTACATACTAGAGTTGGGCAACACGGTTCTTTTTTAGGAATCGATACTTGCAATTCAATCCCACATTGTGAATAGATTCCTACGATTCGTTCACGATTATTTCGCGATTCTTTAGTCTGCATTGGCGCGATTTTACTTCTACATCTTGCTCATAGCTGGCAACACATGTCTGTGTCATGGATGTTCGAATCTTAACCTTTTGCATCTGTTCCTACGATTCATTCACGATTCTTTCTGGTCTGCGAAGGCACGATTCTTACAAATTGCCGAAAAGGTGACAATATGGGTATTGGATTTTTTAATAATTATGCGTTAAGTTCAGACTTTAAATAAAATAGGCAAAGCCATTTGATTCAGCTCTCAAAAATTATCGAGAAAATAGTCTGAAGTTTTGCGAGCGATTATAAATACATATTACCTAATCAACTATTTCAGCTTTCATCATAGCTCATTTAGTAGCGTTGTAGGTTTAGTGAACGTAGATCACTTATTTCGAATCCTGCTGTAACCTTATACATTTTTTTTTTCGTTCTGTTTGAATACTTCGGCCATTTAAATATAAATTTAATTAAATCTATGGTAATTAACAGATATCTAATCATTATAAAATACTTATTATGTAAAAACAATTAGTTTAAGGAACACGAAATAAACACTAAAAATAAAAATCCGTCTCTAAATATTCACTTTCTTTCGAGATGCAAGAAATTCACGTCTATTAAAATGTTTCTTTTTTTGTAAAATCGGTTTCTTTCAGGAAAGCTGATAACGTAAAAACTAAAATGGTAAAAAAGATTTTTGAGGGGCATTTACGTTTAAAATCGCGTTTTTATATAAAAAGAATGTTTTTGTAAAATTGAGGTTTTACAAAAACTAAAACTACGTAGATGAACTCGAAAAGCTTAAACCTCTCTACACACAAATTATAATCCAAATCGTTACAGCCATTTCCGGGATACGCGAAATATAAATGTGTAAAGATTGCTCGTTTAAATACATAACATGTTAATTGTTTGTAAGGCGTATATTCGTATGTATTGGCAGCTGTGTATTTCGCTGCGTTTTGCTTCTGTCAGCTGTAATTCGTGAATAGGCTAATAATTAACAGCTCACGATCTTCGCTCTGTGCTTCCTTTGTTCACACGCTTTCTGGCTTTCGTAATTATTCGGCATGATTCGCCACTTGCTTTCGAATAATGAATCGTTGGATCTTGGAATCGTCACGAGACAGACGATTGTTTTGAACGACTATTCGTCCCCCCTCTTGACTTCTCTCCAGCATTCGGAATCATTCGGCAAGATTCGGCAGTCGCCTTCGAATCATGAATCGTTGGATCTTGGAATCGTCACGAGACAGATGATTCTTTTCAACGACGATTCGTCCGAATCACGATTCGATTCTTATGATTCTTTATTTGTATTCGTTCAAATGAACGACTCATTGACGAATTGCCATAACTCTACTACATACATTAATCACCAGTGCGCCGGTCGCGGTGGCCGAGGGGACTGAGGCGCTCCAGTCACGGTCTGCACGGCCACTACGGTCGGGGGTTCGAATCCCCCCTCGGCCATGGATATTTGTGCCGTCCTTAGTATAAGGTAGTTGATAAGTAGTTTGTAAGTTTAGGGACTGATGACCCCGTAGTTACGTCCCATAAGCTTAACAAACATTTGAACATTTTTGAATCACCAGTGCGGTAGGCCGCGTCGTGCGTTTGTGTGTGGTGTTTCCGCTATTGTTTTTTTATTTTTATTTATTAATTTCTTATTTTTTGTGATGGCTTCGAAAAGAAAGAGGATGTTAGTGCTACGTAAGATTAACTGAAGGGCAATGAAGAGGCTCAACTAAGTCGAATCGGCGTTAAAAGTCGCCCAAGATTTTGGTGTTGGAACTTTAACTGTAGCTGATTGGTGGAGAAACAGAGGGAAATGGAAAAATGGTGATCAGAAAGAGGGACATCCAAAGCCCTGGAAGAAAGCAAAATTAATGTTTGTTTGTCTTTTTGTTCGTATTTAATGCACGGTCATATAGCACATTCCGATAAGCCGGCCGCGGTGGCCGAGGGGACTGAGACGCTCCAGTCACGGTCTGCACGGCCACTACGGTCGGGGGTTCGAATCCCCACTCAGGCATGGATATTTGTACCGTCTTTAGTGTTAGCTAGTTCATACGTAGTTTGTAAGTTTAGGGACTGATAACCCCTTAGTTAAATCCCATAAGCTATACAAACATTTGAACATTATTATTATTTTTTTTTTTTTTTTTTTTTTTTTTTTTTTTTTTTTTTTTTATTCCGATAAAACTTTGTCAATTCATTCCTTGCACTCGCGCGAAGGTTATAGGCATACTAAAATTCGTAGGGTGCTTTACAATTGTTAATTAGTTTCTTACGTCTTCACGCTGAAATAGATGGACGGATATGAATGAAACTTGGAAAAGAGGTAACTTATACCCTGATTAATACATGCGCTAACAGATGGAGGAGGCAGTGGACTGAGGAGGTGGCGGAGAAGTTCGACGGAGAAAGAGGAGATGACTGGCAGAGAAATGGAAGGTCGAGATGGGCAGAGGAGGGAGCAGGGTATGTGCAGAGGTAGTGAGGGAGAGAGGGAGGGGGAAAGAGAAACAGAGAGAGAAAAAAAGTGGACAAACAGGGAAAGGGGAAGGAGAAATGGACTAACTGAAGACTGTTGTTTAAAGGGGACTTAATTGCTTGGTCATCAGTCCCCCATCTACGTGGGATATTCTGCAAATGACATTTAAGTGCCTGGCACATTACAGATCAGGTCGCGGTCTGTGTGTGCACAGAACGACGCGTTCGCCGCCTGAGGGTGGCCTAGCGGCAGGTGCCAGCATCTGTAATTCTGACGCTCGGTAGTGCCGTTGGGTGAAGTTCCCGGAGATGGGTTCCCTACCTCGTTTTGTTTCTCAAGACATCCTCTACTACCCCACAAAGTTTGTCGGTATCATTGAGAAACACCCTGTGTGTGATCGTGTTACACTGGCCGTGGTAGTCAAACTAAAGGTGTTCATGAATATCATAATATTTGCAGATTTTGTAAGGAAACAGTTGCATGACAAAACAAGTGCTACCCTGTGCAGAGGCTGCCAGATAAAAATATTCTTTATAGTCAGATGTTAATAAAGAGTTTTGTGGGTATTATTGTTGTTGATGTTGTTGTTGTTGTCTTCAGTCCGGAGACTGGTTTGATGCAACTTCTAACGACAGTCACCCCTTTTGGGAATGACTCAAACTGAGCCCTAATATTTTCCTAAATCACGGAAAGTTTTATTAGTTCACAGTCTCTATAACAAAGTCATTCCACTGTAGGTGAAGTTGAACTTATCTTATATGCTGGCTGAAGTCCATTGCGTTGTGAGCTGTCTTCGGCATTCACTACAAGATTTGACGTTACAGGATCTTTTCGTAAATCATAAACATGTCAGTTGATATGGAAACGATTTTATTTCCATTTAAAGAAAGTTGAAATCAATCAGATTGTTGCACAATAAAAAAATGCAGCGGCAAGCCACCAGAGCTGCTTACAGGTTTGTGACTGCCAGAAGACTAACAAAACATGGTTTCTCTCAGACATCTTTCTACGTAACCGCGTAATAAGATTGATGACAAAGTTTTCTAATTCACAATTAAACAATATTCTTTTACATTAAATATGCCAAAATACAGAAATTAAAACATTACATTTAAGATTTGACTATTTATCTCAATGTATGTTCTTGTTTCATGAAATTTGTATTTAATTTGGTACACAAATTTAAAGTCATCCTTTGACTAGTGTTTACAGTGCTCAAATTATTTACATTATTTGTGTTTTCGAAGTGCACACATATTTGTTTTGCCAATATTGTGTAGGTGTACTATTATTGTGACATGTAATTTTAATGTATTTCAGTTTGCGGTCAAATTTTTTATTAATACGGATTTGTATATGGTTGTCGTAGTTTTATTAATTTCGAAGATAGTTTCTTAGTACCAAACGGATTATTAGTTTTAGTGCATGAAAAATTATCAGTATTTAATTTAGGATCCAGTGATATATAAAACATGGTCTGCCCTAATTTATTTAAACAAAAGGTATATATGAAATCATGTTGTGCAATAGTTATAACATGTAGTATTGTTGTTTTTATACAAATTAGTATCTATATAGGTTCAGCAATTTTCGGAACTAAGTGTAATGCATTTTTAGTGTTTGCAGCTATTATTTACGAAAGTATTAAAAATTGAAAATTATGTAAAAGGACAGCCAAAGTTATGTTTAAATCAACGTACTATTTCTTAAAGGTGTTTTACTAATATTGTTAATAGAATTTCAACCTGAAGGCGAAAATGTGATATTTTACATGCCCGGTAGTGAAGTTTTATTTTAGGTGTCAGATATTTCGTGTTTATAATGTTGGCAACTGATTTTTGTATGGAGTGTGCAGCATAGCAGAAACGTTACAAGCTCTCCACAATACCCTATCCTGAGCAAGACTCTTCAACTCCATATAAGATCGGCAACCGACATCTATTTGAATATGATTACTATAGGCGTCCCTTGGCCTCCCTCTATGATTTTTTCCCCACACACTTCCCTCCAATGCTAAATTTACGATTCCTTAGTGTCTAAGAATGTGCTTAAGAGTGATGCTTATCCGTCATCTAATTTGCCTTTGCCTTATGATAGTTCCGCTAGTGCTAGTACATCGAGAGCTACAGAAAGTAGGAAAGAACGTTTCAACACAAGAGAAATCCAGTGAAGTAGTATATAAATAATTTTTTAAAAAAGCTTTCACGTTGGAAATAGAATGTTGACAAATTTCCTTTTATGGATGAAGTTGTTTGTATTGATTTAGATATAGACGCTTTAAGGAATTCGACTGCGTCATTACAGAGGAGAAACTCTCATCTTTTAAAAAAAAAAAAAAAAAAAAAAAAAAAAAAAAAAAAAAAAAATATATATATATATATATATATATATATATATATATATATATATATATATATATATATATATACATACTAATGAATTTACGAGCAGTTGTCATCGACGAAACGACGCCTGAACGTAGAAGAAAGGAACTACAATGCACTTGTGTCTCGTGAAATTAATCGAATACTAGACAAAATCTTTTCACCCAATCAAATCAGAAGTCTTTTACGCGGTTCCAAATAGGTTGGATGGGGAAAGGAATAAATTTGCAAGTCGATCACTTTACGTGACTTTACGTATCTGTAATTTCCTCAAGGAAAAACTGGGATATCCTCTGCCTGAAGTCCCAATTTGCGATCTTGGATAAACCGCAATTTCTGTTACCACCCAGGTACTTTAAAGCACGTTTTAGTGACGATGAAAAAGTAGGCTGAAACATTGACTCAATGGGAACGAAATACTCGAGTCCAAACGACAGTAATATAGGACAGACAAAGAGAAAATTTATGACAAGGTGCAAATAACATATAAACAGAAGTGAAAACAACCTCTGAACATTTAGTACGCATCTATGACAGAATCAGTACTCTACAGTGGACATAAGCAGCAATGTCGTCAAGGCAATTACATGAGTATTTTGGCGGAGGTTGAGATTTACGTATATTTAGCAAAATATCCAGATAATATACATAACGAAGAGATGGAACTCAGAAATGAAAAGTATATCGAAAACTTCTTCAAAGTTCTTATCGACCGTAGATGATTCGGAACGAAATATAAATCTAAATTTTTCGTAAGATATAAATCGATTTAGAGAAATGATAAAATTTAAAGGCAAACGATATCTTTGTCAATCACTTAACTACCCATCTATGACAAATCGATATTATAATACATAAACTATATATAACAGCACGTAATCAAAATTCAGATGTTTGTATAGCTTGAGGAACTTAACTACGGGGTCATCAGTCCCTAAACTTACAAACTGCTTATCAACTAGCTTATCCTAAGGACAGCACAAATATCCATGCCCGAGGGGGGATTCGAACCCCCGACCGTAGAGGCCATGCAGACCGTGACTGGAGCGCCTCAGTCCCCTCGGCCACCGCGGCCGGCGGCACGTAATCAATAAATAATATTTACCATCCTATTGCGAAGTAAAAACTACTATAAGGCCTAATATTATACTGTTATATACTTTTTTTAATAGATTTGTGCACTGATATACCGATTGAAAATGAGCAAAGCTTGAAAACGGTAGCTCAATAAATAGAATATATAATAAACGAAGCTCTGGTGGTTATTTAATTACAATGCATTTCATAGAATTTTTACTTGGAGGAAAGCACACAAGAGAAATATGCCAACGATAATGTCCCTATAATAGTTGAAGTTCTTTTCAGATTTGTGATGTGATACAATATAACGATAATCGTATTCACTGATAACTTTTTCTCAGAGCCAAATAAGCAAAATGAATGCTCATTTCCAATATTTAGTTAGATAATTGAGGAAAAAAAAGTCTGCGCTTTGCTTGTATTTTCGATTCGATATACGGTTGAGGTTTCTCAGTCATCAGTGTCATTTTCAGAGCTCAATTTTCTGACGCAAATCCTATCTTACTGACAAGCTCAGAGACGACAATTTCTGATGTACTTTCCGATCTCAGGTTTTTGAAGTTTTTGAGTCACCCGTTTCACCAAACCCGTTAAAGTGTTGTTTGCATTACCCAACGTACCGCGTGGCGTGAGGCGGTTATCAACAATGCAGGATGTTCTAGAGCAGTACCCGCCGTTGCCGGGCATCAGTGCCAGACGAGGACTGCTGACGCAACATGAATCTGTTCGTTCGCAGTTATGTCGCACTTCAAAATCCTCGAAATCCAGTTTGAAGGTAAGCCATCAAGCTTATCTTCTTTACTCTTCATCCGACGTGGATAAGCACTTTTCATCCGTTCATGCGTCACATTGCCGCGGTGAAGTAGCCGAGCGGTCTAAAGCATCTCGTTGCGGAGCGCGCGGGTCAAGTCCAGTCTCCGATACCACTCGTCGGCTTTGACCAATGACGCCACTTATTACGTCATTATTTCCATCAACGATTCTATTTATATTGTCGCTGATTAATCTGTTCCACAGATAATACTTACATGCGTATGTACGTATATGTCCGTATTTCGTGAATTTTTATAATAAAAGGCCCATTTTAATTTAGCCTTTCTTACAGGTTTAAAAAATGTAATATAATAATTATTAAACGCAAAGAATGAATATATATATATATATATATATATATATATATATATATATATATATATATAGTCATTTGTTATGTGAGCGTAAATTGTTTTGTGTATTTTGTTTCCGTTAGTGAAAATTTTTATATGTAGTATTTCTGATTTTTAAATTTTTTATTTACTACAATATCGATTTATACTTTCTTTGGTTAGTCATTGTTTAATAATATAATTTATTTTAAACAATGCATTTATTTAGACGTCTTTGTCATCATCATAAAATGAAGATCTGTTCCCCGAAAATTTCGAATTCGTAACAAAACATTTCATTTGTACGCTATTGGCTAATTTGAAAGTTACATGGTTGCCAACTTTAACATATTCCTTTGCCACGTATGTAAGTAAAATTTAACTGAGTTTAGCATCATTGTGAACGGCATTATGAAGTGAATCAAAATTGAGAGGATCATTTATTGGTAATTAGACATAATTTTGCAGGTCATGTACAGATATCGACACCTAATAAATAAGTAAATACGAATACTCAATTTTCCGGTTTCAAAAATCGAAATTTTTCAGATATATACCAATACAGATTAAGTCTAGATATTCATATTTACGATATATAGTATCGGTAAATGGACTGGACTGGAAAATATTAAGAGCTGGTATCGCTATCTAGACTTGACCTATATAGGTCAAGTCCAGTTATCGATACCTCATAAATACTGGTGAACCGTAAAATTTGAACAGCTGGTATCGCTATCTATACTTTACCTATATAGGTCAAGTCCAGTTACCGATACCTCATAAATACTCGTGAAATGTAAAATTTGAACAGCTGGTATCGCTATCTGGACTTGACCTATATAGGTCAAGTCCAGTTACCGATACCAGTCCTTCATATCTTTTGGTTCACCATACAGTATAAAGGACTGATATCGGTAAATAGACTCGACCTTAAAATTTGAACAGCTGGTATCGCTATCTAGACTTGACCTATATAGGTCAAGTCCAGTTACCGATACCCAGTAATTTTTTTTAATATATTTTAGTGTTATCCTACATAATATGTGCCCGCCCAAAACCCCCTAATTTCCCGCGGTAGTCTCGTTAAGTTTCATGAATATTAATATTATTTACTAGTTGTAATTTTCATACTTTGTTTTTTAATATATATGTTTCAATTTAGTATAATCTTACGTAATTTAACTTTCATTTAATTCGAGTCGTATTCACATTTGTATACTCCAACGAAAATATGTAATTGGTACATTCAATTGTTTATTAAATTCGATCGTGTATCGAACCTATCGTGACTGTAACGTCTCTGGTCAAAGTATCATGACCGTATAGTCTCTGGACAAGGTATGACGTCATTGTTCAAAGCCGACGACTGGTATCGGACACCCGACTTTATCCAGGCGCGCGGTTCCTCGCCGTGGAGGTTTGAGTACTCCCTGGGGCATGGGTGTGTGTGTTTGTCCTTAGGTTAGTTTACCTTAGTTTAAGTAGTTTGTAAGCTACGGACTGATGACCACGCAGTTTGGTCCGATAGAATTACAAACAAACAAACATGCGTCACATTAAACCCTGTTTTGTAAGTACGCTGCGGTAAGAGCGAAAAATGAGAAGAATAGTTTAAGGTTTTATACGTGGGTATCGCACTGCTGGGAACTTAACTACAACAAACGTTATCTGAATACACGACCCGCGGCGGAGTTGCCAAGCGCATTGAGGCGCTATGCTCCGATGCACGAGGCCATTCCCCGTCGGGGGTTCGAATCCCCTCTAGGGCATCGATGTTTCGTCGTCTTTAATATAAGTTCGTAAGTAGTTCTACATCTACATGGGATACTCTGCAAATCACATTTAAGTGCCTGGCAGAGGGATCATCGAACCACCGTTATACTATTTATCTCCCATTCCATTCTCGAATAGCGCGCGGGAAGAAAGAACACCTCAATCTCTCAGTTAGAGCTCTGATTTCTCGTATTTTATTCTGATGATCATTTCAAAGTCAACAATATATTTTCGCATTCGGATGAGAATGTTGGCGATTGTAATTTCGTAAGTAGCCCACGCCGCAGCGATATGCGCCGTTGTTGTAATGATTCCCTGTATCGTGACAATACAAAACGAGCTGCCCTTCTTTGGACTCTTTCGATGTCCTCCGTCAAACCCACCTGATAAGGATCCCACACTGGGCAGCAATACTCCAAAAAAGGACGGAGTAAGCGTAGTGTATGCAGTTTCTTTAGTAGTTCTGTTGCATCTTTCAAGGTTTCTACCAATAAAACGCAGTCTCTGGTTCGCATTTCCCACGACATTATTTATTATTATTTAAGTCTGAAGTAATAGTAATAACTAGGTATTTTGTGGAGTTTACGGCCTTCACTTGTGATTGATTTATCTTGTAAACATAGTTTAACGGATTTCTTTTCGTACTCATGTGGACAACTTTACACTTCTCATTATTTAGACTCAATTGCCAATTTTTACACCATAGTGCTATCTTTTTCAGATCGTTCTGCAGTTGGTTTTGATCTTCAGATGATTTTACTAGACGGTAAATGACGGCGTCATCTGCAAACAACCTAAGAGAGCGACTTAGATTTTCCCCTAAATCGTTTCTGTGAATAAGGAATAGCACAGAACCAATAACACTACCCTGTGGAACGCCCGCTATCACATCTGTTTTAGTTGATGTTTTACCATCAATTACTACGAACTGTGTCCTCTCTGACAGGTAATACCCTATTCAGTTGCAATTTTGGGGCGATATACCATAACCTGGCCGAGGGGACTGAGGCGCTTCAGTCACGGTCTACACGGCCACTACGGTCGGGGGTTAGAATCCTCCCTCGGGCATGGTATTTGTGCCGTCCTAGTTCGTAAGTAGTTCATAAGTAGTTTGTAAGTTTAGGGACTGATGACCCCGTAGTTAAGTCCCATAAGCTTTACAAACATTTGAACATTTTTTATACCATAACCACGCAATTTTATTAAAATCCGTTTGTGAGGAACGGTGTCAAAAGCCTTCTGGAAATCAAGAAATACGGAATTGATATGCGAACCCTTGTCGATAGCACCCATCACTTCGTTTGAGTAAAGAGCTAGTTGTTTCTCGCATGAACAATATTTTCTAAATCCGTGTTTACCTAGGGTCAATAGATCATTCTGTTCGAGATAATTTATAATATTTGAATACCTTGCTGCAAATTGACGTTAAATAGGCGTGTAATTTAATGGGTTTAGGGACTAATGACCCCGCAGTTAAGTCCCTTAAAGCTTAACAAACATTTGAACACAAACACTTGAACATTTAAAATACGAGTTTTGGAGTTATTTTTCATGCTTGGTTACACTTACCCTTCAAACTTTTGTAATACGCAAGTATAAATACGAAATGCGTCAAATGCGGTACATTTATTTACTTTCTAGCCAGTGAACAGTACGTTCTGCTGCACCATGTTCCTTTCTTATACTACCTGAGTACAGGGCACGTGATTTCGTTCAGTCAACCACAGCACAAAGTAAGAGAATGCCGTATTAGTCAGCCAATCGTAACTTCAGTTACATGCCGCGGCAGCAAGCAAGAAAGAATAGTTGATGTTGAATATCGTATAGTAGAAGGCAAAGGTTTACCTTCACATGTTATGTCGGCACATAATTATATTTGCGTGTTTTCATGCGTTTTTATTGGTACTATTAACTATTGATTTGGTCGTCTGTGCGAGAGAAATAAAACACAGATCTGTCCGCATTTCGTGAGATTTCAAAAAAAGCAACACGTGGATCTGAGTATCGCTGTAAACGCAATAAAACAAAGATGTGTCCGCATCCCGTGAGATTTGTTTAAAAGTAACAAAAACGGAAATCATTACGCGGTACTTACACGCACGTGCCTAACATTTCTCATTTCACTGATTCACTGGCCATGTCGGTGTGCCCGGGAATGAGGCCGCCGACATAGCAGCCAAGGCAGCAGCTCTTTTGCCTCGCATGGCTACCTTTTGCGTCCCATCGGACGATGTTCAACGGGCTCTTCGCTGGAGTATCGTGTCGCAATGGCACAGTGCGTGGCTTTCACTGTACAACAATAAATTGCGAACTATCAAACCGATCCCGACCGCTTGGGGGACCTCCTCACGCTCCTCTCGGCGGGAGGAGGTCATCCTGGCCCGGTTGCGGATCGGTCACTGCCGTTTCAGCCACCGTCACTTGCTATCTGCCGAACCTGCACCGCTATGCTCCTGCGGTGAACTGCTGACAGTGCGACATGTTTTACTGACTTGTGTTAATTTTAATCATCTCCGTGTAGCCCTTCACTTTCCGTCTACTCTGGAGGAAATTTTAGCTGATGACACACGAGCAGCTGCTCGAGTTTTGCGTTTTATCAACTTGGCCAACATATCCAAGGATATTTAACCCTTTTAATTGTCTTTTATCTTTCGTTTTTAGCCTCTTGTTGATGTTCTGACAGTCACCATTTTTTTTTTGAGATCATAGCGAATCTATGTTCTTGGCTGGGCGCTAATGACAATAGAAGTTGTGCGCCCTAAAACCACAAAAAAGGAAACTTCGTCATGAAAAAAATACTTACAAATATGTGTATATCTACAGCTTAATCCGCAGTTTTTTTCGTTATTATTATTATTATTATTATTTTGCGCGTATCAATTCGGTGTGCAGTCTACTGATTAGCACATTTTTAGACCTGACTCATCTTTCTTATAGGCGCACATTCCTTTGAGCGTCATTACTTTACTTTGAAAAGCCAATGTTTTGTAGACTCTTGCCGTTTATATGCAATTGTAAAAATTGATCAATATTAGCGAGACCCACCCGCGACCTCCATTTTAAGTAAGAATCAATCGGAATATTTCGTGACGAATGCCACAGTAACCAATAATAGTAGTAGCATTACATTTGCAAGCTGCGGAACTGTTGCATGTTTGCATTAAAAGTGAAAGATCATCGATAATTAACCTGCAAACACGGGCGATGAAGTATAATCCAAAATGTTTAAAAACAAAAATAACCGACTAAACTCGTAGAGCCACGCAATACGCGCCTGAAGTACGACACGGGTGTCTATATAAATTTCCCATTTCATAATAAATTGCATCACAGAATATATACATTCTCTGTATTGGTTTTCGTTACAGAGATACTACGATGCGGCAGATGCGAGTAACGAAATGTATTCATGAGTAAGTTCGTATCGATACGGTACATGCAAGTAACGAAATGTATCAGCCAAAGTATCCGTTACTCAATACCGAATGCATACGGTTTGCTACAGCTCTAGTAAAGAAGAGTTTGTTCACCATTGTATGATACTCTATCCGGTACAAGCCTCTTCATCTCTGAAGAAAATGGCATGCTACATCCAAGTAAACCTGCTTACTGTATTTCTTTCTTTGACTTCGCTGAGATATTTACACCTCACTCCCTTCCGGTACTAAACTGACTAGTTGCTGATGTTTCAGAATGTGCTCCACCAATCGATACCTTCATTTAGTCAAACTGTGCCGAAATTTATTGTCCATCAATTTTGTTCAGGATCGCGATATTAGTTAAGCGATCTACCCACCTAATTCAGCATTAATCTTATCTTAATCTTAGTATATAGAAAAATTGATGTGTTTATACCTGTATTTCACTCTGCAGCCAACACCACTCATTGCAAACGAATAGTGTTTGTATGTGGTAGTAGGTATGAGTCTCCTATCATGCACTCTGCTGGTAGATGGTTGATAACGATATGGGGTGGAAGATATGTGAGTTGAAAGTTACCGAATTATATAAAATTCTACGTGTGGGTGTCAATATTTTGCTCTACAGAAAAAACTAAACAATGGAGACGAACGATCTTTCTGTGTTGTAGTACAAAGTCTCCCGTTGACAACCATAGCAGTTCCGTGTCGTAGCTGTAAGAGGGTGGAAGATTCAGTGGTTGAAAGTCATCAGCTGAAGACCAGCGATGACTTTTGACACTATAATAGCAAAGAGGTTATATACAGTGAAACGTGATGCACATTCATAAGTTGTTTTTCTACAACAAGCGTACCAACAAAGAAAAATAAGGGCATACTGCAGTCTGAAAAGTAAAACTACCAAGAAAGATGCCAAAGCGTAAGAAAGGAATTTCGCGTTCTCGATCCGTTTCTAAAAGAGAGAAAACGGTGCTGAGAAGTGAAACGATGGAAACTTGAAATTTGTAGACGTTGTTAATCTTACACTATAGGCATCAGCGATTTTTCGATATTCCCATTCCTAAGGGGGTTTAATAGGAGATAAACGGTTTTTTGAAAATACGTTGCTATTAAGGCAATTTTGAAGCAAGAAATACAAAACTACTGATTTAGATTTTTGACTGGAATTTTAGATACACGTGTCTCGATATTTTTGGAAATTCAACCATTAAGCGGGTGAAATAAGGGAAAATCTTTTAAGGGTGCTAGTAAGACTATTTTGATGCTAGAAACGCGAAAATTTGGATTTGGAACAATGGTTAGAGTTAAAAAAAATGTTTGTATAGTCTATGGGACTTAACTACGGGGTCATCAGTCCCTAAACTTACAAACTACTTATGAACTACTTACGTACTAGGACGGCACAAATATCCATGCCCGAGGGGGGATTCGAACACCCGACCGTAGTAACCGTGAAGACCGTGACTGGAGCGCCTCAGTCCCCTCGGCCACCGCGGCCGGCAGAGTTTAAAAGAATGTGTTTCGGGATGCTTTGATCCTGCCATCAATGGTGCAATAGGGGGTGGCAATTTGTATCAAAATGCTTGATTAGGACAGTATTTTTAAAGCTAAATCTATAAAAATTAATATTTAGGAGTAGAAACAACCAATGCAGACCACCCACTCCACGAGTGTGAAGCAGCGGGAATGAAGTTAGTTTTATAAATAAACACCTTCAGCCTTTAACGTTAGGAAACCTTTTAATAACTGGTTTCGGTAATATAATATTACAGTCTCAGCACGTAAATTTTGATTTGATGAATTATGTCTTGTAAACAGGGACTGTATTACTTAAATGGTGCGTAGGTCCATATTTGTGCGACCTGCCTTACGATGTTATACTTCCAGGCATCAGCAGTCGATTCGAGTGTTAAGGTGGCGAGAGATCGAGAGATCTGGCGATCTCGCTGGTCTGAGCAGTTGTCGTATACAACGCCGGCCGCGGTGGCCCGAGGGGACTGAGGCGCTTCAGTCACGGTCTGCACGGCCACTACGGTCGGGGGTTCGAATCCCCCTCGGGCATGGATATTTGTGCCGTCCTTAGTTGTAAGTAGTTTGTAAGTTTAGGGACTGATAACCACGTAGTTAAGTCCCATAGACTGTACAAACATTTGAACATTTGAAGGGCAACAGCGCCCGATCATTCTAAGGCGCCTCACTGCGGAGTGCGCAGTTGCTACCCGTCGGAGGTTCGCCACCTCCTGGGACACACGCGCGCGCGGGCGCGCGCTCGCGCGTGCGCGCGTGTGTGTTGCCCTTAGCTTAGTTTAAGTAATTTGTAAGTCTAGGGACTGATGACCATAGCAGTTTCGTAACAGTGATGTCAGGTGTGCCACAGGGGAGTGTTGTGGGTCCGTTGCTGTTCACGATATATATAAATAACCTTGCAGATAACATCGGAAGTTCACTGAGGCTTTTTGCGGATGATGCTGTAGTATATAGAGAGGTTGTAACAATGGAAAATTGTATTGAAATGCAGGAGGATCTGCATCGAATTGACGCATGGTGCAGGGAATGGCAATTGAATCTCAATGTAGACAAGTGTGGTATGCTGCGAATACATAGAAAGAAAGATCCTGTATCATTTAGCTACACTATAGCAGGCCAGCAACTGGAAGCAGTTAATTCCATAAATTATCTGGGAGTAATTAAAAAATTCTCAGTCTCTGTTGCAGTATTTTATTCTCCAATAACGCGTTTCGCGCTGTTAGCGCATCGTCAGATTGGGCGGAGATGGAGCCACAGAACTATCTATTGCTGTGTAGGAGGAACCTTAACAATTTGTGTTACTGGGCGCCATAGCAGCAGAGGAGTCGCTGTCGCGGCAGGTCCACGGCAGGTAAACGTGGACCTGCCGCGACAGCGACTCCTCTGCTGCTATGGCGCCCAGTCTACATATCCCACGATAATGGGCAAAAATCTTGACATTTGGTGATACAATAACTACCCATACAATTTAGTTCACAGTTATTTAGAAAGTAAATGCACATGTAGATGTCTTTTTGTCCTCAACAATCACTTGGTCGGTTGGAAATAGGAGACCATACAAATTCCGATTTTCTATTTTCACATTTCCTCTTTTCGTTTTCTGTTCATGATTTCACAATTTGTGACTGTAACCTACTTAATAAGAAAAACATTACCAGCAAATAAAAATAGTCTGCTGAGTTCATCACTTTTACAAGCAATTGGAAATAGATAATATTGTTGACCTGATTTGCTGATTTCGTCGCATTAATACATTTCCCTTTAGCTAGTACTCGGTTACATCATTTCATCAGTTCATTCACTAACCATTTCATCAGTAAAATGTCGTTCCGTACTTCGCAAAACTATATTCGTATATGCTGACGTGATAACTCTAGAAGTGCAGCTTGCCTGCCACCTATCGGTGGCTTATGAAACCTCGTGGAGGAAACGGTTTAGTGAGCGACCGCAAGACAGCGCTAACGTCGCCCTAATGGCGGCGCCAGCTTCATTGATCGCGAACAGACAAAAACCTACCGCCAGCGCTGTATTTAGCCACGCGACACGTGTTTGAATTTATCATCGGCGTTCATTAAGCGTACGGCTTGTTAAGAAGTTATGAGGATAATTAATCTCGTTAATAACGGAAAACCGAACTTTGCCCATTGATAATATGTGGGAAATAACTTGCTGGAATAGGAGGTACACAGCACTCTGCACGTGCGGCGTTGTTTATGATATATCAGGGAACTTTAATAGCTTAAAAAAGGAACTGAAAAACTTGGTAATGTACCCTCATCAAGCTGTAGCAATCGCTGATCTACCGCTGAAAAGAATACGCCAAAAGATGTATGAACCGCAAAATCAAGTACTCTGTTTCAGAGCTTAATTGTGTTATGATATATAGCTACGGTGCTGCAACTTACGAAATTTTAATGTGGGTGTAGAAATGAAAAAAGAAACAACTGCCAAGTCGTCCTGCCCACAATGAAAATAGCATAACATTTTAACTCGTATTCCGGAAATGGATTATGATTCCCCAATCCATTCATTCAGATTTAGAATATTTCTGTCAACGAGAGTTTAAATTAACTGTTCTTTCTCTTCGTCAGTATTAGAAATATACGTGCCTGAAAACAACCAGCAAACAGAGTTCTTCGAATTATGCAAGCGTAGATCTAGAAGAATTGTGTTATACTATTTCTATGTATGTATTCCTTTTTCGGAAACAAATTTTAATGCGTATCGTGTATAACGTTCCATCGCCATAATTTTTGTATTTTGCTGAAAGTTGATCACAACTTACAGTATAATTTGTTGTTGCATTGCTATAGTTATGCAATTTATGCCGAGTTTCCCGAAGGATACTTCAAATATGAAACCAAATAAAGTTCTGTACCGCGCCTCGTTGTGGGCAAGCATATTGTGGTGAACTAACTGCGGTCGTAACTTACTTATCCGCAACAGTTTTGCTAGTACTTATTTTAATTCAACGCGGCTAAAAATTTTAATTATTTATTAATCCAATACGCATGAGAAATTTATTTGTACCCCTATTATTATTCCCTGTATTTATAAACGGAAAAATGACAAAGACAACAGCAGATACCACTTAAGAATCAAACATTGGTTGTATACTCCCAAACCAGGTGACTTGGTCCCTACACCAGACGCTACTTCCTGCCACAATGTTTACCTTATAGCTACAGACAATATGGCTACATACAGTGCAATCAAGACAGTTTCTTTCTCGAGTTCTAGGCAAATATGGTTTGTCGATCACTATATGCACAAAAATTGTTCTGTTGTTAACTACAGGGTCTCCAGAAAAGGACTCTCTGATTTCAAAATTAAATATCTCGAAAACAAAGATCGATAGAGGGATGCAGTAAACGGTATGTTTATTGTGAAAGCTGTAAGAAGTTTACACAGCAGTTTGAAATAATAGTTGCAAAAGCTGCTAATAGATAGCGCTGTAAGCTGTCAGCTCATATCAGCATACATAAGTGAAATAATCGTATGAAAACACTCTTTGCAAACAATCACATCACAATGTTTGCAAAATATTCACCGTTGGCACTACAGAGGTGGCGCAAACGAAGAATGAAATTCGCCATCACATTTCGTAGTGACTCAACCGAAATGGATTCATATGCCACAGAGATCGCCGATGCAAGCTCGTCCAGCGTGGCGCGATGCTTCGGGTAGACCATGTCTTTCACTGTTCCTTCAGCATCACCTGATTTTCTGACATTAGATTCTATTACCCTCGTTTTACTCTTGTTAATGTGCATATTATATCTTCCTTTCAAGACAGAGTCAATTCCATTCAATTGCTTTTCCAGATCCTTTGCAGTCTCTGACAAAACAACTACGTCATCGGGAAACCGCAAAGTTTTTATTTCTTTTCCCTGAACTTTAATTCCGTCTCCAAATTTCTCCTTGCATTCCTTTACAGCTTGCTCAGTGTACAGATTGAACAACATTGGGAAAAGGCTAAAACCCTGTCTTACTCCCTTCCCAACTTCTGCATCCCTTTCTTGCTCTTCGACTCTAATAACTGCTGTCTGGTTTTTGTATAAGTTGAATATAACTCATCGCGCCCTATATTTTACCCCTGCTACCTTCAGAATTTGGAAGAGTGTATTCCAGTCGATATTGCCAACAGCTTTCTCCAAATCTACAAACGCTAAAAAAGTAGGTTTGTTTTTCCTTAGCCTATCTTTTAAGATACGTCGTAATGGGAGTATTGCCTGGCGTGTTCGTACATTTCTCCTAAATCCATACTGATCTTCCCCGAAATTGTATTCCACAAGTTTTTCCATTAAATTTACAAATGACAAATCACCAATGTTTACAGATCAGCTTTTGATGGTATATAGTTTTTGTTGTTGTGCAATATTAAAAATAGATTTTTGTTCTATAAAATACGGCAAAATAGGAAGATAAAAACCGCAAATCACTTGGTAAAGCTGAAACACCAGACACAGCGTAAACACACCAACAGTTCTTTTTTGTTTTTGTACTTTTTTTGTGTCTGTGGAGAATTTGCTTGGTTCATGTTTGTGTCTGCTTTCTTGATCCTCCCGCTTATAAGACACATTTAACTGCAAAATTGTCTCACCATTCTGAGCATTTTTGTGTAGTGTAGTCCCTAAGTTTCTCAATATAGTGTGTGAAATTCGGCTTTATACATTCTCTTCAAAAGCGTTTTATTATCCCCTATTCGCTTACCTTGCCTTACGTGATTTGCTGCTCTCTTTTCTCGTCATCTAAGGCAACTGCAGTTATAATTAATGCTTCAACACTGAATTTAATGTTTTCCGTTCTCTTTTGTGAACAAATACCATCACTATTGCTTGCGCAAATTGTGCTTATTTTTTGACGTCTCTTGTCGTTCCGTCTAGTGAGAACGGTGTGTGACGTCACTGTCGTTCACGTGACGTTGCTCCCTGTGTGAATCCAGCCTCAGCTCACGACGTTTCAACTGTAACGCCTGCTGAGCGCGTAACCAAAAATAACAATAGTGTGTTACTTGAAGCGTCTTCTGAGCACGTGGTAGGGCCTACATCAATTTACTTATACAGGACGTGCCGGAAAGTAAGTTTCCTAGAAAAAAGTAATAATATGTTTTGTGTCCCAACTTCGTCGCCGCTTTTGTGTCCCAGCCTCGTCGTAGGTGTCGGTGGCCGAGTGGAACGAGACCGACACGCTGGTGCAGGTACGGAGGGGAGCAGCCAGAAACTATAAACACTCGAGTAAATTAGAAAGAGATATATATTGCACAGAATGTAACAATACTTAACTTTTACATAGTACTGCAGAATGTTGATACATAGTTGTTAGAGGCCTGCCTAGTGCCTGTACGATAGCAAAGTCTTCAATGGTGCCTATCTGATTACGAAGGTCCTAACTCGTTGCTATCTCAGTCCGAAGTGACCAGTCCTTCAGTGGTGGTCACGAGCGGAGTTGTCGCAGAGGGCGCTCGTGGCTGTCGTCGTGAGAACGCCGCGCCGTGCGTGCATGGCGGCGCGCGGCGAAAGTAGGTGGCGCGCACTTTGTACTTGTGCGACACCACAATATGAAAAACAGACATCGTAGTTACGTGAAAAAATTTATCGCGAACAGGTACAGCAATGAAACTTGGTGCCAGATTAAAATCGTGTGCCGGAACCGGGATTCGGGTCATTGACTTTCGCGGGCCAGCACTCTACCGTATGAGCTATCCCATCTCGATTCATGGTCCGTCCCCACTATGTCTTCGAAATGGCGTGGTGATGGGAAGTCCTTTAGCTTCAATTGTAGCCAACCTCTTCATGGCGCATTTCGGAAACGTTGCCTTGGACATGGATCCTGCAAAGCCTAGCTGCTTTTACCGCTACGTCGACGATACCTTCGTCATCTGGCCTCATGGACAGGAAAAGCTATAAGAGTTCCTGAAGTACATAAAATTCACGATTGAAGTAGAGAAGGACGGTTCCCTGCCATTCTTTGACATTTTTTTCCGCCGTAAACCCGATGGAAGTTTGGCTCACAGCGTTCACCGCAAGCCCACCCACACGGATCGGTATTTGCACGCCGCCAGCTACCATCACCCACCACAGAAACACTGTTCTGAAGACCTTGGTACATAGAGCCGAAACTGTGTCAGATGCTGAAAACCTGTCAAAAGAACTAAACCACTTACGTAAAGTTCTCAAGGATAACGGCAACAACAAGAGACAAATATCTCAGGCAGTTTCACCCAAGCCACGTAATCAGAAGACATCTGAAGAAGACGTCAAGAAGACGGCTTAGTGACCGGTTTTTGGCTCCATACCAGGGAAAATTAGCAGGCTCCTGAAAAGGCTTAAAAACTACACAATCTTCAGGCCCCCAGCAAAGATCCGGCAACTAACGAATCCTATAAAAGGTGATGTAGGTCTCAGAAAACCAGGCATTTATAAAATTCCGTGTGAGTGTGGGCAGTTTTATGTTGGCCAGACTGTTCGAACTATTGAACAGCGACGCATAGAACATGAAAGGTATTTTCGATTACGCTATTCTGAAAAGTCAGTTGTGGAGGAATATGCTTTGGAAAACGGACACCGAATTGCTTTCGACATCAGTTATTAAACAGCTTCTGGGACAGCGTAATAAACGAGGCCATAGAGATGTTGGAGCTTAGTACGCCATGGGAAACTGTAACCGCGGAGTTGAAGCCGGGGCGGCGTACGAGTGACCAAAACATTGCCATATATGGTCAAGGAAATGGACACCAGTGACGTCACTGGCGGCGGCGCGGCTATATAAGCACGGCAGCGGCCTCTAAATGACAGTCATCCACTTGACAATGGCAGAGGAGATCTCTGTCGAAAGCTCGTGGGCACAAAACCACATGATGCGGCTTGTAACCGGAGAAGATTTCATTAATGGATATCATCGCAAAACATGCACACATAGGGAGTGATTTGATTATGAAAACGTTGGTATATTAAAACTTGTGGCATGTGTTAGCATTAAAAGAACATATATTTTGATATCACCGAAATTTTCATACATTTTCAGTGAAGAGCTAGAAGTAGCTGTTCAGTTTTAATGGGAAATGTAAAGTAGTTGGAAAAGACGATGAGTCCCAGTCAAAATTAGATGTACGTCTTCTGTTGTGGGTGTATAAAGGCTAGTATCATGAAACACGAGTCACCGATGTAGGTTTACCTGGTTGATTAAATAAATCCAACAGAGACTTGTCAAAATTTGTGCCGAAGCAAGGTTCGAATCCGGATTTCTCGATTTAAGCAAGCGTTCATTTTAACTGCTTCGGCTACCCGGACACGCTTCCCGACATACTCTAATTTCCATACACCATCGCGCACCAGCGTCTGTTTTCCCTGTGCTCGTAGCCTGTAAGTTCAAATGTTCGTATAGTCTATGAGACTTAACTACGGGGTCATCAGTCCCTAAACTTACAAACTACTTATGAACTACTTACGAACTAGGACGTCACAAATATCCATGCCCGAGGGGGGATTCGAACCCCCGACCGTAGTGGCCGTGCAGACCGTGACTGGAGCGCCTTAGTCCCCTCGGCCACCGCGGCCGGCAGCCGCGTATCTGATTCCCAAAAACCCTCCCTCTTTCTCTTCAACAACAGTACGTATACATATTCGTGTCTCATATTTTGACTTACAGGAGGCCTAATTGGCATCGGATTTTAGAATTTATTTGTATTTATGGTACGTCACGTTCAGAACCTAACTAACAATCAGCCAAAGCTATTCGACACAACTCTAAAAAATGCTCTAGAAAATCGACTTTGAAGTTTTGTAGGTACATATAATTACCAATCATAGGATATATGATTCGCATCCCACTGTGATTTTTTTAAGTTCAGTTATATAACAAATTTGGGATTTCTAATTCCACGTGTTTTGTCAATATTTGTTTATGTGTATGTAGACGATCTGAACACCTTGTCACGTAAAACGATGGTGGAGTAGGTTAGCTGATTGGAAAGCCATTATTAGCTATGGAAATTACTTTCAGGAACCCCCCCCCCCCCCCCCCCCCCCCCAGGGGCTCACGGTTCTTTCGTGAGTACGTGCGTGGCGAGCACGAGGCCCCGAGCTAATGCAGTCTTCCTTCCTTCTTTGCTTCCCGGACAGCATTTACTTTCCCCCTCCCCTCCTTCCTATCCTCACTCCTCCCCCCCTCCCCCAACACCAGGTGACTGATAATGTCAGTAGTTTAGTCCCCCTATCCCAACCAACCACCCAACCCAACCTTCAGAAAACGGGGTCGTACCTCTTCACAAACTCATCAAAGACTACCATCGTCAACTAGTAGTCAAGCCAGCACTGTAAAAAATGTAACTTACATTTTTTAATTCAAACCACCATTATTAGCAGACTTTTATGAAGTATAGAAAATTACGAACTGTACATGCATTTTTCATAAAAATTAGCATCAGATATTAAAATTGTGTAAGTATTCGGAAACAACGAAAAAAATTTAAAAAATTGTTATAGTAAGATTCGAACCACGGACCCTATGGTTGTACGGCCATAACGCTACCGCCTGAGCTACACCGACAGATTTCATAATGGTTTCAATTACTGGTACTTACGTGTGCTTGCAAAAATTCAAAGTTGATTTTCTAGAGGATTTTTTAGAGTTGTGTCGAATGGCTTTGACTGATAGATATTTGAGTTCTGAACTTCACATACCGTAAGTATAAAAAAAATTCTGAAATCCGATACCCATGTGGTCTCCTTGTTAGACTTCAACATATTCAAAGTGAAACAAAATCAAAGAGTGGCACTCGGGTAGTCTTACTTGTAAGTCACGTTGAAATTAGTCGACCCAACACCGTCTAGATACAAGGCCTCACAACCATTCCGTGTCACGTCACACCTATAGGTTGCCCTCGCAATCCGGCCGCGGTGGCCGAGTGTTCTGCGGCGCGCCAGTCACAGTCTGCACGGCCACTACGGTCGGGGGTTCGAATCCATCCTCGCGCATGGATATTTGTGCCGTCCTTAGTATTAGCTAGTTCATAAGTAGTTGGGGACTGATAACCCAGCAGTTGAGTCCCCTTCAAACACCCAACAACAACAACAACATAAGTGGTTTGTAAGTTTAGGGACTGATAATCCTGTAGTTAAGTCCCATGAGCTCCACAAATATTTGAACCTTTTTTTTTTTTTTTTTTTTTTTTTTCCCCTCACAGGCTCACTGGCTGGCCGGCCGCGGTGGCCGCGGTGACTGAGGCGCTCCAGTCACGGTCAGCACGGCCACTACGGTCGGGGGTTCGAATCCCTCCTCGGGCATGGATATTTGTGCCGTCCTAGTTCGTAAGTAGTTCATAGGTAGTTTGTAAGTTTAGGGACTGATGACCCCGCAGTTAAGTCCCATAAGCTTTACAAACATTTGAACATTTGATTTTTTGCTCACTGGCTGGCCACTGGGGCACAGCCCACTGCCTCGTAGCTTCAGCCAGTGAGCTTGCGAGGGCAGCCTATAGGTGTGACGTGACACGGACTGGTTGTGAGGCCTTGTATCTAGACGGTGTTGCCCGTGGCCGGCGAGAAAGACAGGCGCCAGCGCACACATCATGCCACTTGAGCAAGGTATTTCCGAGCCGGCGCGATCGCTATCCGATTGGCCGGCCGCTGCTGCACAGCCCACTGCCTCATAGCGGGCAGCCACTGAGCTAGCGATCGCGCCGGCTCAGAACTGACTTGCGTACGTGGCATGACGTCTGCGCTGGGGCCTGTCTTTCCCGTTGGGCACGGGCTGCCCGTAATGACGTCACGCCTGTCCGGCTGCTGTGGGTAAGGGCAAACGGGCGGCCAGCTCAGCAGAGAGCCAACAGTACGGGCTGAATCCCTGTATTTCATCCTTTTTAATCCGATCACTTCCCTCTTTCTTTTTTTCCGCTCGTTACAGATCGAGACCTTAGATGAAAATGTCACACCCGAGAGGGATAATGATGAGCGTTCTAGAAACGGATCGCAGTAACCGCAGACGAGCTGCGAGGTCAGCGCAGCTCATAAAAGTGTCGACAGCTGGCCCGGCACGTGCCGCATTATCCCGCCAGCTGATTGGATCACGTAGCAGGCAGACGCCACGTGTGCGGACAGCCTGACCTAGCAGTTCATGGCAGCGGTTCTCTCTGCATGTCTGTCTGTCTTTTACTCTCTCCAGAGGATTACGTGATTCTGTGTCACCCCCAGCACTTGCCAAGAGCAGCTCTGATTGTCCTGTTTCTGGAACGCGACGCGAGGGGAGACAGCCACATAGTAATTGATGCAAAAAATGACGTTCACGACGAGCAAATATTTCATTGTAGTACCCGCAACATGAAATACGTCGTAATAAGACTTGTAATAAATGAAAATTGTCCGATATGCTGGAATGTATTACTATTTCACAACGTTCATTTCGGCTTACCCCATTGTAAAGTGATGCTTGCAAAGAACCTATGATGGCTATTTTCTCTCTATATTTCTTTGGCCCTCTGCCACACATGCAGGGTCGGCACTGTGTTAAACGCGGCTTTGTCACGAGTTAATGTGTACAGGGGGGCCGGATGCCCTTCCTGCCCCCCCCCCCCCCCAGGAGGACATGTGTATCCCAAATGTCTGCGTATAGTGTGAGATGCGTGAGAAAGTGTTATGAAATGTTTGCGAATCGTGTAACTGTGGTGGGACTTGGGGACCAGCCCGGTATTCACCTAGGGGGATGTGGGAAACCGCCTAAAAACCACATCCAGGCTGGCCGGCACTCCGACCCCCTTCGTGAATCCGCCGAGCAGATTCGAACCGGGGCCGGTACGCCTCCCCGTCCCAGAAAGCGGTGCGTTATACCACACGGCTAACCGAACGCGAATTTTGGTAATTTTGTACAGACGATTTGTGTTTCGTGAGTATGGAATGATTTTCTGTGAGGCAGTAATATATATTATGTAGACAGATGCTACATATAGCATCTGTATGTTACGAAAACATTTTATTTAATTTGATGTTTTCGTTTCCGCATGTGAGGAATATGCTATATTAATCTCAGATGGTATTGATGCTATATGTTTACATGGAAGTTATGTTACTTTATTATTCTAGTTTTCGCACGGCAGCACATAGCACGAATTATATACAAGTTTTGGTTGATACTGTATCGATATACAACGTTTGGTACCGATCTGAGTGTCTGACACCTGAAGGTTTGGGTGTTAGATGTATGTGTGAATATTTTCTAAATGTTGTTACCCATGGATGTGAAGTATTGCATATTTGTATTATCCGTTATATGACTGTAATATTTCGATAACATTTTCCAAATAAAGTTGGTGTTTAAATTCAGTGTGGTCAAGGATGATTTCGTCAGGGGTTCTGTTTATATGGATAAATATTTGCAATTCTTCCATAAAATTCATTATTTTGCCTTTAAGGATAATGTATTGCCTTGTAAATAATTGTAGTATTGTGCTTTTCGTTTCTGCAATGTTGGTAGAAAGTGGAGGGTTTGTTTTTAAATGTTCTGAAATTTCGCAATACGATTAAGAGAACACGCCAGAACTTGTGAAAACAGCCTCTCTACTTTATCAAAACATCTCTGAAACGAAAAGGACATCCCCACAAATATATTTACAAGGCACTATAATTATACACACTGTCCCTAAAGGCAAAATAATGAATTTTATAGAAAAATTGCGAATATTTATCTATATGAACAGAACCCGTGACGAAATTGTCGATGATCTCACAGAATTTAAGCATCAATTTTATTTGGAAAATTTTATTGAAATATTAGTCAGATAACGGATAATCCAAAGACGCTATACTTCACATCCACGGCATGTTTAAGGCTTGTGACAACGGTTCAGACAGATTTACCGAAGACGCCAGTATTTTCGAAGTACCCTTCCTCCACTATCTTGCTTATCATATCGATGTTTGACTTGTAAATACCAAATTCGTTCTCCGGAGTATTTTCTGTCAGAAATAATCTGGAGATTGGATCATATATGGTTACGTGGTACTCCAAAGACATATTTATCAGAAATAATCGAGATATATATATATTAATATCACTGTGGGCGCGCGTGATGTGTCTCCACTTCAATGTTACATGTCGGGCGCTTACAGTGATACACAGATATTACTGACAGATTGGTTTCTGGAATACCATTACATTGTATACAATAGATTTTTGTTACACCGATGTGATACGTTTACCTATTATTAAATGTCGAAATTAAAAAAAAAAAAAAAATAGTGGAAGATTTCGAAAACAATGGCTTTTCGATAAATCTAGGTGCACCGTTCGAAAGTAAATTAAAATCCGCGGAACTTTTATGTAAAGGATATTTATGTAAAGGTTCAGTGGCAATCACTTATAAATATTACACTGCGTTTTTTATCATGGGAGAATTTTAATTCCTTAACTACCTTGTGGGAATTTACATAAAAAAAAAAGGTTCAGAGAAATTTGTGACTTTAGCTGGCAATGGGCATTTAATTAAAATCAATGGGGAAAATTGAAAATTTCTGCCCAATTGGTATTCGATCCCGGGTCCTTCCTTATTACAACGTAGTCAGGCTGACCACTGCGCCACTTGAACACACCCATCACGGTGGCAAGGAACTCACTGTCCCTGCCAGCTAACGTAAATATCTTTATACCTTGATTGATAACAGCTGCGGGATACTTTTTATTGTGCTCTACACTGCATCATATTGAAAGCTGTTCAGAATCGACGTTTCTTCGTGTGACAGCTCAATGAAGGCCAACTATTAATGTACCTTTAGAAACAGTTTATTTCGTCCCCTGACACTATTGTTACGGTTTGCAACGTTACCCTGTGCCTTACGAAGCGTCTAATGACGCCTTTCTTGTTTCAAGGAACAGAATGGTTCACTGCCTCAGTCGCGGAGGCAGCGCTGGCTACTCGTCCTGCTGGGGAAGCATATCTCCCTGTCTACATTAGCGGGATCTAATGTTGCGCTGTCTTCTATGACGTGGAGCAGCTGCATCATTGTCAGTCCTGTCAGAATACGCCTGCCGAGTGCTCGAGGCTACCAGCCTTGCACAAGTGGTGTGCGGGTCACCTGCCATCCAGGCGCTCCTGTCGAGTCGCGTTTTCGTCGTCGAGCCTTTGAACGTGTCACCATATCAGTAAAATTTACTGCGTTCTCTGCCAGTGGGCATCGAATTAAATCAGTGGGAAAGCTGATATTTTTCGCTACTAGGCAGTGGCGGTGACAACTGCGGAGCTCGGACTCAGCAACCACCGTGGCAGCGCGGGGTACCGCAGCATTCTTCCCGACAAATGTAAATTCTCAGCTTATCTAGGCGCTCTTCTGAACTGTGTCCTTGCCAATTGTCACTCATTCCCATACGATATTGGGCCTGGTGTGAAAGGGGTGAAAGGACCATTACCGTTTATTTGGCAATGTTGCTCTCAAGCAACAACAAAATTGCGCGTGGTTTTCTGATACATGTTTCAAGTTTCATCCTTGGATGGGCAACAGTGCTTGAAACTAACATTTAAGCTCTGCAATAAAGAGATGTTTCGTTATCTTCTGCGAAAAGTTTAGCAATAAACTGAATCTTTAGCGGACACTTCAAACATACGTTACCGAGGTATTCCATTTTGTGACGAGGTATTCAATTTTGTGACGATGTCTTTCGTGATACTTGGCAAACTGCTTATAAAAGGGAAAAAGGAAGCTTTGAAGTTCAATTATTATGGAAAATTGTGGACGAGTTCTTATATGGGAGACTGAAAATGGACTTATATTTATTGGGAAGATTAGGCCTGCTAGACCACTACATAATGGGCAGTAAGTTAAAAATAAGAATGAAACAGCATCTCCTGTACCAGTCAATGATGTACGGTATAACAGATATGACAATATGTTGGCACTTTACAGATTACGGGCCAAATGGAATTAGCAAGTTATGTCTTCTGGGATACTTGACTGTAAAATGTGGAAATCATGGGACTGTTTTGAACTTTGCACCAAAAACGAAATGTTTTCGCAGGTTTCACATAAAGTAGTCGAAAATATAATAATTTCTACAGTCGTAAGAACAACACTGTAATATTGATATTGTACCACCATGCGAAGTTTTTGGGCAATGTTACTTACAAACCAGAATCTATATTTTGAAAAAAAGTCCTATAAATCTATTCATATGGCCCTACAAATTTAAGTAACATAATATTTTTTCTACTCGTGATTTCTGTGCCAAATAAAGGGTTAACCATCTTCGCCGAGCCATACAGACACACACACACACACACTCACTCACACTCACACATACACACACGTACCGTACCTATCAAAAATTCCGGAATGTTTGTTCTCAAAGGATCAGTCTGTTCCTTCCGCAACATTATCAAAACATTACAAGCAGTACGTTGACGGCCGCCACAGCTAGTGTGTTTCGCAGCAGTCCTATTCCAGGCATGACTACAGAATATCTTTAAATGTTTCAAAATGGTGTGGGGGCGTGTGCAGTTTGAGTGATACGAGTCTTCTGATACGTGTAAGAACTACTCTAACTGGTGACTCGTACGTTCCCATCCTGTCTGATCACCTGCATCCATTCCTGTCCATTGTGCATTCCGACGGACGTTGGCAATTCCAGCAGGACAATGCGACACCCCACACGTCCAGAATAGCTACAGAGTGTCTCCAGGAACACCGATCAGAGTTTAAACACCTCCGCTGGCCACCAGACTCCCCAGAAATGAACATCATTGAGCGTATCTGGGATGCCTTGCAACGAGTTGTTATAAGAGATCTCCACCCCCTCGTACTCTTGCCTCCGACAGCTCTGCACAATTCATGGTGTCAGTTCCCTCCAGCATTGCTTCAGACATTAGTCGAGCCCAAGACACATCATACTGCTACACTTCTGGGTGATCGCGGGGGACCCACACGATATTATGAAGGTGACTATTTCCTTTGGCTCGTCGGTGTATATACAGCAAGTGTTTGTTAAGCTTAAGAGACTTAACTGCGGGGTCATCAGTCGCTAAACTTACAAACTACTGATGAACTACCTTACACTAAAGACGACACAAACATCCATGCCCGAGGGGGGATTCGAACCCCCGACCGTAGCGGCCGTGCAGTCTGTGACTGGCGCGCCGCAGACCGCTCGGCCACCGCGGCCGGCGTATATACAGCAATCGTAATGTAAGACAATAGTACGTAATGATAATTAGGCCTATATCTGCTATCTGCTATATCTGCATAATCTCGTTTCTACTACACACAGTACAGACTGATATATTTTCGCTGCTCATATCGCAGAGTTCGACATTTTGGCGAAAAAGCTCAATTAATATTTTTGCGGTTCAATTTCTAATACAGGTTTTATCCACAGCTTAGTAACGAAATAAATTTTAAATGTGAAGAACACAGATGTGAATGGAAAGCAGATCCGTAACAGCCAATCGTAAGCAGTTCATTGGCCATGTGACTTTTACCGCCAAGGTAAAACTATTTTTTTCCCTAGCATACTGACCGCCAGGCAAACTGACGATGACGTGACGTTGCCCACGGCCTGAACGTCGCCGCTTGAAAGCGTGGGAGAATATTTTGACGTCACCTTATTCGATCTGAAGTTGACGTGACGTTGCCTACCGCGTGAATCGCGTCGCACGTAGCTGAACGTGTGTGGTCAACGTGTCTAGTTGCTGACGTCAAAGCGGGGGAGCCGCTTGTTAGGGAGGCTTTCCCAACCTGTGAGGCTATATCAAGCGTGCCAGAAATTCTCGACTTGCGTCAGAACGTTCAACAGTAAGATGGGAGAAAGCCACATGCGTCACACTACGCTACCCTGGGGAGGAGGTGTAGCTCTTTACGGTAGAGAGATGAAGACGCCATAGTGGCTGTTACGAGTGGCTCTTATTTGAGGGGATTTGTATACTAAACTTAGGTCTTACATTTATAAGCAAGTCAAAGTAACTGAGAATCTCTCGAAATCGGCCATTATGGGTACTATTTGTGGTAATAAAATGTCTGGAAACATATTATATGCGGATAGAAAATTGTTGCATTATGGAACAGTTTCAAGGCAACGGCGGACTAAATATTCGCCAAAACGAATTGATATTTATATGATTTATTGTAATTACATGCAGGCAAATAATGTATCTATGAGTAGTATTTTGAATAACTACTAACAGCTAACATTGTAGCCCCTTCTTCTCCACTGGCTGGCGTAGCACATACAGTAGATTCGCGAACTGCAAACTTAAATATGCTGCGTGGCACTAGTTCGATGCTCGATGCCTGGCAGTTTTTCGCCTATTTTCGTTTTGTCAGGTTTAATGAAATACATGAAAGAAGTATACTGTTTGATATTCAATTATATGTAAATATAATTGAGCGTCATCTTGAGGAGTGAGTTTTTTGTATTGGTTTCATGGAACAGGACAATTTGCGCCTTATTTGGTTCGATCCCCGTGAAACCCTACAATTCAGCAGGATAATGCACGAACGCACGTTGCAGGTCCTGTACGGGCCTTTCTAGATACGGAAAATGTTCGACTGCTGCCCCGGCCAGCACATTCTCTAGATCTCTCACCAATTGAAAACGTCTGGTCAATGGTGGCCGAGCAACTGGCTCGTCACAATACGCCAGTCACTACTTTTGATGAACTGTGGTATCGTGTTGAAGCTGCACAAGCATTTGAACCTGTACACGCCATCCAACCTCTGTTTGACTTAATGCCCAGGCGTATCAAGGCCGTTATTACGACCAGAGGTGGTTGTTCTGGGTGCTGATTCCTCAGGATCTATGCACTCAATTTGCAGTTCTACTAATATATATTTGCCCAATGAAAACCCGTTTATAATCTGCATTTCTTCTAGTTGTAGCAGTTTTAATGGTGAGCAGTGTAATTTCGTAACGCAGTATTTGTTATGAAACTTTTAAATGTCTCTGTCCTTACTGACTGAACATGCAACTTTTTTAATATTCTTATATTCGCAGATACTGAAGTTGTTACGTAGGTATGTACCATACACAGCATATACACAACAGCGGAAATGTGCGTTTTAACCCCTCGACCGTTAAGAGCTGAGTTAGGGCCAGCAGTCGTCAACATTCGGCACCCTGTACCAATGGTATTGAGAATTTTATATCGGCCGCAATGGCATGTAGACATTTCATCATTATTTTTTTTACGGTAGGCTGTAACAATTAATAATGAAAATTGTCATGAATAGTTTCTATGTCCACATATGTGTACGAACCAACAACTAAGAATTGTATTCCCTATTGGCAATGTCGCTCCTATAAGGCGTAGTTTTGGAACAAGATTTGATCATGTATTTCGGAAGGAAAGAAACACTAGCAAAGGTTATTTTTGTAAAAGTAATGTGAAAGCATTTGCTCCTCACGTAAAGTCTTTGAAACTACCAAATTAATATATACAGGGTGTTACAAAAAGGTACGGCCAAACTTTCAGCAAACATTCATTACACACAAAGAAAGAAAATATGTTAAATGGACATGTGTTCGGAAACGCTTAATTTCCATGTTAGAGCTCATTTTATTACTTCTCTTCAAATCACATTAATCATGGAATGGAAACACACAGCAACAGAACGTACCAGCGTGACTTCAAATACTTTGTTACAGGAAATGTTCAAAATGTCCTCCGTTAGCGAGGATACATGCATCCATCCTCCGTCGCATGGAATCCCTGATGCAGCCCTGGAGAATGGCGTATTGTATCACAGCCGTCCACAATAGGAGCACGAAGAGTCTCTACATTTGGTACGGGGTTGCGTAGACAACAGCTTTCAAATGCCCCCATAAATGAAAGTCAAGAGGGTAGAGGTCAAGAGAGCGTGGAGGGCATGGAATTGGTCCGCCTCTACCAATCCATCGGACACCGAATCTGTTGTTGAGAAGCGAACGAACACGTTGACTGAAATGTGCAGGAGCTCCATCGTGCATGAACCACATGTTGTGTCGTACTTGTAAAGGCACATGTTCTAGCAGCACAGGTAGAGTATCACGTAAGAAATCATGATAACGTGCTCCAGTGAGCGTAGATGGAAGAACAAGAGGCCCAATCAAGACATCACCAACAATTCCTGCCCAAACGTTCACAGAAAATATGTGTTGATGACGTGATTGCACAATTGCGTGCGGATTCTCGTCAGCCCACACATGTTGATTGTGAAAATTTACAATTTGATCACGTTAGAATGAAGCCTCATCCGTAAATACTAAAATGAGCTCTAACAAGGAAATTAAGCGTTGTCGGACACATGTCAAAATAACATATTTTCTTTCTTTGTGTGTGAGGAATGTTTCCTGAAAGTTTGGACGTATTTTTTGTAATACCCTGTATATATATAGAATAATTCTGTTTGTTTTCGCAATACACAGTTTTGCCACCAATAGCATAGATCTATTAGCAACGTAAAATTACAGAAAAGCAAGCTGAAACATGTCAGAAAACTAAACGAAGCATGAAATGCCGCGAGGCTCGAGAAAATTACACAATCAAAGGGTTAATAGAGCTACAGCAGCAATTTCCCTCATGTCCATTTCGTAAACATCGTGTTCCAGAACCTGGTTGTTCCTACAACTGTCGCTGGAACGCGCTGCGATCGGGCGTTGTACGCTGGTGCCAAAGAGGTTAGAATCGATGGAGGTGGCGTTACCTTTGCTGAGTACAGGCATTGGTTGAAGTCATAGAGGCCATGCTTTTGTGCCCAGAGTAAATATTTCTCGCTTAATACGCCGTGTATATATTGCGCTCTTTACGTACAGCCTCTAAATTGGTAGTCAAATCGAATAATTACTTACATATGACATACATTCCAACGATTGGAACTAATTTACCGCCGGCCGCGGTGGCCGAGGGGACTGAGGGGCTCCAGTCACGGTCTGCACGGCAACTACGGTCGGGGGTTCGAATCCCCCCTCGGGCATGGATATTTGTGCCGTCCTTAGCTAGTTCATAAGTAGTTTTTAAGCTTAGGGACTGATGACCCCGTAGATAAGTCCCAGAAACTATACAAACATTTGAACATTTTGAACTAATTTACCTCACAGTAAGAGCAATGTTTTGAGCACAAACAAATGCCGGAATGCGCATTTTGCTGGCTTCGTTTCTTCAGTGTTAGGGCATCTCCAGAGATTCTAACCTCCTTGGTTGGGGCACACGCCTCGTATGCACAAGTCGTGGCGCCTCCTTCCGCTCAGCACCACGATGGACTCGGCATGTTGACAGCACACGTTCAGACACACGCTGCGTGTGACGACGGTTTGAAGGCACTTACACACGTTCCAATTTATCGGGACCAATTTATCGGCGACTTTTCTTGTCGGACGGTTGGTTAGGCCTCGTAGTCCGACATCTGACACCGCTCCACTCCACCCGACAAATTGTGCGTGTTTAGCATGTAACAGGGGCACACTCCGCTTATTCCAGGACTTAATTCTGCATTTATGCCCGCAGAATTCCGCCTCATGAACTCTTAGAATGATGTCCAGATGGTGTCAACTGTAAGCTGCCAAACTGTTTAATGTTCATTGACAGAGTCGACCTGTTACAATATCTCACTATTTGTAGTTGCGAGATATGGAACTATTTCTAGTTAATGGCTACGTGGTCTATGGAGTATGATTCTCGCTTGCGATTAAAATGCAGGAACATTGGAAGCACTGTTAATTCATAAATGAAACAGACGATGCACTTTTGAAAATAGCACTGGATTTAATAATACTTCAAAACACTTCAGTAAACACAAGTAATGGATACATCTCTCTGCGCCGCCATCTTATCATATGCCCTTTTTACACTGACATATCTCTCCAAGCAAGTGCTTTGGACTGTTTATACACAAAGCAGACTGACAGTGCCAATACATCCTCTCTCCACCAAGTAAATACGAATGTTCAAGTGTTTGTATAGCTTATGGGACTTAACTACGGGGTCATCAGTCCCTAAACTCACAAACTACTTATGAACTGGTTTACACTAAGGACGGCACAAATATCCATGCCCGAGGGGGATTCGAAACCCCGACCGTAGTGGCCATGTAGACCGTGACTGACGCGCCTCAGTCCCCTCGACCACCGCGGCCGGCTTTCCACCAAGCCAAAATCTGAAGACGCTAAACCGTTCTACGTAACTTAGTTTTATACAACTGCAAAAATCTCAAATAACTTCTCTAGAAAAACTACAACTAATACATATAAAATTCTCTAATTTTCCATGTAATTTTACAAATACACAATTTCAAGGTAATAGAACACTATGACGTTAAGGTTTATAATCCAATACGAACAGTGTAATGATTTTGATAGTATGAAACGAGTGATTTAAAAATTCTTAATAGTATCAATCTTGATTAGAGTAGTGAACATACAATAATATTTAAAACTTCAATTTTGCAAATATGTGACTGTTTCGGCCTAAATCAACATTGAAACCTGAATCAATCCTTAGTTATTCTCCTAGTGAGATAATAGGCTTAAAAATCCTTTACGTAAATAAAGAGATCACAAATAGTGCATCACATTTGATTTACGGTGTGAATTTTACCTTAATGAACAATTAACACAAGAGTGCTACATTAACAACATGACATAATTACGTAAGTAAACTGTTTATCTATATTTCAAGGGAAAATTTACTATGTGTGTGGTCAGTCCCCAAGATATAATAGGTACGGTCGGGGGTTCGAATCCCCCCTCGGGCATGGATATTTGTGACGTCCTTAGTCTTAGCTAGTTCATAAGTAGTTTGTAAGCTTAGAGACTGATGACCCCGTAGTTAAGTCCCATAAGTTCTACAAACATTTGAACATTTGATCTAATAGGTTAGGTTCTTAAAACACTGGTGGACTGTCCACTTTTAGTTGCCTTGCGACAATCTTTTAATCTGCCAGATGCGGTTTCTTTTATGCTAGGAGACGATGCTGCTATGGTTGAACGTGTTTTAGATTTTATTCGCGCAGCTGGTTTTTATTATGTGTTTTAATGGTGGTGTGTTCCCTTCTTCGTTTTTACTTGTTCCTTTTCTCATATTTACCAGTGATTTTTAATCTTTGACTTGTTAACGCATTTCCTTAGGAACGCTTAACATAATGTTTTATCTCTAAGACCGGAACAAGGGACTGATAACCGTCGCTGTTTAGTCCCTTTCAAAAACCAACAACAACAACAACAAAGCTGGTTCCGTTATAAGCGCTACCCGTCAAATTTTCTGCCTGCGATCGTTCTGTATGCACAGCGAACAAGTGGAAACAAAACAATTCGTCAACCGGACACCAGAGCAGGAAGGCGCTGCAATCGCTTCGTGCAGTTGGTCGGAACGTGTGCTGCTACGAATTTGGTCGGTTGGTTGGTCGGACGATAAATTGAGACGTGTGTAGGGGCCTTTGGGTGGTGGTATCGGCAGCGGTGCGTGAGACGGTGGTCGCAGTCGTGGGTGTTAGTGGCGACGTGGGCACACGGAGCCGGCGCTTTGGCGAGTCGCCAGACAGAAGCCCTGTCTGCCTCCCACGTCCCACCTGCGTCGTGACTCAGCCGCCACGCCGCTGTAGAGGCAGGGAGGGAAAGCGCCGTGAATCACAGCCCACACCGACGACGCCTGCTCTGCTCTGCTCTGCCAGCTACCTGGAGTCCGAGAAACGCAGCTGTCTGACACACCACGTCCCTGCCAAATCACTGCTCACCTGCGAGGCACTAAGGTTGATGAAACCACGCAAGGCCTCAGTAGACCATTTAACGCTGAAGGCATCTACCGGAGTCCTGGATAACTACAAGTAACATAGGGGCAGCCAGGATATGATTTCGGGAAGGGTTTCCAATTAACGGACATTAATTACTCTCCTGACCATTAAAATTGCTACACCACGAAGATGACGTACTACAGACGCGAAATTTAACCGACAGAAAGAAGATGCCGTGATATGCGAATGATTATCCTTTCAGAGCATTCACAAAAAGTTGGCGCCGGTGGCGACACCTACAACGTGCTGTCATAAGGAAAATTTCCAATCTCAAACAGCAGCTGAACGGCGTCGCCTGGTGAAACGTTGTTATGATGCCTCGTGTAAGGAGGAGAAATGCGTACCATCACGTTTCCGACTTTGATAAAGGTCGGATTGTAGCTTATCGCGATTGCGGTTTATCGTATCGCGACATTGCTGCTCGTGTTGGTCGCGATCCAATGACTGTTAGCAGAATATGGAATCGGTGGGTTCAGGAGGACAATACAGAACGCCGTGCTGGATCCCAACGGCCTCGTATCACGAGCAGTCGAGATGACAGGCATCTTATCCGATAGCTGTAACGGATCGTGCAGCCATGTGTCGATCCCTGAGTCAACAGATGGGGACCTTTGCAAGACAGCAACCATCTGCACGATTAGTACGACGACGTTTGCAGCAGCATTGACTATCAGCTCGGAGACCATGGTTGCGGTTACCTTTGACGTTGCATTACAGGCAGGAGCGCCTGCGATATGGTACGCAACGACGAACCTGGGTGCACGAATGGCAAAACGCCATTTTTTCGGATGAATTCATGTTCTGTTCACAGAATCATCATGGTCACATCCGTGTTTGGCGACATCGCAGTGAACGCACATTAAAAGCGTGTACTCGGTGTGATGGTATGGGGTGCCACTGGTTACACATCTGGGTCACCTCTTGTTCGCATTGAAGGCACTTTGAACAGTGTCCGTTACATTTCAGATGTGTTACGACCCGTTGCTCTACCCTTCATTTGAACCCTGCGAAACCCTACATTTCAGCAGGATAATGCACGACCGATTGTTGCAGGTCCTGTACGGGCCTTTCTGGATACGGAAAATGTTCGACTGCTGCCCTGGCCAGCACATTCTCCAGATCTCTCACCAACTGAAAACGTCTGGTCAATGTTGGCCGAACAACTGGCTCGTCACAATACGCCAGTCACTACTCATGATGAACTGTGGTATCGTGTTGAAGCTGCATGAATATCTGTACCTGTACACGCCATCCAACTTCTGTTTGACTCAATATCCAGGCGTATCAAGGCCGTTATTACGATCAGAGGTGGTTGTTCTGGGTACTGATTTTTCAGGACCTGTGCACCCAAATTGCGTGAAAATGTAATCACATGTCAGTTTTAGTATAATATATTTGTCCAATGAATACCCGTTTATCATCTGCATTTCTTCTTGGTATAGCAATTTTAATGGCCTGTAGTGTATAATATCTTATACTCTCAATAGAACTGCAAACGGCAATAATACTGTTTATATTGCATTATATTTTATTCCAAAGTATGGTATACTAAAGTGTCTATGTCATGGTATAGAAACAAACTTATAAAACTTGTACGGAATCTACGTCTTCTCCAAAACAGGAATACGGCAAAACGTATCGTGAAGGTAGGCAAATGGCAATCAAAAAGGCAGTGTGTAGAGCTTTCGATATTCTGGAGTATTATCAGATAAGGTATCTCCAAACTCAAATTCTTGGGCCACATGAAAGCTATCAATAGCACAAAGGATGTGTACAGGTACTCTTTGACTAGAGAGGTACCTTGAATCGTTTACATAGGAACATAAAAAAATATTGATGATATTTTAATGTATGACTAATATAATTATCGATAGTGATGTTGAGAGAAACAGCTAAAATCTCTAAAGGACAATGAAGCTGCAGGGTCCTGGCAGTTTTTATACAGAATCTTCGCCATGTTCCGTCCCCACTTTACCATAATTTACCGCGGGTACCATGAGCAAGGAATTGTTCGTAGTGATTGGAGGACAGACAAGTCACACAATGTATAAGGAACAAACAAGATAATAGAATACACGTGGAAAAACTCCTCATAATTTCAGCAGTATTCACCGTAACTGTTAATCCATTCAACTAACTGAGAGACAAGACAATCAATTCCTCTATTTACGAACGTTTTCAGTTAGCTATATGTTCATGATTTTTACCCTGTTGTGCACCACTTCAGACGAAAAATATCCACGATCATAACCGTATTTTTTCAGGGCTCCAAAAATATGGAGGAATTTCATTAGGGAGACTATGATCCAGATTGATCGCTGAAATAAATAACCAGTCTGTAATGATGATGATTATGATATAATATTATGTTCCGCAAGGCCGAACTTAGGAGCAAGCCTCCATGGTAACGGAACGAGTCAGTACATCAGTTTTAAACAAAGGAACAGTAATTGATAACTGTGAAACGTTTGGTAATCGTAAGCACTCGACATGGCTAACCGTAAATAAGAAGCAACAATGAAACACAGAAATTAGATTATTTATTTTTTAAATTCTCCCACCAATTCCTCGACAGAATAGAAAGAGTGAGACATAAGGAAACTTTTCAGTTTATCTTTGAAAGGGCGTGTGAATTACTACTAAGCTGTTTGAATCCTTGTCAGATTACTAAAAATGGTGGCCGAGCAACTGGCTCGTCACAATACGCTTGTCACTACTCTTGATGAACTGTGGTATCGTGTTGAAGCTGAATGGGCATCTGTACCTGTATACGACATCCAAGCTCTGTTTGACTCAATGGCCAGGCGTATCAAGGCCGTTATTACAGCCAGAGGTGGTTGTTCTGGATACTGATTTCGCAGGATCTATGTACTCAAATTGCGTGAAAATGTAATCGGATGTCATTTAAATTAGTATAATATATTTGTCCAATGAATACCCATTTATCATCTGCATTTATTCTTGGTGTAGCAATTTTAACGGCCAATAGTGTGTAATAAGGGTTTTTCTATTTCCTCAGCCGGCCGCGGTGGCCGAGGGGACTGAGGCCCTCCAGTCACGGTCTGCACGGCCACTACGGTCGGGGGTTCGAATCGGGCATGGATATTTGTGCTGTCCTTAGTATTAGTTAGTTCATAAGTAGTTTGTTAGTTTAGGGACTGATGACTCCGTAGTTAAGTCCCATAAGCTATACAAACATTTGAATATATGAACTATTTCCTCAGATATACTACAAACTACAAAATAAGAGGCGTAATGTGTTCCTACGAATGTTGACGGCAGACTTCACAGCCTAAATGCTGTTAGACTGACGATGCACCAGAACATGGTTCCAGAATACGAACGTTTATAATAAAACATCTATTAGGCAATTTTCAAACTATAACAGATATCTCAGTAAATTTCCTTTTACAGCTTGAGTTAATGTCATTCAATGTTGGTACAACATCGTAGTTTCCTCCACATTGTAGATGAAGAGTAATGTGAACCGAAAGCAAGGTATGAAAATGCAGCCCGTTCACGCCCTGATCCCCTTCATGAATCCATGGATTCTGCATGTCAGGAGGGGACTGTTCAAGCTGGTGGAGCGTTGGAGTTGGAGTCATGTGGGACCCCTGATGCTTCTGGATACGACTCTGACTTGTGACATATACCTTCACATCATGGCTGATCACCTGCACCCAATCGTGTCCACTGAATTCCGGAGAATTTGGCAATTCCAGCAGGACAGTGCGACACCCCACACTTGCGCAATTGCTGCAGAGTAACTCCACGAACAGACTTACGAGTTTAAACATTTATGCTGGCCACCAAACTCCCAGACTTGAGTATTATCGAGTGTGGCTGGGCGGCGACGTGGTTTGGTTTGGTGACTGGGGCGACAGTTATGTTGACTTCGTTTTATGTTACGGTTTTAACTTTGCTACTTTTTGAGCTGTAGATTACGTCTTGATTGTCACAGTTATATTGGATGTATAGGTTCAAAATTTTATTTGTCACATCATTATGAAAACTAAGTTGGTAGACCTTGTACTTCTTAATAAAATTTATATCTTTGTTGAATTTTTCACTGTAAATATTGGTACAGGATTTTATTTAAATCTTCTTTAATGTTTGATCATGAAAACCCGTTTCTCAGGGGCTGATATTTAATAATCCAAAGAATAAAAAATTCGGATAATTGAGTCCCGGTAGTTCAGATAATTTGACGCCCATCACAAAGATTATGGTTTTTGCTTGATCGTTTTCCTTGACAGAATTATTCTTTAGAAAATTTCACAGTAACTTTTTCCTGACCACTGCTGTTAGATATATTTCTTCACTTTTAAAATATACTGGGACAATATTAGGGAACTAAATACTGGAATAAATATTTAAGATTTTTTTTAAGCTTCATAGATTCTCTATTCTGAAATCAATAGTTACATTCACTACACTTTCACAGTACACACTTTATAAGTTCACAATTCGTTATTATTTTTGTCATAGTTTAATTGTATTAATCTCTCTGGTATGTTCATCAGTTTATTACGGGAGGCAGAAGTTTCTAATTCTTCCTTCCTAGCCTATTCATATCAAAGTCCAAAGATAATGTTCGCTTTCGCATATGATCACGATATAAAAGTTTATATTAAATTTTAAATATTTCCTCGGGTTTTTTCCTATCTTGGAATAAAAAAAGGTATAACACTTCAAGCTAAGCATTGTGATAGTCCTGCTGAGAGCTAGGCACGTAGTGAAATCTAGTGACATAGAGAGCTGAGCACATAGAGAGATAAACACATAGAGAGAGAGTAACTCAACTGGGGGTACTATTTATAATAGCAATCTGACAAATGATCTCTGATATACGAGATGTTTTGACCCAAGTATTCCCTGGATACTATTACTCTGAATTACGCTGATATAATTTGAATTTACTAAAAATTTTGAAAAATGAGAAAATTCTGCCTCTTAACAAATTATTAAGATTACGTAACGATGAAAAATGTCGGAATACAGTGATTCTAATGCTATGGTCGCGATGTGGTGTTACACAAGCATTCTGGGATGGCTTGCGACGTGCTGTTCATAAGAAATTTCCACCCCCTCTCATCCTTACGGATTTATGGACAGCATAGACAGCCCTGCAGGATGTATGGTGTCAATTCCTCCAGCACTATTACAGACAGTAGTCGAATCCATGTCACTTCCTGGTACGGCACTTGGGCGTTCCCGCGGAGGCCCTAATCTTTATTACGGTATTCGGTGTGTATATGAAGATTTATTTACATACCATGTCGGTTTCATGAGACTGGTAAAAATAGAATAAAAGTGTTTTAAACGCGAAAACTCACTTTATTTCTCGACATATTCTACTTGTAAGGCTATACACTTGCTCCAACGAGTTTAAAATTTTTTCAACCCATCAGCAAAGTAGGCCTTGTCAAACTCTGAAAAATAGTCTGTCACAGCGACGGACTCTTCCTCATTCTATGAAAGTTTCTTTCCACCAAGCCAAATTTTCAAGTTTGGGAATGAGAAGAAGTCACTCGGAGCCAAGTCTGGTGAATAGGGTGGGTGAGGAACCAATTCGAATCCCAACTGGCGCACTTTTGCCATTCAGATAGCTGCTGAGTTGGCTGTAGCATTGTCCTGAAGAAAAAGCACTTTCTTCCATGCCGATCTTGGACGTTTTTCAATTAGTTCCTGTTTCAAACGATTCAGCACAGCAGAATAATATGGCACATTTACGGATCTACCTTTTTCCATATAATCTATCAGGACTATACCCTGGGAATCGCAAAAGACAGTGGCCATCACCTTTCCAGCTGACAAAACAGTCATCACCTTTTTTCGTGCACTATTTTCACTCTTCGTTCATTGTTTGGACTGTTGTTTGGTCTCTAGGGTGTAATAGTGGATCCAAGTTTCATCCACGGTTATCAATCTGCTCAAAATGTCCTATGGATTGCGCCTGAACAGTGTGAGATTCTGAGAAGAAAGTTGTTTCGTTTCCGTTTTTGGTCAAAGTGAGCAGGCACGGCACCCATCGCGCACTGAGCTTCTTCATGGCCAGTTTTTCATGGAGGATATAATGAACTCATTTGGGATGCCTACAATGTTAGCTATATCAATTTTTAACCTTTGATCTTCCATTACCATATCATGCACATTATCGATGGTTACGAGTGTGGTGGCTTCAACGGGCCGAACGGAGCATGCTCCAGCTTCCGTGCTTCTCTGACCATGTTTAAACTCATTGATCTAAAAAATAATGGTCTTCAGTGTTGGTAAAGAACCCACATGGACCTCATCCAACTCGGATTTGATATGTGCAGCTGTCCAACCCTTCAAATGATATTTTTAATGACCGTACAAAATTCGTTTTTCTCCATCCTAAGGAACCAACTACGGAGTTTGCACTTCAACTGGTAGCCAAAAATCAACTAATAAAAGCTGCCGTTCGAAACATGCTGTAACATTCGTAGAAATATCAGGCTTACCAACAACAGTGCAGGTTCCAAAAATTTTTCGCTCTTTCATAAAAATTTACGTCTTATGAAACCACCCTTTTACGGAGACGACAGGGGACTGTGTGTAGTGCCACAGAGTAACATATGCAGAGAAGCAGCACCCCCTAAACCACTGTCCTACGCTCCCCTCGTAGTACCGTAAGATGCTAGCAGGTGTCAGGCGGTTCCCTGGCTTAGTACCGGTAGACCACACTAGAGGCGCTTCTGAGGGTGCCTCTCGTACGTCAGAGGGTAGCGTGGAGGGAAGGCTGAGGGGAGAGCTCGTGCCGCCTGCCACTGAGCCACGGCTGTGTCCGGCTTGCTGGTGCTTGAGGGGAGGTGGTGGTGGGGGCAGTCGCTACCTGCCGCCTGCTCTGGGCAGTTTAAAGGGCTGCTTCTGACCGCAGCGCCATCATGGGACATCTTACAGAACTGCTTCAGCACCCCCCGCCCCGCACCCCTGAGCGTGGGACCGGGCCCTTACGGAGGTTTCCCGTCTGTGTATATTTGTCTGTGGTAGTGCTTCCACACCTCTGGCCACCCCCTCTGTTAGTGGGGTTGTGCGTGGTGTGGTGTGACGGCGCAGCGGTGTGGGGAGCGTAGCGCCGCTGCACTCGCCTGTTGGCGCAGGGGTGGCACCCCTCAATGGCGCTGCAGAACTTACGGTCGGCGGGCCAGCTAAGCGACCGACGCAATTGGATTAGTGCCGGGTTAATGGCTGGCCGGAGAACTCGCTCTGACGAGGGCGCACAGTGGGAAGGGGCGCGCGAAAAAGGGAAGGGGGGGGGGAGGCGCAGGCCGCGGGAAATTAATGGTGTATCCATTACCCGCCAGCAGCCAGTTTTATTTTACTCGGCAGGCATGGCTGCCCTGTCACACCACAGCGCTCCACTGCCATTTGTGGGAATTACACGCCGTTCAGTAGAGAAATTATTTCTCGTCGAGGGAGCGTCTATGTTTGATTTCGCGAGTAGTAGGGCATAAGAATCGATTCCTTCTTCCCTACGAATCACGATAAAGCAACACACTCTGAGCAGTGTGTTTCCTAACGCCTAAACGTACTCATAGGTGGACGCACAGAGCCTCCGCCATATATTAATAAGTGTTACTAAGTTCTGCGTAATAGATCGCCTCTTTAATAACCCAAAAATATATGAACCTGAAGAGGTTCTACTCAAATGAGAACAGTACCTAGACAATCACAAATTGATTTATTATTTTTTTACGCAATTGAAATCATACACAACACGCATACAAAAGTTTGCACTGGCGTGTTTTTCGGCCCACTTTCGCCTTTCCTGTTGTTTTATGATTTTTGCAATTATTTAGGTCAATAAATAAAATAAAATATACATAACACATAATTAAGTATATACCAATAATAATAATGTAATATTTAATAAAATAATACAAATGTAACATATATTTAAGTATATACAAATAATAATGTAATATTCAATAAAATAATACAAATGTAGTATATACTACTGTTATTTATTATTTTTTATCTGATGAATTTTCAATAGTTAGCTTTTAAACACACCAATGCGAATTTTATTTTTATAATTTCTTAAATCAATGTTTTCTTTGAAATTTCACGTCAGTTTATTTGTAGTTACTTTGAATACTGTATTACGTGAAACATTTTGTATTGTCATCTTCATTTGCCGTCTAATATCTAAATTTTTATGTTTAATTTTAAAGAGGACTCTCCTTTGCCCTGCTGTTTTATTGTATAATATTGTAATTTAGTGGAGCGACTTCCTCTTTCTTCTTCTTTTTTCTTGTATTTAATATACAGTGTTTTAATTGTGCAGAATTATTTTTTTACATCTCATGCTTTGTTCAGCATATATTCTCTATCTTTCCCCCAAATTTACTTATCATTTAAATATTTTTATGGTGTTTAATTTTTTACAAATATGAATTATCCGGAGATATTCATCTCTAGGTGATGTATCAACCTCAAGACAATTTGCAGACACTGAACACAAATACCACTGAATGTACTCCCTCTCAAATTATAGCTTAGTAGGACACGTAATTAATGAGATATGAGGTCATAATCAATTTGGTTAATCGAAAACCGCCCCATCACGCACCAGCTTTCAATTTATTACGTCTTCACCACTAACTCTATTCGCGACATATTCTGCAGGCACTGTGCACATATACCACTGTACTTTCTAAATTATAGCCTGATAAGATACACAGTACAGGCAGGAGATATTGTGGTGTTACCCCAAATTGTTTAATTTCGCCCCACTGTTATAAATGTTCATTTCTTTTCGTATGGCCTGCCGCTGGCAGTCCATACAGTTTTACTGAAGAGCAGCCCGGTACACGGAAGCACAGACAAATATATACAGACGGGAAGCCTCCGTAAGGGCCCGGTCCTACGCTCCGGGGTGTGGGGATGGAGGGTTTCCAGCAGTTTCGTAAGATGTCCCATGATGGCGCTGTGGTCAGAAGCAGCTCTTTAAACTGGCCAGAGCAGGCGGCAGGTAGCGGCTGCCCCCACCACCACCTCCCCTCAAACGTCGGCACGCCGGACACATCCGTGGCCTCATGGCAGGCGGGACGACCTCTCCCCTCAGCCTCCCCTCCACGCTACCCTCTGACGTGCGAGAGGCACCCTAAGCCAGCGAACCGTCTGACACCTGCTAGCATCTTACGGAACTACGAGGGGAGCGTAGGACAGTGGTTTAGGGCGGGCTGCTTCTCTGTATATGTTACTCTGTGACGGAAGCCAGCAGCGTACCGGCCGCGACAGATGGCTGCCTGACCGTAAGAAGATTGCTGCAGTGCGTGCAGGCAGCCCGGTGCTTTTCGGTCGTCAGTATGGCGGGTGTAGCAAACGTTCAATTTCATTTATTTATTATTTACAGTTTATTTTTCGTAACTCCAGCACTATGACATATTACGACCATTTTCGATGATATTAACTACAGTCTTCTTATTAATTAAAAAGTACAGTCTATTTGAAACTTTTATGATGTCTTATTGTCTGCTTTGAACCAGCCAATCGTGTGGAGGCTTCTAGAACTAAGGCGCAAAGTAAGAGCTTGGTTTCGAGTGGTAGTCGGTGGCAGGCCTCTGGATAGGCGCCACGTATGTCGAGGTGCGGTTCTAAGTGATATGGCAGAAGTGTTATCCGCCTGGTGATATTTCGTTGATTAAAAGCTCTGAGGAAGTGCATTTGCGTGTGGAGGTCTTGCGCCAGCATTTTGTAAATTAAGCGAGCTGTTCCTCTGGTGACAGTCAGAGAATACGACGAGATTGTTTTTGTGATAGAGTTGCTTCAAATACTGAAATTTTAATAATTAGAAGGTGCTCTTTAGATTAACGTTTAGATACCGCGAGATTATTGGTGATATCTGTCCATATGGCTCCAAGGTTACATGCCACGCTGATCGTAATAAATAGAAGTTATTTCCAAAAGGTCGTTCTTATTTCAAGTAGGCAGAGACAGTTTCCTTGCTACCAATTTCTAGCATCACACATCGAGAGCTGCACTACGTTAGAATCTGCGACCTGAGGAGAAGAGACATACAATGGAACTGAACATTTTATCAGGTAAGCAATCCTGATCTGTTGTGGAGCGTGTAAGTAGGAGAGGACACTCACCACAGAATAACAGGAACTTTCAGTGAGAAGCAGTATTTACTAGGGGTATGTGAGTCCACGTGTAAAGCTCTCTAGGCGAATTAGTCAAGTGCTATGGAAAACATGCATAGCTGGCATCCCTGACTAAATAAACTTTCTTGTTGCCAGGTCGTAACGTAGGACTCAAAAAACTAATATTCCACTCTAAGAACCTTTATAAAAATATTACTGTAGGACACACAGTTCAGTAGATATGAAGTCATAAGGATTGAGCTGCATGAAACTGAAACTGAAATGGATAGAAGGTAATGCAACAGTGGTGGGCAGAGAGGGTAAAAAAAGATGCACCAACTTAAGGAAGGATTAGCTGCACATGCGGGCAACGGTAGTAATTTAAAAATGGTTATCGTCTTCATATACAATGATGTTTTAGCTTAAGCCACAGTCAACTGTGATTTGTTATGTAGTGGTCTTAGGTCTGTAGGTTGCTATAATGCTTGAAATGTATGGGAAATGGGGCAGAGGAGGTGAAGGGGTGCAGAGGAAGAGGACGTGAGAGGATGACATGTTAATTTGTATTACTGTAGTAGTTAAAACTAGTTTTAATAACAGTTCTAGATAATAACTTTTTATAAGAGATATGTGATCGGTATCTATATTTATAAACGTGAATGTCTGTTCGGTGTACGTTTATCACGTCTGGACCACAAAACATAAAGAGCTAAAAATTTGTATACTTAATAATGTCTACCCTGGGAAGGCTTTAGGCATAGCGATCTGATAGCTATTTAGTCATTTGAAGAAAATAACGCGAAATGCTCTTTGATAATTATACTCACTCTTTGAAAATGGTATTATTGGTTGCATTGTTGCTTGAGGGTTGATAATGATAAAAGGGTGGAGTATATTTGGATGGAAAGTTATCGGTGTATATAAAATTCTACGTGTGTGTGTGTGTGTTAATATTTCGCTCTGCAGCGAAAAGTACAGAACGTAAATGAATGGTCTGTGTGTAATTGTTGTCCGAAGTCCTCCGTTGTACACCATAGCAGTGGCATGCCGATAGCAATAAGGGGGTGGAAGATATGGTGGTTGATAGTCGTCAGATTATAAAAAAATTCGGACTGAAGGCCAGCGATGACGTTTGCGACTCTATACCAAGGAGGTTACATACAGCGAAACGTGATGGTCTATGCGTGCTACAATGTCTTCAGCTCATTCTCTGTAAGGGTAAGCATAGGAATAAGGAAATATAAGAATAAATAAATAAAGCAGTAAAAAAGAAATTTCTTTTAATACATCTCTTTAAAAAAATCGATTTGACGTTTCGCGCATTACATCAAGTGATCGATGTATCATTATTGTTGAATGTCATCTCATCTTCCATCAGTTAATGGACAGGGATGGGGAAGAATAATACAGCGTTGTGTAATCGTTGTTTCCAATACCTGCACTATTTTCCATTGTCCGTAGCCACGTTAAAGCGAGCGGGCCGGAGCAATGTTATTACATCTTCTTTTATGCTAGCGGCCTCAGAGACCGCACCTGGGCCTTTGCGTTATGGATTCAGCACCGAGCTCTTCCTCTACTGAGCGTGTTACAGACCCTCATTTTGAGGATACTGTATTGAAATGGTTTGAAGACACTTCACGAAGTGATGTGGGATCAGACAGTGACAATGAGATTCAAAGTGAACATAATTCAGACTTAGAATAGTGTGAAAGTGACGAAGAAACGAAGAAATTGTATTGGCACCTGTGAAAAGTTGTTCCAAGAAGCCCACCTGCCTTGAGTGTTCTCCAAAATTTGCATCGAAAGCAGGGAAAAAATTTGAGAAGACATAAAGTTACCAAGAAGCAATAGTGAAATTTTTATTTTTGTGACTTATTTGGTGAGTTTCTTATATTTTTGCAATTAAATGCATAGTAAACAATAAAAAATGGCACAAAGTAAAATTTAAAGGCCAGAGTATTAATTTTTTAAAGTGTTGATAAAATAACGTAATGTTATATAAATTTACTGCAGCTTTACGTTTGAATATATATATTTCATAAAATTAATTTTAAAATCTATTCCTCTCACAGAATTTATGTAGACATAAGTAGCCTTTTGCGTAATAAATTGAATTAGTTCACTTAGATAACAATCAGAACTATTTATGATTATTTAAAAATTGCGGTCTGTCAGACCGCTACTGGGACAGAGTGTAACAGATGTTCAAATGTGTGTGGAGTCTATGAGACTTAACTACGGGGTCACCAGTCCCTAAACTTACAAACTACTTATGAACTACCTATAACTAAGGCCGGCACAAACATCCATGCCCGAGGGGGGATTCGAACCCCCGACCGCAGTAGCCGTGTAGACCGTGACTGGAGCGCCTCAGTCCCCTCGGCCACCGCGGCCGGCAGAGTGTAACAGAAAAATGACCTGGTAGCTAAGGGTTAACTTACGGTCTTACAAAAGAATGCAATTTTAACTTCGTATAGATACGTTGGCATTCAGAGACATAATTTCAGTTACTTTAATCTGTGAAGTTTTTAAAACAAGGTTTGGAATATAACACTAGACGCCAATGTATTTTGTGTTTTCAGGGTGAGTGAAATGAGACTGCTCGCAAACGTGAGTAGCGGGAGATAAGTTCTGTTATTACAGCGGGCCAGCCGGTGGCCTGGGAAGAGTCGGCCCTTTAGCGGTAATCCGGGGGATCCCCCGTAATCTCGCCGTCCTGTTCCTGCAGAGGCGGCGGCGGATTTGTCAGCCTGACGACGGACGTGACTGGGTTTGAAACGCGCGGATGCGACAGCACAGCCGGCGTTATCGCGCCTGGCTACCTGGGGACCGCCTGAGCACTTCACACCGCCTCTTCACTGTAGTCCCAGGGGGCAGGATGTTTTCACGGCTTACACACGTCCACCCTTTCCTACTGCACCCGCGTAATAACACGCTAATAGGATTACGAGTTTTCAAATACACGCTGTTTCAACCCCTCAGGGTAGCAGTGCGGTTCGAGGCTCTCTTTCTGGGACGGGAGATACGCTCGGCAGATTGGCTACATGAGTTGGTGTGCCGACTAGTCTCGATGTGGTTTCTACGCGGTTTTCCACATTCCACTACATCTACATCTACATCTACATACATACTCCACAATTCACCGTAAGGTGCGTGGCGGAGGGTACAATGTACCATTACTAGGCATTTTCTTTCCTATTCCACTCCCAAATAGAACGAGGAAAAAAAGAATGCCTATATGCCTCCGTACGAGCCCTAATTTCTCTTATCTTGTCTTTGTGATCACCACGCGAAATGTAAGTAGGCGGCAGCAAGATCGTACTACACTCAGCTTCAAATTCCGGCCCTCTAAATTTGCTCAACAGAAATTCACGAAAAGAACGTCGTCTTTCCTCCAGCGATCCTCAATTGAGATGCCGGAGCATTTCCGTGACACTCGCGCATTGGTCGAACCTACCAGTAACAAATCTAGCTGCTCGCCTCTGAACTGCCTCTATGTCTTCCTTTAAACTGATCTGCTGCGGGTCCGAAACACTTGAGCAATACTCAAGACGTGGTCGTACCAGCGTTTTACACGCGGTTCTCTTTACAGGTGAAGTACATCTTCCCAAAATTCTCCCAATAAAACGAAGTCGGCTGTCCGCCTATCTCACAACTACCCTTACATGCTCGTTTCATTTCATATCGCTCTGCAATGTTACAGCTAGATATTTGAACGACGCGACAGAATCAAGAAGCTCACTACTAATGCTGTAATCGAAGATTATAGGATTATTTTTCCTACTCATGCGCTTCACCTTATATTTTTCTACATTGAGAACTAGCTGCCATTCTTCGCACCAACTAGAAATTTTGTCTAAGTTATCCTGTATGCTATTACAGTCAGTTAAAGACGATACCCTCCCATACACCACAGCATCATCAGCAAAAATCCGCATATTACAACTTACTCTGTCCATCAGATCATTTATATAGATAGAAAATAATAGCGGTCCTATCATACTCCCCCGGGGCACGCCTGACGATACACTCGCCTCTGATGAACACTCGCCGTCGAGAACAACGTACTGCGTTCTATTACTTAGGAATTCTTGCAGCCAGTCACAAATCTGTGAACCTATTCCATATGCTCGTATCTTCGGCAGCAGTCTGCAGTGTGGCACTGCGTCGAACGCTTTTTTGAAGTTGAGAATAACACAATCCGCCTGTTGCCCTCCATCCATAACTCGCAAGATGTCATGTGAGAAAAGGGCAAGTTGAGTTTCACATGAACGATGTTTCCTAAACCCGTGCTGCTTCTATATAGTATACTATATTCGAACTGAGAATATGCTCTAAAATTCTACATGAAACTGATGTCAACGATATTGGCCTGTAATTGTGTGGGTCAGTTCTCTTTCCTTTCTTATAAACGGTAGTCACCTGCGCTTTTTTCCAATCACTAGGAACTTTGCGCTGAATTAAAGATTCGCGATAAATGCAAACTAAGTAGGGGGCCAATGCTGCAGAATAGTCTTTGTAAAAACGAACTGGTATTCCATCCGGACCAGCAGACGTTTTCGTATTTAGCTCTCTCAGCTGCTTCTGTACACCGGAAATACCTATTACTATGTCCCCCATTTCGGAATTAGTACGTTCATCAAATGCTGGTACATTTGTGCGGTCCTCCTGCATGAAAGATTTCTTAAAGGTTAAATTTAGAACTTCAGCTTTCCGTTTGCTTTCTTCTATTACTGCCCCGGAATGATCAACGAGTGACTGGACAGTGGGCTTTGACCTGCTTATCGATTTTACACAGGACCAGAATTTTTTCGGGTTCTCGGAGAGATCTTTTGGTAAGGTATGGCTGTGATAATTATTGTATGCTTCACGCATCGATCTTTTTATAGACGCACGAATCTCTACTAACTTTTGCCTGTCATCATTTGCGTGTTCTCTTTTGAATCGAGAGTGCAACGGCCTTTGCTTTCTCAGCAGCTTTATAACATTATTATTATACCATGGTGGACCTTTTCCATCCTAAATCGTCTTTACTGGCACAAATTTCTCTGACCCTTTATTTTCAGTGCACTTGAATTTAGTCCACAATTCCTCTACATCCATAGTTCCGGAATTAAACGATGCCCATTCATTTTCTAAGTGCGATCCTAACATTTGCTTATCGGCTCTTCCCAACAAAAACACGCTCGTAGCCTTCTTGATTGGTGGACTAGGACTAGGACTAGGTGGATACCAGATTGGAACTCAAATTCCGCGTCAGTTACAGGTTTCACAACAGGTACAAAACTTAGAAATGTGTTGGCTATTTGAGAGATGGCAGTCCACCTCTCATTTTTAATTATGCAGTATCGAGTAATTTGTCAGTACACGCTACTTTTAATTTTGCAATGCAAGGCAGGGCCGTGTTCGCCAGTGTAGAAAAATCGGAATTAGCTTTGTAGTGAAAAGCAGGGGAGCTTCACATTCCGGAACAGTGGGGGTCTTTACGACCGACCGACGTTACATGGCCAGAGGCACAGGCAAATATATACAGACGGGAAACCTCCATAAGGGCCCAGTCCTACGCTCAGGGAGGTGGGGAGGGAGGGTTTCCAGCAGTTCCATAAGATGTCCCATGATCGCGCTGCGGTCAGAAGCAGCCCTTTAAACTGGCTAGAGCAGGCGGCATGTAGCGGCACAGACAAATATATATAGAGATGGGAAACCTCCGTAAGGGCCCGGTCCTACGCTCCGGGATGCGGGGAGAGAGGGTTTCCAGCAGTTCCGTAAGATGTCCCATGATGGCGCTGCAGTCACAAGAAGCCATTTAAACTGGCCAGAGCAGGCGGCAGGTAGCGGCTGTCCCCACCACCACTTCCCCTCAAACGCCGGCACGCCGGACACAGCTGTGCCCTCGGCACGAGTTCTCCCCTCAGCCTCCCCTCCACACTACCCTCTGACGTGCGAGAGGCACCCTCAGCCAGGGAACCGCCTGACACCTACTAGCATCTTACGGAACTACGAGGGGAGTGTAGGACACTGGTTTAGGGAGGGCTTCTCCTCTGTATATGTTACACTGTGCCAGAGGTGAGGGGCTGAGGGTGCTTTTTCCTGTGGGCAGTTTGAGAAAAGAAAGTGGGCCCTCGCCGGTTTAGGAGGCGGGAGAGGCCTTGTGCGCTTTTTAGAGATACCCTTGCTGCTGTTGTAACAGATAGTGTTGCAACGGTCGACTTCTTCCAAAATCGTGTTTTGTAAAAAAAAAAAATGGGGTTACCATACGTCGTCTTTTTCCCAGACATGAGGCAAGAAAATGTGTCCGGCCGGAATTTATAAAGTTCTACAAAATGTCCTCTTTTTTTGGGTTCTGACAAAGAAAATTTATTTTTGTGTCATTGGCAATAATGTGTTCATTCGCACTGCAGTTCCAAACTGTTCACAACTATTACGCGCATACACAGAGTGAGATTACCATTCACAATTTTGCACTCCGCATTGGTCTGACAGTTGAAAACGATTCGGATCTTCCCTGCGAAGGAACCCGGTTGTCTATCCTGTATTCAACCAGTGCATTCTCTCTTCTGCGTTACGTTCTATGGCGTTCCTTTTGATATACTTTGTGGTTTAGGTTAAAGCTGTATTGTGTGTTCGAGATCGTAGGTAGCCTTTTGCTTCAAAATAAATTACGAACTTAAAAATAACATAATACCGAAGAGAAAGTCAGAGTTAAATACGTGCTCCTGGAGAAATACAAATCATTCCAGAGAATGATCAAACAAATGTAAGAATTAATGATACATTGTGCTCCGATCAGCTTTGTAATTTTATAATTTTTTTTAAAGATTATCAAAGGGAACAGAACTTACCAGCAGCTGAAGTGTGGTGTGCATATTTAAATCAGTCATCTAGTGTTGTTAATTATTCTGAATTACTGAAAATTGTAGACTTCTTTTTTTTCTATAACTAGTCATAATACCGACACAGAACCTGTGTTTTCTCTTGTGAACACACAGTGCACAAAAGACAGGAATAGATTTTAAATATACTGTTTGTGTACAGTATAATTTCAAACATTTGAAATGCCTTGTTAAAGAAGCTCTTGAGAGAGATTTCGTCGTCCACCAAATAAAGTTGGTTCAAAAGTGAATAAGACAAAAATGAGACAATTGAGTGTAGTGATGAGGAATAAACTGTCAAGGTTCATAATATTTCGTTTCGCAACAACCACACAAGGTTACTGTTTTAGTTTGTTTTGTGTCCCTGCCTCGTCGCCGCTTTTGTGTCTCGTTTCCGTCGTAGGTGTCGGTGGCCGAGTAGAAACAGACCGACACAGGAATAAAGGATGCACGCTTGCAGGTACGGAGGTGAGCACCCAGTGGGACAGCAGAAACTAGAAACACTAGAGTAAATTAGAACGAGATATATATTGCACAGAATTTATACAATACTTAACTTTTACATAGTTCAATACGGCAGAATGCTGATACATAGTTGAGCTAGAGGCCTGCCTAGTGCCTGTCCGATAGCCAAGTCTTCACTGGTGCCTATCTGATTCCGAAGTATTAACTGGTTCCTATCTCAGTCCCAAGTGAACGATGTCGTTTAGTGGTGGCCACAAGCGGAGTTGTAGCAGAGGGCGCTCGTGGCTGACGTCATAAGAACGCCGCGCCGTGCGTGCATGGCGACGCGTGGCGAAAGTAGGTGGCGCGCACTTTAGACTTGTGCGACACCACAGTTTGTAGTAGTTTTACGTGATTCATTAATAAAGTTGTTAATTACATTATTGAAAAAATAAAGTGTCCTCTTTTTTTATATGAACTGTCCTCTTTTTTTGGTGATGAACATATGGTAACCCTAGACTAAAAAGAAAACAAAAAAACAGTGGAGTGGGAAGGAGGCGAGCCAGCCAGCCTGGGAATGAAAACAGCTGTTGTGGGGGCTACGAACGGCGTTCGCGCCAAGATGTGTCGAGAAGAACAGCTGCGCCTTTGATTGACTACTGCTCAAAGCGTCTGTCTTTCAAAATAGAAGAGGCGCGGGTGAATTGTATCTGGCTAGGTATTGAAAGCCGCTTTCTGATTGGATTTTCGTATTAACGGCGTTTTGGGGCCAAGTTGCGGCAGCAGCCACGGAATATTGGGGTCTTCGCTGCTAGCGCCGCTGGCCAGGCGCGAATTGAAGTGTTTGCTTATCGAACCGAGACTTGGACGCTGGTGCTTGTATAGGTTCCAGAGATTTATACTGGAACTGTAAGTTCTTGTGTCGACAAGGATAAGGTCAGCCTGGCAATATTAGTGCACCGAGGCACTGATTACGATTTTCTCTGCGTTCTGGAGTCGCCTAGGCCTTCAGTACTTGTGTGTACTTGTACGCTGACTGAAGTGGCTTTGACTTTGCAGAACTGCCAGAGATGTTAGGCTCTGTGTACTGCCGTGAACACAGTGGCTGATAGTAGTAACGTATTGTCAACGAGTTATGGAGCGAGGTTTATTTTTCGTGCTGCGGAACATTTTTTAGCTTGCTGCTGTCAAACGCCTCTCGCCAGAGCAGCACGGCGACATCACAGCAGATCGACAGTGTGGTAACGTATAGCTGTGCTTACGCCATCATCAGATAGCAGTTGAATTAGGTTCTCTATATTTGTGGGTTTTTAGGGAGAGGAATTCCGCCCTGCATTGTATTACGTTTGACTTAGAATTCGTGCGTGCATTTCATTACGTCACGTAGTTTATAACGAATTCGGTTAGGGATTTGACTTGCCAGTTGGTGTTCAATTCAGATCGAGAATGCTGTGTAAAGCCTTTGGAATTACAGTATAGTTTCCAGTTTGTTGGAACTGTGAACGTTCATGTTCATTTATGATGTTGTAAATATTATTTGTGAGGTTTGTGAATACTGAATTTCATGCAAGAATAATAAATCAATAGTAAAATATATATTGTTTTCCAACAAGTACATTTGTAGGTGATTGAACCTTATTTTAATACCTGTAGATTTTTTCCCTTTTTTTTGGGGGGGGGGGGGGGATTTCATTGAATGTTTTATTGCTTCCTTAAGAAGAAGGGAATAATGGAGAGTATGTCAGATGCTAGCAAGAGGTTCATTTAAAGTTTACTGACGGATGACTAGTCACGCCCGATCAAACAATAATTTGATATTATTAATTAAAAGATTAATTGGATAGATAAAATAAATCAGGGACAGCAGCTCATATCAGCCGCTCCCGAAGCAAACTAACCTCCACACCTATCTTTTGGCGACCATTCCACACATTTATTAATCACCTCCCACCTCTTTCATATTTTTCAGTACAGGTCCGAAAGAATGGACACCGTTGGGTGACATTAACGGCTGTATTTTTACCAATTCGAAATATTCAAACATTTCGACTATTAAAGAAATTTGAAATAAAATTAAAGGAGAAGCTGAAAATTTAGGATGGACGGGTATCCGAACCCGGATTTCCCGCTTCGGGTCAGCGGCCGCATTAACACGCAATCTAGATAGGTTTCTCTTACTGCTGCGACTTCAAGTGCCTTCCCGTGGCAACCACACCAAGTTGCATCGGGGAGACACAACATACACGTTTTGGGCTGTGCACGGCTCAGTAAATGAAATAAATATGGCTCACTTCTAAAGGGAAGAAATTTGTCGATATTCCTGTTATCTAAAGAAATGTGGTGAGGCCTTTGAACACCATCCCAAAGGAAGACTTCATGCAAAGTTTCTAGGACATTATATTGCAGAGCTGAGCGGTGCATAGCTATGGGAGGTGACGGTTTCGAAGGACAGTAAGGTAAGTGAGTTCGTAGTTCAGCAACGTTAATGTTATAGGCCAGAGGTCGGCAAGAAATCTTGCATGGGGATCGGATACTTCTGAAAATTTTTATCGCCGTCCAGAAGTAAAACCAAATATTCCTTATCAATTTTTTATTTTAATTTTCAGTCTCAGACTAATACGAGATTCAAAAGATGTGAAATAAAATGTATAATAATCCAATAAAACTATTTGCTATTTATTTATTTTCACTCACAAAATGTATGAAATAAAATGTGTAGTCAAACTTCTATTGAAAAATCCAGTATCAGGTCATAAATTAAAAAACATATTATTTGTTTAATTTTCACTAAAAAGTATGAAATACAGTGAACTATGCATATTTGTGTTTAAAAAAATGTATGCAAGAAATTACATTTTCGGCCTTCAGCCAGTTTCTTAAAGTTTGGTTCACATGCGGAGCAGCTCATGCGAATAGTGTCTTCGAGGTGGGCGGCCGTTAATCTTGAGCGATACTTAAATGAAATTTGACAAATATATGTGGAGCCAAACACAGTAGCCAGGTAGATGGCTGTTTTGTAATTTTCATATTTCCTTGTTCATTAGATAAAGTTCTCGTACTGCATTCGTGTCTACAGAGCTTTTATGCGAATCACCGGCCATCTTGCTCCGTTTTTCCGCACCTTGTCAGCGTTGCACATCATGACGTTTGTTTAATCTACCTATAATAATCGTTAAGGGTTCGAATCATTCAGCAGTAAATTGTAAAGTTCTAGGAAAATTGTAAGGGTGACTCTCATACGAATTGTTATTTACAGAAAAGTTTTTTTAATCGCCTTTTGGGTTACCAATGCGCAAATAGGATGTAAATACAAACTGCCAAAGGAAATGACACTAATGACCGCTGAACTCACAGCCATCTTGGAAACTCTCAAGCACTACCTTACGGTTCCGGAGGAGCATATTGTCATTTTCTCGGACTCTAAATCTGCGCTCATACTTCTAAAATATTTTCGTCGAGGGCATAAAAACCACCCAATAGCCTACGAGATAATTACACACACAAACCACCTGCAAAGAAATGGACGCAGTGTTTCTATGTGTTGGATTAAAGCACACAACAACGTTCAGGGGAACGACATCGCTGACTCACTTGCGAAGGAAGCGGTTACCACTGGTACGAAAGAATATTCTCAGGTTCCAGCGGAAGATCTTTTACCTCTTTACACAAGGAAAATTCGGACTGAATGGGACAAAGAATAGCAAGCTTCGCAGTCAAATAAAGGGAAATTCTATGCACAAATAACACCAGTGCTACCAACCAGACCTTGGTACAAGGGACTGAGGTGTTCTCGGAAGCTGGTAGTCACCATAGCGAGGCTGAAGTCCAACCACTGTCGAAATGCGCAGCACCTAAATCACATCGGCATAGTGACATCTCCACTTTGTGACTGCGGCGAAGCAGAAGACACACATCACTTTTTTTATGCATGAACAGGTGGAAGCTCACATGAAAGTTGCTATGTTATATTGTGAGCAGGGACTACCAGTTACCAATATCTGTATCAACATTATTGACAACCAAAGACTTTGGAGTGTACAAAGAACTTATCTCCTTTCTAACGGCGGCGAAGAAAGAGTTATGAACTGTTATGTAAAAGATAAAACCTTGTTTAATCACTATATTGATTTATATCTTTAATGTTCGTTATGTTACTTCAAATTGATCTTTCTGTTTTGTTTTCTGTCACATCTTTGATGCTTTTGCCAATTTGCTTACGTAACTGTACTAGAAGATGTCCTTATCATTACTTATGTGGATAGCTGTAAGGGGACTACTCAAAGGCCAATAAAAAAGTTATACTTTCAAAATACCTTTGGTGGTCCAGTTTTTGGTATTCCGCGGTCCGGACCTGGACCACGGTCCGCCAGTTGCCGGCCTTCAACAAACTTTATTGTCAGAGGTTGTACAAACATCGTATGCTACAGGGTCCGTAAAGCGTGTAAACTTCATATTTAATTATAAAACGGACAAAAATAATATTTCGTCAGTCCACTAGCCCCATAATACGAGTGTCGTCCACAAAGTAAGTTACGTTTCTATTTCTATCCGCGCCAGCGCTACGATCATAGTTCCGAGCATGCGCGGCAGTTACTCTGAGTCAAGGAGAAGACATTTGCGCCATTTTCAGATCGCTGCTGCCTACGTGTGCTTTGCAGTGCTTATTTATAATGTCAGCCGTAATTGAAAATGCAAATGATTGTTAAAGGATGGGAAGGAAGAAGGACAGGAAAGAAAGGATTGACAGTGGCCGCATTTGGGCATTGGTATTAAGCAATGGAGACAAGTGAAAATGTGAGCCGGACCGGGAATCGAACCCGGGTCTCCCTCTTCGGGCCAGGGGTCGCCTTAACCACTTAACCATCCGTGCTCCACTCCCGTCCGTCTCAAATTCCCACAAGTCGCACGCTATGTTTGTAGCGCCCCTATCGTCCATGCCCTCTTACACTCGCCATTACGGATTCCCGTGCGAGGTCGTACGTATGACCGCATCTGCGCTGAAATAACTAAAGCTAACGCCGTCGTCGCATTTAATACTTATTGTATTGGTTTGGTGTCTATTCTTTCGGACGTCCGAAAGAACAGACACCACACCAATACAATTAGTAATTGAAAATGCCGTTGCGTGTGAAATCGAAAATGTTCAAATGTTTGTAGAACTTATGGGACTTAACTACGGGGTCATCAGTCCCTAAGCTTACAAACTATCTAAGACTAAGTACGGCACAAATATCCATGCCCGAAGGGGGATTCGAACCCCCGACCGTAGTGGCCGTGCAGACCGTGACTGGAGCGCCTCAGTCCCCTCGGCCACCGCGGCCGGCTGTGAAATCAGATCTGTGATTCGTTTTCTAATTGCAAAAAAAGTTAAACCACAGAAAATTCATTGGAAAACCTGCGGGGTTTACGGACAAAATGTTATGGATGATTCAATGGTTAGAAGATGGATCCGACTGTTCAATGAAGGACGTGATCAACTCAACGCCCGTCTGTGGTTACTGATGAACTGGTTCGCACAACTGAAGAGAAGATTAAGCACAACAGTAACTTTTACTGAATAATTTCATTTATTATCAAAAATAGAAACATGGCTGGGAAACACCAGAAGAGCTTTTCTACTCAAGAACGTTAACGTTTCTTCACTACAATTCCAGTAAAATCGGCGAGGGTGGAACGTGGAAAACGAATATAGAATGTAATAAGCACAGTATTTAACGTGCCAAATCAGCCACCACAGCTGTAGCTGAAGGAAATACGTCACAGACGTTGCAAGAAAACGGAAAAAGTAATCAGACTGTTTTCAACAAAGAAGGACCCAATTCCACAATTGCTGCTACAGCTGAACCACAAACGACAAGAATCTTCAAGACACTGTCTTCTAAAGCTAAAGTAATCACACTCAAAAGAATATGCTCATATCTTTCTCTTATATGTTTATATTCTATTTGCATTCACCGGAATAAGCTGCAAATATACACATATTCGTAATTATTGGTTCATGTCGAACTTCTTCGTTATACCATTGAATCAGTTGAGTTCGGCTGTTTTTACATTAATTTCTGTATTATGTATGTCTCTTGATATTTTACTAATGCTTGTAACGCTAAAATTATGGAAACTATTTCGTTAATAACGTACAAAAATAATTGTAAACAAACATCACTCTTTCGGTGGCTTTCCCACCACTAGAAGCGCTAGTATCGTTGCAACCGTAAGTCGGTAACAATTTTCACCGCAGTGAGTGTCGCGACTGTATATGTTATTAGACTGTGGTACAACTGTGACCGAATGATTGAGTAACCTTCAGTACTTTACTACTGCAGTTTAATAGGCACACAGATTAAAGGCATTAGCTCTGTGGGGGCATTAAATGATGTCAATGGAGAAACTATGAAAAGTTCGACAAAGACGAATAAGAACCCTGCTCACTAGGCAGTTGCGCTCTCCACTACGCCATCTGGACACAGTGGCCACCGCAACTGCACTGACTACCCTAGCACTGTTTCCGTCAGTCCCAAATTCTCGACTTATCCACACACTTCCGTCGTTACGCTTCTGCCCATTATCCTGAGTACTCGCGAGGTTGAGCATAATTATTGATATCGCGATATCGATAGCAGTTATAGACGAGCTATGGAATATACAGAGACTATCGTAGCAACTGAAATTAAAAGTTTGACTCAGGGTTTGCCAACCTATTGGATCTGACTGTGGAATCTAATTTTGAGTTAATTCACGTATAAATCTGAGTAACTTTAGTAAGCAGAATATGAAGACTACTGTAGTATTAACGGTCATTATAATTTTCGTTGCTGGGGTGCTAGTTAACATCGGGTACGAAGTCACGGTCATGCAAGAAGCTGTTTGTTTATTACGTTTGAAGTCACTTAAAAACTAGTACCAGCACAAGTGACACAGTACCGCGTAGCATTGATGGTTGCATTCTCCAAAAAGTCCAACAACAAAACCCATTGGGCCTCCCAGTAAACGGTGAGTAGCAATTTACCTGCAGACGGAGTGCTTTTGAAATTATTTCGGCGACGGATGTTTCCATTCCATAATCGTTCAACATTTCTTCCGTATGTAACGCCCTGTTTTTTTCCTGGACTGGTATTTGAAGCTTATAAAGCGGGTTGACAGATGTCTCATTGTACTTCTGTAGAAAAATAAAGACATGTCTTATGTTTAATATCTCTTTCTATTTTTTCCTTTCATACGCAACTCTGCCCACAGTCGACAGGGGAAACTAATTTTCCAACTCCCCCTCGTACATACAGGACATATACAACAATACAATGCACTCGACGTGCCTTATCATAAATAAATACAATCAACAACGTAACACAGGATTTAACTTAATTCTTTAATTTGCCCAGGGCTTCCTTTACAACTATTAGTAACGCTATGGGACCAAACTGCAGTGGTCATCAGTCCCTAGACTTACAAACTACTTAAATTAACTTGCGCTAAGGACAACACACCCACCCATGCCCGAGGGAGGATTCAAACCTCCGACGGGGAGCAGAAGCGCACTTCGCAGCAAGGCGTCTTAGAGCGCACGACCACTTTCGCGCGGTTCTTGCTTTACAGAACATGACGAGCGAATCATGGGGAAAGTCTTTTGTTTGGAGTTGAAAGTGTGTGCATTACTACAAAGGTTTTAGAATTCTTGTGGCATCTTGAAATCAAATGGTTGTAGAGATTATGGGACTTAACTATGGGGTCATCAGTCCCAAAACTTACAAACTGCTTATGAACTAGCTAATTATAAGGACGTCACAAATATCCATGCCCGAGGGGGGATTCGAACCCCCGACCATAGTAGCCGTGCAGAAGGTGACTGGCGCGCCGCAGACCACTCGACCACTGCGGCCGGCTTGTGGCATCTTACTGGGAATGGATATTGCAGAATACCGCACGTCTTTCTGCACAAGAATGAAGGCGAAGTGATGCAAATGCATATTCAGTTTCTTTCTATTAGCTAGTAGGGGAGACCAGGGTAACGGCGCCAACCTGGGTAATCGCGCCACCCCAGTTTTATGACGAACGGTTTGCAATAGGAGTGCGCTTGCCAGATTTCTATCTCCGTTACCTAGCGCGGAACTAATTCCTGTGGCCGCCGTCCGTGTTGTCTACAGGTATAATAGTGTGAAAGAAATTGTTAGTTTCGACGATTTGGATCTAATTTTCGAGCTTGTATTTTATTGACGTAAATACCTCTTTAGGCTGTCAGTGCTTTTTAATACTCGTATTAACGTAATCTGTAGATATTTAGCCTCGATTTCGTGTCTCTAAGCTAATTGTTTCCCAAAATGTTTGGCTTTAAATTGAGGTTCTTAGCCATATTTTTTCAACTGGGGCAATGACGCCATGGTGGAGAATTTAGACAAAATGAAGTGTAATACAAATGCACTTGCAGAATGTAGAGAATGTGCCAAAAACTATACCGGTATTTCTGACTTTTGCGGTGTCTTAATCAAGCCTAAATTATAAAATGTATTTTTATTCCAATTTTACATCGACAAGTACTTGAAGCCTTCTAAGTGTCTAATACAGAATAAATTACAACGGGTGTAAAGTTACTTACTACTACTCACTCATCGTGTAGGTTTATCCTTGATTTTCAAACGTATGTCGTCATTACCCCGGACCCAGGGTAATGGCGCCACTGTGTATACTTTCACAATATTTTTTTAACAATAAAACTTAACAAAATGCATGTCTGAAAAAAATTATAATAAAGTAGTATTAGTTGGCGAAGCTGTAGTATTATTCTTTACGAAAAAGGCACCTAATAAAATGCATGTCTGAAAAAAATTATAATAAACTAATATTAGTTGTCAAAGCTGTAGTATTATTCTATACGAAAAAGACATCTTTAATGAGGTAAAAAAACTGGTTTCCCTTAATGTGGCGCCATTCCCCTGGTCTCTCCTAACTGAGTGAAAGCTGATAAGTCATTCATAGCAGCAGAAGCAGCTTTTGGTTGTCATGAGTTGCGATAAATGGGACAACTCTTCCCGTGACTGTTGAATATCAGTTTGAGGCGTAATACCAATAGAATTCTTCACGATATGTGACCTAGTGTTTACTGCTGCTGGAAAATTTTCCGAGGTTCCTAGATCGATTCTCGGTGATGGCGTCAAACATTTCTGCGGTTGAAAGGTCCTGAACGGTTTAGACCTTGCTTTGGAAGGTCGCAGTTAAAAAATAAACACAACCGCGCAAGCTGCCGAAATGGCATCAAATAAAAAGCGTGGCGCCGCGACGGAAGCTCACGACGTTCATTCATTATTTGATACCGTAATTTGATACTGGAATACGCGATTAATAAATGTCAGTAGCGTGTAGTCAGTGAAGTAATTATGATCATCACTTCATCAGTTTACACTAAAAGTGCATATGAATTAATATTATCATTTTTAACGTAGCTTTTGGCGCATTTCAGGAGCATCTGGAATTAATTACTTGCCTCGTACATCGTTTAAACGTAAATTGTATGCTTTAAATTGTTATTAGATATTAATTAAAGCGCTTATGTCAACTGTTACAGTAGGCAGATCAATAAATTAAATTTGCGCATGTCAATAGTGAGCACTTGAAATCTATTTCAGGTAGCATAAACGAAAAATACGGAAACTTCCTGGCAGATTAAAATTGTGTGCCGGAACCGGGACTCGAACCTGGGACCTTTGCCTTTCGTGGGCAAGCGCACTACCGACTATGTTATCCCGACACGACTCACGATGCCGCTTCACAACTTTGCTTCCGCAGGACCATTCTGAAAAATACGGAATTTTTTAATTCTTTGTCGGCAAATAACCTGTTGTGTAGAAAAGAAAGACAAGAAACAAAATCCTGCCACTTCTAAATACATGTAATAGTACCACCAGAAAAATTTCAGACATGCAAACCCATTTTATTCCTGCTATACATTATCTCGACGTTAATGTATCCGAAAGTAGAGAGTATATTTACGAGGAGTGTTGAAATGAAACGGTACAGAAACGACGCTGTGGGTATACATCAAGTATTTATTTAAAAGTAATCAACAGAGGCCTGAACACAACTATCCTACTGCTTAGCGAGCCGAAGGATCCCCTGTTCCCGGAATTACTATGGCTGTGTCAGGAGCCAGTCCTCTACTGAGTTCTTCAATTCATCGACCAAGTCGAGGCGCTTCCCTTTGAGTTTTTTCTTTTTCTTTTCTTTTAGTGCACCAGATGGAAATCACAGGGTGACATATCCCGGCTGTAGGGCGGATGCTCAAGCTGCTCCCGCTTCAACTTGGCCAGTACACTTTGTGTGACCCTGGAGACGCGTGGACGCGCGTTATCATGGAGCAGAATCACTCTCTCCACGAGCAACAAACGCCACTTGCTCTTGATGGACTTGCGTGGGCAACGGAGTGTCTCACAGTACACGTCACTGTTAACGGATTTTCCGTGCTGGAGGAACTCAGTGAGTGTCAGGTCTCGGACGTCGAAAACGAAGGTGAGGGCACACCCTTGATTTATATATACGCCTTGCCATTAAAATTGCTGCACCACGAAGATGACCTGCTACAGACGCGAAATTTAACTGGCAGGAAGAAGATCTTGTGATATGCAAATGATTAGTTTTTTAGAGCATTCACACAACGTTGGCGCCGGTGGCGACACCTACAACGTGCTGACATGAGGAAAGTTTCCAACCGATATCTCATACACAAACAGCAATTGACCGGTGTGTAGACTTAGCACACACTCTTAGAGTTCTCTGATTCAGTCAAGTCTTATTGTTGGAACAGTGGGTATGTCGATCCATGCTGATACACTGATAGCAGGACATAGTGTAGCCTCCACGGCAATGCAGCCGCATACATTAGGTCATACAAAGGGTAGATACTGTCTTGGGATACATTACTCCACGTCTATTCGACCTGTTCACGTAGTTCTGAAACATTAGTGTTTTCACCAATCGCACATGTCAGCTGACGTTCCATCATATCCCACACGTGCTCGACTGGAGACAAGGCTGAAAATTGTGCTGGCCTGGGAAGCTGCTGCACGTCTTGCATATGACGATGAGTTCCACATGCAGTTTATTGGCGAGCATTATCCTGTTGGAACAACAAATCTTGTTCCTTTTGCAAGAAAGAATGTCAAAAAAATGGGTCTTAACAACATTCTGCATGTACCGAGCGCTGATCAGCGTTCTATCCAGAAACAACTGAAGTGAATGAGAGTTGTGAGTTATCGCACCCTGGACCAACAGGCCTGCGAAGGGACCACGGAGTATTGGATGAATTGATTCTATGAGAAAGCACACACGACCATCAGTTGTGTGAAGACAGAATCTGCTTTCATCTCTGATGTCCACATCGCATCATTCCATCTTGTCTTTGTGATCTTTACGTGAAATGTAAGTCGGCGGCAGACCGTTCTACACTCAGCTTCCAATTCCGGCCCTCTAAATTTCCTCAACAGAATTTCTCGAAAAGAACGTCGTTTTTCCTCCAGCGATTTCCATTTGAGTTCCCGGAGCATTTCTGTGATATTCGCGCCTTAGTCGAACCTACCAGTAACGAACCTAGCTGCTCGCCTCTGAACTTCTTCCATGTATTCCTTTAAACAGATCTGCTGCGGATCTCAAACACTTGAGCAATATAGAAGATATGGTCGTACAAGCGTTTTATACACGTTGTACTTTACAGATGAAGTACATGTTCCCATAAATTCTCCCAATAAATCGACGTCGGCTGTCTGCCTTACAACTGTCCTTACAAGTTCGTTCCATTTCATATCGCTCTGCAATGTTACGCCTAGATATTTGAATGACGCGACTGTATCGAGAGGCTCACTACTAATGCTGTATTCGAACATTATATGATTGTTTTTCCTACTCATGCGCATCACCTTACATTTAGAACTAGCTGCTGTTCTTCAGATCATCTAGAAATTTTGTCCAAGTCAACCTGTATGCTATTGCAGTCAATTAATGACGACACCCTCCCATACACCACAGCATCGTCAGCAAACGGCCGCAAATCACAAGTTACTCTGTCGGTCAGAGCATTTATATAGATAGAAAATAATAGCGGTCCTATCACACTCCCCTGGGGCACGCCTGACGATACACTCTTCTCTGATGAACACTCTCCGTCGAGAACAACGTACTGCGTTCTATTACTTAGGAAGTCTTCCAGCTAGCCGCGGTGGAGTAGCCGAGCGGTCTAAAGCGTCTCGCTGCGAAGCGCGCGGTTGCTCGACGTGAAGGTTCGAGTCCTCCCTGGGGCATGGGTGTGTGTGTTGTCCTTAGGTTAGTTTACCTAGGTTTAAGTAGTTTGTAAGCTACGGACTAATGACCACGCAGTTTGGTCCGATAGATTTATAAACATTTGAAATTTTTTTCCAGCTAGTCACAAATCTGTGAATCTGTTCCGTATGTTGGTATCTTGGTTAGCAATCTGCAGTGCGGCCCCGCGTCAAATGGCTTTTTGAAATCGAGAAAAACACAATCTGCCTGTTGCCTTTCATCCACGGCTCTCAAGATGTCATGTGAGAAAAGGGCAAAATGAGGTTCAGACGAACGATGTTTCCTGATTCATAGAAAGAAACTTATCCGTCTCAAGGAAATTGAGTATATTGTAGCTGAGAATATGCTCCAAAATTCAACAGGAAACTGATGACAAGAGCTAGCTGCTATTCCTTACCTGCCCTTTTGGATGTTGACTGTAAGAGGGTGTAAGGAGGAACTGCTCTCAGAGAATGAGAGCTCCTTCTTCTCTTAAGAGTGTCGCGGTTCCTTTCGGCGGCAGATTTTCGTAATTCATCTGGACGGCGATTGATGGCGGCTGCCGGCAGAGCGCTCTGGCGGCTCAGACGGGCGACACAGCCCGCTCATTGACTTTATCCCGGCAGCCGAGGTGAGGGCCGGGACTCATCGCCGCTGCAGGCTGCTCTCGTTACGGGGATAAAGGATGGTCCAATGATGCGTGCCGCGCTTAAGGGGGCCTTGCACGAGATGCTGGCGCCAGTGCGCTGGCGAATCATTAGGCGGCCCTCAGCGAGGCTCCGCCACTGGCGTTATTAAGAACCGGGCCAGGGGAGACATCCATCATCTGGTGTCCGCCTCTCCTCACATTGATACGTAGGGGCGCGAGCGAAGGCTGCAAGATGCCGAACTGTGACGTCTAACTACGGTACTTGTGTGTTCATCAAGTAACCTGTTCACTGATTTGAAGAAGTTAATTTTTTTATTTTTCATTTTGTAATAACCTGCAGGAAAAAATAGTGCGCCTGCAAGGACGACTCTACTGGAAATCTTCTTTCTTGCCAAATTTCAAGATGGTGGGTAACTCAGATGAACCAGCGAGCACAGAATAATATAGAGAGGCCTACATCAGCTAAAAATCAAGCGATCAATAATTCCATCCTTCAGCCTCTCTTCACTTTGATACGCAGGGGCGCGAGCGAAGGCTGCAAGATGCCGAACTGTGACGTCACACTACCGTACTTGTGTGTTCATCAAGTAACCAGTTCACTGATTTGAAGCAGTTAATTAAAAAAAATATTTTGTAATGACCTGCAGGAAAAAAATAGTGGGCCTGCGAGGACAACTCTACTGGAAACCTTGTTTCTTGCCAAATTTCATGATGGTGGGTAACTCAAATGAACCAGCGAGCACAGAATAATATAGAGACCTACATCAGCTAAAAATTAAGCGATCAATAATTCCATCCTTCAGCCTCTCTTCACTTTGATACACAGGGGGCCGCGGTGGAGTAGCGTCTCGCTGCGGAGCGCGCGGTTGCTCGCCGTGGAGGTTCGAGTCTTCCCTGGGGCATGGGTGTGTGTGTTGTCCTTAGGTTAGTTTACCTAGGTTTAAGTAATTTGTAAGCTACGGACTGATGACCACGCAGTTTGGTCCGATAGATCTACAAACATTTTTGATACACAGGGGCACGAGCGAAGGCTGCAAGATGCTAAACTGTGACGTCTAACTACGGTACTTGTGTGTTCATCAAGTAACCTGTTCACTGATTTGAAGAAGTTATTTTTTTAAAAATTATTTTGTGATGACCTGCAGGAAAAAAATAGAGCGCCTGGGAGGACGACTCTACTGGAAACCTTGTTTCTTGCCAAATTTCATGATGGTGGGTAATTCAGATGAACCAGTGAGCACAGAATAATATAGAAGCGTACATCAGCTAAAAATTAAGCGATCAGCAATGCCATCCGTATCCTCATACAAGTGCTGCAACTGAGAAAAAAAACCCTCAAACGCTTGTCTTTGTCGTCGTCATTGAGCTACTGCACTAGCTCCAATTTGAATGGTTTCATAGACTGCTTCTGTCGCAGGATTTTCCACGCTGTCAATGGAGCCCTTTCGAATGCACGGGATGCAGGGCGCACCAATTTCTTTTGACTACTTATGAATGTCTCTGGTACGCCCTCCACATTCAGTTCACTCACACTGGGACGTCCGATTCTCTTTGCCGGACGCAAGCTACCAGTCGTAAAGAATTTGTTGTGCCAGAAGATTAGATTGGATTAGTACTTGTTCCACAGATCATGAATACGACACTTCGTAATGATGTGGAGCGTTTCAGGTTGTGGAACATCTTTATATAGTGATGAAATATCGGAACATCTTTATATTGTGAAATATAATTATATATATATATATTTTAAATGTTAATAAAACTTAGCAAAGAAGAACTGCAGTCAATATTAATAAACTTCAGAGAAACCGTAGAATAAACTCATGTAAAAAATACCGACAGTTTTCAAAATGTCTTCTTATTGTTGATTGCTTCATCACATCTCAGGGTCATTAAGTGGTTCACTTTAAGGCCGAAGTAATGAACTAAGACGAAACCTTTCACTCTTGTAAAGGATTTGTATTTTTGTAAAAACATTTACATCTTAACTGCAAGTTTACAAAGAAGAAAAAAATGAGACAGCTCATCACTTCTAACTGCTCGAGAAGTCAAGACAAGACACTGCTAATTAAAAAGCAAAGATACTGCTCTTCCACTTTTTTTCTTTTAGTTCCACAGATGATTTGTTTTTCACAACATTAATTAATAATTGTCAATTATTGTTATTATTAATAATAATTATCTCTCTCCTTTTTTAAAAAATAATAGTAGAAAATTAAATTAAATTAAATTAAAATAGAAATTCGCTTCTTACTGTTCTGATACCCCAACACTCCATTCCTGGTAACAGCACAAGGTTAATAAAAGGTGTCTTTACAAGATTTTACATTATACAAAATATATAAAGGCACAAATTTTTATTATTTTTATTTTTGTATTTTATTATTATTATTATTATTATTACTTTGCAGATTTACTAATTTACATCTAAAAATTCATCTACTCGTTCCTTTAGCCGTGTGGTCTACCGTACCGCTTTCGGAGACCGGGAGGCGTACCGGCCCCAGTTTGAATCCGCCCGGCAGATTAACGAAGGAGGTCGGAGTGCCGGCCAGCCTGGATGTGGGTTTTAGGCGGTTTTCCACTTCCCCCTAGGTGAATATCGGGCTGGTCCCCAAGTCCCGCCTGAGTTACACGATCGGTAATCGTTTCGTAACATTTTATACTTTCACACACATATAACACTATACGCAGACATTTGGGGTACACATTTCCTCCTGGGGGCATGGGGTGGCGGTAGGAAGGGCATCCGGCCACCCTGTAACACATATTAACACATGCCAAATCCTCGTTTAACACAGTCCCGACCTTGCATATGCGGGAAATGAGCCAAAGAGACAGACAGACATCTAAATAATCATCTAATGAGCAGAAGGAGTTCAAATTCAGAAATTCTTTTAATTTATTTTTAAATGCTAGTTGCCTCTCAGACTATTTGGACCAAAGCCTTTTGTGGCAGCATAATTCCCCCCTTTCTGTGCTAAAGCTAGATTTAACCTTCAATAGTGAAGATCATTCTTTCTCCTAGATTTGTACCTATGCACACTGCTATTGTTTTGGAATTCGGTTGGATTGGTAACAAACGAATTTCATAAGTGAATATATATACCGTGAAGGTACTGAGAAGATCCCTAGCTCTTTAAATAAGTGTCTGCAGTATGAATTTGGATGGGCTCCAGCAATTATTCTGATTACACGCTTTTGTGGAATGAATACTTTTTTACTCAATGATGAATAACCGCAGAATATGATGCCATACGACAGCAGAGAATAAAAATAGACATAGTAAGCTAATTTACTGAGATGTATATCTTTAAAATTTGCGATGACCCTATAGCATAAGTTGCTGAACTCAAACGTTTCAGCAGAACTTCAATGTGTGTTTTCCAGTTCAACCTCTCATCAATGCACATAGCTAAAAATTTTAATATTCTACCTTAGCTACAGATTTCTGATCAAAATCTATATTTATTAATGGTGTCATTCCGTTTACTGTATGGAACTGTATGTACTGTGTTTTATCAAAATTTGCAAAGAACCACTTAAAATTTGTAGAGAACCACTTAACGATTTACTGAAAGAGCTCATTTACAATTACATCAGCTAGTTTTTCTCTGTCTGGTGTGATAACTACATGTATTATCAGCTAACGAATCAGCTTTGCATGTTAGTGAATATAGAATGGCAGCCGGCCGAGTTGGCCGAGAGGACTAATTTCTCTTGCGGGCGCGGTGGCCGAGGGGACTGAGGCGCTCCAGTCACGGTCTGCACGGCCACTACGGTCGGGTGTTCGAATCCCCCCTCGGGCATGGATATTTGTGCCGTCCTTAGTCTTACATAGTTCATAAGTAGTTTGTAAGCTTAGGGACTGATGACCCCGTAGTTAAGTCCCATAAGTTCTACAAACATTTGAACATTTGATAGAGTGGCAAGTCATTAATATATATTAGGTCCCAAGACCGAACCTTATGGCATCCATTCTTGATTGTTCCCAAGCTTGAGAAATGAGCTGTTTTTTTTGCTATTATGTGACCTACTTATTTCAACTTTGTGCATTCTTCGTGTTAGGTGTAATAGTGGCAAATGGCCTTCCTTGTTGGTGGCTCCTTACCGTTCTAAACATCGGTTGAACAGCTGTAGCACGCTTGTTTTTCTACATCTACATACATACTCCGGAATCCACCGTAACCTGCGTGGCGGAGGGTACAGTGAACCACTACCAGGCATTTCCTTTCCTATTTTACTCCTACATGCCTCCGTACGACCCCTAATTTCTCTTACCTTGTCTTTGTGATCACTACGCGAAATATAAGTAGGTGGCAGCAAGATCGTACTACACTAAGCTTCAAATTCCGGCCCTCTAAATTTCCTCAAAAGAAATTCACGAAAAGAACGTCGTCTTTCCTCCAGCGATCCCCAAATGAGTTGCCGCAGCATTTCCGTGTCACTCGCGTATTGGTCGAACCTACCAGTAACAAACCTAACTGCTCGCCTCTGAACTGCTTCTATGTCTTCCTTTAAACTGATCTGCTGCGGGTCCCAAACACTTGTGCAATACTCAAGTCGTAGTCATACAAGCGATTTATACGCGGTTCTCTTTACAGGTGAAGTACATCTTCCCAAAATTCTCCCAATAACCCGTAGTCGGCTGTCCGCCTTAGTCACAACTGTCCTTACATGTTCGTTCCCTTTCATATCGCTCTGCAATATTACGCCTAGATATTTGAACGACGCGAGATCATCGAGAAGCTCACTACTAATGCTGTATTTGAACATTATAGGATTGTTTTTTCTACTCAAGCGCATCCCCTTACATTTTTCTACATTGAGAGCTAGCTGCCATTCTTCGCACCAACTAGAAATTTTGTCTAAGTCAACCTGTATGCTATTACAGTCAGTTACAGACGACACCCTCCCATACACCACAGCATCATCAGCAAACAGCCGCAAATTACAACTTACTCTGTCCATCAGATCATTTATATAGATAGAAAATAATAGCGGTCCTATCACACTCCCCTGGGGCACGCCTGACGATACACTCGTCTCTGATGAACACTCGCCGTCGAGGACAACGTACTGCGTTCTATTACTTAGGAAGTCTTCCAGCCAGTCACGAATCTGTGAACCTATTCCATAAGCTCGTATCTTCGTTAGCAGTCTGCAGTGTGGCACCGCGTCGAACGCCTTTTTGAAGTCGAGAAAAACACAATCCGCCTGTTGCCCTTCGTCCATTGCTCGCAAGATGTCATGTGAGAAAAGGGCAAGCTGAGTTTCACATGAACGATGTTTCCTAAACCCGTGCTGATTCATGGAAAGAAGCTTTTTCGTTTCAAGGATATTTACTATATTCGAACTGAGAATATGCTCTAAAATTCTACATGAAACCGATGTCAACGATATTGGCCTGTAATTGTATGGGTCAGTTCTCTTTCTTATACACGGGAGTCACCTGCGCTTTTTTCCAATCACTAGGATCTTTGCGCTGAATTAAAGATTAGCTATAAATGCAAGCTATGTAGGGGGCCAACGCCGCAGAATAGTCTTTGTAAAACCGAACTGGTATTCCATCCGGACCAGCAGACTTTTTCGTGTTTAGCTCTCTCAGCTGCTTCTGTACACCGGAAATACCTATTGCTATGTCCCCCATTTCGGAATTAGTACGTTGATCAAATGTTGACATGTGTATGAGACCTGTAAAATGTTTGGCTCTTGTGCAATAAGTAATTGAAAGTGTTCCGGGACTTTAAGTACACTCTAGGCAGAATTTAGGTTCCTACAACGGAGGCGATGAAATAAAGTCTCTCATTTTTCATGCAGAAGTGCGGCATTGAATCACGGTGATGACAAAAGCTGCAGCTCGGAAGTGGTCGCGCCCTTCATTGCTTCTCGGCAGAGCTGCAGCCAGCCCCCTACCCAGGTCTGAACACTCGCCCACCTGGATAGCTCTCCGTGCCTGCTCGCCTCAGAGCACTCCGGGCGGCCGCTTCTTGGCCGGCGATAACGACTCCATCAATCATTCACCGGCGCAGCTCCAGAAATAGCCCCGGCCCCGGGCAGTCGTTAACGCGTGCTACGTTACTGCACAGGTCTGCGCGTACTCCGTTCTGCGCGCTCTCCTACCGTACCGAGGTTTTAGATGTGTCGCAAGCTATGGCTCACGGTAAGGGGTCCTGGACGTAAACGTGCTGCATCTTCATACCTTGCTTTCGGTGCACATTACGCTTGATCTACAATGCGGAGGAAGTCGCGACTATGTACCAACACTAAATGACATCAACTCAAGCTCTAACAGGATTTTTTTTTGAAATATCTGTTATCTCTATTTATATAAAACCGAAAGGACATTCATTCACACACTCTTCCAATCACTCACTCACTGACTTAACACGAAATCTCAAAAAGTACTTCACCTTTGTAGTTGAAATTTGGCAGGAATGTAGTTTGTAGGTAGAAGACGTCAGCTACGAAAGGATTTTGCGATAGGGCCGATAGTTCAGGAGATATGACGTCATAAACAATGAAAACTTCCCCATCTTCCGGCACGTGTGTGTCTTTATCAAATGTTTGTTAAGCTTATGGGACTTAACTACGGGGTCATCAGTCCCTAAGCTTACAAACTACTTATGAGCTACCTTATACTAAGGACGGCACAAATATCCATGCCCGAGAGGGTATTCGAACCCCCGACCGTAGTGGCCGTGCAGACCGTGACTGGAGCGCCTCAGTCCCCTCGGCCACCGCGGCCGGCTGTCTTTATCAGTCCACTATTTGAGAAGGGAAGCACTTAGCGACTTGCAACAAACTATAAACATAATTTCGCTCATAAAACTATAAACATAATTTCTCGCTGACAACCCCAGAACAATGACGAAAGGAAAAAAGTTTGACGCTTACTACTTTTTCGGCGTTCATGCAGTAAAATTACGGCGTTTGGCATGACGCTACAATTTATTACTGGTACACTATTAATAGTATTCGTGAGAAAACTTGCAGACAGTATACACGCATACCAATGAACGTACATTCAAAAGTTTCTTATAGTACGACATGCAATTCATGAGATATGGAGTGATAAACAATAAGGATCATGGAAAACCGCCTCATCGGCTATGACGTTCTGATTTATTGCGTCTTTTCTACTATCTCTGTTGCCGACGTATTTAGACATTTTATATACACACCACTGGTTGTACCTTCGAAATAATGTCGTATTACGACATGTAGTTTAGGTGCTATGACGTCAAACACAATGAAATTTATGAAAATTCGCCGTAATAAAGTATGAGGTTGTAATTTACTATGTTTTTACTACCAACTCCATTAACAACACGTTTCGTAGTCAGTTTCATAATAGTCCACTGTACGAACCTGGTAAATAATGTTTTTGTAAGACACATAATTCAGGAGGTATTACATATATATGTATATATATAAGCAAAAGGTCACTCACGCACTCACTCACTCAATGAGTAAACACGAAATCTCTAAAACTACTGCACCTATGAAGCTGAAATTTTGTCTGTATGTTGTTTATAGGTAGAAGTCGACAGCTAAGAAAGTATTATGCGATAGGACAGAATTAAGGTGCATGGCGGAGGAATCTTTTATTACAGGCTGACGAAATCTACACGCTTGACCTTCAGTACAAGAGGCAGGTCTCCGTCTACTTAAAGTTTCATACGGTGCATGGGGGAGGGTATCTTGCAACATAAAAACGTATCCCTAAATACCTTGGTCGCACCATAACTTGAGAACAGCTGGATCGATTTCACTGATCTTTTTGGGTTGTTTTCATTATTCTTAGAACAAGGCTAGTGTGAATTAAAATTGCAAAATTTGAGAACAACGAAGTGCGTTTTTCAGTGTGACCCTGTTTTTCCCGCTGTTGGTGAAATTTTGCATATCTGAGCTTAAAGACAAGAGGAATGTCACTGTATAAAATTTCTGTTGTTCCATGTACTTACTTACAGACTTTGACAAAATGCATAGTTTTGTTTCGATCTTGATAAATTTTTGCACACATGACTTTTAAACCAAGGTCTCTGGGTTCATAAATGTTGGTATGGTACATAAAAACTTTGCCGAGAGAGGGAAAGATGGAAACGAACAGATAGGTGGGAGAGAAAGAGATGGATGCAGAGAGTTGAGGGAAGGGGAGGTGGACTACGAGAGTGTAGAATAAATAAATATCCGGGCAACGCCGGGTTTACAGATAGTTTATGTTTAAAACTACCTAAAAACCGTGATACGCACAGGCCCTTCTTTTATAACCGTTGCGAAGCACGGGCATTTAAGGTAGTCTTATATATTACAAGAGTCTACGAAAACTAAAGTCAGCTGGCCTGACCAAACTACCCGGCCTATTTCCTTAATTTTTGTTTTAAACGAAATGTATTCATCCACAGATTTGTTACAAAGTCTCAGAATGTACATAACTCTCGCCTTCCTTTTCCTATGCTCAAACGCGATTTCCTTCTGTTTATTTCATCTGGGGATGTCCTTGCTGTAAGCTAAAGTCAGTCGGTCAGGCCGCTCTATCCGACCAATTTCCTGCATTTTTGCTTTAAACGAAAGGTATTCATTCCCAGATTTGTCATCAGGTATCAGAATTAACTTAAGTCTCTCCATCCTTTATTTTTAATCAAACGTTGTATTCTTCTGAACTTGAACTGAACATTTTAATCGGTTTGTTTTACGATATCTTCGGTTCTAATTAAGGTACGCAGTTATTTTTGACCTGACAAAACTCAACGGATCAAACTCTTTCATTTGCGCTTTTAAACACTCGCACTGGTTGATTCTGAAGAAAGCTAGGCATGAATATTCAACTTCGATTTTCCCCCAACATTTTGTCATTGCACTAACAGTGCGAAGTATTCGCACGGGTCCTCTAGTAGTTTAAGATTTACAATATTTTGCCTAACAGATATTTTTATTATACACGTTCGCATTCTGGATCCATTTCCTGGTGCATAGACAGTCTAATAGCGTTTAGATTGTTGCATGCTGCTATCCACCTTCGTAGGAACACATTACGCCTTTGTAGTTTGGAGTATATCTGAGGAAATAGAAAAACCCTTATTACACTTCATTACTATTTCGTCTGAAATTGCCATTAAAATTATATACAGAATGATAAACATAGATCATTTCTCCACCGTATTAGATATAATACAGAGATACTGTCCCATTCTTCAGTTTGGAGAAATTTAGTGAACATAGTTAAACCATTATGAATATATATGTACTTAATATTCTGAAAATGTAATTTCGAGAAAATAAGAAAATAATGTTCACAGTGTGTTTGACTCATCGTACGCGTCTTCCAGAACATTCCAGCGGCATAATATTGCTGGCCAGCTGCTTCTTTATCCTCTGTATAATTTTTCAGGAGTCTTTTCTTACTCTGCACTCTTTGGCGGTGGCTTCCGCAGACTTTTCGGCTTCAACTAGTCGCTGACGATCTATGGCAGTCAGAGCAGATGTAATATTATTTCCTGGTTGTATGCCTAACTGGTCCATTACTTTTGTCCTACCAATTACACCATCATCGAAACAGATAATAACACCCATCAATCCTGTTTTGAGTACTGTCCATCCAATAAACACTGTTTTCGGCACTCTTTGCCACACGGAGCTGTGAAACTCTCATTTGGATTTTCTGTTCGGCCATGTAGCCATTTTCTAACTAATTTTTTAGCTGCAAGGCCCCTGTACATTGGATTCATTTTTTCCGGGACTGTGGTAGGCATGGACTGTTTATGGTGATATTCCTTGGCTGAAGCATCAGTGTGGCGTGTGCAGACATTTGTACAAAGAGCGATTAAGACTTTAATAACTGTTCAAAACTAAATAAAACATACATTTTTGGAAACAGGAGAAATTTATGTTTCACATAGAGGCCATTTTGTTTTTGATTTTTAGTCATTTTTACGTCCAGGTTCCCTTAATACAAAATAAGAACCTCGAACGATTTATCTGAAGTGAGGGAAAAACACTGCCAGAAACATATTTAGCAAACCTGGAGAGACGACGTCGATTTTGAACCGACGACGGCACATGCGACCTGGGGATAGCATATGTAATGATAACGCTTTGCAAAGGCATCAACCCGAATATACCGTAGTGATACACATGTCAGAGCGCTATCTGGGTGCTCCCTTTAATAGGGGAGGTTTCTCTGACCAGGCCAGTGTGATGGCAACGTCAGAAGCAAACAGCAGCCGTACCACAGAGACACACTCGCGGTTCATACAGACAACTGAGCCAGTTTGAAAGCGGTCAAATTGTGGCCTTCCCGGTGGCGAGATGGTTCCTTTCGGAGAATTAACCCTTGAGATGGACGTCCTGCGTCGGTTGTGGAACGATTCTGGTTACAATGGTCATTCGAACATTTATATGATTAAAAAAGCCCTTATAGGGCTCCAAAACTGCTCAAGTTACTTTTCAATATCCCACAAATGCTCGTCTAGTGGTTTTGAATATTAGCGCATTGAAACATACAAGCAGACACGAGGGTTTTAGATAAAACTTTAAATAATGATTTCTTCATAACTAAACCCTGTAGTTCGAAACCAAAACCTGCTTTGTGTGTAGGGGATGTAGGATTACCACATCCTGTAACCCTCATTGGACTACGAAAGCCGCGCGGGAGTAGCCGAGCGGTCTGGAGCGCCAAGTTACAGATCGCGCGGCCTCCGGCGTCGGGGTTCGAATCCTCCCTTGGGCATGGATGTGTGTCTTGTCCTTAGGTTAGTTTAACTTAGTTTAAGTAGTTTTTAAGATTAGGGACTCTTGACCAACATAGTTTGGTCCCATAGGATTACAAACATTTGAACTTTTTTTTGGACTGCGAAATTTGGTTTTGAAGTTTTGTTGGCACACACAGACCAACTCCACTTGTAAGGGTTCATAAGTAGGTAAAACTTTTATTTTATTTTGCTCAATAAGTTATTAACAGATTTTTGTGCAGGAGTCGATGGCAGATACATTTTCAGTTATGAAACGACTATAGTCAGCGTCACCTGTGAAGGCGGCCCAGTTTTCAGCCGTTCTGCGCATCCCCCTCCATTACCACAATGCCAGCCAATAACGTTCATTCTGTAGGCGCATTGCTGGCTGGGGATTACGCAATGTTTCTCCTGCAGGCGTAACTGTTGGCGCTCTACCATGGCTCCTCCCCTCCTCCCTTCCCCTATCGCTGTGACTCTATGCACGGAAGCGCATTCTTATATGACGCCAGTTATAGGCTAGGCTGTTGCCGACGGTAAGAGCCGTTATACTCGTAATTCCCACGGCTGAGAAGCAGCATATGGCGTCAGCAGAGGAATATGGCGCGAATCTATAGCTGGCGTCATATAAGAAGGCTCTTCCGCACACAGAGGCGGAGCGATAGGGGAAGCGTGGAGGGGAGGAACTACGACCGAGCTCCAACAGTTGCGCATGCGGGAGAAACATTGCGCAACTCGAGGCCAGCCACTCGCCTACAGAATGAAAATTATTGGCTGTCATTGCGGTGATGGAGGGGGATGCGCAGAACGGTTGAAAACTGGGCCGCCTTCACAGGTGACGCCGACTATAGCATCTTCAATTTATTAATGATTTTTTATTTAACAATGTTTTCGTGGCATACAGACCTTAGTACCAGACTAGGGGTCAACAGAAGTAGGTGTTGATCTATTCATATTCTTTAATAATGTTCAAATTAATAAATAAATGAATTAAGATGCATTTAACGATAATTTCAGAACACTTGCGAAGATGTACGAAGTTTATAGGAGGTCTCGGTTGTGTGCCACTATCGTCAGTCGGCGTTAGGACCTAATCCGAACCGGTATAGCAAGAAACATGTTCTCAGTATCAGCCTTAAAATTATAATTGTTAATTTCATAGTCAATAATCAGTCTTGTATTATGGTGTGGCTAGTAATAAAGCTCCATAATGGGCATCCCGGATTTTATTCAAATGAAACACCTACCAGTAACAAGTTAATATTTCAGTTATTTTTAATAGCACTTCTAGCAGAACTACAGTGTACTGTCTTACTGCGCTGGGACTACATCGTCAAGAGCACTTCCTGCAAAACAGGCAGGAGGAACGCCTACACCTCGGCTCACAAGTGGGTCAGTTTAATATTGCAGATCCCGGATGAACTCTTAACTACGCCTACACTTCCAAGATAGTTTTCGTCACTAGTAGGGGATTCTTGCACACTTTTATCATATATATACGTTGCTTGCAGGGGCCATTTTGAGCAGCAGCTGAATTGTATTTCACTGTAAGGTTTTTAAAGTAAACGCCTTTTGCTACTGCGAATGAAGGGTTTTATTTTTATATTTTTAATTCACCCATACGCGTTTCGCCTTTCTCTCAAGGCATCATCAGTGGGTGTCCTGAAATATTTACATCTTTTTGTTTACACATATAGGTTAGGTCTCTTACATATCTACAAAACATTTCATGTCTGATTTAAAACAGTTCGTTGTTTGGTATAAAATGGTGTACTTACAGCACTTGCTACTTCACTTCAGTCTCATTCTGGCAACCAGGTCGAAATGTTACACTGTTTTCTGAAACACATTGCAGTTCTCTGGTTCTACAGTCACCTGCTGCCTACTGCTGTTTGTTTTGTAGTGTTGCAAACCTTAGCTTATTTGAAATTCAACTGTTTCATTGAAAGTGTGTTGAAGGTATCTTTGTGTGTGTGTGTGTGTGTGTGTGTGTGTGTGTGTGTGTGTGTATGAGTTTTATTTTTTTTCCTTGTGTGTGTGTGTGTGTGTGTGTGTGGTGGTGGGGTTGTGATTATGTGTTGGGATTTGTGTCTATCATATGGTCAATCAGTGAGAACAATCAATCATTGTTCTCACTGATTGATCATATGATAGACACAAATCCCAACACATAATTACGACCCCCCCCCCACCACACACACACACACACACACACACACACACACACACACACACAAAGATACCTTCAACACACTTTCGATGAAACAGTTGAATTTCAAATTAGCTAAGGTTGGCAACACTACAAAACAAACAGCAGTAGACACAGTATGGCAGCAGGTGACAGCAGAACCAGAGAACTGTAATGTGTTTCAGAAAACAGTGTAACATTTCGACCTGGCTGCCAGAAAGAGACTGAAGTGGAGTAGCAAGTGCTGTAAGTACATCATTTTATACCAAACAACGAACTGTTTTAAATCAGAAATGAAATGTTTTGTAGATATGTAGGAGACCTAACCTATATGTGTAAACAAAAAGATGTAAATATTTCAGGACACCCACTGATGATGCCTTGAGAGAAAGGCGAAACGCGTATGGGTGACTTAAAAATATAAGAATAAAACCCTTCATTCGCAGTAGCAAAAGGCGTTTACTTTAAAAACCTTACAGTGAATTTATCATGTATGTTCATTAACCGGCAATGTTGATGACCATCGAGGGGTGCTGTGGTAGGAGATTATTGGGTAATATCTCAATCACCGGTGTATAACCTTGATGTATAGGTTTCACGGGTTAGTATAGAAATGTTGAAATGTTCAAATGTTTGTAGTGCTTATGGGACTTAACTACGGGGTCATCAGTCCCTAAACTTACAAACTACTTATGAACTAGCTAACACTAAGGACGGCACAAATATGCATGCCCGAGGGGGGATTCGAACCCCCGACAGTAGTGGCCGTGCAGACCGTGACTGACGCGCCGCAGTCCCCTCGGCCACCGCGGTCGGCTATAGAAATGTAACGTGCCAGCACATTCAAGTGTATTGCTTCGGTCGTCATGTTGTAGTTTGGTGAACGAATTACCACGATTAATAAAACTTTCTCGGGTTTCAAGCTGTGTAAGGTGGTTTACTGTCTATGAGCGTTCGACAGAGATCTCATCTGCCATTTTCAAGGTGGTGACTTTCCTATCAAGGCCGCTGCCGTGTTTACATAGCCGCGCCACTGCCAGTGACGTAAGCGGTGTTCAGTTCTTGACTAGAAGGAAGAATGAAGCTTGGAGTTTAACGTTCCGTCGACAGCATAGTCATTAGAGACGTAGCTTACGCTCGGATTGCTTGGTTAAGGATGTGGAAGGAAATCGGCCGTGTCCTTTCAAAGGAGTGATTTAGGGAAATTACCGAATACCTAAATATGGATGGCCGGAGGTGGATTTGAGTCACAGACTTTCCGAATGCGCCTCAGTGCGTTACACTGCGCCACAAAAAAAAAAAAAAAAAAAAAAAAAAAAAAAAAAAAAAAAAAAAAAAAAAAAAAAAAAACTTATCTCTTTTCATTCTCCACTCCGAGGAGTGGAGCGGGCTGTTTGAGATCCGGCCCATAAAGAGTCGCGGTTCTATTCAGCCAATATCAGACAAGCTGATAGTGGGGCAAAGGGGGATCCCAATTGGGAATAAGTGGGAGGGGCTTACCAGCTCCGGCATACGCCTTACAACCAAGGAAAACCTCCCGAAAACCTTGGTCGGAGCCGGGGGATTGGGACCAATTTAATTTATCTCCGGGACTTGCCCCGGACAAAAATGGATTATCGAGAGAACACGAATGCACTCACGACAATCAAGGATCGGACGCCCGAGTTCATCTCCCCGATTATAGGGTCCCAGACCATAGTGAGCTGCAATCCACCGTCTTCATCTAGAGTGTTGTCAGATATTTTAACTCTATTGCCTCGTTTATTACGCTGTCCCACAACCCGTTCGTACATTTAATAACGTCTTATTGAATGAAAAAAAAAAAAAGAAAAACGAATTTCATTCAATAAGACGTTATTAAATGTACGAACGGGTTGTGGGACAGCGTAATAAACGAGGCAATAGAGTTAAAATATCTGACAACACTCAAGATGAAGACGGTGGATTGCAGCTCACTATGGTCTGGGACCCTATAATCGGGGAGATGAAGCGGGCGCGGCGGACTCGCAGCCAGAACATTACCAAATATTGTCAAGAACTACCGCCACCTCGCTCGGTAGTTCTTGACAATATTTGGTAATGTTCTGGCTGCGAGTCCGCCGCGCCCGCTTCATCTCCCCGATTATAGGGTCCCAGACCATAGTGAGCTGCAATCCACCGTCTTCATCTAGAGTGTTGTCAGATATTTTAACTCTATTGCCTCGTTTATTACGCTGTCCCACAACCCGTTCGTACATTTAATAACGTCTTATTGAATGAAATTCGTTTTTCTATACTGCGAATAGTCTGACCGAAAGAAAACTCCCCACACTCATACGAAATTGAATAAATAATTTATGTACAGCTGCTGGTACTCTGTTCCACCTTCAAATTTATCAGATGTGCTCAAATCCATCGATTATGGAGAGAATTAGATCGATTCTGAGCTGGGTATGGCCTATGGCGTGTAGATCCGTGTGTGTGGGCTTGTGGTAAATGCTGTGACCTAGACACCCATTTATGGCGGACAAAGCCGTCTAGGAATGGCAAGGAACCGTCCTACTCTACTTCCGTGGTGAATTGTATGTGGCTGTGGACGTTGTTAGAGTGTTCCAAGAAGTCTTCTAGGTTGTCCTGTCCTCGAGACCAGAAGACGAAGGTATTGTCCACGTAGCGATGAAAACAACAAGGCTTTGCGGGAGCCATGTCCAAGATGATAGCGCTTCTAAAGCAGGGTTACTAAACATAGCTCTCAGAAACTCATTCACCAAAGAAGGCGAAACCAATATTCGAGATTTCGAATTACGAACAGAGGCCATAATGGGAAACGTAGATATCATCGGAGTAGCGAAGCAACTAAAATCACTTAACAAGAACAAGTCTTCTGGTCCGGACTGTATGCCCATTAGATTTCTATCTGATTATGCTGAAGCAACAGCTCTTTACTTAAAAGCCATATACAGCCTCTCTCTCAAAGAAGGATCTGTACCAAAAGATTGGAAAGTTGCACAGGTCACACCTATATTCAAGAAAGGCAGTAGGAGTAACCCACTAAACTACAGGCCTATTTTCATTGACGTCAATTTGCAGCAGGGTTTTGGAACATATCCTGTATTCAAATATTATGAATTATCTTGAACAGTATGATCTACTGACGCAAGGTCAACACGGATTCAGAAAATATCGTTCATGCGAAACACAACTAGCTATTTACTCAAACGAAGTGATGAGTGCTATCGACAAGGGTTCTCAAATCGATTCCGTATTTCTTGATTCCCGGAAGGCTTTTGACACCGTACCTCACAAACGGCTTTTAATAAAATTGCGTGGTTATGATATATAGGTCAAAATTTACGACTGGAAATGGGATTTCCTGTTAGAGAGGACACAGTTTGTAGTAATCGATGGTAAAGTATTGACTAAAACAGAGATGATATCGGGCTTTTGACAGGGTAGTGTTATTGTTCCTCTGCTGTTCGTTATTTATATAAACGATTTAGGGGAAAATCTAAGTAGCTCTCTTAGGTTCTTTGCAGATGACGCCGTCATTTGCCGTCTAGTAAAACCATCTGAAGATCAAAACCAACTGCAGAACGATCTGAATAATATATCACTATGGTGTAAAAATTGGCAATTGACTCTAAATAATGAGAAGTGTGAAGTCTTCCTCATGAGTACGAAAAGAAATCCGGTAAACTTTGTTTACAAGATAAATCAATCAAACGTGATGGCCGTAAACTCCACAAATTATCTAGGAATTACTGTTACTTCAGACTTAAACTGGAAAGAACACGTAGATAATATCGTGGGAAAGACGAACCACAGACTGCGTTTTATTTCTAGAACCCTTAAAAGATGCAACAGAACTACAAAAGAAACTGCATACACTACACTTGTCCGTCCTTTTTTGGTGTCTGCTGCCCAGTGTGGGATCCTTATCAGGTGGGTTTGACGGAGGACATCGAAAGAGTCCAAAGAAAGGCAGCTCGTTTCGTATTGTCACGATACAGGGGAGACAGCGTTACGGAAATGATACAGGATCTGGGATGGGAATCATTACAACAAAGGCGTTTATCGCTGGGCGTGGGCTACTTGCGAAACTCCAATCGCCAACATTCTCCTCCGAATGCGAAAATATATTGTTGACTTCCACTTACATAGGTAGAAATGATCATCAGAATAAAATACGAGAAAAGAGAGCTCGAACGGAGAGATTCAGGTGTTCTTTCTTGCCGCACGCTATTCGAGAATGGAATGGGAAATAAATAGTATAAAGGTGGTTCGATGAACTTCTTCAAAAAAAAAAAAAAAAAAAAGTTCAAATGTTTGTTAAGCTTATGGGACTTATCTGCGGGGTCATCAGTCCCTAAACTTACAAACTACTTATGAACTACTTACGAACTAGGACGGCACACATATCCATGCCCGAGGGGGGATTCGAACCCCCGACCGTAGTGGCCGTGCTGACCGCGACTGGAGCGCCTCAGACACCTCGGCCACCGCGGCCGGCCGATGAACTTCTGCCAGGCACTTAAATGTGATATGCGGAGTATCCCATGTAGATGTAAAAGACGATTCATCGAAATGCTCCATAGAGAGTTGTCTACAACTGGAGCTAACGGGCTTCCCATCGCCGTCCGTCTGGTTAAAATAGTCTCCACCATTTTGGCACGGCAGCGGCAACAGTAAGACAGCCAACCACTTGACGATGACAGACGAGATCTCTGCCGAAAGCTCGTGGACAGTAAATCACATGACGCAAATCGAAACCCGAGAAAGGTTTCTTAGTGGATATCGCCGCAAAATATTCATTCATACGAAATTACCACTAGTAGGTGACAAAGACTTGGTACAAGCTTTTTGTTATGAACTTCAAGACAATGTATGATGTAATTGGCTGGAGTGGGAGAGGAATTGAAATGTATGTTCTTTTCGTGTTGTAGCAAAATTCTGTTGCAACCATGTTGTACTTTGGCACGAAACGAAATATGGACATCTATGTCTGGTACAGTCAGACGGCTAATGTTCAGCATCGTGTACTAAAGAGATCACTGTTATATCTGACTCTGCTTAGTCATAATACTCTTATAAGAAAGGTGATGAACCAATGCCCCAAAGGCTTACGATATTTTCAGTTGCAAGGAGCACAGATTATGACCGGTGGAATAGTTTTCCAATATCACGACAGATGGCTCTGGGAGTATTAACTAATCCATTAAACGTTACCGCTTTCCTAAGTCTGATAGAACTGTGTGTGTTTGCGGGATCGGGAGGGGATGGGAGTACAGTTTGCGAATATTATATTTTACTTTTTTCTTGCGAGTAGAGGAGACAGGTTGCAGATGTCTTACCGTGGTTATTCTGTTTTGACGCCATCATACAACTATAATATGTATCTAGTCAATTGTCACACTAGTTGTCAGTTATATAAAATGGTCACAACGACTTTTTCGGGACCAACATTATCTTCGTTTGTTGTTTGTAGAGTCTATGGGACTTAACTACGGGGTCATCAGTCCCTAAACTTACAAACTACTTATGAACTACTTACGAACAAGGACGGCACAAATATCCATGCCCAACCCCCGACCGTAGTGGCCGTGTAGACCGTGACTGAAGCACCTCAGTCCCCTCGGCCACCGCGGCCGGCCACTATCTTCGTCTCAAGTCCCACAAGATACAAGGAAAGAATGTAAAATAGACTTAAAAATTAATACGCGAACACACGAAACGATTATCCTTTCTAGGATAACTTACCTAAAAATTAAAATGAATCAGCCATTAGGCGACGCTACCTAAGAATATATGCAGCATCGGTACATTGTCGTGCAATAATCTGACATATTGTCGGTTTGAAGAACCACTATGAACTGCCGGCTAGCTGCACTGTTGTTTCAGCGATAATCTATGAGCAGCTACAAGTCAAAGATGATTGACGGCGTGATTTCCACGGAAGTGACCAAGTGTGTTCAAATAAATTTATTTTATCCCTTTATTTGGCAATGTTGCACTCAAGCAACGTCAAAATAGCGCGCTGTTTTCTGAAACATGTGTCAACTTTCATCCTTGGATGGGCAACAGTGCTTGAAACTAACATTTAAGTTCTCCAATAATGTAATGTTTCGTTGTCATTTGCGAAAAGTTTACCAATAAAGTGAATCCTTAGGGGATAATACATGCATACGTTACCGAGGTACATGTTTGTTTTAGTTTTGTGACGATATTTTTCGTGATACATGAAAAATAGCTTATAATAGGGAAAGAGGAAGCATTGAAGGAAAACTGTTGACGAGTTCTTATATGGGAGACTGAAAATGGATACTATTTATTGCGAAGAGGAGGCCTGGTAGACCACTACAAAATGGGAAATAAGTCCAAAAGAAGTATGGAACAGCATCTCCTGTACCAGTCAATGATGTGCGGTATGACAGATATGACAATATGTTGTCACTTGCCGGCCGCAGTGGCCGTGGGGACTGAGGGGCTCCAGTCACGGTCTGCAAGGCCACTACGGTCGGGGGTTCGAATCCCCCCTCGGGCATGGATATTTGTGCCGTCCATAGTATAAGGTAGTTTATAAGTAGTTTGCAAGTTTAGGGACTGATGACCCCGTAGTTAAGTCCCATAATCTATACAAACATTTGAACATTTTGTTGTCACTTAACAGATTACGGGCCAAAAGGAATTTGCAAGTTTCGTCTTCAGGGATACTTGACTGTAAAATGTGGTACTCATGGGACTGCTCTGAACTTTGCACCAAAAACGGCTTGTTTTCACACGTTTCACACGAAGTAGTCCAAAATACAATATAAGAACAACGCTGTAGTATTGATACTGTAACACCATGCGACGTTTTTGGGCAATGTTACTTACAAACCAGAAATCATATTTCGAAAAAAATCGTATAAATCTGTTAACATGGCCATACAAATTTAAGTAACATAATATTTTTTCGTCTCGTGATTTCTGTGTGTGACAAATAAAGGGTTAAAAGGCACTAAAAAGGTCTGAAGCATGGCTGCATAGCTGAAGACGTACAAGTGTCATATAAATATTGTTATTTCTCCAGGAGGACATTATTGAAATGGGCCCAGAAATTCCGCTTGGAGAGTTCCGTCTTTTTATTTAATACTTTGTTCGACACTTTCTTTCTTTAGTGCGCAGAATATCTGTAACTCTTCTAAGTTAGAGAGCAACCATCCATTATCTTCGTAGTGTAATAGCCTCATATTATCATTGATGTTCTCCAAGGAGTGTCGTTTTTTCTTCAGGAGCCTAAACATCGCCGATGAGCCATTCCCACTGTTGTGTTCATTGAATCTGTGTTTCAAATTTCGCTCGATTTGCCCCACATACTTCATGTCCCAATCTGGACATTTAATTTCTTATACTCCGGCTTTCCGCACAGAAATGTAGAGTCATGCCATTTTGGGGTACCATCTGGTACAAACTCGCGAGATTATTTAACAAAGAGGGTGTAAAAATAGCCTTTAGAACTGATAATTGATTATAACAGAGGTTGAAACACAAATTAGACACATCAGAGAATTGGGTGGAAACATATTTGGCCCCTTCGTGGGATTCACGCCGTCAGTCATCTTTCACTTGTAGCTGCTCGTTGAATAACGCTGAAACAACAGTGCAGCTAGCCTACAGTTCACAATGGTTTTTCAAACCGACAACATGTCAGATTATTGCATGACAGTGCACCGATGCTGCATATAACGGGTGATTAAAAAGTCAGTATAAATTTGAAAACTTAATAAATCACGGAATAATGTAGATAGAGAGGTAAAAAGTGACACACATGCTTGGAATGACATGGGGTTTTATTAGAAAAAAAAGTTCAAAAAATGTCCGACAGATGGCGCTTCATCACATCAGAAAAGCAGTAATTAGCATAACTAATTAAGGCAAAGCAAAGATGATGTTCTTTACAGGAAATGCTCAATATGTTCACCATCATTCCTCAACAAAAGCTGTAGTCGAGGAATAATGCTGTGAACAGCACTGTAAAGCCTGTCCGGAGTTATGTCAGGCATTGGCGTCGGAAGTCGTCTTTCAGCATCCCTAGAGATGTCTGTCGTTCACGATACACTTGCGACTTCAGGTAACCCCAAAGACAATAATCGCACGGACTGAGGTCTGGGGACCTGGGAGGCCAAGCATGACGAAAGTGGAGACTGGCCGGCCGCGGTGGCCGAGGAGACTGAGGCGCTCCAGTCACGGTCTGCACGGTCACTACGGCCGGGGGTTCGAATCCCCCCTCGGGCATGGATATTTGTGCCGTCCTAGTTCGTAAGTAGTTGATAAGTAGTTTGTAAGTTTAGGGACTGATGACCCCGCAGTTAAGTCCCTTAAGCTTAACAAACATTTGAACATTTGAGTGGAGGCTGAGCACACGATCATCACCAAATACGCGCGCAAGAGATCTTTCACGCGTGTAGCAATACTTTTTTTTGTTCTAGTAAAACCCCATGTCATTCCAAGCATGTGTGTCAATTTTTACCTCTCTATCTACATTATTCCTTGATTTATTAAGTTTTCAAATTTGTACTGACTTTTTGATCGCTCAGTATTTTAAGGTGGACGTCGCCTAATGACTGATTCATTCTAATTTTTAGGCAAGTTATCATAGAAAGGATAATTGTTTCGTGTGTTCGCATCTTAATTTTTAAGCCGTATTTTACGTTCTTTCCTTGTTTCTTGTAGGACTTGAAAATGAGATCATGTTTGTCCCGAAACATGTCGTTCTGACAATGTTATATAATACACAACTGGTGCGAGTATTGGCTACATACTTACCGTGGTTGTTACTGTATAGGTCTTGCGTACAGGTAGATGCTAAGGTTTCTCGATCAAGAAGTTTCAAGAAATCACGTGAAACTTTAACCAAAGAAAGCCAGGGAATATTATAGCTGGACGGACCTTTTGTTTCGGGTGACCTGGATTAAAGGGGCTGCCACCAGAAATACAGCAGCCTGTAAAGTTGGCCCACATCGACTTTTGGACTCGCGCTGTCCACGGAGCGGACGAGAGGTCAGCGTGTAGCCGGAAAGTTGGCAGCGGGCAGCGGCTGGAAGTTGCCGGCACAAGTCTGCCTTTACTTTTTCATCGCGACTCTTGCGAACGACGTGTGCAGCATTGTGGCACACCAGTAGGGGAACTTTGCACGCGACCGCTCACTTTGTTTTCAGGTCATTAGGTCCGAAAGCGTAGAGTAGGGAGGCCGGTGCATCGTCGTACACAGGCGGAGAACACGTGAACGGGCACAGAGGGACGCAGCGGCGACGTCTAGTGGAAGCCCAGCCAGCCGTCTCTCTATGTAGCAAAAGTACAGGCCGCAGTAGTGACGATATTCCCCCGCACTACTTGCCGAAAGCCATTAACGTATATGAGAGCTTTGCTTGCGAACTGGCCAGTTCTTTTCCCCACAGCGCCTGTGCAGCGCATTTGGGTGACATCGGCACGGTTATAAGATGGGCGATATCAACGTAAAACATTGCTCTAATCTACATCTATGAGACGTGTTTTTTAAGTAAGTACCGTTTTGAAATTAAAAAAAGACGTACTAATGTACAGCACTTAATCTTTATCCTACGGATGATAGGAAAATTATACAACCCATCCCAGTGCTGCAAAAATAAATGAGTTGCAAGCGTTGTCACGATGGAAGGCGGAGCGGTGCAGGCTTGTGGGCGCCCTAGGAAAGGGTGGCTGACTGACAAATAAAAGATTGACTTTAACTTAATAATTGGTATATTCTAAAGTACGGAATACATGGCGGGACTCGCCCTGGGGTCGGATGCAATGAATGAATGCCAGTCTAAGTTAGCGAATTAAATGGAAAAGGTTACGGTAATGGTTCACACAGTTGGTGGCTGATACCGAACAGCCGCTAGGCGGGAGCGGACGGCATGCGGCCGTTCGCCCCGCACAGACGCTGAGCCTCTGGAGTGCGTCTGTTCTGTACGAGAGCTCAAACTGAAGAGCGCGAAGGAACTGATGCTCGCACCTCTGAGGCCTACCGCAGTAGCACACGTGATCAAACGTGGGTGTCTGCTATTGGCTCCACGGTAGCATGGAAACGTCAGTAGTTTCAGCACGGACGCCAGAAGGGTGGCGTGATTTTAGAATCAGCAGTCAACACTGGTTCTGGCCGGCTCTGTCCTGCAAGGTGGACAGCCTTGGTCACATTGTCAAGGTGTATGTCGCAGTGGAAGAACACTTGTAAAACTCAGGCGAAGTTTTGAAATAAAATTTTTGAATTTTTTCCTAAACTATTTTAGACTGGCTGGTCATCCTGTACACTAAGATATCTCAATAATTTTATGCACAATGGATACCCACATCTGTTGTCTATGCACTGACGCCATTACACAAAAAGCAGTTGACCAACGTTGCCTGGTGATATATCATTGTGATGACTCGTCTGAGGAGGATAAATGCGTACACATCACATTTCCGACTTTGATAAAGGTCAGAGTATAGCCTATCGTGATTGCGGTTATCGTGTTACGACATTGCTGCTTGTGTTGGTCACGATCCAATGACTGTTAGCAGAATATGGAATCGGTAGGTTCAGGAGGGCAGTACGGAACGCCGTGCTGGATCCCAACGGCCTCGTATCACTAGCAGTCGAGATGACAGGCATCTTATCCGCATGACTAACAGATCGTGCAGCCACGTCTCGATCCCTTAGTCAACAGATGGGGATGTTTGCAAGACATCTGCACGAACAGTTCGACAACGTTTGCAGCAGCATGGACAATCACCTCAGAGACCATGGCTGCGGTTACCCTTGACGCTGCATCACAGACAGAAGCGCCTGTGACGGTGTAAGCAACGACGAACCTGGGTGTACGAATGACAAAACGTCATTTTTTTCGGATGAATACAGTTTCTATTTACAGCATCATGATGGTCGCATCTCTGTTTGGCGACATCGCAGTAAACGCATATTGGAAGCGTGTATTAGTCATCGCCATGCTGGCGTATCACCCAGTGTGGTGGTAAGGTGTGTCGTTGGTTACACGTTACGGTCACCTCTTGTTCGCATTGACGGCACTTTGAACAGTGGCTGTTACATTTCAGATGTGTTACGACCCGTGGCTCTATCCGTCATTCGATCCCTGCGAAACCCTACATTTCAGCAGGATAATGCACGACCGCAAGTTGCAGGTCCTGTACGGGGCTTTCTGGATACGGAAAATGTTCGACTGCTACCCTGGCCAGCACATTCTCCAGATCTCTCACCAATTGAAACGTCTGGTCAATGGTGGCCGAGCAACTGGCTCGTCACAATAGGCCAGTTACTACTCCTGATGAACCGTGGTATCGTATTGAAGCTGCATGGGATCTGTACTTGTACATGCCATTCAAGCTCTGTTTGACTCAATGCCCAGGCGTATCAAGACTGTTATTATGGCCAGAGGTGTTTTTTCGATTTCTCAGGATCTATGCACCCAAATTGCGTAAAAATTTAATCACATGTCAGTTCGAGTATAATATATTTGTCCAACGAATACCCGTTTATCATCTGCATTTATTCTTGGAGTAGCAATTTTAATGGCCAGTAGTGTATTTACAGACTTAGACACCAATCTATACTTTTAATTTGTTTCTGAAGAAATTTTGCACACTTGATGTCCAGAACAATACCTTTGGTCGAGGCGAATAGCCAATCATTGAGCTGATTGTTGGAGAATGTAGAACTTGATCCAAGCTGTAGATAGGAAAATTTCTACTTCTTTTTTCCACTTTTAATGGCTAAATGCACACACAATATTTATATTCTTGAAATCTACGACAAACAATCTTTCCAATTATGTAACTTTCATTGGCTTTCTTGTACGAATAAATTAGTAATCAGTACCACAATTTTCGTGTTGGCGTAGTCTGCCTCCGTAGCTCAGCGGTAGCGTCGCTGACTACCAGGTAGGAGGCCCGGGTTCGATTCTCGGCAAGGGACTGGAAGTTGTGTGTTGTCCTAATCATCATCATCATATCATTTCATCATCATTGGCACGTAAGTCGCCCTCGCGGCGTCAAATAAAAAGACTTGCACTAAGGCGGCCGAACAAACCCGCAAGGGTTCTCCCGGCCAAGAAAGCCATACGCTCATTTCCATTTCGTGTTAGCGTATTTATATAATGATATCCTCTATAAATCTTATGTTTTTGTCAGCGAGCCGTAAAACGAGAAATAGCACAAGTGGAAAGAAACAACAAACAGATAATACTCTTTTGTGATTCTGGATGCCGTGACCAAAAAAGAAGCGCAGTCTCGAAATAAAGTACAAGCGTCCGAACGGCGCGAATTCGCTGAATGGCCAGGATGAGAAATGTGCCAGGAACACGAACACGAGCGGAAGTGGAGGAAGAGCGCCAATAAAAGCCGTTAGACAAAGCAGCGCCCAGTGGCTGGCCGCTCTCCCGGCGATTGGATTGTCCGGGCAGTGGTCTCAGCCAATGAAGATGGCGGCGCCGCGTGACGGCGAATACTTCCCCCAGTTAAAAGTCGCGCCACCGCCGTTTCCGTTAACCCATCGCAATAAAAATATATTTATGCCTTTATTTACCTCGTCGCAGTTTACCGCTGTAAAAATGGTCTCTTGGAGCGTAATATTTTGATGGCGCCTTTAGGAAAAGCTCCCGTAGTGCTCTCGCGCAAGAGCGTTTCCCATTTAATCTTACGTCCAGCGTTGTCTTTGTATCGCGCATGCGTCATTTCTTCGTCTGAATTATGTATATGCTTTAAGTAATATTTTCTTATTTCAGTTTTTCGCGATCGTTATATAAATACTCTAACACGAAAATTGTAGTACAGATTACTAATTTATTTATACAAGAAGACCAATTAAAATTACACAATTCGAAAGATTGTTTGTCGTAGATTTCACGAATATAAATATTATGTGTGCTTTTAGTCGTTAAAAGTGGCAAAAGGAAGTAGAAATTTTGCTATCTACTGCTTGGATCAAGTTCCACATTCTCCAACGATCAGCTCACTGATTGGCTATTCGCCTCGACCAAAGACTCTGTAATGCAGCGCATCTGCAGTATTAAAATAACGTATTAAAATAAGTGAATATCGAAACATGGAGTGCTCCCAACTCACTTTATTGTGCCGTTCAAATGCTACATTTTCGCAGTGATTAAGAGTGGTTAAAGGAAATGGATGTTTTCATATGAATGCCGATATAAAGGATGATGCGCCGGGAGAGGCATCTAGCGGTGGTCCGGTGGAACTACGAAGTCGAGAATGCCGATATAAATGATGATGCGCCGGGAGAGGGATATAGCAGTGCACGGGTGGAACTACCAAGTCGACATGTTGACAGCTCTGGAATTCTGAATATCGCAGTATCAAAATAACATTATTTCTTGGCGTTGTATAAATATACGAACACCGAAATTGTAGTTCCATTTCAAATATTAGGCTAATGAAAGTTATAAAATAGAAAATGTCATGAGAAGTATATACTTCCGTTTTTATTTGTTGTTACTGTGTCAGGCATTTTCCTTAACACGTAAAAGATACCGTTTCATACCTCCCAGTGCCGGTTAAATTTTACCAAATATCCCAGCGGCCTCCTATGATAATGTTGGCAATAGATGCTGAATAGTGAGAATCCTGTGAGTCTTCATATTAGCCAATCGCTTGACAACGCTGATGTTTTCTCATGGAATCTTCGCTTTACGAGGGCAATTATTTTTATTGAGTGGACGAGGGTACATACAAGAACCTGTCAACCATAAAGCAGGAACAGCATTATTTGTTTACTTCATGGTCTGTACGATACACTAATCGAGTCATTCTATGTGGTCCGAACAAATGGGCAAAGATTTTCTATCGTGTTGTTGATGTTGCCAACATTATCACGCGAGACCGCTGACATGATACGTAAAATTTTACCCTCAGTGACAATTGTCAACACCATTGATCGATTTTCGACCACAGGCAATACTAGTTAAAATAAATGTCGAATAATTTGAGAGGTGGTAGTACTCGTCGAAACACAAATAATAAAAAATTTTCAAATGTTTGTATTGCATATGGGATTTAACTACGGGGTCATCAGTCCCTGCCGTCCGCGGTGGGCGAGGTGACTGAGGCGCTTCAGTCACTGTCAGCACGGCCACTACGGTCGGGGGTTCGAATCCCCCCTCGGGCATGGATATTTGTGCCGTCCTAGTTCGTAAGTAGTTCATAAGTAGTTTGTAAGTTTAGGGACTGATGACCCCGTAGTTAAGTCCCATAAGCTTAACAAACATTTGAACATTTGAACATCAGTCCCTAAACTTACAAACTACATATGAACTGGCTAATACTAAGGACGGCACAAATATCCATCCCCATCGTGGCCGGCCACAAATAATAAATCCAAGAAACATGGGTCTGGAAACATACAAACATACTTTTTGATGTAAATACGCATTTGTAGGAAGGGCTTCACGACACCTGGTAGCGGACATTTAGCATACTTGCCGGTAGATCGATAGAGCCATACATGCTACCACAAAGGTTAAGTGGGGCGCATTATATGATCACATTCATGTACTGGCTACCTCGCTGGAGGATGTATCAGGTCAGCAACCATTACAGATGTCGTTCTTGCATGATGGCATAGTATCATACTTTGGTAAGGATATGCGCGAAATCTGACCGCTTAATTAGTAGGGGAGGCACCACAGCTTTGCCTTCTCGTTCCCCAGACATCAGTACCCCTAGGCGTTTGGCTATGGGGACACTTGAAGGAAGTAGTCTAGGCAAATCCATTCAGTGGCGTGCAGACACAAAGGTCGCCTCTTCACTGCATGCCAGCAAATACCACTATAACAAAATCCTGATATGCTTCAAAGTGTGCTTCATTCCTTACGCAGAGGGACTGAGGAAAGCATCTCCATCAATTGACGCTATGCGGAACATCTCTCATGAACACGTGTTTATTTCAGAAAATATGCCTTCAAAAATGTTCAAATATTTGTCAAGCTTAAGGAACTTAACTGCGAGGTCATCAGTCCCTAAACTTACAAACTACTTATGAACTACTTTATACTAAAGATGACACAAACAGTCATGCTCGAGGGGGGGATTCGAACCCCCGACGGGGAATGGCGTCGCGCATTGGAGCATAGCGCCTAAATGAGCTCGGCCGCTCCGCTGCGGCTATGCGTTCGGAATCTATGTTTATTGGACTTATTTTTCTTGTTTCGACGTTTACTACCACTTCGCAAAATATTAGATTCTTTTATTTTTTGAACGCCCTGTATAGCACAATGTGGCTGTAAGGTACTGATGTCCCAATAGCATAATGGTCTACAGCAGTGCGGTGACAATGGCCTAACAAGTGTTCAGTCCCGGATTTCATCAAACATCAACTGGTGAAAACAATTAGGGGATCGGTTGAGATATCTAGGTTCTGAACTATTCTCATCGGCAGAATGAACTAATATGGTTGGATGACTTTCTGTCGTTTGTACGGAGTGCAGACAACAACAGAAAGTTGCTGCAGAAGGGGTTGGTGTTGACATGGTATAGGAAGTTTTTGGCAACGGGGAGTGTTCTGAAACATTCTGGCGTCACATTACGTATTTTCAGAAGAGACAGTGGAGGACATCATACAAACGTTTCTCAGAAGTCCACGTAAGTCAATTCGTCAAGCATCTAGGCGACCTGATGTATCTCGAACAACATTGCGTCGTGTAGTTCACCAACGTCTTCGTATGTGTGCTTACAAAGTGCAAATTCAGCAATAAATGACGCCGAACGACAAACCACGCGAACAACAATTTGATGTGGATATGCTGCAAAGTATTAATATGGATGCTAGCTTCCTGTAAAGATGTTTATTCTCATATGAGGCAACCTTTAATTTGTCAGGACGGGTTATTATGCATAATTTTCGGATTTAGGGTTCGCAAAAATCCTCACGTTGTCTTCGAACATGTTCGTGATAAGCCTATACTGAATGTCTGGTGCGGGATAATGCACGACATGATCCTTGGACCGCGTGTTCTTTGCGGAAGAAACAGTGAATGGACATGTTTGAGCAGTTTATGTATCCTCACATACAAGACTTGCAACCCAACATCATTTTTCAGCAAGATGGAATTTCGTCGTATTGGTCGGGGTTGGAACACTTGCGAGGAGTGACACTTGCGGGGAGTGACACTTGTGGGAAACCCGGGGCCGTTGGGGCGGCTAATGGCTTTTCCTGGGTACAGGCGTACCAAGAAGTCTAGCACTGCTGTTTTCAAGTTTCCACACTGTCAACATAACACGAAACTCAGTGAAATTGCACAACCCTTTGCAAGCTGAAAAGCAATATAGTAATGTTCTAACTACATATTAATTCGTTGAGTGTTCCTCCTGGAAACAAAAAGGTATTTTAATAGTGATAATGTTTGGAGAGTTATTAAGACATTCTCTGCTACTATAAGACGATGACTTTCCACAGTCATACCTCCTAAAAACATATTATTCAGAACACTAAGTACATCAATACACCTGCGTAAGCAATAAATATATTAGGCATCCTGACAGATATGTTAATGTAATTGACCGCTGTGTAGTTAACCCCACTATCACGCAACTTCCATCTCTTTAAAAATAGCTACTATGCTTTTTAATAGGGACGCAACATTAAACCTTCAATTAAAAATAATAATAAGTCAATGAGTATTTTACATACTTGAAGCATTTATTCGTAGACCCCAAAATGATTTGGCTATATTCGAGTAACAAATACATCTAAGAAATGTATGAAATACGGAATGTGCAAGGGAATGTCACACACCGAAAAATGCTAAAGATAAATTTTATTTTCCATCACCGTAAAAAAAAAAAAAAAAAAAAAAAAACCCTTATTCTTTTCATTCTCCACTCCGAGGAGTGGAGCGGGCTGTTTGAGATCCGGCCCATAAAGAGTCGCGGTTCTATTCAGCCAATTATCAGACAAGCTGATAGTGGGGCAAAGGGGGAATCCCAATTGGGAATAGGTGGGAGGGGCTTACCAGTTCCGGCATACGCCTTACAACCAAGGAAAACCTCCCGAAAACCTTGGTCGGAACCGTGGGGTTGGGACCAATTTCATTATCTCCGGAGCTTGCCCCGCATTAAAAATGGATTATCGAGAGAACACGAGTGCACTCACGACAATCAAGGATCGGACGCCCGAGTTACTCTCGTAATCTCGTAGAGATCAGCTCGACCAACAGAGGACATCTCCCTACAGGAGCCGCACCCGTGGGCACGCTATCCTGTGCGTCATGATGACCATTCCATCACCGTCATATAGAACCATTTTTAGTCCTAACTTGGCATAAACCAATAGGGAGAAACAAGTTGCAAGATTTCTAGGACAAATGAAGCGAAATTGGCTGCCAATAGTTGGTTATAAATTTCATTGCATGTTAACACTATATATATAAATTACGGAATACACGGTACTCCTGTTCAGTACAGTCAAAAAGGTCTAAGGTAATAGGCAGTAGTTTACAATCAGATATCAGTATCACTCTCCTCCTCAATAAGTCTATTTGAAGATTTATATTCAGAACATTCAAGAAAAAGGCTACTGTGGTGTTGAAACTAAAAGAAGCAGCTCATTTACTCATGAAGGGAAAACGTTATGGTGCCTGTAAATTTGAATGGCTGTATCTCTTGTAGTAACATTTATTTTTTGATAAAATGTTAAAATCCAATATACCAGAATTTGTTTTTCTACACTCAGTGCCAACTTTTTTTGTCGAAATTTTTGCAGGAAGTAGTCTTGACGTGATTTCATACTTCTATGCATTAATATTATCAAACATGTAACATGTAATTTGTGTAACAAATTGCGCGGTTGGTCCGGTCGGAGGTTCGAGTCCTTCCTCGGACATCGGTATGTTTGTTTGTACTTTGCCTAAGTTATTTTAAGTAAGATTAAGTAGTGTGTAAGTCTAGCGACCGATGACCTAAGTAGTATGGCCGCATAAGAATACACATATAAACGTAATTTATTTATTTCATCACCACATTTAAGTATTAATAATTAAAGAAACTTAAATGTAGAAATTTGAAATAAACACTGAAAACAAATGATTGATATTTCTCATAAGATGAATGAACAAAAGCGTTGAATTATGTCTTGTGAATGTACCTACAAAATCTGCCATATGAAAATTTTAGTGCGAGTCCCAAATTTGTTTTTCTATAATAACATTAAAAACATATTAAAAATTCAGAGCTCGAAAACCAGTGAAGTTGTGGACTTGAAGCGTTATGTGTTGCTAAATCTTTACATAGCAGACACGATTTTAAAATTTGGTTGCTATCGCCGAAGTAGACGAAAAGATAATTTTTTTTTGTGTAATCTTCGCCGTGTAGACTGTATGTTGTAGAAGTCTACGCAGAACCTAATTATAATCATACCTCTGAGGAGAGAATGTTGTTTGCACTTCTCCTGCGTTTCCAGTCGGCCATGCTGTGCTACGTAACGACATTGTACCGTTCCATTTTACCGAGAGCTATATATGTATTGGTGTGATGTCTGTTCTTTCGAAATAAGACATCACACCAATATATGTATCATTTAGTCGCAAAGATTCTGGGTTCTGTTTTCATCGCTAACACGATTAACAACGTTAGACCTCGTGTGTAAACAGTTAAAGGTTATGAGTGCCACTGGAAAAATGCATAAGTAACACCTGTTTGAGACTTGAAGATGACCTGAAATTAGCCGAAATCGATATCTCATAATAAACATAAGGTGTAGCTATCTATATTTCATAATGCAACTCCTTACATATTTAAAAGCTGCTCAAAACCCCCTACAAAAAACCTTTATAATGAGATTGTATGTAATTCCACAATCAAATTGTGTTTTAGTTATTCGTAGTAATACACCCAAAGATCTGCCCTTGCTTTTAGTGCCTTGATCAGCTGTTTATTTTTAGAGGTATTACTAGGGACAGGAAAAATTCGCATTTGCGATAAATGCGAATATAGATGCGAATTCTGACTCAGAAATTCGAAATTGTCATAAATGAGCTATGCGCAGGCCGAGCTGTCGTTTGCAATCCGGTGGTTCAAATGGAATACGGCCCAGGTAGCGGCTGGAGGGCGTGGAGTAGGGGTGGTGTATCCCTACTTCTGGATCACCCTGTTCACTACCTGCAGCGTCCGGGTCTCCCCGCAAGTGTCACTCCCCGCAAGTGTCACAAACTCGTATTGGTCAACGGCTGTTCGCAAGTTCCTGGATAGGAAATTTCCCAGTGGTTGGATGGGACGCCGAGGACCCATTGGTGGCCACCACGTTCACCAGACTTTACGCCGCTTAATTTCTTCATGTGGGGATTCGTCAAGGACCGCGTGTATGCGACCATAGTGAACGATATTCCTACATTGCGACATCATATCACTAATCCGATTATGACAATAACAGAGAAAATGTTACAAAGAACTTGGCAAAAAACTGAATATAGACTCCATATTATTCGTGCTACAAATGGTTCACATGTAGAGCTCTATTGATGATAAATACGTAAATTCTTTGAGATGCTCTACAATATGATGCAATTTTCATTGTCGTATCTACTGTGGTTTACCTTTGTTGGGTCTCTGAAATCAGGGTGGTTTGAATGTCACACCTTGTAGTTTGGTTCCTTAGTTATACAAGCTTTGCAATGCGGGAATGGCATATCAGGAATTGCGCGGCCGCTACCGCCGGACGTTCGAGTCCTCGGACACAGGTGTGGGTGTTGTCCTTAGCATAAGTTAGTTTAAACAGTTCGTAATTTTTAAGTCTAGGGACTGATGACCACAATAGTTTGGGCCTGTAGGTTTACAAACATTAGAACTTTTGAACATTACACCAGATTTGAACTTCTGATGTCAGGTGTTGCTATATCAGTATCATGCGCAGTGGTTTTATAAACTTTGCGTAGTAATGCTATTTTAAGTGGTTTCTGTATAAGAGGTTTTATTTGGTGTAGACAATCCTAGCCAACATTCATGTCGTATGCCAGTCTATTTTCGTGGTTTATTTGTTAGATTTATCACACCTTTGTAAAGTCATTATGTTTAATACATTTAAATTAAACGTGTCTTCATATTACTATCATTATTCAGGAACTGAATGTTAGGTGTTAATTATCTCATAAATATTACAGTTGACGGTAAAGCGTGTCAGCATTTTAATAACATTCCACTCATTTATAATTTGTCTATATTTGAAATCAGTGCATGTTATATTTTGATGTGAATGAAAAGCCGTGCAGATGGTTGTTTTTACATAAATAAAAATCAGGGCAGAGAACTATTTATTAAATGTATGTTATATTTTCATGTAAATGAAAAGCAGGGCAGATGATTGTTGTTATAAATGCAAATGAGAGCAGATAACTATTTATTAAATGCAAATGAGGGCAGAGAACTATTTATTAAATGCATATCAGGGCAGATAATATTCCATTAAACGGCACAGATCAGACTATTGCTCAGATGAATTGAACAGAACACAGAAAAGAGAGAACGAGGTAACTCCTTGACAAGAGATGAAAACAGAATGGAGAAAACGATACAAGGAGAAGAATCTGACAGAATGAAAGTCCTTTAACCAATAGTACTTCACAGTTATTATTATAGGATCCTATGGCAGCATAGCATGATAAACATGTAGCACATGGAATGCAGAACACGCAACCCATGTCGAAAAAAATAATAATAATAATAAAAAAAAAAAAAAAAAAAAAATAAAAAAAACTGACTGAAAATTTTAGTTACCTAATTCCGTTCACTGTAATTGATGTTTTTGGAAAGTCTGTAACTATGTCATTCATTATTTAAATAATATAGGTCAACATCATTTACGATTCTTTCATGTTTCGCACAACGCTTTTCTGAAATATATTATCATTTTAGAGTACATCTGATTACAAAAATAAAAAAAATAGCCTTTCCATGTATGATTTACTGCCTCTTTAGGATTCTTGTTGTCTTTTCTAGGATTATAAGGTGCTATCGTTCCTCAATTAAACAGAATATCACAAAGATACATGTCATCACTACACTATTTGTTTTTGCATTCAAAATATGTTCCATATATATATCTGAGTGTGATAATCTGTGTAAGGGTGGAGACAGTTTTTTTTACCTAAAAAGATGATGTCATTTTAAGATAAGGAGAAAATCAAACATGGTAACGTCACAATGTATATGCCTCACTCAACCACCATACCTAAAAACTACAATACATATTTTCAAACACTTTGTGCGAAGCATTAAATTATACGTAATTCGGTCAGTTTTTATTATGTAAAGCGTAAATATTTACTTAATTCCAAATGTTGTTTTTATGTACCGTGTTAACAATTAATAACCAAATTAATTCACGCTTTTATTATGATGTACAAGTTCCTTTCATACTTTACGCTTCCTCTACGAATGTGTCAAACAGGATAAAAATTTAAGTTTATTTTGTAACATTTATATAATGAAATTATGTTTTTATATTCATGTATCAAAAGAGTAGACGATGGAAGATATAAAAAGGATATAACACACCGACTGACAATAAACAAAAAATCCTTTTCTGTAAAGATAAATATTTGAATATTTAAATGCTTGAACAAATTTTCTAACATTATTTGTCAAGAGTGCAAGAGTATATGGAGGTGAACAAAGAAAAAGAAGGGAGGTGCTAAAGAAAAGACGAGAATAAGAGCTTATGAAATTTACAGTTACAGAAGTATTCAGAAGGCTAGAGACGCAGATCGAATAACAAATTATCCAGGAGTTTCTAGTTTTTCGTACAGTGCAGTATTTTGCATATTACAGCCTTGAAAAAGACCATAAGTACAATTTTATGGGCACTAATGCCTACTTTAGTTTGGAAGAGAGAAAACCGTTCGTCAGGAAATATATTTATGTATTACATAATGGTAACTTACCGTTCAGCAAAAGTGCCTCGAATGAAATCTACGATATGTCCGCTTACCTGCAAAAAAGAGAGGGCCGCAATTAATTTTAGTGAGAAAAACAGTACAGAGATTACAATTTACGTTTTACACTGATTGTGCCAGCAAAAGTATATAATTATGCGACGTGTAGACATTCAAATGCGTCGGAAACTGGTTTTACGTCAAATAGAGCTGCTTTATATATGATTCTTCAGTTCTTTAATAGATAGTCATTGCTTGAAATACTGACATAAATTATTTGGGAAGAATGTAATCGACCTCGGCGAACGTCAGTTTGGTTTCTGGATACGTGTAGCAAAATGTGAGATAATTCTAACCTTATGATTAGAAGATAAAACAGAGACAGATATATCTTGCTTTATAGTATTTGTAGATTTATAGAAAGCTTTCGAGAACATAAAATGCTCTATAATATTCGACAGTTTAAAAGTAGCAAGGATAAAAACAGTGAGTGTGGAATACTTGCAGCATGTATAAAAATCAGACTACAATTATAAGAATCGATGGCCATGAAGGTAAGGTAGCTGAGAAGCGACTGAGATGAGGTTGTAGCTTGTTACCAAGGTTATTCAATCTGCATACTAAGTCAACAGTAAAGAAAGTTCAAATGATAACTGAAAAGGGAATTAAAGATAATAATTTGAAAAATTTATCGATGACGCTCCATTGATGACGGCAGTCTATCAGAAATGGCAAAACTGATTTGAGTGGAATGGAAAGTTTGTCGATGAAAGGCTCTAAGATGAATATAAACAAAAATGCAAAAGTTTAATGGGTGTAGTTGAATTAAATCAGTCGATGGTAATGGAATTAGATCAAGAAGTGAAAACTAAAAGTACCAGTTACGTTTTTATATTCATGTATCAAAAGAGTAGACGATGGAAAATATAAAGAGGATATAAAATACCGACTGACAATAAACAAAAAATCCTTTTCTGTAAAGATAATGTGCTAACATTGAATAAATATTTGAATCTTTAAATGCTTGAACACAAGTGAGGTGCTAAAAAAAAGGACGGGAATAAAAGCTTATGAAATGTACACTTACAGAAGTATTCTGAAGACTAGATAGGCAGGTCGAATAACAAATGAGCACGTATGCAAATGAGAAGAAATGATTTTTAGGGCACAACTTGACAAAAAACAAGTAATTTCTTTTGGGAACTCTTAACTGAGACATAAAGGAATAATTCATTTGGTACGGAAGACAAACGTGGAAGTAACTGCTGTTGTGGAGAATAAGTTTTTGACTATAGTTAGCGGATTTAGATGACTATATATCGTGCCTGGACATAATGCATGACAAGGTGGGCTGCATCAAGCCACTCTTTAAATTGACGACCACAATGTCAACAAACGTTTCAATAATTTGTGTTTGTTCTTCCTCGTCGTCAGAAATATTCTATAGTTAAAAAGTTTCAACTAGAAAAAAAACAATAAGAAGTATTGAAGTTTTTAAATGTTTGAAGTGTTTCGCGGCACATCAATTCGCCACTGAACATATGATTTTTGCTTTAAATTACATATCGACAAAAATCTTGTGCTACTCCGAGATGACAACACAGTTAGGCTGATGAAATTAATATAAATAGTCAGAGATTCTGTCGATTTGGAAATAAGTGAAAGTACTTTTCATGTTAAATTCATTGTCGACTTTTAACATTAAATGTCACTGAAGTAGTCATTTGTTGACTACTCTCTCTCCAGGTGCCGCTCTTACTATGATTGCAGTACCCAGAAATTGTTTCTGTAATTATACTGCTTGATATGAGACAGTTTCATTCTGTTCAGTTTAAACATCACACCATGTTCAGAATGCAGTTATACCGCCTTAATAACGATAATGTATGATAGATACATTTTTATAATGTTTCACTTTTATGGTGTTTCAATTTTAGCTTAATACTTTATTATCTTCATAGACCTGAAGATCGAGGAAACGTGTATTGTGAATTCTGGTTCAGTATGGGTATTAAACGTATTCTACGAAAAAGAAGTCAGTATGATTTCTAAATCGCATCAAAAGTTGTGTATTAGTAAACTTTGAATATCTTGGTTAAATATTGGTAAAATTCATGCTCCAATTAACATTTTAATGTCTTATTGTCCTTCGACTTGGCTTTAAATACGTATCTCCCATCTGTGACGTACCTTGACTCTCTGTTAATAATATACCCTTTATTCACTATTGTGTTACGTAAGACATCGAAATTACGCCACTATGACAATTATTTAATTGTATTTATGGTCAATCAGCAAAGTTAACTAATATCGCTATTATTGTTGTTAGCGAAATAGGAACAGTTCAAAGATGTTCGTCATGCTTTCATTACGTGGTATTTGCTCATTCTAGGTAATATGATAGCAATGGAAATTAGAGGAATGATAGCTTATAGAAAATGTTGCTATTTTGTTGTGCAGAATCTAAATCCAGAAATATTAATAGGCGTATAAAAATAGAAACATATTTGAGTATTTAAAAGGTATAGTAATGTAGGATCAGAAGTCTGGGTGATGACTACAAAGGAAGAAGGCTGATTATTGAGATGTGATGGGAAGACTTTGAGGAGGATATTAGGAGAAGTGAGAGAGGAAAAAAGCTGTAGAATAAGGACAAATGCAGAACTACAGACACTCTTTGGACATATTAATATTATAGTGAAAATTAAGTAAGGAATAATAAGAAGGGCAGGTCGTGTACGAAGAATGCTAGAAACTTGAAATGGTAAGAAAGTGTTTATAGAAAAGGCTATGGGGAGAAGGAGAAGAAGAAGAGCCAGGAATATCTGGCTGGATAATATGGAAGGAGTCAGGAAATAGAGAAGGAACGGAATGAATACAAGAGAATGGAGACACGTGGAACAATGAAGACAGCAAAATGAAGGCCAAAGTTTTAAATTTAACATGTAAGAAATCATTCACGTAACAGGACCATGCAAACGTACCTTCATTTGATGGTCGCACTAACTCCCAAATGGAGGGCATAGTAATAGGCATAGTTGGTGTACAGAAACTGCTGAGGGAGTTGAAAACATACAAGTCACCAACTCCAGATGGGGAACCAATTCGGTTTTACAAAGAGTACTCAGCGGCATTGGCCTCTTGCTTGGCTAGCATTTATCGCGAATCTTTGATCCAGCACAGAGTTCCAAGCGTAAAAAGGCCCAGTCAACTCACATGTATAAGAAAGGCAAAAGAGCGGACCCACAAAATTACAGACCTATATCATAACATCAGTTTGCTGTAGATTTATTGAATATATTCACAGTTCTAATACAGTAAATTTCCTTGAGACGGAAAACCTTCTGTCCACGCATGAGCACGACTTTAGGAAGCATCGATCATGAGAAACTCAGATTGCCCTTTTCTCTCATAACACCTTGCGAGCTATCGATGCAGAGCAACAGGCAGAGTGTATATTTCGATATTCGAAAGGTGTTTGACACGGTACCGCAATACAGACTACTGAAGAAGATACGAGCATATGGAATAGGTACCCAAATAAATGAGTGTCTCGAAGACAAGTAATAGAACGCAGTACGTTGTCCTCGATGGCGAGTGTTCATTAGCGACAAGTGTATCATCAGGAGTGTCCCAGGTAAGTGTGATAGGACCGCTATTATTTTCTATCTGTCTAAATGATCTGACGGACAGAGTGAGTTGCAATCTACGGCTGGTTGCCGATGATGCTGTGATGTACAGGAAGGTGTCGTCATTGAACGACTGTATTAGGATGGCTCGGACCAAATTACTAGGTGGTGTGAAGAATGACATCTATCTGTAAATGTAGAAAAATGTAAGATGATGCAGATAAGTTGGAGAAGTAGATATCATCGGAGTAGTGCAGCAATTAAAATACTTAACAAGAACAAGTCTTCTGGTCCGGATTGTATACTCATTAGATTTCTATCTGATTATGCTGAAGCGATAGCTCCTTACTTAACAGCCATATACAACCACTCTCTCATAGAAGGATCTGTATCAAAAGATTGGAAAGTTGCACAGGTCACACCTATATTCAAGAAAAGCAGTAGGAGTAACCCACTAAAATACAGGCCTATTTCATTGACGTCAATTTGCAGCAGGGTTTGGAACATATCCTGTATTCAAATATTATGAATTATCTCGAACAGAACGATCTATTGACCCAAGGTCAACAAGGATTTAGAAAATATCGTCCATGCGAAACACAACTAGCTCTTTATTCACACGAAGTGATGGGTGCTATCGACAAGGGCTCGCAAATCGATTCCGTATTTCTTGATTTGCAGAAGGCTTTTGACACTGTACCTCACTAACTGCTTTTAATCAAATTGCGTTGTTATGGTATATCGCCCAAAACTTGCGTTTGGATCGGGGATTTTCTTTTAGAGAGGACACAGTTCGTAGTAATCGATGCTAAGGCATCGACTAAAACAGAGGTGATATCGGGCGTTCCACAGGGTAGTGTTATTGGTCCTCTGCTGTTCCTTATTTACATAAACGATGTAGGGGTAAATCTAAGTAGCTCTCTTAGGTTGTTTGCAGATGACGCCGTCATTTACTGTCTAGTAAAATCATCTGAAGATCAAAACCATCTGCAGAACGATCTGAATATCACTATGGTGTAGAAATTGGCAATTGACTCTAAATAATGAGGAGTGTGAAGTCGTTCACATGAGTACGAAAAGAAACCCGTTAAACTTTGTTTACTAGATAAATCAATCAAACGTGAAGGCCGTGAACTCCACAAAATACCTAGGAATACTATTACTTCAGACTTAAATTGGAAAGAACACGTAGATAATGTCGTGGGAAAGGCGAACCAGAGACTGCGTTTTATTGGCAGAACCCTTAAAACATGCAACAGAACTACAAAAGAAACTGGATACACTAGGATTGTCCGTTCATTATTGGATTATTGCTGCCCAATGTGGGATCCTTATCAGATGGGTTTGACGAAGGACATGGTAAGAGTCCAAAGAAGGGCAGCTCGTTTCGTATTGTCACGATACAGGAGAGACAGCGTTACGGAAATGATACAGGATCTGGGATGGGAATCATTACAACAACGGCGTTTATCGCTGCGGTGTGGGCTACGTACGAAACTCCAATCGCCAACATTCTCCTCCGAATGCGAAAATATATTGTTGACTCCCACTTACATAGGCAGAAATGATCATTAGAATAAAATACGAGAAATCAGAGCTCGAAGGGAGAGATTCAGAAGTTCTTTCTTCCCGCGCGCTATTCGAGAATGGAATGGGAGATAAATAGTGTAATGGTGGTTCGATGAACCCTCTGCCAGGCACTTAAATGTGATTTGCAGAGTATTCCATATAGTTGTAGATGTAGAGAAACAATCCCGCAATTTTCGAATACAGCATTAGTAGTGGTCTTTTTGGCAGAGTCGCTGCACAGCGATATGAAATAGAACGAGCATATAAGGACAGTCTTGACGAGGGAGAATGGTCGACTTAGGTTTATTTGGAGTATTTTGGGAAGGTGTTATTCGTCTGTAAAGGAGTCCGCACATAATACGCTCGTACGACCCCGTCTTTAGTATTTCTCAAGTGTTTGGGATCCCCATCAGATCGGTTTAAATGAGAACGCAGACGCAATTCAATGTCTGGTGGCCTAGGTATGTAACTGGTAAATTCGATCAATGCACGAGTGTTACTGAAATTCTTCGGGAACTCAACTGGGAGTCGCTGGAGGAAAGAAGTTGTTCTTTTCCAGAAACTCTGTTGAAGAAGTTTAGAGGGCTGGAGTCTGAGACGGATTGCTGAATCATTCTACTGCCGCCAACCTACATTTCACGTAAAGGCCACAAAGATACGATCAGACAGATTAGGGGTCGTTGTATATAGGAGTGTAACAGGAAAGCAAGTAACTAGCAGAGGTACTGAGTACCCTCTGCCATGCACTTTTGGGTGGATTGCGGAGTATGTATGTGGATGTAAAAGGACTATAGCACCGATCAGTAAGTAAGTAAGTAATCTCACTATGACAGATCTTGGTGTGACAACTCCAATTAACTGGTTTTCTGGAGAATAATGGTATTTATTTTCTTACACGAAATGCATAGGCAGCCCAACATGACAAAATATTGACTTTACAAGTTTTTGCGACAAGACCATGATTTTTACTTTGGTTTGAAGCTCACGGCATATTTTTATAACAACTTTATACGCCTGGTTTACGAGACAACAGCTGCGTATTTTCTTGGATTACAGCCATAAACGCGAGTTTCCTTCCGAGTTACTGCAGTAAAATATGCTTTAGGAGTATTATCCTGACAAGGGAGAATACGACTTGTCTTGTAATACCACTTTCCACAGAAGGCTTCAGCTGAGACTTGGCTTAGCATTTTAAATGCTCCGTCGGAACAGCTGCAGTTGGTCTGCGCGCAGCAGTAAAGGAGACAAGCGTCGTAACAAAAAGTCATTAGCTGCAGCACGAAGAACACTGCCTTCTCCAAGCAATGCGCAATATGGAAAAGTTCCGCCCCGGTTTCATTTTTCAAACCGTAATGTGGGTTGGAGAACTTCTGCATTTGACCGTTCATTAAATGTTTAGCGACGAAAATAAACGTGTCCTACTGTAGCCGTTTCGTTAGACCTACTTTAAACTTTAGGTATATAAATATCCTCATATTACTGATACGTTAAAAATACCTGGTTTTGGATGAAGTAGTGAGACAATGGAGGCACCTAAATAGTAATATGAAGATCAAAGGTGTACAAAAAGGGTAATAGGTAAAACATAATGAAATTGTGGACTGCCTGGCATTCGCAGATGACATGGCACTGTTAAATGAGACAGAAGAAGAGGCAAAATCAGCACTAAAAAAATCTTGCTAAAGTAGCAGAAAAAGTCGGACTGAAGATTGTATATAACAAGACCAAGACAGTGAACACTGGGTCTGACTGGAAGATAGATGGACAATTAGTTGAGGAATTAGAGAGTTTCCGTTTTTTGGGGGAGGAGAAAACTGGTGGAATACAGAGCAGTAGTAGCTCAGTAAACCGCGCACACTTCCTGTAGAAGCTTTGGTACGCAGTGAAAACAATATACGGCAAGAAAATTTGTCACGGAATGCCAAATTGCGACACTAAACAGCAACTGTAATAAATGCTGCACTGTATGCATCTGAAACGATCACACTCAATAAGAGAGCTTATATACAGTTGAAAGAGGAGGAGCGGAAAATTTTAATAGACATAGGGGACAAAAAAAGGGAGGGGGGGCATATCTGGATACACAGAACACGACAGGAACTGTACGAACTTTTTGAACCTGTATCGAGAGAGATACGGAAAAGGAGGTTACGATTTGTTGGGCACATCATGAAGATGGACGATGAGTGGTTGACTAAGAAGATATGGAATGCAACATAGTTGGTGAAGGAAGTGAGAGATGACTTGAAAGCTGTAGGAATAAAAGAAAGGAATCTGCAGGCAATGGTACAGGGCACGGAGAAGTTTAAAGAGTTGTTGTATGGTCATAGGTGGCCGGACAACAAAATCAAAGTCGTCTTATCAGAAGAAGCCAGAGAATGGAGAGGTAATGGGAAGAAAGAGGGCGCGCAACACAAGCCACACGTGAATCTGAAAGGTCCTAACGAAGCAGAAGAAGAACATTAAAAATACACACAGCTTTCACCTGCCCAAATGTTCAATAAAGTATTGTGTCCAGACTTGAAGGATATATGACGAATAGCTTTTTGAGATTTTAGTAACTGTTTTTAGGCTCTACACTTTACTCATATTTGTATATGCTATTTATATTAGAAAGTACGTTAGAGCTTCTTATAAAGATTTGAAGTAAAACGCTCAAAAACATTTTTGCTAACAGTTCTTCCCCTTTATATAGAAGTATTATATATGTCTTTATATGATACCTACAGAGCGAGGCATTTGAAACTGTTTTTATGAAAATTTGAAAAAATAAAAATCAAATTGAAAGAAACTTATTTTTATTTTTACCGATTACATCGCCATCTATCATGAAAAAAAAAAAAATGTTTCATACAAAAGTTTCCTGTGTTTTCGAGGAGAATCAAAATCTGCAATAAAAACTGGGGTTCCTATTTACGATTTCGAAGTCACCCACCCCTCTCACGCTTTTTGTTAATGGAAGGCCCTCTTCGAGGTGTAAAATTCATATTATAGCATCGTGTATAGATTTGAAATTAAGTTAAGTACATTTCGAGGATATTTTATAACAACGTTATGTATATACTATATAGGAAGACACATTTGTATTTATGTACCATTTGTATTTAAAATATCTAGCCTGTCTATGTCCATATGAACTTTTACTAGCGTATGAAGTAGAAATTTCAAATAAATCGACAAGAATTATTTGAAATTTTTCAATGTTCAAATGTTTGTAGAGTTTATGGGACATAACTACGGGGTCATCAGTCCCTAAACTTACAAACTACTTATGAACTAGCTAATTCTAAGGACGGCACAAACATCCATGCCCGAGGGATATTCGAACCCCCGACGGGGAACGGCCTCGCGCATGGTAGCATAGCGGCGTAATGCGCTCGGTCACTCCGTCGCGGCGAAATTTTTCCGAACACGATTTCCACCCTTTTTTAGATTATATTGCTCTCTGATATTTATTTTGAAAAAATACCCTAAAACCGCCGAGTGTTTATAATTATTTGGTGTAAATCGGCCAAGATTTCGGCAAAAACTCGTAAGCAACGACTTGTTTTTATATTATAGTAAAGATCTGAATGAGCAAGTTAATCTGATCTCCCTGTTTATGATTGTTAAATAGGAATTACTGATATGTTGGTTTAAAATTTACGGATTAAGTCTTTCGTCAATACGCAAATATCGCTTGGTATATGTGACGTCAGTTGTCTTGCGCATAATAGTTCTCGAGCGGGAGCATCTCTGTCGTGAACTAGTGTCGGCTGAGCGGTGTAGTCTGCGCATGCAGGTGCAGGGAGAAGTTCCCTCACGTAGCTGCTTCATGTGCTTTCTGCTGGAGCCGCTAACAATATCAAGCAGACACCTCCCCTCCCCAATAAAAAAAAAAAAAAAAAAAAAAAAAAGACGCTAACCCCGAAATGGTTGTCATTGGCAAAAGGCAAGCACCCCTTTTTTAAGTCTGGTGCGCGCCTTCTCGTCATTACCCGTCTGTCTTCGGAAAAGGATGCAAAGAACTAAGGAGTGAGTAGCGTTTATCATAATAGTTCGCGACCGGTAGCGCATATTTTAGTCCGCGACCGATAGCGCATTTTTTAGTTCGAGGCCGATAGTGCTTTAGCGCATTTTTTAGTTCGCGACAGATAGCGCATTTTTTAGTTCGCGACCGGTAGCGCACTTTCTAGTTCGCGCTCCGTCGCCAAGTAGGTCGTTCTTTTTAGTTCGTTAGCTCCTATTACCGAGACAGATCGTTACTAGTTAGCTCTTTTTGGCTTTCGCTAACGCTGCTGTAAGCGCTCTTTCTTTTGTTATGGTAGCCTTTAGATATGATCAGTGTTGCCCAAGCATGTGCGGTAACTCGTATTTCTGGGCAAACTACTTTATATACAGAGTACTCGTAAGTATTTCATTTTTAAAATGGATTTATTTATTAGTTCATTGAAGAATCATTATCTACAAATTATGCTAAATGCGTTTATTTTGGTGAATAAAAATACTTAAAAAAGAAAACTGACTCAGTTAGAAATGATGGTAACTGTCAGAAGGGAATCACGTGATTCTGCGCGCTCTCGCATCCCCTCGCTGTCCCCCGACAGTTTTCGGAAAAGGAGCGAACGAACTAAGAGGCGAGGGATCTGGGAACTAGTTCGCGTAGTTCGACTGTGGGAGCGCTCTTCCGAACGTCGCGAACTACACAACACTAGATGTCAGTTCTTTCAGACATGTAGAAAGTGATAGTAAAGTAGTCCGCGCAGTTGCAGTACTACTGTGTCTAGATGGCGTAGTGGACAGCGCACCTGCCTAGTAAGCAGTACACCCGGGTTTGAATCCCGTTCCCGGACAGATTTTCAAATGCCCCCATTGAAAGGGCAGCTAATTTCCTTAATGCTTAGTGTCTTTACTTTATCTATGGCTATCTGAAAGCTGGGAGGTGCCTGGGTGTTTGTTTATTCCACGCTTTTGTCAGTGCATCTCCTGTCTCTTGTCTCTCTATCCATGTCCCCCCCCCTTCCCTCTCCCGGTATTTGCCTATTTGCTCCCCCCTCTCTGTTCGTCTCCTCCTCTTTCTCCTCTTCCTCGTTCTTCTTCTCCCGAGTCAATCACCTTCACATCTTGTCTACGGAAAATTACATGCATCTGTGAATTTCATCGTGATAGGTGAAACGCTGTAGAATTCTGTTGCACGGCACCTTCTGCAATGCAAAATAAGAAATCGCGTGCAGGCACTTTTATTCCTCTTGGTTTGAATGTCAAGTGCCGAAAATTTCATGAAAACCGTACTAAAACTGTAGATTGGTGTGGAGATATTTCGAAATGTATGCTTCGCCAGGCACCGTACGAAATTATAAAGAGAGCTATGTTCCTCTTGGTTTAAAGGTCTAGTAGGCAAACTTTCTACATCTACATACATACTCCGCAAAGAAGGATACTCAGTACCACTAGTAATTACTTGCTGTCCTGTTCCACTCTCATGTACAACGAGGGAAAAACGAATAGTTGTATGGAACCGTACGAGTCCTAATCTCTCTAATCTTATCCTTGTGTGCTTTACGCGATATGTAGGTTGGCGGCAGTAGAATCTTTCTACAGTACGCTTCAAATTCCACGTTCTAAATTTCTTCAACTGCGTTTCTCGAAAATAACGTCGACTTCCCTCCAGCGATTGCCATTTGAGCCCCCGGAGCATTTCAGTAACACTCGCGTATTGATCGAATCTACCAACTACAAACCTATCCGCCCGCCTCTGAACTACCTTTAAACCGATATGGTGGGGATCCCAAACACTTGAGCAGTACTCAAGACGAGCGTTTTATATGCGGCTCCTTGACAGACGAATCACATCTTCCCAAAATTCTTCCAATAAACGTAAGTCGACCATTCGCCTTCCCCACGACTGTCCTTATATGCCCGTTTTATGTCATATCGCTGCACAGATTTACGTCTGGGTATTTAATTGACGCGACTCTGTCAAGCAGCACACTACTAATCTTGTATTCGAACATTGCGGGATTGTTTCTCATACTCATCCGCATCACCTTCCTTTTTTCTACGTTTAAATCGAAATAAAACTGTACATTTCTATGAATTACAAACAAAACAAACAAATACATGGAAACCCTTCTTTATGAATAAGAATACTAGTTTTGGCTCATTGTCAAGCCATCTTCAGGTGTTGGCTGTCAAATAAACCAGAAGATAATTTAAGTTCAATGAGAAAATATGACAGGTTTAATCTTTTTTTTTCAGACTGGTAGCAGATAGACCATAAATAAGCAAATATTATTTCTGTCGTAGTGTCGTATCAGCCTGATACATCGAGCGTGTTTGTTAAGATTAAAAGGTTCATCCTACGCATTTAACATGTGCGGATACGTCCGTAAGTCACAGAATATATAGTTTTTCGTAAGTATTTATTGTTCTGTTTCGCGCTACACCCACCCCCTGTCACGCACCTGAATGAATTATACACCGAAACCTTTCTCACGAATTATATCGTCCGTTGGTGAAACGGTATGACAATCTGTCAAGTAGTTTTTGAGTTTACAGTGGACCGACAAACAACGTGGCAAAGAATAAATCAATATCCAGAGAAATGTTTTGTCTCGATATATATCAAAGATATAAATTTGAAGGAGAGGCTTTGAATTATACATATACAGGGTGTCTCACTCAACTGTTTCACCCCAGATATCTCTTAAACTACAAGAGATATGAATAACCACATTCACGGTCATGAACGTACGCCAGGGGCTTATGGAAGTAGGAACTATGAGTCATTCTAAAACGTGAAGAAATATTATTTTCAACACAAACTTATATCTTTTTAAATGGATACCCTGAAAAATCACAAAAAAGAATGGCGTCGGCTGCATCGCGATGCGTCAATTACACCCGGAGAAACTGCGAAGCGAAGTTGACGTTTGTAATACTTGAGGCGCGCTGCTAGCGCGTGTCCGAGACACAAACGTGAGTCTCTCGATTGAGTCTCGGACACGCGCTAGCAGCGCGCCTCAAGTATTACAAACGTCAACTTCGCTTCGCAGTTTCTCCGGGTGTAATTGACACATCGCGATGCGACCGACGCCATTGTTTTTGTGATTTTTCATCCTATCGATTCTTAAGAAATAATATGGGGTATCCATTAAAAAAAAACATAAATTTTGTTGAAAACAATATTTCTTCACGTTTCAGAATGTCTCATAGTACCTACTTTCATAAGCTCCAGCCGTACGTTCATGATCGTGAAAGTGGTTTTTCAATATCTCTTTGTAGTTTCATAGATATCTGGGGTGAAACAGTTGAGTGGGACACCCTGTATGTTTGTAAAACTATGGCAGCAAACTGCAGTGGTCATCAGGCCCTAGACTTATAAACTACTTAGACCTACTTATAATAAGGATAACACACACTCTCTCTCTCTCTCTCTCTCTCTCTCTCTCTCACACACACACACACAGACACCCACACACACACACACACACACACACACGCCCGAGGAAGGATTCGAACCTCCGGTGCGGAGCAGCCGCACACTTCGCAGCCAGGCGCCTTAGAACACACGGCCATTCTCGCGCGACTTGTATGTATCCATTGGGTCATGGTGTCTTAGGGGTATAGCGCCTGCTTACTAAGCAGGAGGTCCTGGGTTCGAATCTTGGCCGGGGCACAAATTCTGATTCAAAGTCTCTCCTTCAGATTTATATCGTGGCAAAGAAATTAGCTTTCTTTTAAATTAATGGCGACCGATTTTAGACATATTTTTCTCGATTTTCAAATCAACCAGCATGTTCTACAATTCTTTATTTTGTGTTGAGGACTTCTTGGTTGATTTGAAAATGAAAAAGAAAGTCTGAAACCGGTAGTCAATAACAATGATAGTAAAGCTGTGCAACTTTTACGGATATTTATTTTAAAAAAGTCAAAATACAAAATTGCTGCCTGTATCATCCAGCATTCTCGAAATATGTAAAAAGTTTAATTTTTGACGATGAATCGCGCGAGAATGGCCGTGGGCTCTAAGGCGCCATGCTGCGGAGTGCGCGGCTGCTCCCCGCCGGAGGTTCGAATACACCCTCGTGTGTGTGTGTGTGTGTGTGTGTGTGTGTGTTGTCGTTAGCATAAGTTAGTTTAAGTACTTTGTAAGTCTGGGCCTGATGGCCAATGCAGTTTGGTGCCATACCTTTACAAACGTTTGATTTTCTTTGTCGATGACTTTGTAATTTTGTCAAAGGCAGCAGACAACAATGAGTTTATTCATTTACTTCGTGTCAAAAGCGTTTGAATATAATATTATGTCTTTACAACTTAAAGTCATATGTATAAAAAAGTGATACAAGATACATTGGAATACAATGTATGGTTGTAATATAACATGAATTACATGTCTGTTCAGCTTAAAGTTCTATAAAACGGTACAAAATACATTGCTATACAATATATAGTTTTAAAATAAATGATTTACAGAGTATGTTCCTCTCGAGGTTTGAAAAGCTCTTCAATCTCCGTGTTTGCTTACAAATAAATTTGCTTTATAGGTAAGGTCTGCCTTGAGCAATCACAAATGTTTTTAGTTTCTCCCGTACATGTTTCGCTGGCGTTGCAGCAACATCAGTGGGATGTTTAATGCATACTGTCTGTCAAATTAACAGTGAAATGATTGTTACTTTTGTACATTAAGTGTAAAAACTACAGATAATTGTGAAACTAATATAAATCGTTTCTAATTTTTATAGGTGTACTAGGCCTGCTTTAATACCACATGTAGTTGTCTTTGTGGTTCTTCAACTCACAAAACGTCACTGATAATTTTTGACAGTTTGTCACCTGCAAACCGAAACGTATGTAGTTAATGCGGTGAATGGTTAGCTTGTAAATATCGGGATTTGTACGAGAATAAGGACGTCACTTTTGTGTTTTGGTTTAATTTTACTGTTGCGACTGTTTCTATAACAAAATGTCTATGTGTTTATAGCATGTTTTTGTCACTTAGTTTGGTGAATTTGCGCTGTTTTTGTGCTGTGAACAAGCACTGTGTCACTTTCACTTCACTTTGTTATGAAAAGAAGATGGCCGGCCGCGGTGGCCGAGGTGACTGAGGCGCTCCAGTCACGGTCAGCACGGCCACTACGGTCGGGGGTTCGAATCCCCTCTCGGGCATGGATATTTGTGCCGTCCTATTTCGTAAGTAGTTCATAAGTAGTTTGTAAGTTTAGGGACTGATGACCCCGTAGTTGAGTCCCATAAGCTTAACAAACATTTGAATATTTGAAAACAAGATGGTGGGCAGTTGAATTCTGGGAGTAGTGTTAAGAACAGCTGACTGTGGTGTGGGCGGGAGGTTTTGAATCATGTTACTTTCGTTTTAGTGTGTGTGTGTGTGTGTGTATGTGTGTGTGTGTGTTTATGGGTTTTCTGTCAGTTCTTTGAGGGCAGAGAATATGGTTCCGTTGCAGAGGGCTGTGTATTCATTTATTATTTCATTTCTTTCTAAAAAATGTTCAAAGGTTTGTATAGCTTATGGGACTTAACTACGGGGTCATCAGTCCCGAAACTTACAAATTACTTATGAACTAGCTAATCCTAAGGACGGGACAAATATCTATGCCTGAGGGGGGATTCGAACCCCCGACCGTAGTGGCCGTGCAGACCATGACTGGAGCGCCTCAGTCCTCTCGGCTACCGCGGCCGGCTCTTTTCTTTCTATTATGGCTTTATGTATGTGGTAGTTCTCTTCGATTGTTAATTTTGTGGGAGTCTTTTGGTGTGTTTCAGAATCTTTAGATCAGTATTTATGTCAGTTGGTTTGTGATTCATGTTTTGAGGTGTTCTGCAAATGTGGAATGACTATTGCTTTTTAGTGCTCTTCTGTGTTCTGCGTGTCTGGTATTGAAATTTCTGCAAGTCTGTCCAATGTAAACTGAGTTAAAATCCTGGCATGTCTGTTGGTAGATGCCAGAAGTGTTACATTTGTCTGTGTTGGTTGTCTTTAGTTTCCTTTGTATTGAGTTGTCTGTTCTGTATGCTACTTGTTTATCGGTCTGCTTCTGGAGATCAGTAATTATTCAAACTCCGTCTGACCAGTAGCTGGAAACCTCAACTGCATTCTCCTTGGCCTATAGCAGGTCTTCCAGGGTGCAAGAAGCAGGGTATTGTGGGCAGTCGTAAAAGTGGACTGTAGTCTGCTATGCTCCACTCACAGGGAGGCGATGAGATGAAAGAAATGAACATAAAACTAAAAGTACTTTATAAGGCAAACGTGGGTGACGTGCAAACAAGGGCATCATAGTGTGGAAAAGGCAGCAGTAGAGCTCTGCAGCAGACTACTGTCAGCAAGTCGGTGCTGTGTTGGGGGGGGGGGGGGGCGCAGTAAGACGCGGCGGCGCTGGCGGAATGACGTGTTTGGTGGGCCATACGGCGGCACAGTGCATCTGGCGGGCACTGGGCGACGCTGTAGCTAGAGATGTGCGTCACGGCTTCGGCCATCCCACAGCCAGTTTTATTTTCCGGGCTGCGACAGCCAACACGTGCGCCGCAACTCGAGGGCTGCGGGTTTATAACCGACGGCGGACACATCACGTATTTCTGAGCTCTCGCGACAGCTCGCAGCCTGCTGCTAGCAACTGGCGATGTGTAGTTGCTGCACGACTAGTTCACACCAGCTATACCGGGGAAGAAAACGTAGTTCACTCTAGTTCTTTTATTCCCAGCTTCCCCTACGTGCTGCAAACTAGATCGCGCATGCTCCAATCTCCTTTATATCTACATCTACGTATATACAGGGTGATCAAAAAGTCAGTATAAATTTGAAAACTTAATAAATCACGGAGATAATGTAGATAGAGAAGTAAAATTGACACACATGCTTGGAATGATATAGGGTTTTATAAGGAAAAAGAAAAGAAAAAAGTTCAAAAAATGGAGTAAAAACATTAGAGTCGCAGCAGATGACAAGCTCTCTGTGGTCTCCTAACCACGAATGCAAGGTTGGCACCACACAACGGAAGAAGAAGTAAGAGACTGTCGCTGCCAGCGGCCCGCAATGACATCGCAAGGTGGCCGCCACGCCCTCCTGAAGTTCAAAAAAATGTTCAAATGTTTGTTAAGCTTATGGGACTTAACTACGGGGTCATCAGTCCCTAAACTTACAAACTACTTATGAACTACTTACGAACTGGGACGGCACAAATATCCATGCCCGAGGGGGGGATTCAAACCCCCGACCGTAGTGGTCGTGCTGACCGTGCCTCAGTCACCTCGGCCACCGCGGCCGGCCCTTCTGAAGTTCGCAGCGCCACCGCCAACCATGTTAGCTAAGCAAGGTATGTGAAGAGAAAAGTGAGTTGTGTGGTAGACGCGCCCTGGAAGAGTGGACTACAGGAAAGGTTGTCTGTATTAGTATGTGGCCCGCTGCAGACTGTTTTAAGTTTTATTGTATATACTCAAGTCACGGAGGTCTTGTCTACTATTGAATGTTCAGTTAGACATGAACAGGACATTGTACCAAGTTTGATTTTTGTTACTGTTTTCATGATACAGCAGTGACTGTGAAAAGATAAGTACTGTTATGTTCTTTTGTTTCCACTATGAAAAAATTTCTGTGTAAAATAAAAGTGTGTTCTGTTTTGAGAACATCGTGTGTCAGCCAGCGCCCTTGCCAGCCACTTGCACCGTCCTCAAATTGCCAGTAAGCAATCCAGTAATAGGAACTGACTGACGACGAGAAAGCACGAATACATTAAAAATGTTCAAATGTTTGTATAGTCTATGGGACTTAATTACGGGGTTATCAGTCCCTAAACTTACAAACTACTTATGAACTACTTACGAACTAGGACGGCACAAATATCTATGCCCGAGGGGGGATTCGAACCCCCGACCGTAGTGGCCGTGCAGACCGTGACTGAAGCGCCTTAGTCTCCTCGGCCACCGCGGCCGGCACGAATACATTACTCTCACTACTAAAATCCTTCTAGGTCATTGGTTTTACCCTCGATTAATCTGGTGTTGAATGTTTCGGTAACAGTGCATGCATCGGTGCTGTTATACAGTTGTTTAAACAAGACTGGCATACAAGTGAATCTTCCGATTGGAACTGATGGTGCCTCACCATAGCTCCGGACATGCTTATAATGCTGTTCACAACATTACTCCTCGACTACAGGTATTGTTGAGGAATGATGGTGAAAATATTGAGAATTTCCTGTAAAGAACATCATCTTTGCTTTGTATCAATTTGTTATGCTAATTATTGCATTTCTGATCAGATGAAGCGCAATCTGTCGGATATTTTTTAACTTTTTTCATTTTTATTATTATTATTTCTTTGTTCTAATGAAAACCCATGTTATTCCAAGCATGTGTGTAAATTTTTACCTTTCTATCTACATTATTCCGGGATTTATTAAGTTTTCAAATTTATACTGACTTTTTGTTTACCCGGTACTTGGCAATCGACCGTAAAGTCTGCGGCATTGCCTGTCCTAGTCCTCACCCTAATAGAACAAGGAGAAAAGAATGTTTATACGCACTGCGCGGGAGTAGCCGAACGGTCTCTAGCGCCACGTTGCGGATCGAGCGGCCTCCCGCGTCGGAGATTCGTGTCCTCCCGCGGGCAAGGATGTTTTTGTTGTCTTTGGTATAAGTTCGTTCATAATAACTTTGTGAGGTTAGTGACTGATGACCCCGCACTTAAGTCCCATAAGCTTTACGAACATTTGAACATTTCCCCTCGATTGTGCGAAAGCCGGTGACGTAGGACGGGCGAGTCAATTTGCTCGGAAGTAAGGTAGGAATGTCAACAACTCGTGCTATCAGCGACAATAGTAGATTCCATTGCGCAGTGTCTCCACAGCAGTGTTGTCACTATTTAAGTTCCAACCCTATTGTTTAGATAAAAACTGTAAGACTGGAGTTTGTGACATTCACTCGATGTTGCCGATCCCAAGACGCTTCAGACGAAATGTGTCTTTATTACAAGACTCAGTTATGTTAACATGAAGCCGGGGGAGGGTGAGGTACACGTTATAAAAAATAAAAACATTTAGCTTGGTTTCTGATGTTCGATGCGATGGCCGTTCTGCGTCGTGGTTGAAGTCCGTTGATCCAGGTATACTTCGGAGCTACATTCACATTAATGAAATGGTTGTCGACGTTAAATGATAAAAATAACGAACTCACTTATTTAAACATTTCTGAATAAATAGTTTATTTCCATTTAAATGAAGGTCAAACTTGACACATAGTTGCACAATTCTCAACGAAGCAACAACAGAACAAAGATGTTTACTGATCAATAACCAGGAGCAGAGTGCCAGAGCACGGCTCACACTCAAACATTTGCGGCGTAACCGCGTAATAAGGCTAATGACAATGTTTTGTAATTCGCAATTAAACAATATTCTTTTACTTTAAATATGCCATAATACACAAATTAAAGTATTACATTTACGCTTTAACTATTTATCTCAATGTATGTACGTGTTTCATGAAATTTGTATTTAATAGTATACGTAAAATAAGAGTCGTGGCTTTCACTAGTGTTTCCATTGCTCAATTTATTTACATTATCTGTGTTTTTGAAGTTATTGAGGCACGTAATTTTCATGTATTTCAATTTGCGGTTATTTTTTATAAATACGGATTTGCATACAGTATTTGTAGCGTTATCTATTTCGAAGCTAGTTTCTTAGTACCAAACGGATTATTAATTTTAGTGCGTGAAAAATGATCATTATTTGATTTAGTATCCAGTGATATATAAAACATGGTCTGCCCTAATTTATTTAAACAAAAGGTGCATATGTAATCATGTTGTGCAATAGTTATAACATGTAGTAGTGTCGTTTTTATACAAACAAGTATCTTTATAGGTTCAGTAATTTCCGAAACTAAGTGTAATGCATTTTAGTGCTTGCAACTATTATTTACGAAAGTATAAAAATTGAAAATTACGTAAAAAGGACAGCCAAAATTATGCTTAAATCAAAGTACTATTTCATAAAGATGTTCTACTAATAGTGTTAATCATATTTCAAACTGAACGCGAAAATCTGATGTTTTACATGTCCGGTATCGAAGTTTTATTTTAGGTGTCCGATGTTTCATGTTTGTAATGTTGGCAACGGATTTTGTAGAGAGTGCGCAACATAGCAGAAACGTTACAAGCTTAACATTCTCGAAATGTTGGCAGATACTAACCATTAATAACGGAAGCCATCGCAAAGCGGCGAAGCAAGTGAGTGCTACGACGATCATAAAACTTGGACACTTAGTGACTGGAAGAATGATGAATCGTCGTTTACATTCCTTCCTACAATGATGTATCGAAAATCCCACCAGAAAACTTAACAATATGCCTGCTTTCTACAGTCAAGCATGGGCGAGGTTCCATCATAATTTGGGAATCAACATCGTGGTATTCAATTGTTTTTTGTTATTACCCTCACTGATCGGATGACTGCGAGTGAATATCTCATCATCCTCTAAATATGTGTAACATGTTCCTAGTGAACACTGCTGTTCATAGTAACTTACCCGCATCTCTATTATCTTATTCATTATCAGACATACTCCTGCGTTACCACCAACTGATTTTGTATTGATAACCCTGTACTCACCTGACCAGAAATCCTGTTCATCCTGCCACTGAACTTCACTAATCCCTACCATATCTAACTGTAACCTATCCATTTCTCTTTTCAAATTTTCTAGCTTACCTACTCGAGTAAGAGTTAGAACATTCCACGCTCCGACCCGTAGAATGCCTGTTTTGTTTTTCTTGATGACGACATCCTCCTGAGTAGTCCCCGCCCGGAGATCTGAATGGGGGACTATTTTACCTCTGGAGCATTTTACCCAAGAAGACGCCATCATCATATAGTCATGCAGTAGAGTTGCATATCCTCGGGAGAAGTAACGACTGTACTTTCCCCTTGCTTTCAGTGGTAAATATCTCATCATCCCCTACAATATGTGTAACATATTCCTAGTGAACACCGCTGTTTTCCAAAATGATACTGCATCCACACACACAGCTAAAAATATCATAACTGCTTTACACAGCATTAGATTATAGAACGTCTCCCTTAGACAACAAATAGCCATGTCTCAGAATAACTGAACGTTTCTGGTTGTTTTAAAGCAGAGAGTGAGGAGCAAATTTACAGTTACAACATCGCTGAAGCAATTGACGGATGTTTTATACTAGAATGGATAACATTCGGTTCAAATTATAAAGACAATTTACGAATCTGTTCCACGAGGAGTTGCAGCTGTTCTCAAAGTCACTAGTGGGCCAACTCCTTGCTAATAAATAAATACTGGGTCTGTGTAAGGTGTTCATATCATTTTGTCGACCCCCTGTATATGTTATCTTTCTTCGTGATAGAGTATGTGATGTTAAAAGGGCAAGCATAAATTGGATGTAATACGTAGCTCGCGAGAAGCAGCAACTCGCGAACTAAACTTTGGGACAGGGTTCCGCGTCGTTGTCAAGGATTAGGAAGCCGAGTTGTAGGACCGTGCCTAGCTGACAGCATCGTGACTGTGCACAACGCAGCCTCCCTCGGAGACGTGGCGAACGAAGTTTGCTAAGCAGATTGGGCTGTCGCGGTCCCTGCTCAAAGATTTACTGTCGAAACGCGTTACGGAGGTTGAGGGCGACGTGGCTTTAACACTCTTACACCGAAGATACACACTTGTGTACTGAATATAACAGGCGGTAAGAAAGTAGAGTCACATTCATTGACCAAAATATCACTGTCCAAGATCCATCTCTCCCCCTATCATAACGGCGATTTTGTAAAGCATTCATTAGTAATGTTTGTATAGCTTTTGGGACTTAACTACGGGGTCATCAGTCCCTAAACTTAGAAACTACTTACGAACTAACTAATAATAAGGACGGCACAAATATCCATGCCCGAGAGGGGATTCGAACCCCCGACCGTGACTGGAGCGCCTCAGTCCTCTCGGCCACCGCGGCCGGCTAAAGCATTCATCTCTTATATGAAACTAGCTGAAAACCCGGCGTTGCCCAGGTATTTATCTCTTTATTCCTGCCATTTTTCAGGTATATATTCATTTTTATAAGGGCTGTATGTAAAATGTCTTGGAAATACAATTAGTAGTAAAGAAGAAATAGATTAAAACTTGGTGCGCGATGGGGCGGTTTTCCATGAACGCTATTGTTTGTGTGCTCATTTAGAATGGACTACGTGTCGTACTGTGATACAATTTAGAAGCTACATTCAACTATATATGTGTATGCTGTCTGTAAAATTTCCTGTCGCTACAATTTGTAGTGTTCAAATTATAAACTGTAGCGTCATACCGAGAGCCGTAGTTTTACTATATAAACAGCGGAAAAGTAGTAAGCGAGAAACTTTTTTCCTTCCATCATTTTACTATGGTTGCCAGCGAGAAAAAGTTTAATAAAGGTTTGAAAATGTGTTTAAAGTTTGTTGCAAGTCGCTAAGTAATGTCATTCTCATACAGTGTATTTCGAAAGTCTCGCCGCATAGTATGGCATTTTTTGCGATTTCTATTGGTTATGACGTAATATCTTTTGAACCATGTGCCGTATGTGATTCTTAACCATGCAGCAATTGTTACCTCACGGTAAGGAATATGTGTACCAAATTTGGTTGGAATCGGTCCAATGGTTTAGGAGAAAATGAGCAGCATTGTCGCTAAGTGCAGCAATTTTTCGCGCATCTCATTGTTTATGACGTCATATCTCGTGAACTATATATCGTATGTAATTCTTACACTTACGGCGACCGTCCTCGTGGACTGAAGCTTACGTGTACAAAATTTCATAAAGATTGGAACAAAACTGTAGATTTGTATGCAACACGTACAAACATACGGACACTCTGCTTTATATATTAGACATCTTCCCCAGGGAGGTGTTATAAGACCCTCTTGTTCCTTGTCTTAATAAACGATTTAGGAGACAATTTCAGCAGCTTTCTTAGAATGTTCTTGGATGTTGTCAATCATAGGCTAGTAAAGAAATGAAATGATCGTATGGCATTTTGGTCGGGGGAGCCTGGGTGGGAGTGTTCGGCCGCCTTACGCAAGACTTTTGGCCCACTTTAGGTTACGGTAGTAACACTAAAAGTGGGCCTTTGCGATCGTCTTTTGACAGCACGAAATTTAAATGAAAATAACGGCTTAACTATTCATCTGACACGAAAATTGAATAACCGAATTTGTAGAGTAGAAAATTCTCTACAACTTAGCTCCCTTATGTTTTTTTTTTCTTTTTCTTTATATGTCGTATCGTTTGAGACATATTTGCAAAAATAACGGAGACTTGACACACTCCATTGAATTAACGAAAACCAGCCGTTTGGAGATGTCACGTGACATTCCTCGCCCAGAACTCTCTCTGGCAACGCCATCTTGCGTTGCGTATTTGATGATTTTCTTACTGTAACATACACGTTGTCATTTCAAAGCAATGTCGCACTGAAGAATCAACAAAAACACATCGTTCTTCCTACGATAAATGATAATCTAGTGTGTACAAATGCCATATTAGCATCAGTTAACAAGGGCCATCAATAGTACGAGATTAAAGGATTCGTCTTTTGATTGATAGCCGTAGCGTAGTGGGCAAGGCGGTGGACTACGGCGCTTAAGGTCGGTGGCTTGGGACCCGCCAGTACCTAATTTTTTTTCCCTAAAAGGGTTTCAGACACTCTTATTAATTAATTTTGCATTATTTAGATTATTATTTTGGTCCATAATGTTTGCAAAAACTTATAAAACTACAAATCTAAAGTGGGCCGTAAAAGACGCCAGTGCGATTTTTTACTTGACGCCACTTCGGCGACTTACATGTCGATGATGATGACGACAACACAACACCCAGTCCCCTGTCGGGAATCGAACTCGGGACCCCTGAGTGGTAATCAGCGAAGCTGCGTCTTCCTTTCTCCCAGCCCTGTGGCTCCTCCTCAGCCTGTCGCCACCTGTCGCCCCACCTCCGCTCCCTCCCCCCTTCTCCCTTCTTCCTCCCCCATTTTGCACCACCCCTCCCATCTACACCCGTCACATGCATCAACATCTGCGTGTGCCACGTCTTGTGTCTCCGTTGGTGTGTAAATAATCAACTGCGGACGGTCAAACCGCAGCCGACGCCTGTGTCTTTTACAGGGTGCCCAGAAAAGGGCTCCCTGATTTCGAAATTAAATATCTCGAAAACAAAGATCGATAGAGGAATGCAGCAAACGGCTTGTTTATTGTGAAAGCTGTAAGAAGTTTATACAGCAGTTTGAAATAATAGTTACAAAAGCTGCTAACAGATGGCGCTGTACGCTGACCAGATCATATCGGCATACATAAGTGAAATAATCGCATGAAAACACTCTTTGCAAACAATCACATCACAGTGTTTTCAAAATGTTCACCATTGGCACTACAGAGGTGGCGCAAACGAAGAATGAAATTCGCCATCACATTTCGTGGTGTCTCGAATGAAAAATGCTGAACATTGCATAGAAGCTGGTCATTCCATGAACAATAGTGATGTGAAGATTTTGACACCCATATCTTCGTTTTGGGATGGTATATTTAAGGAAGCTGTTGAAATTAGACTGGCCAACAACTTAAAAAACTGAGAAAAAAGGTTTTAATTTAGACAAAGCTTGGAACCCTGCACTTGGAGTACTGAAATTGCAGAGAAGACGTGAAGGTGTGGCCGCCGCCGAGCATATATCGACAAGTGAACACCGGAGCGCTGCCGCCAGGGGGGGGGGGGGGGACGCACGCGTGTGAGTATTTCGATATGCAGTATACCAGCATCTGTGACGCGCACGCGCATTGCCACCGCGATCAGGCTTATAAGGCCGCGCCCAGCACCTCGTCGACAGTCTTCGACTCACGCTGAAGATGGTCGGAAGGTACGCGGCCGAAACATCAGCGGAAGAAGTGAATTTTACGCGGCTGCATTGCCGAAATCTAATGGACTACACATTACGCCTCAAAAAGTTGAAAATGCACAAAATAAGGTTTATTCGCTACTGCTAACCTCGCTTGAATTTCAATCTCCATTTTATTCTGTTCGATGATGATGCTTCCCAACTATTTGATGTTGTCTACTCTTTTAAATGTGAGATCATCAAGTGTCATTGGACTGTCATCATTAGGTGTCTTTCTCACGACGATGTCCTCTGTTTTCTTCTCTAACCCTGCTTTGTTTGCAATCTTTCTGTAGGAGCTTCTCATGGATTGAAATTCATCTTTACTGCCATTTATTAGGACAATATCGTCAGCATAAGCAAGACGATGTACTTAATTACGACCCACCCTTATTCCAACCCGGTTAACTTACTATTGTTCCCTATCTACCTTTTCTAAAACCAGATTTAAAAGTTTTGGGGATAATGCATCTCCTTGTGTAAGGCCTGTTCTGACTTCAAACTCCATATATACTCCTGTATTGTTCTTTACTTTGCAATAGGTTTCCCCCAGGCACATCTTTACTAAGGGAATTAACTTGCAGAAAATTGAAACACTTTCAGAACGTTTCTTATTGTGCTCCTGTGTACGCTGTCGTAAGCTTTTTTGAAGTCAACAAATATCATGTGGATGACGACGGTATAATTCCAGGCTCAGTTATCTGCCGAAGTCTAAATACGTGGTCACTAGGTGACGTATCTATTCTAAAACAACACTGATAATCACCTATAATTTCCTCTGCTAGTGGTATAACTCTCTTGAGTAAACAGTGTGACAGAATTTTATAAGTTATATTAAGGAGTGAAATTCCTCTGTAATTATCACAGTCCAGGGGGTCATTCTTTTTGAATATGGAACAGATTACGGCTGTTTTCCAGTCGTCAGGAATTTTATCATATTCCAACACTTTCCAGATCGGTTTAGTAATTCTTTTTATACTTCTAGCCCTCCATTCGTTATTAGTCCAATTTTATCTTCACCAGAAGCTTTATTATTTTTTAGATTTTTATCTATTCCCTGCATTTCTTCCTCTGCGACTATTTCGCTGATTTACTAAACTGCAAAGATCCCACTCAACCCCTTTTATGCGACGTGCCATGTACAGTAGACACCAAAGTAGATCCACTGGCAATACTAATACTTATAAATCAGGTAGAAATGTATATGTCGCATCCTCCATAGTCGATAAACCGTCTAGTGTGTATGTTTATTACTGAAGCACTTTATACTTGATATGCTAATGGTTACTCCTGCGCTCTGGTACAGTAGTCTGCAGACACGCGGCGTCCATCAGGGAGCGTGGTATGTGTAGGTGGCGCTCCAGCGCAGCCGACCCACACGTAGGAGACCTCGCCCCTTGAACCTTGTGCTAACAGTGCCAAGGAAAGCCCGCCATTGTGTGCGGAACGTGACGGAAATAATTACGTCGCGTGTGTCCTGACTCACGCCAGATCGCTACGATGCTAGCCCACACCAAGAACTCTACAAAAACGAATTAATTTTGCTGGTACTGTGTTCTTAAGGTAACCTGTCTAGTTTCCTGACAGTAACCAATATGTACACTGCTTTGCTACCCTATGGCTACGTGGAATAAAATGAAAGTTGGGAAAACATGTTTTCTCAAAAAAATCATTGTTGTTATTGCGGTCTTCAGCCCAGAGAGTGGTTTGATGCAGCTCTCCGCCCTTCTCTATCCTGAGAAAGCCTCTTCACCTCCTCATAAGAATGACAAATCCACATCTATCTGAATATATTTACTACTAGCTTAAACCCACGGCTCCACTCGCGTATCGATTTTGATAGATGAGCTATCTTTCATAGTGTGCTATTATACTGCTTTATTTATTCTTATATTTTCCTATTGTTATGCTAATCCTTAGAGAGAAAGAACTGAAGACATTGTAGCGCGCATAGACCAAAGATATGGTCTGTGGCATCACGTTTCGCTGTATGTAACCTCCTTGCTATAGAGTCGCAAACATCATCGCTGGCCTTCAGTCCGAATTTTTGTTATAATTTGACGACTTTCAACCACCATATCTTCCACCCTCTTATAGCTATCGGCATGGAACTACTATGGTGTACAACGGGAGACTTCCGACAACAATTACACACAGTCAATTCGTTTGCGTTCTGTAGTTTTCGCTGCAGAGCGAAATATTAACACACAAACACGTAGAATTTTATATACACCGATAACTTTCCATCCCAATATACTCCACCCTTTTATCATTATCAACCATCAAGCAACAATGCAACGAATAAAACAATTTTCAAAGAGTAAATATAATTTTCAAAGAGTAATTATTGTTCCGCATTTCGCGTTATATTCTTCGAATTACTAAATATCTATCAGATCGTTATAAAACCGTGCGTAAAACCTTCCTCAGATATAAATTAGTAACTGTACAAATATTTAAGTCTCTGCGTCTTGTCGTTTGGACGTGATAAGCGTACACCGAACAGACATTGACATTAATATATATAGATAAATAGCTATCCGATCGCCATAAAACCGTGTCTAAAACCTTCCCCGGGTAGACATTAGTAACTGTACAAATTTTTAGCTCTTTATGTCTTGTGGTTCAGACGTGATAAACGTACATTTACAGATATAGATATTCTCCTCTTGGCCTCCCTCTGCGATTTTCACCCCACACACATTTCTTCGATACTAAATTCACGATTCCTTGATGAGAATCTTTATCTATTTTTAAGTCAGTGGATCGACAAACAGTTTTAGTTTGTCCGTTTTCTTAACCCGTAATGACAGACATCGTTTCTAGCGCAACCACAGACAGGCCGTCTCACAGACTTTGCAGTTCAAGATGAATTAGTATGTAATATATAAACTTACATTTTTAAACGGCTCTACAAATAGCAACACTCGAAAGCAGATGGCAAAATACAAATTGTTTTTAATTGAAAGAAATCGATTTAACGAACAGGAACTGCAATAAATTGTACATTAGTCAGACAGGAAGGACTGTCGATATTTCATTAATTGAACACGAGGGTAGCTGCAGATTACAAAAGCCGAGCTCTACATTTGCAGATCATATAATGAAGGAAGGACATAGATACCAAGTCCACAGAGAAGCACCACATATAGTCAACAAAGCACTGCAAGTAAACAAACATCTAGGTGACAACCCCCATCTAGTTTAAATGATAAATTACAGCTGAGCACATTTCCATTATTAAGAATTAATTTTATTTATTTATATTTGTATACGACAGATCATATTAATTATAGAAATACTGCTACAATAATATGTACTGTGTCTTTTCCTTCCTTGTTCACCCAGCGATACGTAGCATTAAAACCAGTTAAGAATTTTAATCCTGTAAGATAATGTAGTTTAATTCAATGTACCGTGTTTAAGAATAGAAAAACATGTTTTATGCACATCAAAAGTAACGAGTGTTCTAACCATAGATCAGAGCTCCACAAAATTTACACTTGCTTGTATTATTTTGCCATATCGTAAATCAAATGTAAAAACAATAATAAGAAGTTTATTGGATGATAAAAATGTAACGTGACATTAATGAGAAAACTTCTCGACTAATGTCAGAAGCAAAGACCCTTTGTTTCAAATGTTTGTAAATCTATCGGACCAAACTGCGTGGCCATCAGTCCGTAGCTTACAAACTACTTAAAACTAGGTAATCTAACCTAAGGACAACACACACACACCCATGCCCCAGGGAGGACTCGAACCTCCGACGGCGAACAACCGCGCGCTCAACAGCGAGTTCTGACAACAGTGTTCGAGTCTTGAATATGTTCGCCACATAGTCCATGTTTCAGTATTAAGTCTGAAGGCGCGAAATCGGGACTGTACGGCGGATGTGGTAAGACGGTCCAGCAGAATTTTGCAATCTGTGCACGATTGCAAAACTGGAATGGGGCTTGGCGTTACCACGATTAGCTGAAAGTTGGCCCACTTCTCTAGAAATTCGGGCTTTCAGATTAGTCAGTGACGTCATAATGCTGAACTGATAGTTTCTCCAGGCTCCAGAACATCCAAAATAACCATAGTATGGCTATCCTATAAGACTGTGCAATTCACTTTGCCTGCAGACGGCTGCGTCTTGAATTTTTTCTTTGAAGGAGAATTCGAATGTCGCCAAGGACTGTCTTTTGGATTCCGGCTCATACTGGTGACACCACTTTTCATCTTCGGTGCCGATGCTATTCGGAAAATAGTTAGCTTCTGCTTAATATTGGTCCAGCAGGATTCTATGAAATTTCAATTCGATGTGTTTCTTTTTCTTCTTTAAGCATCCGCAGGACCCATCTCGTTCAGAGTTCGCTATTACCAAGATGTTCCAACATTGTGTCCAAAACATTACAGTCGACATTCAGGTTTGCACACGATTCTCTGATCATTATCTGCCTTTGAGCACGGATCAGTTGATCCAGACACTCTTCACTGCCAGAGATGCTGTACAGGTTCTTCGACTGTGCTGTGGCTTGTCATTCTCACCCTTTTCACCACCTTGAAATGCCGTGCTCATTATATTGCCTCATATTGCTCACGTCTATTGTATGATCTCTATACACCTTTAGCTGCCACATTCTTATTTTTTTTCAGCTGTGATGAATTCAATCATACAAGGGTTGGAAAATAAATAGTGGGAACACTCCTGTGGAGACTCTATGCAATGTAATCTACTATTGACGCTGACAGCATACGTTGTTGCCATACCTACCTTATCTCCGAGCAAATGGACTCGCCTGCCCAAAGTTACCGGCATGCACACACCCGAGAGAAACACAATTACTTGTGAGCGAGCGGTCTAACGTAACGGTGTCAATATGTTTTCGAAACGGGAACAACGGGGTTGGATCAAGATTGAATTTGTCCGAGGTCGTACAGAACGACAGTGTAATCAAGGTCTTCAAGAGGGATGCAGGAGGCCCCAGTATAGTGAAAGTTATGGTGATTCTCGTGTACGACTGTTGTAATACTTCTGGCTTACAGCCATCATATCAGATCTGAGTTTCTTTCCAGCATAGCAAGTTAAAAAAAAGTTCAAATGTTTGTAAATCTATCGGACCAAACTGCGTGGTCATCAGTCCATAGCTTACAAACTACTTAAACCTAGATAAACTAATCTAAGGACAACACACACCCATGCCCCAGGGAGGACTCGAACCTCCACGGCAAGCAACCGTGTGCTCCGCAGCGAGACGCTTTAGACCGCTCGGCTACTACACCGCGGTGACCTTTTGTTTATGTATATATTTGACTACAATGTTTGGTAACAAAACAAACAAAAGAAGAACAGGCGAAAATAATACACTGTTATACGCGTATAGAGTATGGAATGTTGGTGTCTTGGATGATGCTGAAAGTAACTGAAACTCAGTAGCTGAAAGCGTAGCGAACCCCTTTTCTTACCTATATGAGAAGCGGTCACGAGCATGGAGGAGGGGGTAGCATCTGTCGGCGGCGGTCCGGCAATCGACCGAGCGAGTAGGGGTCGCGGTTTCGGCCAGGTGTGTGGCAGAGGGTGCGAGTACAGACATGTCGAGGGGTAGACAGGTCTGGACCTGTCGGAGGTGCTGCCTATCTGGTGGCAGCGCCGAGGGGTGGAGGGGGGCGTCGTGTAGGCCATGTGTGGCCGAGGGAGAAGTTGTTTACTTGCAACCTGGCAATCATCCTGAAGTGCGTTATGGCGGCGTCCTTTGATTAGCGGTCGGACAAGTAGCGAATCAAAAGGACCTAAATGTAAACTGTCAATCATCTTTCGTCCTTCTGGGAAGACCTATCAATCATCCTGTGGCGGCATCCTTTGATCTGCGGTCCAGCAATTGGCCGAGCGTCTGGCGTCGATGACACTATCGTCAACGAGCGATTCTCAGTGGAGTAGGATCGGCGTTACCCCTCTACTGTCGCCATTGTGTTGTTTCAGTGTCCTAGAGCAGCGATAGTAATTCCTTCCGTGACATTCCGTCTCCCTTCCTACCATTAAAGTGCAACTCCAGCACGTCCACACGGCCATCTGTTCCCCCTTTATACAGCTCTTGTAGGTGGCACTGCTGGCAACCGTGTTGTGTACTCGTGCTGAAATGATAACCATGAGCACCTTCCTGGCTACATACGCATGCCGCAAATTTCACCTGATTAGGGTATTCCTTCTGGGCATTTAGGCAGCCAGCAGCAAAATCACACATCATAACCAGTATCGTACTTCATAAAAAAATTAGAGAACATGTTGTTGTGGTCCTCACTCCGCAGACTGGTTTGATGCAGCTCTCCACGCTACCTTGTCCTGTGCAAGCTTCTTCATCTGAGAATACGAACGCAACCTACATTCTTTTCAATCTGCTTACTGCATTCGTCCGTCGGTCTCCCTCTACGATTTTTATCCCACACACTTCCTTCTAATGCTAAGTTGACGATTCCTTGATGTCTCAGAATGTGTTCCACCTATCTATCCCTTCTCTTAGTCAGGATATGCCAGAAACTCCTTTTCTTCCAAATTCGGTTAAGTACCTCCTCATTAGTTACGTGATATACCCATGTAATCTTCATCATTTGTCGGTAGCTCCACATTTAGAAAGATTCTATCATCATCCTTATTGTCCTGTTTCACTCCCATACAATGCTACACTCCAGACAAATGCTTTTAGAAAGGACTTCCTAACATTTAAACTTATATTGAATGCCAACAATTTTCGCTTCTTCAGAAACGCTTTTCTTCCCATAGCCATTCTGAATTTTATATCTTCTATGATTATGTCATCATAACTTATCTTGCTACCTAAATAACAAAACTCATCTACTAGTTTTATTGCCTCATTACCTATTCTAATTCCTTCAGCATCGCCTGATTTCCTGTCACTACATTCCATAATAAATAGTAATAATTCCATTACCCTCGTTTTACTCTTGTTGATGTTCAACTTATACCTTCCTTTCAACACACTGTCCATTCCATTTAATTGCTATTCCAGGTCTTTTGCTGTCTGTGACAGAATTACTGTGTCGTCAACAAATCGGAAGGCTTTTATTCCCTCTCCCTGGACTTTAATTCCCGCTCCAAAACTCTCCTTGAATTCCTTCACAGCTTGTTCAGTGTATACATTGAACAAAATTGGGAAAAGTCTACAACCCTGTCTTATTCCCTTCCCAACCACTGCGATCCTTACATGACCTTCACTTTAATAATTGTTGTCTGGTTTTTGTACAGGTTGAATATATATTTTACCCCTGCTACCTTCAGAATCTGAAAAAGTGTATTCCAGCTAACATTGTCAAAAGCTTTCTCCAGATCCATAAATGCTAAAAACGAAGGTTCTAAGATAAGTTTTAATGTGAGTATTGTCTTGCGTGTTTCCTACGTTTCCCCTAAATCGAAATTGATCTTCCCCAAGGTCGGATTCTACCAGTTTTTCCATTCGCCTGTGAATAATTCGTGTTAGTATTTTGCAATCATGACTTATTAAACGGATAGCTCTATAAATTTTCACATTTGTCTGTACATATAACCGTGAAGTTTATGAAGTTTTCACAATAAAAGTTAATGAAGAAATCTGGAAATTATTTAAATTTGTTACATTTCGTGGTGACGCCTTGTGCAACAACCGGTTTTGACTTTGTTGAAAGAATTTGGTCACGGTTGTGAAAATGTTTTCTTTAATGATTTTTGACGTGTTTCGCCCATTTGGGGCACCACCAAATCATATAAAAAAGATATTGTGGCCGTGGTGGAGTAGCCGAGCGGTCTAAGGCGCCTCGCTGTTGAGCGCGCGGTTGTTCGCCGTCGGAGGTTCGAGTCCTCCCTGGGGCATGGGTGTGTGTGTGTGTGTGTGTGTGTGTGTTGTCCTTAGGTTAGTTTACCTAGTTTTAAGTAGTTTGTAAGCTACGGACTGATGGCCACGCAGTTTGGTCCGATAGATTTACAAACATTTGAACATTTTTGAAGATATTGTGACTCGTCATCAGCGAAAGCTGCCGCGAATTAACTGTTAAATTCTTAGGACGACACGATTCATTCTATCAATTTTACACTTTATTGTGTGGCAGCTTTGACTGATGATGGTTCAGCACATCTTTTTTATGTGATCTGATGAAGCATATGTTCGAAACGCGTATTGCATCTAAACCTAGTACAGTGAAGCCATAACATCGCAAACTGCGATTTATTTCATTAAAAAAATGAACGCTGTATCGTCGTCAAAAAGATATAATTGTATACAAGCCGAGGCTGGGCTACTGACGACAATTAATTGTGTCTCGATACCTCATGGTCCGTTGTCCCTGATGCGGGAATGCAGCATTGTGGCTGCGAGCATTACAGAACAAACAGGCTGTGGTATAGGAAAGAGACAGCGTGGCGAATGGAGATGTGGGTGTGGCGGGAACGTGCAGGGAAGAGTCCTCTGCAGTCGGGCGGGTCACTGTGTCCTCGATGGCGGAGTGGTCAACGCCTCTGCCTAGTAAGCAGGAGATCCCGGGTTCGAATCCCGGCTTGGCACAAATTTTCATTCGCCACACTTTCGTATTCCATCTAAACCTAATACAGTGAAGCCATAAAATCACAAATTGCGATGTATTTAATTAAGAAATGAACGCTGTATCGTTGTCAAAAAATTATATAGGGTGTCCCAGCTATCTTGTCCATCCAAAATATCTCTGGAACAATAACAGCTATTGGAAAACGACTTTCACCGGTATCAATGTACGGCTAGGGCCCATGATTGTACATATTTGGAAACATTCTAAAACGCAAGCAAAAGTGTTTTTTTTTTTAACACAAACTTATGTTTTTTTAAATGGACACCCTATACTTTTTCTTCAGCAATCCATAGCATGACAAATCACATAAACAATGGCGTTGATTGCATCGAAAGATTCCAATTACATCCCGAGATATTGCGACGAGAAGTTGACGCATGAAAAACCCGAATTACGCTGTTAGCGCATGTCCTGAGGCTCAGGTGTGAACCCCATGCTGCCCGTAATCGCGATGTGATTGACATGCGTAATCGTACTTCCATACTTACCAAGAGATCCGAAACGAATAATACGGTCTGCTGCCATCCTGCTTAAAGTCGTACATTCCAGCAGGTTCACGCCTGAGCCTCAGGACGTGCGCTTAGCAGCGCATTTCGGGTTTTTCAAGCGCCAACTTCGCGTCACAATATCTCGGGATGTAATTCGAATATTACGATGCAATCAACGCCATTGTTTATGTGATTTGTCATGCTATGAATTGCTGAAGAAAAAATATAGGGTGTCATTAAAAAAAAAAAAAAAACACAAGTTTGTGTTAAAAAAACACATTTGCTTTCGCTTTAGAACGTTTCCAAATATGTACATTCATGGGCCCCAGCCGTACATTGATACCGGTGAAAGTCGTTTTCCAATAGCTGTTATTGTTCCAGAGATATTTTGCGTGGACAAGATAGCTGGGACACCCTGTGTATATATTTGCAAAGTTGATTGCATTGTTGCAACAATAAAAACTATTGGCCTGTACTTTTATCACATTAAATATTAATTTGGCATTTGTTGTCCGACTGTTAAAGAAATTATTTTTTTAAGATGCTTTTAGCCGTAATCGCCTTTTCTAACCCACAACTCTTCCCTCGCATTTCACTTCGACGGCAGAAAACTCTTCAGTCAATCATCCTGTCGAGGAATGATGGACCGATACGAAGTTTGAAACTGTCGATATGTGGGGAGGTGAAGAGGCTCGGCTAATCCTCGGTGGAGGGGGGCGGGGCGTGACGTCAGACGCCGACAGACCGGAAATTATTGGGCGGCGGGAAGCGCCTCGCCGGCCCTTTTATTCGCCTCCCCTCAGCCCCCAGACCCCAACCATCAACCATCCATCACCGCGCATCGACAGCCCGCAGTCGTCTCCCCGGGGAATCCCCTACCTCAGCCTGGCACCTCGCGACCTGCGAGCCGTTTTTTTATTGGCTGCCGGGCGTCCGTGTTGCAAGTCCCAAGACGACAGCCGCTTCAGCCGAGAGCTCCGCCCCTACTGCACGGTAGGGATTGCGGTTTTCATTCAAACAACCGGTAAGATGCTCTTTCTTGGCTTTCGAACAAAGTGATCTGCGTAGGATGTAGGCTTTCACGGCCGGCATCTTCATTAATTAAAACTTCCGGGCTAAGTTTCCGTGGTCCATCCATAAAACTTCTAACTCCCGACCTTTCGATGCCTACTGCGGGCAACATCTTCAAGGGTGAGTCGACGACTGCTTACTAGGTGCTGGAGGTCCTGCTTATATAGATGGCATAGATGGCGCCACCACTTGTCACGTGCTGCCGACGTCATGTCAAGTTGACCGACAAATCTTATCTAATTTCAAACCTTCTTCTTTCCTGTTAAAATTATTGTGGTGTTTTTGTATTTCTATGGCTTCTCTATACATCCGTGTGTAATAATGCGACGTCCTGGCTAGCACGCTCGTTTCACTAAATTTGATTTCATGGTCACCACGTGTAAAAACGTGCTCTGCCACAGCTGACTTATCTGTGTGACCCAGACGACAATTCCTTTTCTGTTCCAATATGCGAGTATTAACACTCCTTTTTGTTGTTCCTATATACACCATGCCACAGCTACAGGGAATTTTATACACCCCAGGCGTTGCTAGGGGATGTCGTGCGTCTTTCACCGATCGTAAGCATTCGCTAATTTTCTTTGTAGGTCTAAAGACGGTCTGAACTTGAAACCTGGCCAAAACTTTCCCAATACGGTCCGTAATTTTGTGGATGAAAGGAACAAAAACTTTTCCGACCGAAAGTTGTTGTTGTGGCTTGTTTTCGGACCTCCAGCGCCTAGTAACCAGTCGTCTACTCACCCTTGAAGATGTTGCCCGTAGTAGGCAACGAAACGTCGGGAGTTAGAAGTTTTATGGATGGACCACGGCAACTTAGCCCGGAAGTTTTAATTAATAAAGTGATCTGCCTTAATGAAGATGAAGGAGTAGGCGATATCGATGAAAATGACGTAGCTCCATACTAATGTGGAGAATGGGGGCAACGGCTGGTTGAAAGTATGATCGAAAGACACTCCTGGAAAATGAAAAAAGAACCCCATTAATTCGTTGAGCCAGCAGAGGGAAATTTTATTAACACATTGTTTAGGATGTACAGAACACACGATCACGCAGACAGAGCCGTACGCACTTGAGTACAATCACCGGAGCGTGTGCAATGTCGACTCTAGTACCGTGTATACCCTCTTTTTACAGCAATTCAAGCTGCAGTTTTTCCATGTAGGCTATCGTAGAGGTGTCGAATGTAGTCTTTGTGGTATGGCTTGCCTTGCGATTTCCTCAGCTGGGCCAGATTTCGTGCCTGTCGTGTAGATCGCGCCAAGATGACTTTTTATCCGCTTCCAAACATGCTGAATGGGGGCAGATCTGGGGATCGTACTGGCCAGCGTTGCTGACGTAGACCTTGAAGAGCACGTTGAGTGGTACCGGACAGATGTGGACGTACACTGTCCAGTTCACAAAGCATATCGCCTTGTAGGTGCCTGAACAGTAGCAAGACGGATTGATGACAGTTTCAATGTACCATGCACTGTTCAATGTTCTCTCGACTATCACTAGAGGAGAACGGCCAGGGAAGGATATGGCTCCCCACACCATGGTGCACGATCATACGTGTCGTTAGGGCGTCATCCGCTCACGCCCCAACATCGTTCAGCCCGCCTCCAGCGATGTCGCGACAGACACGGAAGGACGTGGAGATGTGTCGTCTTCTGTAATTAGAGTCGCTTCTGCCTCGGTGCCAATATTATGGTCGTATGCGTGTGTGTCGTCTTGCAGAAGAGCGCGAAAATCTGTAGTGTACGCGACAGAGGAACACGGGGCCGATACCCGGCGTCATCGTATGGGGAGCCATTTCCTACACTGGCCGTTCATCTCTGGTGATCGTTCAGGGAACATTGAACAGCGCAAGGTACACTGAAATCATCATTCAACCCATCTTGCTATTATTTAGGAACCAAATAGACGATAGCTTTTCCAACAGGACAATGTACGTTCACATGTATCCCGAACCACCCAACTTGATCTTCAAGGTGTACGTCAACTACCCTGGCGAGTACGATGCCTAGATCTTTCCCTCATTCACCATGTTTTGGTCGGAAGAAGCGTCATCTTGCGTGGTCTGAACGACTGGTACTAAAACTGATCCAGCTGAGACACCAGGTGGAAATTGCATGGGAGGGCATTCCGCAAGACTACATTCGGCACCTCTACAGTCGTCTCCATGGGAGAATTGCAGCTTGAATTACAGAAAAATGTTACAGTGATAAGGAAAAAAAGCTTAAAATTCACTGTTCAAAACAATTAGAGATAATACACACTATAGATAGCGATTTTTGTATAGATACCAGTTACAATTCTAATTTGTGTCTGATACAGTACGATATTTTGCTGCCTCAACTCTTAACAAGAGGTTTACATGGCGTTTACTTTGACCGAGGCACCACGGGGCAACATAATGACGGAAAAGCCATTCTCTTTGCCCTCTAATATGTTGCGTGATCACTTCGAACGGCCAGTATAGTTGCACATCTGCGTGGCTTGGGCAGTAGGAGTTCATCAATCATCTCTTGAGGGAAATTTGGTCATTCCTACATGAGTGCAATATCCATCTTGGCAACCGTTGTGGGAAGTGCTGGTCTGGCTACACTGCGTCTGCCAAGTGCATAGCAGACATGCTCAATCGGGATTAAGTCCGGTGAACAAGCTGGCCACTCTTTTCGTTCATTTCCCTCGGCTTGAAGCATGCTGTCCATCAGTAGAACTCTGTGGGCACGAGCGTTATAGTTAACCAGCGTAGGGCACAACAAAAGGGCAAAGGATATCGTTTCTCTTCGAATGAGGGAACGACCATGTTCCAGCTAAACTCAAAATCTTGACTCATATGTGAACAGAACCCGGCGTTAATCGTTACGACTCCAATCCTGATATCCCTTCCCCATCTTCTTCGGGCTAACCGGTGTCGTGATTTTAATGGGACACACAGCATAGGCCTCCGTGGGAGAGGCCACATTTCCGAAGGGATTTCCGTCTATTTGTATTGATGTTGCGCGTCCTGTTGCTGCCTGAAGAGTACGTTGCAGCTGAGTTGCATTCAGCCTCCTGTCTCAACGGGCTGTTAACTGGAGATAACGGCCATCTCTTGCTGATGTTACCCGTGGACACCTTGGCCTTGCCTTCCGTTAACGGCTGTAGTCGTCTGAAATCGTGTCCAGGTCCTGTGAATTACGATTGTGACACTCCAATAGCTGCAGACACCTCTCTCTGTGTCTGTACCGCGTCCAACTTTCCTCTGGCTCTCCATGCTTTAGCTTTGTATAAGTCTCATTATCTTTACATTGCAATACCTGCTCATTACACTATATGAACCCAACTGCTTGTGTATCTCGTTGGGTAAACACAAATCAATACCAACCCCGTATGCAGCAACTTGCTGTTATTACCAATATCTCGGTTACCGTAATGTTGTTGATTGCACTCCATAGAACCGACATAAAGACGTGAAACTATTTTAGTTTATTCTGCCGATGACAATACTTCAGATCTTAGACATCTCAACTGATCCCTTGATTGTTTTGAACAGTGTACAGCAGAACATTTTTCCTGATATTTCATAGAAACGAGACGTAGGGGAAGGTCGAATAAGTTGACGAGGAGATTAAGATGACGAATTTTGAATTTCTCCGATAACTCTACAGATTGTTCAACGTGCACAATCGTACCGCTTCCTTAGCGCGCTTTGCAATCGTGACTCTTGAAATAGAACTGCTCGGTCATTTTGGTTTGTTGAAAACAGACGCTAGGAAGTGGATGCTGTTTTTGTAACAATTTCTCCTGCGGCTTAAATGTCATACAAATAATACTTTTGTATTAATGAATATCAGTTGATTCATCTTAAACATTGTGGAATTACTGATGTTTTAATAACGTTTTAATGAATTTATTGTGTAAGGCTGTGTGCATGTAATTCAATGCCTCGCTTTCTATTCAATATCTTTGATATACTGAGACAATATATGTCTCTGGAAATATTATTATTGTTGACATTAACGCCTATGCCTGAGGTGCATGGCAGGATCTTTCTTATTTCCTTGCAATGCTGGGGTGGAAATTCCGCTATTGGAGAGATTGGATATACTCATGTGAGTTACATATGGGAACATAAAGTTTGTGTTGTGGAGGGTGATGTTCTTTGGACATTCCGTGCATCTGCGTTATCCATAAGGCCACAGTAGCTCAGAGCGAGAGCAATGCGTCTGGTGAGAGTAGTTTTTTAGAGAGAGCTTACAGCCCTAAGTCAAGAACTTAACAATGAACAAAAACGAACGCAGATCTAGAAAGGACAGAACTACCTGAAGAGGAAAAACAAGGTGATTATGCGACTGTCGAATAAGCAGGAGGATTCGGGTTCGAATCGCAGCCGTGGCACAAATTTAAATTCAATTCCTCATTTTCTATTCACTGTCTTAATACAGTTGAATGATAATGGCATCGCCACAAAATAAACGTTAGATCGGCAGTGCTTCGTCATATATTATAAAATATGAATAGCAACCCACTCCGGCATCGCACCGGTAGCGGACCATGTACAAGCAAATATTCTTTTTGTCGTAGTCTCATAGCAGCCTGACGGATCAAACATGTTTTTTAAGATTAAAATGTAACACGTGTTCATTCTACGTATTATGAAACAATAACCGCATCGTTACATTATGTGACGTTCGTGTGTCACAGAAATACTGTATAGCTTTTCCTAAAATATTTGTTGCTCTGTTTCACTGATTTTGGCTAGTCATACTGATCCACTGCCATGTACCTTAATCAATTATACTACTAAACCTCCCTCATGAACCACACTGTCCATTGGTGAAAACCGTATGAAAAGCCGACGGCCGCGGTGGCCGAGGGGACTGAGGCGCTCCAGTCACGGTCTCACGGGCACTACGGTCGGGGGTTCGAATCCCCCCTCGGGCATTGATATTTGTGCCGTCCTTAGTATAAGGTAGTTGATAAGTAGTTTGTAAGTTTAGGGACTGATGACTCCGGAATTAAGTCCCATAAGCTTAACAAACATTTGTTTTTATGAAAAGCCGTTCAGTAGTTTTAGAGTTTATCGAGAACAGTCAGTCAGATGCGACGGGTTGCTTTGTTTTGTAATATTTATAGAAGATACAGTTGTGGACTTGTCCCCAGTTTATTACGAACTGCTGTTCATAGCAAACTGTGCCACAGTATTCACAAATTATGCATGCGTTATAAGGGAGTGCTTCAATGTTTACGTTAACCGTTAAAAAAATCAAATGTTTTTGAAGCTTAAGGGACTTAACAGCGGGGTCATCAGTCCCTAAACTTAGAAACTACTTATGAACTACTTACAACTAAGGACGGCACAAATATCCATGCCCGAGGGGGGATTCGAACCCCCGACGGGAAACGGCCTCGCTTATCGGAGCATAGCGCCTCAATGTGCTTGAGCACTCTGTCGCGGCAGATAAGTTTGTTGTGAAAAGTAGCTCCAACAAAAGATTTGTATGCCAGCAGAGGGACCTAGTTAACATATTTTAAAAATTCATGACGAAACACTACTAAAGTTACGTTTACACTACTGGCCATTAAAATTGCTACATCAAGGAGATAAACGGGTATTCACTAGACTAATATAGATCCTGAGAAATCAGTACCCAGAACAACCACCTCAAGCCGTAATAACGGCCTTGATACGCCTGGGCATTGAGTCAAACAGAGCTTGGGTGGCGTGTACAGGTAGAGATGCCCATGCAGCTTCAATACCACAGTTCATCAAGAGTAGTGACTGGCGTATTATGACGAGCCAGTTGCTCGACCACAATTGACCAGACGTTTTCAATTGGTGAGATGTCTGGAGAATGTGCTCGCCAGGGCAGCAGTCGAACATTTTCCGTATGCAGAAAGACCCGCATAGGACGTGCAACATGCGGTCTTGTATTATCCTGCTGAAATGTAGGGTTTTGCAGGGTTCGAATGAAGGTTAGAGCCACGGGTCGTAACACATCTGAAATGCCGGCCGCGTTGGCCGAGGAGACTGAGGCGCTCCAGTCACGGTCTCCACGGCCACTACGGTCGGGGGTTCGAATCCCCCCTCGGGTATGGATATTTGTACCGTCCTAGTTCGTAAGTAGTTCATAAGTAGTTTGTAAGTTTAGGGACTGATGACCCCGTAGTTAAGTCCCATAGACTATACAAACATTTGAACATCTGAAATGTAACGGCCACTGTTCAAAGTGCCGCCGATGCGAACAAGAAGTGCCCGATACGTATAACCAATGGCACTCTTTACCATCACGCCGGGTGATACGCCAGTATGGTGATGAAGAATACACGATTGCAATGTGCTTTCACCGCGATGTCACCTAACACGAATGCGATCATGATGATGCTGTAAACAGAACCTGCATTCATCCGAACAAATGACGTTTTGCCATTCGTGCACCCAGGTTCGCCGTTGCGTACACCATCGCAGGCGCTCCTGTCTGTGATGCAACACGGCGTTCCGTATTGCTCTCCTGAACCCACCGATTCCATATTCTGCTAACAGTCATTTGATCGCGACCAACGCGAGCTGCAGTGTTGTGATACGATAAACCGGAATCGCCATAAGCTACAATCCGACCTTTATCAAAGTCAGAAACGTAATGGTGCGTATTCCTCCTCGTTACCCGAGGCATCACAACAACGTTTCACCAGGCAACGCCGGTCAACTGCTGTTTGTGTATGACAAATCGGTTGGAAACTTTCCCTATGTTAGCACGTTGTAGGTGTCGCCACTAGCGCTAACCTGGTGTGAATGCTCTGAAAAGCGACTCATTTACATATCACAGCATCTTCTTCCCGTCGGTTAAATTTCACGTGTGTAGCACATGTTCGTGGTGTAGCAATTTTAATGGACAGAAGTGTATTTCGTGACGATACCATTACGCCTCAACTTTATTGAGAGATGTTATAGAAGTGGCAGATATGCAGTACCGCATTTTAAGGGAATTTTTGGGCCGCGATGGAGTAGCCGAGCGATCTAAAGCGTCTCGCTGCGGAGCGCGTGGTTGTTCGCCGTGGAGGTTCGAGTCCTCCCTGGGGCATGGGCGTGTGTGTTGTCCGTCGTTTAGTTTACCTAGGTTTAAGTAGTTTGTGAGCCACGGACTGATGTCCACGCAGTTTGGTCCAATAGATTTACAAACATGTGAACATGTGTGGGAATTTTTGGAGATGTGTTACTGTAACTGTTTTCAGTATATTTCAGAAGTTTACCTCTCAGCGACTTGGTCGTTTAGAAAACCAACAACATTTTACATAACATTTCTGCGCGCGCCAGACGATAGACGAGCAGTCGTCTAGTATAGGGTGCCGAGACACTGCTGGACAGAAAGCGCGTGTATCTAGGGCAGCGTATATCACTGTTATCACTTGCCGGCGTTCCCTGATTTATGGTACACGGTGGAGAGAATGTTTGCAAACAGCCAGCCGCGGACGGAAAAACCTCATCGCCATTTATCTTGGCGCGCGCAGTACCTTTTGCGAACAGGGGACAGCAGCTCCTGCGTTTCCACAGGGCGTTATCTGACTTCTGTCTGCGAGCTGAACCTTTTCTGTTGCGCTTCACTTTCCCGTAACGCTCACAACAAATGCTGGCGACCGTTCACCTGCCGTACTGGTGACCTCACGTTATCGCGCCATTTCATGTCGTCTCATAATGGTACGTCTAGGTAGTTAGTCGACATGACTCAGAAAAATACTGGTCATATACTGGTTAAAACAAGTAGGCCAGAGTTTCTCAACTGTGCTCCGAGGAGCTCTTGGTGCTCCGCGAAAAGGTAGGGATTTTTAATTTCTTTTAATACATAAATGGGACATATATTTAGATTTAGCATTTTTTTCTGGGGTGAGAGGAGGTGGGTGTGGGGCTTCCGCGGCTTAAAATGTTCAAATGTTTGTATAGATTATGGGACTTAACTACGGGATTATCAGTCCCTAAACTTACAAACTACTTATGAACTAAGACTAAGGACGGCACAAATATCCATGCCCGAGGGGGGATTCCAACCCCCCACCGTAGTGGCCGTGCAGACCGTGACTGGCGCGCCTCAGTCCCCTCGGTCACCGCGGCCGGCTGTTGTCATATACATGGGTGGTCTGTATACATCTTTACTTCTTCACACAGAAGTAAAGTGGCTCTCCCATGGTAAAAGTCAATGCGCCTCTTTCAACTGGGAAGTAAAGTGAGTCTTCTTGACTGAAAATGACTTCGCTTTGGGTGAGAAGATATGTGACAATCGTTGGCTCATGAATTCGGCGTATTTAACTGGTATTTTTACAGAACTTAATGATTTATGTCTATCCATCCAAGTAAAACCAGTGACTATTTTTTTATGCTAATGCTGATGTCGAAGGATTTAAAAAAGAAGCTTACGATTTGGGCCGAATCACTCAAAAATGGTTTTACAATGACAAAAGTCATCAGAGATGAACTCGAATCAGACATTCCTGAGGATATCGTAAATGAGTTCGAAGTTCACCTGTTATGTTTGCTTGTATCCTTGAAATCATGTTATCCTGACTGGTTGCAAGAAATCACTAAAGAAGATGTTTGGGTGGTAAATCCGTATTCTGTACCAAAAAAAGCCATCCTCTTTGACGTCGCAGCAGTATGAATGCTTGCTTGATTTGACATCAGATTCCGAGATAATCGCAAAGTTTCAAACTAAGCAATCAGTCTCGGAATTTTGGTGTACGGTAAAGGACGAGTTTAAAATCTTATCCTTCTGCCTTTCTCAACCATATATTTATGCGAATCAGGGTTTTCTGCATATGTTTCAACTAAAACAAAATACAGATCCAGATCAATGTAGAGCAAGATATTCGGTTGCATTTGTCCAATATTCAACCATTGCAATTGCAATTGTGCAAATTAAAACAGTCTCATCTATCTGATTGACGTTTTTTCCCCCTCAGAAACCAAGGAAAGCTTGTAACTATGCCATTAAATACTTATTTATCTGTGTGTGTAAAAAATGTGGAATACGATACTTGTTCTGCTGAATTTATTCTAAATGTTTTGTTACTGTTTTGTATGTGCGTGAAGATCTGTGTAATGTAAAATTGTGGATAAAGTGAACATTTACAGTGATTAATCCTAATGTCTTGTGTGCTCAATTGTTAAATCACTTTTCTTCCTCAATAATACTGCCACAGAATTTACCAAATGCAGTATATATCTGCGACGTAAAATTTAATGCTCCGCCTTTAGTTCCACTTTTTAAAGGTGCTCCAAGACTCAAAAAGTTGGAGAACCCCTGAAGTAGGGGTCAGGTGAGATATCAGATACAGTATACATATGGAAACGTATTTTATTCATTTATTAGTAGCAACTGTAATTTGTGTATGATACAGCACGATGTTCTGTGGTCTCAACCCTTTACTTGAGGGTTACATGGCATTTACTTAGAGCGTGGCACCATTGGGCTACCATAATAGTAAAAAAGTCATTCTCGTTGCCCTCTAATATGGTGTCTGATCACATCGGACGGCCAGTACACTTGCACAACTGCGTGGCACTGGTAGTATGAGGATATCAGTCAGATCTTGAGGGATATTTAGTCATTCTTTCATGTTTGAAATATCCAGATCTGCAACCGTTGTGGGAGTTGCTGTTCTGGCTACAATGCGTCTGTCAAGTACATCCCAACCATTCTCAATCGGTTTTAAGTCCGGTGAACAAGCTGGCCACTCATTTCGTTCAATTCCCTCAGCTTCAGCTCTGCAGGGACAAGCGTCATCATTCACAAGAACGGTCCCATCTTTTGTTGTACCAGCGTAGGTCACAAAAAAAGATCGAAGGATCTCGTCTCTATACCTCTGAGCAGTCAAAGTGCGATTCTGAAAGACACAGAGGTCCGTACGGCTGCCAATAATGACTCCTGCCCACACCATTCGTCCACCACTATGATACGGTGATGTTTCCTGCGTATAATGAGGACTGTTTCGAGTTCCACATTCTCTCCAGATGAGGAAATTTAGTAATAAAAACTTCCGGGCTGAGAGGCCGTGGTCGAGCAGCAGAAATTTCTTCCCCTGACGTTTCGTTGCCGGCTGCGGGCAACATCTTCTGAGGTGAGTCGACGACTGGCTGCTGGGCCGTGGAGGTCCTGCTTATATAGAGGGCATAGAGGGCGCCACCACTTGTCACGTGATGTCAACAGTAAAACCATCTGTAGCTGGCGTCATTACTCTCGATCAAAGGTAATCGACTGTCACATCTTTGGTACAAAATAGACCGCCATATCTTGTCTAACATCGAGCCTTCTTCATTCCTGTTAAAAATTATTGCGGTGTTTAAAAATCTCTATAGCCTCTCTATTCATACGTGCATAATAATGCGATGTCTTAGCTAGCACGCTTGTCTCACTAAATTTTATTTTGTGGTCACCGTTTTCAAAAACATGTTCCGCTACGGCCGATTTGTCCGTGTGTCCCAGTCGACAGTTCCTCTTGTGTTCCGTTAGGCGAGTATTGATATTTCTTTTCGTTGTTCCAATGACGATTGTTCACAAAATCTTGACTCATCTGTGAATAGAACCCGACGCCATTCGTTATGACTGCAATCCTGATGTGACGTGTTTAAGAAACTCTCCACCAGAGTGCAACACCTACCATGACCAGAGTTGTGGTGTCTAATATTGGGGAACTAGCATGATAGGCGCCTTTCCTATAGGGTATCCAGAAAAGGGCTCCCTGATTTCAAAATTAAATATCTCGAAAACAAAGATCGATAGAGGAATGCGGTAAACGGTATGTTTATTGTGAAAGCTGCAAGAAGTTTATACAGCAGTTTGAAATAATAGTTACAAAAGCTGTTAACATATGGCGCTGTACAGCTCATATCAGCATACATAAGTGAAATAATCGTATGAAAGCACTCTTTGCAAACAATCACATCACAATGTTTTCAAAATGTTCACCATTGGCAATACCGAGGTGGCGCAAACGAAGAATGAAATTTGTCATCACATTTCGTAGTGACTCAACCGAAATAGATTCACATGCCGCAGAGATCGCCGATTCAAGCTCGTCCAGCGTTGCGGGATGCTTCGGGTAGACCATGTCTTTCACTGTACCCCACAAAAAAAGACACAGGGCGTCTAATCCGGCGAATATGGAGGCCAATACATGCCTGAAGCAGTAAATTTGGGATATTCCAAAGCAATGACTCGATTCCCGAAGTATTCCTCAAGAAAACGAAACACTTGTTCGGTCCGATGTGGTCGGGCTCCATCTTGCATAAACCATTCAGAACCTGGTCGATCCTCTAACGCTTGCTGTGTGACGACAAATTGTTCCAAAATTGCAACGTAACGTGCACCAGTGACCGTTTTTCGAATGAAAAAGGGCCAATAATGGCTCTACTGCATACTGCAGCCCACATAGTAACTTTAGGAGAATACAGGGTTTTCGCTTCACACCAATATGGCTTTTCGGAACACCAAAGTCGCCAGTTCTGCTTATTCACGTATTCATTCAGGTGGAAGTATGCTTCATCTGTAAACCAGATGCAGCCAACATCAAACCCTTCACTATCAATTATTGTGAGCAACTGATTAGCAAAGGCAACCCTTTGTTGCACATCTCGTACGGGAATGGCGTGGTGCGTTTGAATTTTGAATGGAAACATGTGTAGCCTCTCTCTCAGTATTTTATGCGTGCTGGAACGCTTCAAACCAGTCTCAGATGCAATTCTACGGACGGATGACATTGGATTTCGCTGAATAATTCCAGAAACTGTGGTGATATTTTCAGGCGTAACTGCGGTTTGCTTGCGGCCAACATGCCCCACTAGATCATCAGTTACGCTGCCCGTTCGTCGAAATTTTGCGAAGAGCGTACGAATGGTTTTCGCATCGGGTCCTTTTGGAACATTAAATCGTGCTTGAAACCTTCGCCTTCTTGCCGTAGGAGTGTCTTCTAACGTGTGGTACTCTAGCACCAGAAAAACGCGTTGTTCAATGGAGTACATGGTTTTAATCTCTTCCTTCGGTACGCTTACCTCCTTTCACGTTTCAATAGAGGAACTGATCGCTCTGGGCTTCGGATCACTATTTATACTAGGCATTACGTATGGCGATTACAGCGCCATCTGTTAGCAGCTTTTGTAACTATTATTTCAAACTGCTGTATAGACTTGTTACAGTTTTTACGATAAACATACCGTTTACTGCATTCCTCTATCGATCTTTGTTTTCGAGATATTTAATTTTGAAATCAGGGAGTCCTTTTCTGGACACCCTATATATAACACGCGATATTGGCTGTAAAATATTATTCTCTTTTTTCGATACTTAGTATGTATCCAAAGGGCTATTTGTTTTTTAAATTAATCACTATCGAAACAAAACTATCGGAATATCGATAGTCAGTGCAGGGGGCAGAATGACAGTGTCCTGCTGCGGCCATTCCCATCACGTTTGCCACGCGCGGCGCACATTCAGAACAGTTGGATCCCATGGCAACCGGTGCCATTTTGCTTTTTGTCGCCGCACAGTAGGCAGTGATGGCAGCGAATAAATTATGCAGATCGACGGCGAGCTGCCGACGCCGTTCCCAGTAGCGGGCTCTAAAATTAACAGCTCGCAAACTGCCGAAAACCAGGCGGCGCTCGATGACGAGAATGGACTGTCGCACATTGACGCATTCCTGTTAACGAGGCGTTTTTAGCTTGAATACGGCCGCGTTTACGTATGCAACTTCACTGCCTGTGCTCTCTCGCAACAGTGCGCGGAAATAATAGCATTGCTGAAAATAACTGCCTTCCATATTTGTGACGCAGTTCGTGTAATTCACTCCAATGTCGTCCACGCTGAAAACTTCGATAATGTACGTCACAACTTTTATAGTAGACTTGCGCATAATAGTTCGCGATCGGCAGCGCTCACTTTAGTTCGCGGTTGAACCGCGAACTAGTTCGCTCTTTTAGTTCGTCCGCTCCCAGTGACGGCTGAGCGGCATGGTCTGCGCATGCAGGTGGAGGGGGAAGTTCCTCCACCTAGCTGCTTCATGCGCTTGCTGCTTGAGCCGCTAACGATATCACGCAAACCAAAAGAAACAGTTTGAGGATAATTTCTCGCGTTTAAGTTTAGAGTTATCTCTATATCTTGGCATTATGGAATTTATTACTCAGATATTGCAGAGTGCAGAACACATCAACACACAAATTTTGTAGCACTGAACTATGTAATCTAGCAGGCAGACGCTCAGCATGAAATGACTCATCAGCAGAAGGCAAACACGTGATTTTTAATTCTGCTAAGCGCCCTCTATTGCCCGTCGGTCTTCGGAAAAGAATCCAACGAACTATGAAGCGAGATACGTTTGGCATAATCGTCCGCTGCTCCTAGTTCGTCCGCTGCTCCTAGTTCGTCCGCTGCTCCTAGTTCGCCCGCTCTTTTTGGCTTTTGCTACCGCTACTAAAAGAGCTCTTTTTTATCACAGCTTTTTTATATAATGAATCAGTGTTGCCAAAGCGTGTGCAATTACCCGTATTTTTGGGCAATTTGGCATCAAATACTTAGGCAAATAAACCAGTTATTTACAAGAATGGGTGATACAATGGTATTCAACTACATTGCATACAGTGTACTCGTAGTACTTTATTTTTAAAATAGATTCTTGTGGCAGTGAACTATGAAACTACAGCTGATCTGCATCTCATCTCGAAATGAAGGTAACTGGCAGAAGGGAATCAGGCGATTCTGCGCGCTCTCGCGTCCTCTCGCTGTTCCCCGTCAGTCTTCGGATAAGAAGCGGGCGAACGAAGAGGCGAGGGATCTGCGAACTAGTTCGCCTGTGGGATCACTCTTCCGAACTAGTTCGTTCACGAACTACACAAGACTAATTTATAGGATACAGCAGCTGCGACTCATACACTGTGTGATCAAAAGTATCCGGACATGTCGAAAACATAAGTTTTTCATATTATGTGCATTGCGGTGCTAGCTACTGCCAGGTACTTCATATCAACGACCTCAGTAGTCATTACACATCTTGAGAGAGCAGAATGAGAAGCTCCGCGGATCTCACGGATTTTCTGACGTTGACACTTGTGTCAGAAGTCTGTACGCGTGATTTTCACACTTCTAAACATTCCTTGGTCCACTCTCTGTGATGTGATAGTGAAATAGATACGCGAAAGATACACGTACAGCACGAAAGCGTACAAGCCGACCTAGTTTGTTGGCAGACAGTGTAATTGGCAGACATCTATCCAGACCATCACACATGAATTGCAAATTGCATCAGGTTCCACTCCAAGTACCGGGTGATCAAAAAGTCAGTATAAATTTGAAAACTTAATAAATCACGGAATGTTGTAGATAGAGAGGTAAAAATTGACACACATGTTTGGAATGACATGAGGTTCGATTAGAACAAAAAAAAAAGTTCAAAAAAATGTCAGACGGATGGCGCTTACCCAGATCAGAAAAGCAATAATTAGCATTACGAATTAAGACAAAATGTTCAAATGTTTGAGGACCTTATGGGACTTAACTACGGAATAATCGGTCTCTAAACTTACAAACTACTTATGAACTAGCTATACTAAGGACGGCACAAATATCCATGCCCGAGGGGGGATTCGAACCCCCGACCGTAGTGGCCGTGCAGACCGTGATGACGCGCCGCAGTACGCTCGGCCACCGGGGCCGGCAAATTAAAACAAAGCAAAGACGATGTTCCTTACAGGAAATGCTCAATATTTTCATCATCATTCCTCAACTATAGCTGTAGTCGAGGAATAATGTTGTGAACGGCACTGTAAAGCATATTCGGGATTATGGTGAGGCACTGGCATCGGATGTTGTCTTTCAGCATCCGTGGAGATGTCGGTCAATCATGTTACACTTGCGACTTAAGATAACCCGAAAGCCAATAATCAAACTGACTGAGGTCTAGGGACCTGGGAGGCCAAGTTTGACGAAAGTGGTGGCTGAGCAGACGATCATCACCAAACGACGCGCGCAAGAGATCATTCACGCATCCTGCAATACTTTTTATTTTTTTATTTTTTAATTCAATTTAATTTTATTATTATTATTATTTCTAATAAAACCCCATGTCATTCCAAGCATCTGTGTCCATTTTTACCTCTCTATCTACATTATTCCGTACTTTATTAAGTTTTCAAATTTATACTGACTTTTTTTATCACCCGGTACTATGACAGTTGGCGGGAGGTGAGAAAACTTGGGCCGCGGTGCAGTACCCGAGCGGTCTAAAGCGTCTCGCTGCGGAGCGCGCGGTTGCTCGCCGTGGAGGTTCGAGTATTCCCTGGGGAATGGGTGTGTGTGTGTGTGTGTGTTGTCCTTAGGTTAGTTTACCTAGGTTTAAGTAGTTTGTAAGCTACGGACTGATGACCACGCAGTTTGGCCCGATAGATTTACAAACAAACAAACAAACAAACAAGAAAACTTGTATTTTATAGACGAGCGGCTCCCTATAAACAACACATCATGCACATCAATGCCAAACGACGCCTCGCTTGGAGTAAAGAGCGTAAACATTGGGCGATTGAACAGTGGAAAAACGTTTTGTGGAGTGACGAATCACGGTGCACAATGTGGCGATTCGATGGCAGGGTGTGTGTATGGCGAATGCCCGGTGAACGTCATCTGCCAACGTGTGTAGTGACAACAGTAAAATCCGGAGACGTACGTGCTATGTTGTGGTCGTGTTTTTCATGGAGGGGCTCGCGCCCCTTGTTGTTTTGCGTGGCACTACCACAGCACAAGCCGAGATTGATGTTTGAATCATTTTGTTGCTTCCCACTGTTGAAGAGTGCCGCGGCATAATAGCAGTGTGCTCTGAGGCGCCCTGCTGCGGTGCGCGCGGCCGTTCGCCGTCGGGGTTCGAGTCCTCCCTGGGGCATGGGTGTATGCGTTGTCCTTAGCACAAGTTACTTCAAGTTAGTGTAAGTTGTTTGTAAGCCTAGCGACTAATGCCCACCGTAGTTAAGTGTATTAGATTTACAAACATTTGAACATATTTTTGTAAATAGACTGCCAAATTTTTGACTTTTATTAGATATTCCTTACACTAACCAGCTAGCAGCCTGCCTATTCCCATTACTACAAGAATTTAAAGAAAAACATTTAGTGCGAAAGTTTTTAAGTTAATAATGGGAATTTTTATAGATAAAAAGCTTGTATTACAACATTTTTGATCGCCTGTTCTGTTGTTAATCAACAACTGTGTTCATAGTACAGTGTTATGAAATACTTCATTCCAGTTAACCTGTCGTACCTTGTTTTCTTAATTTGTCATTTACCTGAGGTAGGAAAATTTAAACTGCAATTATTGATATCAATAATTGTAAAATATGCTCCCAACAGGCAACTGACAAATTCAGTGCGGACGCATTAATTTGCTTGATCTCTTGCGGGAATCCAGTGTAGGCTGCGAGCAAGACGAACTAATTGGCAGGGAGCTACAAGTTGAGAATTTGGGTTGGAACGGAAGCGTGGCTGGTTGGCCTAATTGGTTCCCGGGCGCGGTAGCTCAGCGCGCTCGGTCGGCGAGCTTAACACCTTATCTAATAAAGAAACTGAGCCAAATACTCAACGGAAAAACCAGAACGAACATGAACAGACGACCACAAAGTATCCTTCTATCGGAAGAACAAAGAAAAAAAATCGGTTCAGGTCACCGCTGGCGTGAAGCGGGAAATGCTTTCAGCTTCGCGTGGAATTTATTTCACGTGCCCCGAAATGGTCGTAATGTTTCAATATTTCGAATTCTTAAATTCAAAATGTTTTTCACAGTGCATTAATTGCAAATAAAAAGTTTCGAGTGCTCCATGGAATATCCTCATATCAGATATCTGGCAGGTAAGTCTGCCTTTAGGTCATAGGGATACTAGCTTTGATAAACACATTTATCATTTGGTAACTGTTCCAGCTACTCATTTTCAAGAAAGCTGATGTGAAGAAAATTCACACTACTCGCGTTAAAAGTAGTTTCTTAATGCCAGTGGTGCACTATTTCTTCCCATCTGAAATCTTATTTCATCGCCACCAACACTCTGCAGATAATCATATCTCATTTGTCGCACCTATACTTGCTTCACACACTTTTAGTGAAAGATTGGACGTGATGAAAGCTCAAAAGTAGTTACACTCTTTCACATAGTGAAAATAAAATTATATTCTTCTACAATTATAAAAGAACAATTTCAAATAATTACTAAAGACTCGAAAAAATATAATATAAAATAAAAATATCGGCTCTCTATATTGCCCATTTTGGTATCGGTAAATCGATATCTGTTTAAAATAGTGTGTCTGTATGTCTGTTTGTGTGTACGTATTGCATGCAAATCTACAGTTTTGACCCAATCTTTTTCAAATTTTGTTCATGTAAGCTTCAATCCATGAGGACGGTCGCGGTAAGTGTAAGAATCACGTACGATACATAGTTCACGAGATATGACGTCATAAACAATGAGATGCGCGAAAAACTACTGCATTTATCGACAATGCTGCTCATTTTCTCCTAAGCCACTGAACCGATTTCAACCAAATTTGGTACATACATTCTTTACCTTGAGGTAACAATTGCTGCATGGTTAAGAATCACATGCGGCACATGGTTCAAAAGATATTACGTCAGAACCAATAGAAATCGCAAAAAATGCCATGTAATGCTGCGAGACTTTCGAAATACACTGTATCAGAATGACAGTACTTAGCGACTTACAACAAACTTTAAACATAATTCCAAACCCTTATTAAACTTTTTCTCGCTGGCAACCAAAGTAAAATGATGAAAGGAAAAAGTTTCTCGCTTACCACTTTTCCGCTGTTTATGGAGTAAAACTACGGCTTTCGGTATGAGGTTACGATTTATAATTTGTACACTACAAGTTGTAGCCGCAGGAAATTTTACAGACGGTATGCACACATATGTTTGAATGTATCTTCTAAATTGTATCATAGTACGACACGTGGTTCTTGAGATATGAGCACGTAAACAGTAACGTTCCGCTGTTCCTGGACTGAAACTATAGGATTCGGTATGACGTTACAATTTGTAGTTTCTACACTACCAATTGTAGTCGCAGGAAATTTTACGAACAATATACACACATATAGTTGAGTGTAACTTCTAAATTGTATCACAGTACGACAGGTAATTCATGAGATATGAGCAAATAAACAGTAACGTTCATGGAAAACCGCCCCATCATGCACCAAGTTTTAATCTATTACTTATTTACTACTAATTGTATTCTCAAGAGATTTTACAGACTTACAGCCCTTATACAAATGAATATATACCTGAAAAATGGCAGGAATAAATTAATACCCAGGCAAAGCCGGGTTTTTAGCTAGTATATATAAAAGCAGAGTGTCCGTATGTATGTTTGTGTGTACATGTTGCATACAAATCTACAGTTTTGACCCAATCTTTATCAAATTTTGTACACGTAAGCTTCAATCCATGAGGACGGTCGCGGTAAGTGTAAGAATCACGTACGATACATAGTTCACGAGATATGACGTCATAACAATGAGATGCGCGAAAAATTGCTGCATTTAGCGACAATGCTGCTCACTTTCTCCTAAACCACTGGACCGATTTCAACCAAATTTGGTACACACACTCACATTTCACAGACATACAGCTCTCGTACAAATGAACATATTCCTGAAAAATGGCAGGTGTAAATAAATAAATATCCGGACGACGCCGGGTTTTCAGCTAGTATTTCCTACTCACGGAATGTATGACATTAACTGCGAGTGGGTAACGTTGAGAATGTGTACCCAACCGGGATTCGAGCCTGGGTCTCATGCTCTCTAGGCAGTTGCGCTGACCCCTACACCACTGATGACACAGCGATCACCATACCTGCACGTTTTAAGCAGATACGCCTCCCGTCAGATACAAATGCTCAACTTTACCCTGCCCACTAGAACTCAACTCGTAGTTCTTATAAACTGAGTCCCGTAAGAGTAAGGGCCTAGGAGTGCCTCCGCACTGAACAAAGGATCATTGCCCGTCATCGGCATATTATATATATACGTAGTCTCTGTTATATCTGACATGTCCGAGAAACACACACCACATATATGTAATCAGGAAAAAATATCAGTGTATCAATATTTTATCAATAGAGTTAGAGCAGAGACACTCAAGTCAGTCGTCTGATGCCATAGCCCTTTGTCGTCTAATTGCGCCGCTCTCTCCTTACGAGTACGTTCCACCTTGATTACTGTGGTTGTCTGACGCAGTGTTGCTTGTCTGTAAGTACAGGACTTTTGACACGGTTCGCCGTTGTCCTTGGTAAGAGGTGATGCATGAATTTCTGTATTCTCAGTATACTCTTGTTACCATGGACTTCGGCATACTGAATTCCCTAAATATGACCGAAATAGAATGTCCCCTGTATCTAGATCCAACTACCATTGCGCCCTCAGTGTTAATTCCAGTAGAGCGACAACAATCACTTCTTGTTGTTGCTGTAGTTTCTATCCGTCCCGAATGTTGGCAACCGTCATGGATGTGCTGTTCCTGGCTTTCGCAGCGCGAAATAACTCTAGATTTTTTGGGAGCCCAAGCTCTAATATTATTTAACCAGTATACTATTCTTCGACCAACACTTCCCTTTCCTGGTATCTTTCCTTGAAGTATTGACTGGAGAAGATGGTATCTACTTTCACTCCTCGTGGTATTCCCAGGTACTGGATCTTCCTTGATTTCTCGGTAGTCAGCACTTGGTTTTTTTTTTTATCTGTTATCCGTAGAATTTCGACGTTTGCGACATGATCTGTCCACAGTACTCATAGAATTCTTCTGTGTAGCCACATTTCGAAGATCCCCAACAGTTTACTTAATGATTCCGTCAGAGTCCACGATTCAACACCATAGTAGAGGGTCGAGAACACATAGCACCGAAGAAGTGTACAATGATAGCCCGTGACTTTTGAACAGATTACTGATTTCGTCGAAAACTGCTCTGGCTTTTCCAATTCTAGACTTCACCTCTTCAGCAGGATCACACTGGTCATTTATGTTGGTTCCAAGGTAGGTGTACGTATGTAGTAGTTAGATAACATTTTGACCAACAGAATGACGGAGTGTCTTTGTTCTTACTAATTCTCACTGTTTCAGTTTTCAATTATGTTTTCTGGTGATTCACATCTAGATCATAATCATAACTATTTGTTGTTAATTTATCGGTAAGAAATTGCAGACTATCATGATTTTCCGCAAAGTACACGTGTCGTCGGCCTATCGAATGTTGTTTATCCATTTTCCATTAAAAGACACTCCCACCTCAACGTAATCCACAGCTTCCTTAAAAATGTCTTCTAAATAAATGTTGAAAATCAGAGGGGACAATAAGCAGCCCTGCCTTACCCCACGTAAACTGTCTACTTCATCCGTATTCTCTCGGTCCATCCTCACCGAAGCAGAATGGCTCCAATTCAAGTTATAATTATTCGTAGATCTTTATCATCCAAGCCAATGCCTTTTAAAATTTCAACCATCTTCTGGTATTTTACTATGTCAAAAGCCTTCTGGTAATCAATAAAAAGGCACAGATGCTAGTCTTGTGTAGTTCGCGAACGAACTAGTTCGGAAGAGTGCTCCCACAGGCGAACTACACAAACTAGTTCACAGATCCCTCGCCTCTTAGTTCGTCAGCTCCTTTTCCGAAGACTGACGGGGAACAGCGAGAGGACGCGATAACGCATATAATCGCGTGATTCCAAAGAAAAAAAAAAAAAAAAGAAAAAAAAGAAAAAAAAGGAAAAAACAATAAAAAAAATGTTCAAATGTTTGTAAAGCTTATGGGACTTAACTACGGGGTCATCACTCCCTAAACTTACAAACTACTTATGAACTACTTACGAACTAGGACGGCACAAATATCCATGCCCGAGGGGGGATTCGAACCCCCGACCGTAGTGGCCGTGCAGACCGTGACTGAAGCGCCGCAGTCCGCGTGATTCCCTTCTGCCAGTTACCTTCATTTCGAGCTGAGATGCAGCTCAGCTGTAGTTTCATAGTTCACTACCACAAGAAATCTATTTTAAAAATAAAGTACTACGAGTACTCTGTATGCAAAGTAGCTGAATACCATTGTATCACCCATTCTTGTAAATAACTGGTTTATTCGCCCTATTTGATGTCAAATGGCTCAAAAATACGGGTATTAGCACACGCTTTGGCAACACAGATTCATTACATAAAAATGCTGTCATAAAAAGAAAGAGCTCTTTTAGTAGCAGTAGCAAAAGCCAAAAAGAGCGAGCGAACTAGGAGCAGCGGGCGAGCAAGGAGCAGCGGAGGATTATGTCAAACGTATCTCGCTTCATAGTTCGTTGGATTCTTTTCCGAAGACCGACGGGCAATAGCGAGAGGGCGCGCAGCAGAATTAAAAATCACGTGTTTGCCTTCTGCTGATGAGAGCCATTTCGAGGTGAGCGTCTGCCTGCTAGATTACATAGTTCAGAGCTACAAAATTTCTGTTTTGAACTATTCTGTACTCAGCAGTATCTGACTCTTAAATTCCATAATGCCACGATATAGAGATAACTCTAAACTTAAACGCGAGAAATTATCCACAAACTGTTTCTTTTGGTTTGCGTGATATCGTCAGCGGCTCAAGCAGCAAGCGCATGAAGCAGCTAGGTGGGGGAACTCCCCCCTCCACCTGCACGCGCAGTCCACGCCGCTCAGCCGTCACTGGGAGTGGACGAACTAAATGAGCGAACTAGTTCGCGACAGAGACGCTAACTAAAGTGAGCGCTCCCGATCACGAACTGTTATGCGCAAGTCTAATAGATGCCACTGTTTATATCTCTACACTTCTGAAACAGAACCTGGATGTTAAACAATGCTTCACGAGTACTAACAGCAATTCTGAAATCGAAAAAAAAAAAAAAAAAAAAAAAAAAAAAAAAAAAAAAAAAAAAAAAAATCGGAAATGTTTTAACTTGAATCACTGGTGTGTAAATGATAGCTCTGCTATCGCACCGCCTTTTATACGTTCTGTATACCTAAATATCGCTGACCCAAGACTTTTGTCAGCTCGCGGTATGTTTTACGACAGTACAGGTCTGATACCACTGGCAACCAAGATGGCGAGGCTACAACTGTGCTTGTCCCTTACGCCCGTTGTTTACTCGGCTGCGGTGTCCTGAAGAGCGGCGAGTAAACTTCGCACAACTTGGAAGACGTCGGCGAAGTTGTCCGACACCACTTAGGATAATGTCACAGGCGCCTAGGGGGTCTGCAGAGCAACCTGGAGCTTAACGCCATGCAACATGGACCGCCTGGTTACAGTGTGCACAGTAGGGACTGCACTCATAGCTCAAACGAACGGTTTTCGGTTACATCTGTGTCGCCGCAGCGGAGTGGCCGAGCGGATTGAGGCGCTGTGCTCCGACGCGCGAGGTACTTCCCCGTTGGGGGTTCGAATCACCCCTCGAGCATGGATGTTTGTGCTGGCTTTAGTATAAGGTAGTTCATAAGTAGTTTGTAAGTTTAAGGACTGTAAGTCCCATAAGCCTTACAAATATTTGAACATTTTTTTGAACACCTGTGTCCTTCGTCTCCAATTTAAGCGGACACTTAATAACTACACAGCTCAAAACAGTTAGGGGATGAGATATCATACACAATATACAAATGATAACTTATTTTATTCAGATATTGGTTACAACTATAAGTTGTGTGTGATACAATACGATATCAAGATCAATAGTTTCTTTTGTACTGGGCCTGTAGCATATACAAGGTCAAAATAAGACATTATCGTAATATAGAAATCCAAGTTTGTTGCTAACAATATTTATTCAGCTTGTGAAAAATTTACTCCACTACAAGCTTGTTTCGGCTTATGTCATTTTGAAGTGCACCTGGTGATGTATAATAAAACAATTACCTACGTTTACAATATACAATTTTGTATAAAAAATTTTAAAAGTTTTTTTTTCATTACAAATTCACTTTCGTTTAAGTTGGATTGACGTCCATAATGCATATTAGAGTTAGTGTCTTTTTGTAACAAGATGGTATAGTCACGTTTTACCTCGTTAATTTTTTTATATTTGGCAGATATAGAGACTGGTTACTAGCACAGATATATTCTACTGTAAATATAAAGCATCAACAGAGTAACCAGTGTCTATATCTGTCAAATATATAAAAAAGAAAAAAAAACAATAGAAATTAACGAGATAAAACGTGACTATACCATCTTGTCACAAAAAGACAGTAACTCTAGTATGCTATACGGACGTCAATCCAACTTAAACGTAAGTGAATTTGTAATGAAAAAAAATATTTTTTATACAAAATTGTGTATTGTAAACGTAGTTAATTATTTTATTATACATCACCAGGACCACTTGAAAATGGCATAAGCCAAAACAAGCTTGCAGAGGAGTAAATTTGCACAAGCTGAATAAGTATTGTTAGCAGTAAACTTGGATTTCTATATTACGACAATACGATATTTTGCTGTCTCAGCTATTTACTTGAGGTTTACATGCCGTTTACTTGGAACGAGACGCTACGAGTCTTCCATAATCGTGAAATGTCATTCTCGTGACCCTCTAATACGGGGTGTGATCACCTCAGGCGGCCAGAAAAGTTGCACATCTGCGTGACATGGACAGTGTGAGGTTATCAATCATCTTTTGAAGTATATTGGGCTTTCTTCCACGAGTGGAATGTCGAGTTCTGCAGTCGTTCGAAGGAGATACTGATCTGACTGCAATGCGTCTGCCAAGTGCATCCCAAACGTGATAAACCGGGTTTAAGACCGGTGAGCAAGCTAGCCACTCCAGTAATTCAAATTCTTCAGCTTCAAGCATGTTGTCCACTAGTGCGGAATGTGTAATGAGCGTAATCGTCCAACAGAAGGAATCCGTCTCCTATGGCACAAGTCTAGGGTACAACAGAAGGTCGATGGATCTCGTCTCTATACCTCTGACCAATCAAAGTGCCATTCTGAAAGTCATAGAGGTATGTACGTCCGCCAAAACTGACTCCTGCCCACATAATTCCTGTACCACCATCATGCGGTGATGCCTTCTGCTCAAAAGCAGAAATTTTTCCGACTTCCACATTCTCTCCCAATGAGGGAAAGACGATTGTCCGGCTGAACACAAGTTATAGACTCATCTGTAAACAGAACCCTGCGCCATTTTTTATGACTCCGGCCAGTTTCTACGGTATAGGCGGTGCCGTGGTTTTTAGTGGGACACACACTATAGGTCTCCTTGCGTAGAGGCCACTTTTCCGAAAGCTATTTCGGACTGTGTTCCTGCCTGGAGGTTGCATTGCAGATGAGTTGCATTCAGCCTCTAGTCTCGACGGGCTCTTAACTGGAGATACCGATCATCTGTTTCTGATTTACCCGTCGACGACTTGGGCCTTGCCTTCTTTTAACGATTCCTGTTGTCTGAAATCGCGTCCACGTCCAGGAAATAACACTTTGGGACACTTCAATTGCTGCAGCCACCTCCCTCTATGTCGGTGACGTTCTGTTATTACCACTATTTCGGTTGCCGTAAAGATGTTGTATCCACTCCGACAGAAAGGTGTCGAACCATTTTAGTTCATTCTGCCGATGATACCACTTCAGAACCTAGATATCTCAACTGGTCCCCTAAGTGTATTGGCCAGTGTACCTAAACCCCGGTTTCATTATTCATGAGGATGTCACCATGCATGTACACTTGTACCCACTCTATAAAATTGGATCATATAATGCTGGACTATGAAAACTGTTTTCAGCCATCAATATCCAATGTCGGTGTTCATGGGAGCAGGCGAGACGTAACGTTTTGTGTCGTGTAGTCATAAAGGCTACATAAGTGAGCCTTTGGCTCTGAAAGCCATATTTATGAAGTTCCGATGAATGGTTTGCACGTTGACACTTGTTGACGGCCCAGCATTGAAGCGTTGCACTTCTGTCAAGTTGAACGATTTCTCTTTATTGTCCATTTCACGAAGGAAGGCGGCGCAGTTTTCGGCCTTTCTGCGCATCCCCCTCCATTAGCGCACTGGCAGCCAATAATATTCATTCCCTAGGCGTGAGTTACGCAATGTTTCTCCCTCAGGCTCAACTGTTGGCGCTCGGCCGTAGCTCCTCCCCTTCACGCTTCCCTTACCTCTCCGCCTCTATGCGCGGTGGCGCCTTCTTACATGACTCCAACTATAGTCGCCGTTGGTCCCGTTCTTGCAGGATCTACTTCCGGCCACAGCGATATTGGTGATTTGGTGTTTTACCGGATTCCCGATATTCAAGGTACACTCGCGAAATGGTCGTACGAGAAAGTCCACACCTCATCGCTACCTCAGAGATGCAATGTTACATCTCTCTTGCACTGACTGCAAGACCACATTCAAACTCACTTATATTGTGGTAACCTGAAGCCGATCTAATCATGGGCGCATCCAGGACGGCTTGTTTGGGGGAGGAGGGGCGGTGAAAGAATTCTGATTGTAAGTTAAAATCTGGCTCAGTAGAAAGACTCTAGTACCAATCTCCCCTTTTTACCCCACGCCCAATCAAAGTCTCACAGTTTTGAGTTTTTGAAGAAGCATTGCACTCATAGCACGCTAGCATCACATCGTAAAAAAAAGGAGCTGTTGGGGGGGGGGGGGGAGGTGAACGCAACGACCCTTGCGGTGTATCGTATCGCGACATTGCTGCTCGCGTTGGTCGCGAACCAATGACTGTTAGCAGAATATTGAATCGCTGGATTCAGGAAGGCAATACGGAACGCCGTACTGCATCTCAACGGCCTCGTATTACTAGCAGTCGAGATGACAGGCGTCTTATCCGTATGGCTGTAACGGATCGTGCAGCCACGTCTCTATCCCTGAGTCAACAGATGGGGACGTTTGAAAGACAACAACCATCTGCACGAACAGTTCGATGACGCTAGGAACAGGATGGGCTATAAGCCCGGAGACGATGGCTGCGGTTACCCTGACGCTGCATCACAGACAGGAGGGCCTGTGATGGTGTACGCAACGACGAACCTGGGTGCACGAATGGCAAAACGTGTTACATCACTTTTTCAGATGAATCCAGGTTCTGTTTACAACATCATGATGGACGCATCCGTGTTTGGCGACATCGCGGTGAACGCACATTGGAAGCGTGTATTCGTTATCGCCATACTGGCGTTATCATCCAGCGTGATGGTATGGGGTGCCATTCGTTACACGTTTTGGTCACCTCTGGTTCACATCGACAGCACTTTGAACAATGGCCGTTACATTTAAGATGTGTTACGACCCGTGGCTCTACCCTCCTACCTTTCTCTTTTTCTTAGATGTTTGTAAATCTATCGGACCAAACTGCGTGGTCATCAGTCCGTAGCTTAAACCTAGGTAAACTAACCTAAGGACAACACACACACCCATGCCCCAGGGAGTACTCGAACCTCCACGGCGAGTAACCGCGCGCTCCGCAGCGAGACCCTTTAGACCGCTCGGCTACTCCACCGCGGCCTCTATCCTCCATTCGATCCCTGCGAAACCCTACATTTCAGCAGGATAATGCATGACCGCATGTTGCAGCTTCTGTACGGGCCTTTTTGGATACGGAAAATGTTCGACTACTGCCCTGGCCTGCACATTTTCCAGATATCTCACCAATTGAAAACGTCTGGTCAATGGTAGCCGAGCAACTGGCTCGTCACAATACGCCAGTCACTACTCTTCATGAACTGTGGTATCGTGTTGAAGCTGAATGGATATCTCTACCTGTCAACGCCATCCAAGCTCTGTTTGACTCAATGCCCAGGCGTATCAAGGCCGTTATTACGGCGAGAGGTGGTTGTTCTTGGTACTGATTTCGCAGGTTCTATGCAGCAAATTGAAAATGTAATTACATGTCAGTTCTAGTATAATATATTTGTCCAATGAATACCCGTCTATCATCTGCATTTCTTCTTGGTATGGAAGTTATATTGGCCAGTAGTGTATAGGCCTGTATCAGTTTCTTTTGATGTTTAGTTTTCGTCATTGTGCACTGCAGTGTTACGGTACTATACTGTAAACTACAGTAGCTTTCTCCTGTAGCAAGAAATTGTTCAAACTGTGTCTGTTTGCAGACGTGTTTGAAGGGCGAAACTAACGTCCTTTTTCCAGCACTTCCGCTGTAGTCGGTGGCATCAGTCGCCCTCGCAGGGAGTAAACCGTGCTGTATCTTTCCGTACAGGAGTGAGTAGATGCAATTATTGGAAGTATAATAGGGGAGTGACACTCAATGAGTCGTGTGGTTGTGTATCACTCAGTCACAGACTTCCCCTGTGTTATTTCTCAGAGGGACTGGCCGGTCTTCATAACACACATCAAGCACGACTTGAATGGCTTACCTCACTGGACCTGACTCAGTGACGGGAGATCCCAACTGTACAATTTTATCCCCTGGCCGCAAGTACTATGATGTGCAGATACAATAGTTTAATACGGTGGCTGACAAAAGTCATACGATAGTAAGTACAATAATAATAATAATGCCATAACGATGTTAAAACTCTGCGAATTTCTAAGGACCAATGAATCACAAAGGAAGTCTAAATTAAAAGGCCCTGTGAAACTTGTCTGTCGTCAAATACAGGACTAATAATAATGAAGCTTGTCTCAAAGTTAAGTGAGGTCAGCGACTCGATGTAAAATTCTGCTTTTCACCGGTCACGGAGAAACGGTAGTGGCCGCTGTTTAATTTAAAGATAATATATAAGGTGCTATTTTACTCTCAAAGACCACACTGATATGAATACTGTCACTGTACATTTATGACGATGATTACATTAGAAATGTTATTGATGAAATTCATTGTTTTTGGAAATCTCAACATGACCAATATTTTAATTAACGCATCTGACACTTATTATTTTTATTAACAAGGGATCAAACTAGAAATTAAACTCATTCAGAAAATAAAAATTATAACTTTTTCAACACTTTGACTGTTGACAATAATGAAAATCTTTACGAAAAATAATTCCCTGCTGTCTCACTAATCAAATTCTAATATCGTTTCTGCAGACTCGAAAAATGCACATCTTGCTATGCAACTCTGAAACACGTGCAATTTCACAGATTTTGCACTTGTAAATTAAAGTGGGGTAGGATGATACTTTCTAAACACAATAATAAAGCCGAAGAGTAATTTACTACTTCATTCAGTATTGAGAAATTAAAACATTGTTATACAGAATTCTACATAGATGACAATCCTTGTCAAAACTTTTTACACTTTCAATTCAAAATTACTTATACAACATACCTCACAACAATACGTATTCGGTGATTCTTTGGAATAACCCATTTGGAGGGTATGATGACTCAACATGGCTACTCTTCATTGTATTAGATTTTCTTTGTTTCCAAATTTTTTTCATCCTTTGATAGTGTTGTTCCCTTTATTCTTGGACCCAATTTCGTCTAGTTGTTTTCTTTCTCTCCTTAAATCCTGCCTTGTGATATACTTCTCTGAATTGTGATCTGTTTTCTACTGTATTTTTTGTTATTCCAGCGGATCTCTAAATTATTAAACAGCTACAGATCAAAGGCCACATTGTTTATTGAAATTCAAAAGAACATGGAAAGCTATTCGTCATTTTTTTAGACTCTCAGGAGTATTTCTTTAAATAGTTTAGTAAAATTATTTCCTTTTTCAGCTCACCAAGGAACTTTTCAGTTTCCTCTTAATTATCGAAAGTTGATTTGTTCATAGTAAAAATTACTGATGTTCCTATATCTTGTTTCCTATTTATGATGTGGAAAGTGAGATGAATGAAGTAGTCTCAAAATTTTGTCTGGTATTATTTTGTCATTTTTCATTTAAAATAGTGTCGACAGCCTTGAATCAGAAATTCTTTTGTGTTTAGAAAAATTACTTTTCTCACAAACAATAGTTTTACATCAATCATTTTTCTAAGCGTGATGTCTAGGGCTCTTTTTAACATATTGTCACAGACATATTATTTTAACAAATTAAAGAGTACGTGACACAAGCAAAATAAAGTTCAAAGATGACAGGAAAGGAGAATGAAACCGGTAAATGATCTTTGTTAATTTTTTTGTAGCTATAAATTAGATCGTCGGTATGCAACTACGGTATACGTTTGTTGTTTTTGTTTAATGCTACTCTGCGGGAGTATTTTTTATCAGTTCGTTCTCACCTGACATAATTTAGGGGGATCGGGCTGACGGTTCGTCGAAACACACAGAACTCCTCGCAGTGTGACGTAATCAGATATTTTCATTCATTGAACGCATCTGCATGTGAGCACAAACTCATTAGTGTGAGATTAAACTAATAAACACATATCAAAGCAATATTCTCTGCCAGAGCTCCATCAAAAGAACGTAAATTGGAAAGCAAATTGATTAATCAAATAATTAAAAATTATAGTTATGTAAAATTGGTACTGGATACACAAAATTAAGTTTTTTTATAAATCCTGTAAATGCTGACATACTAGCTTGCAATGAAAAACAGATGGCCTAACAATTTGAAAATAAATAAGTAAATGCATAAAATTATTTGAGTTGCTATAAACAACATTGTAGATTGACCGAGTGACATTAATCAGACTCCAATTGCAAGCAAACTGCAGGCGAAAAGTTTCCTTTCCTCCTCTATCTTGAATTACTCTGTCTGTTATAACTTGGTTTATATATCAGACGCTTTATAAATAACAAGGGATATATAAATAGAAATATAGAATATCAGAGACGAGGGTATCTATCAGAGACGAGTGTATCGTCAGGCGTGCCCCAGGGGAGTGTTACAGGACCGCTATTATTTTCTATCTATATAAATGATCTGATGGACAGAGTAAGTTGTAATTTGCGGCTGTTTCCTGATGATGCTGTGGTGTATGGATGGGTGTGGTCTGTAACTGACTGTAATAGCATACAGGATGACTTAGACAAAATTTCTAGTTGGTGCGAAGAATGACAGCTAGCTCTCAATGTAGAAAAATGTAAGGTGATGCGCATGAGTAGAAAAAACAATCCTATAATGTTCGAATATAGCATTAGTAGTGAACTTCTTGATGTTGTCACGTCGTTCAAATATCTAGCCGTAACATTGCAGAGCGATATGAAACGGAACGAACATGTAAGGACAGTTGTGAGTAAGGCGGACAGCCGACTTCAGTTTATTGGGAGAATTTTGGGAAGATGTACTTCACCTGTAAAGGAGACCGCGTGTAAAACGCTTGTACGACCACGTCTTGAGTATTGCTCAAGTGTTTGGGACCCGCAGCAGATCAGTTTAAAGGAAGACATAGAGGCGGTTGAGAGGCGAGCAGCTAGATTTGTTACCGGTAGGTTCGACCAATGCGCGAGTGTCACGGAAATGCTCCGGCAACTCAATTGGGGGTCGCTGGAAGATAGACGACGTTCTTTTCGTGAATTTCTGATAAGTAAATTTAGAGGGTCGGAATTTGAAGCTGAGTGTAGTACAATCTTGCTGCCGCCTACTTACATTTCGCGTAAAGATCACAAAGACAAGATAAGAGAAATTAGGGCTTGTACGGAGGCATAAAGGCATTCTTTTCTTCCTCGTTCTATTTGGGAGTCGAATAGGAAAGGAAATGCCTAGTAGTGGTACAGTGTACCCTCCGCCACGCACCTAACGGTGAATTGCGCAGTATGTATGTAGATGTAGATGTAGAAATGCACAGACTGGAGCTAGAAAATACTACAACCTCAACACGGGTAACGCTTACCAGGAAACGCGGCTATACATAAGTCCTTCACATGAGTAATGGAGGGATTCCATTAAAAACCCTTTACAACAGAAATCCATAACATACGAGGGCCGTAAATTCAGTTAAATTCCAAGGAATTACTATTACGACAGACTGCAACTGGAAGTGAGTGCTATCGACTAGGGATCTCAAAACGATTCCATATTTATAGATTTCCGGAAGGGTTTCGATACCATACCTCACAAGAGTATTCTAATCACATTGCGTGCTTATGAAATATCGCCACAGCTGTGGGATTGGATTCGCGATTTCCTGTCAGAAAGGACGCAGTTCGCAGTAATTGACTGAAAGTCAGCACGAAAATCAGAAGTGATATCTGGCGTATCCGAAAAGGCCCCAATTTATATACATACTTTTAGTTCAGTGAACTAGTTTAAAAAAAAAAGAAAAAAAACCTGCTTTCTTCTGCCACTTCACCCCCTTACGAATAAAATTACCAAAACTCCTGAAACAATATTTTAATTTAGAAATCAGTTATCAATTCTCGTAGTTCTAGCTTCAATAGTGCCTAAACAGGGACGTGTTTTCATAAAGATTTTCACGCGTATTTCATCGTCTCTTTCACCGCCTTAGGGAAGAAATTTCGAAAAATCCCTTCTAAGCGATACCGCTAGTATGACATCAACAGCGTCTCCAAATTTCCTGTTTCGTTTGGGTGAATTAAGTCATATTTCACCCCTTTACGGGTTTAAGACGCGAAAATGCCAAAACACGCATTTATTTATTTATTTCCAACCGGAAATCAAATATCATATTGAATAGACGTAGCTTTAAAAATGCTCAAGAAATTCTTCAATTATTTATTTTCAGAAAAAAAAAAAACACTTTACCCCTTATTTCACTCCCTTGCAGGTTGAATGTTCATAGTTTTTGAATACGTATCTGATTGAAAAACTGTAGTCAAAATTTGTTAGTTCTGGATGTAAAATTACTTTAATAGCAGTACATTTCATCTCATTTATAAATGAGGATTAATAGAAATATCCGACTGACATACACCCTCCTTGCAAGTTAACGATGAGAACTGTTTTGACCTTCCGAACTGACGTACTTCGCGCAGTTCAGCTTTGTTCACCAACAGAACTAACTGTACTGTTCTGGTCTTCCGATCCGATGCAGTTCACGCAGCTGTAAGTTAGGACTTCTGTTATACATAAATTTAGATCCTCGTGGTGGCGTGTACTCAGTATTCGAGGGAAGTAACATTTGAACATGCGCCTTCTGATTTCAAGTAGATCAGGAAAACAAGGAGTAAAAGACTGTAGTTCACCAGAGTGAACTAGAATGAACTATAGTTCATTTCACGGAATACTTCAATTGAGCTAGTTCGTAAAGAAACTGCGTATACTACACTTGTGCACCCTATTTTGGATGATTGTTCCTCATTGTGGGATCCCCAACAAGTGGAACTGATGGAAGATGTAGTCAAAGTTCAGAGAAGGGCAGCTCGTTTCGTATTATCGTGATATAGGGTAGACAGTGTCGCAGAAATAATGTGCTAATTGGGGTGGAAGTCGTTAAAAGGATGGCGTTATTCGTTGCGTCGAGATCTAGTTGCAAAATTTCTTTTTCATCAACTTTCTCTTCCGAATACGAAAATATTTTGTTAGCACCCACTTACATACGGAGTCATGATCGTCATGATAAAATAAAAGAAATTAGATCGAAAACGTTCCAAATGAAAATGGGGTGTTATAATAAGATTAAGATCAGGAAAACCCGCTAGGTAAAACGTTCGCACTCACCAAACATTCTCTACTTATGCGCGGCTATCCACGAAGTGCCTGTTTTTCCGTTTCTAGAGTCTGGCCGCAACCTTCTTCTTACTGATGGACAGTGACACGAAGATCTCATGCGTCGTTCTAGAATTCCGCAGATTAAGTGATGGGTTGTATGTTGCTGTAGTTTGATTTGCGAGCTCATCCCTATGGTACTGTCACCTCCTGTGTTAAAATTTAGGCTTTTAAGATAGCCTGTTCTGTTTAAATGAAAGGAAGGTTTTACATTAGCAAGTAAGTAAAAAAGAAGTTTTTATTGGTGACATAAATAGGAAATGTTTTTAATGAAACACTCAGAGTAGTGTAATATTTATTGAACACTAGATGGTACCCGGAACGTTACTGCCGCAGAAGAAGTAATTGTGGAAATAACTTTTGAAATTTGAAAGTGCTAGGTTGTTTAATTACGAATTATAGAACCCCGCATAGTCTGGGCTCTTATTTATTCCAATCTTAAATTAATCCATCTGTCGTCCCCTCTTGTCTTTCTGCCCACTTTCTTTTTCCTTCTCTCTCCGTCCATTTCCTCCTGTCCTCGCTCTCTCTCTGTTTCATTTAAACCTTACCCTTTCTCTACCTGCCACCTCGTCGCTCCTTTATTGAACTCCTCCCCCACATTCTCCGTCCATTGCTTGCCCAATTTGTGAAAGTCGTATAATTCTGTTAACTTTCGTGGTGATCATCCTCTCCCCTCTCTCTGTCCGTCTCCCCCTCCCCTTTCTGTCCATCTCCTCCACCTACATCTCACATATATATATGCACCAAGTTTCATGGTGGCTGGTCAAACGGCGTCGAAATCGTAAGGTGCCCTATGCCATGATAAATTCACTAGCTTGCAGATTATAAAAATCTCCTTCATGAAAACATACATTTATGTGTTGACTTTCATGGTGACCAGTCAAACAATTTGGTTGTTTCTTGTAACGTACCCTCCGCCATGCACCTACGGAGACTTACGAAAGGCAGCCCATCTATTAATTTGGGGTATAAGCTATCTTCATTCCATGTTTCATTCAATTCCGTTCAGCCGTTTCAGCATGAAGAGTAACAAAAATGTTAACCTTCTGTAAGGTACACTCCACCATGCACCGTACGGTGGCTTCCTAAACGTGGCTCATGCGTTAATTAAAGGTATAAGCTATCTGCATTCCAAATTTCATTCAAATCCTCTGGCTGTTTCAGCATGAAGGAGTAGCAAACATATTAACCCAGGCAGAATTATCCATTTCAGTTTTTCCGAAAATTAGGCATAGAAATTCGACTTTCACAGTATTTTATGTATACATACCTCACATCGGGCTAGGTTAAGATCACACAGTGAAGTACGTACTGCTTCTTGTAATAATTTTGTACAACTTGTCACCTGCAAGGCAAAACAAACACTTTGTTTTTATCATTTTTCAATTTTGAGTTCGAAAATCGTGTCTTCTGTGATTAACGAACTCAAAATTGAAAAACGATAAATGTAAACTGTTCGTTTTGTCTTGCAGATGAAAAGTTTTACAAAATTATTACAAGAAGTAATAAGTACATTACTGTGTGATCTTAACGTAGCTTAATGTAGGGTATATGGTGAAAGTCGTATTTCTAAGTGTAATTTTTGGAAATACTAAAATATATAATTCTAGTACTAAAATTTTCAGAAATCAATCAAAAAATCCCAGTGAACATGGTAAAAAATGTGGTGAAACATGTTTGGGAAATGTAACAGAAAAGTGAAGTGTTTTGCCTATGGCGAAATTCCTCACCATATGTCTACGATGTCCTGACGGTCGTAATTAACATCTGGCGTTACAGTTAAAATAAAATCCATTAATTATTCCTGAGTATTCCAATTGTATACGTGTTTGTTGCTAGATTTTCTAGAGCATGATGTGACGTGATGTTAAAATTATGTATAACTTTTTATATTTTACATAATTTTTAACTGTTCTGTATACAGAACGGCAAACTGCTGAAATAGCTGTCGCAGTAAATATGAAATTCTGACCAGTGATACTGGACCTTTAATTTAAATGTCCTTTTGTTTTTGTTTTTTTTTGTTTTTTAAAAAAAGTTGACGTGGTTGCTGGACTGTTGAACACTTTCAGGCACTGCACGCACAACTGTGCAGTTCTGGTTTTGGTCGCTGTAGGAAGGTCGGACCTGTATCACACAATTGTGGATGGACTGTGGTACCGTGTGCAACGTTTTTTAGGTCCATGTTTCTACTTTGGGTGACACCAGCAGTCGGCAAAGTTGGCAAACACTCAGTACACTTACAAAGGCGACAAGAAAGACTTATTGACAAGGTGTTGATATCCTTGTTTTAACATGTGAAGCTATCGTATCTGATAGCTGGTTGATTTTATATGATCCTGTCATGTTATTATGTCATTTCTTTCAAAGGCATGTTACTGTAAGATGGTGCAAGTCATAAAATTTTATAGTGAAGGCCCAGAACATTGGTTGGGTAAAAATATTTTGAAAATAAATTTATTTTTGTTTTTGTAATGAATTCTGTATTTATTTTGTATCCTAAACCTTCATCTATTATATTAATGTCTTATCACCGACAACCTTGCGTCTGAAAGGGTAAAACCAGCTGCAAAATTTTTGCGTTACTGAACATATAAATAGAGGAGAAGGCGACAAAAACAGAAACAAAAGAAAAACAGAAGGAAAGAATGGTTAAGGTTGTTTTTCTACAGTGACGCAAACCTTTGTAGCAGCTTTTGCCGTGTTAGTGGACGACTCCAACGCCTGCAGGGGTGCAGCGGCGAAAGGAGAGAGGGTAAGGGGTGGCCGGGGATTCCCCGGCGTCAGCCAGCGTGGCGTGGTGGGGGTAGGAGCCGCGCTGTGGTGGGGGGTGTCACGTGACAGCGCTAATTACAGCGGCGGAAGCGCTTGTTGTGCGGGCTGCCCCACTAGCAGGCGCAATTGCCCGCCTGCCTGCCATGGGCTGATATTCATGGCAGCCACTTGCCCGTGTCTCCCACACAACAGGCCGGCGTGGCGAACGAGGTGCGCTTCACACTGACATGGACTTGGGCAACACGATTATTTTCAGGAATCGATTCGTGCGATCGAGTCCCACAATGTGAATTGATTCTTACGATTCGTTCAGGATTATATGACGATTTAATTATGTAGGCTTCCGCGGCCAGAGTCAGATGACATAAAAGTTTTCTGGGTGATACCCAGATGAAGACCGCTGTAACGTTGACCGAAACGTCGGTTATTTAAGTAATAGCCTTACATCATGACGCGGTACAACACCCAGAAAACATTTATGTCGTTATATGACGATTGTTTACAGAATTCTTACAGAATGCCAAAACGTTCTACATCCTACTCACAGATGGCAATACATGTCTGTCATGGATGTTAGTCTAACCTTGTGAATCTACACGGATGATCAAAAAGTCAGTATAAATTTGAAAACTTAATAAATTACGGAATAATGTAGATAGAGATATAAAAATTGACACACATGCTTGGAATGTCATGGGGTTTTATTAGGGAAAAAAAGGAGTAAAAAATGTCCGACAGATGGCGCTTCATCTGACCATAAAAGCAGTAATTAGCATGTAAGGGTACAGACATATTTTGAAATTTTTGTCTTAAAAAAAAAAAAAAAAAAAAAAAAGGAACCTTACATTTAAATCTCTAAACAAACGAGTCAAATGGGTGTTAGGTGGGAGGAAATTTTAATATATTTTTGTTTCCTTTTCAACTTAAGTGTAAGGAATTTTGTTATATATTTTCTGTTCTTTTAATTTTTCCTTCTCCGAGGTGTTCCTTTGGGCTTCGTGCGGCCGCGCGGTTATGTGACGTCACACTGAGTGGCAAGGAAACTGCAATGCCGTACAGAGTTCTAGGAGCACCGAGGATTTGAAGCAAAAAAATAAATAAGGAAAAAGGAACAGAAAAGGAACGTGATTTTGTTTGAGTTGATAGAAGGTCACAGAACCGATAACATATACATATATATAAAACATTGTAGAATATCTCTAATAAATACAGTTTCCAAGTTTAAATTAGCATTTAAAATCAGTATGACTATTTAGATGGAACTTGGAAAAGTTGTGAAATTTCCATCTGTTGCGATGCTGTGCGACAAGCACGGGGCCTGCAAGAACAAGTTTATAAAATATTGGCCGTGCGGATACCTTGCAAGCATAACGAATTAAGACAAAGCAAAGACGATCTGCCTTACAGCACTGTAAAGCATGTCCGGAGTTATGGTGAGGCATTGGCGTTGGATGTTGTCTTTCTGCATCCCTAGAGATGTCGGTCGAACACGATACACTTGCGACTTCAGGTAACCCCAAAGCCAAAAATCGCACGGACTGAGGTCTGAGAACCTGGGAGGCCAAGCATGACGAAAGTGGCGGCTGAGAACACGATCATCATCAAACGACGCGCGCAAGAGATCTTTCACGCGTCTAGCAATATGGGGTGGAGCGCCGTCCTGCATAAAAATCGTACGTTGCAGCAGGTGTTTATCACCCAGGCTGGGGATGATGCGATTCTGTAACATACCGGCGTACCTCTCACCCATCATGGTAGCAGTTACAAAACCAGAATAATGCAGTTCCTCGAAGAAAATAGGCCCGATAACGGTAGATGTGGTAAATCCAATCCATACCGTGACTTTCTCGTCGTGCAATGGAGTTTCCACTACAGTTCTAAGATTTTCGGTAGCCAAAATTCTGCTGTTGTGGGCGTTGACGGACGCTCGGAGCGTGAAATGAGCTTCGTCGGTCCACAACACATTACTCAACCAATCGTCATCTTCCGCCATCTTTTGAAATGCCCTCCGCTTCACTAAATCGCCAGGTAACAGTTCATGATGCTGATAGATTTTGTAAGGATAGCATCGGAGGGTACGCCTAAGTGCCAACCACATAGTAGTGTATGGAATGCCGGTGCGACGTGCGACTGCACGAGAGCTGACTTCCCCGTGCATAGACGAGCCCGCTACAGTCTCCATTTCTTCCTGAAATGTCTCAGCCTTGTGCTCTGTCGGCCACTACGGGGTCTATCGTCTGAACAACCCATGGCTTCGAATTTCAAAATCATTCTCGCCACAGCTTCAATAAAAGCTCCTTTTTAGGTAACGTCTACATGCTGTGACTGCTGATGCATCTGATTCTCTCTCTCATCACAGCTCCCTTTATACACGATTTTCATGCGCAGTCACTGACGTTTTGCTGACCAGCGCCATCTGTCGGATATTTTTTAAGGTTTTTTATAAAACCTCATGTCATTCCAAGCATGTGTGTCAATTCGTACCTCTCTATCTACATTATTCTTTGATTTATTATGTTTTCAAATTTATGCTGACTTTTTGATCACCCGGTATTCCTACGATTACTTCACGATTCTTTCTGGTCTGCGACGGCACTATTTTTACGGAATGTCATGAAGGAGACAGCATGAGTAAAGGAATTTTTGTATTTCTTTATACTGATGATGTGGAAATTCAGATGGAAAAGCTGGTAGAAACCGACCTCTGGGAAGATAAGTTTGGATTCAGGACAAATGTAGGAACACGGGAGGCAAAACTCACTTTATGGCTTATATTAGAACATTAAGAAAAGTCAAACCTACGTTTCTAGCGTTTGAAAATTTCGAGAAAGCCTTTGAAGATGTTGATTGGAATAAACTGTTTCAAATTCTGAAATCAGCAGGATTAAAATATAGGGAACGGAAGGTTATTTACAACTTGTAAAAAAACAGACAGCAGTCATCAGAGTTGAAGGGAATGAAAGGGATGCAGAGGTTGGGAAGAGAGTAAGACAGGGTTGTAGCCTTTCTCCTCTGCTATTCAATTTGTACATTCAACAAGCTATAAAGGAAAACATGGAGAAATTTGGAGAATCAATTAAAGTTTAGACTGAAGAAATAAAAACATTGCAGTTTGCCGATGACATAGTAATTCTGTCAGAGCTTGCAAACGATCTGGAAGAGCAGTTGAACGGAATGGATAGCAGGATTTAAATATAGGGAGGTGAGGTTCGAACCAACGAGGGGGAACCGCCTCGCACATCGGAGCGTAGCGCCTCAATGCGCTCGGCAAGTCCGCCACGGCAATTGAAGAGAAGGTGAAGCACAACCGTAAGTTTACACTTGGTGCCTTTGCTGTAGACGTTCCGCAAATCTCACGATCACTAATTCATAATATTCTTGCTGAAAAATGGAAATTTCGAAAACTTTGCACACGTTGAATAATCAAAATTATTACTGAACAACACAGAAAACAAGGGATGGGCAGTGAACTTCAATTTTTGACACGCTACAACGAAGAAGGCGATGCTTTTCTTTCGCGGATAGACCCTGGGTTGAAACTTGGGTATCGTACGACACTCCTGAAACAAAACGACAATCAGTGGAATGGAGGCATACTTCAACCTCAACGAAAGTTATGCCCTAGCAAATGTTGACACCTCGAAAAGTCGTGTGCACCATTTTTTGGGACAGAAAAGTCATTTTGCTGATTGCTTTCTTACCACGAGGCCAAACAATCAAGGCACATAGTTACTGCGGAACCATTAAGAAAATGCGCCGCGCAGTACAGAACAAGCGCCGAGGATTACTGTCAAAAGGTGTTTTTTTCACCACGGTAATGCCCGACCTCACACAGCGAATGTGACCAAACAACTGTTACGGGAATTTCATTGGGACGTGTTTGAAACATTCTCTGTACAGCCCGGACCTCGCTTCTAGCGATTTTCACCCCTTCTTACTCCTAAAATCGGTCCTTGGTGGTCAACACTTCAACGACAATGACGAGCTGAAAGAACAGGTAACCACATGGTTGAATACACAGGCGGCAACCTTATATAAAAAAACCGCAGTGGTGCAGCCAGAATTTGGGTCCTTATTTTTTTTTTTTTTTTTTTTTTGTCTGCGGGTTGCTGCATATGAACAATCAGCTCAGCATTGCAGTAACAATAGCGGCAGCATCAAAGCTGTTAGCGGCGGAATTAAAACCGCTCACAGTAACAGAAGTACTCGTTCTCAGTGGCGGTATCATGTTGGCAAAACATTGTCACGTTCACTTGCCCTTGGCAAATTATAGTTACGTTATGATTTATTACATGTGTACTATTTCAAAAAAAAAAAAAAAATAAAAAAAAAAAAAAAAAAAAAAAAAAAAAAAAAAAAATCATTTGGAGGTGCTGGGGGGAGGGTCCTTCAGCACCATTAGCCAGCCGCTGTGACTGCGCCACTTAGAAGACACGCGAAACCTGGTGCCACGCTATCACAAGCTCCTACAAAATTTCTTAAGCTATGTAGATGAGTAGTTTAACAGTTGTAGATTTTGGTCCAATAAATCTTTTTTCTGTATCTGTACATGTTTGTTTTATACGAGGCGAGTCCAGAAAGTAAGTTCCGTTTGGTAATAAAATGAAATTGTACACAGATACAGAAGAAATTTTTATTGCACAAAAGTCCACAACTCTCTAACTACTTTTCCACATAACTGCCGAAATTTTGCAGACATTTGTTCGAGCGTGGCACCAGGTTTTTTATACCTTCTTCATAGAAATCTGAAGCCTGTGTCTTCAACCAGTTGGAAACAGTTTCTTTCAGCCAGCTCGTCGTTATTGGTGAAGTGATAACCGCCAAGGAAAGACTTGAGATGTAAGAACAGATGATAGTCGCTAGGAGCGAGGTCAGGGCTGTACGGAGGATGGTCAAACACGTCCCACCCTAATCTCTGTAGGAGGTTTCTCGTCACATTTGCAGTGTGATCGTGAAATTTGGGGGAAGTCCATAGCGAGAGCACTAATTGTAAACCTACGGTTTTCCTGGATCTTATCATTAATCGCGTGAACCAGTTCTTCTGTAACCAGAGGTGGGCGCCCACTTCGTTCATCATCGTGCACATCACTACGCCCGCCACTGAACTGTCGGACACATTTCTCACCATCGAATCACTCATCGCATTTGGTCCGTAAACATCGCAAATTTGCCGATAAATTTCACTTGGTTCCACTTTCCTCGCATTCAGAAACCGAATCACCGACCTGATTTCACAGGCGGCGGGATTTTCAATCAACGCCGACATTTAAAACAAACACAACAAAGCGTACGTAACTGACAGCGATCTCCAAATGGAGCACGTTCTTCTCCTCGATACACATCGTCTACAGCGCATGTGCGGAACTGCAATCGCAGCGCTGCAGCGGAGATGAATTGAAACGGAACTTACTTTCTGGACGCGCCTCGTATAACCAAATACTTTGTGGACATACCTCGTATTAAAAAATAACAAAAATCCGTTATGGTTATTTAGCGCGCTGATAATACTGAGGATGATCCAGACATCTCAACTTACCTGAATTTTCAAACACGCCGTCTATTGGCCTATTACTAGAGGCACGTGTTTTTCGTAAAGCGCGAAATCGCGAAATATTTACGAAATTTTGCTAAAAACGCGAAGCTACTTACTTTCACGCAAAATCAAGAAATAATTGACGAAATCGTTCTGAATCATATAATTTGACCTTAACATCTGAATTTCGATACTACTTAGGGCAATGAAAACCGAAAATCGATGATATAATCCATTCTAGAGCATTTCAAACATGTCGGTATCTAAAAGTGTATGAAGTACTGATAACTTCTTTTTCTATGCAGACCTTAAACAATGTGCCGCGTATTCTTTGATAAGGCAGCGTATTGCTTGTCAGAAATTGTTGCTGAACGCCAGGTTAAATGAGTTCTTTATTTGTTTTTGTGCTGCTATCTATTAATATGGAAGTGGGATTTTGATCAAGACAAAAATTTTCCATGTTTGAGAAAAGATTTTTACGTGAAAGTATTGGCAGTTGTGAATCTAGTGGAAGAGACAGTACACACGCCATAAACCAAATAAAGATGATGATGATGGTAACAATAAAATCTCGCAGAAAACTGCAATGACGACAGGTGTCAAACGACAAGTTACTCACACAGGCACGAGTCAGTAGTAAAACAATGAAGAGCAAGTCAGTTTATCAACATCGTGAGCTTTCATTGACGCTAGCCGGCCGCGGTGGCAGAGGGGACTGAGGCGCTCCGGTCACGGTCTGTACGGCCACTACGGTCGGGGGTTCGAATCCCCCTCGGGCATGGATATTTGTGCCGTCCTTAGTCTTAGTTAGTTCATAAGTAGTTTGTAAGTTTAGGGACTGATGACCCCGTAGTTAAGTCCCATAGACTATACAAACATTTGAACAAACATTTTCATTGACGCTAACATTCCACTGGAAAAGCTATTCATTCGAAACTGAGAAAGTTGATGAACAAATTACACCGGTATGAAACATCCTGACAGATTGTGTGCCGGACCGGGACTCGAACCTGGGACCTTTGCCTTTCGCCTGCAAGCGCTCTACCACTGAGCTACCCCGAAAAGACATATTCTTTCTTCCAGGAGTGCTAGTCTTGAAAGGTTCGCAGGAGAACTTCTGTGAGGTTTGGAATGTAGGAGGCGAGGTACTGGCAGAATTGGAGTTTTGAGGCGTGATCGTGAGTCGTGTCGGGATAGCTCAGTGGTAGAGCGCTTGCCCGCGAAAGGCAAAGGTCTCAGGTTCGAGTCCCGGTTTCGGCAACAATTTTAATCTGCCAGGAAGTTTCATATCAGCGAACACTCCGCTGAAGAGTGAAAGTTTCATTCTAACTTACACAAGGTTGGTGTAATTAAAAATAGACGTTCTTATATGTAAGTAAATGTTAGTAACAGGGAAGATACTTCCTTCGGGCTTGTCGGAACGCATCACCCCCGCCCCACACCTCTTCTCACTTTAATAGCCAAAATAAAACTGAGACCATGTGTATCAGGAAAATTCGGACTCGTCTATGCTGCCAACTGTGTATCAACAGACTGACGTAAACAACCTAACGAAATTGTCATGCGTCACAACTGTATAACGTTTCCGGCACGAAGTTCTGGGACAAGCTGCATATTCGCTATGTTGGCAATTAGAGTTTTTTTTGTCGTAATATGTGTTGTTGTGGTCTTCAGTCCGCAAAATGGTTTGACGCAGCTCTTCAAGCTACTCTGTCCTGTGCAAGTCTCTTCATTTGAGAATAAATTCGGCAATCTACATCCATTTGAATCTGCTTACTGTATTCGTCCCTCGGTCTCCCTCTACGATTTTTACCCCACACGCTTCCTTCTAATACTAAGCTGACAATTCCTTGATGTCTCAGAATATGTCCCATCAATCTATCTCTTCTCTTAGTCAGGATATGCCAAAAACTCCTTTTCTCTCCAATTCTGTTAAGCACCTCCTCATTAGTTACGTGATCTACCCATCCAATCTTCATCATTCGTCTGTAACACCACATTTCAAAAGCTTCTATCATATTTTTTTGTCTGAACTCCTTATCGTCCACGTTTCACTCCCATAAAATGATACACTCCAGACAAATGCTTTCAGAAAGGACTTCCAACATTTAAATTAATATTGGATGTTAACAAGGCTCGCTTCTTTAGAAACGCTTTTCTGCCCATAGCCATTCTGCATTCTATATCTTCTTTACTTCAACCATCAGAACTTATCTTGCTACCCAAATAACAAAATTCATATACTACTTTTATTGTCTCATTATCTAATCTAATTTCTACAACATGGCCTGATTTTCTTACACTGCATTCCATTACCCTTGTTTTACTCTTGTTAATGTTCCTCTTATATCTTCCTTTCAAGACACTGTCCAGTCTGCTTTTCCAGACCCTTTGCAGTCTCTGACAAAATTACTGTCATTGTCAAACCGCAAAGTTTTTTTCTTCTTCTCCCAGCACTTTAATTCCCTCTCCACATTTCTCCTTGCATTCCTCCACTGCTTGCTCAATGTGCGGATTGAACAACACACACGCACACACGCACACACGCACAAACACACACACATACACACACACACACACACACACACACACACACACACACACACACACACACACAGATATATATATATATATATATATATATATATATATATATATATATATATATATATATATTAGAAATAAAGTTTATTACAGTCATTATCACATATAACTGATATAGGAAACATACTCCAATGCCACAGTCGCTTCTTAGAAAAAACTTATTAGTATACTTCCACATAACTACTATTACTACACTATTAGGTTTCTGTGCTTTATGGCGTTATTTTCAAGAGACCTTGCTTACAAAAATATTACACTGATTAAACCGCATTAAATACTGAAAAGTTTTAAAATTTACCACAAAAACAGAAAAAATTAAATAAACAAATAAAAAATAAAAGAAGTTGGGAAAGATTTGGAAAGAAACAACATAAGTGAAAAAGATGCAACAGAAAGAGAAACTTTTAAGAAGAAAGTGTTAAAAAGGAGGGAGAAGAACACAGGAGTAAAGTGGTCTGAGGAGAGAAAAAGGATGCATAGTGAAAAAAATAAAAAAATACTGGAGGAAAAAGAAAGAAGAACAAAGGAGGAAACATTGAAATTGGTGCGTGGTCCTTAGATGGCCGGAACGAAGAAAGAAAAATAAATAAATAAATAAAAAGAAAAAAAGTAAAGTAAACACTCGAGTATTCGGAGTCTGAATGGCTTGTGTTCAGCTGTGGGCACATTTGTTTTATCCCGTATTCCCATAAAGGATGAATCACTTTACCACAGTTGAACACAGGGAATTCAGTCTCTGAGTTTAATTCGATTTATAACTGTTTCTCAGCTTGGCCAGATGGGCATATGCGAATCCCTATACAGAGGAAACCATGCGAAATTGCCATTGGTTTCTCCACATATTTACTTTGGAATAGTTGGAGTAAAAGATTGAATAAGACTGACCACTTGAAAACTCAAATTGTACAATACGGTCGAAAAATACGTTTGGTTCAATGATGCCCACAGGATTATGATATTAAATGTGCTAAATGAATTAATGGAGACTGTACAAAAACCTAGGGCATATGGTTCAAACACACACAAAGTTCAAAAGCTTGTAATCCCAAGGAATGAAACTGCTAAGATCCCCCCCTCCCCCGCTACATCTACATCAACATTGATACTATGCAAATCACATTTAATCATAACCTTTTCTACCATTCCATTCTCTTATAGCGCGCGGGAAGAAAGAACACCTAAATCGTTCCGTTTTCGATGTGATTTCTCTTATTTTGTTGGGATGGTCATGTCTCCCTAAGTGGGTGCTAGCAAAATATTTTCACATTCAGAAGTAAAATTCGGTGATTGAAGCTTCGCAAACAGAGCACGCCGCAATGAATAACGTCTTTCTTTTAACGATTTCCACCCCAATTCGTGCAACATTTCCGTGTCGTCCCCCCCCCCCCCCGTAACGTGAAAAAACAAAACGAGCTGTCCTTCTCTGAACCTTCTCAATATCTTCCGTCAGTCCCACCTGGTGAGGGTCCCACAATGGGCAACAGTACTCCAGAAGAAGACGCACACGTGTGATGTAGGCACTCTTTGGTGCAGCTGGTGCATCTTCGAAGCGTTCTGCCAATGGAACGTTACCTTTGGTTTGCCTTCCCCACAATATTTCTATATGTTCTCTCCAGTCTAAGTTGTTCGTAATTGTAACTCCTAAGTATTTAGTAGAATTGATCATCTGTTGATTTAACTAAGCGATAAACGACAGCATCATCCGCTAACAGTCTAAGGGAGCTATTCAGATTGTCTCCTAAATTTAATACATAAAGCAGTGTCCGTATATTTGTAAGTCTTGCATACAAATCTACAGTTTTGTTCCAATCTTTATGAAATTTTGTACACGTAAGCTTCAATCCATGAGGACGGTAGCCGTAAGTGTAAGAATCACATACGATATATATTTCACGAGATATGACGTCATAAACAATGAGATGCGCGAAAAACTGCTGCATTTTGCGACAATGCTGCTCATTTTCTCCTAAACCATTGAACCGATTTCAACCAAATTTCGTACACACATTCCTTACCCTGAGGTAACAATTGCTGCATGGTTAAGAATCACATACGGCACATGGTTAAAAAGATATTACGTCATAAGCAACAGAAATCGCAAAAATGCCATATAATGCGGCGAGACTTTCGAAATACACTGTATGAGAATGACAGTACTTAGCGACTTGCAACAAACTTTAAACATAATTTCAAACCTTTATTACACTTTTTCTCGCTCGCAACCATAGTAAAATGATGAAAGGAAAAAAGTTTCTCGCTTACTACTTTGCCGTTGTTTATGGAGTAAAACTACGGCATTCGGTGTGACGTTACAATTTATAATTTCTACACTACAAATTGTAGCCGCAGGAAATTTTACAGTCGATATACACGCATATAGTTGAGTATACCTTCTAAATTGTATCACAATGCGACACGTCGATCATGAGATATGAGCGCCATAAACAGTAACTTTCATGGAAAAGCACCCCATCACGCACCAAGTTTTAATTTATTACTTCTCTACTACAGGAGTATGGAGAAACTGATAGAAGCTGACCTCGGGGAAAATCAGTTTGGATTCAGGAGGAACGTAGGAACCCGGGAGGCAATACTCACTTTACGACTTATCTTAGAAGATAGGTAAGGAAAGGGAAACCTACGTTTTTAGCTTTTGTAGATTTGGAGAAAGCTTTTGACAATGTTGACTGGAATACACTATTTCAAATTCTGAAGTCAGCAGGGGTAAAATACAGGGAAAGGAGAGTTATTTACAACTTATACAAAAGCCAGACCGCAGTTATTAGACTCGAAGGGCATGAAAGGGAAGCATCAGTTGGGAGGGGAGTAAGACAGGGGTGTAGCCTCTCTCCGATGCTATTCAATTTGTACATTGAGCAAGCTATAAAGGAAAGAAGAAAAAATTTCGAATAGGAATTAAAGTTCAGGGGGAAGAAATAAAAACATTGCGTTTTGCTGATGACATTGTAATTCTGTCAGACAGCAAAGGACCTGGAAGAGCAGTTGAATGGAATGGACAGTGTCTTGAAGAGAGCGTATGAAATGAACATTAATAAGAGCAAAACAAAAATAATGGAATGCGGTCTTAGAAAATCGGGTGTTGCTGAAGGAATTAGATTAGGTAACGAAACAATGAAGGTGGTAGATGAGTTTTGTTACTTGGGTAGTAAAATAACATGTGATGGTCACAGTACAGAGGATATAAAATGCAGAATGGCAATGGGAAGAAAAGCATTTTTGAAAAAGAGAAATTTGCTAATATCGAATATTAATTTAAGTGTAAGGAAGTCTTTTCTGAAGGTATTTGTGTGGAGTGTTGCCTTGTACGGGAGTGAAACGTGGACGATAAGCAGTGCGGACAGGAAGAGGATAGAGGTTTTTGAAATGTGGTGCTACAGAAGAATTCTGAAGATTAGGTGGGTAGACCGCATAACTAATGAAGAGGTACTGAACAGAATTGGTGAGAAAAGGAATTTTTGGCATACCCTGACTAAAAGAAGGGATCGCTTGGTAGTACACATTATTAGACTTCGAGGAATCGTAAATTTAGCATTGGAGGGAAGTGTGTGGGGTAAAAATCGCAGAAGGAGACCAAGAGACGTGTATAGTAAGCAGATTCAAGTGGATGTGGGTTGTCGTTCTTATGAGGAGATGAAAAGGCTTGCTCAGGATAGAGTAGGGTGGAGAGCTGCATCAAACCACTCTCCGGACTGAAGACCATAACAACAACTACTAACTGTGTTTCAAAGACTTTTTGGAGACGTCCATCCTCTATAAAAGTGAATATATACACGAAAAATGGTATAAATAAATAAATAATACCCTTGCAACGCCGGGTTTTCAGCTAGTCGTTTATAAACACAAGGAAGAGTAGGGGAGCTATAACGCTGGGGGACGGCAGATACTACTTCTGTTTTTACTCGATGACTTACCGTCAATTACAACGAACTGTGTCCTTTCCGCCCTTGCAATCACCACGGACAAATATATACAGACGGGAAACCTCTGTAAGGGCCCGGTCCCACGCTCCAGGGTGTGGGGAGGTAGGGTTTTCAGCACTTCCGTAAGATGTCCCATGATGGCGCTGCGGTCAGAAGCAGCCCTTTAAACTGGCCAGAGCAGGCGGCAGGTAGCGGCTGCCCCCACCACCACTTCCCCTCGAACAGCGACACACCAGACACAGCCGTGGCCTCGTGGCAGGCGGCACAAGCTCCCCCCTCAGCCTCCCCTCCACGCTACCCTCTGACGTGCGAGAGGCACCTTAAGCCAGGGAACGGCCTGACACCTGCTAGCATCACAGACAAATATACACAGACAGGAAACCTCTGTAAGGGCCTGGTTCTACGCTCCAGGGTGTGGGGAGGGAGGGTTTCCAGCAGTTCCGTAAGATGTCCCATGATGGCGCTGCGGTCAGAAGCAGCCCTTTAAACTGGCTAGAGCAGGCGGCAGGTAGCGGCTGCCCCCAGCACCATCTCCCCTCAAACGCCAGCAAGCTGGACACAGCCGCGGCCTCATGGCAGACGGCACGAGCTCTCCCCTCAGTCTCCCCTCCACGCCTGACACCTGCTAGCATCTTACGGAACTACGAGGGGAGTTTAGGACAGTGGTTTAGGTGGGGCTTCTCCTCTGTATATGTTACTCTGTGCTATCACGTATTGATTACAGATCGTGAGCGAGCGCAGCCAGCGCTTGGTTACCGCCGGCCCTTGAGGAGCGCTGCGTGGTGATGGGCGCTCCTACAGGCGGCTAATCGCGTTACTTGGTCTGCCGGGGCGCAACTGACGGCCAACGTCAGGCCGAAAGCACAGCTGGCTCCCAACCGTTCACGGGCCGGCTCGCGGGCTAATTGCGGCGTCCATTGTGCGTTATAACGCGGTTACGCCACGGTCCGCGGCGGCCGCTTATTCCGTTAGGAAAAGCCCCAGCCAGCGGGAATCAATTAGAACAGTAACTCACTCGCCGCAGCGAAATACTGCGTTAGCGGCGAATGTGTGTGTTGTTGTGTGTGGAAGTGCGTACACGCATGACGCACAGAGCAGCGCTGTTCTGTGCGGAGCCAGAGGGAGCGCTGACATGTAGCTGGTGTTCTACTGTCGTATTAACACACACCCCAAAAAGAGTGTTGCATCATCATGATTGTAACGTTCATGACTCTTTACATAAAAACTGATTAGATAGGTACCAAAAGATCGATTCAATTATCTTTAGTGGTCACTACCTTAAACCCGCGGCTCCGCTCGCGTGTTGGTTGATTATGATAGATAAGCTACCTTTCAGTAGTGTGCTATTAGACTGGTTTTTAGAAACCTTTTTAATCAACATTCAAATAAAAAAAGTGAAGTACTTAATGATTTACAATAAATTATTCCTTATAGTCTGTCTTGTAATTTGCATGTATTAAAGAAATTTCTTTTTTACTGTTTTATTTATTTATTCTGATATTTCCTTATTCGTATGCTTATCTTTACAAAGAAAGAGCTGAAGACATTGTAGCACGCGTAGACCAAATATATGTTCTGTGGCAGTTTCCGAGGACGACGCTGTGGTCGGCAACGCCTGTACAAAACAACAGGTATGTGTTGGAGGCGTTAGATCGGCTACTGCTGATACAATGGCAGTTTATCACGAGTTAAGTGAGTATGAACGTGGTGTTACAGTCGACGCACGACAGATGGGACACGGCACCTCTGAGATACCAATGAGGAGGGAATTTTCTCGTATTACCATTCACGAGTGCACCTTAATATCTGATATCAAGTAAAACACGAAATTTCCGTAATCGCTGCGGTAGGAAAAAGATCCGTAAAAATGGAACCAATGAGGACCGAAGTGAATCGTTCAGCATGACAGAAGTCCAACCCTCCCGTTAATTGCTGCGGATTTCAGTGCTCGGCCGTCAACGAGTGTCAGGGTGTGAACCATTCAAAAGAAATATCATCGATATGGGTTTTCGAAAGCGACTGTTCGGTTTGACTGTACGACGCAAAGCTTTAAGTCTCGTCTGGGCCTGTCAATGCGGTCATTGGACTTTTTATGACTGGAAACACGTTGCCAGCTCTAACGGTCATGGCCACAAGCTCATGAATCTGTGGACTGTATGTGTCAGTGTGGACAGTTCAAGCTGGCGGAGGCTCCTTAATGGTGTCAAGTCTATGCTGCTGGGGTGACATGGAACCCCATGAATTGTCTAGATTCGAATATAACAGGTTGTTGTTGTGGGGATTGTTATGGGACTAAACTGCAAGGTCCTCAGTCCCCTGTTACGAGCGAAGGGGTTACAGTGAAAGTTTTACAAAGATATAACTAGCAGCCAGCACCTACAGGTGTAATCCACTAGGTGCAGAGAGCGACTAGGACCGCAACATTGATAAAACAAAAGAGAAACACAAAGGAAGAAAACGCAAAAGACCCAGTCCTAGATAGTAACTGAAATGAAACATTATAGCAGAATTAATTTAAATGTTAGGAAGTCCTTTCTGAAAGCATTTGTCTGGAGTGTAGCATTGTATGGGAGTGAAACGTGGATGATTAGGAATTCAGATGAAAAGATGATAGAAGCTTTTGAAATGTGTTGCTACAGATGACTGATGAAAATTAGATGGGTAGATCACGTAACTAATGAGGAGGTACTTAACCAAATCGGGGAGAAAAGGAGTTTCTGGCATATCCTGACTAAGAGAAGGGATAGATTGGTTGGACACATTCTGAGACGTCAAGGAATTGTCAACTTAGCATAAGAAGGAAGCGTGTGGGGTAAAAATTGTAGAGGGAGAGCAAGGGACGAATATAGTAAGCCGATTCAAAAGGATGTAGGTTGCTGTACGTATTCTCAGATCAAGAGACTTGCACAGGACAGGGTAGCATGGAGAGCTGCATCATACCAGTCTGCGGACTGAAGACCACAACAACAACCACCTCGGCTGGCTGATCGCTGTGATAATAAAGGAGGGACCAGCCACGCTGCACACACTAAAAACCTCTAGTCTGTCGACACAAAAGACCCAAAACTATTGAAAAGTGCTGCAGAGGTTGGAACTTGAGATATGAGGATAAAACACCCTCCTTTATACAGAATGATAAAAACCAGCTGCACGGATAAAACGTAAAACAGAATTAGCCATGGAGGCATCGTCTCCTAGTTATAAAGGGAGTGCACCTGGTAGATTAAAAGACTGTCACAAGAGGGCTAAAATGGGACACTCCATCAGGAGATAGACCACTGTGAACACAGCACCTCAGTGACAGTCTGACAGCGAAGTAGATAGCCGTGGGTCAACCAAATATACCCAATACACAGACGGCACAGGACAACCGAGTTCCGACGTGTGGACCTCAATGAAGTTTTCTAAGCGGCCGTAGATGGTTTGATCTCAAGAAGGTTGTTTAACACACCTGAAACAGACCATTCAGAGCTCCAAGCTTCACGCACCTTCCTGTGTAGCGCCAAACTAAGATCCATTTTCACGAGACCATTTTCCAGAGGTCATAAGGTAGTGCCCTGTTTGGCCAATCGATCGGCATGTTCATTCACTGGTATGCCGATGTGCCTAGGGGTCGAGACAAAGATCAATGAACATCAAGACCTGCCGAGAGAGGGAAAAGAGTCTGGAGAACACTGCACCAAAGGGTGTAACGTTGATCGAGTGCTTGAAAGTCACTCAGGGAGTCACTGTAGATGATAAAGAACTCCCCAGATGCTCTAGAGCACGATAACTAGCGACCAGCTCTGCTGTAAAAATACTGCTCCCACAAGGCAGGTAATGTTGTTCAATTTTATCGTTGTGGACATAAGACGAACTGTCCACCCACCACAGAACCACCAGTGATGACCATTTCTGCATCGAGAAGTGCCGCAAACTGCCGACGAAGTCTCGCTAGTGGGACTGAAGACTTCGAGTCATATGCTGAATCCATCTAGAGCGGCAGTTGAGGGAAGTACTGAGGAGGCATGTTGGAATGATAGTGGAAGGAGGGAAGGAGGGAAAGGAACTAGAGCAAAGAAAGGAGGGAGTGAAATGGGGCTGCGATCGGGAGACCAAACCTGGGCTGCTATCGCGGGGATGGGAGTGAGAAAGACGAAAAAAGGAGCCTGTCGTTTGGGTGACTGGGCGAGGCATGAACTTGGGCGCCATATGATGCTAGAAACAGTTGCTGGCAGAGTGTCAGGGGAGAAACGCCCACATATACAAGAAGGCTACTCACTAGACTTAAGCAGAAAGCACCCGTAGCTAGTCTGACACCACAATGGAGGACTGGGTCGAGATTTCGTGAAGCGGAAGGCGCTGCTAAATTTTACAACACGCTTCCATAGGCCAGACGAGATTGGATGAAGGCCTTGTAGATCTGCAAGAGAGTTGTTCATACAGCTTCCCAAACAGTGTGGTTGAGGCAACAGAGGATGTTGAGGTGTCACCTGCACTGTCATTTAAGCGGGCAAAGCTGGGAAATGAGGAGCACGCCCAGAAAGCGCTGAATCTCCTCTACGCAAAGTGGTTCGTCAGCAAGGTAAAGCTCCAGATGCAGGTGAACTGTCAGACGACGACAGAAATGCATAGCGCTGGTCTAAGATGCGGTAAGTTGAAAACCATGGTCAAAGGCCCTTTCGGATTGCGTCTTGGTGCCCCTGTTCAGCGACACTGATGCTTGTGAAGGTATAATAGAGGCAAAAGTCATCAGCCATGAGGGAGCAAGGGGCCAATGAGCCAACTGCAGCTGCGACACCGTTAATTGCCACAAAAATGAGGTGGACACTTAGAACAGAACCCTGAACACCTGAATATGAGGGGAACTCAAACAGCTACCATCCATAACACGAAAGGTGATAAGTGAGAGGAAATTCTGTATGAAGATTGGAAGAGCACCTCTTAAGACCCAGTTGTGCAGCACTGCCAGTGTTGTACACTTTCAAAATTTCGAAGAAGGTCGTGATGAGATGCCAAGCGAAAGCTATACGAATGGATGACTCCATCGATACAAGATTTTCAATAGCAGAACGACCCTGACAGAAGCCTCTCTGTTGTGGGGCTATGAGTCCCTGATCTTCAAGGATCCACATGACCTACTGACTCACCTTACGTTCAAGGAGCTTGGCCTCAATGTTGATGAGGCTTATTGGATGGTAACTATTAGCCACATGTGGATCAGTGCCAGGTGTCAATACTGGGATGATGGTACTGTCCCGTCATTGGGATGAGAAAACACCTTCAGCCCAGTCACGATTAAACGTGGCAGGCATTTGATGTTGAGAATCTGGTGTCAGGTGATGAAAGAACTGGCTGTGAATGTGGTTTGGTCCTTGAGAGGTATCGGGGCATGCAGCATGGGCACTTTGGAAGTTCCACACACTAAATGGAGCACTGTATGTCTTCCAGTGGTGCATGCAAAATGATAACTGCTTTCGCTTGACTCACTTTTTAATGGTGTGGGAGTTCGCACTGAAGGCTGCAATCACAGAAGTACATGAGAAATGTTCTGCCATGTGTTTGGAAATATTGCTGGTGTCAGTGCAAAGAGTAGAATGGCTGTGGAAATAGGGGATCCCTACTATTGGGGGCTATCCAAAGTGTCGCCAGACTTGCAACCAAACCAGAGAAGCGGTGACACGAGAACCAATGGTGGCAACAAATCTCTCCCAACAGTCCTGTTTATTCTAATGGATTAGTCTCCAAGCTCAGTCCCAGAGACGTATAAAGCAATCAGATGCTCTACAGACGGGTGGCGTCAGTGGAGGTGCAGTGGTCGTCGACGATCCTGGATGGCCTCAGCGATCTCTAGTGCCCACAAAGGCACTGAACTGGGCCGAAGCGTTTCAGGGGAACATGGGGTAGTTGTCTCGGCAATGGAAAGAATGGCCACAGTGACCTGGTGAACTGCCTTATCAACTTCAGTGGGAAGTGGAGCAGGGCAGGTGGTCTGCTGGTTGAGACTGAAACAGTCACAGGAGGACAGGAAAGTGATCACTGCCACAAAAAGATCGTCATGTACCCTCCGACTGAGATGGAGGGGAAGGCATGGGCTACCAAGGGTGAGGTCTATTGCCGAGTATGTGACATGTGTCACACTAAAATGCGTGGGAGCACCGGTGTTCAGGAGGTAAACATCCTACTATGTGAAGAGAGTCTCGACTTCCCTACCCCAGCCCAAGGTCTGAGTTCCGCCGCACAGAGAATGGTGGGGATTGAAGTCCCCAAAAAGGATCAATGGCTGGGTAGGTGGACAATCAAGTCAGTTTGGTCAGTGGAAGGTATAATCTCATCTGAGGAGAGGTAGACAGAGCAGATGTAGATGTCCTGCACTGGTCGGATCCTGACAGCCAATGCCTCGAGTGCTTTGCTGAGAGGCATGGGGGCACAGGGTACAGAGCTGAGGACGTATACACAGACACTACCGTATACCCTGTCATAGGTTTATATAGTAGCCTCAATAGCCATGGAGGGCAGGGGTCTGCTGTACAGGGAACCGAGTTTTCCTATAGGGCTGTGTAAAAAGTAGGAAAGTGGCACAATAGCTGCTGCAACGCGGACAGAAGACGGAAGAAACTGTTACAGTTCCATTGTAAGATCTAGCTGCCTCTTGAGTTGGAGAGCATTCTGCAATAAAAGGTGGAGAATCTTGCACAGAATCACCTGTCGCAGAATCGCAGGCTGTGGAGGTTGAGCCTCGACGTCCATGGCTTCTAAACTCTCGGCAATTGCCAAGTCATTAGGGCACGTGAGGGTCTCTACATCGTCCTCAGATGCAGAGATAGGCGGTGGTGCCACGGTAGCCAACTGAAGTTGGCGTGGCAGTCGAAGAGCAAACTTATTATTTTATTTATTTATTTGTCATATGGCAACAACAGCAGCATTGACCATTACGTATGAGATAGTTAATTAGTTTCACATTAGATACAAGTTTATATATATACTAAAACTTACTAATATGGAAATACACTACTTTAATACTTGTGGGAATTCTGCGTCTTAATAATTTAACACAGTGGCAAGTTTAAGAGATACGATGACAACTTAAGTAAATACATACATACAAATGATTATAAATCAATATCAAGTGACTGAATCCAACTAGTTGCAGAAGGGGTAGCATTTATAAAGTCACTGAATGGTCCAGGATATTTCCTCAGAGGACAGTCTCTGACGATATGTTGAACCGTTTGTTCTTGGGCACCACAATCACAGGCTGGAGAATCTTGGAGTCCCCACTTGTGCAACATAGCATTGCACCTGGCTTGACCAGTTCTAATTCTATTTAATTTTGTCCACACACTTCTCTGCAGATGAAACTTTCGTAGGACGGCAGTTGGGTCTTCGACCCCATGATGTGCTGTTGCAGTCGCGTACCACCTCTTGCACCACTCTTCTTTAATATTAAAGTTGTCCCTTCCTTTATGCCATAGAGGGGTTTATTTATTTTGCTGTCTTTTACAATGACCTGTTATCTAGATACTAAAACAGGTCGTATTTTGCACAGGTAATTGATTTTTTTTACACTGAATAAGTTAACAATATACAGCTTAACTAATTTATGAAATAAAACTATAAACAATAATTAGAAAAAATTAATTAATAATCCATTTAAGAAGAAGTAAAGAATAAGGGCAAGTACAGACGTTTATGTTGAAAAACTCAATGAAAGAATAACATGAATTTATATGTAATAGAAGAAGATGATAGGAGAGAGAAAGATAGAGAAGATGGAGTCCGATATTCTGTGATGCTTGAGGGTCGATGACTTAGCATTCCCATCAAGTCGTCAACCCTCAACCATCGTTAGTATTATCTACAACAGGTTAAGAAGTTTATACTGCTGTTTTGACGGTGACAAAGAGCGACACTTTTATATTTGTCCTTACTACTCTAGTTACACTAATTATTGTCTATTAAATGATTATCACTGTCCGCGTCCGTGTCCGTGTTGCCGTAGTGGAGTAGCCGAGCGATCTAAGGCACCTCGACGCGGAACGCGCGGTTGCTCGCCGACGGAAGTTCGAGTCCTTCCTGGGGCATGGGTATATATGTTGTCTTTAGGCTAGTTTACCTTAGTTTAAGTAGTTTGTAGGCTACGGCCTGATAACCACGCAGTTTGGTCCGATAGATTTACAAACATTTGAACATTTTTTCGTGTACGTGTTGGTGTCTCTGTTGGGCTTCGTGTTGTTGTCCCTGTCGTATTCTCGATTTCGGTTTCTTTGCTGGTACACTCTACGCACTGTGTTTGCTCGCTGAATACGTTGTTGTCTTCTGTATGGTCTTTTTCGTTTGTATTCGTCATATGTGATATGCGACCTTCACAGAAGGTTGTCGCCTGTATATTCAACCATGTGGTAACAGCTCTTTATCATCGTTGAAGTGTTGACCACCAAGAACAGATTTGAGGTGTAAGAAGAGATTAAAGTCGCTAGGAGAGAGGTCCGAGCTGTGTGGAGGATGCTCAAACAGGTCCCATTTAAATTTCCGTAAGAATTGTTTGGTCACATTCGGTGTGTGCCGTCAGGCATTATCGTGAAAAAAAAATCTTTTCACAGTAATCCTCTTCTTACACCTAAAATCTGTCCTTGGTGAACAACACTTAAACGACGATGACGAGCTAAAAGAACATGTTACCACATGGTTGAATACACAGGCGGCAACATTCTATGAAAAAGGCACACAAAATTTTGTGCCATGCTATGACAATTGCCTACAAAATTTCGGAAGCTATGTACAAAACTAGTTTAACAGTGGTAGATTTTTGTACAATCAATATTTTTTCTGTATCTGCACCCGTTCGTATATTGAGTGTTGTCCATTGGTACTCTTGTCTTGATGTTGTTGTTGTGGTCTTCAGTCCGGAGACTGGTTTGATGCAGCTCTCCACAATACCCTATCCTGAGCAAGCCTCTTCATCTCCACATAAGAACGGCAACCTACATCTGTCTGAATCTGCTTACTGTATCCATCTCTTGGTCTTCCTCTGCGGTTTTTACCCCACACTCTTCCCTCCAACGCTAAATTCACAATTCCATGATTTATAAGAATATGTCCTCCCAATCTATCCCTTCTTTTAGTCAAGGTATGCCAGAAATTTCTTTTCTCCCCAATTCTGTTCAGTACCTAGTCATTAGTTACGCGATCCACCCACCTAATCTTCAGCATTCTTCTGTAGCACCACATTTTAAAAGCCTCAATCCTCGTCCTGTCCGCACTGTTTATCGTCCATGTTTCACTCCCATACAAGGCAACACTCCATACAAATGCCTTCAGAAAGGACTTCCTTAGGCTTAAATCAATATTCGTTATTAAAAAATTTCTCTTTTTCAAGAACGCTTCTCTACCTATTGCCAGTCTGCATTTTATATCCTCTGTACTGCGACCATCATTTGTTATTTTATTGGCCAAGTAACAAAACTCATCTAACTCCTTTATTGCTTCGTTACCTAATCTAATTCCTTCAGCATCACCTGATTTTCTTAGACTGCAATCAATTACCCTAGTTTTTCTCTTGTTAATCTTCATCTTATATGCACCTTTCAGCATACTGTCCATTCCGTTCAATTGCTCTTCCAGGTCCTTTGCTGTAGCTGACTTAATTACTATGTCGTCGGCAAAACGCAATGTTTTTAATTCTTCCCCCTGAACTTTAATTCCTTCTCCAAATTTCTCCTTGCTTTCCTTTTTGTTTGCTCAATGTACAAATTGTCTTATGGCCGCGAATATCTGTTGTTCTTATTGAGGATGTAGTGCTGGTGATGTGTCTCTGAGGTGATTGTAGGTCCCGCAGAATAGGACAACGTGTTCGGGAGATCCCCTCTCCCCATATGTGCAGTATGGTGTTTCTCTAAGACTGACGCGGTGTACCTCTACATCTGCATCTACGTGCGTAGGATAAGGACCATGTCCTGTCAAAAAGTGAACCATGTCGCGGCTGGGATCGGCATGTTTCATTCTTAGTCTCTCCGCTGTGTCGGGGAAGAATGAATGGACGCTCCGACCCTTATCACTTGCCTCCCATTCCTGCTGCCTGGAGTCAATTATCCAGCGTCTCAGCTGTTTTTTTATTTTCCAGAGCCGAACCAATTACTAAATTCCTGCGGGACTTTAGGCGATCTGGAGAAGGATCGTTTAAGATCTTGTGAACTGGAAGATCTTGTGGGTAGTTGGGGTGGTGAAGTTTCCTCCAGAAGAGCCAACTGTTAAATCTCTACCAGCAGGTTTACCTTGAGTTAGCTCGCCTTTACCAGAGAGCTATGTCACTGTCGAGGGTGGAGGGCAGAGTGCTCCCAGTAAAAATAGATGAGGAGCCGTTACGGCCAGACGGATGGCTGCGAGATTATATAGGTGCGGCGACGGCGGCGGCGGTGGCGGGCCCGTTTATTAAACGCCTGTAGCTGACACGGCCGGCGAGTTATAATGAATCAGCGTAATTACGGGGGCTCGCGGGAAGCTGCCCCTGTCAGCGGCTGTCACCGGCCGTGATGCATTTCGTTACTGCCGCCGTGCTGCCGCGCCATGATATACACATTAGCCGGTAACACAATGCCACGCGGGACGACCAAATAATGAACGAACTTTTAACACAGTTTTCCGACGGAGCAGTAATTGCCGTGCAGGTGCGAGGGGTGGCGGAGAGAGGCGAGTAGGGCCACAGTGTAGCCACTGCTCCACCAGTCGCCGAGCCAGGTACACAAGTAAAAAGGCGTATTGCATTAACTCCTGAACATTGGTGCTGAATGTGTATATTGCAGCGAGAGACCACGAGCCACAACTGCCGGTGTGGCGCAGACTAGCTCTTATGACTCGCACCACCGCAATGAACATCACTGTACATGACATACTGCGCCCTGATTGGAACTATTACCCTGACGCCAAGCATAATAGTTACACATGGCTTATTGGACAGTTTATTTATTATGCGATTAATCGGAAAGCTCCTACCTTACAAGATTTCATACTCTATATTAACGACCAGCATTACGTTCTACAAAATCGTTCCAAATACAGGACTTGGTTCCAAAACTTTTTAAAGGTTTCACTTACGTATTGAATATCATTTCATTTGTTTGAATTACAAGCTTATTTTTCTTCTTCTTGCCACACGAAGAGTGAGCAGTTATTACTCATTCCATAGAGCATCATTTTAGTTTCATATTATGATTTGAAGGGACGACGCAATTGATTTGTTTTGCAATATAACACTGGTACTTACAGCAGGGGAATGTTTTGTTTTATGGCATTTGAAGCCGACGCCGAAGACGGCGAACACTGGTGAGCGCAAGTCCGGGCTGAAGGGGTGGAGAGGAGGCCCGTCAAAAAAAAAAAAAAAAAAAAAAAAAAAAAAAAAAAAAAAAAAAAAAAAAAAAAAAAAGCAGATAGCGTCACGGACTGCGGTGCAGAAGGCCGCCGGTTCAATGACGCCCACCGGCAAAAATTTATTTCTTTGTAATTAACAATTCCAGAAGGTTCTACATCTTTCTTATGTTCACTTGTAAATTCTACTTGTTTTTATGTTAACTGTTCTAATTTCTGGTAAATTCTGTCTGTGTATAAACAGCAGAGCACTCTGCCAGAGAGGCAGTCAGTGCTGCGTGTATGTTGAGTTCGTAATAAACGTGCTTTCAGTATAAGTGCTGTGTTTAGTTGCCTTCGAAGTCAAGCCTGTTTCCATTTCAACGCGACAATATTACTCCAAGAACACAGTTTCTCAGATTGCCCGTAGATGTCACTCAACGTGCACAAAGGTGTAAGCATCCACGCAGGAGCAGTGTCAATTAGACTTGCGCATAATAGTTTGCGATCGGGAGCGCTCTTTTAGTTCGTCCGCTTCCAGTGACGGCTGAGCGGCGTGGTCTGTGCGTGTAGGTGGAGGGGGAAGTCCCCCCACGTAGCTTTAATACTGCTACACGCCCTCTCGCTATTGCCCGTCGTTCTTCGGAAAAGAATCTAACGAACTATGAACCGAGACACGTTTGGCACAATCGCCCGCTGCCCCTAGTTCGCCCGATGTTCCTAGTTCGCCCGCTCCTTCTCGTTCCTTTTTTTTTTTTTTTTTTTTTTTTTTTTTTTTTTTGGGGGGGGGGGGGTCTTAGGGCGCACAACTTCTACGGTCATTAGCGCCCAGACAAGAACTTAGATTCACTAGATCTCAAGAAAAATTTGGTGACAGTCAGAAAATCAAGAAGAGTCTTAGCAAATGACGGTGGCTGAAACGGCAGTGACCGATCCGCAACCGGGCCAGGATGACCTCCTCCCGCCGAGAGGGGCGTGAGGAGGTCCTCCAAGCGGTCGGGATCTGTTTGACAGTTCGCAAATTATTGTTGTACAGTGAAAGCCACGCTCTGTGCCATGACGACACCATACTCCGGCGAAGAGACCGTTGAACATCGTCCGGTGGGATGCAAAAGGTAGCCATGCGAGGCAAAAGAGCTGCGGCCTTGGCTGCGATGTCGGCGGCCTCATTCCCGGGCACACCCACGTGGCTAGGGACCCACAGGAAAGAAACGTGACAGCTGTCATCTGCTAGCAACTGGAGGGAGCGTTGGATCCGATACACGAGAGGATGGTTCGAGAAAGGGTCCTTAAGACTCTGTAGGGCACTAAGGGAGTCCGAACATATGGCATAGAAAGGTTCCCGGTGGCGGCAGGTATACAAAACGGCCTGGTGGAGGGCAAAAAGCTCAGCCGTGAAGTTCGAGCACCGGTCAGGGAGCTTGTATTGGAAACGGTTGTCGCCGACGACGAAAGCAGATCCGACACCGGCAGTGCTCTTGGAACCATCAGTGTAAATAAATATGGCATTATCGAACCGCGAACGGAGTTCGACAAGCCTCGAGCGGTATACCAAATCCGGAGTGCTCTCCTTGGGGAGCGAACTAAGTTCAAGGTGAGTGTGAACCTGGGCCTGATGCCACGGTGGCAATGGGCTTTTGCTCAACCGAAGGGTGGAAGGAAGGGTAAAATCGAGCCGCTGTAGCTTTTGTGTCCCAGCCTCGTCGTAGGTGTCGGTGGCCGAGTGGATGAGACCGACACAGGAACAAAGACAGCACGCTGGTGCAGGTACGGAGGGGAGCAGCCAGAAACCATAAACACCAGAGTAAATTAGAAAGAGATATATATTGCACAGAATGTAACAATACTTAACTTTTACATAGTACTGCAGAATGTTGATACATAGTTGTTAGATACCTGCCTAGTGCCTGTACGATAGCAAAGTCTTCACTGGTGCCTATCTGATTACGAAGGTCCTAACTGGTTGCTATCTCAGTCCCAAGTGACCGATGTCTTTCCGTGGTGGCCACGAGAGGGGTTGCAGCAGAGGGCGCTCGTGGCTGTCGTGAGAACGCCGCGCCGTGTGTGCATGGCGGCGCGCGGCGAAAGTAGGTGGCGCGCACTTTGTACTTGTGCGACACCACAGTAGCAGGCGGCGAAACCGAACTCCAGGTGGAAGCAAGGCAATCGCAGACAACTCATATTGACGATCGAGTGAGTCGTCAAAAAATAATCGGTAAGATGGATGGTTGGGCATCGACCGCAGGCGGCATGCGTACCGACACAAGAGTATGTCACGTCGAGTGGTCAAGGGTAATACAGCAGCCTCGGCATACAGACTTTCAACAGGGCTGGTATAAAATGCACCGGTCGCCAGACGTAATCCCCGATGGTGGATAGAGTTGAGACGGCGGAGAATCGACGACCGTGCAGAAGAGTATACAAGGCTTCCGTAGTCGAGCTTCGACTGAACAATGGCCTGGTAAAGGTGAAGCAGGACGGTACGATCCGCTCCCCATGACGTGCCACTGAGGACACGAAGAACGTTAAGGGATCGAGCACAACGGGCAGCCAGGTAGGACACATGTGTGGACCAGCAAAATTTACGATCCAACATGAGTCCCAAGAATTTCGTAGTCTCCACGAAAGGGAGAGCAACAGGGCCGAGACGTAGAGAAGGTGGAAGAAATTCCTTGTATCTCCAGATGTTTATACACACAGTTTTTTCAGTGGAGAATCGGAAGCCGTTTGTGATGCTCCAGGAATATAGACGGTCCAGACAGCGTTGAAGACAACGCTCCACGAGACACGTCCGCTGGGCGCTGCAATAAAAATGCGAAATCGTCAACAAAAAGAGATCCGGAGACGTCGGCTGAAAGGCAATCTACGATCGGATTGATTGCAATGGCAAAGAGCGCCACACTCAAGACGGAGCCCTGTGGTATCGCATTCTCCTGGCAAAAGGTATCTGACAAAACAGAGCCCACCCGTACCCGGAACTTGCGATCCGCCAAAAACGCTTGAATGAAAAGAGGAAGGCGGCCCCAAAGGACCCATGTGTGCAATGTGCGGAGAATGCCCGCTCTCCAACAGGTATCGTATGCCTTCTCCAAGTCGAAGAACACTGCTACTGTTTGACGCTTCTTTAGAAAGTTGTTCATAATGAAGGTCGACAACGTAACGAGGTGATCAGCAGCAGAGCGGTGTCGACGAAAACCGCATTGGATATTAGTCAGGAGGCGGCGAGATTCGAGGAGCCAGACCAACCGAGCGTTAACCATGCGTTCCATCACCTTACAGACGCAGCTCGTCAGAGAAATGGGGCGATAACTGGAAGGAAGGTGTTTGTCCTTCCCTGGTTTGGGGATGGGGACAACAATGGCTACACGCCAACTTGTGGGAACATGACCTTTAGTCCATATGCGATTGTAGGTACTTTCTAGTTCGTCCGCTCTTTTTGGCTTTTGCTACCGCTACTAAAAGAGCTCTTTTTTATGACAGCATTTTTATATAATGAATGACTGTAGCCAAAGCGTGTGCTATTACCCATATTTTTGGGCAATTTGACATCAAATACTTAGGCAAATAATCTACTTATTAACACGAATGGGTGATACAATGGTATTCAACTACTTTGCATACAGAGTACACCTAGTACTTTATTTTTAAAATGGATTTGTTGTGGCAGTGAACTTTGAAACTACAGCTGAGCTGCATCTCAGCTCGAAATGAAGGTAACTGGCAGAAGGGAATCACACGATTCTGTGCGCTCTCGCGTCCTCTCGCTGTTCTCCGTCAGTCTTCGGAAAAGCAGCGGACGAACTAAGAGGCGAGGGATCTGCGAACTAGTTCGCGTAGTTCGCCTGTGGGAGCGATCTTCCGAACTAGTTCGTTCACGAACTACACAAGACTAGTGTCAACGTGCCAGAGTGTGTAAGACGACCGATCAGTTATTAAAAATATTCAAATGTTTGTAATTCTATGGGACCAAACTACGATGGTCATCAGCCCATAGGCTTGCAAACTACTTAAACTAACCTAAGACCGGTAGTGCACTATCAAATTTATTGGACAAAGAAATTGGATGAAATATTGGTCCTATTTCTTTGCCAAAGATCTTTGACGTGACGCCGAAAGCGGGTATTACACTAGACGCCATGACGGCGCTGCTGTCGCGGGATAATTTGAACCTTTGGCCGGCCGCCATGATAGTGGCAAGCGTCAGATAAATACGAGTGGTGTTAGCAGGTAAATCGTGTATTAAATAGCTACTGCGGGATATATATACCCAATTGATAGTCACGTCTGTACTGTTTGACTATTGCAGTGTGCATGAAGCACGATGGTGAAAGCTGCTCAGCGTTTAACTGCATAAATCAATTTGAGAAAGGAATAAAAAGATTGAATACTGTCTTCCTATTTATATTTCTCTGGAATACAAGTAGCCCTATTACTTGCGTTCAGAGATAGTTACTCTTGCTTAACAGGCTGTTAGTCAAGACAATATATGATTGGATGAAATAAATAACAGGCTTTTATAGTAGTGATACCTCTTAATAAGGAGCGACTTTAGGCGGTATTGTGGAACAGGACGATCAAAACGTTTCAATTTATGATTGCGTAAAATAACTATTAGCGTCACGAGATTAGTTGCCTCAATGCAGCTCGAATTTTTGTTTATGAAATTAATATTAGTAACTTGTAGCACAGAATTTTAAGGTCATCTACTGTACATATAGGTATAACAACTGAAAGGGGTTGCAGAACTTTGTATAGTTCCATACATGAATGACACATAGCCACACTGGATGCACATTGTGAAGTTGAACCCGATGACAATAGTTGTTGACTTTTGTGCAGTTCACGCTACTGTTAGGTATTTGGCTTACAGCATTTAAAATGATAATATTCTTGCTAGATACCCCAATGCTAATGTTACAAGCACTTAGTTAAGAAAAGGTTATGGCGTACATCGTGTTCTTAAAAGAATTTGTTTGTGGCTGGTTGCCGTATCCACAAGGTAAGAAGCTATTTAACAGTTATTTATCTGATGGCATATTTCACTTCACAATCGATTTTTAACATTAGCTGTTTCAGGCAGCCCTGTTTCACTTTTTGATGCTATGAAATATCTAAATATTGGAGAATACAGCACTAAAGCAACGACGTAAAGTGTGAAACTCTTTCAAAATTAATGTTTGTACAAAAGTTTCACCGTCGTAGAATATACTGAAAAAATGATAGAAAATCTTGTGTGACGATAAATTCTCTTCATATGCTGCACTTAGAACGCTAAAGATCTAAATGTTATAGTTCTGTTTCGTTAGGAAGAGGAAAAGCTGTTGGCCAATTCCTACACCGTATATGTAATAAATTTACACACAGACGATAGTGCTGTATATTCAAGGAGTCTGAAGCTGTTTTGTGGTTATATATTTCAATTAGACATAGTTTTCGCGACTTAAGTCATGTGAATACACCCTCTAATCAAAAGAGTGTTACGCACTTTTAAAGTTGGCGCTGAAGTTTGCCACCATAATGGCCGCCGAGGCGCTCTTCAATTTGCCCTCTGTTTGCAGTCGGCCGCTTACGGGATTGTGGGGGCTTGATTACATTATCATCCACTATTTGATCAAAATTTCTACAGAATGGCAGACAGCAACTCATTATTATGTTCGGCAGGTGCGTGTTTACAATAAAATAAAGAATCAAATAAAAATTTTAAATTTACTAGAAGCCATAGAAATCATCGCGAGATAATAAACACACAACAAAATTTGTAACGGGAACTGCTAGTCGAGGACGCAAAGGCACATAGTCATTAAAAATTTTGTGCGAATGGACGATATACTACATTTAAATATATGATAATGAAATAGGCTTTTCTGTTCCTCATATTACAAAGCAGAAAATTCACCTCAGAAAAGGTATATTCTCAAAAGACAGAGCTAACGTTAGGCTCTGATTTCTTGCAACAGTAGAAAGCTACTTTAGTTTACAGCTGTCACTATAATACTGCAGTGCACATTGACGAAAATAATATTCCAGTTTACAGTAGGCACTCAGTTTCTGTAGCGCGCATTCAAATTTTTGTACAGCTTATGGGACTTAACTACGGTGCCATCAGTCCCTAAACTTACAAACTACTTATGAACTACTTACGAACTAGGACGGCACAAATATCCATGCCCGAGGGGGGATTCGAACCCTCGACCGTAGTGGCCGTGCAGACCGTGACTGAAGCGCTTCAGTCCCCTCGGCCACCGCGGCCGGCTAGCGCGCATTGACAAAAATAACACGCAATGTGTAAAGCACTTAAAGAGGAATTATAATGTATATACTGTTTGGTACAGTATATTGTCATTAGGAACAATATTTAGGTATTTATTTTGTAAATTTATTGTTTCACCAACTAATGCAAATTTACGATGCAAATAAACACTTTTTAACCAGCGGCATCTGGAGTACAAAAAGGCAAGAATCCAGAACTACAAAAAACATTTATTTATCTACGAGTGTACTGTGTCTGCCGCCTCCTCTTCTATGCCCGCTTTTTAGAATGCAACCTCGGTAAATCAAGAGGGAGACGTGGACGCCTATGACAAGACGTGCAACATATACCAGCTACCCAATCAACACACAATTTATTTCTTGCTTCGTACTCCAGTTGAAAATTACTGAGAGCCTCATCTGCTACGTATGTTTCTATCAATTATGTAGCCAACAAACACACCCAGGAAAGTTAGCAGCCATCAGCCGTGTATTTCATTACAGAATACAGACGTAAAACGGTTGGAGTGATGCTAGCGCTCCAAGCGGTCACATTTCTCACTGCAGGAAACAAACGACGAACGCTTTCTTTGATCAAATTTAAGGCCAGGCCGTAGATTTGATCAAAGAAATTGGACGAAAGGCGAGATTTGACAAGAGTGTCCCATTAAACTACGTCCAATATATTGGACAAAACATCTTTGTCCAATAAATTGGATTGTGTAATATCAGCCTGAGGACAACACACACATCCATGCCCGAGGGAGGATTCGAACATCAGACGTGGGAGGCCGCGCGATCCGCAACGTGGCGCTCCAGACCGCTCGACTACTCCTGCGGTGCAGTTATTAACACCAGTTTGTCTATTGCGTAACTTGTGGCTAGCCATGCGCCTAGAGAATGAATACTATTGGCTGTCAGTGCGTTAAAGGAGGGGGATACGCAGAACATGAAGCGGAAGGTCAATTCCGAAGTTTGCTCGTATCTGAATAGTTATTTTGTGTCATGAGGGGCTCTCGACAAGGTAATATTATAGACGTCTCGGAGTGAAGCGAAACGATGTTGTTGAGACGCTGGGGAGATACAGAGATACAGGAACTGCGTCGCACTGGCCGCCCGAAGGCTACCGCACTAGTCGAAGTCCGCTACGTACAGATTTCAGCTTGGAGGAAGCCAGAGAGGAACGCCACCATGCTGAATATCGATTTTCGTGGAGCCACATGACTGCGTGTTTCGACTCAAAGTGTACTTAATAAGCTGCGTGACAAGCAACTTCACCCCCGACGTACACTTGACAGCAAAAAAAGTGGATCACTGCTGAATGCAACCCCACTAACGTAGCTGTGTTGTGGATACTCCACATTCAAAAACCCCTGTAGAGTACAGTCGTTCGACTATTCACAATGGGTACCAAAGAAGCAGTAGAGAATATTGCTCCTTATGGCAGTCGGTCCACATGTAATTCAATACCGTCATACAAAAAACATTAGAATACAAGTTATTAGAGTCGAGAGAGCAACGTAAATTCAATTTAATTACAATAAGCGACAAATCGAGTACCTTATCAAACTCATTCAATGACACAATGAGTTTTTGTTCGTGCTCTGAATTTGAACGCACTGGCCGGCCGCGGTGGCCGAGGTGACTGAGGCGCTCCAGTCACGGTCAGCACGGCCACTACGGTCGGGGGTTCGAATCCCCCCTCGGGCATGATATTTGTGCCGTCCTAGTTCGTAAGTAGTTCATAAGTAGTTTGTAAGGTTAGGGACTGATGACCCCGTAGTTAAGTCCCATAAGATTAACAAACATTTGAACATTTTGAACGCACTGTTGACCAAAAGAAGCTTGCGTTTTTGATAGAGACTAGATTAGTCATGAAGAGACGTAAGACATTGACGTTTTCATTGGTATCGGTTTACAAGGCCGATGTCCGAACCCGGTTAACTTTAACATTGCACCAGGAATGGCATGAAGTTCAAATTGTTTCTGAGAGGTAACCACTAAAGGTATATAATACAGTGCAACTCACAGGTGTCAAACGTCATAAAATTGTGGAATAGAACGCAGTACCTATATGAATCGTTAATGAAACACGATCACAAGTCATATATTAAACAAATTCACAGATAGCGCTATATTTTAACTTGAAATGACGATACAATTGACTTCTTTTCCGGCAGGGACCCAACCCCACCTCTATTCGCTATTTATTATATATACGCAAAGAGATGAAATAGTTACTGTTTTTACAATTAGCGGGATGTGCATATGTTCGGCTAAAAGTAGCCGCGGTTTTGTGGTATGTGCCTGTATTAGCCGTGGCTCGAGAGCTATGGGCTGGCCGGTCAACCACAGCTCGTGCCAAGGCGAGGCTTGGTGGAAGCCAGCAAGCTGGCGGTCGCGGTGATGCCCAACAGCCCACAGCACAGCGCAGAGTGGGGCTCTGATGTAAATACAGAATGTTTACTTCCTGGCATCATAGTAAAAGCAGACAGCCGAGATACAAATCGGGCCGACTCAATGCGAGCAATCTACTCGAGATAGAATCGTCGCTCTTACTGCAGAGAATCTGGTCTGACGGCGTTATAGTTTCTACGCTGAGATGTATTGTGAAAGAAACAAATAATGAAAGATTCTGAATAAATTATTAGTCCTTTAAAATGCTATTTTTTAAGTGAGACTATAGAAGAAGAAAAATATGAGTTTCTTTTTCCTTCGAGCTGCCTTTAAATTGAATTTTTTTAAAAAAATATACAATTCCTTTATTATCCTATTTTATTATAAATTTATATACCTAGAGACAGTTTTCCTCGTCATTATGTCAAAGAAATTAAGTGAAAGGAAAAGCATTGAATTAAAGAAAGTATGGAGGTCTGGGTTCGATTCCCGCCTGTGGCACAAATATTAATTCAATGCTTCTCATTTCACTCAATATTCCTTTTTTATTCATTTATACCTATACTCCATGCATACAGAGTAATCAGTTTAGATGGACGCTGTTAAAGTAATTTTCGTTATTTCAAATACGCCTCTCTCCTCCCCTCCATCCATTAATACACACTCCGTTCTTACGAAAATATGCAAACGATTTGTCTTGTATTTATTCGTTGTTAATTTTCCCTCCGTTCTCTCTTTCTCTCTGTCACCTCCCTTGCCCTTTTGGTCTATTCCCCCAAAAAGCTGTAAAAATTGTGGTTTCCTTTAAAACATTACTGTCTCTTTTAATGTTTGCTTTCTTTACTGTCCATGGGTCCTCTCTATGAAGCAGTGTTCTTTTATATCTCCGATAATCCATCCTTCGTTCTGTAAAACATTCGTTCCTTTTCTCTCGACCCTAAAACAAACTGTGATATATAAGTAAGGAGTATTTTGCAAGCATTTCTCTCTTTTATTTCCAGTTCTGCACTCCTGTTCATTCCTAGTTCCCGCCCTCCCTCCTGCGACCCCTCCCTTGAAACATTTATCTGCATCTCCGTGCTTCTTTTCACTATTTTGTGCTTGGCAGATTTTTTAAATCACTTTCATTATTTCTCTGTCGTTGACTCTCGAAAAGCACGTGGATATAATGGACAACTGAACCTTACCGTGCAAGTATTATTGTCGCCATTAAAATGGACATCTATTCCGACAAATACCAGTATCCAAGCTTTGGAATGGCAGAAACTGAAGTTCTCCCCCATCCTTCCCAATTGGATATTATGCTTAGCATGTAATCGCATTTTCGATGCGACATTGTATCAGAATCCACATTGCTGTTTTGTAACCTCAGTATGACTATTGAAGGCAACCACACCGTGAAGAATAATTGCTCGACACACTTGCCAGTAATCGGATACCTTGTCACTGACCATACTAGTAAATCACAGAAACCTCCTTCATTGAAGTCTCTTGGTACCCTTGTTTGTATAACTTATGGGACTTAACTACGGGGTCATCAGTCCCTAAACTTACAAACTACTTATCAACTAGCTTATCCTAAGGACGGCACAAATATCCATGCCCGAGGGGGGATTCGAACCCCCGACCGTAGTGGCCGTGCAGACCGTGACTGAAACGCCTTAGTCCCCTCGGCCACCGCAGCCGGCCATTGAAGTCTGTTTGTGTTCCTGAACGTGGTGAATAAATGTCAAAACGAAGTTACTTTCCGAATTTCAAATTTTTAACGCATAATCCACGTTCCTCATAACTATAAAAATGCCTAATATTCAAGTTATCGTGGCAACAGCCACCCAACAATCGTTATTCAATGTTTCAAATGTTTGTATTGTTTATGGGACTTAACTACGGGGTCATCAGTCCCTAAACTTACAAACTACTTATGAACTAGGAGGGCACAAATATCCATACCCGAGGGGGGATTCGAACCCCCGACCGTAGTGGCCGTGCAGACCGTGACTGGAGCGCCTCAGTCTCCTCGACCACCGCGGCCGGCCAATCGTTATTATAATGAGCTCATAGTTAAATAAGCTTATTACAGAATGTCATACCAAATTGTAATGTAGCATACTAAAACATAGTATAATATCATGCAAAATCCACGGTAAGACGCCTCACACTACATGGCCATCCCGTGCGGCCAAGAATGTCTTACCTAGCCAGACACATCTGAGCTGTTTGACTGGTCGTACTGTCTAATGAGTACTCCAATATGACAAAACATTATGCCAACGCATCTGTAATTCGCTGGAGGCCGGGATGAGGTTAACTTGTAATAGCTAAGGTATGGGTCCGATTCCCGCTGGGGGTAACAGTTTTTAACGGCCACAAAAATACCATCTACACCTCCAGTAACTCCAATAAAGAACGCAGGACTCTGCCTTGGTTCAAATAAAAATTGCAAATGTCCACGCGCTACTAAATTAAACAAAGTTTTCGCAAAATACCAAACCCCTTCCACGTCTCTACGAACGATGTGATCCTAACTACTGGTGAACGACAATGTGATAGTACACGCTTCATGGTGTCAGATAAAGAGTGACGGTATGTGCAGGCTTGGAGTGCCCGTAAGAAACAATAAATATATCAGAAGTATTCCTTCCTATTATACAATAGCAAATGGTGCTGGGTTCGGGGAAAAATGAATTGTATCGTCATTTCAGGTACCAGTATAACGCTGTTTGTGAACATATTTGATATGTGACATCTGATTGTGCTTACTTAACAAATCATCAATACACTGTATTCTATTCCACAACTTTATGCTGTATGACATCTGTGAATTGCACTATATTACGTATCTTCAGCGGTTACCTCTCAGCAACAATAGGAGGTTCATGCAACTCCTGGTGCAGTGCTAAGATTATCATTTATTTCTGGATCCATACATTGGTCTAAGAAACTAATGAAAACGTTAGTGTTTTACGTCTATTTATGCCTAGAGATCACGCGCACTTAAACGTGGCCCCTGAGCGGAGAATGTTGGGAGCTGAATCTTTCATTCAGCTCATAGCGGATTGGCTGTTAGAACAAGCCCCGCCTCTTTCCCCCAGTGCCGGCAGCTTACGGCGTATAGATTACAGGTTTTAAAAGAAACAACATGTAAGGGGTTAAGGCGTTACAGATGGAACACGAAATTAAGTATTACTTTAATGTTTGAGTAATAGAAAAGTGGAACGCATATCTACGATATGTTAATATTTGTAAGGGACTTATTAAGCGGGTGTAACAAGGCTCTCTGCCTCTTTTTACTGAAGTAACAGAATAAAAATCAGAATTAACATTCTTCACACCACTTTCAAGGACAGCCTTCTTTCTTATAAAAGAAGTCGTCGGGGTATGTGGACTTATTTTAGCAAATAACAAAGTGGAAGACAATAATCAATACGAAGCACAAGTCAACAATACATTGACGAGGTCTACGGTGTACAATGCTGTTACGAGGTAAGGTTGGTAGAGAGCATAAACATTCCGTTGACACACGAGCTCAGCCGACTTCCGCCGATCAGAGAGAGGCCACGAAAAAGTGCGTGACCTGTAATCGCAATTTGATCAGGCATACATCTGTTTTTTGCTTAACAGTGCGTTCAGATTCAGATCATGAACAAAAACATATCATGTCACTAAACTAGTGTGTTAACGTAGCTGACTTTTCACTTATCGCGACTAAATTTAATTTACAAGTGTTACTGTCTCATCTCTAATGATTATTTTAATATTTGTTGTACGAAAGTATTGGTTTGTACCTTGCCTGAATGCCATAAGGAGAAATAGGAGACTTACTTAGTACCTATTGTGGGTAGGTAATAACTGTACTGTGCAATGATTTGACGACCTGCGGCGCAACTGTGCAATGGTGGTTGCATAGCGTCAGGTACGGCCTCCACTTAGGAATTCAGGAGTGATCTACGTTTTTTTGCTGTCAAGTGTAAATTGCGCGGTGCCGCTTTGACATCTAGACACAATACATCGCACTACAGACGGGCCAACAGCATCTGAATGGATTCGTCAAAATTAACAGCAAGTGCTATTCACGGAAGAGACTTGCATCCTTCTTTGACCAAACACTCGTAGGAGACCTTTCTGCTGGAAGCCAGGTCTGCCTGAACGTCTTACAAGGAGACCACATGGGTATCGGATTTTAGTATTTCTTTATATTTATGGTACTTAAATAACAGTAAGCCAAATGCATTCGAAGCAACTCTAAAAAATTCTAGGCAAAATAGACTCTCAACACACATGTAAGTACCAATAATAAAATCAGCTGCAGCACCTATCGGTTTAGCTGAGGTGGTAGCGTTCTGGAATCACAACCATAGAATCCGTGGTCCGAATCCCGCAATGACAGATTTTTTTTCCTTTTCAAATTTAGTTATATAAAACATTTCGGTATCTCTAATACCACATGTTGTGTCTGAATTTGTTTATCTGTATGTAGACGAGATGAACATCTTGTCATCATCTAAAACGATGGTTGGGTGGGTGAGCTGCTTGGAAAACCATTAATACCTATGGAGATGACTTTCCAAAAACAGCATCGTAGCTCTACACAAACTGAACAATCAGAGACTACCGTCGTCAACTAATAGTGTTAGCGTTTGTAACGTAAATGCAAAATGAAATTAATTTCGAAGGACCAGGAAGATTATATGGACTGTATGATTTGGTTCAGATCCATCAAGACTGTAATGACTGAGCCGAGGGGACTGAGGCGCTTCAGTCACGGTCTGCACGGCCTCTGCAGTCGGGGGTTCGAATCCCCCCTTGGGCATGGATATTTGTACCGTCCTAGTTCGTAAGTAGTTGATAAGTAGTTTGTAAGTTTAGGGACTGATGACCCCGTAGTTAAGTCCCATAAGCTTTACAAACATTTGAACATTTTGTACTGACTGACGACTTGTGCTGTTAATCACTTATTATTCACAACTTAACACATTACATTATAATGTCGCGTACAAGGTGCACGGGCCACACACACAGCTACGGCCTCTGACTGACAGGCTCCATTCTCAACGGCACAGAGCAACATATACAGAGAGGAAGCCCCCCCCCCCCCTAAACCGCTGTCCTACGCTATCCTCGTAGTTCCGTAAGATGTTAGCAGATGTCAGGAGGTTCCCTGGCTTAGTACCGGTAGACCACAGTAGAGGCGCTTCTGAGGGTGCCTCTCGCACATCAAAGGGTAGCGAAGAGGGGAGGCTGAGGGGAGAGCTCGTGCCGCCTGCCACAAGGCCACGGCTGTGTCCGGCGTGCCGGGGTTTGAGGGGAGGTGGTGGTGGGGTCAGCCGCTACCTGCCACCTGCCCTAGCCAGTTTTAAACGGCTGCTTCTGACCTCAGTGCCATCATGGGACATCTTACGGAACTGCTCTAGCACTCCCTCCCTTCACCCCTGAGCATGTGACCGGGCCCTTACGGAGGTTTCCCGTCTATGCTGTCGCGTCGTTCAAATATCTAGGCGTAACATTGCAGAGCGACATGAAATGGAACGAGCATGTAAGGGCAGTTGCGAGTAAGGCGGACAGCCGACTTCAGTTTATTGGGAGAATTTTGGGAAGATGTACTTCACCTCTAAAGGAGACCGCGTATAAAACGCTTGTACCACCACGTCTTGAGTATTGCTCAAGTATTTGGGACCCGCAGCAGATCGGTTTGAAGGAAGACATAGAGGCGGTTCAGAGGCGAGTAGCTAGATTTGTTACCGGTAGGTTCGACCAATGCGCGAGTGTCACGGAAATGCTCCGGCAACTCAATTGGGGATCGCTCAAAAAGACGACATTCTTTTCGTGAATTTCTGTTAAGTAAATTTAGAGGGCCGGAATTTGAAGCTGAGTGTAGTACGATCTTGCTGCCGCCTACTTACATTTCGCGTAAAGATCACTGTTGTGTCGCACAAGTACAAAGTGCGCGCCACCTACTTTCGCCGCGCACCGCCATGCACGCACGGCGCGGCGTTCTTACGACGACAGCCACGAGCGCCCTCTGCTGGAACTTCGCTCGTGGCCACCACTGAACGACATCGTTCACTTGGGACTGAGTTAGGAACGAGTTAACACTTCGGAATCTGATAGGCACCAGTGAAGACTTGGCTATCGTACAGGCACTAGGCAGGCCTCTAGCTCAACTACGTATCAGCATCCTGCAGTACACAACTATGTAAAAGTTAAGTATTGTATAAATACTGTGCAATATATATCTCGTTCTAATTTACTCTAGTGTTTCTAGTTTCTGGCTGCTCCTCTCCGTACCTGCACCAGCGTGCTGTCTTTATTCCTGTGTCGGTCTCATTCCACTCGGCCACCGACACCTACGACGGAAACGAGACACAAAAGCGGCGACGAAGCTGGGACACAAAAATCACAGAGGCAAGATAAGAGAAATTAGGGCTCCTACGGAGGCATATAGACATTCTTTTTTTCCTCGTTCAATTTGGGAGTGGAATAGGAAAGGAAATGACTAGTAGTGGTACAGTGTACCCTCTGCAACGCACCTTACAGTGAATTGCGGAGTATATATGTATGTAGATATGTAGATGTATATGTATATTTGTCTGTGACAACACCCAACTGCCGACACCCTTGTGGTGGCGAGGGGACTGTTAGGCACCATGGGAGGTCTGGCCTGGAGGCCAGTGTCCCACAGCTGACAGACAGGTCACGAGAGGACAGCACTCTCCAGCAACTCGGTTGAATGCAGAGAAAAGAGGGGATGAGGGCTAGGAAGGCGGTATCGTTGGCAATCTGGAAGAGATGGACGGGAGGCTGGGGTTGTGGCATGTCTGCCGAGTAAATGTGGTGGAGAAGGGCTGGGAGGACGGAGCCCTGGGGCAGGCCGGCGATATGAGATTGAAAACAAAAATTTGTGTTATTTTCCCTATGCAGAACGGTAGAGAAATATCATAAAAGTGGTTCAGTGCACTGTCTGCCATGCAATTCAGTGTGGGTTGCAGAGTATTTATGTAGATGCAGAAATCACATTGTTGGTGCATTACACTACTTGCTCACTACACTATGTGAACGCAACTGCTTGTGTAATTAGTTTGGTAGAGTAAACGCAAGTCAACACCAAGGTCCTCAGCAGCAACTTTGTTATTACCACTATCTCAGTTGCCGAAATGTTGTTGTCTCCACTCCGTACAACTGACAAAAAGACGTCGACCCAGTTTAGTGCATTCTGCCGACGACAATACCTCAGTAGCTAGATATCGCAACTGATACCCTAGTTATTTTGAACAGTGTAATTTACGTTGTTTCCTCAAATTCAAATGTTCAAATGTTTGTATAGCTTATGGGACCCAACTACAGGGTCATCAGTCCCTAAACTTACAAACCACTTATGAACTAGCTAACACTAAGGACGGCACAAATATCCATGCCCGAGGGGGGATTCGAATCCCCGACCGTAGTGGCCGTGCAGACCGTGACTGGAGCGCCTCAGTCCCCTCGGCCACCGCGGCCGGCTGTTGTTTCCTCACTGTTTATTCTCTTCTTTTTGTGTGTAAAGCTATTTTCCGATTCATTACCAATCAACTGACTCATTATATCACATAACTAACACGGAATGCAACTGACAGTAGACACATAACCTGCACAAAAAAAAAAAAAAAAGAAGAAGTAAGAACTACTTGTCATCTACTGCCTTCGCAAGATAACTGCTTAGCCTACAAGAAAGATATTGAGTAGAAATTTACAGCGCAGTTAATTCAAACGTGTAGGTATCGATTTAGTACTTTGATGGCAAAAGGGAGTGAAGCCAGTTACGCCCATAGTCCATCACACTTGTTAATTGTGAACACAGGCACGCTCTCACCCCCAGCAACAGGCGGCCATCTTGCGAGTCCCTCCTGTGGAGCGGCATTCCTGTGCGGAGTGCAGAGGGCTTATCGTCTGCGCAGTGATGGAGCGAGCGTCTTCCCCAGAGGGCAGGCTGGGATTTTATGGGGGCGCGGTGACGCGAGCAGCTGCAGGCGTCAACGGCCACCATTAAAACTTCCCCCGGGGCTCGTAAATATCGCGCCCTGCCGGCTGCCGGCGTAACCGGCCAGCCGCGAAATTCCGCCAGTACCGGCGACAGGGGCTGCCTTACAGAGTCTACCCACATAACAAGGTGCGGAAAAACACACGGCCCACAGAACCTGCACCGAACTGGATGCGCTTTCTGGGCCAGCAATGCGCAACCACGATGTTCCCACAAACAGTATAGTCAGATTAAAATGACCGTAATAATAAGAATTATATAATTTCAACACTGTATATTCACTGTTCGTATTAGTTATACTATAAGAGCCGGCCGCGGTGGCCGAGGAGACTGAGGCGCGCCAGTCACGGTCTGCACGGCCACTACGGTCGGGGGTTCGAATCCCCCATCGGGCATAGGTATTTGTGCCGTCCTTAGTGTTAGCTAGCTCGTAAGTAGTTTTTAAGTTTAGGGACTGATGGCCCTGTAGTTAAGTTCCATAAGCTATACACTATAAGCTTATTTCGACTCAAAAGTCATCTTCGGGTGTTACGCCTGCAATGCCTAAGTTTTCATACCATTTTGTACACTGCTGCAAACTTGTTTTATACAGAGGAAAAAGAAATGATAAATACCACATTCTGTCAAGCTGTACATTTCGGTCTTATTGTGACGTGATTTCTTTTGTTATATAATATTAGTATCACGTAACTTATAATATTGTTTAATATTCACAGAATATATGACATCAACTACGATTGGGCAAAGCTGAAAATGTGTACCCAGCCGGGATTCGAACCCGGGTCTCCTGCTTCCTAGGTAGTTGCGCTGACCCCTACACCACTGGGGACACAGTGATCAGCGCACCTGCAAGGACTACCTAAGCACGCCTCCCGTCAGATACAAATTCCCAGCTTCGCCCTGCCCACAGTACTCAAACTCGTAGTTATGAAACTAATTCCCGTAAGAGTAAGGGCTTAAAACTTGCCCACCCCTCCCCACTAACAATAGGATCATTGCCCGTCACCGGCATATTATATATATATGTGTGTGTGTGTGTGATCCTGCAGTTGTTATTATTATTTAATATTCACAGAATATATGACAGCAACTGCGATTGGGCAAAGCTGAATTTGTATCTGACGGGAGGCGTGCTTAGGTAGTCCTTGCAGGTGCGGTGATCACTGTGTCCCCAGTGGTGTAGGGGTCAGCGCAACTGCCTAGAAAGCAGGAGACCCGGGTTTGAATCCCGGCTGGGTACACATTTTCAGCGTTGCCCAATCGCAGTTGATGTCATATATTAAATAATAATAACAACTGCAGGATCAGAAGTGACGTAACGGAACAGACGCCACATGTATATTTATAATATTGTGTTGTCATGCGAGGTGTTTATGAAGTTACGGATTTTGACATTTATTTGACAGCTCTCCAGGGATGTAGTACGTTCACATTATTTGCACAGAGAATATATACAGGGTGTTACAAAAAGATACCGCCAAACTTTCAGGAAACATTCCTTACACACAAAGAAAGAAAATGTGTTATGTGGACATGTGTCCGGAAACGCTTAATTCCCATGTTAGAGCTCATTTTATTACTTCTCTTGAAATCACATTAACCATGGAATGGAAACACACAGCATCAGAGCGACCAGGGTGACTTCAAACACTTTGTTACAGGAAATGTTCAAAATGTCCTCCGTTAGCGAGGCTACATGCATCCACCCTCCGTCGCATGGAATCCCTGATGCGCTGATGCAGCCCTGGAGAATGGCGTATTGTATCACAGCCGTCCACAATACGAGCACGAAGAGTCTCTACATTTGGTACCGGGGTTGCGTAGACAAGAGCTTTCAAAAGCCCCCATAAATGTACAGTACATACTAACGAAATAATTGGGTATTTTGACAATTGTCTGCATGATTTATTTCAATTTACATTTAAAGCGAAATACTAAATGAGCTCTAACATGGAAATTAAGCGTTTCCGGACACATGCCCACATAACATATTTTCTTTCTTTGTGTATGAGGAATGTTGCCTGAAAGTTTGGTCGTATCTTTTTGTAACACCATTTATATCTATGAGTGTTAAGAGATAGATTATATGATCGTTTTGTAAGTGTGGTGTCGATTCTGTGCATTTTAGGGAAAGCTTTTATTTGAAATTAAACGAAATATGTTGAGTTTATTCATCTTTGTTAATTTTGTTGGCATATTTTTATGTCAGATCAACGATGGGATTGTCCCTTTGGTTCAACATTACTGGTAATTTTGTTATTGCACTATTATCTATGTCTGGCAGTGGGATTCTTCACCCGTTGACATGCACTAGAATATGAATAAAATTATCGACACCACACTCACAAAACAATCATATTATCTATCTCTTAACACTCATAGATATATATTCTCTGCGCGTCAGTCACGGTCTGCAAGGCCATTATAGTCGGGGGCTTGAATCCCGCCTCGAGCATGGATATTTGTGCCGTCCTTAGTATTAGCTAGTTCATAAGGAGTTCGTAAGTTTAGGGACTGATGACCCGTAGTTAAGTCCCATAAGCTATACAAACATTTTTTTTATATATTCTCTGTGCAAATAATGTAAACATAGTACATCTCTGGGGAGCTGTCAAATAAATGTCAAAATCCGTATCTTCATAAACATCTCGCATGACAACACAATATTATAAGTTACGTGATATTAATATTATATAAAAAGAAATCAACTCACAATAAGACCGAAATGTAGAGCATGACAGAATGTGGTATGTATCATTTCTTTTCCCTCTGTATAAAACAAGTATGTAGCATAGTACAAAATGTTATGAAAACTTATGTATTGCAGGCGTAAAACCTGAAAATGACTTTTAAGTCGAAATAAGCTTATAGTGTAACTAATACGAACAGTGAATATACAGTGTTGAATTTACATGATTCTTATTATTAAAATGTCGATGTACGACGTCACTAACACTGTGAACCCTGCAGATAGCAAGTTAAAATTACCGTATTTGCCGGCGTATAAACCGCACTTTTTTCCCTACGAAAATTGGTCCATAAACTGGATGCGTCTTATACGCCGGTTGCCAGTTAAAGTAAATACCCAAAAGTTCCATTTCTTTTCAAGGGATTTAAAAAAATCGTGGAAAGTGTGGGAAATAATGTTTTAAGCGGGAAAATTTGCTTTAAGTTACTGTCTTACATTTTCGTAGTTTTTATTTGATATACCGGGTTACCAAACAGTCAGTATAAATTTGAAAACTTAATAAATCACGGAATAATGTTGATAGAGAGGTACAAATTTACACACATGCTTGGAATGACATGAGGTTTCCTCTAGCTTCTCTTCTATAAGTTGCATTGAATCCATCAGAGGCACTCGTGTGAACAAGGAAACTGCACCGTAACTCACAATAACATCAATTGGTTCAAGGTGCAGGTTCTTTAGTTTCCGTATAAAATCTTCTGAGTTTCGAATATGGTGATCACATTTTCCAACCAATGGGCTCAAAAGAGAGGCGAGACGTTTGGCCAAGTAGTAGGTTGGAGCTCCAATATTTCTCACAATCGGACGCAAAGGAATCTGGTCCTTGTGCATCTTAGGCAGGCCATAAAGTTTTCGTGGCACTGGTGCTTGTACTCTGAGACTCCTTTTCATATGTTCCTGCAGATGACTAGATTTGAGAAGAGTGGCAATATGACGTTGTACTGTATCCGTTGGATCCTTCTGGAGACGCTGTGTCCTGTAGTAAACCTGAAATCTTGTTAAAATAAGTTATTGCAGGCAGGAGAACCGTGGCGTTAGCCTTGGTCAGCTCGTAAAATTACTGTTTCTGCATTTTCTCTTAAGGAAACTAGAGCTTTTCTTTCTTCAGAGGAGATGTTCTGCTGTGGTGCACGCATCCTAGTTGTTGCCATGCCTCTCGTCTTATTTCTTCAGCAGTCTCACTAGAAAGTTTTAAGACACCTTGTTCAACCGCACTGATGAAGTCCTTAATGGGCAAAGTCCTTGGAGTCGGCGCAAAATTTCCTTCATTTTTCAACACCGATACTACAGCGTCACTCAGAAGTTTATCTGGGCCGGTGACTTGCGGCCATGCTTTCCCGCTTCGTGCACGCGGAGACCAGCAGAGGGCTATATATGTTTTCATCTATTATTCGCCCACAATGATGTCATTGCCCCCCACCACCGTCTTCACGCTTGCGCTCTCTAGCCAGCCACAGTATATAGGCGAGACGACAGCAATCAGCAGTTTAGTTAGCACCTGAAGATGACGAGCTGCTGCCTCGTGGAAATATTGTGCAGTTTCGACAATACGATCAGACGCGACGACCGTGAACCATGGAAGTAATTTAAGATTATGAAGTCGTTGGAAAGGGAGTAAGACCGGGTTGTAACCTTTCTCCAATGTTATTCAATTTGTACATTGAGCAAGCTGTGAAGGAAATAAGGAGAAATTTCTAGAAGGAATTAAAGTTCAGGGTGAAGAAATAAAAACATTGCGTTTTTTTTCCGAGAACATTGTAATTCTGTCAGAGACAGCAAAGGAGCTGGAATAGCAATTGAACGGAATGGACAGTGTGTTGCAAGGAGCTTATACGACGAACATTAACAAGAGCAAAACAAGGGTAATGGAATGTAGTCTAAGATAATCAGGCGACGCAGTAGGAATTAGATTAGGTAACGAAACAATAAAGGAGGTAGATGAGTTTTGTTACCCGGGCAGCAAAGTAACATATGATGGTCGCAGTGCTGAGTGTATAAAATGCAGATTGACAATGGGAAGAAAAGCGTTTATGATAAATAGATATTTGTTAACATTGAATATTAAGCTGAATGTGAGTGAGTCTTTGCCGGCCGCGGTGGTCGAACAGTCTGCGGTGCGACAGTCACGTTCTGCACGGCCACTACGGTCGGGGGTTCGAATCCCTCCTCCGGTATGGAGATCTGTGCCGTCCTTAGTATTAGCTAGTTCATAAGTAGTTTGTAAGTTTAGGGACTGATGACCCCGTAGTTAAGTCCCATAAGCTCTACAAACATTTGAATAAGTCTTTTCTGAAGGTATTAGGTGGAGTTTTGGTTTGTACGGGAGTGAAAGATGGACGAAAAATAGTCCAGGCAGGAAGACGATAGAGGTTTTGAAATGTGGTACTACAGAAGAATGCTGAAGATTTGGTGGGTGGATCGCGTATCTAATGAGGAGGTAATGAAAGGAATTAGCGAGAAAAGGAATTTTCGGCATACTTTGACCCAAAGAAGGGATCGATTAGTAGGAGATGTTCTTACACATCAAGGAATAACAAATTTGGCATTGGAGGGAAGTGTGTGGAACAAAAGTCGTAGAGGGAGACCAAAAGACGAATACAGCAAGCAGATTTAGATGGATGTGAGTTGCTGCTATTATATGGAGATGAAGAGGGTTGCTGAGAATAGAGTAGGGTGGAGAGCTGCTTCAAACAAGTCTCCTGACTGAATACCGCAATATAACACAACAACAACAACAATGTGGAAAAGTAGGTACAGCCATATCTTTATACCAGTGCTTTCCAAACTTTCCCTCATGGCGGCACCGTTTTATAGCTTACAGTTTTGCGCGACACCCTTTCACTAGTATAAATACAATAGTAGAATTTAGTTGGTTCTATCGGGGGGGGGGGGGGGGGGGGAAGGGACGGAAATAAAGTATCGCTTAAATGTAGTTTGTAAACGAAACTGAAATCCTCATACGCATTGACATGTTTAATGTTGATCCTGACTGCAGCAATTACGTACACTCATCGCAAGAAAGGAAACATTAGGAACTACGGAGATGTACAACAGAATAACACCGCAGACAACAATGCCTAATTCATACAGTAATAGTTTCTTCTGCTACATGCGACCCAAGTTCCGAAACACGAAAACTGAATTTCGGAAATCGTTTTTCGCTGTCGTGTATATATGTCAGTGCCTGATACGGTTTTCCTGGATCGATTGAAAACGGCATCTGGAAATTAGCTGCTCTGATTTCTGATTTAGACAGCACAGTGGCTGTTGCCTTTCAGTTCAGTATTATCACATTATTTTCAGAAATAAAGAGGATGTATTTCTGACAAGTGATGAATTATTATTTAAGTTCTATTGTTAAGTTCTTGCTCCACCACGACCTCGGAAGTCCCGACATATTCGGAAAAAATGGATAAATATTTGTGACAATTAAGAATATGAATGTCATTTCTAGTGCCAGAATCTGTTACATACAGGAAACTGAGAGAAAAAATATTAACGCATACCAGAATTCGAACCAACGATCACTGCATGAAAATACTACTCTTCGTTAATCACCCGCCATACTCCATACTAAACATCGCTACTGAATAGCTTTAGTCAGTGGACAATTGTGACTGCTTTTACAATCTGTGACATCTTTTACAGCCACTGTGTCATTGATACCGAGGGTGACGTGGCTTTGATAAATCCATTAAAAAACGTTAAGGTGCAGCTTTTTGAGAAGGAAAGCAGACTACAGTGAAGGTTCGTTCAAGCAGCTGCCAGGTCCAGCAAACTGCGCATGGGAAGACCTGTTCTCGAGTATCAGTAGCAGCTATGCACATGGGCAGTTTGCAGGAATCTGGCAACTGGCAGCTGCTTGAACGAACCTTGAGTGTCTACTGCTGCTGAAGCAGAGCTGCCGCCTAGCGGCTGACCACGCAATTAATGTGCACCGATCATTCCTTTAATACGTGATCTTTAGTGCTCTGAATGAAGAGAAGGATCATTAGCTGCAGGCGAGTCTTCAGGGTAGTATGAAGAGAAGGACATTTCGTGTTATTTTATGACAAGTTTTTATGTTTAGAGTCTAAATTTTTTAGTCTCGCGACACCCTTGATACTACTACGCGACACCCTAGGTGTCACGACACCGGTTTGGAAAGCTCTGCTTTATACAAAAGCATTTGTCGCTTATCTTTTCTAAGCCTTCTGCTTCGCAGAAGCATGGGCAGTCATTTATAGACGCTAATGAGTGTTCTGTATATTTTTAAGAAAATAAAATTTTTACTTCACGTTTCAGTGGGAAAGGGGTAGGACGTTCGTTACTTCTTGGAACGACAAGCTCGTGGGGTGTGTCATACAGGAGATGCAGAGATAGGGCACGAAAAACAGGTCGTTGTTTGCGTAACCAGAAGCCGTAAAAATTTTACGTGGCCTAGCGCGTGACGTAGAAGCTAACGCTGGCTCGTCGTGCTCATTTACAGTCCCACTGTGTGCGGAGGCAGGCGAGCAGTGCCACGTCAGCTGGTGCTATCTCTGTGATGAGTCCTGCTGGAAGCATTCGTGACGCCCACGGGGCATTCAGTATACGGCCAGGTGATAAGCCACGCAGCCCGCCAGTGGGACCAAGCCGTAAACTTCATAGACTTCCTTGATGGGTGAGCGGCCGGCTCGGAACACCAAGCACAAGGGCTGAAGCGTTGCTTCCAAGTAGTCTTGTGTATTTCGCGAACGAACTAGTTCTGAAGAGCGCTCCCACAGGCGAACTACGCGAACTAGTTTGTAGACCCCTCGCCTCTAAGTTCGTCCGCTCCTTTTTCTGGAGACTAACGGGTAACAGCGAGAGGACGCGAGAGCGTGCAGAATCGCGTGATTCCCTTCTGCCAGTTGCCGTCATTTCGAGCTGAGATGTAGCTCAGCTGTAGTTTTAGTAGCGGTAGCAAAAGCCAAAACGAGCGCACGAACTAAAAAGAGCGACCTACTTCGCGGCTGAGCTGCGAACTAAAAGGAGAGCTACCGGTCGCGAACTAAAAGATGCGCGATAGGTCGCGAACTAAAAGATGCGTGATAGGTCGCGAACTAAAATATGCGTGATAGGTCGCGAACAAAATTAAAAATCACGTGTTTGCCTTCTGCTGATGAGAGCCATTTCGAGGTTAGCGTCTGCCTGCTAGATTACATAGTTCATTGCTACAAAATTTCTGCTTTGAAGTATTCTGCACTCTGGAATATCTGACTAATAAATTCCATAATACCAAGATATAGAGATAACTCTAAACTTAAACGCGAGAAATTATCCACAATGTCTGCACGAATTATTTCAATTTACATTTAAAGAGAAATACTAAAATGAGCTCTAACATGGAAATTAAGCGTTTCTGGACACATGTCCACGTAACATATTTTCTTTCTTTGTGTGTGAGGAATGTTTCCTGAAAGTTTGGCCGTACCTTTTTGTAACACCATATATATATTTCTAGTCTCTTGGAACTTTGCGCTGGATCAAAGATTCGCAATAAATGCACGCTAAGTAAGGGGACAATGTCGCAGAGTAGGTACTATTTGTAAAACAGGATTGGTAACCCATCTGGAACTGGCGGCTTGTATGTTTTCAAGTCTCTCAGCTGTTCCTCTACACCGGCTATGCTAATTACTATGTCCTCTATTTGGAAGTTAGTGCGATCATCAAATGAAGGTATGCATGGTCCTCCTGTGTGTATTATTTCTTAAATGTAAAATGGCGGCCTCCATTTTGCTGTCTTCTATCACCAACTGTGGCGTTACGTCACATTTCTGTACATTTTTTATTTTTCCATGTAAGTTAATTTCTCGTATGCCTAAATGTTAGACGGCTAGGGAGAAATGCAGAGGCTGCAGAGATAGCAGCTTGATCGCGGATAGCGACATACAGTATGGTCAGCCTACCGTGGGAACCAGCTCTGCTGCGAGCCGTGCGGCGTACGTAGACAGCTCGGTGTTTCCCCGTTTATATGTGAGGGTACTACGATACTATAAATGTTTATTTTAATTATTTATATAAACTTTTCTGTAACTCCAACATTGCTATCGACTGCAGTCAGGGTGACAGAAATTATTCATAACATCAGAGCCAGTTAAAATGCAGTATTAGTTAGTATTGTCCACCAAACAGAAACAGCCTTGTCATTGGCCGAAAACATTGGACCAATGGTGTGCGAGTATAGCAAACGGAGGCGCCAAGGAAGCGCGTTGCTAAAGTGCCAGTTGCCGGTCGGGTCTTGAGGTAGACGCCACGGTGCTCGGTCGCGGAATTTAGAAAAGTCAGATTTATATGAAAGTTATAGTTGTTGGTTTGTTCTCGAGGGAGACGCCACAGCATTCGGTCGCGAGTGGATAAGAAAGTGTTAATAGGTGATATCAGCATATTCTGTATTAATGCTACGAGAGATGACATTACTGCAAGTCAGTGGCGTAACTAGGACTTGGCTTTGGGGGGGGGGGGGAGGATAGATCGGCTCGACGAGCAAAATTTTAGTCAGTTTCCAGACAGACTACCATCTACCACTCCCGTTGAAAAATCTAAATCACTCCCTTCCAATGAAAGCTTATCGTAAAACACCCCAAGTTTCCAATCTTTACCAGATTGCTGTTATACGATTTCTTTTTCTTTTCTTATTTCTCTCTCTCTCTCTCTCTCTTTTCGGGTTCTGGGGAGGGGGGGTTCTATCCCCCCCCCCCATAGTTACGCCACTGCACTGCTGCAAGTTGACGCAGATACTGTGAAACATCGTTATGTAAAACAGCGAGTGAAATTCGACTGTTAAAAACTATCAGGTTTAATAGTACAAGGTGCTCAGCTGATTAAACATTTAGATACCGCGGAGTACATAAGTCAGTGTACTCTGGTTCCATAATTTGTTGGCCATCGTCGGGTCAAAATAAATTCAAGTATCAGCATAAAAGGCATTTATTTGGAGTAGGTAGAAATCCTATTATATGAGAAATTTTTTAGCAACACAAAAATGTTCAAATGTCTGTACATCTATCGGACCAAACTGCGTGGTCATCAGTCCGTAGGTTACAAACTACTTAAACCTAGATAAACTAACCTACGGACAAACACACACATCCATGCCCCAGGGAGGACTCGAACCTCTACGGCGAGCAACCGCGCGCTCTGCAGCGAGGTGCTTTAGACCGCTCGGCTACTCCACCGCGGGTTCAGCAACACACCCCGTGAACTACGACCTCCTGTGGACTGCGAACGGCGGAGAAGAACTTGCAATGGGACATCTTATAACGGCAACAGGTGAGCTAAACTTAACTGTTTTGGCACACGCGAGAGCGTGGGAGAGGGTCCGCGGTGGAGTAGCCGAGCGGTCTAAAGCGTCTCGCTGCGGAGCGCGAGGTTGCTCGCCGTGGAGGTTAGAGTCCTCCCTGGGGCATGGGTGTGTGTGTTTGTCCGTAGGTTACTTTACCTAGGTTTAAGTAGTTTGTAAGCTACGGACTGATGACCACGCAGTTTGGTCCGATAGATTTACAAACATTTGAACATTTTTTTGTGGGAGAGGGCACCCGTCGTGACGAGTGGGAGGAAGTGAGAGGAACTGTAGTTTGATAGGCGCGTGACCGCATGTGGCGCAAAGTGGCAAGCATTAAGGTTCTATACCCTTTACATATAGGTGGCATCCCTAATTAAGATTGACATTGTGATTTGCCGGAATTTACTGTGGGGCTGTAAACTAATGACAGACATTATGGGTCCCAGCTTGTCCCGGAGTCGCGTAGCGTCATACACCCCAGAATGATAAATGAGTGACTGGATAAAGGCCTTTGATCCGCTTACTGATTTTGCATAGGACCAGAATTTTTTCGGATTCTCCATCTCGAGAGCTGGCTAACGTGAGTGCCACATCACTTTCAGGAGACCCGACGACGTGGCGATAGCCTCCATTCGGGAGCTGGCCTCTTCTTATGCGAGGGCCAGATGTGTGGGGTTGGGGAAGCGGCGCTGATTGGGAGGGAGAGCCGCTGGCTGGGTAACGAGCGGCTGGCAAGCGCCGGCGGTGGCGGTTGGCTCATCAGCCGCGGCGGTGACCGCGCCGCCGCCGCCGCCTTTGATCCTCGCTGGCCGATTGTCTGGAGATTGCAGCCCCCAACCCCACCCCCAGCCCTTCCTTCTTTTGCCGAAATCGAATCCGCGCCTCGCTCACTGTTCTTGCTCCCCTCCACTGCAGCCAGAGGGGTGGGGTGGGTGCACACAGCCGCTCCCATTGTCGAGTAGTCGATCGGCAGCTACTCTTTCGTTTCCTCTGAAGCCCGTCTCCACTTCCAGGAGACATTAATGCCAGTCCCCTCACAGCCACTGGAGTGGCACACGTAGGGGAGCCATCCGTCCAGATACATCAAGACCATCACCGTTATGGACGTTCTTGTTTCGAAATCCCGACAAAATCCAATTTTGTCCAGACTTTTCAGAGTACTGTTACGAGCTTTGCACAAAGTAATGAAGTTACGCCAGCTGTTGTAATGGCACTTGTAATACTTCTGGCTTACAGCCATCATATCAGATATGACTGTCTTTCTACATCTACATCTACATGGAATACTCTGCAAATCACATTTAAGTGTCTGGCAGAGGATTCATCGAACCACCATTACACTATTTAACTCCCATTCCATTCTCTAATAGCGCGCGGGGAGAAAAGAACACCTGAATCTCTCGGTTCGAGCTCTGATTTCTCGTATTTTATTCTCATGGTCATTTCTACCTACGTAAGTGGGAGTCAACAATATATTTTCGCATTCGGAGGAGAATGTTGGTGATTGGAGTTTCGTAAGCAGCCCACGCCGCAGGGATAAGTGCCGTTGTTGCAATGATTCCCATCCCAGATCCTGTATCATTTCCGTAACGCTCTCTCCCCTGTATCGTGACAATACAAAACGAGCTGCCCTTCTCTGGACTCTTTCGATGTCCTCCGTCAAATCCACCTGATAAGGATCCCACACTGGGCAGCAATACTCCAAGAAAGGACGGACAAGCGTAGTGTGTGCAGTCCCTTTAGCTGTGTTACATTTTTAAGGGTTCTACCAATAAAACGCAGTCTCTGGTTCGCCTTTCCTACGACATTATCTACGTGTTATTTCCAGTTTAAGTGAAAAGTAATTGTAATTCCTAGGTATTTTGTGGAGTTTACGGCCTTCACATTTGATTGATTTATCATGTAAACAAAATTTAACGGATTTCGTTTCGTACTCATGTGGACGACTTCACACTTCTCATTATTTATAGTCAACTGCCAATTTTTATACCATACTGATATCTTATTCAAATCATTCTGCAGTTGGTTTTGATCTTCAGCTGATTTTACTAGACGGTAAATGACGGCGTCATCTGCAAACAACCTAAGAGAGCTACTTAGATTTCCCCCTAAAACGTTTATGTAAATAAGGAACGGCAGACGACCAATAAAACTACCCTGTGGAACGCCCGATATCACCTCTGTCTTAATCGATGCCTTACCATCGATTACTACGAACTGTGTCCTCTCTGACAGGAAATCCCCTATCCAGATGCAAATTTTGGGCGATATACCGTAACCCACCTTCGACAGGGATCGTTTATGTACATGAACTTACCTCTGTTTCGTCGATCTCAGCCCCTGCACCTTAGAGAGGAAAAGTTGACAGAGAGAAGTAGTAATAGTATGCACCAACTTACTTGTGCTTGGTCAGCTTGAGGCTGTACCACTTGGAGAGGAGTTGACAGCCTCACAGCGGCTTACCTGTGGTTGGTCAAACTCGAGTGTGTGCTGCTCATGGAGGAAGGAACTGATGCTGACAAGTAGTGATGTTGTACACCACTTACTTGTGCTTGGTCAAGTTGAGCCCCTACAACTTGGAGAGGAAAGAATTGACAGTGACAAGTAGTGATGCCATGCACCAGCTTACTTGTGCTTGGTCAGCTTGAGGCTGTACCACTTGGAGATGAGTTGGCAGTGGCAAGTAGTGTTACCACAACAGCTTACCTGTGGTTGGTCAAACTTGAGTGTGTACCGCTCATGGAGGAAGGAGCTGATGCTAACAAGTAGTGATGTTGTACACCACATACTTGTGTTCGGTCAGGTAGAGCCCCTACAACCTGGAGAGGAAAGGATTGGCAGTGACAAGTAGTGTTGCTGTGCACCAACTTACTTGTGCTTGGTCAGCTTGAGGCTGTACCATTTGGAGAGGAGTTGACAGTGACAAGAAGTGTTTCCACACAGCGGCTGACCTGTGGTTGGTCAACCTGAGCGAGTACCGCTCACGGAGGAAGGAGCTGACGCTGACAAGTAGTGATGTTGTACACCACTTACTTGTGCTCGGTCAGGTAGAGCCCCTACAATTTGGAGAGGAAAGAATTAACAATTACAAGTAGTGATGCCATGTACCAGCTTACTTGAGCTTGGTAAGCTTGAAGCTGTACCACTTGGAAAGGAGTTGACAGTGACAAATAGTTTTGCCACAGCGGACAAACATTAGTGTGTACCGCTCATGGAGGAAGGAGCTGATGCTGATAAGTAGTGATGTTGTACACCATTTACTTGTGCTCGGTCAGGTAGAGCCCCTACAACTTAGAGAGGAAATAATGGACAATGAGAAGTAGCGATGCTGTGCACCAGCTTACTTGTGCTTGGTCAGCTTGAGGCTGTACCACTTGGAGAGGAGTTGACAGTGACAAGTAATATTGCCACACAGCAGCTTACCTCTGGTTGGTCAACTTGAGCGTGTACCGCTCATGGAGGAAGGAGCTGATGCTGACGAGTAGTGATGTTGTACACCACTTGTGCTCAGTCAGCTTGAGCCCCTACAACTTGTAGAGGAAAGAATTGACAGTGACAAGTAGTGATGCCGTGCACCAACTTACTTGTGCTTGGTCAGGTTGAGGCTGTACCACTTGAAGAGGAGTTGACAGTGAGAAGTAGTGTTAGCTGTGGTTGGTCAAACTTGAGTGTGCACCACTCGTGGAGGAAGGAGCTGATGCTGACAAGTAGTGATGTATACCACTTACTTGTGCTCAGTCAGCTTAAGCCTCTACAACCTGGAGAGGAAAGGATTGGCAGTGACGAGTAGTGATGCCTTGCACCAGCTTACTTGGGCTTGGTCAGCTTGAGGCTGTTGCACTTGGAGAGGAGTTGACAGTGACAAGTAATATTGCCACACACCAGCTTACCTGTGGTTGATCAACTTGAGCATGTACCGCTCACGGAGGAAGGAGCTGATAGCTGATGCTGACAAGTAGTGATGTTGTACACCAACATGTGCTCGGTCAGCTTGAGCCCCTACAACTTGGAGAGGACAGGATTGGCAGTGACAAGTAGTGATGCCATGCAGCAGCTTACCTGTGCTTGGTGGGCTTGAGCCCGTACCGCTCGGAGAGGAAGGACTTGGGCAGCGACAGGGAGCGCTGCTGGGCGTCGAGGCCTCGCTGCGGGCCGCCGTCCTCGTCGTCGTCGTCGTCGTCGTAGTGTCCGGCGGCGCGGTGGTGCGCCTGCGTGGGCGCGCTGCCCGGCCTGGAGACGGGCGCCTCGCGCTCGCCGGCCAGCAGGCGGCCCCTCGACCCGGCCGAGCCGCTGCCGGCGCTGTCCAGCGGCGTGGACGCGCCGGAGCTCTTGTGCGTGCGCGGCGACTTGGTCACCGTGCGGTCCGACGTCGTCACCCACACGTCGCTCGACGACGACGACGCGGAGGACGACGACGAGGCGCCGGCCGCGCCCTTGCTGGAGGGCGAGCGGCTGGCGCCGGGCGCCGACACCGGAGAGCTCTTGCTGCTGCCGCGCTGGTGGTGGTGCTGCAGCGGCAGCGGGTGGTGCTCCACCGGCAGCGCGTCCAGGTCCAGCGACAGACCGTTGCCGCGCAGCACCTGTGGCCACAAAGTTCATTTCTTTTATTTCTGTCCCATTTATAGCACTACTGCAGAGGTGGGCAATGAGCGAGCCGCGCTGTCGGAGCCGCCCGCCTGAACGGGAGCAGAGCCGCGAGCAGCTGGCGCCCATCACGTAGTTCCTGATGAAAGGACTAGATGGCGTTATGCGCAGCTAACGCGCTAACATAGCGGCAGAAATGCACCTGGCTGAGTGCGTTATGTCCAAACTCTAACAATGAAATAAATCGCAATTTGCTATCAGTTATGGCTTCACTGTATTAGGATTAGATGGAATACTAAAGTGCGGTGAATGAAAGTTTGTGCCCGGCCGGGATTCGAACCCGGGAACTCCTGCTTACTTCGCAGACGCGTTGACCACTCCGTCACCGAGGACACAGTGACCAGCCCGACTGCAGAGGACTCTTCCCTGCACGTCTCCTGCCACACCCAAATATCCATTCGCCACACTGTCTCTTTCCTATTACCACGGCCTATTTGTTCTGTAATGCTCGCAGCCACGATACTGTATTCCCACATCAGGAAGAACAGACCATGACGCATCGAGACAAAATTAATTGTCGTTTGGAGCCCATAGGCCAATAGGGTGTGGTCTAGGAAAGAGACAGCGTGGCAAATGGAGATTTGGGTGTGGTGGGAGACGTGCAGGGAACAATCTCCTGCAGTCAGGCTGGTCACTGTGTCCTCGGTGGCGGAGTGGTCAACGTGTCTGCCTAATAAGCAGGTGATTTCGGGTTTCGAATCCCGGCTGGACACAAATTTTCATTCGCCACACTTAGGCATTCCATCTAAACCTAGTAAAGTGAAACCATAACTCATCGCAAATTGCTATATATTTCATTCTTTAAAAGCTGTAAAGTTGTCAATATATAACTTTAACAATGGATCCAAGAGAGGATGCAGGACAAGAAAGGTCTAATCAACCTATGTCCGAAAATTTATGGTTTCCATGAGAAAGACCATTCGTTCAGTTATTCTTTGTTATGCAGACTGCATTCTAAAGTGCACTGTACCCAGCGCCAGCTCTAGGGGGCAGGGGGAACAAACTGGAATGTCTAGCCCTGTGGCACGTGCAGAGGAGCATCTGATGGTCTCCAAGGGAAGGTGACGCAAAAAAGGGGACTGCTGATTGGGGAGGGGGAAGGGAAGCCATAAACAGGTATGCTGGGGGAGAGGGTGCCACAGTAAAAGAAAGACAGCAGAGGAGGGGGAAAGAGTGACTCTGAGCAGGGGAATGCCAAAAACAGAGATTCCAAACAGGTGGTGGCTCCAGAAAGAGTGACAATGAGTACACAGGGCAACAAAAAGAGGGGCACCAAGTGGGGTGGGTAGAGGGGCTCCATAAACAGGGGTGAGTGCTGGGGGTATCACAACCAAAAACATGTCAGAGCAGGGGACACCAAAACGGGAATGCCGAACAGGTAGGAGCAGGGAGTCTGAATGGAGGGGTGTGCTGAAAATAGCAGGGGGAGGACGGGTCTCCAAAAATAGGAACACCAAGCGGGAGGTGAGGCGCCGAAAAGAGAGGCCCTGACAAGGAATGACACCAAACATTCAATGGGGAACGACAAAAAGATGGATGCCAATCGGACAGGGGTGGGTGCCAAAATGAAATTGGGTGGCCCTGAGCTTGGGGGTGGTGGGCGCTGAGTGTGGAGGGGGGATGCCAAAAAGAGGGATGCTTAGTGTTGAGGGGGAGGGTGGAGTACCAAACTGAGGCGAGGCCGATCGGGGGATGTAAAAACATGGGACACTGAGGGAGACGCCAAGTGGAGGATGGTGAGGTAATGTCATAGATCTGGCACTGACTGTACCATGCAACCACAGTTTCAGTATGTATTGTTTACTCCTAGAGGCCAGCCATGTTCCTAATACAACAAGCCTGAGCACTTTCTCCAGCCATAGTAATTGCTAATGTTTTGACCAATTTACTTCTTTTGATGACTTACCTGGTAGTGGATGTGATACAGCATTGTACACAATGGTTCAGTATTTGAATCGACAGCTTGCTGATATGGTCTCTACTAGTGGAAAGCGAAATGACAATGTATGCCGCACAGCATGGTTGTATCATGATACCTATCTCCGCTGACGACAGCCACAGCATTCAATGTTTGCAGTAGTGTTTCGTCATTTGTCTGAGACAGAGTAATTATTGAAACCTAGAAATAATCAAGGACATGCCAAAAATGTTAGAAAAACAGACTTGAAGGAAACTGTGATTGACACTGTGGAAGGTGATGCCCATGTCAATACCAAGTGGTAGGCCTGCCAGTACAGGGTAATCCAGACGATGACTAAAGTCTGTGCACAGAAGACTAGCGACAGAAATTGCTTTTGGGAACAATTATGTCATTGCTTATTGGTCACAGTACCAGTCTCTGCCATGCACTTCAATGTGATTTGCAGAGTAGTTATGTAGATGGTTTGTTCATCATGCAACTACAATCATGGCATTTCTGTCATCCACCCCATTTACAGATCACGCCACCTTTATACAGAGTGGTATGTTCAGACCTGATAAGAGTCATCAGTGGGATAGAATGCAGAACTGCCATGGTATGCTGACAGTGAACCACCAGCATTAATGCACCTGGAACATGTGAACCAGGATAATAGGTGATCGTATTTTGAGATGAGTCTTCGTTCCAAGTCATCTATCACATTGGAACTACTGGTGTTCCTTGTGGGTGACTTTGTCTTCCCCTGATGGAACAAGTAACATTAATAACCGAAAGATTTATGTGGCTGCTATATGATGGTGCTGCTACTTACTCTGCCGTTAACATTTGGATGTGTCTTAAACATGTCTTCCCTGGCAAATGGAGCAGATGAGTAAGTTGCATGGCCTACTCATTCATTGGGTCTCAACCTGCGTGATTTATAACTATAGCTGTATGGTACAGAGCATTTTGGGCTGTAGTCTCTGGAAGAAAGTATGTTTCAATAAATTGTATCCAGAATGGAAATGAATGCATATCTGGACATCAGTTCATAACACATTTTTTGCTGTGTAAACTTTCATCCATCAAATCCAACCGCCCCTCCCCTCCCCCATGAGGGAGCTCACGATTGTTTCGTGAGTGCATGCGTACCGAGCATGGAGTCCAAGCTAATGCAGACTTTCTTCCTTCTTTCCTACCTGAACTAAATTTCCTATTCCTCCCCTCATTTCCTGTCCTCACTCCTTTCCCTCCCCACTGGGTGACTGATGACCTAGGTAGTCTGGTCCCCCTATCCCTAACAACCAACCAACCATCAATCCCTACACAAAATCTGCATCTACATTTGTACATGGTGGAAAAATATAACCTTGTGTATTACTGTGTTTATGTCGTCTTGTGTTTGTGCGTGGGACGTACCTTGAGCGCCTTCTGCTGCTGCTGGGGCGAGTGCTGCGGCGGCGAGGGCGGCGCGACGGCGTCCACGGTCTTGGGCCTGTCGGCCAGCATGGCGGCCCTGCGGTGCTGCTGCTTGTCCAGGCCGTTGCTGGCGCGCCACTTGCCGAACCTCTTGAGGTCCTCCCCGGCGTCGGCGGCCAGCGCGGCCGTGGCGGCGGCGGCGCCGTCCAGCACGCTCTGAATCTTCCTCGTCAGCGCGTCGTACTCCTCCAGCCGGTCCAGCGCCGTCGGCGGCGGCGGCGGCGACGAGCGCGACCCGTCGGAGCGGCGCGACGCGCTCGGGGCCGACGATGGCGCGGGCGCCTTCTCATCGGGGGCGTCGTGGTGGGACCGACGGGCCGACGAGCCGTTGCGGCTCCTGGACGAGGGCGCGGAGGACGGGTAGGTGTGGGAGGCGCGAACGGACAGCCCGCCGTTGCCGCCCGAGGACGGCGGCAGCTTGGCGGCCGACGAGGAGGGCGACGGCGTCGACGACTTGGCGGGCGGGTAGAGCGAGTCGCGGTGCGCGCAGTGCGGCCAGAAGTCGCACGTGTCCGGGTTGCAGGGGTTGGCGTCGGCGGCCGACGTGGGCGTGGTGGCGCCTCGCTGCAACGCGCGCCGCGCGGGCCGCGGGTGGTACTGCGACGCCGGCGCCTTGCGCACCACGAACACGTTGAAGGGGCGGCCGTTGTCCTTGCGGCGCGGCGCGGCCGGCGGGTCCTCCTGGTCTCCGGAGTGGTAGCGCTGCGCCAGCAGGGCGCGCGCCGCCGCGCGGCTGCGGCTGCCGTACAGGTACTCCGTGACCGCGCGCGCCTCCTCCGCCACCGCCTCCCAGTCGTCGTACCGGCAGTCCTCCGACTGCGCCTTACCTGCAACAAGCCACAATGACATTCTTTACTGGGTCGCGGAAACAGAAAGAGCAAAAAATGTTCAAATGTTTGTATAGCTTATGGGACTTAACTACGGGGTCATCAGTCCCTAAACTTACAAACTACTTATGAACTAGCTAACACTAAGGACGGCACAAATAACCATGCCCGAGGGGGGATTAGAACCCCCGACCGTAGTGGCCGTGCAGACCGTGACTGACACGCCTCAGTCTCCTCGGCCACCGCGGCCGGCACAGAAAGAGCTGATGGTACTCTAGCAGAAGAACCTCAGGAGGTTTTCAAAAAATGTTCAAATGTTTGTATAGTCTATGGGACTTAACAACGGGGTCATCAGTCCCTAAAATTACAAACTACTTACGAACTAGGACGGCACACATATCCATGCCCGAGGGGGAATTCGTACCCCCGACCGTAGTGGCCGTGCAGACCGTGAACGGAGCGCCTCAGTTCCCTCGGCCACCGCGGCCAGCTCAGGAGGTTTTGAACAGACGGCAGTATACCAGCAGAACTGCTGAAGAGTCTGGGAAACAAGGCTAGAAAAGAACTGATCTACATATACATCTTCATGGGATACTCTGCAAATCACACTTAAGTGCCTGGCAGAGGGTTCATCGAACCACAATTATACTATTTATCTCCCATTCCATTCTCGAATAAGTCAAAGTCAAATGTTTGTATAGCTTATGACACTTAACTACGCGGTCATCAGTCCCTAAACTTACAAACTACTTACGAACTAGGTAACACTAAGGACGGCACAAATATCCATGCCCGACGCGGGATTCGAACACCCGAACACCCGACCATAGTGGCCGTGCAGACCGTGAACGGAGCGCCTCAGTTCCCTCGGCCACCGCGGCCGGCACGTTCATTCATTACTGGGTAATGAAAAAAAAAAAAAACCCATGGGGAAAAAATTCAATATCGGATTTCTTTGACGTGTCTTTCAGTTAGTTCAGATGATTTCGATATAATATTAATGCTCTTTACTGGACAGGCCAGAGAAGTACAAGCCAAAGTGCATATGGCTTTTCTCAATCTTGTTTTTTAATGTTTGTTAATCGATAGGACCAAACTGCGTGGTCATTAGTCCGTAGCTTACAAACTACTCAAACCTAGGTAAACTAACCTAAGGACAAACACACACACCCATGCCCCAGGGAGGACTCGATCCTCCACAGCGAGCAACCGCGCGCTCCGCAGCGAGACGCTTTAGACAGCTCGGCTACTCCACCGCGGCGAAGACCAATGACAGAGTGCCGAGGCGAGAGATATGTGTGGTGTCGCACAAGTATGAAGTGCGCGCCACTTAATTTCGCCGCGCGCCGCCATGCACGCACGGCGCGGCGTTCTTACGACGTCAGCCTCGAACGCCCTCTGCTGCGATCCCGCTCGTGGCCTACTGAACAACGTCGTTCACTTGGGACTGAGATAGGAACCAGTTAAAACTTCGGAATCAGATAGGCACCAGTGGAGACTTGGCTATCGGATAGGCACTAGGCAGGCCTCTAGCTCAACTATGTATCAGCATTCTGCAGTACTGAGCAATGTAAAAGTTAAGCATTACAAAGTCTCTAAGAAATATATATCTCGTTCTAATTTATTCTAGTGTTTCTAGTTTCTGCTGTCCCACTGACCGGTCACCTCCTACCTGCACAAGCGTGCATCCTTTATTCCTGTGTCGGTCTTTCTACTCGGCCACCGACACTTACGACGGAAACGAAACACAAAAGCGGCGACGAGGCTGGGACAGAAAAACCACCATTCAAAAATATATATTTCTTTGACGTGTCTTTAAGTTAGTTCAGATGATTTCGATATAATATTAATGCTCTTTACTGGATAGGCCCAGAGAGGTACAAGCCGAAGTGCATATGGCCTTTCTCAATCTTGAGAAGGCAAATGTTTTTTAATGTTTGTAAATCGATCGGACCAAACTGCGTGGTCATCAGTCTGTAGCTTACAAACTACTTAAACCTGGGTAAACTAACCTACCGACAAACACACACACCCACGCCCCAGGGAGGACTCGAACCTCCACGGCGAGCAACTGCGCGCTCCGCAGCGAGACGCTTTAGACCGCTCGGCTACTCCACCACGGCGAAGGCAAATGACAGAGTGCCGAGGCAAGAGATATGGAGAAATCTGAGAAGTAAAAGCCTGGCGGAAAAATATATCAGGGCGGTAGAAGAAATGTATGAAGGTGCAATGACACAAGTCAGGAGTGGCGTAGGTGCAACAAAGGCATTTACTGGATAGGCCCAGAGCAGTACAAGCCGAAGTGCATATGGCCTTTCTCAATCTTGAGAAGGCAAATGACAGAGTGGGAAGAAGCACTGGATAGACATTTGTGGAAGAGAAGGATACAGCGAAGTAACGCCGAAACCACATGACGTAGGGAAAGGCTGAGATCATGATGATGCATAAAGCTCTATATTGTATACTTATAACTTGACCTACACTGCCATGCCTGTAGCGATGTTTATTTGAACAGGATGCTGGTCCATCTATCCCTGACAATTTGCATTGTTGGACTAATAAAATTTGGGGTAATAAACCCACTTTAAAATCTGGGATAGTTGAAGAAATGATGTCGCTGTTGCCGGCCCTAGTAGCTCAAGAAATGATAGCAATGCTAGTAATTCAAGAAGCTGTGAAGATGTATCCTCCGAAGAATAGGAGAATATATGTGAAAATGAATCCCCATGGAATTTATTGGGAAAATTATATCCAGTGGCTTGTGACAATAAGTTTCTGGCTCAAAAAAGAAAGGTTCAAACTATATCAATAGTTTCAAGCTCACCAGAAAACAAAATTGCCCTTAAAAATGGACAAAAACGAGTCAAAGATGACGACTAAGAGTCGAGAGAAGAAAGAAAGGGAAAGAAGACAAGGAAGGAAGGAAGCTTGGAGTTTAACGTGCCGGTCGAGAGCGTGATCATAAGAGACATAGCTTACGCTCGGAGTATTTGGGCAAGGATATGGAAGGAAATCGGCCTTGCCCTTTCAAAGGAACCATCCCGGCATTTGCCTGGTGTGATTTAGGGAAATCACGGAAAACCTATATCTGGATGGCCGTAGGTGGATTTGAACCATCATCCTTCCGAATGCAAGTCCAGTTTCTTACCACTGCGCCACCTCTCTCGGTGAAATAGAAAGATGGTACTCTAGCACAAGAACCTCAGGAGGTTTTGAACAGACGGCAGTATACCAGCAGAACTGCTGAAGAGTCTGGGCAACAAGGCTGGAAAACAACTAGTCTACCTCTGTAGAGAGATATATGACAAAGGGGAATGGCCTGAAGACGTCCTTGCAGTATAGAAAAGCGAAACACTAAAAATGTGAAAGGAATAGGACCATCAGTCTTATTTCTCATGCAGCCAAAGTATTGCTGAGATAGTTGAATACGAGGCGCGTCCAGAAAGTAAGTTCCGTTTCAATTTATCTCCGCTGCAGCGCTGATTGCAGTTCTGCACATGCGCTGTAGACGATGTATATCAAGGAGAAGAACGTGCGCCATTTGGAGATCGCTGTCAGTTACGTACGCTTTGTTGTGCTTGTTTGAAATGTCGGCGTTGATTGAAAATCCCGATACAGACACAGGAACATCTTCATAGCTTCCTGAATTATCAGCATTGCTATCATTTCTTGAGCTACTAGGGCCAGCAACAGCGACATCACTTCTTCAACTATCCCAGTCTTTAAAGTGGGTTTATTACCCCAAATTACCGCAAATTGTCAGGGATAGATGGACCAGCACCCTGTTCAAACAAACATCGCTATAGGCACGTCAATGTAGGTCAAGTTATAAGTATAAAATCATGATCTCAGCCTGTCCCCACGTGATGTGGGGTCGGCGTTACTTTGCTGGATCCTTGTTTCCCACAAATGTCTCTCCAGAGCTTCTTTTCTGAGTCATCCTTTCTCCCATAGGTCCGCTGCTACATTGTCTTTCCATCTCCGTTTCGGTCTTCCCCTTCCCCCCTGATCCTTCGGCTTCCAGGTCTTCAAATCTTCTCCCCACAAAGTGCTCCCCTCTTCTCTGCACATTTCCATACCTTTTTAGCTTACTTCCTTGAATCTTCTTCCCTATGAGCCCCACTTTCACTGTTCTCCTGATGTACTCATTCCTAGTCTATCCTTTCGTGTCACCCCACTCATCCACCTATCTCTTGAGCTTTTGTAACTGGCCAGGTTTCTGCACTATCCAGCATCGCAGGCCTCACCACAGACTTGTAAAGCTTATCTTTCCTTCTACAGCTTACCTGCTTATCACACAGTACTCCGCTCAGTTTCCTCCAGTTCACCCATGCACTATTTATCCTGTGCTGTATTTCGGCCTCCAGTATTCCATCACTTTGCATGTAAGAGCCCCGGTATTTAAATTTCTTGACCACTGTAAGTTGTTATCCTTGCAGGTTAATATATAGATCTTTGCCATCCTTTGTACACATGTACTCTTCTTTCACCCTGCTAATTATCAGTCCCGTTTCCTCTAGAGCTTTTCTCCATAGTTCAAGCTTGTCTTGAATTGCCTCCTGGGTGGGTTCACAGATTGCATAATCATCGGCAAACATTATGATCCAAGGTGTCTCTTTTCTAGCATCTTTGACTAGTACATCTATGACAAGTTCAAAGAGATATGGGTTGACAGCATATCCCTGGTGTAGTCCTACTCTCACTGTAAATGCCTTTGTTGCACCTACACTGCTTTTGACTTGTGTCATTGCAACTTCATACATCTCTTCTACCACCCTGATATATTTTTCTGGCATTTACTTACTTCCCAGACATCTCCATATCTCTTGCCTCGGCACTCTATCATTTGCTTTCTCAAGATCGAGAAAGGCCATATGCAGTTCGGCTTGTACTTCTCTGAGCTTCTCCAATAACGAGCATTAATATTATGTCGAAATCATTTGAACTAACTTACAGACATGTTAAAGAAATCTAATATTGCATATTTTTCAACTCACCAAAAGAAATGAAGAATGTTTTCCTGTGAAACCCACAAGAAACTCACGAGCGAAACTAAACGTGTGTCTGTCTACTCAAGAACAACGCTCAAACACTGACTGCAGCGTTGCTGAGGCAGACCGGAGAATTATTCGTTTGTATCGGTGGCCCATGTAACTCGGACTTGCCCTATGCTATGAACATAAACATATGAGATGCTCTACCTGTTATTCCTGCTGTAAAAAGTGATGAGTGTGATTTTATAGTTCTGTTTCGCTGCAGGCTACTAACGTAAACAGCACATCGGCTTTCAGAGACATTGTGATGTTGTACGAGGCAGACGATCCCTCACCTCGCCAGCTACAATTCATTCCACACGACGCGAAGCTCTACGCTCGGGACGATCTGGCAGAAGCTTTAATTAAAACTTGCGACATTTTCTTTTTTCAACTGACGATTCCTCCCGTGCCAGATTCGCGTTCCGTTACGCAGACCCCCCCCCCCCTCACCCATTTGGTCTCGACAGAAGTGGAACGAAAGAGACGACGGCAACAACTGAATGCTTGCTTAACGGCCCGTTATTGAAATTCCTTTGCAAATGGAAACCGTTAGGATGCTGCGCCGTGAATTTTTCTCAGCATCAGTGCAGCTACGTATACATTGTACAACTGGCGATTTTGATTCTTCTTATCGTTTTTGTGAGCGTAGCTTTCTGTGTAATCAATAGTCAGAATCCAAATATTGTAACTCACAGTAATTGGCAACGACGGAGAAAATTTATTCTTCGCGTGTGTTTGTGTGTGTGAGTGAATAAGTGGGGAGGGGGGGGGGGCCGAAATTCAAGCCTGTCCTTGTTTTGGGTAGGGGATTCAGTTCAATCAAGTACGTGAAGTTCATTAAAATCTCTATCGTAAAAACAGAGGGTGAGCTATCCAATAGTTTCAACCATACGAAACTAGAACATAGGTTGCATTGTGGCGACTAATATCCGACTTCATAGATATGGCAGAAGGGTGAGAAAGGGGGGACCCCTGTCCCCTTCACCCTGGTAATTGCGGACTACGTTCCCAGTGTATAGACTGATGTAGACCAGCTGTTCACAATAATTTTTATAATGGGACACACAATCCTTGGAACAATTTACACGACCCAATATACAAGGGCTGGAACTTAAACCGTGGCAACTATTCATTCACATCCTGTTACTGTCCTTCGAAGTAGTCACTAGCGTTGTCTAGAATCCGTTGGCAGCGATGTGAAAGGCGTAGTATACCGTCAGGAGAGCCTGTTCTGTTGATGGTGCGAATGGAGCGGTCTGCTGCCTGTCGAGGCTCTGGAACAGATCTGAAGCGAAGGCCACTAAGTGGTTCCTTCAACTTTGGAATCAAATCAAAGACTGAAGGACTTAAGTCCGGGTACTGTGATGGATGGTGCAGTACTTACCAGTCCCATCAACCGAACAGAGCAGCCACAGCTTGTGCTGTATGCGCCCGTGCATTGTCGTGCAAAGTGCTGGGTGGGTTCCGCAGAAGGCGTTGCCGCTTCTTTCGCAAAGCTGCTCGCAGGTGATCTCCAAAAACGAACAGTGATAATGTGCATTGACGGTCTGCCATGGAGGAACGTAATGCGCTAGGATGATACCAACACAATCGTACACGAGAACCACCATAAGTTTTACCATACTGGGGCTCTGACGCACTTAAAATTTCGCGGCGACCCATAAGGACGCCATTCGTTGGATTGGCGTTTCAGTTTTGGCTCGTACGATGCGGCCCATGTCTTATACAGTGTTGCAAAATGGCGTACGAAAGCCTCTCCTTCACGCTCATAGCGCTCCGAGTGCGCCTGAAAAGCGTCGTAACCCATCCATTTCCGCCAATTCATACGGAAACCATCATGATGCCATTTTTCGCATGCCCAGGCATTCCTTCAGGATGCGAAGCACAGCCGTATGCACTAATCCGGATTCGTGGCCGGACTCACGAATCGTTTGGCTTCGATCAGTATCCAGTAACGCGTTCTTCTTCAGAGACGCTAGGACAAACTGTCCGATGCATGTGAGCCACAGTTTTCCGACCTTCGCTGAAGGCTTCTATCTTAAGTGCCACTGTTCTGTATGGCAATGCCGATTCCCCGCACGCCTCTTGAAGAACTTGATGACACTGCCGCGCTGTACGACCTCTGGCACGTTCAATTTTGATCCAAGGCCGTTGTTCCTGTTTCTAAAACACAGTCACACCGTTACGTTAGACCGCTCGCTCACGGCGATTGTGCGCACGTCGGTGACGTGGAACGGGGAGTCAGTTTTCTCGGAGGTAAGGTGGGTATGTCAACAACGTGTGCTATCAGCGACAATAGTAGATTCCATACCATAGTGTCTCCACAACAGTGTTGCCACTATTTACGTTGGAGTTTCACTAAGTGTGTTTGCCTCTGTAACTTATAAAATAATAGGTGACGGGAAATTTTAATGCGGTAGGTCAACAGAAGAAATGTTACACTTTCTGCGGAGCTATGAACATAGTTTATTGTATCATTTTCCACAGAGTTACAGCACAAAGATATAATAATAATATTCTTCTCGGTTTGCTGCCGGATCAAAACGTCATCTTGACACGATATTTCGGCGGTCCACCTGGCCGCCATCCTCAGGTGACAGTGCTGGTACACCGACTCGCCGAGACTGAGTACAAGCCGCGAGCGGCGGCCCCTATATGCGCCGCGGAAAGCCGAGGGTGCGTGCGCAAAAATTGACAGTTCTGCCCTCTACGTTTCAGCGCCGCCAGTGGTGGAAGCCGGCGTAAACGATAGATCGCTATTCTGCAGAGACCGTTGTTTTTTGATGTCAAATAATAAAGGGTTCCACATTCTACTCAAAGGAAAACCCTTATCTCTGTTTATAATATTGTCAGTAAGACGAATAGCAATCGATTCTTTTAAAATACAGTCCCAATAGCGAGACGCTGAAGCAACCATTTGTGTTTCATCATATTTCATTTTATGTCCCTCAGTAAGACAGTGCTCAGCTACTGCAGATTTCTCTGGTTGAAGCAATCTTGTGTGTCGATGGTGTTCAGTACATCGATCTTGAATTGTGCAAATTGTCTGGCCGATGTAAACGTTTTCACAGTGACAAGGAATTTTGTATACACCGGGTTTCCTCAATCCTAAGTCATCTTTTACTGAGCCCAGGAGTGCTCTAACCTTGGCAGGTGGACGAAAAATGCATTGGATGTCATATCGTTTCAAAATCCTTCCAATTTTAGATGAAATGCTTCCAGAAAACGGCAGGAAAGCCAGCGACTTGCAAGTTTCTTCTTGTGGTTCCAACGACGGTCCAAATTGAAAAGCACGGCAGATCTGTTGGTCCGTGTAACCATTCTCCTTGAAAACCGTTCTCAGATGGTCCATCTCTTTAGTTAGACTTTCAGCATCTGAAATGGCAAAAGCTCTTTTTGTCAGCGTACGCAGGACACCAGTGCGCTGGTAAGGTGGATGACAACTTGTTGCATGCAAGTAGCGGTCCGTGTGAGTGGGCTTTCTGTAAACACTATGTCCCAATGTTCCGTCACCCTTTCTGTACACCATGACATCTAAAAATGGAAGCTTCCCATCTATCTCGACCTCCATAGTGAACTTAATGCTAGGATGGAGGCAATTAAAATGGTCCAGAAAACGGTTCAGAGCATCTCTCCCATGTGGCCATACCATGAAAGTATCGTCAACGTACCTCCAGAAACATGTAGGTTTTAGAAACGACGTTTTCAGCGCCGTGTCCTCAAAATCTTCCATAAATAAATTGGCGACTATGGGGGATAATGGACTCCCCATAGCCACTCCGTCAGATTGTTCAAATATTGACCGTTGAATAAAAAGTACGTCGACGTCAGCACATGGCGGCAAAGCTCAGTTGTCTCCTCGTCCAGAATTTCACTAATTAATTGCAAGGATTCTTCCAGAGGAACCAGGGTAAAAAGCGACACCACATCGAAGCTAACCAGCAAATCAGAGGGACTCAGACGCAAAGACTTCATCCGCTGAATAAAAACTGTAGAATTGGAAATATGATGTTCACATTTACCGACGTGAGGGCTGAGAATCGATGTCAGATACTTGGCCAGGTTGTAAGTGGGAGCGCCCAAATTACTCACAATCGGTCTCAGTGGGATTAAAGTCTTGTGTACGTTAGGCAGACCGTACAATCTAGGTGGAACGGCGGCACCAGGACGAAGTTTTTTGAGCTCGTCCTCAGCTAAGGAACTCTTCTTCAACAGACACGCATGTTCAAGGAGACCACCCAAACTGTCGGCTATAAAAGCGCGAAATAACTCACCTGTCAGTGTACCTTGGAAGTAGTGTGGACCGATGATTTCATCCCCAAGGATTCCGCACCACACGCCAATAGACCACCTAGGTTGACGGTCGACAGGTCGTACCCACCGAGGATTGACTGCGGCCCAGTACTGCATGTTATGGCGATTCACTGCATCATAATTTGTGACCGTGGACTCATCAGAGAATATAACACTTTGTAAAGACTCAAGCGTGAAATTACGCATGGCCCACTCACAGAACGTCACTCTTGCACGGAAATCGTTCCCATGCAGCTCCTGGGTTAGTGACAGGCGGTACGGGTGAAACCGGTGGCCGTGTACTATACGCCACACAGATGTGAGACTGACACGAGCGACTGCAGCAACGGCTCGTAAGCTGACATGAGGATCGTGGTGTAGTGCAGCTAAAACAAACACCTCCGTCTCCTCACTTCTTGCAGGTCTTCGTCTGTTACTGCAGCGCAGTAGCAAGCTGCGTATTTCCCGAAGTCGTTGTTCGGCACGTAAGAACGTAATGGCTGCCGGGGCTCTTCGCCTAGGATATCTCACGGCATACGTCGTGGCTGCTTCAGTGGCATCGTGTCGGCACTCGCCGAGCATCAGCAACATGTCAACGTACTCGTTGTTCGTGTATGCCATCGTCATCCGATGTCAGTAACTGTGGTGTATTGAGCCCCGGTTGTTTGTGTGGCTGCAATTAAAAATTATATCTTTGTGCTGTAACTCTTTGGAAAATGATACAATAAACTGTGTTCATAGCTCAGCAGAAAGTGGTACATTTCTTGTGTTGACCTACCGCATTAAAATTTCCCGTCATCTATTATTTTATAAGTTACAGAGGCAAACACACTTAGTGAAACACCTTGTATAAAAGGCAATGTCCCGACTGACTTATTGATTGACAGACTCATCATCGCCTAGCTCAAACCACTGAAGATAGAAACCTGAAATTTGTAGAGGGTGTTGATCTTACTCTGCTCTTTAAGAAGTGATTTTTCGATACTCAGTCCATAAGAGGGTGAAACAGGGGATGAAACGGTTTTTGAAAATACGTTGCTATTTAGGCCATTTTGATCTAGAACTACAAAATTTCGGATTTTTATTCAGGGTTCGAAATTATAAGACACGTGTTTCGGCATTTTTTGAAATTCAACCAATAAGGGGATAAAATAGGGGACGCAAAAAAATTGATTTTCTAAAAATTCTGGTGTTCACTGAAATTTTAAGCTACAACTACGAAACTTCGGACGTGGAAACTTGGCCAGGATTAAAAAATAGGGGGTGAAAAATTCTTTTTGGAAAAACGTTGCTATTAAGACAATTTTGAAGATAGAAGTGCAGAAATTGATATTTGTATTGTTGGTTAGAATTTAAAAAGTCGTGTTTCGGTATTTTTGGAAATTCAACAATAAATGGGGTTAAATTGGAGAAGGGGTGTTTTTCGAAAATCTGTTGCTATTTAGGAAATTTTGAAGTTAGAACTACAAATTTTCGGATTTGGATTCGGGGTTTGAATTTAAAAGATACGTGTTTCGGTATTTTTGGAAATTCGACCAATAAGGGGGTGAAATACGGGATGCAAAAATGGATTTTAATAAATATGTTGCTGTTAACTGAAATTTCAAGCTATAACTACTAAACTCAGGATATGGACTCTAGATCAGGATTAAAACGACATGAGTTTCGGTGTATTTGGGAATTCAACAACTAAGGCGTAAAATGAGGCATCAAAAATTATTTTCGAAAACACATGCTATTCAGGCAATTTTGGAGCTAGAGCTGCCAAAATTGGTATTTGTACTGTTGGTTAGAATTTAAAAAATATGTGCTTCGGTATTTTTGGAAATTCAACCATCAAGTGGGTTAAATTGCGGCATGTTTCTTTGAAAATCCTTCGCTATTAAGGTAATTTTGAAGTACAGTCACATAAATTGGTATATGTTTTCTTGGTCAGAACACGTGTTTCGGTATTTTCAGAAACTAATCATTTAGGAAACGAAATAGGGTCTGAAATTTTTTTTGAAAATACGTTGCCACTAAGCTAATCTTGAACCCAGAATTACAAAAAATGATATTTGCATACTTAGTTGGAATTTAAAAGACACATGTTAGTGTATTTTTAGAAATTCAAGTCTTTAAGGTGTGCCGTAGGGGGTTACAAGTAATAAAATCAAATGTTCAAATGGTTGTAAATCTTAAGAGACTTAACTACTGGGTCATCAATACCTAAGGCTTACAAAGCAATTAAACTAACTTCGACAAACTTATGCTAAGGACAACAGAAACACCCATGCCCGAGGGGCGAATCAAACCCCCGACTGCGAACAGCAGCGCCTCCTGCAACATAGCGCCTCAATACACACGGCCATTCTACCGCGGCTGCAAGTAGTCTCACAACATTTCATTGTGATGGTACTTAAGCTATATCTTTAAAAATTTGTATTAAGAGGGAGAAACAACTGGTGCAGACGAACCAGCTTATGCATGCGAAACAGCGGACGGTAAGCTAGTTTCATATAATATTTAATTCGTTATATCAACACCACGTCATGTGAACATTTCCTATCGGCTAAGACGTACTCCACGCGGAAAAACGCGTGCGCTTTTGCTTTTTTAACCCGTGGCAGCTCAGCCACTAGCAGCAGTTACCGCATGGGACAAGCGCCTGCTCCGTGGACGTCAAGCCTACGCCACATGGGTAATGCAATCGATACATATATTAATGTCTATTTCTTGTATAATGTTCTGACTTGCCTTACAACCTTTTATGTTCGTTACCTTACACATCTGAAGATGGCCCTGTACAACAGGCCGAAACCAGTTACCATTTGTGTAAATGATAGTCCATTAAATTTCGGGAATGCAGCCGCTGATATTGCGTCCGCGTACCGTCCGGCCGTCTTCAGAGTGAGTCCAAGACTGTCGAAGAGGTGCCGGGCGCGGCCTTGTAAGCCTGATCGGGGTGGCAATGCGCGTGCGCGTCACAGATGCTGGTGTACTGCATATCGAAATACACGCGTGCGGCGGACGCGCTCCGGTGGTCACTTATCGATACATGCTCGGCGGCGGCAACACCTTCACGTCTTCTCTGCGATTTCAGTACTCTAAGTGCAGGATTCCAAGCTTAGTCTAAATTAAAGCCTTTATCTCTATTTAATAAGTTGTTGGCCAGTCTAATTTCAACAGCTCCCTTAAATATAGCATCCCAAAACGGAGATATGGGTGTCAAAATCTTCACATCACTATAGTTCATGAAATGACCAGTTTCTATGCAATGTTCACCCACAGCTCGCTTGTATGACTGTAATAGGTGAGTATATTTTCGTTTTGGGATGCTATATTTAAGGAAGCTGTTGAAATTAGACTGGCCAACAACTTATTAACAACCCATATCTCCGTTTTGGGATGCTATATTTAAGGAAGCTGTTGAAATTAGACTGGCCAACAACTTAATAAACAGAGATAAAGGTTTTAATTTAGTCAAAGCTTGGAATCCTGCCCTTGGAGTACTGAAATTGCAGAGGAGACGTCAAGATGTTGCCGCTGCCGAGCATATACCGATTAGTGAACACCGGAGTGCTTCCGCCACGGGGAGCGCAGGCGCGTGAGTACTTCGATATGCAGTAAACCAGCATGCGCATTGCCCCCGTGATCAGGCTTATAAGGCCGCGCCCGGCACTTCGTCGACAGTCTTCGACACACTCTGAAGATGGCCGGACGGTAAGCGGCCGAAATATCAGCGGAAGAAGTGGATTTTGCGCGGCTGTATTCCCGAAATTTAATGCACATATGTAAATGATATTTTTTTGAGATTTGTGACTGTTTTTATTTATAGTTTCCAGTATCTCGCTGCCCCCCCCCCAAATGTTTTCAAAAATTTGAAATTTCATGTTGTGGAAGAGGAGTGTTGTATGCTCCATATGTGCTCTATTATCCCACGATGTTTGCTATGTTCGTCTACAGCCTGGGCCATAAGGATTGCCTTTGTGAAGTGAGCAGGGTACTCACGCGCGTGCTGCATGTACTGCCTCCTGGAGGACTCCTGCGGCAGCTTGACGAGCACGCGGTGCTGGTCGCTGGTGGCCTGGTGGTAGTACTGCGTCGTCGACGGCTTGTCGCGGTAGTTCTTCACCAGCAGGTACTGGTACTCCGGCGTCTGCAAGCAGGCCAGTGCAGCGCGTTAAACAGGCAATGTACACAAAACCTGTGGAGCAGAAACTCACGAAAACTGATGTAAAAGCAGGTGGTGCAGTCAACAAGTTCTGAGACTTGACGCCTGGAGGATAGGCAACCACACAACTATGTCTGTTGCACACGTTGCCGCGTTTCACGGCGTTACATGACATTTTACAAGGGGTGGCCGCCAGTTGTGAAATTCAGATTCGATTCACACTGCGCATAATGAAAGCTCATGGCCAGAGGTGTAATTTGGCAAAGCACCAAGATGCACTTCTCAGCCGTTGTCGATAAAATCGACAATTAAAAAAATCCATTGCGCTGAAATACTCTCTACGATCTCTACGATAAGTAATCCGAAGGTCGCCGGATCGAGTCCCGCGCCCTGCAACTTTTATTATTATTATTATTATTTTTGTAATTCAAATATATATATATATATATATATATATATATATATATATATATATATATATATATATCATACGAACCAGAGTGATAGTTGTCATAGATATATGGAAAGCAGAAAACAGCACGACATCGAGCACATCTGATAAACGATGCGTTTTTACAAGAATAATTGTATTTTGAATTATCTGTTGGGAAACACACCTGATTGACATTCTGAAAAATGGTTCTATCGTTCGTCAGGTTTGACTTACACTATACGTATTCGTTTGTGAATATCGTTTATACTTCTTCCGTTAACTATACATGGTAAACATTATGAAGACAATTAATAACATTTGTGAATTACAATTTTGTTTGCGGAAAACATAATGATGTTCCAAGTCGTCAGTTGCATATAATAAGTTGTTTTAAAGTCGTTTGTCCTGGAGAAACTGGCGACTTCGAACATCAAATGTTATTAATTATATATTTGTGTGTGTGTACATTTGAATTACAAAAAAACAAATAATAAAAAAAAGTTGCATGTCTCGCGATTCTATCCGGTGACCTTCGGATTAGGAAGCCGAGCGCTTACCACTACGCCACGCCTCTGTGTAATATTACTAATCCTAGATATCGTAGAGAGTATTTCACCACAACGGCTTTTTTTATTGTCGATTTTCTCGACAACAACTGAGAAATGCATTTTGGTGCTTTGCCAAATTACACCTCTGGCCATGAGCTTTCATTATGCGCAGTATGAATCGAATCTGAATTTCATAATTGGCGGCCTCCCCTTGTTAGTATGGTTTTTAGTCTGTAAAGTTTATTCGTGTTAGTTTGTGTAACAGTTTTTCCATCTGTTATCAAAAGTATTTCCTTATTTTAGCTGTGTCGTTCGTCCGGTGTACCCCTAAATATCTTGTTACCACTGTAAGTGAAATGTTGTTATTCCTCACTTTAATGTAAGCTTTGCTCCTCACTATCCCTTCATCAGTCCTCAGGGTATCTCAATTGAAATTTTCATCTGAAGTATCTCTGGATCAAGAACAGATACTGAAAACCGACGTTCACTAGCATGAACGTACGGCAGGAGCCTATGAAAGTGAGTACTATGAGACGGTCTAAAACGCAAACAAATATTGTTTTCAACACATGACTTTACTTATATATACTGTGCACAGAATGTTAGTTGCGATGTTAAATATGTATGAGATTCTACACAAATGTATCATAACGAAAGTTAAAAGACAACAAAATACTCAGAGCCTCAAACATAAAAAACGCCTCAACTAAACTGAATAGCCCATAAAACGTACTGAAAAATGGGAATTATTTCCCGTAAAGCGTCGTGCTAAATAAAATATAAAAAATTTTTGACAGGTAGCAGAACTCTAATTTATAAAGAAGCCCATTGTAGTGTAACCATTTACACTACATATCTGCCCGTATCGATGCCAGATGACCAAAAGATAATTAGTAGGTGAGAGGTCAAATATTGCCCTAGATCTCTTTTCTGTTTAGGTATTGGGCAGCCTGTCAGTAGCAAGTGTCAGAGATTGTATTTGAATCATAGAAGCTGCATGGATGATGAATATTGAAGAGGAATAAAATCATGGAAGCTTTATGTTGATTGGCTTTTCTCATTACTGTTAGATTGCTGTAAAAGTTCATACTACGACACAAATGTATGAAATGTCTAACGGTATTTGTGGGAAATAAACCCCATTGTATTTGATTCAACTGACCTTGTGGGCTACAGTTATTAGGCCTACAGATTAAGCAGCAATTCTCTCTAAACGTTCAAACGTTTGTATAGTTTATGGGACTTAACTACGGGGTCATCAGTCCCTAAACTTACAAACTACTTATGAACTAGCTAATCCTAAGGACGGCACAAATATCCATGCCCGAGGGGGGATTCGAACCCCCGACCGTAGTGGCCGTGCAGACCGTGACTGAAGCGCCTCAGTCCCCTCGGCCACCGCGGCCGGCGCAATTCTCTCTCTTCTTATATTATATTTTTAGTAAGGAGAAGAAGTTTGATTGTACACTCAAGAAGAGTACATCGAATTATGGAGGGACAGCATAGTTGGTCCTCTGTTATATGAACTACTGTCTTGGAAGTACATCTAAAGAATTATGTGGTATGTCTAAAGGAGACAGAACACGGTCGCACTACATCATCAAAACACTTACGTTTTTTAATGGATTCCTATATTTTTATAGCATGAACAATTACAAAAAGAAAAGCGTTGGATGCATTGCAATATCTCAAGTACATGTCGAGAAATTGCGAATCAAATTTGACACCTGCAATGAGTGTAGCGAAACGTAATTGTGAGCTTCATTTATTTCAAGAGTTAAAACGCTTCACAGTTCCACGGGGTGTAATTGATGTATTCCGACGCTGCCAACACCATTCTTTTGTGATTTTTTATGCTATCGATAGCATAATTAGAGGAAAAAGCACAAAAACTTCCTGTTTAAAACAATATTTATTTACGAGATGAGGCGTGGAATTAAAATTTGTGCTGTTGCCAGAATTCGAACTCGGAACCTGCTATTTACTAGACAGACGCCTTAACCATACAGCAAACACAGTCTTAAGGATAATTGGGCTATATGAATGTGTTAAAGCACGTATACTTACACAATACATACTTAAATTCTGCCTCAATGCTTCCTTGTGGAATATGTACCCAATTGCCTAGACTCTCCTACAATGGAATAGCACCATAGCTAAAAATATGAATGGGAACAGTCCTCCTTGTACCTCATGCAGAGGTGATACAAATATGAAAACAATTCAATTTCTTGAGACGTATATTGTCTTATCATATCAAAGGCATGGAATATTGTTCCCATTGACGTTATTTGCTAGAGTGCTACACTAATAAAGGAGAATCTTCGTAGTTTGATACGTATTTCTCAGGGAACATTGAGGCGGTATTAAAGTATGTGTTGTGAAGGGAAACGTCCTTAAACTCAGTGTAACCACATTATTTGTAAGGCTGTGTTAGCTGTGCGGTTAAAGTGTATGTCTAGTAAGCAGAAGATCTTGGGTTCATATATCAGATAAAGCACAAACTTAATTCAACGCCACATTTTATATTTAATACCTTTGCTAGAATGAGATAATTTTATTCTCAAGGAATTGAATTAATATTTATTTACGTTTTAGAATGTCTCATACTAATTCCACCGTGCCGCATGTTCATGCCCCTGAAAATATTTTCTTATATGCTTTCTCTTCCAGTTGGTCTCTGATATCAGCTGATACGACAGCTAATACGTTATCCACAGATGCGCCTTCCTGTATGTGAAAGAAGGGTGTAATGGAGGTAGCTCAGAAAATGGGCTTACATATACACTCATGCTCATAAATTTAGGATAATTGCAGATTGTGGCGCCACGCAACGTGGCGCTGCAGAAAACTGGCGCTAATAGCTTAGGCACATAGGGAAAACACAAGACACAGATCTGTAAGTGCACGGTATTGGTGATAAGTTGAGAAAACCGTCCCGAAACACATGTGCTCCAAAATGCCACTGTTTCCTGCGCATGTAAGCCAACATCAATGTGGGATCTAATCACCATGCACTCGTACACAGGCCGCACAACGCGTTGGCATACTCTGGATCAGGTGGTCGAGCAGCTTCTAGGGTATAGCCTCCCATTCTTGCACCAGTGCCTGTCGGAACTCCAGAAGTGTCGTAGGGGCTTGAAGACGTGCAGCGGTACGTCGTCCGAGAGCATCCCAGACGTGCTCGATGGGGTTTAGGACTGGAGAACAGGGAGGCCACTTCATTCGTCTGATATCTTCTGTTTTAAGGTACTTCTCCTCGATGGCAGCTCGGTGGAGCCGTGCGTTATCATCCATTTGGAGGAAGGTGGGACTCGCTGCACCCCTAAAAAGGCGGATACACTGGTGCAAAATGACGTCCCGATACAGCTAACTGTTACAGTTCCTCTGTCAAAGACATGCAGGGGTGTACGTACACCAATCATAATCCCACCCCACACCATCAAACCACTACCTCCATACAGGTCCCTTTCAAGCACATTACGGAATTGGTACTGGTTCCTAGATCACGACAGATGAATGCCCGGCGAGAACCACTGTTGATACTGTACCTGGACTCGTCCGTGAACATAACCTGGGACCACGGTTCCAATGACCATGCACTGTTCTTGAAACCAGGCTTTACGGGCTCTCTTGTGACTAGGGGTCAGTGGAATGGTCCTTGCAAGGTCACCGGGCGAATTAATCTTGTCTGTTCAGTCGTCTGCAAACTGTGTGTCTGTAGACAATTGTTCCAGTGGCTGCGGCAAGGTCCCGAGTAATAAGGCTACCTGCAGTACTCTGTGGCCGTCTGCGGGCACTGATGGTGAGATATCGGTCTTCTTGTGGTGTTGTGCACCGCGGACGTCCCGTCCTGTCTGCTAGAATCGTTGCCATAATCTTAAGATTGTTGAACATGGAGGGCCCATGCTACGACCTGCTATGTTTATCAGCCTCCAGCGGCCCTAGTATTCTACCCCTCATAACGTCATTAACATGTGTTCTTTGAGCCATTTTCAACAAACAGTCACTATTATTATTATTATTTATCGTATGGCAAACATCGCTATCTTTATACATTGTTTAATTACAAATTTACATCTAAACATTTAATATAATTAATTACCTCCTGTGTTGCAGCGAGGAAATCGTTGAAGGTTCACTTGTAGGCTCGAAATAGGCATTCTTCCACTATGTGCCGGACTGTTTGTTTTTCAGCACCGCAGACGCAATTTGGTGATGGTGTCTTTACCCATCTGTAGAAATCATCAGCACTTCTCCCGTGGTCGGTACGTATGCCATTTAGACTTGTCCACACTTTGCGAGGCTGATTGAAGCCAGGTGGTTTCTCACCTGTCACGAAACTTTGTTATTTTGGTGGGCAGTGTTGCTTCTACATATCTTTGACTTCAAATTTGGTATTCATCATCTCTTCAGCTGAGAGTAGTGTGGTCTTCTCGATTTAAGTCTTCTGCGCTCTAGGTTAGCTATGTCACTCTGTATGGGCAGCTGAGAGTTATTGGTAATCTTGTTGTACTCTCTGAGAAGAGCATTTTTTCGCCGAATTTCTGGAGGTGGTATATGGCTCAGGTTTGGCAGTCATACAGTGGGCGTAGATTTCATTGTGCCGCTGATAATATGCATGGTGTCATTTAGCACCACATCGATCCTGTTTGTATGCGGGCTGTTAATCCATACGTCTGAAAACTTCTGCACATTTCCTCGCTGTACCGTACTCTGACATGCACCAACAAACCTCTGCGTACGTGGACAGCGCCACCATGCGACGACCGCAGGTCAATATCAGTATAAGCCTTAATGTATGAGCGTGAGTGTACACCACAGAAGGTAATTTGATGGGCTGTAAAATGGATTGCCGCTTGTGAGGGAAAAGGTTCTCAAATTATTGGTGGACATGCGGTACAGGATGTGTGTGTCGGGCTTACCGGTGCAGGAGACGTGGTGCTGGCGGTGCCGGGTTGAGAGCCCGGCGGCGGCAGCTGCGGCCCCGCGTGGCCCGGGGAGGGCGACTTGGTCTCGGGCAGCTGCAGGGAGCGCGACCGGCGCACGCGGCTGCGCCCGTCCCACGTGTGGTACACGTGCGCCGACACCGTGCCCGGCTTGGGCGCGCCGCCGCCCCCGCCCTGCCGCCGGTACCGGCCGCCGCCCCCGCCGCCGCCCCCGCCGCCTCCGCAGCTGCTGCTGCTGCTGATGCTGCTCGACGACGAAGAAGACGACGAGTCGTTGGACGCCAGCTGCTTCTTGCTGCCGTCCGAGCCAGGGGACCTGCGGAACACCACACCGACAGTGAGACAGGATCGCACAGTTTATAGACACAGCATGACAATCGCGAAAGCAGAGCTCATACTGAGACCACAACAACAACAATCAGCTTCAAATGTTCAAATGATTGTAAATCTTTAGGACTTAACTACTATGGTTATCAGTCCGTAGGCTTACAAACTGCTTACAGTCACCTAAATGCAAACACACACACACACACAAACACACACACACATGTCCGAGGGAGGACTCGAACCTCAGACCGGGAGCAAACACGCGCTCCGCAGGAAAGCGCCTTAGAACGGTCGGCCACTTCATCGCGTCTTCGGGGTTTCACTGAACCAGTGAGTAAATCTACATCTACATAGATACTCTGCAAATCACATTTAAGTGCCTGACAGAGGGTTCATTAACGACTTTCATAACTTTTCTCTACCGTTCCATCCTCTAATAGCGCGCGGGAAGAAGCAACACCTAAATCGTTCCGTTTTCGTTCTGATTTCTCTTATTTTATTGAGTTGGTCATGTCTCCCTAAGTAGGTGGGTGCTAGCAAAATATTTTCACATTCAAAAGTAAAAGAGTAAAAGATTGAAAAGGCTGATCACTTGAAAACTCAAATTGTACAATACGGTCGAAAAATACGTTTGGTTCAATGATGCCCACAGGATTATGATATTAAATGTGCGAAATGAATTAATCGAGACTGTACAAAAGCTAGGGCATATGGTTCCTACACACACACACACACACACACACACACAGTTCAAAAGCTTGTAATCCCAAGGAACGAAACTGCTAAGATTCCCCCCCCCCCCATCCCCCGCTAAATCTACATCTACATTGATACTATGCAAATCACATTTAATCATAACCTTTCTCTACCGTTCCATTGTCTTATAGTGCGCGGGAAGAAAGAACACCTAAATTGTTCCGTTTTCGATGTGATTTCTCATATATTGTTGGGATGGTCATGTCTCCCTAAGTGAGGGCTAGCAAAATATTTTCACATTCAGAAGTAAAAGTCGGTGATTGGAACTTCGCAAACAGATCACGCCGCAATGAATAACGTCTTTCTTTTAATGATTTCCACCCCAATTCGTGCAACATTTCCGTTACGCTTCCCCCCCTTTAACGTGATAAAACAAAACGAGGTGCCTTCTATGAACTTTCTCAATGTCTTCTGTCAATCCCATCTGGTGAGGGTCCCACAATGGGCAACAGTACTCCAGGAGGGGACGCACAAGTGTGATGTAGGCAGTCTCTTTGGTGCAGCTGGCGCATCTTCGAAGCGTTCTGCCAATGAAACGTAACCTTTGGTTTGTCTTCCCCACAATATTTTCTATGTGTTCTCTCCAGTCTATGTTGTTCGTAATTGTAACTCCTAGGTATTTAGTAGAATTTACGACCTTAAGGTTTGACTGATTTATCGCGTAATTGAAGTTCAGCGGATTTCTTTTAGTGGTCATGTGTATTACTTCACACTTTTCTTTATTTAGTGTCAGTTGCCAATTTTCGCACCACGCAGAAATTGTGTCTAAATCGCTTTGAAGTTGCTTTTGATCCTCTGTTGACTTCACTAACCGATAAACGACAGCATCATCCGCCAACAATCTCAATGAGCTATTCAGATTGTCTCCTAAATCGTTTATAAACATGAGTAAGAGTAGGGGACCTATAAAGCTTCCCTGTGGAACGCCAGATATCACTTCTGTTTTACTCGATGACTTACCATCAATTACAACGAACTGTGTCCTTTCTGATAGGAAATCATGAATCCAACCGCACAATTGGGGATATATTCCATAAGCACGCAATTTAATAAGAAGCCGCTTGTGGGGTACAGTGTCAAAAGCCTTCCTGAAATCCAGAAATATGGAATCGATTTGAGATCCCTTGTCGATGGCACTTAACACTTCATGTGAATAAAGGGCAAGCTGTGTTTCGCAAGAGTGATACTTTCTGGAACTTAGCTGTTGGTAGTAAAGTGGCTGTTCATTGTGAGCACCTCAGATCCGCGCACACTGCACGCCACAGACGTGCGGGTATTTTCAGGCGACGGACCTCCGTGCCTTGTCCATTATGGCACAGTGTTCCTCCCTGGCAGTCCGGCGCCTATTAAGGCCGCCTGGGTGGGCGCCGTTGTTCTACGTGGTCCGAGCAACAAGGAGCGTTAGGCACAGCTGGGTGGCGGGCGACCCGCGGGTAAACGGGAATTACCCGCCAATTTGACACCTGCGCTCCTCTGCGGTGCTCTTATGACTACGCCAGCCGCTACCACACTCCCACCTTCAGGCTTCACGAGCTGCAATGTCTGTCAACAACGCCTTACCGCGAGTTTCGAGATGTTTTCGACAGTTCAAAAACTGAGGACTGATTACATTTACACTGCTCAAAACAGTTAGGGGATCAGGTGAGATATCATACACAATATACGTATGCCGCAGAGCTTTACAAACTGGATGTTGTGACACCCTGGGGTGTCGCGTAGTAGTATCGAGGGTGTCGCGAGACAAACAAATTTAGACTCTAAACAAGAAAACTTGTCATAAAATTACACAAAATATCCGTCTCTTCATACTACCCTGAAGTCTCGTCTGCAGCTAATCGCTTATATATTGAAAAATATATGCCTTGAAAGTCCTAGACTATCGCGTATTACAATAGAAACAACTAGCGTTTGGCTGGACGCTGTTCCATCGATATAAAACGATATTTCTGTTCTTTTTCCGTTTTTTCAGAATATGAGAAATTGTATTACTCCTATAATACAAAACGAGAATCGGTTCGCTAGTGCTTGTTTGCAGTTAGTTCGTAATGAAAAATGGGGATATACACGCCTGTGTACGCCGTTAGCGCGCACGGTGTTTTCTTTTTAATTTTTAACGGGCTTCGTCTGATTGCACCAGCAGTGCCGGATGTGGTAGACGAATGTGTACGCGAATTAGACGCGCTGCACTGCTTTCCGACCTATCTCTTTTCGGTTGGCGGGGCTGCTTGCAGTTATTGAATCGTTACGCCCACTGGAGTTGCTCCCGCCAGACCAACAAAAAACTGCAATTCTACCGAATCGTTTTATTTTCACAGCGCATGTACCGTTTCTTCTTCCTCCCGTCACACAAAATCAACATGCAGATGGCGAACACAATAAGCCGCTTTTCCAAATAGCAGTTGCATAACGCATTCTTTCTAGTATTAGCGAAATTCGTAGCTGCGTGCTGTACAATATTCTGCGAAGAGAACATTGCTTGCATTGCCTTCTCAGGATGCAGTAAACCCTCCTTTAATCTAGTCACAGAACAGACTGACTGAAGCAGGCGTGTGTAATCATAAGCTTCTTTTGGGGTTTTCGATTCATAAACCCTGTTGTTTTTAGGAATAATGTAAACGACGATTCATCTGAGCTTACCACATACTTCCAGTCACCAAGTGTTCCACGTTTTATGGTCTAGACGCCACTTTCTTCACAGCAGCTTTCGGTTGACTCCCGTATTACAGTGTAAAAGCTGTACGCTTGTTTTTGAATGTTGAACCTTTCATTAAATCAGACAATAAATTGTTCATTAACACAGCTATTTGGTTTAATTATGGCCCTGATATTAATGTATAAGAAACAGTGCATTAAACTGATTATGTGCGCAACGGATATTTTAACAAAACAACTGTGACATGTAACCTTTTGAAACAGACACTGACTATACTCAAGAATTTTGACTGCGAGAAAGATATAAGAAAAACCACAAATCACTTTCTTAATGCTTGACTGTGAGAACCTATATAGGTCAGCCTCCAATTATTGAAATCCAAATCAACTATTATCTTACTATGGCACCAATAATGAAATATGTTCAATAATGTTATTCAAATCAACACTCCACTAAATCAAGTAATTATCAAATGAAGGGAGTGGGTTAATTTTCTAACTACGTAAATGAAATATGAAACAGGGTTAAGTTAATTATTATTGATAAACAGCATTACATTACTTGCATAATACAACTTCTGACTTGCTGGCAAAGCAGCCTCTGCTCTACATCGGAGCCATACACACAACCCAACCGCTCTCTAAGCGAGCTGAACCACTAGTGCTACTCTCTCTCAGTGCGAGCTACAATGCTATGCAATACATGATCTTTGCCAGAGATGAAACTTTACACATATCGATACATACAGTAGAAGCGATATTATACATTTTCTTGCAAGCAAGTTACTCGATACAAAACAGGAGGCACAATATTAGACATTTTCTTATATTTTATGGACACGTTTCATCACCCCCCTCCTACCTATTAAAATTTTGTAGGGTGGGTGATGCCAATGGCATTGCCTAGCCAGCAAAATTACTGAATTTCAAGTCCAAAAATCCATTAATGACATCCAAAATATAACAAGATCAAAACAACAGATGGAGTACATAGAAAATTTAAAAAAAAAATGTGACAGTCATAAATACATGCCATTTTACAGAACAGTACCATCAAAAGTCACGCATGGAGAGGTACAGTGTGTGACAGGCATAAGCAAATGTCAAAATTTACAGAACATCAGCAATAAGTGGAATATATGACAATTATACATAATGGTAAACATAAGTATATATAGAATTTCAGAAAACATAGTTTGACAAATGATATAGTGGAGAAAATGAGATAGCTAGAAGTAATACACAAATGGGAAAAAAAAATACAATAATAAACATGGACATATACAAAGTTTTACAAAAGGTAGTTTAACTAATGTCATCATTCTTTAAAGAAAATGTGGTAATTACAAGTAATACACACAGTAGTGTAAGTTCCATGGGTTTAAATTTTGTACAAGAGATCAGTATTTTTGGGAACATAAAATGAACATTTGTATCTTGTGCACAATGTAGTCTATGTAAATTTTTAGTGCACTTAGTATAAGATAAAGTGTCAGTTTTGTATTCTGTGATGCATTTAAAATGCTATACTTTCATGGATGCTAGAACATACATGTAAAATTTTTGGCTACATAGGCTTCTGATCATGTACAAAATAATGTTACTGCTTCAGCACGATAGGATTTCAATATAACGTTTGTCAATCGAATAGGCACAATGACATTTCAGACTAAGTATATGTATCTATCAAGAGCACAATTTTATTTTGGTCACTGACTGTAAAAGAACCATGAAATATACCTAAACACTGGTAATGAACCTGTGGACAACGTTTGCAATGGGAGGCACTGAATAGTATATGCACACGAATAGCACATTAGCTCCTAACATTCATTTTAGGTCTGCACACGAACACAAAACACTGTAAGATTACACCACACTGTAGGCGGGCTGACTGGTTGCATTGAAGTGGAAGTCATGGGGAAAAGGTTCTGATGTATTCCTCCATGCAATTCGACAACCAAGTGTGCTCCAACCAACAGAGCTATTAGCAGACTGCATCCGCAGCAAACTGGTGGTGGGTGGCCAAGGCTGCAATGGACAGTACTGTGTGGCCAAACATCATCCAACAAACATCTTCATTAAAAGGCCCAAAATCAGTGGTGTATAGTAACTCGTCCATTGTTCTGTGTGCATTCTGGAATCTCGTGTGCGAAATCGCCACTTCCCATGCGTGTCCAAAGTACATGAAATAAAGCATTTTACACACAAATTAGTAACATAGTCATGATATTTCAGTTTAGACTGAAAGAAAAGTCATTGATTAGAACATATCTACAGAAATATTTTCCCACAAATTCAAGTGGTACAGATGGGGTCATGGTATTAAACCATATTTTTACATTACAAGTAGTGTCTTGAAGACAGATACATTTGAATACTAATGAGTAAGTTAATTCTGATATTAGAGTATCTACAACATTAGTGTCATTTCATATAAGCACAAGGCTTTACATACTATGTACATATTGCTTTACAAACACATAATCGTATGAAATACATTGAGGGTGCTTGTCATCAATTTGGCATGATATAACTTAAATTGACATTCCAATTACCATTTGTTCATATCTCTTTAAATTAATATATATCACTATGGTGGTGATTACATTACCACAAAGTATAACACTTAAATTACATAAGTTGCCATGGCCAGGCTTTTGTCTCAACTGAGCTACATATTTCATTGCCTTAAGGTATAACACATCAGGATAGTTTCGTGAGAATATCAAAAGAGGTTCAAGTCATCAGGTCATGTCTGTGTCTGTCTGAGTCAACAGTAGGGTCAAACAAAACAATTAGTGCAAATTTTGGCACAGTAATAGATGTACATCACAGTAAATCATCCAATAACATAAACACAGACGTAATATTCGTTAGGCATAGCTGCAGATTTTCGTCAACAAGATCATCAATAAAATTTGAAAGATAGCAGTAAGCAAAAGCAAAATATTTCTGTGCATTATCTTTCTAGACTTAACTAGGCGCAATTTATGGCATAGCTGCAAGTTTGCAAGATAGATGGCTGTGTGCAACGTATAAGCATAACCATACATTGTTATTGAGCTTCATTATAAAATTAGTGGTAGGGCTTAGGTATATAATTAGTGAGCATAGCGGTAAGCTTTGATTACAAGAGGAATACGCATAGCTGCAAGCATAATTAGAAATATTCATTACACATAATTACAAATAATTACAGAGCATCAGAAGGATATGAATCTCACCAATCACACATGCCATTGAAGGCACAATGCATCAACATACAAAATGGTGCACATAAGCACAAAGAGAAAACACAAAAGGGCAGTGCGAGTAAGCACATAAGAAAAGAACAGAACATAGCATCATTAGCAACATAGCGATTCTCCTCATAATTGCTTCATAATCATTGTATAATCTCGTCATCATTAGCAACATAGCGATTCTCCTCATAATTGCTTCATAATCATTGTATAATCTCGTCATCATTAGCAACATAGCGATTCTCCTCATAATTGCTTCATAATCATTGTATAATCTCGTCCACATAATTACATTTATCAAACATCTTTAACTGTTACCAATACCTTCCTTACCATCATTTATCCATAAACAATAATGCATTTTAAAGACCACCATGACATATTGTGTATTGCCTTACTCATCATCCTCCATAATGTTCTTGGCTTACCAAAAATGCTCATGTCAACTCAAAATCTTCTTCGCTCGCTCAGAACTTCGTAAGTTATGCAATTAGTAACACAGAAGAGAAATCTGATATTTTCTGAAACATAGGAACTTGATTAGATTACACAATCAAAAATTTCCATTAATTTTATTTGTCTTGCACAGCCACAGAGTTCGTTATATGCAAATTGCAAGATAATTAAAGTTTCGTATGACAATATCCCAGCGTAGCACAGAGCATAAGTATTCAGAGTTAGAGAAAAGTAACAGTGAGAAAAAGAGGTAGATAGAGCGCACTAAGGAAAAGCGGAAGAATAGTGACACTCAGCTCGAGAACGGGGCACCAATCGCCACTTGGTGTGTCCAAAACAGATTAATGGACTCTCTACCCCAAATTTTATGCCTTGAAAATCCTTTTTGATGAATTAGAGCATGGATTAGCAGGTCTGATTTCAATGTTTTGCTCTTGTCTTTCCGGGGTACGCGATCTGCTTTGGCCCCGATTCGTGTTTTCGTATCGTGGAAGGCGATCACGAGAATTATCGCGTGTGCCCTCCCGACTACGCTTCTCAGCGTTATTGTTGTGATTTTCAGTCTCGCGATCACTATCAGTATTGCGTCTATCACGCCAATTAGTATCATTCGAAGTGTTGCTGTTATGATAGTAATTATTGTAGCGTCCTCCGCGACCAAAACCACCACCTCGGTTGCGGCCACGAAAACTTCCACGGTTAATTTCACGATCATGAAAATCACCGTTGTCATTGTCGCGACTTTGTTTGTAAGATTCATTAGTGAAAGAATTATTTTTTGGTTTATCGTCGTGCTCTGAATAACATTTAGTTCGCGGCGGGCTTTGTTGCGACCGGCGATCATCTAATTTCCTGACCTCAGCCTTGTATTGTTGATTAATGGTCATTTGACCTTGTTTGAAACGGTCAAGGGCGAGATATTCATTAGTTTCATTAAACGGGGTAGGATGCGTTGCATCAGAGCTTTTGTCAGTGTTATCACTAATTTGGGTAATCTTAACAGTGAGATCCTCAACCTGTTTATTAATTTTATTGATCTGTTCCGTCGTGTCTGACTGGAAGCTTTGCAACTTTTCATCAAATAGATTACTCTGTTGCTTCAATTGAGCGAGTTCAGTAGTTTCCATATTTTCCACTCGTGACGCTAGGCTTTCCATATTTTCCACTACCGGGTTAATCTCGTCGCGAATATCTTGTCTTATTTGCTGAGATTCACATTTGAAAGTATTGAGCAGTTGTTCCCTGAACCGATTGTTGTCCTCATTTATCTTATTAAAACTACTTTGAATACTCGCAAACCTCGAATCGCACGTTTGTTCAATTTTCTCAAGTTTTTCACCTTGTTTCTCAAGTTTTTCATTTAATTTCTGAGATTGTTCCTCCAGTTTTTCACCTTGTTTCTCAAGTTTTTCATTTAATTTCTGAGATTGTAATTGATTATTGTCAAGTTTTTCATTTAATTTCTGAAATTGTAATTGACTATTCTCAAGTTTTTCACTTATTTTCTGAAACTGTGACAATAAAATTTGCATGAAATCATTTGGTAATACGTTTTACATAGCCGTCGCACAAGTATTTTTTGTAGCAGAGCTAGGCGGAACCAATGCATTATTTTCCGCAACCACGTTACAAGAATCGGAATTCTGTATTATCGAATCCTGTACTTTGTCATTATCCATATTGTCTGTTCCTGAACTAATCTGTTCTGCGTTTTCGAACACGGTATTTATTGTCGTATTTGTATCAGTGCAGTGAGAAGACTCTTGTAAAAATTCAGCTTCTCTCCTTGTATCATTCAAGGTCTCATTTTCGGAAGCAGTTTTAGCATCAGCGCGAACTCTCCTATTCTTCGACATTGTTAACAGAATTTTATAGTAAAGTGACCACTAATATTTATTTTCACCAACTGCAAAATTTTTGAAAATTACACACGGTAATTATGAAAGAACAATAGGCTGAATCGGGCTAGTGCAACATACAATCACAATCGAGATTACGCAAACCGTTAATTATCACACGAGTTCCGCGGTACTAGAACTTTCAACACACAAACATCAGACAATATAAAAGAGAGGCTTGTTCAGTAGTAATGCAATTATTTGTATATTCAATTTATCTACTATAAACAATACTACACAATCTCAAGAATGGTAAGTAACAGACTACAGAAACAATTACTATGCTACTGTTGCTACAACAGAGGATGGTGCTACAAAAATTAAATTAAGAGCCAAAAGGTAAGTTGGTTAGTGGAAAAGACAAACTAACTGAAATAAGACTACGTATCTAACTACGTCACGATCCTGTTTGTGAACTATCCTGGCAGGGTCGCCAGATAAAAGCTGTACGCTTGTTTTTGAATGTTGAACCTTTCGTTAAATCAGACAATAAATTGTTCATTAACACAGCTATTTGGTTTAATTATGGCCCTGATATTAATGTATAAGAAACAGTGCATTAAACTGATTATGTGCGCAACGGATATTTTAACAAAACAACTGTGACATGTAACCTTTTGAAACAGACACTGACTATACTCAAGAATTTTGACTGCGAGAAAGATATAAGAAAAACCACAAATCACTTTCTTAATGCTTGACTGTGAGAACCTATATAGGTCAGCCTCCAATTATTGAAATCCAAATCAACTATTATCTTACTATGGCACCAATAATGAAATATGTTCAATAATGTTATTCAAATCAACACTCCACTAAATCAAGTAATTATCAAATGAAGGGAGTGGGTTAATTTTCTAACTACGTAAATGAAATATGAAACAGGGTTAAGTTAATTATTATTGATAAACAGCATTACATTACTTACATAATACAACTTCTGACTTGCTGGCAAAGCAGCCTCTGCTCTACATCGGAGCCATACACACAACCCAACCGCTCTCTAAGCGAGCTGAACCACTAGTGCTACTCTCTCTCAGTGCGAGCTACAATGCTATGCAATACATGATCTTTGCCAGAGATGAAACTTTACACATATCGATACATACAGTAGAAGCGATATTATACATTTTCTTGCAAGCAAGTTACTCGATACAAAACAGGAGGCACAATATTAGACATTTTCTTATATTTTATGGACACGTTTCAAGTGGAACGTACACGAAATACAGATACAAGCATAACCTGTCACAAATTCCACAATTTTTTAGTTACATAAATGAAATTAGTTACAATGGTTGATGGTAGTTCAGAGCATACACAGTTTTTTTTATTTTTTATTTATTTATTGAAATTTTAAAAATGTTTTGAGGTTTTCGAGTATTTTAACTTGTTACTAGGAGAGTTTCTAAGAAATTGTCTTGTAAATTTTACAGTATAATCTCAACATTCATGTAAGGAAACCCACAGAATCATTTCAATTTATTGATAACTAGCTGAAAACCCAGCGTTGCCCGTGTAATTATCCATTTATTCCTGCCATTTTTCATATATATATATATTCATTTGTATAAGGGCTGTATGTCTGTAAAATCCCTTGGGAATAAGATTAAAACTTGGTGGGGCAGTTTTCCATGAATGCTATTGTTTATGTGCTCATATCTCATAAACTATGTTTTGTACTGTGATACAATTTCGAAGGTACACTCAAATATATGCGTGTATACTGTCTGTAAGATGTCCTGCGGCTACAATTTGTAGTGTAGAAATTAAAAATTGTAACGTCATACTGAATGCCGTAGTTCTAGCCCATGAACAGCGGAACTTTATTGTTTGTTTGGTCATATCCCATGAACTACATGTCGTAATGTGATACAATTTAAAAGGTACATTCCACTATGTGTGTGTATACTGTCTGTAAAATTTACTGCAGCTACAGTTCGTGGTGTACAAATTAAAAATTGTATCGTTATTTCGAATGCCGAAGTTTTACTCCATAAACAGTGGAAAAGTAGTAAGCGAGAAATTTTTTTCCTTTCATCATTTTACTATGGTTGCCAGCGAGAAAAAGCTTAACAAACGTTTGAAATTATGTTCAAAGTTTGTTGCAAATGTTAAGGTTTGACAAGAACCGCAGCCGGGAAGGTCCACGTTCTGGTCAGAACAGCAGCACCTGATATCAGGCTGACAGTAGCTGCGAAGTACTGGTGATAGACACCCATATCATGGGCGCGTAGCTGACTGGCTGGTGGTCATGAGACAGTGGGCCATGCCCCAGGGAATAGCAACTCGACCAGTCGGTTACGCTATCGTAGCCTCCGTCCCCGGAACTTTGAACGGTTGTAAATGCCAAACTAAACGTGATAAAAATGTCATTCAAAATTCTTTGTACACAGCTGGTGTCAAAAATTCCAGTGAATGATAGAATCATCCATTGTTCTATTTTAAAAAACCTATATGTTTACACAAATATACATTTTCTAAGTACTATTACAGTCTGTTTGTTGGCTAGAAATATGAGCCCCTGACTACCAATCCATTCTGTTAAAACCGCACATCAATCGCACTTCCGTTTTCGCAATATTTTCGATGCAAGTGTTAGATGATTCACCTTGTATACTTCGAGATGATATTTTAGTAGACAATTTCATTAAATTAACGGAAAAAAAATGTTAGTTCACGCGCAGCAAATCTGTCGAGGATAAGGTGCGCGAAACCGAAGGAGAGGAAAGCCGTGTATGCCTTGACGAGGCATAGAATGGCAGCACAAAAATGTCATATGTTAAAACCAAATAAGACAGAACTCTCCTAGGCGTCTGGCCGGCGAAAGTCGGACCGGCACCAACAGATGTTCATTACCGAACAAGACTGGTAGGTCAGTAGAGGCAAGGAATGAAGAATTGGAGGACTTCCCCGCCTCGTGCGAGTAAGGTTGTTAGGGAGAAGGCACAGGAATAAGCCCTTTGGAGATTGTTGCCTGGCTACCTTCCCACCAAAGAAGTCTTTTTAGAATAATGATGCAAGAGTGGCGGGTAACACATAGTTAGAGCACCACTTGTAGAGTAATTAGAATTTTCTGTATAAAACAATCATTACTAAAATGTAGAGATAGCAGTCGTTTTGTTTGTGCCGGTCCACGCCCACGTCGTGGGGATAGAATACTGGCGTCCCTTCAGGAGGCTTGCTAGGAGGCGGGTTGTTCGTGGATGATGCTGTCACGTATCGGTTAGTAAAGTCACCAGAAGATGAACAGTAACTACAAAATGATTTAGATATCTGCAGGGTGCAAAAAATGGCAATTGACCCTTAATAACGAGAAGTGTGAAGTCATCTATTTGACAACTAAAAGAAGCCCGTTACACTTCATTTACACGATAAATCAGTCAGAACTATAGGTCGTAAATTGAACTAAATACCGAGGAGTAACAATTATAAACAACTTAAATTGGAAAGAACACATAGAAAATATTGTTGGGAAAGCGAACCAAAGACTTCGTTTCGTTGGCAGAACACTTAGAAGATACAACAATTCTACTAAAGAAACTGCCTACGTAACACTTGTGCGTCCTATTTTGGAGTATTGCTGCGCATTGTGGGATCCCCACCAAGTGGGACTGACAGACGATTTAGAGAAAGTTCAGAGAAGGGCAGCTTGTTGTGTACGATCGTGTTATGGGGAGAGAGTGACACAAAAATGATGCCCGAGTTGCGGTGGATATCATTAAAAGAAGGGCGTTATTTGTTGCGACGAGATCTTTTGCGAAATTTGTTTCATCAATTTTCTTTTCGGAATGCGAACATATTATGTTATCACCCACCTTTATAGGAAGACGTGATCATGAAAATAAGAGAAATCAGATCGAAGACGGAATGATTTAGGTGTTCCTTTTCCCCGCGAGTTATTAGTGAATGAAACCGATAGTTTCTGCGTCTTTCTTCTTATTTAAATTGTTTGTAATTCTAATTTGTAGGTATTCAGTTGAATTGTGTGGTCATTAGATTTGACTGATTTGATGAACTTTAAAGGATTTCTTTTACTGATCATATGGATGACTTCACACTTTTCATTACTTAGGGTCGACTGGAAGTTTCGCGTCTTGCAGATATCTAAATCTTTTTGCAGTTTTTTATTTTTATTTTCTCGTGACTTTACTAACTGGTAAAGACAGTATTTTCCTCGAAGTCTAAGAGAGCTGATCAGATTGTCTCTTAAAGACAAGAAACTGTGGTGACCCTATAACACTTCCATAGGGAAGGTCAGATATCAAACTTGTTTTACTCGACGAATTTTCGTCAGCTACTAGTAACTGTGTCCTTTCTGATAGGAAATCACGCTTCCATTCGCAAAGCTGTAGCGATATTTCATAAGCACAAATGTTTGATTAGAATCCGCTTGTGACTCACTGCGTCAAAAGCCTTCCACAAATCGAGAAATATGGAATCCATCTGAGATACCTTGTCGGTAGTGCTGGCAGGTATTAAAGAGCTACCTGTGTTTCACAAGAACGATAGTTGCTGAATTCGTGTTGACTATGGCGTTTAATATGTTACCTAAGTATGGAGTTATTACATTAGCGTACTCTGAAAGGAACCTAGGGTAAATGTAAAAATTATTGGCATCTTACGGGGATTCACACTAAATATCAAGTGTAAATCCTATTTAGTTTTACAATATTGGTTGTGACGTATTATGACCTGTCACTTAAGTCCATCAGGTTTCGTAAGGATACGAATAAGTTCTTGTAATAAAATGGTTCTTTTTAAAATGATTACGTTTATAAGATGCATCTTTCGTACTAGTGTAACGTTTCTTATACGTTGCACACTCCATAAATTAGATTCCTATTGCCAACATTACAGACGCAATCTTTTAGGAACCTTAAGTAAAAGTTTATCACCGGACGTGTAATCTGTAATATTCTCGTACTCTGTTTGAACAACTATGATTTACTTACATATACATAACATTGGAAAGTTCATTTAAAGAACTTGTTAATATTTGATATCTCGTTGCGTAGTATTGAGTTTTGATACTTTCGTAAATAACAATCACAACCACTAAGAAAACATTACGCATACGCATATTACAGAATATGCAATTCCCCTAAATTCGTTTACCAATATAAATTTAACAACATTATGTGTTGTAACTATTGCACAACATTATTACATATTTATCTTGTTTTTTAATAAATTAGGACAGATCATGTTTTATATATCACTGGATCCTAAATCGAATAGTTAATATGATTAAGTCTGTCATTTCAATAATCTATCAGAAAGTACGAAGTTATTGCCGACAGTAACAAAAATACTACGCCACCAAAAAAATCCGTATTTTAAAAAATTAAACTACAAATTGAAACACATTAAAATTACGAGTCTAAATATCAGTACACCGAAAACTAATTACAAACCAAGACCTACATACGTAAAAAGTATAAACATAATTGATGAAGTGATTAAGTTTAATATGTAAATTTATAAAGTCAAGTGCGTGCTTGTTATTTGAATAATTAGTTTGAATGAAATTACTGTAAAGGCCGTTTCACACCATGGTCACACTATGCCGGCCGCGGTGGCCGAGGGGACTGAGGCGCTCCAATCACGGTCTGCACGGCCACTACGGTCGGGGGTTCGAATCCCCCCTCGGGCATGGATATTTGTGCTGTCCTTAGTCTTAGTTAGTTCATAAGTAGTTTGTAAGTTTAGGAACAGATGATCCCGTAGTTAAGTCCCATAGACTATACAAACATTTGAACATTTTTTTTTGGTCAGACGTGACAGACGTTGCGTGACAGATGTGAAGTTCACACCGCCACCGACGTCCGTCAGATACTGGGGCATCTTTTCTGCTGTCAGTCGGTTCAGCTGAAGCACGTAACATGACAAAATGTTCAAATGTTTGTATAGCTTATGGGACTTATCTACGGGGTCATCAGTCCCTAAACTTACAAACTACTTACGAACTAGCTAACACTAAGAACGGCACAAATATCCATGCCAGACAGGGGATTTGAACCACCGACCGTAGTGGAAGTGCAGACCGTGACTGGCGCGCCGCAGTCCCCTCGGCCACCGCGGCCGGCGGTAACATGACAAGCGGTTCGCGGTGCGAGAGCGCGTTTACTAAAAATGTGCCTTCGTCGGATGACGTCGATAGTAGTTCGTGTAGTCAAGAGGAACTCGTGCTGTCTTTCTCGGTTAGAAGCCGAACACACAGGGTGCACACAATCAACCAAAGACGGGAATAGTGCGGCGAGTACCGTCATCTGACGGAGGACTTGGAGCTAGATGATGACCGATTCACAACATACTTTCAGCTATCTAAACCTGAGTATGAAGAGATCTTAACATTTATAATTAACGATATTAGTAAAAAAGACACCAACTACAAGAGATCTAGTTCCAGAAGAGAAAGATTGACGCTATGTAGATGGTTTATAATGTTGGTAAATTTTAATTCAAATCTGTATTCCACAACAGTGGACGCGTTCTGACGGATTCAATTAACTGCTCCAAAACGAATAATAAAAACAGCAATACAGTTCCTTGTAACGAGTTACAACACGAAACTGCGCGACAGGCGTGGTCCGGCGCGCGGCGGGGTAGCGGGCCAGTGCGCATGCGCGAGCGTCGACAAACGTTTTGAAACGATCGCTCTCGGAGCGAACCCGCAGATTCGTCTGTCGACGTCTGTGGCGTCTGTGAGGCTCTGCGAGATCGGTGTGAATTAAAACTATGGAAACAGATCTTTCGAAAAATCTGTCACGTTACGTAACGTGATATAGTGTGACCGCGGTGTGAAACGGCCTTAATTACATACTTCCATATGCTCAAAAAATGTTCAAATGTTTGTTAAGCTTATGGGACTTAACTACGGGGTTATCAGTCCCTAAACTTACAAACTACTTATGAACTACTTACGAACTAGGACGGCACAAATATCCATGCCCGAGGGGGGATTCGAACCCCCGACCGTAGTGGCCGTGCTGACCGTGACTGGAGCGCCTCAGTCACCTCGGCCACCGCGGCCGGCTCCATATGCTCACAGTAATTAATTATTGTTAATAAAAACAAAAAACAAAATATTTGTTCATCATATATGTAACAACTGCATAATGCAATTGTTTCATGATTACGGTGGCATGGCAAGAAATGTTTGGAAAGACGACATGTTAACTGACTTTGTACTTGGCCGTGAAGGTGTGAGCAACTCTGTAATCCGCTGCTGGATTTTATTTACAGGCATGGTGTAACAAATGTCTGTGTTTGAAATGTTGCATTAAGATGGAAATAAAATCATGTCCTTTAAAAGTTTCATCAAGTGCTTCTTATTTTCAACCAGAATCCTACGAACATTTTTTACCATTTAGTGGAATCGCCAAATACGACGTCAATGCAATGTCCGTCGGCAAATACGAAGATATGTTAACCTTGTTTGTAACCTACCTGAAGTGTTTGGTTGACTAGATGGCTGTTATAATAAACTAATTCTCTGTACTTTAAGTGATCATTACTGAACAGTTTCAACCCATCAACAAGAGATGATGCTGTTACACTAGTCATCGCCAGTGCAAAATGTTCTGAGACCCTGTTATCGGAACTCAGTCGTATTATTTATCGCCATTGGGGTGTAAATTTTTATTTACGGATGAAGAATCTACCGGGTGATCAAAAGGTCAGTATCAATTTGAAAACTTAATAAATCACGGAATAATGTAGATAGAGAGGGGGGGAAGTATTGCTAGACGCGTGAAAGATCCCTTGCGCGCGTCGTTTGGTGATGATGGTGTGCTCAGCCGCCACTTTCGTCATGCTTGGCCTCCTAGGTCCCCAGTCCTCAGTCCGTGCGATTATTGGCTTTGGGGTTACCTGATGTCGCAAGTGTATCGTGATCGACCGACACCTCTAGGGATGCTGAAAGACAACATTCGCCGTCAAAGCCTCACCATAACTCCGGACATGCTTTACAGTGCTGTTCACAACATTATTCCTTGACTGCAGCTATTGTTGAGGAATGATGGTGAACATATTGAGCATTCCTGTAAAGAACATCATCTTTGCTTTGTCTTAATTTGTTATGCTAATTCTTGCTTTTCTGATCAGATGAAGCACCATCTGCCGGCCATTTTTGAACCTTTTTTTCTGTTCTAATAAAACCCATGTCATTCCAAGCATGTGTGTCAATTCTTACCTCTCTATCTATATTATTCCGTGATGTATTCAGTTTTCAAATTTATATTGACTTTTTGATCACCCGGTATTTAGCAATGAAAAGCGTATCTTAAACGTAGAATCAAAGTGCCGATTATGCAGACAGTACGGATTACTGGTACACTTACCCTAATTGATATAAAATCTGGATAAGGACACTTGCCTTTGTTAAGTGATTTAATTTACTTTACTACTATAAGGATAACGCCGTCTAAATTAGGACTGCAGGGAGGTGATTTTGAAACGAATTCTGGAGTATTTACTTCGTCTTCTTTGGTGGAGAAGGTTCGGGTTTAACGTTCCGTTAACATCGTGGTCATTAGAGATAGCGAGAGTTAACAGTACCTGAAAAATTCAGATCGACTGATATATTGTGTCTAAAACATGCGACGGTAGACACCGGTCCAGATACTCTCTTGTGTGCGGAACAAAACGCTGGAATTTTTCGCGAGTCTGTTTCAGTTCGGTCGCGCGCTACACCTCTACCCACATTGTTACTCGTTGCGTTGCCCGGGGCTGCACGTAATATTTCGGAGGTTTCGCCACCGCGAACTGCCATGACGCAGTTTTTTATTTAAATTCCGCAAGATGGCGCCGGAGGTCGTTGCCCACTTCTAATTATTTCCGTCGTAATTAAAACGCCACCTCGCCTGGCCGGGATATATCGCCGCGAGAAACTTCCTCAGCTCTTTTTTCGAGAATTAAAACTTCGCTTTAAACACGATGGCGTACGTTGGCACAGCAACGAGAATTGCAACTAAATATTTGAGATGAAGAAGACTTTCGCAATAGCGATTTCTCTCAAAGATTTATTTACATTGGATATGCCAGTTCTCCAGCTAGATTTTCGTGCGTTAACATCTATCTTAATTTACGTACAGAAATGTTCTTTTCTTTATTAAAAACCCATCTATATGTCAAGTGCGAAATTGCTAAGGATTGGAGTCGCCGCGCGGAATGGCCACGTGGTCTACGGCGTCTTGCTACCAACTGGGCGGCCGTTCCCGTCGGAGGTTCGACTCCTCCCTCTGGCATGTGTGTGTGTGTGTGTGTGTGTGTGTGTGTGTGTGTGTGTTGTCCTCAGTGTAAGTTAGTTTAAGTAGTTTGTAAGTCTAGGGACTGATACCCATTGCAGTATGGTCCAATGGGTTTACAAACATTTGAATATTCAATTGGATTCCCGAGGCGGATTAACAGCGTTGCGTACTGGGGCACAGTGGTGCGGTGCGCGGGGCCGATCGCCGTCGGGTGTTCGAGTCCCCCTCCGGTATTGGTGTGTGTGGTGTCTTTAGGTTAGTTTACCTTAGTTTAAGTAGTTTGTAATCTACGGACTAATAACCACGCAATTGAGTCCAATAGATTTACAAAAAAAAGCATTTTTCTTTATTTGATCGAAGTTGTTTGATTTCTTACTTTTTAACTATTATTACTCTCCTTTTGTTTTATTTCCACAAATTGGACCTGACGGTAAATTTGTGTAGTGTTTTTTGGTTTTTAATAACTACCTCGTTAAGACCATTTGTAACACCCACTGGAACACGATGTTTTTGTTTCTGTCACAGAAGTTCACGTTGATTCTTTCGTTCATATACCGAAATGATATTCCGGTTTTCTCTTCCTGTTCGTCCCTTCCTCGTTCTATGTTCATATTATAACCCACCCTTTCCCCAATATGATACTAATGGTTGTAAATATCACTTTTTCTATCCAAATGATGAAAATAGCTATGTGTTGCAAGTTAGTTTGAAATTAGTGAAATTGTTTAGAAGTAAGTTTGCCCACAACTACGCAGCGTGTCATCTCATCACATATACAGGTTGTTCAAAAACGTGTCGAGTACTTTGAGCCGCGGTGGAGTAGCCGAGCGGTCTAAAGCGTCTCGCTGCGAAGCGCGCGGTTGCTCGCCGTGGAGGTTCGAGTCCTCCCTGAGGCATGGGTGTGTGTGTTGTCCTTAGATTAGTTTACCTAGGTTTAAGTAGTTTGTAAGCAACGGACTGATGACCACGCAGTTTGGTCCGATACATTTACAAACATTTGAACATTTTCGAGTACTTTGAGAAGTAGTAGTACTCGTCGAAACAATAAAAAAAAAAAAGTCTGGAGATGCATATTTTCTGAGATAAACACGTGTTTATAGGAAGGCTACGCGACACTTACTTGTACATACTACTATGCCGGGCGATAGATTAGTAGCACCGTGCGTGTTACATCAGAGCATAACGTATATAAGTAGATAGTGTGATCTCTCGCAGTGGTGGACTAAGGCTGTCGGAGGCCCGGGGCGGCAGCAAAACGAAATGAAGCCCCCTGTCCACCTGTAAATACATGTTTTAATATAAAATGGAGGTAACTTTTGAGATTTGGAGGCTCCCCAGGACGAGAGGCATGGGACTTTAAAAAAAAAAAAAAATAGTTTTCGAGATTTGGAGGCCCCAGAACGAGAGGCCAAGGTCGTACGATTCCAGGAAAAATAGAGAATATATATATATATATATATATATATATATATATATATATATATATATATATATATATATATGCCTGATTTCGAGGTGAGGTCCCCAAAGCGAGAGACCCGGATCGGTGTACGCCACTGATCTCTCGTCTCCGATAACATGGGCTGAATACGGTTTCCGTGGAAAGCTCCCATTGCTCAGCGCTGCGATCTTTTTACGCGCTGTTGTGTTTATGTTTGTAAACGCTATATCGTGTGATTCGTTGCTGATTAGTGGATATTTCGAGTTTTATATCAAGAAATATGCCTTAGTACATATTGTTATTGGTGTTCGATAGTAAATTAAACCGAAACAGCCGGCCGCGGTGGCCGAGGGGACTGAGGCGCTCCAGTCACGGTCTGCACGGCCACTAAGGTCGGGGGTTCGAATCCCAGCTCGGGCATGGATATTTATGCCGTCCTTAGTATTAGCTAGTTCATAAGTAGTTTGTAAGCTTAGGGACTAATGACCCCGTAGTTAAGTCGCATAAGTTCTACAAATATTTTAACATTTGAAAAAAACCGAAACACATGAATGACAAGCAAATATTTCGATTGAAAAGAGAGTGGCAGTCTCCTAAACTGAAGTGACGGTACCTTCCTGTTCTGTGCCTGGTTACAAGTCAGGCTATAAAAGCTGCAGGCACCTAAGACGCTTTTTCAACCCACCAAAAGATTTAGAAAATTTTAACAAGTGGAAAAAGACAAGGAACTCGTACATTTGTGATGCCGACTTTACTGAAAGTTAGAAACTGACAAATTCATTGTTTGTGGAAACGAAGTAGAAATACCCAGAATTTATTGCAATTGAAATCAAATTCAGTTCGTCACACTTACCTGAAGTTGTCCACGTCCCATTAAAGCTATGTAAATCTCCTACAAAAAGGAATGCTGCTTGCTAAACTCTAAATAAAACGCACAACATTTTGTGACAGTGATACAACTTCTGATAAAGACTATGTGACATACTATTCATCGGTTCGCCGAACTGACCACTGTGCGACGTTCCGGACACCGAGAGCATTGGTTCCAGTGTTACCGTGTATCAAATAAATCACAATTTGCGATGTTATGGCATCACTGTATTAGGTTTAGATGGAATACCAAACTGTGGCGAATGAAAATTTGTGCCCGGCCGGGATTCGAACCCGGGGATTGCGATTTATTTCATTCATTTGAACGCTGTAATTCGTCAAAAATATATATAATTACCGTGTATCCACTGTGTGGGAGCTCTGGCCAGAAATTGCGGCCCTTATTAACGGGACTACCTAGATGAGTGTGACCGTGGAATGGTTCACTCTGCTGGGTATAAAGCTGTAGCAAGGATAACTCCACTGTGTGGTAACTGGGACGCTGCATTTGCCATTATCGACCTTCGGCTTGAGGATTATGTAGCGTACACGGCTTACCTGTGGATCGGTCGGTCACAAGCAGACAGTCCTATCATTTCACTGGTTCACAGAACCCCCAAAGCTCGTCGATAAAAAAAAGAAATTACGTGAAGTTATTTTGAAGTTTCTGTGACTTCCACTCGTCCCCCTCTCCCGATGAGAGGTCGTGAAATTTTGCTGGACCCCGTCCCCAAAATATCATGTGAGGTTTTAAATGCCTAATTTAGTCTAAATACGCTGATCTGTGGTTGATTATGTCGGATTTATTTAAAAAACCAATTTACTTATATAAATAATACAAAATCTTGAATGATCGTAGAAAAAAAAATATTTCGTAGAAGAAACTGATAAATTATGTTATCTCAAGCAAAAGATTTGTAATGGCGAGTGTTCATCAGAAACGAGTATTTCGTCAGACGTGCCCCAGAGAAGTGTGATAGGACCACTATTATTTTCTATCTATATAAATGATCTGATGGACAGAGTAACTCGTAATTTGCGACTGTTTGTTGATGATGATGTGATGTATGGGATGGTATTGTGATTAATTCACTGTCATAGCATACAGGATGACTTAGAAAAAATTTCTAGTTGGTGTGAAGAATAGCAGTTTCTCAATGTATAAAAATGTAAAATGATCCAAATGAGTAGGAAAAACAATTCTAAAATGTTCGGATACAGCATAGTAGTGAGCTTCTTGATACAATCGCGTCGCTAGGCGTAACAATGCAGAGCGATATGAATTGGAACGAATATGTAAGGACAGTTGTGCGTAAGGCGGACAGCCGATCCGGTTTATTGGGAGAATTTTGGGAAGATGTACTTCACCTGTAAAGGAGACAGCATATAAAACGCTTGTACGACCACGTTTGCACGTTTAGAGTATTGCTCAAGGTTTGGAACCCGCACCAGATCAGTTTAAAGGAAGACATGGAAGCAGTTCAGAGGCGAGCAGCAAGGTTCGTTAGTGGAAGGTTCGACCAGTACGCGATTGTCACAGAAATGCTCCGGCAACTCAATTGGGGATCGCTAGAGGAAATACAACGTTCTTTTCGCAAAATTCTGTTGAGGAAATTTGGGGGACCGGAATTTGAAGCTCACGGAAGATCGATCTTTCTGCCACCTACATAAATTTCGCGTAAAGATGACAAAGATAAGATACTCTACATCTACATACATACTCCGCAATCCACCGTAAGGTGCGTGGCGGAGGGTACACTATACCACTACAACGGATTTCCTTTCGTATTCCACTCCCAAATAGAACGAAGAAAAAAGAATGCCTATATGCCTCCGTACGAGCCCTAATTTCTCTTAACTTGTCTTTGTGATCTTTACGCGAAATGTAAGTAGGTGGCAGCAAGATCGTACTACACTCAGCTTCAAGTTCCGACCCTCTAAATTTCCTCAACAGAAATTCACGAAAAGAACGTCGTCTTTTCTCCAGCGATTCCAAATTGAGTTCCCGTGGCATTTCCGTGACACTCGCGCATTGATCGAACCTACCAGTAACAAACCTATCTGCTCACCTCTGAACTGCTTCTTGTCTTCCTTTAAACTGGTCTGCTGCAGATCCCAAATACTTGAGCAATACTCAAGACGTGGTCGTACAAGCGTTTTATACACGGTCTCATTTACAGATGAAGTACATCTTCCCAAAATTCTCCCAATAAACCGAAGTCGGCTGTCCGCCTTACTCACAACTGTCCTTACATGTTCATTCCATTTCGTATCGCTCTGCAATGTTACGCCTAGATATTTGAACGACGCGACAGCATCAAGAAGCTCACTACTAATGTTGTATTCGTACATTATGGGATTGTTTTTCCTACTCATGCGCATCACCTTACATTTTTCTACATTGAGAGCTAGCTGCCATTCTTCGCACCAACTAGAAATTTTATCTAAGTCATCCTGTATGCTATTACAGTCAGTGAAAGAGGATACCCTCCCTTACACCACAGCATTATCAGCAAACAGCCGCAAATTACAAGTTAGACTGTCCATCAGATCATTTATACAGGTAGAAAATAATTGCTGTCCTATCACACTCCCCTGGAGATAAGAGAAATTAGGTCTCGTACAGAGGCATATAGACATACGTTTGTTCCAAGTTCTTTTTGGAATAGAAAAGGAAATCCCTAGTAGTGGTCCAGTGTACCTTCCCATCACGCACCATATGTAGATGTAATCCTTTTATTCGTGATATTTAAGGGATAAAAGTACAGAAGACGTGGAAGTGTATGAAATATTTATTTCAAAAATGTCAAAAAGTAAGGGAGTAGTAGTGACTGCGCGTCATTCAGATCATATGTGTTCCATAAGCACGAGTCGTTCCTTGAATTAGTGCTACAGTAAAGGACGACCCTTCTAAACGCGCGTGAAAAGAACCCTAGTATAGCCGTAGCCGAGCGGAGTGGCCTGGACTTCTATTCACACAGTTTCACGTGAGAGAGCACCCGGGTGGCCAGCACTATTGCTGCCGTGCGAATATCCACAAAAGCGTCCGTCTAAAAGAGTTCGAGTTTCCTTAGAGCAGTGCTTTCCAAACTTTCCCTCATGGCGACACCCTTTTATAGCGTACAGTTTTGCGCGACACCCCGTCACTAACATGAATACATATGGTAGAATTTAGATGGTTCTATCGGGAGGGGGACGGGGACGGAAATAAAGTATCGCTTAAATGTAGTTTGTAAACGAAACTGAAATCCTCGTACGCATTAACATGTTAATGTTGATCCTGACTGCACTCACGCAAGAAAAAGAAACATTAGGAACTACGGAGATGTACAACAGAGTAACACCGCAGACAACAGTGCCTAACTCACACAGTAATACTTGCTTCTTCTACATGCGACCCAACTTCCGAAACACGAAGACTCGATTTCGGAAACCGTATTTCGCTGTCGTGTGTACATGTCAGGGCCAGATACGGTTTTGCTGGATCCATTGAAAACGGCATCTGGAAATTAGCTGCTCGGATTTCTGATTTAGACAGCACAGTGGCTGTTCCCTTTCAGTTCAATATTATCACATTATTTTCAGAAATAAAGAGAATGTATTTATGACAAGTGATGAATTATTTAAGTTCTATTGTTAGGTTCTTGCTTCACCACGACCTCGGAAGTCCCGACATATTCGGAAAAAATATTTGTGACAAGTAAGAATATGAATGTCATTTCTGGTCCCAGAATCTGTTTCATGCAGGAAACTGATAGAAAAAAATATTAACGCATACCAGAGTTCGAACCAACGACCACTGCATTTAAAATACTACTCTACGTTAATCATCCGGTCATACTCCATATTAAACATCGCTACTGAATAACTTTATTCAGTGGACAATTGAGATTGCTTTCACAATCTGTGACAGCTTTTACATCCACTGTGTCATTGATTGATTTTAATTATAAGAAACGCTACCGAGGTGGCTTTGATAATCCATTAAAACGCGCAGGTGCAGCTCTTTGAGAAGGAAAGCAGAATACAGTGAAGGTTCGTTCAAGCAGCTACCAGCTCCAGCAAACCGCGCATGGGAAGAGCTGTTATCGAGTATCAGCAGTAGCTCTGCGCATGCGCAGTTTTCTGGGATCTGGCAACTGGCAGCTGCTTGAACGAACCCTGAGTGTCTACTGCTGCTGAAGCAGAGCTGCCGCCTAGCGGCTGAGCACGCAATTAATGTGCACCGATCATTCCTTTAATACGTGATCTGTGGTGCAAGGATGATTAGCTGTAGACGAGTCTTCAGGGTAGTATGAAGAGACGGATATTTTGTGTTATTTTATGACAAGTTTTTTTTGTTTTGTTTAGAGTCTAAATTTATTAGTCGCGCGACCCCTTGATACTACTACGCGACACCCCAGGGTGTCGTGACACTTAGTTTGGAAACCTCTGCCTTAGAGACAGAATCGTGGGCCTACTGTGTTACTATGTGATAGTTTCATAACCGCGATAAATATTTACTTTATTTAAGCCAGTTATCTTGTAGTTATATACTGTTTCATTTGGGAAAAATATTACGTGAGATTTGCCGAGACCCTCTTCTCCCCTACGTGAGTTTTGGTGAGATTCGGGTCGACCACATCCCCCCTCCTAAACACATCATGGACGCCTAATAATCGCCTGTATGACTCGTTGATCACAGATTTCAATAAAGATAAAAAAGTCGCAGACTGTGTCAATTTCATTCCTGATAATGTTGAGAGAAATTTCGATGTTTTTATACGCCACAAAAAATGTTCAAATGTTTGTAGAACTTATGGGACATAACTACGGGGTCATCAGTCCCTAAGCTTACAAACTACTTATGAACTAGCTAAGACTAAGGACGGCACAAATATCCATGCCCGAGGGGGGGATTCGAACCCGCGACCGTAGTGGCCCTGCAGACCGTGACTGGAGCGCCTCAGTCCCCTCGGCCACCGGGACCGGCTATACGCCACACAGCGCCCAGTGTACAGAAAAGCTGAAATTTATTCCTAACTTCATCTTTCTGCGACTCGATCGACAAAGGAGACATTGAAATTCGCTTGTAGACGAAATTTAATTAAGAGAGATATTGGATATGATAAGTCATGGAATGCGGTTCTTATTTTTAAGAAAAATCACGTGAGATTTGCCAAGACCCTTCTCTTCCCCACGAGAGAAAATTGAGAATCGGGTCAACCTCACGTAATTAACGGACGTCCCCTAAGCTGCTTTCCACCGGTGCTACACATAACATCAAAAATGACCCACAGTTTGTAAGTTCCTACTTTTCAAATGTGATCACCCTTAGCATTACTAGACCTGTTGCCTCTAGGTACATGTGCATGAACTTTAATATATTTTCACTGTTGTTCCACTCTGATGATGCAAAATGGGTAACTGAAAAAAAAAATTGAATGAAACACACGAGGTATCTATAATATTCTGCAAATTTATTGATTTTACTAACTGGTTTTCGGCTGTTACGCCATCATCAGGAAAACAGTATGGAGATATAGGAATGCAGCTGGAAGTTTACGTTCAAAGATCTTAAGTTGCTGTATAGATAATACATGTACATAAATTTTCAAAGAAGGCTGGCATCACAGATAACATTGATAAAATACGAAAAGAATAACATTGATAAAATATGACGAGATATAAAGTTCACCATTAGTCCTGAGAAAGTAAACTGAGCAATAGAAACAGGCTGAACAAATTATTTTAACCTTAACAGGTCAAACATTTGGAACATAGAAGGGTGAGAATAAACTGAGTGAAACATCTGTGAATATCTAAGTTAAAATTGTAGATGGTTAAATCATAGTTACTGGCTAAAATATCCAATATTACTACGAAAATAATAATTTACTATTGATATATGTCTTCTGTGATCATACAAAGTAATTAGGCTATGGATCTGTAGTAGGGACATGAGGCAACTGAGCAGGAGTGGGTAGTTTACGTGGTTCGTTTAGATTTTGCAGACAGAAGTGGCGAGAATGGAAACTGTGTCTGGTCATTTAGTATAAGGTCTGGGGAAGTTGACATACTTTTATTAATTCCCAATATTTCAGAGTAGTTCATTTTCCTCCGTTTCTGGATTTGGTGTAGGATTTCACGTGTTATTTTGTAGCTGAGGCTTTCTTTCAGCACGTGTTCTGAAAATATTGAATTTCCTTTCCTAAGTTTCCAACTTCTTTGGTGTTCTTTCAATCTGGTACGTATTACTCCTCCTGACTGACAAATGTAATGGTAGTTTTACCCATTTCACCCAGTAACTATTCTTTACCCATTTAAAATTTTATTCTATATATTGACAGAGGTTTCCCTCAGTTTATTCTCACCCTTCTGTATTACAAATGTTTGACCTATTAAATTGAAAATAATTTGTTCAGCCAATTTCTATTGTTCAGTTTATTTTCCTAGGACAAATGTTGTACTTTATATGTTGTTATATTTTATAAATGTTAATCTTGTATTTGATCAATGTTAACTGACGCACTAGTCCTCTTTGAAAATTAATGTACATGTATTATCTAGCTCTCGATCTTTGAATATAAACTCCCAGCTGCATCACTATGTCTCTATAATGTTTACTTGTTGATGGCATAACAGCCGAAAACCGATTGGTAAAAACAATAAATTTGCACAACACTGCACAGTTTTTTTTAGAAATGCATATTGTCAAACATCAGCTCTTTAGTATAGTTATAACTTGACCGGTTTCGGTAATGAATCATTTTCATTAAAGTAAAGTAAACAAACTGATTAGTTGATATATTATCTTCTACATTATCCATGTTAATCAATAAATAATTCGCAACATGCCAGTTGACAGTAAGGGGAGTCGAACTGCCCGCTTTCTCAGGAACTGTTGGGTATATAAATGTGGTGTTTTATCACATGTTCTCTCATGTTTTGTGACTGTATTGCTCTACAATCGCTTTAAAATAACAGCTGGATCGAAAGTTATGATTTTTCCCTTAGACATATAATTGTTTTGGTGTTAATTTTCGCAATTTTAATTTCTTCAGTTTTAACTATACTTTACTATAGTAAAGCTACAACATCATTGTACTATCTATGTTATGTTGAAAATAACTTATTGATGTAGAGTCAGAAGCTTCTAAGAAAAAGGGTCATTTATTCTGAAAAATGTCATTTTGAGAAAATTGCATTTAAAGAAAAAATTTTAATACATAAAAAATTATGTTAGAATCCTCATGGATGGTAGTCCTCATCTCCTTCACCGTCCTCAGCCAGTGCTGCCCTCATTCTCTTGGATCTGGCCTATTTTGACAAATTGTTTGTTGTAATCACTGCCTTCATGATTCCCATGAGGTCCAAGTCCATCACTTTTAGTGGTGCTGTAACATTTATGAATTCCAAGATGCTCCAGATTCTGAAGTTTTCCAGAACAGCCATTATTAAAAGAAAGAACAGAGTCAAAAACACCAAGTTCAAAGACTGAGCTTCCAACAAACACAGAATCTAAAACACGGTTAGTGCGTAACTGTTCTTGCCAAACAGAAACAAATTTACGGTTCGAAGAGTTTCCTGCGAAGTACGGCTAGTGTAGGAAACTTAGGAAACAGACAGTTCCTACAAAACAAAAGAAAACACAGCCTTCTAGAGTATATAATTCCAGAGAAAAATGCCATTATTCGAAATGATATAAAACAAAGTTCTCAGAAAAGTCAGTGCATGATTATTTATTTAAAATAGTAAATAATCGAATAAAAAACCAACACCAAATTAAGCATAAACATCAATATTTTCCTCCAGTCACGGTCAGCACGGCCACTACGGTCGGGGGTTCGAATCCCCCCTCGGGCATGGATATTTGTGCCGTCCTAGTTCGTAAGTAGTTCATAAGTAGTTTGTAAGTTTAGGGACTGATAACCCCGTAGTTAAGTCCCATAAGCTTAACAAACATTTTGAACATCAATATTTTCATAATTTGCATAAAAGTAAAACAGGAACATTTGTCATTTTGGGTGATACGACTCACCTTAAGTCCTGACGACAAAATAAAAACAGTGCTAGGCTGTGTTATAGTGAACCAGGGTCTATGCTTTTTTGAAGCTGGTTTAGAACCGAATGCGGTCAAGTTATAATAAACAGCTGATGGTTGACAATATGCATTTGTTAAAATATATTACTGCTATTATCCCTCACCTCAGGAAAAATTTGAATATTACACATTTGTCTCGTGTGTTTCAATTAATACATCATTGTGCCAAGAACCGACGGAGCAGTCAGTGAATTCAAAGAAAACAATTGTAATTTGGAACAGAGCCGTGGCGGCTGGTGCTCCAGATAATTGGGGGTTCACTTTTTTCAGTGGCGTATCTTTGTTAGTGGCGCCGCCCCCTCCCCCTCCCTCTCGGCAAGTCGATGCTTCGGCGCCTCCCCTCCCCCCCCACCCCTAAAATTGTAAAGCAGCCAACAGTCCGAAGATTGGTTTGAACACCACAGTGCTTTACTAGGCATGGTCCTGTTTGGAGGTGGTATGCCGTTGCCTTTCTCCGACCTTCTAACCGACTTACCCAGCCAGTTATAGGGGGACCTACAGTTGAACGTGGGTTCCGAACCACGGTGCTGCTCGGTATTTTTCATATGAGCAATACTGCCAGAGGTGAGAGAAGTGGAAAGTGACAGATAAAAATCGTAGGACCTACCGGGGATCGAACGGCGACCTTTGGACTTATAGTCTGACACTCTACTACTGTGCTACGGAGCCACACCCCGACCCTCTAGATATATTTTCGTTGCAAGATCTGCAGAATGTCTTACCTCGGCTTGTTTGCGTTTGTTTCAACTCGAGCTGAGGCGTCGGCCTACCAAGCTTCGTTACTAACAATGTTCAAATTTTTGTTAAGCTTATGGGACTTAACTACGGGGTCATCAGTCCCTAAACTTAAAAACTACTTATAAACTATGTTATACCACAGAGAACAGAAACATCCATGCCAGATGGAAGATTCGAATCCCCCCCCCCCCCCCCCCAAGGAGGAGGTGAAGGGTCGTTGCCCCCCCCCCCCTGCAGCATTTTTTATTTTTTTATTATTATTGTTATTATTATTTTGTTTTTAGAATACGAAGCTAGCGTGCTATCACTGCATTGAGTCTTAAAAAATGTGACACTTTTCTTTGATTGGGGGTGGGGTAAAAAGGGGTACCAAGTACTTCAGTCACTCTACTGAGCCAGAGTTTAGCTGCCGATGAGAATTCTTTCACCCTCCTCCCCCCCCCCCCCCTTCCCAGCAGGCCGTCCTGGATCCGCCCCTGACCCCTCGACGGGGAACGGCCTCGCGCAGCGGAGCATAGCGCCACAATGCGTTCGGCCACTCCACCGCGGCGAAATTGCTTACAGTCGGTCTCGAACCCACTATTTTTGACAGCACATAGCGATGCCGCTAACCACACGACAATGCTTGGTGGATAAAAGTGACTTCATTATTATTCGAGATGGTATCTTCTGAAAGCTTTTACAGTTGGTGCGTCTTTAATTTATAGTTATACTAGCTTAAACCCGTGGCACCGCTCGCGTGTTGGTTGGTTGTGTTTCCTTATTCGTATGCTTATCCTTACAGAGAAAGAGCTGAAGACATTGTAGCACGCATAGACCAAAGATATGGTCTGTGGCATAACGTTTCTCTGTATATAACCTCCTTGCTATAGAGTCGCAAACGTCATCGCTGGCCTTCAGTCCGAATTTTTTTTATAATTTGACGACTTTCAACCACCATATCATTCCATCCCCTTATAGCTATCGGCATGGAACTGCTACGGTGTACAATGGGAGACTTCGGACAACAATTCCACACAAATCATTTTGCGTTCTGTAGTTATCACTGCAGAACGAAATATTAACACACACACACACACACAAACACACACACACACACAGAATTTTATATACACCGATAACTCTTCATCCTAGTATACTCTACCCTTTTATTATTATCAACCCTCAAGCAACAATGCAACCAATAAAACCATTTTTAAAGAGTAAATATAATTTTCAAACAGTAATTATTGTTCCGCATTTTCCGTTATATTCTTCAAATTACTAAATATCTATCAGATCGCTATAAAAACGTGCCTAAACCTTTCCTCAGGTATAAATTAATAACTGTACAAATATTTAAGTTTCTGCGTCTTGTCGTTCGGACATGATAAGCGTATACCGAACAGACATTCACATTAATATATATAGATAAATAGCTATCTGATCGCCATAAAACCGTGCCTAAAGCCTTCCCCGGGAAGACATTAGTAACTGTACAAATTTTTAGCTCTTTATGTCTTGTGGTTCAAACGTGATTAACGTACACTTAACAGACATTCACATTTATAGATATAGACTAGCTGAAAACCCGGCGTTGCCCAGATATTTATTTATTTATTCCTGCCATTTTTCACGTACATATTCATTTGTATAAGGGCTGTATGTCTGTAATATCTCTTAAGAATACAATTAGCAGTAAAGAAGTAAAAGATTAAAACTTGGTGCGGGAAGGGGCGGTTTTTCCAAGAACGTTACTCTTTATGTGCACATATCTTATGAACTACGTGTCGTACTGTGATGCAATTTAGAAGGTACACACAACTACATGCGCGTATACTGTCTGTAAAACTTACTGCGGCTGCAATTTTTACTCTAGAAATTATAAATTCTAACGTCATACCGAAAGCCGTAATTTTAGTCCATGAACAGCGGAACGTTACTGTTTATGTGCTCATATCTCATGAGCAACGAGTCGGGATGACATACAATTTAGCAGCTACATTCAACTATATATGTGTATACTGTATGTAAAATTTCCTGTCGCTACAATTTGTAGTGTTCAAATTATAAATTGTAACGTCATACCGAGAGCCGTAGTTTTACTCTATAAAAAGCGGAAAAGTAGTAAGCGAGAAACGTTTTTCCTTTCATCATTTTACTATGGTTGCCAGCAAGAAAAAGTTTAATAAAGGTTTGAAATTATGTTTAAAGTTTGTTGCAAGTCGCTAAGTACTGTCATTCTCATACAGTGTATTTCGAAAGTCTCGCCGTATTATATGACATTTTTTGCGATTTCTATTGGTTATGGCATAATATCTTTTGAATCATGTACCGTATGTGATTCTTAACCATGTAGCAATTGTTACCGCACGGTAAATAATGTGTGTACCAAATTTGGATGAAATCGGTCCAATGATTTAGGAGAATATGGGCAGCATTGACTCAAAATGCAGCAGTTTTTCGCGCATTTTTTCTCATTGTTTATGACGTCATATCTCGTGAACTATATATGTTATGTGATTTTTACACTTACGGCGACCGTCCTCATGGATTGAAGCTTACGTGTACAAAATTTCATAAAGATTGGAACAAAACTGTATATTTGTATGTAACAAGTTCAAAAATACGGACACTCCCCTTTATATATTAGAAGATATTTTATCAAATTTGACGTGTTTTTCATGAATCTTCAATGCACCAAAAACCAATGTGAAGGGTGGATGTTGCCTTCATGGGGATTTGCGCATGCGTAAGGCGAGGTGCGCAGTAGTTACATTCTCTTGCTTCGGGACCATTGGGGCGTAACAGACAGGGCTCGAGAAGTCAAGTGCTGGTGTCTCTACCAGCTCCAACGCCAGTAATACGAGGTAAGGCCTCAGTTTTTTTTCTAATTAACTACTCACCCGAAATCGATGAAACTGGCGTTACTTCTCGACGTATTTGCCCTGCAGACATACACATTTTTCACAACGCTGACGCCATGATTCCATGGCAGCGGCGAAGGCTTCTTTAGGAGTCTGTTTTGACGACTGGAAAATCGCTGAGGCAATAGCAGCACAGCTGGTGAATGTGCGGCCACGGCGAGTGTCTGTCATTGATGGAAAAAGCCAAAAGTCACTAGGAGCCAGGTCAGGTGAGTAGGGAGCATGAGGAATCACTTCACAGCCTTGTGGTCGTCCGTCAGTATTCCTGGCACCCATCTGGATGACACTTTTCGCATTTTCAGGTCGTCATGCAGGATTGTGTGCACAGAACCCACAGAAATGCCAACTCTGGAGGCGATCTGTTCAACAGGTATTCGGCGATCCCCCAAAACAATTCTCTCCACTTTCACGATCATGTCGTCAGACCGGCTGATGCAAGCCCAAGGTTGTTTCGGTTTGCTATCACACGATGTTCTGCCTTCTTTAAACTGTCGCACCCACGAACGCACTTTCGACACATCCATAACTCCATCACCACTTCAACTGTCCATGAATTTCAATTGGTGTCATAGTACGCAAATTCAGAACACGAATGATTGCACGCTGTGCAAGTAAGGGAAATATCGCCATTTTAAGTATCTAAAACAGTTCTCATTCTCGCCGCTGGCGCTAAAAGTCCATCTGACATACGGTCCTGCCATCTCTGGGACGTATTGACAATGAACGCGGCCTCATTTTAAAACAATGCGCATGTTTCTATCCCTTTCCAGTCCGGAGAAAACAATCGGAGGCCTTAGAACTTGAATGCACCTCGTAAATGTGGCGTTTACCCGCGCTGTCACTGCTGCGGGAGCGCCCATGTGCTGTCTCCAGGCGGTTCAGAAGAGAATTTGAACCTCAGCCGCGCATGCGCATTACAACGCTGCGGCCACTGTCGCCTATATTAAGCGGCCGCGGTAAGACTCGTATACGCGCTGTCTCCGCGACGTAAAACGTTTCTCATGATATAAAAATACTTCGAATGCGCATACAAACTGATCTGATAGAAGAACGAAACTAAAAATGATATTTGAAAAACACTTTTATTTTATTTATTTATTTACTTGTTTTCACGACGACATAGGACGCGCCACCACTGCAACAGAGACTCGTCTCTATTCGAGTTACTGCCATTATGGAATGGAGTACAATGTATTTCTGCAATAAACTTGTCCGTGTAATACCGGCGTGGTACAGTGCTAGTCTGCTGCGCGCCTCTCTACTGAGCCCGGAGCATTTCCTAGAAGCTGTCTGGGCCTTGTTGATAGAGCCTCGGCAGTATAGTGGAGTATGGTGGGGGGTAGGGGTGTGTTGGTTCAGCGGGGGCGAGCAGCGCGCGTTATTAAACCGGCGCAGACCGGGCTAGAGCAGCCAGCAGGGCTTAGCGGCGCTCTGGCCCAGCAATTGTCCCGCCGCATTTCCACAGGCAGGGCACGGCCAAGCCGACACCCCCGCCCACTCGCCGTCTAATGGGCCGCCACCGATGGCCCCGATTAAAGCAGGGCTCGAGGAACGCTGTCTCATAACGCCCGCCCGCAGGTCGCGTCCCTACATGCATACCTACATCGCTTGTGCAACCGCTGTCCGATTTGGTGGTATTCTCTGTCTGGAGGCACTGGGACACTTGCCCAAGTTCCGGCGTTGCCGGAGGGTAGTTTCAAAATGTTCAAATGTTTGTATAGCTTATGGGACTTAACTACTGGGTCATCAGTCCCTAAACTTACAAACTATTTATCAACTAGCTTATCCTAAGGATGGCACAAATATCCAAGCCCGAGGGGGGATTCGAATCCCCGACCGTAGTGGCCGTGCAGACCGTGACTGGAGCGCCTCAGTCTCCTCGGCCACCGCGGTTGGCGAGGGTAGTTTCCTTGCTGTCTCACGTCATCGTTCACTTCCTTATGACCTCCGAACAATCTCTCATGTTTCTGATGTTCAAATATTACTTGTTATTACTATTTTTAAAATATTATAGTTGTTTCTCTCATTCGGCATGTTAGTTAAAGGAAGAAAGAAGCTTAGGGTTTAACGTCCGGTCGACAGCTTGCTTGTTAGAGACGGAGCTAACGCTCGGAGTTTTTGGGTAAGGATGAGGATGGAAATCGACCGTGTCCTTTGAAATGAACCATCCCGGCATTTACCTGGAGCGATTTAGGCAAATCACGGAAAACCGGTCGGGCCAGGTGGTCTTTGGGTAAAGCGCTTGACGGTAATCCGAAGGGTCGCGCGTTCGAAACCCGATCGGACCTCAGATTTTTTCAGTCTGCACTTTAACCCATCCTTCACCTCTCAAAGATGTGAGGAGTCGGCAGTAACGACGCGTGGTTCGGATTCCACTTTAAGCTGTAGGTCCCCTTTCCCCGGTTGGATAACTGGGGTAGGCTAGGGACACGAAAGTCGCCGAAGTGGCGTCCAATTGAAAGACTTGCACCAGGCCAATGAGCCACACGAAATTATTATTACGGAAAATCTAAATCTGGATGGCTGGAGGTGGTTTTGAACCAGCAACCTCCCGAATGCGAGTCCAGTGCCTTTCCACTGCGCCACCTCGCTCGATGGCATGTTTGTTATAAGATGGGCCAGACGTCTACATGCCGGCCGCAGTGGCCGAGCGGTCTGCGGCGCTCCAGTCACGTTCTGCACGGCCACTACGGTCAGGGGTTGTAATCCCCCCTCGGGCATGGATTTTTGTGCCGTCTTTAGTGTAAGCTGGTTCATAAGTAGTTTGCAAGTTTAGGGACTGATTACCCCGTAGTTAAGTCCCATAATCTCTACAAATATTTGAACATTTTTAGACCTCTATGTGGAACCACTTTAAAGAGTTTGCTGATTACATCTTCTCTCCGAACTGTGTCGTAAGCAGTGGCGGCTAGTGTTTTACATGACTGTGGTTCAATTCTTGCAGTGTCGGATCTTGCGCATTTTGATAGTGGCGTCGCCTTCCCCTCCCTCCCCCCTCCTCGTTCGACAGGTCGATGTTTCTGCGCCTACCGTATAGATATATTTTCGTTCCAAGATCTGCAGAATGACTTACCTCGGCTTGTTTGCGCTCGCTTCAACTCGTGGTTGAGGCGTCGGTCTACCAAGCAACTTTATTTCATACTTTTGTTCCAGGTTTAAAGCTGAGTAATTGTTTTTAAAAGATACACAATGTTGTTCATTTTCGTTTGATAATATGTTCAAATGTTTGCACAGCTTATGGGACTTAACTACGGGGTCATCAGTCCCTAAACATACAAACTACGTATCAACAAGCTTATACTAAGGACGGCACAAATATCCATGGCCCAGGGGGTATTCGAACCCCCGACCGTAGTGGCCGTGCAGACTGTGACTGGCGCGCCGCAAACCGCAAATCGCCTTTGATAATAGAAACCATCTTATATCCATATGTATAAGATGAACATTAACAAGATCAAAACTAGGGTAATGGAGTGCAGTCTAAGAAAATCAGGTGATGTTGGAGGAATTAGATTAGGTAACGAAACAATAAAGAAGGTAGATGAGTTTTGTTACTTGGGCAGTAAAATAACAAATGATGGTGGCAGTACAGAGGATATAAAATGCAGAATGGCAATGGGTAGAAAAGCGTTCTTGAAAAAGAGAAATTTGTTAACATCGAATATTGATTTAAGCCTAAGGAAGTCCTTTTCTGAAGGTATTTGTGGGGAATGTTGCCTTGTATGGGAGAGAAACATGGACGATAAACAGTGCGGACAGGAAGAGGATAGAGGCTTTTGAAATGTAGTGCTACAGAAGAATGCTGAAGATTAGGTGGGTGGATCGCAAAACTAATGAGGTACTGAACAGAATTGGGGATAAAAGCAATTTTCGGCATATCTTGACTAAAGGAAGCGATTGATTGGTAGGAAACATCATTAGACTTCAAGGAATTGTGAATTTAGCGTTGGAGGGAAGTGTGTGAGGTAAAAACCGTACAGGAAGATCAAGAGATGGATACAGTAAGCAGATTCAGACAGATGTAGGCTGCCGTTCTTATGTGGAGTTGAAGGGGCTTGCTCAAAATAGGGTATTGTGGAGAGCTGCAGCAAACCAATCTCCGGACTGAAGACCACAACAACAACAACAACAATAGACACCATAAACTTGTGAATATGCAAATGAACACTAAAACACAGTAAGTAACTTATTACACTGTTAAGTGACTGTAAAAAAATGAGACTGTTACGATGAAGAGACAAGCTACCATCGGGTCACGTGACACTGTAAGCAGCACCCCTTCCTATCCTTACGCATGCTCAAAGGCTGCTCTCCCCCACATATTTTGAAACAGTTAAATATTTATTACAAAGATGAGTGTAAATGTCAGTTACTCTCAAAATCGCGACACATTTCCTAAAACGTCCAAAGATACGAGGAAAGTAATAACACAGAAGTCATTGTTGTTCCCGTATTTGTTAAAAAGAAGATTGGGTTAAAAAATTGCATGCAGTCGGTCTCGAACTCAATGATTTCGACTGTGCAACGCTATGCCGCTAACCACACGGCTATTCTTACTAGATGGAGAGTACTGAATTCATTGTTATTCGTGATCGGATATTCTGAAGGCTTTTACAGTTCATGCGTCTTTTGCATCTTCAATGCACTAAAAGCAAATATAAAGGGTGGATGTTGCCTTCATGGAGGATTTGCAGATACGTAAGGCGAGGTTCATGCGTCTTTTGCATCTTCAATGCACTAAAAGCAAATATAAAGGGTGGATGTTGCCTTCATGGAGGATTTGCAGATACGTAAGGCGAGGTTCGCAGTAGCTTCATTGCCTTTGCATTGGGACCATTCGTGCGCAATCGCCAGAGATCGAGTAGCCAGGAGGTGGTGTCTCTACCAGCTCCAACGCCAACGTTAAAAACGGCGTTTTCCCTCGCCATTCCCTGCCGTGGGAACGCCCATATGCTGCCTCCAGGAGGTTCAGAAGAGAATCTAAACCTCAGCCGCGCATGCGCATTGCAACGCTGCGGCCTCTGCCGCCTATATTAAGCGGCCGCGCTAACACTAGTATACGTGCTGTCTCTGCGACGTAAAACGTTTCTCATGCCATAAAAATACTTTGAATGTGCATATAAAATGATCTGATAGAACAAAACAAAGAGTGGTAGTTTTAAAACACTTTTTTATTTTATTTATTTATTTACTTTTTATTACGGCGATCTTTTTTCCGGGGGTTCACTGAACCAGTGAACACATAGGACACGCCGCCAATGGTCGTAAACATTCTTTAAGCCATTAAATTTTACTGAAGTCTTCAGTCTATGCTGGAATCCAGCCTCAATGAAGGTAGTTAGTGACTTGTTCAACACAGCTACATTGTGGCTTGATTCCTGCTTGTTCAATAGAGATCTTTTCAAACACTTTCGTAGCAATTCTGTTCAATATTGCCTTTTAAGTTTTTTGTAGCATACACTAAGCTATGCTTTTGGTTTATAGCTCTCTGGAAGATCATTAGGGTTTCCTGGCTTTAGGATTGAAATTATGCTGAATGACAGAACATATCGTGTAGTCATGGGAGATGAAATTAGTAAACCCAGCAAACTAATTAATGGACTTCCACAAGGTTCAGTGTTTGCCCCAGTCTTGTTCAATTTATATATCTGAGATACACCCTTTACAAGATCTAGGAAATTTGGATATGCCATCAAAGACCTATGCTCCAAGAAGATAGAAGAAACCTTGACAAAACTAAGGCGAAACTCTTTCGAAAATGGAGACTCCTATCAAGTACGAGGAAAACAGAAGTTTCTTGTTTTCACCTGAACAACCGAATGGCATCAAAGGAACTCAAAGTATACTTCAGTAACACTCTTCTCCGTCATAATAGACACCCCAGATATCTAGCTGTTACACTCGACAGAACACTATTATTCCAGTAAAATATGGGAAACAGTGTTGCCAAGATTCAGACGCGTAACAATTGGAAAACTGTGTGGTTCTTCTTGGGGTGCAAGGGAAACTACTGTACACTGCTCAGCTCTAAGTTTAGTTTACTCTACTGCGGAGTATGGTGCCCCAGTCTGGATGAACAACCCTCATGTGAAAAGAATTGATGACACGATGAGAATGATCACGGGCACGATCAGATCAGCTCGAGTTCAATGGTTGCCATATTCCTCTATCTCACCTTGGTAGATGCAGTGCTCTGATGAATGAATACAATAAGACCCAGAATAACAAAGATTGCTCTTTCATGAAGATATTCCTCACCTACATATAGACAAACTTAAGTCAAAACGTCCCCCATCTGTACGCTGAAGAAGCCTTTAGCTAACAACTTCAACCTGACTGACACATGGTCTAATTAATGGAGACACTTTGCTCCGGTAGAAGCCTTAGATATGCCTTGAATTACACGCAAAATACCTGGCTTGGAACAACCTCGGGAAGGATGGTCCAAGTCAAACCGGATCCGGACCATGGTTGTGTGCAGTTCTGCTGTATAAATGGAGAAAAAAGTCATCATCCTGCTGCGACTGTGGCGCTTGCAGGCAAACTGCGAAGCGCATCACACAAGAATGCCCACTGTGACGTTTCAGTGGAGAAACGAGTGAATTATTCCTGACGACGCCACTATGTAAATGTAGATATAAATCTGTAAATTAGTATACTGATCGTGTATATGCCATACGATAAATAAATAATTTTTTTTTTTTTTTTTTTTTTTTTTTTTTTTTTTTTTTTTTTTCACGGATCCAGTCTTTATGCAGAAATGTCATGACGAAGCTCCATTTTTTCAGTTACAATCTTCTCGTTTCAATTTTTGGAATCATTTTCATCATCTTCTTAGGTCATCAACCAATAGCCATACATGCTGTATAGTCTCGGTCGTTTTTCTTCGATTTATTTAATTATTTATTTTTATCGCGTACACAGGATAAAATTGAGGAGCAAGTCTCCGTGGACATGGAACCAGTCAGTACATCAAATTTTAACAAAAGAGAGTAAAGCATAAGAGAAAAGAATGAACAACGTAACCGATAAATTAAGTAATAAATTAAGCATACAATAATTATCACAGCCATACCTTAGCAAAAGATCTTTCCGAGAACCCGAAAAAATTCTGGTCCTATGTAAAAGCGGGTCAAAGCCCACTGTCCAGTCACTCGTTGATCATTCCGGGGTAGTAATAGAAGAAACCAAACGGAAAGCTGTAGTTCTAAATCTAACCTTTAAGAAATCTTTCACGCAGAAGGACCGCACAAATGTACCACCATTTGATCAACGTACTAATAGCAACGGGTATTTCCGGTGTAGAGAAGCAGCTGAGAGAGCTAAATACGAAAAAGTCTGCTGGTCCGGATGGAATACCACTTCGGTTTTACAAAGACTATTCTGCGGCATTTATTCTGCTTGCATTTATCGCGAATCTTTAATTCAGCGCAAAGTTCATAGTGATTGGAAAAAAGCGCAGGTGACTCCCGATTATAAGAAAGGAAAGAGAACTGACCCACTGAATTACAGGCCAATATCGTTGACATCAGTTTCATGTAGAATTTTAGAGCATATTCTCAGTTCGAATATAGTAAATTTCCTTGAAACGGAAAAGCTTCTTTCCATGAATCAGCATGGGTTTAGGAAACATCGTTCATGTGAAACTCAGCTTGCCCTTTTCTAACATGACATCTTGCGAGCCATGGACGAAGGGCAACAGGCGGATTGTGTTTTTCTCGACTTCAAAAAGGTGTTCGACGAGATGCGACACTGCAGACTGCTAACGAAGATACGAGCTTATGGAATAGGTTCACAGATTTGTGACTGGCTGGAAGACTTCCTAAGTAATAGAACGCAGTACGTTTTTCTCGACGGCGAGTGTTCATCAGAGACGAGTGTATCGTCAGGCGTGCCCCAGGGGAGTGTGATAGGACCGCTATTATTTTCTATCTATATAAATGATCTGATGGACAGACTAACTTGTAATTTGCGGCTGTTTGCTGATGTTACTGTGGTGTATGGGAGGATGTCGTCTTTAACTGACTGTAATAAAATACAGGATGACTTAGACAAAGTTTCTAGTTGGTGCGAAGAATGGCCGCTAGCTCTCAATGTAGAAAAATGTAAGCTGATGCGCATGAGTAGGAAAAACAATCCTATAATGTTCGGATACAGCATTAGTAGTGAGCTTCTTGATGCTGTCGCGTCGTTCAAATATCTAGGCGAAACATTGCAGAGCGATATGAAATGGAACGAACATGTAAGGTTAGTTGTGAGTAAGGCGGACAGCCGACTTCGGTTTATTGGGAGAATTTTGGGAGATGTACTTCACCTGTAAAGGAGACCGCGTATAAAACGCTTGTACGACCACGTCTTGAGTATTGCTCAAGTGTTTGGGACCCGCAGCAGATCACTTTAAAGGAAGACATAGAGGCAGTTCAGAGGCGAGCAGTTAGGTTTGTTACTGGTAGGTTCGACCAATGCGCGAGTGTCACGGAAATGTTCCGGCAACTCAATTGGCGATCGCTGGAAGAAAGACGACGATCTTTTCGTGAATTTATGTTGAGTAAATTTAGAGGGCTGGAATTTGAAGCGGAGTGTAGCACGATATTGCTGCCGCCTACTTACATTTCGCGTAAAGATCACAGACAAGATAAGAGAAATTAGGGCTCGCATGGAGGCATATAGGCATTCTTTTTTTCCTCGTTCTATTTGGGAGTGGAATAGGAAAGGAAATGCATAGTAGTAGTACAGTGTACCCTCCGCCATGCACCTTACGGTGAATTGCGGAGTATGTATGTAGATGTAGACGTAATTTTTCTAAAAATGTTCAGGGAATTCCAGTACAGAATAGAAGCCACGGAAACTCTTCAGTTAATACTTGAAAGAGCGTGGGTTACTTGCAAGCCTTTTGAATTCTAGTTGCAGCTTATTGAAAACGGATACGGCACAATAATGCACGCAGTTATGCACAAGGGTGAAGGAGTTGTCATTCAAATGCAGATTCTCCTTCTGCTTATTATTAATTGAGTACAACCTGCAAATTCTTGGGAATAACCAAGTATTATTAACAACAGAAGACGATAAAGGAAATAATGAGGAGCCAAAGTCAGAATTCCCAGGCTACAGAACAGGGGTCGATAAGAGATTCGTGAACTTACAGCATACATTTCTCCAACCACTCGTTTGTGCGCCTGAAATACCCTTTCTGAATTAGAAGCTTTATGCCAAAAAATAACACTATAAGTCATAAGCACATAGAAATAACCGAAGTAGACTACTTTTCATGTTAAACTACCACTTATTTCAGATATTTTTTTCATGGTAAATTACACAACATTTAATTTTTGAACAAGATCCTGAACATGGGCTTTCCACGCTTTGAAACTTGAGCCGTGCAGTTTCGCTTATTATATGCCCATTTTGTGTTATGTCAGTTTTGTTGAATTATGCGTTAGAAACTGTAAAAACTGGCTCTTATAGTGTTTTAACATCAATACATTTTCTACAAGCCATATACGTAAGTCTTGAATGCATTATTTGTATCAAGCTGGTGTCATCAGCAAACAGAAATAATTTAGAATTACTTGTCATACTAGAAATCAGATCATTTAAACAAATAAGAAACGACAGTGGACCCAGAAAAGGCCCCTGGGGTGTCCCACTGTACCCCGCTATGCGTGCAAATCATGGCTATATTCAACAATGCAAGAATTACTTTGTTCTGTCTGTTATTATTAGAACTGCAATAATGTTTTGCGATTAACACAATCAAACGCGTTAGTTAAGTCAAACATAACACCTAATATTCAAATTTGTCTTCTTCCGTGGTGCTCAGCCTCGTTCTATGTACATTTTACTTTACAAACTTATCCCTTAGTTGAGCGTTTCTCAAGTTTTCTGAATATCAGATCCCCTTTCCATCTAAAAATATTCCGGCGAACTCACCGATGAACCATAATACAACTATATGTCTGATTTCAGAGGTAACGAATTTAATTTGCTTCTGTTGATTCAGCTTTCTTGTGAAATAAAGATTCAATTTTGTATATTATAGGATTAATTTTTAGTGCTTTGTCGTATTTGAACACATTATTCTGTGTTTACATTAACAGTGACAGAAAAATTAAGTATGTCATAACTAATGTTACGCATTGCACTTAAGACTCAAAAGCGAATTATGCTTGATAAGCAAAGTCCACTGTATAGTAAATTTCTAAGAAGTAGACATTTTCTTAGAATTTCTCAAACTTGAGTATTGCACTTCGTTAATTTAGCTATCGATAGGTTTCTGGAAATACTTTTCAGTCTTTTCGTTCGTTCATAGTTAACACGGCGTGTTTATCATAAAACAATATATGTTCTATGGCTCTCCTAGAAGACCGTGCACCTCACTTTGTCTCTTGAATTTTTTCTTTGAAGGAGAATTCGAATGTCACCAAGGACTGTCTTTTGGATTCCGGCTCATACTGGTGACATCATTTCTCACCTTCAGTGCCGATGGTATACGGAAAATAGTTAGCTTCAGCTTCATATTGGTCCAGCAAGACCCGAAAATTTCCATTCGATGAGTTTCTTGTTCTATTTTAAGCATTCCCGAAACTCATCTCGTACAGAGCTCGCCATGCCCAAGATGATAGAAAATTGTTTCCAAGGAATTACAGCCGTCGTTCAGGTCAGCACACGATTCTCTGGTCGTTATCTGCCAATCATCATGCCTGAGTTTATCATGAGACCCTCTTCACTGCGAGAGACGATAGCTGTACTGCTTCGACTGGGCCGTGACTTATCATGCTCACCTTTTCTTTCTACCACCTTGAAAATGCCGTACCCATAATATTGCTTCATACTGCTCACGTCTATTGGCAATCGTCTGGCGCAATTTCTTTATGAATTCAACCAAACATCGCCGTTATGTGTCCAATTTGGAACACTCCTTTTAGCAATAAACCATCGACATTTGGCGCGGACATCCAAAATCACCACAAAGAATAGGGGGCATTACTTTAGGAACGACTCTCGTACATCCACATCTGCAGGCGGAGGCAGTGGTGGTGCATCCTTCGTATTTACTAGATCAGTGAACCCCCAGAAAAAAGCTGATCGTGCACCAAAAGTAATGAATATTTAAACTAGCATTCTTCATTTCATTGTCGTATTAAACCATTATCTCTGCATTGTCAAAGAATTTTTATCGCAATGAGATACTTTTAAGACGTGCCAAAGCATGCAAGAATCCCGCCCTAGTGACTAAAGCTAGTTAGGAGTCCGTAGTAGATGGTGTAGGGGGCGTGCGTATTCACCGGCCAACACTATCCATCCGGCGCCAGCAAATTAAGCTGACCCACCTTTGAACCAGACTTGTGAGCCGACGTGTCGGCGTTCCTCCTACCTGTTTTGTTGGAAGTGCTCTCGATGATGCAGTCCCTGGGCAGCTAGGCAGAACACTGAAGACAGTAACGCTGGAAATGCTACCCGCGGCGGAGCGGCCGAGCGCATTGAGGCGCTATGCTACGATGCGCGAGGCCGTTCCCCGTAGGGAGTTCGAATACCCCCTCGGGCATGGATGTTTGTGCCGTCTTTAGTATAAGATAGTTCATAAGTAGTTTGTAAGTTTACGGACTGATGACCCCGCAGTTAAGCCCCATAGGCTTTACAAACATTTGAGTTTTTTTACTGTTAAAAAAGGAATTACGTAATTTTAATATGGGGTAAATTTCACTATTATGAAGTATGTGTCACTGTATTACGGAAGCCAGAGTGGCCTATTAAGACATGCACTAAGCTGGTTGTTTCATGGTGCAACTACTTCGTCCTCTAACTGCCCCCCCCCCCCCCCCTCCCATCCGCCACCAAAACATCATGCGACCTCCCTTCCCTGCTTTAGTGTAAACGACTAATGTAGAATGTGGACGTCTGCGAGCACTGATGGTGAGATATCGGTCTTCTTTTTGTGTTGTACACTGTGCAAAGGCCCGTGCCGCAGCGCCTGGACGCGTTTCCTGTCTGCTGGAATCATAATTTTGAGATCACACTTTGTGGAAGACGGAGGGCCTGTGCTACAGCCTGCTGTGTTTGACCAGCCTTCAGTCGCCCTAGTATTCTACCCCTCACATCAATATGTGCTCTTTGAGCCATTTTCAACACACAGTCACCATTAGCACGCCTGAAAACGTCTGCACACTTACTCGTTGCACCGTACTCTGACATGCACCAACACACCTGCGTATGTGTCCTGCTGCCAGAACCGCCGTGCACAGCATGGTTACAACTAGAGGTGATTTAAACCAGCAAACCGTCCACCAGGTCGTTGTTTCACCATGTATCAGCGTTATCCTTAATTTATGAGCATGAATGCACATCGGGGGAAATTGCTAAGCGAAGTTGAAGTTTCAAATAAAGGAAGAGCACAGCTACCGCGTCTCGAGACTCAACAGTGAATTTCCAATGATTGTCGGGACGCTCAGACTGTGCGCTTCATGAGTAGTGATGGGACAACCGACTGTTTTTAACAACCGATTGGTCAATCGGTTGTTTTTTCGTTCAGTCGGTTTTTTCAGTCGAATGAAACAACCGAATGAAAATAGTCTCTGTGGCCGTATTAATGTTTTCATTCACTGGCGGGGTTTGAGTGGTTTCAGTCGATGCGAAACAATCGAATGAAACCAGTCTCTGTCGGTTGCAGCCGCTATATGAATGTTTTCACTCATTCGGTGCGTTTGAGTGGTTTCAGTCGATGCGCGAGCACCGAATGAAACAAGCCTCTGTCCTTTATATGAATGTTGTCGGCATTGAGTGGTTTCACTTGATGCGATACAACCGACTGGAAAAAGTCTGTCGGTTTCTGCAGTTATATTGATGTTTTTATTAATTCACCGACTTTGTGTGACTTTATTTGCATACTCCTTCAACCTTTTCGGGTATAAATGAACCGTGATTCAGCATGAAACATTCTTAGAGACAAATCTTAAAAATGTAGCATTGTGTCCGTGTGTGTGTTTCTACAGCATGCAAAACTGCAGTTTTGTTCCAATCTTAATTAAATTTTGCACACTTGACCTTCAAAGCAAGAGGAACGTAACTGCATTCGGTGCATGGCGGAGGGTACTTTACATACTAACTTCAACAAAAACCACAATTTGGCTGCGATCTTGATGAAATTTTGCACACTTGACCTTTAAAACAAGGCAAAGGTAACTGTGTACAATAAATTTCGTAGGTGCATGGCGGAGGGTACTTTACCTACTAACTTCGACAAATTCCGTTTGTATTCGAATTTTAATGATATATTTCACTCTTCACCTTCGAAGAAAGAGAATAGTCACCGTCTACATCTACTTTAGTTTGATGCATGAGAGAAGGTATTACAGACTTCGACGCCAATATAGAGTTTTATTCCGATCTTGATGAAATTTTTCACACTTGACTTTCAAAACAAGTGGCAGTTCACTGTTCATCTAAGATTTTTTATGGTACATGGCGGAGGGATGGAATAAACCTCCATACCGTTTCACCGATAACCACGGAAATATCTGTGACAAGAGTGAATAATTATGAAAGTTGAGATGAATGTTTTCATACATGTTGACGAATACAGACGCGCTGAAGAAATTTACAGCACTGATAAATGTTGTATGTCTTCTCGTACTCCTTCAAATTAGATGGAATTAACAAAAATATTTTATAAGAAATATTTTTATACAAAATACTTTAATAAACGTTTTTTACAATACCTAATGTTTTACTGATCTTCGAATTTGGATCTAGCAAATAAGCTCAAAGTTAAAATACTTAACACTGTCCTACTACTACCTTAGATGTGTATGAAACAATAAGCCGCAAACCGCATGTTTCTACCTGTTCCCACTTCGGAGATACAGTATGCGAGATGAAAATTGTAGCGATTATTTTGGAACACCCTGTAATTTCCACGCTTCTTTATTGAGACAGTAAGATACCGACAACAATGGGCGATGGCACGCCCCGCGACGCCGCCAGACACTGTTGTGTGGAGTTTGGCGCGCGCCTGCTGGCGCTGTCAGCAATGAAAACGCAAGCGAGGCAGCACCCCCTCTCGTGTCCCCGCTCCCCGCGGTACTTCGTGGCCATCGGCCACTTATCTTCTACAGATTGTGGGTGTCTGCGATAGTAATCTGATAGGGCCCAGATGATCGGCGTTTTTAGGTCTGTGGTGGGCAATGAAAGTGATCGCAGGCCTGCTACAGCGATATGACATCTAATTAGTTACTCGTTGATGGACTTCAAACAATTTCACCTACAACAAAATATGAATCACTGTTACTGTATATTATAAAACGAAAAGTTACTTCATTCAGTACACAATTTTTTGAAAAGAAAGAATGAGTAATTCAGTCAATGTACAAAACTGCAAAAGTGTCGCACGTTTTCATTCAATTGTTCCCACAGACTACTTTCATTCGAAAAAAATAAACGAATATTAATCCAGCATACACGTAAAACTACGACTGACTGACTCTTTAATTCGGTTGCTCCCACTGACTGGTTTCACTCAAAAGAACTAATGAAGAGGCCAACGTACTGTCAATTTTTTCATTCGGTTGGCCCCATCGACTGATTTAACTCAAAAGAAAAGGAATGAGTGGTCCAACCGACTGTGTCGATTTTTTTCTTCGGTTGCTCCGACCGACTGATTTCACTCAAAAGAAGGAATGAGTAGTCCAACCAACTGAATCGGTTGTTTCATTCGGTTGGTCCCACCGACTGGTTTCACTCAAAAGAACGAATGCATAGTCCAACCGACTGAATCGGTTGTTTCATTCGGTTGGTCCCACCGACTGGTTTCACTCAAAAGAACGAATGAATAGTCCAACCGACTGAATCGGTTGTTTCATTCGGTTGGTCCCACCGACTGGTTTCACTCAGAAGAATGAATGAATAATTCAACCGATACGAGAAACGACAACCGAATGATCGATTTTTTTCCAACAACCGAATGAATCGATTGTTTTCATTCGATTGTTCCCACCACTATTCATGAGGTTCAACGTCAGCTTGGCTTCGCGTTTTCTCTGGATGTAATGGACTTACTGTGACAACCAACGCCATTCTTTTCGTGATTTGTCATCATGTCAGTGATTGCATAAAAATAATATGGGGCAACCTAAAAAGTTTGTGTTGAAAATAAGACTTGGTGACATTTTACACTGTCATTTAAAACTTACTACTTACAACTGTTCTTAGAGACTGTGACACTCCAAAACACTATATATATTCTGAAGCACTGCCTCCGAGGGTCGTAGCAGCAAGTGGATTTTAATGTTTGTAGAGCTTATAGGACTTAACTTCGGGGTCATCAATCAATAGCCCGCCTCCGTAGCTCAGTGGAAGCGTTGCTGACTACCATCCATGAGGCCCCGGGTTCAATTCCCGGCTAGGGACTAGGTGTTGTGTGTTGTCCTAATCACCATCATCTCATCATCATTGGCCGTAAGTCACCCACGCGGCGTCAAATAGAAAGACTTACACTCAGGCGGCCGAACAATCCCGAAGGGATCTCCCGACGAGAAAGCCATAAGCTCATTTCATTTCATCATTCCCTAAACTTACAAACTACTTATGAACTAGCTAACACTAAGGACGGAATAAATATCCATGCCAGAGGGGGGATTCGAACCGTGCAGAACGTGACTGACGCGCCGCAGACCGCTCGGCCAAGGGGCTGGCCTACTGTATTTCCCGACAGATTACCTGTAGGGTAAAGAAAAGTCGAAAAAGAGATATCTGGCTACCAGAAGTCCCTAATAAATATATTTGGCGATCTTATGTCGGTTCATGTAATGCAACTCGTTACACTACAACTTGTGTAAAGCATTTTTCAATATATTGTTTCTCCAGTGATATTTCGGATGAAATGTTTAAGTGGAACACCCTGTACATATTATTTATTAACAAATGTGCCAAATTTAGTTACAGTATACTCCAACTTTGGATTTAATAACTTTTTAATCTAGTTTTTTTTTTTTCTGTACTTCAAAGTAATGCTACTTCGAACAGTTTCGCACTCAATAATACTTTTCCGATAAATTGGCTTCAACTGCTCGAGTGTTTTGTGTACATCGCGACGGATATTACTTTTCTGGCTATCGGCGCCACGCAGCGCAGTAAACAATAGCGCGCTATGAAGAAGTCGGCAGAGAACTGCCGCCGGCGGGATCCCCGCCTCTCCCCTGATTGCCGGGACACGCCCGCCTGTCCTTTTATTCCTTCCGCTTTCTGTTTCTTCCGCAGCCCTCCTCCCCGGCGAAATCCCCGCCGGCTCCGCCGCAGCGCCATACGCCACCCGACGGCTTCGCTCGAAGCCTCGACTGGCGGCTTACCAGCCACCAATCTCTCCCCGTTTCCTCTCCCTCCTCTCTTCGCCGGATTCACGCCTTCCCGCGTCCTGGAGCTCTTCGCAGACGATTCATCTCCAGTCTCTCTCTTTGATGTACGACGCGGAAACTCAACTGTGCAACAACCTGTACGTTCGTCCGCAATACACTGTGCGGGTAAAAAAAAAAAAAAAAAAAAAAAAAAAAAATTCCGCCACCAGACGTGAACAATATTTTACTCGAAGCAGAGTCAGTTGCGAACACAGGCTGTCTAAACACTGTAATATATAGGGTGTTCCAAAAGGCACGGCCAGACTTTCAGGAAACATTCCTCACCAGTGTTGCCAGACGTAGGGAATTTTCCCTACACGTAGGTACTTTAAGCATTGAAATCATGTTGGGAATATTCATACAGAAGTCCCTGACGCGTAGGTACGTTGGTAAAATTTTTACAATCGTCGACACAGGCCAAGCAGGTAATGTTGGCAACAGTTGAGAACACGTGGGAATGATGTAAGAGTACACCTGTCGCTGTATCTTACAGTTTGATTTAACGTAATGTATATATTGTCTTGAATTTGTTTATTTAATGTATTTTTCATTTCTTGTATGCTAGATATATTTCTTATGTAACGTCATTTTCTATATTGAATCATGTTGTGTAAACATGTACTATATGTGTAAACCCGCATGAATGCACGGACATTCTTATGCTGTAAGTTGGCAATGCGCCAGAGAAAATGTTGAACCTGTTGTAAAGACTGTCTTTGGTACAGAAGTAGTAGCTGTGAGTGTCGCGCTGCTGAAGCGGACTCGCTATAGTAAACACATAAATGTTTTGTTGATGGTGCAGACGCACGGTAGGTGCAGTGTGGCACGAGTTTAATGCAATTGCAATAAGCCTGAGAGAGGTACTGTTTAATGTATTGAAGGAAGTGCGAAACAAGTTTATACTCGAAAGTGATCAATGTAATATTTTTCAGCCGGCCGCGGTGGCCGAGGGGACTGAGGCGCTCCAGTCACAGTCTGCACGGCCACTACGGTCGGGGGTTCGAAATCCCCCTCGGGCACGGATATTTGTGCCGTCCTAGTTCGTAAGTAGTTCATAAGTAGTTTGTAAGTTTACAAACATTTGAACATTTTTTTGTTTTCTCTTCACAGTAGACAATATTAATTTGAAAACTTAGTTTTAAGACACATTAAAATCGCTGCAAAATATGATGATTTCATTGTATATCAATGGAATGGAGAGTTGATTTGAAAATAGTGTTAGAAAATGTTAGCACAAGAAAAATTCATTGTTTCCATGAATGAAAGACGTTATATTACCTTGTCTAGAGTGTTACTTATTTACATCAGGACGATATTCTAGTTAGTATTTGTAAGTGAGAAGATGTTAACAAGATAGCGCTACAACATTTGCGACAGCCAATGTTATAATGAACAAAACACTAGATATTCGTTGTCAACAGAGCATTACTTTTAGAAATCTAGAGTGACGGAATTCCATTTTTGGGCTGACTGTAAATAATTAATACTGTTCCTACACTGTGGTTAATAGTATCTCGATGTATCCTTGTGTAGTTAATAAATCAGTTATCCTTGTGCATTCGGAATTCACGGCATATTTGGGGAAACTATTTAATGATGTTCGTCTCTATGACTGACATGTTCATAATATACCCTTGTCCGTTACTTTGAATTTGTGGCATAATCTACACTTGACTATCAAAATAAGATTCTTGAAAGTAACAATTACATTATCCGTAATAAAATGCAAATACTCAATGAGTACAAAAAAGTTATCATAGAGGCTAACGAAACAAAGACGACATATTACATGCATTCAGATATTCCACTAATAAAATTGGAAATCGTATAATATTACCCGATTAGCCAACAAAATTACCGCGAATCAACTGCAGTTGCCAACAATGATCGCTAGGCCCTGTGTCGGCAATTGAAAAATTAAGCTGGTGCTTTTAACAAAACATCTGGTCACCAATTTTCATAGGTTTTTACTACAAAGAAAGGAGAAGGTTTATTAAAGCGTCTCGATGAGGTTCACACTCAACGAGAGAACAAGTGTCTACTATAAATATAGGTGGCCAAACCACGAAACATCAGAAACAGATGTGGCGATTTGCCAAGTCAATTCTAGCGCCAACTGAAACCTATTGTTTGTCGAGTCTTGACTTGGAAGTGCATACCCTCGTTTCATTTAATTTTCTAGTGGTCAGTGCATTTTGTGCAGCAGTAGAGGTATGAGGTCACGCCCCCCCCTCCTCCCCAGGCCAGAGTCCTGGATTCAGTCCCTCCCAGGCCCAAATCCTAGCTATGCCTCTGATGTAGGGGCTTCAATGAGGAGGTAGGGAGAAAGTAGGGAAAACGTACGTACATTTTTGTGAGACTGTAGATATTTTTTCTCTCTGCCATCTGGCAACACTGTTCCTCACACACAAAGAAAGAAAATATGTTATGTGGTCATGTGTCCGGAAACGCTTAATTTCCATGTTAGAGCTCATTTTAGTATTTCTCTTTAAATGTAAATTGAAATAATTCGTACAGACAATTGTCAAAATACCCAATTGTTTCGTTAGTATGTACTGTACTTCCTCGATTCACCGCCAGTTGGCCCAATTGAAGGAAGGTAATGTTGACTTCAGTGCTTGTGTTGACATGCGACTAATTGCTCTACAGTACTAGCTAGCATCAAGCACTTCAGTACGTAGCATTAAATGGTTAGTGTTCATCACGAACGTGGTTTTTTAGTCAGTGCAATGTTTACAAATGCGATGAATCGAGGAAGAACAGTACATACTAACGAAACAACTGGGTATTTTGACAACTGTCTGCACGAATTATTTCAATTTAGATTTAAAGAGAAATACTAAAATGAGCTCTAACATGGAAATTAAGCGTTTCCGGACACATGTCCACATAACATATTTTCTTTCTTTGTGTGTGAGGAATGTTTCCTGAAAGTTTGGCCGTACCTTTTTGTAACACCCTGTATAGGGTGATTTCGTCTAATGCGTACAAACTCTAGAGATTGATAGATGGCTACGCGGGAGTAGCCCAGCGGTCTGGAGCGCCATGTTGCGGATCGAGCGGCCTCATGGGTCGTAAGTTCGAATCCTCGCTCGGGCATGGATGTTTGTGTTGTCTTTAGTATAAGTTAGTTCATAAGTAGTTTGTAAGTTTAGGAACTGATGACCCCGCAGTTAAGTCCCATAAGCTTTACAAGCCTTAGACTATTTTATTTTTTATTTTTTTTATTGATCAATGAACGCCGCGGCGGAATAGCCGAGCGCATTGAGGCGTCCTGCAAAAGTGTACGCGGCCGTACCTCGTCGGAGCATCGATCCTCACTCTCTCATGGGTTTTGTGTTGTTGCTTAGGATAAATTAGTTTTAGTACACTCCTGGCCATTAAAATTGCTACACCACGAAGATGACGTGCTACAGACGCGAAATTTAACTGACAGGAAGAAGATGCTGTGATATGTAAATGCTTAGCTTCTCAGAGCATTCACACAAGGTTGGCGCTGGTGGCGACACCTACAACGTGCTGACATGAGGAAAATTTCCAACCGATTTCTCATATACAAACAGCAGTTGACCGGCGTTGCCTGGTGAAACGTTGTTGTGATGCCTCATGTAAGGAGGAGAAATGCGTACCATCACGTTCCCGACTATGATAAAGGTCGGATTGTAGCCTATCGCGATTGCGATTTATCGTATCGCGACATTGCTGCTCGCGTTGGTCGCGATCCAATGACTGTTAGCAGAATATGGAATCGGTGGGTTCAGGAGGGCAATACGGAACGTCGTGATGGATCTCAACGGTCCCGTATCACTACCAGTCGAGATGACACGCATCTTATCCGCATGGCTGTAACGGATCGTGCAGCCACATCTCGATCCCTCAGTCAACAGATACGGACGTTTGCAAGACAACAACCATCTGCACGAACAGTTCAACAACGTATGCAGCATAATGGATTATCAGCTCGGAGACTATGGCGGCGGTTACTGTACGCAACGACGAACCTGGATGCACGAATGGCAAAACGTCATTTTTTCGGAAGAATCCATGTTCTGTTTACAGCATCATTATGGTCGCATCCGTGTTTGGCGACATCGCGGTATCGCGGTGTATTCGCGTGTTTTCGTCATCACCATGCTGGCTTATCACCTGGCGTGATGGCATGGGTGCCATTGGTTACACGTCTTGGTCACCTCTTCTTCGCATCGACCGCACTTTGAAAAGTGGCCGTTACATTTCAGATGTGTTACGACACGTGGCTCCACGCTTCACTCGATCCCTGCGAAACCCTGAATTTCAGCAGGATAATGGACGACCGCATGTTGCAGGTACTGTACGGGCCTTTATGGATACGGAAAATGTTCGACTGATGCCCTGGCCAGCACATTCTCCAGGTATCTCACCAATTGGAAACGTCTGGTCAATGGTGGCAGAGCAACTGGCTCGTCACAATACGTCAGTCACTACTCTTGATGAACTGTGGTATCGTGTTGAAGCTGCATGGGCATCTGTATCTGTACACGCCATCCAAGCTCTGTTTGACTCAATGCCCAGGCGTATCCAGGCCAGAATTGGTTGTTCCGGGTACTGATTTCTCAGGATCTATGCACCCAAAATGTCAGTTCTAGTATAATATATTTGTCCAATGAATACCCGTTTATCATCTGCATTTTTACTTGGTACAGCAATTTTAATGGCCAGTAGTGTAGTTTGTAAGTTTAGGGACTAATGGCCAGTGTAGTTAGGTCCCATAACTTTACAAACATTTGAACATGTGATCGACGAGAGGATACGGAATAAAAAATCTCATTGACGTGGTTTACGACCATCTTTGAATTCTCCTGTAGCTTTATGATTTTTGGAAATATTTTGGACAAAAAATAATAAACTCTAAAGAATATAACATTAAATTCAATCAAACACGAGGGCTGGAACTTAAATAGTGGGAACTATTTGTTCACAACGGATACAAAAGCGTTACATGTTTGTACCTGTTACTGTCCTTCAAAGTAGACATCAGCGTTGTGTAGAACCCGTTACCAGTAATGTGGAAGGCGTAGTATACCGTTAGCAGGGCCTGTTCTGTTGATGGTGCGAATGGAGCGGAACAGTTCTGAAGTGAATGCCACGAAGTGGTGCCTTCATCTTCCAAATCAAATCAAAGTCACAAGGACTTCAGTCCTAGGAGTATGGTGGATGGTACAGTGCTTTCCAGAACCATCGACCGAACAGAGCAGCCGCAGCTATCGGTGTATGTGCTCGCGCATTGTCGTGCAAAATGTTGGGGGTGGGTTGCGCAGAAAGTGTTGATGCTTCTTTCGCAAAGCTGGTCGCAGGTGTTGCTCCGAAAACTCTAATACTGTGCACTGACGATCTGCCGTTGAGGAACGTAATACGTTAGGATAACACCATCACATTACAACATGTATTCTATGTGGGGCCGCGGTGGAGTAGCCGAGCTGTCTAAAGCGTCTCGCTGCGGAGCGTGCGGTTGCTCGCCGTGGACGTTCGAGTCTTCCCTGGGGCATGGGTGTGTGTGTTGTCCTTAGGTGAGTTTACCTAGGTTTAAGGAGTTTGTAAGCTACGGACTGATGAGCACGCAGTTTGGTCCGATAGATTTACAAACATTTGAACTTTTTTTTTCCTATGTGGGGTGTGCTAATCGGTCCTATATAATTTTCCTTCCTCCTCCATGTTGCCGTGGATGACGTACAACAGTTTGCGTTTGTACCGCAATAACAGTGTACGCAAAGGATGTGAAGAGTTGAAATTCTAAAGTTCACCAACCTGACGCCTTCTATAGCTGTCGTCCCCACGCAGATGGTAGAGCATAGGTCGGAGTTCCTGAAGTGAGGCTGAAATTATTAAGTTGTTGGGAGGAACACGGCTAATTACGCAGTAACACTGAAGTTTCTGGGATGCCAAGATATTTATTTAATGAATGCAGAAACAAGCACACCACATATAATCATACACAAGATACACATGGTCTAAGCCGTGTGTTCAATATTATGTCATTGAGAATTGTCTTAACGTGATCACTCCGAGGAGTGGAGCGCGCTGTTTGAGATCCGGCCCATAGAGAGTCGCGGTTCTATTCAGCCAATTATCAGACAAGCTGATAATGGGGCAAAGGGGAATCCCAATTGGGAATATGTGGGAGGGGCATACCAGTTCCGGCATACGCCTTACAACCAAGGAAAACCTTGGTCGGAACCGGGGGATTGGGACCAAATTTGCCCCGGACTAAAAATGGATTATCGAGAGAGCTCGAGTGCACTCACGACAATCAAGGAGCGGACGCCCGAGTTACTCTCGTAATCTCGTAGGGATTAGCTCGACCAACAATGGACAAGCATCCCCCTGCAGGAACCGCGCCCGTGGGCACGGTATCCTGTGCGTCGCGATCATTGTAAGTTTCATGACCACCTATATACTCGAGTGCTACATGTTACTCCTGCGAGTGCGTGTTCTGTAATAATGTGTGGACGTTTGATGCAAGGCTGCTTTCGCTCAACAATTTGGCGCGCAAACATGGCCGCCGTGCATCGTCCGTCTTATATTGCTTTGTTCTGTAATAATGTGTGGACGTTTGATGCAAGGCTGCTTTCGCTCAACAATTTGGCGCGCAAACATGGCCGCCGTGCATCGTCCGTCTTATATTGCTTTGTATATTAATTTTGCGAGAGTTAATATACGTTATCTAGTCAGGGCATAGCTTGGCTTTGAGAGGTTTCTTAACTTGAGTTTGACATGGAATAAATAATTGGTATATTAAATATAGAATACTCGCGCTTTGGCGCGTGACCGCCAGTACTGCAGCCAATCGGCGTTCAGTGCCTACCACTCGAGGACTTCCCTAGAATTCGGGAGAATTCGCCAGCACTCTTTCCCAGCTAGACAGGATTTAGTTGTGGTAACTACTATAGGCTTCTCGCATTGAAGTCCGCACTAGGTTGCGAGTTTCAGTAAAAGATTGCCAGACTTGTGGATTCTGTGTCTTTTTAAATATTGCATGTGTTTTTCTTTGCTTCTGCAACAGTGATCTGACCTATTTTGTGTATAACTGGGGGTCAGCCCCCTTTTTTATTAATTTATTTGGTATAAATATCTCGATTGCTACTGATATTATGTCTTTGAAAGTAAGCCACACCTGATCTACACTCGCATTTTTAGTTTTGAAAGACTGGAGACTATCACTCAGGAAAACGTGAAGCGAATTTTTATTTGCCTTATTGAATAGACATATTTTTCGTTTATTTTCGGTGTATTTGGGAATTTCGACATTCATTCTCGCTACTACAACTCGATGTTCGCTAATTCCTGTATCTATTTTGATGCTCTTTACTAGCTCAGGCTTATTTGTTGCTAGGAGATCAAGGGTATTTTCGCAACCATTTACTATTCTAGTGGGTTCATGAACTAACTGTTCGAAGTAGTTTTCAGAAAACGCATTCAGAACTAGTTCGGACGATGTTTTATATTTGCCGCCGGTTTTGAATACGTAATTATGCCAACATATCGAGGGTAAATTAATCTGTTGACAATTTCCTTTGTCTTAATGGTACCTAGATTTTTTAAAATATTTTAACTGGAAGAAAATGCGCTGATTTTGATTAGCCTCAAACACTACAGGTCAGGTCAGTAAAGAATGAGAAGCGTGTGTCACTTTGTTTCTTTTTGTGTTATGAGTTTGTCTTCTTGATGGGCTTGTCCTCAGCAACAAGGTATCTTCACCCACTGTCAGCTGAAGATCGAAGTTAACGCGATGGTGACCAAAATTTGTTCACTGCCATCTACTTAGAGCCAGCTAACAGTTCACTGATTTTGTTATTTTATTTCTATTGTTCTCACACTGTAGTGACTCATCGGATTTTGAGCACATAAGAAACAAGTGGTAATGGACCAAAATCATTTCGAATTTTGTATTCATTTTACGGGACTAATAGTAATATAAGAAAAAATAAACAGGACATATTTTCAGAAGTATTATTTAGAAAAAAGCTAGTATGCATAGAGATTTGTATCGGAAACAAGCTGGAGATACTTGTGCTGCAGTAGCAACACCGTAGCCCAATCTGCTCGTGCCGGAAATATTAACCATTACGAATTTCGTAGGCTCGGCGTGAGCCGGCTGAAGCGGAGTCCTCTCGGCAGTGTGAACACTGCAATTTAAAACAATGTGTTTAATGTCTCGGCTCAGCTCGGCTCGGCTCGGCTCGGCTCTGCCCGGCTCGGCTTGGCCCGGCCGGCAATGTGAACACAGCGGGTGGAAAAATGACATTCTATAGCTGAAACATTGAACCATTTAGCTGCACTGGTCTAATTTAAGTATCTCCTGTAGTTTCCACGAATAAATATATGAAGCATTAATTTCGGAACTACCTCGTAAGAAAAGTTTTATATATAGTAGCAGCGATTTGCAATGTGTAGTCTGATAGGCACATTCACGAAGTGTGTCGGGGCATTTACCTCATATTTGGCATAACCAATCTAGTAGATGGTAGTAACGCAAATTTTAGCTGCTCATGCTGACTTGTGAGTAACAGACCGTCAGGTTAGGTAATTCGTGCGTGTGGCAGCATAGTGCAAATGGTCAAATGTTTGTTAAACTTAAGGGACTTAACTGCGGGATCATCAGTCCCTAAACTTACAAACTACTTATGAACTACCTTATACTAAAGACAGCACAAATATCCATGCCCGAGGGAGGATTCGAACCCCCGACCGTAGCGGACGTGCAGACTGTGACTAGCGCTCCGCAGACCGCTCGGTCACTGCGGCCGGCCCAGAATAGTGCCTTGGCAGTGCTAGACAAGTATATTCGGACTCTATTGTGTTGAATTAAAATTTGTGCTGTGGCCGGGGTCGGACCCAAGAACTCCTGCTTGCTTACTGGACAGACGCTTTCACCACTGAGCTACCTCAGCCCTAGGGATCATGCGGCTAGACAGACTGTCTTAAGACACGTCTTCCTCCATAACACACAGTTTAATTCTACCTCTCCTTATATGCCATCTTTTAGATAGAATGAGAATATATATTGAAGCCTATCCCTTTATATGTATTCTTGCTGATGTTGACCATGCGAAAAAAATGACTATTACTTAATCCTTTAAATGACAAAAAATCATGAGTGTTGATAGTACTCTCCATTCATGAAGTATACGTTGACTTTCTTGAGTACAGGCCCGGCTGCTCCATTCCTGCGTAGCGTCAACTAAATTAACTTTCTTAATAACTGCGTCAATAAACTCGTAGTAATAATATAATTTTATTAAAAATAGTGTTCAACTTCTTGAAATAATCCACTACCTTTTAGTTTTAAAAGTAAGGAGAAGATTTTATTATATTTAAAATACAATAGAAGTAGTAACTCTAATCTTTCACATTCGGTCTACAATCAAGAAGTGAATAATGAACAACATTCTAACTTAAAACAGAGGAACACATTTAACAAGCTTCCCTCATTTAAGATTCTCGATGGCAGCGTGTACTCTTAGACTTGGCCAGATACTTGCTGAAGTCAAGTGTTCCTGCGGAAAGAAAATTCTCCCATAGTATCTCTTCCAGCCTTTTAAATAAATCCCCCCATAAATAAAAGCGGATATCTTGTGCCTTAACCGGAATAAGTGATGTAAAACACGTTACATCACAATATATCTCAGGGAATTGAATTATTGTTGACTCTATTGTATTTGTGCGTGAGTGTATTGTTAAACTGTAAGTGGACTTTTGTATTTGTGTTTGTGTCGTTCACATTTTCGTAAAAGAAAGTGAGGCGTGCTCCGAACGTATAAATAACAGCTTCAAAATCAGGCAGAGTGGAGACGCAAATGCTTGAACAATGCCGGGATAACAGTCGCTGTCTCCGAATGTTGAAAGAAAATGTTTTCTAGTTATATATTTATTTTCATTGCAACAATACGATCTATTCGTAATTCCAGGTAAACCCACTATATAAAAACCATTCCACATGGCGCAATGTGCCTTTTAAACTTTTGGATTTACATTTCTTCCGCCAGTGGAAAAAAATGCGTAAACGGTTTCATGAGCGAGTTTTACTAGACAACACTGATAATGAAATCCACAGTCACAACGCTTTAATCAACTCTCATGCATTATTCCACAATCATTTCAATGCATCCATATTCAACAACATGATCAAGCTTGCCTTGAAAGAAGCCACATTTCCAGTTGTATGTGATGCTTTTGGAGCTCCTGACAGTGTTCAACGGGTTTGAGGCGCTGTCTGCTCAGGACGACGTTCCTGAGTCGGATGGTGTCTCTCACCCTGTCACCACCCAACCTGCAAGATCCGGGCTTTCACAGAGGGTGGGTTTGCTTGTAGTTGGGAGCTTCAACGTTAGGCGGGTGATGGAGCCCCTTAGAGAGATGGCTGCCAAGGAGGGGAAGAAGGCCAACGTGCACTCCGTGTGCATACCGGGTGGAGTCATTCCAGATGTGGAACGGGTCCTCCCGGATGCCATGAAGGGTACGGAGTGCAGCCAACTGCAGGTGGTGGCTCACGTCGGTACCAATGATGTGTGTCGTTTCGGATCTGAAGAGATCCTCTCAGGTTTCGAGCGGCTAACTGAAGTGGTAAAGACTGCCAGTCTTGCTTGCAAGATGAAAGCAGAGCTCACCATCTGCAGCATAGTTGACAGGACCGACTGTGGACCTCTGGTACAGAGCCGAGTGGAGGGTCTGAATTAGAGACTGAGACGGTTCTGCGACCGTGTAGGCTGCATATTCCTTGACTTGCGCCATCGGGTTGTGGGTTTCCGGGTTCCGCAGAATAGGTCAGGAGTCCACTATACGCAGGAAGCGGCTACACGGGTAGCGGGGGCTGTGTGGCGTGGACTGGGCGGTTTTTTAGGATAAAGAGCTTCGGGGAAAAAGAAAATGGGCAATCTCAAAGGGTGCAGGTGAATCACAGGAGAAATGTAGATCCGGAAACTATCGGTATAACAGTTGTAAATTGTCGTAGCTGTGTCGGGAAAGTACCAGAACTGCAAGCGTTAATAGAAAGCACCGAAACACACATCAATATAGGCAGCGAAAGTTGACTCAAACCGGAAATAAGTTCAGAAAAAGTATTTGCAAAAGGTCTATCGGTGTTCAGAAAGGATAGATTAAACAAAATAGGTGGGGACGTGTTTGTCGCCGTCAAAAGTAGTATTTCATGTAGCGAAGTTGAAGTTGATAGAAGTTAATTATCGGTTCCTTTTACCGGCCTCCCGACTCTGACGATACAATAGCAGAAAGGTTCAAAGAAAACCTGAGTCTAATTACAAAAACGTACCCGACTCACACGATAATAGTAGGTGGTGATTTTAATTTACCCTCGATCTGTTGGCGAAATTAAATTTTCAAATCAGCAGGTAGGCATAAAACATCGTCCGAAATTGTACTCAACGCATTCTCTGCGAATTACTTCGAACAATTAGTTCATGAGCCAACTAGAATTGTAAATGGATGTGAAAACACATTTGATCTCTTAGCAACAAATAATCCTGAGCTCATAACGAGCATCAAAACGGATACAGGTATTAGTGAACACAGAGCTGTCGTAGCGAAATTGAATATCGAAAGTCCGAAAGTTACCAAAAATAAACGCAAAGTATATTTGTTCAGGAAAGCAGATAGAAACAAAATACATTGCTTCTTGAAAGACAGCTTCCACTCGTTTCTAACACTAAACGTAGGTGTAGATCAGATGTGGCTCAAATTCAAAGAAGTGGTATCGACAGCAATTGACAGTTTTATACCAAATAAATTAATAAAAGAAGGAGGCGATCCACCTTGGTACACAAAACAGGTCAGGACACAGTTGCAAAAGCAAAGAAAAAGGCATACTAAATCCCCAAGATTTGCGATCGTACTCAGAAGCTCGAAATTTAGCGAGGATTTCAATGCGAGATGCCTACAATATTTATCACAACGAAACTCATTCTCGTAATTTGACTGAAAACCCAAAGAGATTTTGGTCATATGTTAAATATACTCGGGGCAAATCACAAACAATACCTTCACTACGTGATAGTAATGGCGATCCTGCCGATGACAGCGCTACTAAAGCATAGTTACTTAACTTAGCTTTTAGAAACTCATTTACCAAAGAAGACGAAACCAATATTCCAGACTTCGAATTACGAACAGATGCCGCAATGAGTAACGTAGAAGTAGATATCATCGGAGTAGTGCAGCAACTAAAATCACTTAATAAGAACAAGTCTTATGGTTCGGATTGTATACCCATTAGATTTCTATCTGATTATGCTGAAGCGATAGCTCCTTACTTAACAGTCAAATACAACCGCTCTCTCATAGAAGGATCTGTACCAAAAGATTGGAAAGTTGCCCAGGTCACACCTATATTCAAGAAAGGCAGTAGGAGTAACCCACTAAACTACAGGCCTATTTCATTGACGTCAATTTGCAGCAGGGTTTTGGAACATATCCTGTATTCAAATATTATGAATTAGCTCGAAGGGAACGATCTATTGACCCAAGGTCAACACGGATTCAGAAAATATCGTTCATGCGAAACACAACTAGCTCTTTATTCACACGAAGTGATGGGTGCTATCGACAAAGGTTCGCAAATCGATTCCGTATTTCTTAAATTCCAGAAAGCTTTTGACACCGTTCCTCACAAACGGCTTTTAATCAAATTGCGTGGTTATGGTATATCGCCCCAAATTTGCGATTGGATAGGGGATTTCTTGTCAGAGAGGAAACAGTTCGTAGTAATCGATGGTAAGGCATCTACTAAAACAGAGGTGATATCGGGCGTTCCACAGGGTAGTGTTATTGGTCCTCTGCTGTTCCTTATTTACATAAACGATTTAGGGGAAAATCTAAGTAGCTCTCTTAGGTTGTTTGCAGATGACGCCGTCATTTACCGTCTAGTAAAATCATCTGAAGATCAAAACCAACTGCAGAACGATCTGAATAAGATATCAGTATGGTGTAAAAATTGGCAATTGACTCTAAATAATGAGAAGTGTGAAGTCGTCCACATGAGTACGAAAAGAAATCCGTTAAACTTTGTTTACAACATAAATCAATCAAATGTGATGGCCGTAAACTCCACAAAATACCTAGGAATTACTATTACTTCAGACATAAACTGGAAAGAACACGTAGATAATATCGTGGGAAAGGCGATCTAGAGACTGCCTTTTATTGGCAGAACCCTTAAAAGATGCAACAGAACTACAAAAGAAACTGCATACACTACGCTTGTCCGTCCATTTTTGGAGTATTGCAGCCCAGTGTGGGATCCTTATCAGGTGGGTTTGACGGAGGACATCGAAAGAGTACAAAGAAGGGCAGCTCGTTTCGTATTGTCACGATACAGGGGAGACAGTGTTACGGAAATGATACAGGATCTGGAATGGGAATCATTACAACAACGGCTCTTATCGCTGCGGCGTGGGCTACTTGCAAAACTCCAATCGCCAACATTCTCCTCCGAATGAGAAAATATATTGTTGACTCCCACTTACATAGGTAGAAATGATCATCAGAATAAAATACGAGAAATCAGAGCTCGAACAGAGAGATTCAGGTGTTCTTTCTTCCCGAGCGCTATTCGAGAATGGAATGGGAGATAAATAGTATAATTGTGGTTCGATGAACCCTCTGCCAGGCACTTAAATGTGATTTGCAGAGTACCCCATGTAGATGTAGATGTAGAAGTTTCAAATTAGTACTGCGTCATTTATCCAGTGCCCATATTGTAGGTTGCATTTGTGTGTCACAGACTTCTCTGCCAAGATCCAGTAACATGCTTCTTAATAAGTACATACAACTCAGTGCAATAAATAAATAAGTAATAATGATGATTATCTTGTACTGGTAGCTGTATTTCGTGTCCTGCAGAATCTATAAGGACGACCAATATACACAATTGGGCTGTGAGTAGCTAAACTTTGTGTTGTAATTACTGTTTAAACCTTCAGTTTCCATTGTAATTAATACTAGGAATAAAGCCCGGTGTTTCCAGAGTCAACTTACATCGTACTTTCAACAGTACTTCGATCACTTTTTCCTATATATTAATCACGTGCTGATTTTTGTAATATTTAAGATTCGTTGCATATGAAGATTAGAAAGTTAATTTATTTGCACATTTATTGAGATATTCATTAATCAAATATGCTTGTTTGATTAAGAAATTTATAATTTATAAAACACATATGTATTTACAAATTAATAATTTTTTTTTAATTTTTTCATAGAAAACTTGCTGGTACACTCTTTTTAGTTTCATTACTTGGACTGTAAATAAAAAAAAATCTTAAGTGACTCAATTCGTGAGCATGCGACGTATAAATTCCCATGTCAAAAACATGATTATTGCAAGGCAATGCCATAATAAAATTGGAATGTTTGGGCCTGTGCTATAATGAAGGCAATGCCGTGGTAAATAGTATCGCTGATTAAAAACAGTCTACTGTTAAGTATGCTCTGCAATGCACCGTACGAAACAGATCAGAGTTTTCCAACATATTTAAATAATTTCAAACATTTATACATAATTCAAACCATTCTAGCTCAATCTCGAAATTTATACAGATGTCAGTACGATCCGGCTGGAAACCGGAGAAGAATTTGATCAGTCAATACGCCGGTAAAGTCTACATAGTTTCGTCAGAGACTTCGATGCACGCTTAAGATACCAACACGATTTCTTTCATAGTTTACTCCCACCTACGTGCACCAAGAAGAGATCAACCTCCTCCAGTTAAAAATCTGGACCAGGAGCTGTGTACTACTACAATCATTGGTGGGTGGCAATAATGTGGTCATGGAGGAAACGGTGGACGAATCCGCACACTTTTTGATTATTTGGTTGGGACACTTTGCGAATGTACTTTGCGAGAATGGTAGGAGAGAAAGAGACGTGGGTTACCTTCACAGCTGGTGACCATACGAAAGTGAGCAGTTTCGTCGGAGACTTCGATGCACGGTTAAGACACCAACACGATTTTATCATAATTATTATAATGATAAACCAACAGCACTGCTTTATATTTGCTGTTATTATTTATAAATCACAATGAGTTCATTTCGGCCTTTAGCCGTCATGAGGTGCTCTGTAAATACATTTGAATGGTCTGAATATACATATATGTATTGTAACTATAGATGGAAGTGGCTTACAATTTCTTAGTTCTTACCTTACATGGAATATCGTATGTGTCACTGCTGTCTTTATTTTTCACCTAGATGTCGATTGGTGCCTCGTTTGTGTCTATGCTGTCTTTATTTTTTACACCTGGATGTCAATTGGTGCCTGTTAGCTTCTTACGTTATTTCGATCTTAGCTTGGTTGACAGTGTATTTGCGATATTCCATGTTTACATAGTTACTATTGAAGTGTTTTGTGGAGAACTCTGTTGTAATTTGTTTGTTTTATTAGATTTGGCTTTAATTAGGCCATTTTCTAGAATTTTCGATAAATTTTGTTGATGTTCTTACGCTTTATTGTTGGTAAATTACAATTAACAACAGAGTTCTCCACAAAACACTTCAATAGTAACTATGTAAACATGGAATATCGCAAATACACTGTCAACCAAGCTGTCAAGACCGAAATACCGTAAGAAACTAACAGGCACCAACTGAGATCCAAGTGTAAAAAATAAAGACAGCATAGACACAAACGAGGAACCAATCGAAATCTAGGTGAAGAATAAAGACAGCAGTGACACATACGATATTCCTTGTAAGGTAAGAACTAAGAAATTGTAAACCACTTCCATCTATAGTTACAATACATATATGTATATTCAGACCATTCAAATGTATTTACAGAGCACCTCATGATGGCTAAAGGCCGAAATGAGTTCATTGTGATTTATAAATAATAACAGCAAATATAAAGCAGTGTTGTTGGTGTATCATTATAATAATCATGTCATTACAAGATATATTTTACACTCCGGGCCCCAAAGAACGAAAAAAAGATTTGATCATCGTTTTTGAGTCTTAACGTCCACCTACTTGCACCCACAAGAGACCAACCTCCAATGGTTGAAAATATGGACCAAAGCCTATCTACCATTACAACTATGAGTGGGTGGCTGTACATGGTTATGGAGAAAAAGTGGGTCAACCCTACACACTCTTTGTTTGGTCCAGCAACGTTTCGAATGTACCTAGTGAAAATGGTAGGAGAATAGGAGACGTGGGTTACCTGTATAACTGGTGACCATACGAAAATCAGCAAAGTTTCACCGGAGACTTCGATGAACGGTTAAGACACCAACATAATTTTATCATAGTTTTTGAGTTATAACGTCCACCTACTTCAACCCACAAAAGACCAACAATCCGTAGTTGAAAATATGGACCAAAGTCTATCTACCACTACTACCATGAGTGGGTGGTTGTACATAGTTATGGAGAAAAAGTGGGACAAACCTACACAGTCTTTGATTGTTTGGATGAGCCACTTTGCGAATGTGCCATATGAAAATGGTAGGAGAATAGGAGACGTGGGTTACCTGCGCAGCTGGTGACCATACGGAAGTCAGCAAAGTTTCGTCGGAGACTTCGATGCACGGTTAAGACACCAACACGATTTTACCATAGGTTTTGAGTCATAACGCCCACCTACTTGCACCCACGAGATACCAACCTTCCTTAGTTAAAAATATGGACCAAAACCTATCAACCACTACAACCATGGTTATGGAGAAAAAGTGGAACAAACTTACACACTCTTTGATAGTTTGGGCGAGCCACTTTGGAAATGTACCATGTGAAAATGGTAGCAGAGTAGGAGAGTGGGTTACCTGCGCAGCTGGTGGGAGCGGTGGTTGTGCGCGCGGCCCCTGGGCGACACCCTGGTCTCGGAGAGCGGGGGCGGCGGCGTAGGCGGCCCGTTGGCCAGCGCGGACCCGCCGCCGGTGGAGCCGCCGCTGCCGCCGCCGCGGTCCTTGAGCGACGGCGTCTCGGGCGACGAGTTGACGACGGTGACGGACGACGAGAAGCTGCTCAGGTTGAGCGACGAGTCGCGCCGGTCGTCGAGCTCGTCGCCGTCCTCGTAGCCGCCGACGGAGGAGTCGGTCTCGGAGAGGCGCGGCATGGCGCGCGCGCCGCCCAGCGCGCACGAGTCGAGGCTGCGGAAGCCGAACGACGACGAGGAGCTGGTGGTGGACGAGGAGTCGCGCTTCTGGTGGAACTGCGAGCGGCGCAGCGGGCCGGGCGCCGACGTGTCCTCCAGGGACTTGGTCTGCGGCAGGCGCGCGGCCGCGGCGGGCGTGCCCACGGGCGACGGCGTGAGGCGGCGCGCGCGCAGCCCGGCGGTCGAGGGCAGCGTGCTCCAGCCGGGCGCCAGCGTCAGCGGCGGCGGCGGCGACGGCGGAGGGCTGGCCAGCTCGTTGTCCACGACCAGCGCGTTGCTGCGCGGCAGGAACGGCGTCTTGCTGCTGCCGCTGCTGCTGCTGCCGCCGCTGCGCAGCCGCGGCGCCGTCTGGTAGCGCTGCGTCGTGTCCTGCCGGCACAACACACCTGCTTCACCGTACTCGTCTCGGCTTAGTAATCTCTATCTATATAAAAGCGAGAGGACACTCATTCACTCTCGCCCCCCCCCCTCCTGTTATGAATCCCTCAAAATCCTCGAACGTCACGCCCTTCGCCTCGCCTACCGCATCCGACTCCCCTCCCCCACGCGGATCCTTTACGACCTCATCCCATTCCCACACCTGGTCCAATTCCTTCAACACATCCACCTCAAGTACATCCACCGAAAGATAGAGTCCCATAAGAAGACGAAGTGAACACTCCAGTATTCAATACAAGAACAGATGCCAGCATGCGAAACTTAGAAGTAGATGTTCCTGGAGTAGTAAAACAACTTAAGTCACTAAACAAAAAACAAATCTTCCGGGCCAGATTGTATACCAACTAGATTCCTCTCAGAGTATGCTGATGCAATTGCTCCGTACTTAGCTATAATTTACAACCGATCACTCAGCGAAAGATATGTACCCAAAGACTGGAATGTTGCCCAAGTTACTCCAATATTCAAGAAATTACAGGCCTATCTCATTGACGTCGATTTGCAGTAGGATTTTGGAACATATACTTTGTTCGAATATTATGAACTACCTCGAAGAGAACGACCTATTAACCAATAGTCAACACGGATTCAGAAAGTATCGCTCTTGCGAAACACAGCTTGCCCTTTATTCACACGAAGTGTTAAGTGCCATCGACAAGGGATCTCAAATCGATTCCATATTTCTGGATTTCCGGAAGGCTTTTGATACTGTACCCCACAAGCGGCTTCTAATGAAATTGCGTCCTTATGGAATATCTTCCCAATTGTGCAATTGGATTCACGATTTCCTATCATAAAGGACACAGTTCGTTGTAATTGACAGTAAGTCATCGAGTAAAACAGAAGTGATATCTGGCGTTCCATAGGGAAGCGTTATAGGTCCCCTACTCTTCCTCGCGTTTGTAAACGATTTAGGAGACAATCTGAATAGCTCCCTTAGACTGTTCGCGGATGATGCTGTCGTTTATCGGTTAGTGAAGTCAACAGAGGATCAAAAGCAACTGCAAAGCGATTTAGACAAAATTTCTACTTGGTGCGAAAATTGATAATTGACACTAAAAGAAAAGTGTGAAGTAATACACATGACCACTAAAAGAAATCCACTGAACTTCAATTACGCGATAACTCAGTCAAAATTTAAGGTCGTAAATTCTACCAAATACCTCGGAGTTACAATTACGAACAACTTTGACTGGAGAGAACACATAGAAAATATTGTGGCAGAACGCTTCGAAGATGCACCAGCTCCACCACAGAGACTGCGTACTTCACACTTGTGCGTCCTCTCCTGGAGTACTATTGCCCCTTGTGGGACCCTCATCAGGTGGGATTGACGGAAGATATTGAGAAGGTTCAAAGGAGGGCAGCTCGTTTTGTTTTATCACGTTACGGGGGGGAAGCGTCACGGAAATGTTGTACGAATTGGGGTGGAAATCATTAAAAGAAAGACGTTATTCATTGCGGCGTGATCTGTTTGCGAAGTTTAAATCACCGACTTTTACTTATGAATGTGAAAATATTTTGCTAGCACCCACTTACTTAGGGAGACATGATCATCCCAATAAAATAAGAGAAATCAGATCGAAAACGGAACGATTTAGGTGTTCTTTCTTCCCGCGCGCTATTATAGAATGGAACGGTAGAGAAAAGTTATGAAAGTGGTTAATGAACCCTCTGCCAGGCACTTAAATGTGATTTGCAGAGTATCTATGTAGATGTAGATGAACCCACTAGTATCTCCTCTCCTCCTGGATCCCAGGCCCCTGCCATGCCTTTACCGCCACATCCCTCCCTCCCTTCACCTCCACACCCTCTACGCCCTCTCCGAGGGTGGCTTCCGCCACCTACCTCTCCCAGACGACGTTCTCCACAACCGTCCCGACATCTATCCCTCCTTCCAACTTTGACCTCTCTCTGTGGATTGCCGCCGCCTCCTCCCTCCCCATCCCCTCCCACTCCCGTCCCCCGCTTGGCTCACCCCTCCTTTCTTCACCTCCCCGGGAGCTCCTTCCGGTTTCCCCCATTCTCCCCTCCCCCACCTCCTTCCCCTTCCCCCTCGCCTTCTCCATCCTCCCCCCCTCCCCTGGCAGGGCCGCTACAGTGCTAGTGTTTTAAGTGTTCAGTGCTTCGTGTGTATAGTGTTTCGTCGCCCAGAGTTTTCTAACGTTTTAACGTGTTTTTTACCTCAATGTCGCCGTCATGTTATGTCTCGTCGTCTGCAGTGAGTGTTTTTTAGCCACCGTGGCAATATCTTGTTTTACCAAACATATATGTTCTGCCCGCTGTATTGTCTTTTAACATTCTCCCAAATTTTCATCTTGTAATTGTAAAAGTGTCATTTTATCACCTTTAATTTTATATTCTGTTTTGTCCATTGTTTACCATTCGCTCGGCTGTAGAGCAGCATCATCGGCTGCTGCCAGTCTGCCTGTATTAGGGCATTAAAATTCAATAAAGGAAAAAAAAATTATTCACTCATCAGATCCGCCTAATCCTCTAGTGCATCCCCTCCTCTCTGCACCTGGCCGTTGCCGCATCTCCACCACTGTATTCCCCCTGATCTCCACTTGTCCACTCTCCAGATCCTTTCCCATGGCAACTTCCGTACCCTCCCCCTCCCCCTCCCGGTTGTGCCCTCCGACCTGACATCTACCCTTCATACCAGCTGTGATCCTTCTTCTTGCTCCCTCTCCCCCTTCTCTCCCTGAAGGCCCCGACTATCCCTCCCTTCCTGCCCCTTCACCCCTCCTCATTCTACCCAGATGTCTACATCTACATCTACATACATACTCCGCAATTCACCGTAAGGTGCGTGACGGAGGGTACACTGTACCACTACTAGGCATTTCCCTTTCCTATTCCACTCCCAAACGGAACGAGGTAAAAAAAAGAATGCCTATATGCCTCCGCACGAGCCCTAATTTCTCTTACCTTGTCTTTGTGATCTTTACGCGAAATGTAAGTAGGCGGCAGCAAGATCGTACTACACTCAGCTTCAAATTCCGGCCCTCTAAATTTACTTAACAGAAATTCACGAAAAGAACGTCGTCTTTCTTCCAGCGATCCCCAATTGAGTTGCCGGAGCATTTCCGTGACACTCGCGCATTGGTCGAACCTACCGGTAACAAATCTAGCAGATCGCCTCTGAACCGCCTCTATGTCTTCCTTTAAACTGATCTGCTGCGGGTCCCAAACACTTGATCAATACTCAAGACGTGGTCGTACAAGCGTTTTATACGCGGTCTCCTTTGCAGGTGACGTACATCTTCCCAAAATTCTCGCAATAAACCGAAGTCGGCTGTCTGCCTTACTCACAACTGTCCTTACATGCTCGTTCCATTTCATATCGCTCTGCAATGTTACGCCTAGATATATGAACGACGCGACAGCATCAAGAAGCTCACTACTAATGCTGTATTCGAACATTATGGGATTCCTTTTTCTACTCATGCACATCACCTTACATTTTTCTACATTGAGAGCTAGCTGCCATTCTTCGCACCAACTAGAAATTTTGTCTAAGTCATCCTGTATGCTATTACAGTCAGTTACAGACGACACCCTCCCATACACCACAGCATCATCAGCAAACAGCTGTCCCTCCGGATCCTCCTCTTACCGCCCTCCCCTTTTCTTCTTCCCCGTGGCTTCCTGGGACATCATCCCCCTACCCCCGTCCCTTCCCCACCGGCCCTGTGGCTCCTCCCCACCATCTCCCTTTCCTCTCACCCCCTTTTCCCCCCATTCCACATCTTCAATGCTGTAAGTGTTCCGCCATCTGTGGAACATTCTTTGTGCTTCCATGTGAGTGCTTTACAAGTGTGGTGCCTTTTAGTTACATTGTTTTATTTACAACAGTGAACGGCCAACCCGCAGCCGACACCATCAGTTTTAACTTGTGTATTTATCCGAGTGTGTGTTGTGTTTATCGTTTTAACTCCACAATAGCGGACGGTCAAACCATAGCCGTCGCCCTGCGCTCATTTTAATTGTGTGTGTGCCACTGACCTTATTCACCACTATCGCCGTTCCAAATCTTTTATGACGCCACCGTTTCCCTCCATTTTATATACTTTGTTTTATCTCCATTTTACATCTCCGTTTTATGTATGTGTTATCTCCAAAATTTTATCTCCTTTGTGTTTTTTATGTTTCTACTGTGTCAAATTTTATTTCTGTAGGCTGAAGAGCGCCTGTGAGCACTGACAGCCCGCCACTTTTTAGGGGAATTTAAATCACAATATAGGAAAAAAAAAATCATTCATTCCCTCACTCACTGACTAAACACGAAATCTCGAAATAATTCTGCACATATGAAGCTGAAATTCAGCAGGGATGTAGTTTATAGGTAGAAGACGTCAGCTAAGAAAGGATTTTGCGCTAGGGCCTATAGTTCGGGAGATATGACGTCATAAGCAATGAAAACTTCCGCCGTCTTCCTGTGACTTTATCAGTCCACTATTTGAGGAGGAGGGCACTTAGCGTCTTGCAACAAACTTCAAACATAGTTTCAAACCTTTAGGAAACATTTTCTCGCTGACAAACGTAGCAAAATGATGAAAAGAAAAAAGTTTCTCGTTTACTACTTTTCCGCTCTTCACGGAGTAAAACTACGCGCATTCGGTATAACATTGAAACTTATAATTTCTACACTGCATATTGTACTTGCAGGACATTTTACAGACGTATATACACTTACAGCTGATTGCACCTTCGAAATTGTATCACAGGACGACATGAGAACATGAGAACATAAACAGTAACGTTAATGGAAAACTATCTCATCACGCACCAAGTTTTGATGTATTACTTCTCCACCACTAATTGTATTTTACAGACATTCAGCACTTATACAAATGAATATATACTTAAAAAGTATACAATTGTACAACATATAAGTCAATAAATATATATATTGCAATGGGTAAAATCTTTTCACATTAGGCATCACGTTTTATTGCATCTCTTATTTACTGCTAAGACACTCCTGTATTCCAGTGAGCTTAACGAAATTCCTGAAAGATGATAGTGATGTTCAGAACTTTTAAGCAACTTTGAACTGTGAAGCGAATACCGCTGTAGGGAGAAGCAATCTCCAAGTTTCTCACGTGGAAGGTCTATGTCGCTTGCTCAGAGATGTGCTCACCACAGAAAATATTCATATTAGATCCTGGTAAATTCGTAAGAAATATTGTTTATACTCAGGAAGGAAGGAATATTAGCGTTTAACGTTCCGTCGTCAGCGTGGTCATCCGATGCGGAGCTTACGCTCGGATTGTTTGGCTAAGAGAGGGGAAGGAAATCGGCCGTGCCCTTTCAAAGGAATCACTCCTACATTTTCCTGGAAGTATTTAAGGAAAACATAAATCTGGATGGCCGAAGGCTGAGTCCAGTGCGTTACCATTACGTCACCTCGCTCGGTGTTGTTTATAGTCAAGTTCTGACGTAAATGAATGTTACATATCATTTGTATTTTGATTTCTATCTTCGTTTTTATACTATACTTGAAATATTGTACACTACGCAAGATAGAGTTATTTCTTATATATTCTCTGATAAATAGAAAGTTTTTTTTTTATTATTTAAAAAAAGGAGATCTTCAGAGTGAGAGAAGGGATAGGAGAAGTACTAGCTCAAGGCTTAAATAAATACTCGGGCAACGCCTGGTTTTCAGCTAGTTATTACATATATTGGATCCGTATATAATCCGTTCGGTTAGCGGTGTGCACCGCTTTCCTAGACGGGGAGGCGTACCGGCCCAGGTTCGAATCCACCCGGCGGATTAACGAAAAGGGTCGGAGTGCCGGCCATGTTGGATGTGGTTTTTAGGCAGTTTTCCACATGCCCCTAGGTGAATACCGGGCTGGTCCCCAAGTCCCGCCTCAGTTACACGATTTGCGAACATTATGTAACACTTTACCCTTTCACACATATAACACTGTACGCATACATTTGGGGTACATATTTCCTCCCGAGGGGCATGGGGTGGCGACAGGAAGGGCATCCGGCCACATCGTAACTATTAACAAACACCAAATCCAGATTTAAAAAAAGAGCTGACCCTCTATGTCAGAGAATATGACCAATGAGGAAGAACAGAAAGAAAAAATGTATCCTTATACGAAATCTACAGTTAGGAGTCATGCATTTGGAAATCTACATCTTTGCTACACACGAACTGCAATACTCTGCAGTAAGCATTCAAATAAAATTAAATGTACAATATGCATTTTCGGAGACAATAAATGCAAGGAATTAACGTTTCAACCCAGGCGCGCATCACGAGTGACAGTACCATTCCCTACAAGCACTATATACAATTCAGTAATAGTAAAAAATGAAAATAAATAAAAATAACCCTCCATCCGTCTAGTCTCGGATTCCGACCAACCGCCATGTCGTCCTACGCCCAAAGGCTCATCGGGTGCGGTATGGAGCGGACGTGGTCTGATCTGTCATCATTTGCCCTCATGGAGGTAAGAATAATATTGAGGGGCTTCTAAAGAAACAACGTATCATGTTAAATCTGTCTGGCTGTTTTAATCTTGTGTGCATAACGCCATCTCCCTTTATTCGAACCTCCTTGGCGTATTTGTTCGCTCCGTTACAACGTATTTGGTCGCTAGGCGTGCAGCGAATGAGTAAGCTGATTCTTGGAGAATCTAGAAAATGATCCGAGACGGAAGCGTACTTTCAGTTATTCTCAAATTCTAATATTTTCCGATAGATTTTTCAAAAAGTTTCTTTCATTTTTCAATTTACTGAGAAATACGAACAGAACAAAGAAAAGATCAGCCAAATCGGTGAAGCCATTCTCGAGTTTTACGCTTATCAACACATTTGAGTATTCATTTTTATTTATATAGATTGGAATTTTCCTGACTACATAGGTTTAACTCCAACATAATAACGAACCCGGAAATGACTACACCTAATACATAATGTCTTAAACTGAATATTCACTATATTTCTCCAGGTGTCTCGATCTTGTGTGTCCTCTTCATCTGCGTCCAGTCTTCTCATTGTGAGCTGTACATTTTGGATCCAGGTGGTCACAGGTCGTCGTCTTCTTCTTCTCCCTCAGGTTGCCACTCCAGTATCAGTTCCGGTATTCTGGCGTCCTCCATTCTTCGTACATGCCAGTACCATTGTAATTTCTTTCTAACCATCACTTCATATATTCTTTCTTTCATTTCCAGCCTCTTTATTACTTTGGCTTTTCTTGTTTTTCTTTCCTGGAAATTCTGGCCGATCTTCTTCTGAATCCATCTCTAAAGCTTGTAGTTTCTGAAGCACTTCAGGTTAATGGTCCAGGTTTTCTTCTTCTGTTCTGTTCATTACATTCCTGCTCAATAGGCCTGAGTTTAGCATCACAGTGAAATTTCGTCCACTGCTTATTCTTTTATTGATTTCAGAGTCTGATTTTCCCTCAATTTCTAAAATGGATCCGAAATAACAGAAGGTGTTTACTTTTTATTTTATTCCCCTCTATGTATAGTTCATCTGGATAGTTAGTGAAGTATTCTGTTTTTTCATAATTAATCTTCAGACCCCAATATTTGGATGCTATTACCAGTTAATTATACATATAGTTTGCATCCTACTCGTCTTGTGCTATGGCAACTTGATCATCAGCAAACAATAAATGATGCAGATAAGCTCCATCTGTTGTAATTTCTAACCCCTTACTGTTACATTTACGGCACCACGTTCTAAGGCAAATATCTATGTAGATTTTAAATAATGTCGGTGACATGGGAGAGCCTTGCAACACACCTTTGCTTGTTGTAAATTTCTGTGAAAGTGTATTACCAATTTTCACTTGGTAGATGTTATCTTCATACATCTGTTGTATTATTTTAATTATGGAAGTATTTATGTTTGCCATATTTAGTGATCTCCAGAGTAATTTTATAGGAACAGTATCATACGATTTTTCTAGATCCAAATTCTATATTTTTGATTGTTCCTATGTTTGTCCAAAATCTGTCGTAATGTGAAAATATGGTCAACTCATGATCTACCAGTTGTAAAACCGCATTGTCCTTCTTGGGTTCCAAATTTTTTTCCAATTTGTTTTTAATTATTTTCCTAAAAGTTGTCATTAATGTTTGTAACCCAAATTGCTTGATAGTTCCAGCAAATATTGCGATCCCCTTTCTTAAATGTGGTACTAACATAACCTAGTTTCATCTCCTTGGATGTAGAATCTCCATGTAACAGTTTCACAATTTTGTCACCAACTTACTTCAGAAACTCCGTACTGATATTGTCTGGTCCACGTGATTTACCAATCAAATTCAAATGTTTGTATAGCTTATGGGACTTGACTACGGGGTCATCAGTCCCTAAACTTACAAACTACTTATGAACTAGCTACAACTAAGGACGGCACAAATATCCATGCCCGAGGGGGGATTCGAACCCCCGACCGTAGTGGCCGTGAAGACCATGACTGAAGCGCCTCAGTCTCCTCGGCCACCGCGGCCGGCATTTACCACTCTTTCCTGTTCATAAAACATCCAGTACTTCACTTTCTAAAATTTGGATCTCATTATCATCACGTCCATATTTTTCTACTGTTCCTTCCTCTACATTCACATCTACATGGGATACTCTGCAAATCACATTTAAGTGCCTGGCAGAGGGTTCATCGAACCACCTTTATACTATTTATCTCCCATTCCATTCTCCAATAGCGCCTGGGAAGAAGGAACACCTAAATCTCTCCGATCGAGCTCTGATTTCTAGTATTTTATTCTGATGATCATTTCTACCTATGTAAGTGGGAGTCAACAATATATTTTCGCATTCGGAGGAGAATGTTGGCGATTGGAGTTTCGTAAGTAGCCCACGCCGCAGCGATTAGCGTCGTTGTTGTAATGATTTCCATCCCAGATCCTGTATCATTTCCGTAACGTTGTCTCCCCTGTATCGTGACAATACGAAACGAGCTACCCTTCTCTGGACTGTTTCGATGTCCTCCGTTAAACCCACCTGATAAGGATCCCACACTGGGCAGAAATACTCCATAAAAGGAGGGACAAGCGTAGTGTCTTATTCAAATCGTTCTGCAGTTGGTTTTGATCTTCAGATGATTTTAATACACGGTAGATGTCGGCGTCATCTGCAAACAACCTAAGAGAGCTACTTAGAGTTTCCCCTAAATCGTTTATGTATGGAGATTCTGCAAAAGGACCATCCCCCCATTAGTAAGGTTACAGCTCGCTCAGTTGGCTGTACGAAGCACGAGTGCGTCTCCCTAGCACGGCGCCCGTTTGCGTCACACGTTGATACCACAGTGAGTCTTATCGCTGTAAACATTCGCTATTAAAGGATCACACAGATGCCGCTCTGGCAGCTATATGTCACGACGCTGAAAAATGGTGGAGGACGTTGCAACCATTATCAGTACCTCTACTATCCCCCAGGTGGTATCTTTCTTTCCGGCAGTGTATTTTACTGTATGCAGGTTAGGTTACATTCTGGCTACCTTGTAAATGGGATGGTACCCCTGTGGAGAGCGAATCTCTAAATTCTTAACCCCTAACTGACAAGGAATGTACTTAGGATCGAACAAACAGAAATGCAGCATAATCGTATGATAGATAATGTAAAGGTCCCTTATTGCACTAGTGATACCCCCGCATCTGCAAAACTCTGCAGTCGCCCATTAGAGGCCTCTGCGTGTGCCATGCCGCATTGCACTTTGACCTGCCGGTTCGCCAGTAGTGACGGTGCAGTGTGCCTCTGAAGTTGCACTTTGTGACGTTATTTGTGTAGTGAAGCGTCAGATGGGTCGGCGATTGGTAATCAATCCTGCTAATGTATTGCAATTGGTTGAGAGGAAATTCCGAACAGCCCTTCTTCATGAATACGGTCTTGGTGTAGAAGAAGAATCATTCACATGTTTTCTGGTAGCTATTATAGTGCAGAAATATGAGCATGGATTAGAAACACTATAATAGATAATGATTCATGTTCTACACCAATACCATCTTCACGAAGAAGGATTCTTCGTAACTTCACCTCATCCAGTCACACTATATTAGTAGGACTGATTACCAATCGTCGACCCATCCGACACTTCACCACACAGATAACGTCACAAAGCGCAACTTCAGAGGCACACTGCACCGTCACTACTGGCGTACCGGCAGGTCAATGTGCAATGCGGCATGGCACACGCAGAGGCCTCTAATGGGCGACTGCAGAGTTTTGTAGATGCGGTAGTATCACTAGTGCAATAAGATACCTTTACATTATCAATCACACGATTTTGGTATATATCTGTTTGTTCGAGCCTAAGTACTTTCCTTGTGAGAAGTCAAACACCAGTTTTCATAGATGAAGCTGTCAACCGCTATTTTATCTCCTTGCGGGTTGAATTTAAGCAAGTGCTAATTTCCGTAGTTCTGCTTCAAATTTTCCTTAATGGCAACATATTAAAAAAAATTCTTCGCCGATTTACAGAAAATAGTCCCGAAACGATATTTGCCGTATGAGATCAGCACTCTCGCCATATCTGAAGTTTTTACCGTCAGTGGTTTGGACTGGGCGAAGATGACTCTGTGTCTGAATTAATGAATTTGTCGGAATATTTCCTTTTATACATGAAAGTATTAGGCGCGGTAGTTTGTTGTGTTGTTGGTGTTTTACGTTTTTGTCCAACAATTTTGTGTGTAGCTGCACATTCTCAATTGTGCATAAATAAAACCTTTGGACCTATCGCCGACGAGAAACCGTCGCTAGGCACTAAACTATACGAGTAGGTCTTCCGGTGCATTCTACCGGAACTCTGTATATGCACTGCTGAAGTTGGTACCCTGGCCGCAACTGTTGGCTTAAGCGTAGTGGGCGGCTGTATTGTTCTCAGCGGCGGCCAACTCCGTGACCGCACCAGCAACTCGCGACGTGCGATTGTGGAGGCGGTGGGGCGGGCAGACGCCATTCAGGTGATGCTGGCCGGCGCTGAACACGCCAAAGCGACCGCACCGCCGGCGGCCAAATTTAGCAGCACGGTGTTCCAGACTCACCGGCTGAGAGAACCGCCGTCCACGTTACACTATAGCAGCGCGTTAGTAGCTACTGAAGCCGAGCCTGGGTGTCGTACCAGGTCACGAGAGACATTAGTCAACACCATTCTAATCTCATCAGATTGTCTTTCATAAAAAGGTTTTTTTTTGCACCCACGCCTATATTTATGGTATACTAGCTGAAAAACCGGCGTTGCCCGGGTATTTATTTACTTATTCGAACCCTGAGTTAGTACTTTTCCTATCCACTCTCTCTCTGTCCATCTCATTTTTTTCGGAAAGCATGTTACATTTATCAGAGAATATATAAGAAATCACAGGTAAAAATGCCCTCGTTACGAAGAATCCAATCACGAAATTCAACAATAATGGTTGTAATAATATCACAGATGGAACACTTGATGTAACGCGCAAAACGTCAAATCGATTTTTTAAAGCGATGTATTACAAGAAATTTCTTTATTACTGCTTTATTTAGTTATTCTTATATTTACTTATTCGTATGCTTATCCTTACAGAGAAAGAGCTGAAGACATTGTAGCACGCATAGACCAAAGATATGGTCTGTGGCATCACGTTTCGCTGTACGTAACCTCCTTGCTATATAGTCGCAAACGTCATCGCTGGCCTTCCGTACGGATTTTTTTTTATAATTTGACGACTTTCAACCACCATATCTTCCACCCGCTTATAGCTCTTGGCCTGAAACTGCTATGATGTACAACGGGAGACTTCGGACAACAATTACACACACACTATTCGTTTGCGTTCTGTAGTTTTCGCTGCAGAGCGAAATATTAACACACACACACGTAGAATTTTATAAACACCGATAACTTTCCATCACAATCTACTCCACCCTTTTATCATTATCAATCCTCAAGCAACAATGCAACCAATAAAACCATTTTCAATGAGTAAATATAATTTTCAAAGAGTAATTATTGTTCCGCATTTTGCGTTATATTCTTCAAATTACTAAATATTTATCAGATCGATATAAAACCGTACCTAAAATCTTCCTCAGGTATAAATTAGTAACTGTACAAATATGTAAGTCTCTGCGTCTTGTCGTTTGGACATGATAAGCGTACACCGAACAGACATTCACATTTATCGATATAGATGAAGATGGTATCCAAATTGGTGTTTTTGCAGCACTCAGTCGTTATTTGTAAGAAACTGCTTTATTTTGCAGATCTAGATTTCGGCAAGTGACTTGCCATTATCAATGCTAAATTAACAGGAAGTCATCCTCTGTATACATACATTATATGAAATATAACAATGAGTAATTAGAAAATTTTCTAATTTGTCAGTGTTATATTTCATATAATGTATGTATACAGAGGATGAGTTCTTGTTAATTTAGGATTGATAATGGCAATTTGTCAATGTTATTTTTCATATAATGTATGTATACAGACGATGACTTCCTGTTAATTTAGCATTGATAATGGCAAGTCACTTGCCGAAATCTAGATCTGCAAAATAAAGCAGTTTCTTACAAATAACGACTGACTGCTTCAAAAATACCCATTTGGATACCATTCTAATCTGTTCAATTCAGACAAGCATCTAATTACTTGTTAGTTCCTATTTTAAAGAAGATAAGCCAAGGAATTAGTTTAGGTAATGAGACGATAAAAATAGTAGGTGAGTTTTGTTATTTACGTAGGAAGATAACTCCTGATGGCCGAAGAAAAGAAGATATAAAATGCAGAATGACTATGAGAAGAAAAGCGTTTCTGAAGAAGTGAAATTTGTTGACATTCAATATTAATATTGCCAAGTCATTATATTTATTTTAGAAATAAAGATGTATAATAATGATGTAGTCACTACCGATGGTGGTAGATGACTAATTAGATAAAAAATTATGAGAAGGTATTGAACAGGTAGTTCCATGAACACTAACTAAAATAGCCGACCTGGTTTCTCATAAGATCTTACCACTTTTTATTGTGGAAGGAATTCGTCGTGAGACTTGCATTTTTGTACATTTCATGTTTTTGCTGGGATATCATATCTTTTTGTAGGTAGTCCTTTACTGTATTTTTTTTTTTTTTTTTTTTTTTTTTTTTTTTTTTTTTTACATTACCACGAATTTTCTTAAAATCCATTATCTGGCTCTTTGGTTTGGTTTGGTTTGGTTTGATGTAACAGTATTTGGAAAGTCCGGAAAGTCGATTACATTGCTATTGTTCAATCCTTTCACTTCTGATACCAGTCACGTGTTGACCATGAAGTAAATAACTAATTCTGTTCCTCGGCGGAGAGCCCGCGAAAGGCAAAGGTTCCAGTTTCGAGTCCAAATTTAATCTGCCAGGAAGTTTCAATTCTGTTCCTGCTCGGTGGTTGACAGGTTTTTATACTTATCCCTCATGAAGCGAAAATTTCGTTGCCAACATCTGCACACTACGTCACTGTCGTAAGTATAATTTAGCCTTCATGTCAAAATTCTAAATGTGGCGAAATTTAATCAGTTCATCCCTATTTCTTACGGCTGTTATATCCGTACACAAATAATTGTTGATACATACTGTATTCGGTATTGCCAGTCTAGTAATGTGTGTCTGTGGTTCTGCCGAAGAGTGTTTGTTTCGGCACCCAAAACTCTGATATTCCCGGACGTTTTCCTTTCAGTGCTCATCTTACAATGATTTCTTTGAATTGAACAATGATGTTACCATCGATGTTTTCCTAACATCGATCATCCCTAGGACAACTGTTAGCAGCACCTCAATTTTTTACGTTTACTTTTTATTAGAGTTGTAGATTTTAAATCGTCATCCGAGCTACACCGTTTTACCACTGTAAACGGCTATGTACACTAATGATTATTGTATTGGGCACATCTACAGCAAACCATGTTTCGAATTATATATATTTCATTGGCCCCCTGATAAAATTATAGTAGAAAATCTGGACGTCAATTTTCAAGTTCGCGTATTTATATAATGATATCACGTGGCAATTCTAGCTTAATATTGATAACATGAACAGAACCATCACCTCCTAGAGAGGATAGAACGCAATGCTCATTCCAGAGAGTTTCCACTCCATGGCACAGACCATAGATAACATAGACTGCGTGTCTCCCAGATCAATGGCGTCTCCCTATCTATGCCGTCTTGTGGTTTGAAACCATAATCTAACTTTTTGCTCCCAGTCTGAAGTTCTGCCCCGCGTCATATGACGGAATTTTCGACATTACGAGCAACAGTTTTCTCATTTATAATGAAATCAAGCTAGAATGTAAGTGTCGTTGGTACCGTTTCCATTTGTAGCAATTTTCACTTCAGTAGAAAGGTGACGGACACATTAAAAAAAAAAAGTAGAAGAAAAAAAAGTTATAGCACCAGGAATCGAACACGCGATCTTCCGCACGTAAACCTAACGTGCTACCACAAGCCCACCACCAACGCAATGCTCTAAACGACAAGTTTGCTCGACTTGGCGGAGGCGCTGCCGTGCCCCCAGATAGGGCTACAAATAATTTGCATCTTGATAACTACCTTTCTTTGTTTGGATACTGCAGTTTTTATTTAGTACATTATGCAAGACAGCCTTGTTTCTTGAATACTGACCCAGAAATATGACGTGTTATTAAGAAGAAAAAGGATATGGACATAAAGAGAATGGATATGAGAAGTACTAACTCAAAGCTTGTATAAATTAGTACCAAATGTTGCCAAGATCGCTATTTTATTGTCTGGATGACTAGCTTCGGTAATATGCAGTTACCATCATCTGATCATCTGTAGAAGGAGTGTTTGTTAACAATGTAATTTTAATACAATTAAAACAAGGAAGATAATTACAGATGTTTAAAATACAGTATATTTGACAAAGTTCAGCCCGACCAGTTGCAAAATTTTAATAAAATTCCTTGATCTAGATTTCGGCACCACCTAATGGTGCCTTCATCAGAAGAATAAAAAGTTAAAACATAAGACGTACACCTACGAGCAGTGTGCTCAAGTCCAAACATATAAAATTATGCAACATGCTAGCAAAAGGCTAGCAAGTCAAAAATAAAATAAAGGCAGCTCGCCTATGTTAGGCTTACAGTGATGCTCAACAGCCAACCGAACGCCATCTCTGCTCAACAGCCAACCGTACCTGTTTCAGACACAAACTTTTTTCACAATTAGCGAAAGCACTTATATATTTTTCACATCAAGGGCAACCACAATAAGTTCGTAATAGGCAGCCACATTAATGCGGCTAGTTATCGGATCTTCACAGCTATAACTGATAGCGGTTTGTTCACTTGGTACGCATGGGGTAATTCGCCACCAGGTAGCGCTGTGGCATCAAGGCAAAGATAAAGGGTGTAAGATATGACTAGTATGTACCTCGAACCGCGTAGCCAAATTGCAATATCTATATCAGTCCTAAACCTGCAACCTAATTACATAGTGGTGCATTGACGATTTACATTAGGTTTATTAAAATGCTATATGTATTAAAATAATAGAATAAAATAACACGACAGAATAAGAGATACAATGTGAAGTTTCAATTCGTGCATAAAGTACAGTATATATATTTTATTTGTTTTATTTTATTTATGTTTCCTGCACATGTCAACATGGGTATTTTCTCCTTAAGAAATGAAACAGGTACTGTATTTTAAAACGCCTGTAATTCTCTTACGTGTTTTACTTATCTTAAAATTACATTATAAACATCCACTTCTTCTACAGATGATCCGATGATGATAACTGTGTATTAACGAAACTAGTTATCCAGACAATAAAATAGCGATCTTGGCAACATTTGGTGCTATTTACTTAAGATCACCCCTTAAAAATGATGAAATTAGTAAATACACTCGTAGAAAACGAGAGAAGAACACCATGAATTCGTCGACCCAGCAGAGGGAAATTTTATTGACAAGTTCTTGATGATGTATCACAGAGACAGAGCTATACGTACGTGACTACAGCCACCCGAGCGTGAGCAATATCAATGCTAGTACCGTGTATGTCCTCCTTCTGCAATAATACAAGCTGTAATTCTGCCATGGAGACGACCGTAGAGGTGCCTAATTTAGTCTCGCGGAATAACTGACTTGCAGTTTCCACCTGGTGCTTCAGTTGCGCCAGTTTTCGTGCAACTCATGTAACCTGCCCAGCATGACGTTTCATCCGGTCCCAAACGTGCTCAATGGGGGAGACCGAGAAGAGCACGTCGGGTCGTACGGCGTACATGTGAACGTGCATTGCACTGTTGGAAAAGCATTTCGCCTTGTTGGTGCATTAACGATGGCAAGACGGCTTGAATGATGGCTTCGATGTACGATGCAGTGTTAAATTTTCTACATCTACATAGATACTCTGCAAATCACATTTAAGTGCCTGGCAGAGGGTTCGTTAATCGCTTTCATAACCTCTTTTTCCGTTCCATTCTCTAATAGCGTGCGGGAAGAAAGAACACCTAAACAGTTCCGTTTCGATCTGATTTCTCTTATTTTATTGGGATGGTCTCTTATTTTATTGGGATGCCAGTGTAGGATATGGCTCCCCACACCATGATACCGATGGTCTTCCCCGTTTGCCTCTGTCACGTACACTCCAGATTTTCGCGCTCCCCTGCAGACCACCTCACACATGTACGAGCACCATTGGCGCCGGGACAGCAGCGACTCTCATCACTGAAGACGACACGTCTCCATTCGTCCCTTCATAAAGCGCCTACCGCGACACCACTACAAGTTTCTCTGTTTTATTCTGATGATCATTTCTCTCTATGTAAGTGGGAGTCAACAATATATTTTCTCATTCGGAGGAGAATCTTGGCGATTTGAGTTTCGTAAGAAGCCCACGCCGCAGCGATAAGCGCCGTTGTTGTAAGGATTCCCATCCCAGATCCTGAATCATTTCCGTAACGCTGTCTCTCCTGTATCGAGACAATACGAAACGAGCTGGCCTTCTTTGGACTCTTTCGATGTCCTCCGTCAAAAATACCTGATAAGAATCCCACACTGGGCAGCAATATTCCAAAAATGGACGGACAAGCGTAGTGTATGTAGTATCTTTAGTAGTTGTATTGCATCTTTTAAGGGTTCTGCCAATAAAACGCAGTGTCTGGTTCGCCTTTCCCACGACATTATCTACCTGTTCTTTCCAGTTTAAGTCTGAAGTAATAGTAATTCCTAGGTATTTTGTGGAGATTACGGCCTTCACATTTGATTGATTTATCTTGTAAACAAAGTTTGACGGATTCCTTTTCGTACTCATGTGGACAACTTTATACTTCTCATTCTTTAGACCCAATTGCCAATTTTTACACCATAATGATATCTTATTCAGATCGTTCTGCAGTTGGTATTGATCTTCAGATGATTTTACTAGACGGTAAATGACGGCGTCATCTGCAAACAACCTAACAGAGCTGCTTAGAGATTCTCCCAAATTGTTTATGTAGATAAGGAACAGCAGAGGACCAGTAACACTACTTTGTCGAACGCCCGTATCACCTCTGTTTTAGTCGATGCTTTACCATCGATTTCTACAAACTGTGTCCTCTCTGACAGGAAATCCCCTATCCAGTCGCTAATTAGGGACGATATACCATAACCATGCAATTTGATTAAAAGCCGTTTGTGAGGTACCGTGTCAAAAGCCTTCTGAAAATCATGAAATACGGAATCAATTTAAGATCGCTTGTCGATATCACTCATCACTTCGTGTGAATAAAGAGCTAGTTGTGTTTCGCATGAACGATATTTTCTAAATCCGTGTTGACCTTGGGTCAATAGATCATTCTGATAGATATAATTCATAATATCTGAATACAGGACTTGTTCCAATATTTGCTACAAATTGACGTCAGTGAAATTGGCCTGTAATTTAGTGGATTACTTCTACTGCCTTTCTTGAATGTAGTGATGGGCAGGGTATTTACGTACACTTAGAAGACCGCGTCGGGTTGTACGGCATATATGTGGATGTTGTAGTGTCTCAAGCACTACATGTTTTCCCTAGCTAGACAAGATGACCAAATTGATTAGTTTTTGGGTATTTATGGAGGTCTTTTGCTTGGACTATTACTGTCCTGGGCTATTTCTTTCACAGGTGAATGCCCAGACAGGGACCTCCTACTTCTCATGGAAAACATACTTAAAGGACACTGTGCACTAGAATGAACTCTGTGGATACTCAGAGTAAAGACATGTGAAAGTGGAGATATGGATAGTGTTTTGTCTTGTAATTAGTTACTAGATTTGACTCAATTTGTTAACATGTTGTAAACTTGTCTCCAGAATTTTTGTTATAATAACTGGATGTAAAACTGTAAACCGAGTGTTTGAAATATTGGTGATGTACAAAGGGTACAATAAACCTGCAGGGATGGAGACGCGGCTGCACGATCCGTTACAGCCATGCGGATAAGATGCCTGTCATCTCGACTGCTAGTGATACGAGGCCGTTGGGATCCAGCACGGCGTTCCGTAATGCTCTCCTGAACCCAGCGATTCGATATTTTGCTAACAGTCATTGGATGACGACCAACGCAAGCAGCAATGTTGCGATATGATAAACCGCAATCGCGATAGGCTAAAATCCGACCTTTATCAAAGTCGGGCACGTGATGGTACGCATTTATCCTCCTTACACGAGGCATCACAACAACGTTTTACCAGGCAACGCCGGTGAAGTGTTGTTTGTGTATGAGAAATCGGTTGGAAACTTTTATCATGTCAGCACATTGTGCGTGTTCTTTTTTGTAACGACTGGTTTCGATATCGCATTAATACCATCTTCAGGTCCTACACAAGTTACGTTGCATATAATTGTTGTTTCCATAACATCATACTGTACTTATGTCATATAAAATATAAAAAAGAATTAATGTAATACGGAAACCAGTCGTTAAATAACATAATCTTTACGGCTGTTAGTGGATAAGTTAATAATTTGGAATTAAAACTCGAGCAACAGCCGCAGTTCCTATTCCATTACAACATGGAACCACGTCTATTAATACGTAGGTAGCGGCATTGAGGGAGCTTCCCGTTTTTGTGCACCCATTGTCACGCGTCCCGGTCTGTTTACAGTCTGTCTCTCGTTTCGGTGAACGGAGTATACGTGGTTTGCTGACTGGGAGTCTGTTGGCGATGTGGAAAGAGGAGTTTGTCATTTCCGTCGTTACTGAGACAATCAAAGTACTTTATATTGGTGGCTCTGACTCGCAAAGCGACGGGGAAGTTGTGTTTGTGCCTGTTTGTTTTGAGCGGAGGTCACGGTCGGTGGCCCTTAATCGAAAGGGCCGCCATCTCCTATGTCCTTATTAGTCTGTGTTTTCAGTATTTCATATCGTTGCTTGAAGCTTTCGGTTTATTATTTCATCTCATTTTCGCTCACAGTTTGTTGTGGTTTTCCGTCATTTCATTTAGAATTTTGACAACGCGTCAGTACTATTTATTGTGGCCTTCAGCACTTTTTTTATTTAACAGCACGTTAGTGCTCTTAATTGATGATTTCAGTCATTTCCTTAGAAAATTGCGTGAGGGCGTTAATTTAAATTTGTTTCACATTGTTTTTAGTTTAATAAATCGTTTTTGAGGAATTTGAATTGAATCATTGGACCCATCCGTCCTCCCGTGTGAGAGGCAGTTCGCTACCCTATCAATACAACCTCAAGAATGTGTCAATAAAATTTATTTCACTATGATGGGTCGACGAATTCCACTTTCCAGGAGTGTAAATACAAGGCGCGTCCAGAAAGTAAGTTCCGTTTGGTAATAAAATGAAATTGTACACAGATACAGAAGAAATTTTTATTGCACAAAATTCTACAACTCTTAAGCTACTTTTCCACATAACTGCCGAAATTTTTCAGGCATTTGTCATAGCGTGGCACCAGGTTTTGTATACCTTCTTCATAGAAATCTGCCGCCTGTCTCTTCAACCAGTTGGAAACAGTTTCTTTCAGCTCGTCGTCATTGGTGAAGTGATGACCACCAAGGAAAGATTTGAGATGTAAGAACACATGAAAGTCGCTAGGAGCGAGGTCAGGATGGTCAAACACGTCCCAGCCAAATCCCTGTAGGAGGTTTTTCGTCACATTTGCTGTGTGTGGTCGTGCGTTGTGGTGAAGCAAAACAACACATTTTGACAGCAGTCCCCGGCGCATATTCTGAAATGCACGGCTCAATTTCCGAAGTGTCTCGCAATAAGCATCTGCTTTGATTGTTTGACCACGCGGTAAGAAGTCAGTGAGTAAGATGCCTTTCCAGTCCCAGAACACTGTGTACATCTTTTTCCAAGGTGTCATGATTTGCTTCGGCTTTACCTTCGGTGGGGATGAAGTGTGCCTCCATTCCATTGATTGCCGCTTAGTCTCAGGGGTGTCGTAAGAAACCCACGTTTCATCTCTTGTGACTATTCGTCTCAGAAATTCTTCGCCGCTTACAGCATAACGGGTCAAAAACTCAAGTGCACTACCCATCCGTTGTGTTTTGTGTTGCTCAGTGAGAATCTTTGGTACCCAACGTGAGAAAAGTTTACGGAATATTGGTGACAATTTCATGCATCAGTGATCGTGAAATTTGGGGGAAGTCCATAGCGAGAGCACTAATTGTAAACCTACGGTTTTCCTGGATCAAATCAAACGCATGAACCAGTTCTTGTATAACCAAAGGTGGACGCCCACTTCGTTCTTCATCGTGCACATCACTACGCCCGCCATTGAACTGTCGGACCCATCTTCTCACCATCCAATCACTTATCGCATGCCGGCCGCGGTGGCCGAGGGGACTGAGGCGCTCCAGTCACGGTCGGGGGTTCGAATCCCCCCTCGGGCATGGATATTTGTGCCGTCCATAGGATTAGCTAGTTCATAAGTAGTTTGTAAGTTTAGGGACTGATGACCCCGTAGTTAAGTCCCATAGACTTTACAAACATTTTTTGAACTCATCGCGTTTGGTCCGTAAACATCGCAAATTTGCCGATAAATTTCACTTGGTTTCACTCTCCTCGCATTTGGAAACCGAATCACCGACTTGTTTTCACAGACGGCGGGATTTTCAATCAACGCCGACATTTCAAACAAGCACAACAAAGCCTACGTAACTGACAGCAATCTCCAAATGGAGCACGTTCTTATCCTTCGCGTACAGGACATGTGCGGAACTGCAATCGAAACGCTGCAGCGGAGATAAATTGAAACGGATCTTACATTCTGGACGCGCCTCGTACTAGGGTGACTCCGGGTTTTGAGCTAGTTTGCAGTAAATGAAATGAGAACTGAGTCCCCCAGAGGCAGCGCACGCTCACCTGGAAGGCGGGCGGCGGCGAGATGATGGGCGTGACGGAGGGCGGCGACATGGGCAGCGCGGGCGGCGCGTCCTGGCGGTGGGGCGGCGAGGGCGGCGAGGGCGGCGCGGGCGGCTGGAAGCCGGCGGCCAGCGGCAGGTAGGCGGGGCGCGCCGGGCACTTGCCCGGCTCGCTGTTGCAGTGGTAGTCGGCCAGCCGCACCGCCGGCCGCCGCGGCAGCGTCGCCACCGCCGGCACCGACACCGACACCGCCGAAGACGCCGCCGACGACGACGACACCGACACCGACGTCACCGGAGGCAGGCCCGCGCCGTAGCCCGCGCGGCGGCTCTCGTCCAGCGACCGCTGCTGCACCTGCGGACACACCGAGGACGCTTGTGTTAGCCACATCCACTTCCTTACTACCGGCTACAACCACACGACCACAGCGCCTGCTATCTCTGGCGCCCAGCTGGTATTACCGCTCCACAGGTTGCCAGCCCGGCAGGCGCCAGACCGTGACACCAAGCCAGAGAAGTAGATTACAGATCAGATTAGTACTTGTTCCATTTAGAAACTCATTCACCAAAGAAGACGAAACCAATATTCCAGATTTCGAATTACGAACAGATGCCGTAATGAGTAACGCAGAAGTAGACATCATCGGAGTAGTTCAGCAACTAAAATCACTTAACAAGAACAAGTCTTCTGGTCCCGATTGTATACCCATTAGATTTCTGTCTGATTATGCTGAGGCAATATGCTTAACAGCCACATACAACCGCTCTCTCAAAGAAGGATCTGTACCAAAAGATTGGAAAGTTGCACAGGTCACACCTATATTCAAGAAAGGCAGTAGGAGTAACCCACTAAACTACAGGCCTATTTCATTGACGTCAATTTGCAGCAGGGTTTTGGAACATATCCTGTATTCAAATATTATGAATTATCTCGAACAGAACGATCTATTGACCCAAGGTCAACACGGATTCAGACAATATCGTTCATGCGAAACACAACTAGCTCTTTATTCACACGAAGTGATGGGTGCTATCGACAAAGGTTCGCAAATCGATTCCGTATTTCTTAATTTCCAGAAACCTTTTGACACCGTACCTCACAAACGGCTTTTAATCAAATTGCATGGTTATGGTATATCGCCCCAAATTTGCGATTGCATAGGGGATTTCTTGTCAGAGAGGACACACTTCGTTGTAATCGATGGTAAGGCATCTACTAAAACAGAGGTGATATTGGGCGTTCCACAGGGTAGTGTTATTGGTCCTTGCTGTTCCTTATTTACATAAACGATTTGGGAGAAAATCTAAGTAGGTTAGGTTTTTTGCAGATGACGCCGTCATTTACCGTCTAGTAAAATCATCTGAAGATCAAAACCAAATGCGGAACGATCTGAATAAGATATCTATGTAAAAATTGGCAATTGATTCTAAATAATGCGAAGTGTGAAGTCGTCCACATGAGTACGAAAAGACATCCGATAAACTTTGTTTACAAGATAAATCAATCAAAAGTGAAGGCCCTAAACTCCACAAAATACCTAGGAATTACTATTACTTCAGACTTAAATTGGAAAGACCACGTAGATAATATCGTGGAAAAGGCGAACCAGAGACTGCGTTTTATTGGCAGAACCCTTAAAAGATGCAACAGAACTACAAAAGAAACTGCATATACTACGCTTGTCCGTCCATTTTTGGAGTATTACAGCCCAGTTTGGGATCCTTATCAGGTGGGTTTGACGGAGGACATCGAAAGAGCCCAAAGAAGGGCAGCTCTTTTCGTATTGCCACAATACAGGGCAGACAGCGTTACGGAAATTATACAGGATCTGGGATGGGAATCATTACAACAACGGCGCTTATCGCTGCGGTGTGGGCTACTTACGAAACTCCAATCGCCAACATTCTCCTCCGAATGCAAAAATATATTGTTGACTCCCACTTACATAGGTGGAAATGATCATCAGAATAAAATACGAGAAATCAGAGCTCGAACAGAGAGATTCAGGTGTTATTTCTTCCCGCGTGCTATTCGAGAATGAAATGGGAGAGAAATAGTATAATGGTGGTTCGATGAACCCTCTGCCAGGCACTTAAATGTGATTTACAGAGTATCCCATGTAGATGTAGATCATGAATACGACACTTCGTAATGATGTGGAACGTGTCAGGTTAATGAAACGTGTCTTTAGAAATTATTACTCTGTACTAAATACTACATGACACAATTTTGTTAATTATTTTATTTCTTTAATTTTTTTCTAATTTACTAGTTTATATCTAAAAATTCATCTATATTGTAGAATCAATTGCCATGCAGATATTCTTTTAATTTATTTTTAAATGCTTGTTGACTATCTGTCAGGTTTGGATGCTGTTTGATAAGTGACCAAAGAATAATTCACCCCTTTCTCTGCCAAAGCTAGATTTAACCTTGAATAGTGAAGATCATTCTTTCTCCTATGCTATAGTTATGTACACTGCTACTGTGAAGATCCCTAGCTCTTTAAATGTCTGCAGAATGATGATTGATGGGCTCCGACAATTATTCTGATCACACGCTTTTGTGGAATAAATACTTTTTTACTCAATGATGAATTACCCCAGAAAATGATGCCATACAAAAGCAGAGAATGAAAATAGGCATAGTAAGCTAATTTACTGAGACGTATATCGCCAAAATTTGCAATTACCCTTGAAGTGTGGTGATTTATCGAAGTGCGATTACTCTGTACCTACATATCTCTGACTTGTGTCTGTTCCTTGATATGTGTGAGACAATAGGTGTAACATTCTGACAGCGGAAATGGTCCTACAATGTCTAGGTGCACATGCTCAAACCTATGATTGGGGAGAGGGAATGTGCCAAGAGGAGATCGAACATGCAAATGATCACATTGAACCATCAGATTTTGTGTCCAAACTGCGCACTCATATCCGGCAATTACAACCTGTGGCCCCAAGGCAACAAGTAACTCACCGTCCACTTGTATTCAACGAACTAAGAACATGTGATTCTGTTTTTGTGCGAGGCGATGCAGGGCGCAAACCCCTTCAGCCACCATACGATGGAGCCTATCGTGTACTGAGTAGAGAAGAAAAGACATTTACAGTAGATATAATGGCTACACCAATCAATACTTTAGTTTATGTTGATTGCACGCAGGTTAAATTGGCCGGTAGATGCGCAGACTGGTGAGCAAGTAAGGGGGTAGCGGTAGTGGTGGGGGTAGCGGCCGGAGTAGTGAGGGGAAGTGAGCAGCGCTGGAGGGGAAGTGTAGCGCCGCTCTAAACTGTAGCCTACGCTCCACTACCTGCCGGAGTTTTATAAATTCTCTCTTCTCTACCTAACCGTACCATCAAAAATACCTTTTTCTAAATGCTCAACTCATTGTTATTAACATTTCATCATTTTTATCATTTTATTAACATTACCTATCTTACTCCGATTTACTTGTTATTTAAAGTGGCAGTTATGTAATACTGGTGAACAGGATGTGGAATGATTTGACAGTATTACTGATACGCAAGCTGAAAGTATGGTGTTTCTGTTTAAACTGCAAATAGAAAATTTTTTCATGAGTCTTCAGTCTACTGCACTCATCTGGATAAAGCTTTCAAACAGTCAGAAACAATACTATAATAATAATAATTTCGTGTGGCTCATTGGCCTGGTGCAAGTCTTTCAATTGGACGCCACTTCGGCGACTTCCGTGTCCCTATCCTACGCCAGTAATCCAACCGGGAAAAGGGGACCTACAGCTTAACGTGGAATCCGAACGATGTGTCTTTTCTGGCGACTCCTCACATCGTTGATAGATGAGGGATGCTTAAAGTGCAGACTGAAAAATCTGAGGTCCGACCGGGTTTCGAACCAATGACCCTTCGGTTTTCAGTCAAGCGCTTTACCCCAGGGCCACCAGGCCCGACACGGGAACAATACTAAATCAAACACCCACAATAAGAACCACGTTAATCAAACAGACGGTATTTCTGTTAGTGCTCACTTCCTACAGTACTGTAGACCAAAAAATTTAAATGTTTCCTTTAGCCTTTAGACACATTACTACCTCATAGTCTGCAGAACTACTTGTCCTTATCAGTTATCTGCGTGTACTATAATCAGACGTTGTCTTTTTGAAAGTGGCGCCTTTACTCTATTACTTGATCAAACTGTCCACTCATTGATCGCAGTATGCGAACGACAAATGTATGTTTGATCGACATATATGAGAGTTCAACCCTCTTCACAGTAGCCATGTGGGAGTAACCGAGCGGTCTGGAGCGCCACGTTGCGGATCGCGTGCCTCCCGTGTCGGAGGTTCGAATCCCCCCTCGGGCATGGATGTTTGTGTTGTTTTTAATATAATTTAGTTCATAAGTAGTTTGTAAGTTTATGGACTGATGACCCAGTAGTTAAGTTCCGTAAGCCTTACAAACATTTAAACATTTTTTGTCTTTACGGTACTATTTTATTTTATTTAAATAATCGACACTTTTACTGTGTATTTCTAAATGTTCCTAAGCACCTTCCTAAAACCTGTTTATTTATTTATTGTGACACCCGGTTAATTTTAAATGTCAATTGCGTGGAAAATAAAGCATGTAAGTATTACATTGAAAAAAAAAGTAATAATAATAGTAAAAGCTAATGTTCCTGAAGTAGGTACTGCAATGAAGTACTTCCCTTGAAAGACGTATTTCCGTTACTACAGGAAAAAGTGACTTTATTATGGGGCGCTGTTTTTTTTGTCACTTGGATATTGTTTATCAATCTCCGCACAACTTATTCATGAAAATCATTTAAACGTAAGACCTTGTTCTCTTTATTCCGCTTTTTCCCGGAACAGACAAAACCTTCGCAGCTACCGGCAACTACTTTTTTCTATTTTTTTTTTTAATTATAGTCCGAAGTAAAAACACCTCTCTTTTGTCTCTTCCGACATACATTTAATTACAATCTCAGATGCGTGGCTGCGCAGAACTCTTCCTGCACCTGTAGCGCTTGGAGACTGTGCTGCCAGGCCGTTCATAGCGACGCGCTCACTCGATGTGCAATGTAACATTGTGCATTTTAAGGGGAGCCAGACGAGAAAATGATTGAAAAATAAAAAAAAAATAAAAAAATTAAAAAAAATATTTTGCCTCCATCTGAACGAAAAATGTTTCCCTTTTTCAAAAATGTATGGTTTATTTAGTTTTAAATAGTTGGTACAGTCTTAAACGCTCTATGAGTAAATGTCTGAACACCGGCCATGCTGATGCTTCAGGGAAGGAATGTAACCATAAACATTCCATGACTGCCACAGTAATGGAAACAATACAGCCAATATACAGGGACCTTGCAGATAAAAAATTATTTATCAAATGTCTACATGGTCCTACACAAAATCTTAACGAGCGTTTCAACAGCTACGTGTGACAACGAGTACCGAAAACAGTGTTTATTGGATGGACAGTACGTAGTTTGACAAATAAAAGTCTGTGCCACGGCGACGCTAAAAACACACATTGAGACTGAGCACTGTACACGATGCAGACACTTAACAACTGGCGAATGCTACGCTAGTTTGGAACTCGGTGGTTGCACTATTAAAACACACTGATGACGACATTCACGATACTGGAAGAAGCGCTGAGTTAAAAACACTGCCAGATGGGAGGACTCCGTAGGGGAAGGGAGTGTGGGGGTTGTCGGAAGTTTGGGAGGAGGGGAAGGAAAGGGGGTAGAAGTGGGGAGGGGGAGTGTAGGGACCCCAAGGGAGGGGATAAGGAGGAGGATAACTATGTGGTGAGAGCGACAGGGAGGGGAGGGGGAGAGGGGGCGTTGAATCAATAGGGAGAGGATCAGGGCTGGAAGGAAGGATAGATTTCGGGGCGGAGCGCGTCATCTGGGAGGGAGAGGTGTTGGAAGTTACCCTGGGAGAGGATGTGGAGAGTACGAATATGAGAAGGGAGGGAGGGATATAGTCGTGAAGGCGTGGCAGAGACCTGGGACGGGTAAGGAAGGGGTAGACCAGGGGGTTTCGGGACTGTATCTTGCAGGTAACTTACAGGTGCCGGATATGTTCGAGAAACTGGAAGAGGTGGGGGAACAGGATGAGATCGTATAGGATCCGCGTGGTGGAGGGCAGGCAGATGGGGTAGGCGAGACGGAGGGCGTGGCGCTCAAAGATTTGAAGGGTTCTATGCAGTCTCATTTTTTTTTTCTTTATTGTATTTTGATACCAGTTATTACACCAGTAGGCTGGCAGCAGCTCCATACGCTGCTCTTCAGCCAAAAGAATAAAATACATAGATGAGATGAAAATTAAAATACAAAACAATGGAGAAAACAATGACATTGACGAGGTGACAATTCGAAGTACAAACAGTTGACAGACGATTAAAATCCCATTTAGTCAATTAAAAATGAGGAGCCACAGTGACATAAAAACCATATAGTACAACAATAACACAGGACGGCGGGTACACGGAAACACTAATTAAAACACTCGGTGCCACACTTGTTTGTTAGCGATGGACGCAGATAAAAAACACACATTTCTCTGGAGCACTGCACACAGCACTGATCGTAGCACTGTTAAAACTGTCGGTACAGGACTCCGCGTGGTGGGAGAAGGTGGGAAGCGCGGGGGAGGAGGAGAAGTTGGGGGAAGAGGCGGTGGGGAGGAGCCGTAGGGACTCCAGGGTAAGGAGGTTAGCCAAGAGGGGGAGGGGAAGGGAAGGGGAGGGGGAGGGATCAGGGTTGGTAGGACGGGTATATGTCAGGACGGAGGACGTCATCAGCGAGGGGGAGGCGGCGGAAGTTACCCTGGGAAAGGATATGGAGGGTGTGGAGATGAAGGGAGGGGGCGGGGTATACAGCGTTTGTGGCGTGGCATAGGCTCAGGGTCAGTGTGGATGGGGTGGACCAGGGGATTGCAGGAGTCTATTTTACGGTTGGTGTAGAGGATACGGATATGTTCTAGGTATTCAAAGAGATGGGGAAACGGGATAAGGTCATACAGGATCCGCGTGGGGGAAGGGAGCCGGATGCGGTAGGCGAGGCGGAGGGCGTGGCGCTCAAGGTCTTGGAGGGTTTTATAATAGGAAGGGGGGCGGAAATCCAGGGGGGATGGAAGCTGCAAAGGACAGGACGCATGAGGGGCAGTCTCACTATTCACTCTTGTCTTTGTACATATAGTACTCGTCTTTCCCTATGGTTTACTTCCATTTAGCTCGGAATTCCGAATATCTTGCACCATTTTACAATGAGGAGAGCAGTTTGTAGATCTACAAATTCTTCTTCACTCTTGCTTCAGCCATCAATCGTTACGTTTCCTATAGCAAAAATGATTGTCATCGAACAGATCCTTTTCCATTCTCCTGTATACTAGGTGCAGAAGTATGAAACCGGATTTTCTCTACAGATGGTGCTGGCTGTCGGTGTAGCGCCCGCAAGACCGGCGTCTACTTCCTGTAACGACTGACTTCTAGTGTCAACACACAGTAGATCAAGCTGCGTACATCGGTATCTGTCTCAAACTCGTAAAGCGTAACAGTTGCGATCCAACAAACTACGATTTGGGGAAATCACTGGTTTTCTACTATCATTTGAAGAAAACTGCCGCAGAACCACGTCGAATGCTTGTCGAGGCTTTCGGAGTACGTACTCTTGGAAAAAAATTCAAAAGTGATAATTTTGACGCGAGAAACGATGAGCGCGGGAAAAAGTTCGAAGACAGCGACTTGCAGGCCTTACTGTATGAAGATTAAACTCAGACTCAACAGGAACTGGAGGGAGAACTGAATGTGACGCAGAAAGGTGTTTCTCTTCTGTTGAAATCTACGGGAAAGGCACAGAAAGTGAAAATTGGGTTCCGCGTGAACTGAATGGAGGACAGATAGCAGATCTAAAGACCATGTGCGAAATCCTGCTCGTCAGATACAAACTAAAGTCGTTTAAGCATCGAATAGTGACAAGTGAAAAAAATGGATATATTTTGAGAATAATTGTCGTGAATCATGGGTGAATCCAGGCAAACCATTGACATCTACTGCGAGACCTAATAGCTTCCTAAAGAAGACAAAGAGCAGCGAAAACCTGGTACAACGATTAACACTGATCGCCTCCAACATAAAATGATCTATTTAAATCGAGCATTACGCGCAAAACGACCGGAATATGGAAAAAGGCAACACAAAGTAATACTGATCCCTGACAACGCCCCTTCACACACAGCAAAACGGACCAGGGAAACGATCGAGGCGTTCAGCTGGGAAATACTACGACATGGAGCTCATTCTTCAGACTTGGCTCCGTCTGATTATCATTTGTTGCATCAGTGTGACATGCTCTAGCTGAATAACGTTTCAATTCATATGAAAATGTACGAAAATGGCTCGCTGGCTGTGTCTGTTCAAAAGTACTTCTTTTTTTTTTTTTTAATTGTGGCATTCATAGCGTGCCGAAGAGATGGGAGTAATGTACATATAACAATGGAGATTATTTTGAATAAAATATTGTTTATCATCAGCTTTTATCACGGAATGTTTTCTATGCAGTATCCGCTTATGTTGAAACAGTATAAATTGTAACAGCAGGTGTGACCACAAATATGCTCACACTGTTATACCGAAAAGGACAGATCGTCGAGCTATAGTATCCACTTGTATTGAGACTGATCAAATTCAATTAGCGGGTCTGACCACAAATATGTTATGTCAGAGAGGCCAGATTATGTAGCAGCAGGAAGAATTTTTGTGCGCATTCAGAGATCGTAATTTAGCTGGAGGTAGCTGCCAGTCTGCGGTTTCAAAATATTGTATAGTTAGCAAGCAATGTAGTGTTTCCAGTCAAAAGCAAACGGAAGTCCTTCGATATTTTACACAACAATTATTTATAAACTACACATATAAAAGGAACTTTTTCATCACCTATGTATGCAAAAAAACACATTTTTCCAAGACCTGTAACAAAGGATGTTGCGATTTATTCCCATCTGGTTGCATTCCTGAACCTCCCGCTACCAGTGTTGCGTAATAATAGGTACGATTGTAATTAGTCAATTCTCATTTTCTTTTCCAAAATTTTGTTTTATTCTCTTTTCTGACGTGACTAGGTGAAGTTATTTTCTATTATTTGACGTCTCCAGAGGTTTGTATAATTTGCAAATATTAATTAGTGTGTGCAAGAGGCGTATTGTTGTAGATCATATATTAGACAATTTTGTATTTCTGTTAATGTTAAGTAAATTCTTTTCTCCTAATATTAAAGTATTGATGTTAATAATGTTATTCCTTTATTAGTTTCCCTATAATTACCATTCATTACGAAAGTATTGTTGACAACCCTATTAAATTATGTTTGCTTATTAAGAAATATTAATATAACCAAACTTGTATATCAATTTACTCAGTATTATTTACACTACCGTTTACTATAGCCAGTTGCATGTAAGTATTTACTTTTCCATTATAATTAATTTACTGGACTACATTAACAATATGTAATTTTCAGTGACATTGTTTGGATGATATAAATAGGGTACTTTCGCGCCATGTAAATGAGTCTTCTTTCATCTTGGACTTTGAATTACGATTATGAACAATTATGTAAACATTTTCAGTGTTAGTCGTGTAGAAAGTTTACTACCGGTATTATGAATCGCTTATTAACATTCATGCCACACTAATTGTACACATCTGATTTTTGAATTCCACATACGAACTGTGTGAATTTGTCTTATGCTGCGAATACTTTCTCTAACCAAAAGAGTGTTACGCACATTCAAAGTTGGCGCTGAAGCTTGCTACCACAATGGCCGCCGAGACGCTCTTCAATTTGTCCGCTGTTCGCAGTCGGCCGCATACGGGATTGTGGGATTGCCTAGCTCACGGGCGAGCGCTCGAGGTGGAACAGCCTCGTACGGGGTAGGCGGGGGGTGAGTTTACTCTGTGCTTCATCTACATCTACATGGGATACTCTGTAAATCACATCTAAGTGCCTGGCAGAGGGTTCATCGAACCACCGTTATACTATTTTATCTGCCATTCCATTCTCGAATAGAGCGCGGGAAGATTGAACACCTGAATCTCTCCGTTCGGGCTCTGATTTCTCGTATTTTATTCTGTTGATCGTTTCCGCCTATGTAAGTGGGAGTCAACAATATATTTTCGCATTCGGAGGAGAATGTTGGGCCGGCCGCGGTGGCCGAGGGGACTGAGGCGCTCCAGTCACGGTCTGCACGGCCACTACGGTCAGGGGTTCGAATCCCCCCTCGGGCATGGATATTTGTGCCGTCCTTAGTATTAAGTAGTTCATAAGTTTAGGGACTGATGACCCCGTAGTTATGCCTCATAAGCTTAAAAAACATTTTAACATTTTAGTTTCGTAAGTAGCCCACGGCGCAGCGATAAGCGCCGTTGTTGTAATGATTCCCATCCTGTATCATTTCCGTAACGATGTCTCCTCTGTATCGTGACAATAAGAAACGAGCTGCCCTTCTTTGGACTCTTTCGATGTCCTCCGTCAAACCCACCAGATAAGGATCCCACAGTGGGCAGCAATACTGCATAAAATGACGGACAAGCGTAGTGTATGCAGTTTGTTTTGTAGTTCTGTTGCATCTTTTAAGGGTCTTGCCAATAAAACGCAGTCTCTGGTTCGCCATTGCCACGACATTATCTACGTGTTCTTTCTAATTTAAGTCAGAAGTAATTGTAATTCCTGGGTATTTTGTGGAGTTTACGGCCTTCACATTTGATTGATTTATCATGTAAACGAAGTTTAACTCATGTGGACGACTTCACATGTCTCATTATTTAGAGTCAACTGCCAATTTTTACACCATACTGATATCTTATTCAAATCGTTCTGCAGTTGGTTTTGATCTTCAGATTTATTTATTTATTTTGCGTTCGATATGCCACATGCCTTACAGTACTTGACACATTCAAAACGAGAAACTAGATTGACTTACAAATCTAACAAAACATTATTCATTATGAAATGAGTTATACTTATTACAATGCTTATAAATTAAGAATTAAAGGGAACACAAATTTGTCATAATAATTTACAAGTAAACGGAAAGTCTTAAATTATAACGCCAAGAAATGGCAGTATCTGTAAGTCTATGCAGATCGTCCAGCAAACCGTCCCGAAAACCATGAATTTTACAATCAAATGTGTGCTGCATCGTCTGTATTTCGCCGCAGTCACAGTGAGGATCGTCCACGTAACCCCACTTGGCCATCAGCTCGTTGCACCGACCAACACCGGTTATCATTCTGCATAATGCCATCCAGGTTCTTCGAGGGAGGTTGAAACCAGGAACACGATCAGCCGGGTTCATAATGAGGTGTCCATTGTGAACATTTGCTTGCTGCCATAGGTGGTTCCATTCTGTTACGGTGTTCCGATTGTTCGCCGAGTGGTCCCAGAAGGGATTTCTAGACATTAATCGTGTCGGGCCATGTAGATCAGCGTGTATGGGAAGTGTGATGTCAGCAGCAAATTTTTGCATTTCTCTTTGGATTGCATGTTGTCTGCGGAGTGACGGAGGTTCAGTATTTGCCAGCACAGAGAGCCATGGTGTTGGAGTAGGTCTCAACGTTCCACTTATTGTTCGCAAGGTGTCATTTAGGCGAACATCTACTTTGTTGACGTGCGAACTGTTAGCCCATAGCCGGCCGCGGTGGCCGAGGGGACTGAGGCGCTGCAGTCACGGTCTGCACGGCCACTACGGTCGGGTGTTCGAATCCCCCCTCGGGCATGGATATTTGTGCCGTCCTTAGTTGTAGCTAGTTCATAAGTAGTTTGTAAGTTTATGGACTGATGACCCCGTAGTTAAGTCCCATAGACTCTACAAACATTTGAACATTTTGTTAGCCCATACAGTGAGGTGGACGGTGACGGCCTCGACGTGGCCTACTCTCCTAGTAGTGTTTCGATGTGATAAGAAGAAGATGAACGAAACACGAAGCGAATGTCACCTTCAAGCGATGGCCGGACGTACTAGTACGTCCCGGACCCGCCAGATGCGCTACACGAAGGCTGATGTTCAGATGATTTTACTAGACGGTAAATGACGGCGTCATCTGCAAACAACCTAAGAGAGCTACTTAGATTTTCCCCTAAATCGTTTATGTAAATAAGGAACAGCAGAGGACCAATAACACTACCCTGTTGAACGCCCGATATCACCTCTGTCTTAGTCGATGCCTTACCACCGATTACTACGAACCAGTGGCGTAACTATGGGGGGGGGATGAGGGGGATAGAACCCCCCCCAGAACCCGAAAAGAAAAAAAAATGAAAGAGAAAAAAAAAGAAGAAGAAAAAAAAATAGAAAGGAAACGTATAACAGCAATCTGGTAAAGGTAAAGATTGGAAACTTGGGGCGTTTTACCATAGGCTTTCATTGGATGGGAGTGAATTAGTTTCTTCAACGGGAGTGGTAGATGGTAGTCTGTCTGGAAACTGACTGAAATTTTGCTTGTCAAGCAGATCTATCCCCCCCCCCCCCCCGAAGCCAAGTTCTAGTTACGCCACTGCTACGAACTGTGTCCTCTCTGAGAGGAAATCCCCTAGCCAGCCGCAAATTTGGGGAGATATACCATAACCACGGCAGTGTGGCGTACGTACCTGTACCCATCCGGAGCGGCCGAGGTAGACGCCGTCGACCTCGCGGTCGCACCAGCGCACGGGTGACAGCTCCCGGCTGCAGCTGCCGGAGCTGTTGGTCGCGGAGGCGGCGGAGGCGGTGGTGGCGACGGCGGTGACGCCGGAGAGCAGCGACGCCTCGCGCCGCGGCAGCGTCGAGTAGGTGGGCTTCAGCTGCGCGGAGGCGGCGGCCGAGCCCGCGGGGGCGGCGCGCGGCGCGGTGCGCGCGAACGACGCGGGCGGCGGGGGCGGCGCCGCCTCCTGCTGCGGCTGCTGCTGCGGCTGCTGCGGCGGCGGGCAGTCCCAGGGGTCCGCCGCGTTGCGCAGGTGCAGGATCGACACGTTGGGGCCCCTGGCGACAGCAAGTAGGCAGTGTGTGTGAGGCTGAAGAAAAGCGCTGGCACACTTGAAATTGATGGTCGTGTAATTAGAACGCCACAATATTTCTAACGAGCATCTACGAGGCGCGTCCAGAAAGTAAGTTCCGTTTGGTAATAAAATGAAATTGTACACAGATACAGAAGAAATTTTTATTGTACAAAATTCTACAACTCTTAAACTACTTTTCCACATAACTGCCGAAATTTTGTAGGCACTTGTCATAACGTGCCACAAGTTTTTGCATGCATCCTTCAGAGAAGGTTGCTGCCTGTCTATTCAACATGTGGTAACAGCTCTTTATCATCGTTGAAGTGTTGACCACCAAGGACAGATTTTAGGTGTGAGAAGAGATGAAAGTCGCTAGGAGGGAGGTCCGAGCTGTATGGAGGATGATCAAACAGGTCCCGTTGAAATTTCCGTAAGAATTGTTTGGTCACATTCGGTGTGTGAGGTCAGGCATTATCGTGAAAAAAAAAAAAAATCTTTCGCCAGTAATCCTCTTCTTACACCTAAAATCTGTCCTTGGTAGACAACACTTCAACGATGATGACGGGCTGAAGCACAACCACAACCACATGGTTGAATACGCAGGCGGCAACGTTCTATGAAAAAGGCACACAAAACCTTGTGCCTTACTATGACAATTGCCTACGAAATTTCGGAAGCTATGTAGAAAAGTAGTTTAACAGTTGTAGATTTTTGTACAATCAATATCTTTTCTGTATCTGTACCAGTTCGTTTTATATAACCAAACGGAACTTACATTCTGGACGCGCCTCGTATCAGAAGAAATGAAGGAGTGTCTCAAACCTTTTGAGTCAAACTCAAGAAGAAGACAGTGGTCAAATGTACATGGGCTCGAACAAACATATCTGTACGAACGTTTGGTTACAGGATCTCTACGTACACCTCAATGGGCTGGTGGGAGTCGTTTTTCTGCAAAGCTCTGCAACCATGGTCTAGATAGCACTGTAGATGTAATTGTAGACGCCATACGTAATGCAGATATCTTGACTATAACTTATGTAATAATCATCGTACATGTTCTCTAGCGAATTGTCATCAAAAGCCGTGGTGATAATTGCAACTTTAACCTTCATCCCGAAAGACTGTTGGTATTCACTGCCACTGCTTCCATCGCCTCTTCCCGCACTTGCCATAGAACTACCGCTTGCAATGAGTTGTTCGTCATTATCATCCCCATTATCATTATTATTAGTTTGTAACAACAGTATCTAACTTATGCTCATATTTCTGTACCATAACAGATACGATAAAGCATGCAAATGATTCATCTTCTACACTAATACCATCTTCACGAAGAATGGTTCTTCTTAACTTCATCTCAACTAATCGCAATACCTTAGCAGGATTGATTAGCAATCGCCGCCCCATCTGACGCTTCACCACACAAATAACATCACAAAACGCAACTTCGGAGGCACACTGCACCTTCCCTACTGGCGAACCGACAGGTCAAAGTGTAATGCGGCGTGGCACACGCAGAGGCCTCTAACGGACGACGTTATAAAGGCGGACCGCCTTTTTCTATGAAGATAAAATGTACCCACAGTTGTTTTGTTTTATGGCAGTCGTATTTATGGTGAACGCATAATTCTGAGACTCGAAATATCGATAGTCTACTGTATCGAGTTCAGTTTACTTATTGTCTAACTGCCATTAATTTATCTTTTTTAGGTAGAAAATCTCACAACGAGGAGAAAAGAATCCATTTTGGAAGTACTTTAGTAAAAGTACCATCGATTTGTCTAAACCTGCTCGCCTTATATGACATTTTCTACGGGTACCTGATTAGTCTTAACACACACTCAAGTACAGAGAGGGAAAATATACAGAAATTTTATCTTAATTACGCAAGTTTCGGTTACTGTTTCGGCCGAAATTAGAAGAGGAGCCGAATATTCGGTTACGGTTTCGCTTTCGGCCAAAAATCATGTTTCGGTCGGACTCTACTTCTAAGCATTAAAAAAGAACTTTTGAAAGTTTAAGGTTTGAACGAATCAACATTTACAGTTCTATAAGTAGCTAGGTGAGAAAAGGCATAAAAATGTTCGTTTACATCGCACGCAGTAAATCAGTACATTCTCTAAGACCAAATTAAACTTCGTACTACATTCAGAGTAATGTATTAATTTTTTATTTTTTATTTTTATTTATTATTATTATTATTATTTACAATACGGTCGACACTTACTGGTACCACACTTTCCCCACACGTGTACAGCCGTTCATATTACACAATTAATATTCGATATTCTTAAATGGTTGCGCATGATGTGTTTCGCTGGTCTTGGGTTAAAGGACTCGACTGCAAATCGAAGGATCGCGGGTTCGATATCCGACCGGGCCTCGTTTTCTTTTCAGTCTGCGTTTTAACCCATTCTTCACCTTCAACGATGTGAGGAGTCGCCACAAACGACACGTGGTTCGGATTCCACGTTAAGCTATAGGTCCCCTTTCCGCGGTTGGATAACTGGGGCAGGCTAGGGACACGCAAATCGCCGAAGTGGCGTTCAATTGAAAGACTTGCGCCAGGCCAATAAGCCACAAGTTCCATTTTAGGTGACTACTCTGTAATTTCTGTTGTCTGTTTGTACAGATGATGCCTTGGAATCGCTTAATTTTCTATTTAAAAAGGAAGATTTTGAACACAAATTGGTCGCAGTGAGAGACCAACTTGTGACACTGTACTTGAGTAGGGAGAAACTTTCAATACTACACATCCGTTGCACTGTATAATGACGCTCTTTGAAGACTGCGTAGGATTCTAATTTATCATACACTGCATTAACGAGATTTTCTCGTAATATATTAAAAATTCATAAATTCCCTGCGACGTGGCCGTGCTTAATGGTTTTACCAATGAAAAATGTCCTTCGGACTGAGTGCAAGGCCGAAGGAACGCGTCCTGCGGCGACTTAAGCTGCAAAAATACAAGAAATGTGTTCAAAATTGCGAATATGAATCAGTATGAGATGTACAGTTTATAGCCTTCGTAAGGAAATATGATACCCGATACCCGACGTGGACCTGAGCTCGATTTCGCGCCTTTCGCGAGCGGTCGCGTTAACCATTACGCCATCCGTGCACGCCTCGAATGGGAATCTGAATCTCGAGTTATCCCAAACACTACTCTGCGAAGTGTTTGCTATTATCCGATTAAATTAGTTGTTGGCGTTTTTCACGTAGCGCTACAGTGTTACCACATATAAAGCCTTACATATAGAAAGTAGAGAAGACCTTTTATGTGTGCATTGCCGACAATGACGACATACCATTGGTCAATTGTCCGTCACGTGGTACTCCGCAATCATTTCTGGGCAACCTAGCCACTGCGTATATTACAGAAATGTACCAATTTAAAGTTTGATTATCCATACGATAGTTGTGCATCATAAAACTTCGTTTTGTTAACTCACGTGCGCCGCGGCGGAGCGGCCGAGCGCATTGAGGCGCTATGCTCCGATACGCGAGGCCGTTCCCCGTCGGAGGTTCGAATTCTCCCTCGGGCATGGAAATTTGTGTCGTCTTTAGTATAAGGTAGTTCATAAGTAGTTTATGAGTTTAGGGACTGATGACCTCGCTTAAGCTTTACAAACATTTGAACATTCGAACTCACGTACCTGATGTTTAATGTAATACGACGGGGAGTTAGAAAACAAGTTTCCCCTGTCACTGTAAGAAGAGCTGAGTGTGAAAGGAAAAAACGGAATGAGATATTAAAGATAAGAGATATCTTTATTTTTCTACATAATTTTCAAGTACATTGAGACATTTATCAAACCGTTTCACAGTGGCGGTTAGTGCTTCAGATGACTGGGGGTTCACTTCTTTCAGTGCCGGATCTACGATATTTCCGAACCGGGGCTGAAACGTGATTGGTGGCGTCCCCCCTCCTAACCTTACGCATGCGCAAAGCTGCTCTCCCTCACCTCTTTTCAAACAGTTAAATATTTCCAGAATGAAACTTTCACTCTGCAGCGGAGTGTGCGCTGATATGAAACTTCCTGGCAGATTAAAATTGTGTGCCGGAACCGGGACTCGAACCTGGGACCTTTGCCTTTCGCGGGCAAGCGCACTACCGACTGCGCTATCCCGACACGACTCACGATGCCGCCTCAGAACTTTACTTCCGCCAGTACCTCGCCTCCTACTTTCCAAAGGCAAAGGTCCCAGGTTCGAGTCCCGGTTCCGGCACACAATTTTAATCTGCCAGGAAGTTTCATATCAGCGCACACTCCGCTGCAGAGTGAAAGTTTCATTCTGGAAACATCCCTTAGGCTGCGGCTAAGCCATGTCTCCACCATATCCTTTCTTCCAGGAGTGCTAGTCTTGCGTGTTTGCAAGAGAACTTCTGTGAAGTTTGGAAAGTAGGAGGCGAGGTACTGGCGGAAGTAAAGTTGTGAGGCGGCATCGTGAGTCGTGTCGGGATAGCACAGTCGGTAGTGCGCTTGCCCGCGAAAGGCAAAGGTCCCAGGTTCGAGTCCCGGTTCCGGCACACAATTTTAATCTGCCAGGAAGTTTCATATCAGCGCACACTCCGCTGCAGAGTGAAAGTTACATTCTGGAAACATCCCTTAGGCTGTGGCTAAGCCATGTCTCCACCATATCCTTTCTTCCAGGAGTGCTAGTCTTGCGTGTTTGCAAGAGAACTTCTGTGAAGTTTGGAAAGTAGGAGGCGAGGTACTGGCGGAAGTTGTGAGGCGGCATCGTGAGTCGTGTCGGGATAGCACAGTCGGTAGTGCGCTTGCCGGCGAAAGGCAAAGGTCCCAGGTTCGAGTCCCGGTTCCGGCACACAATTTTAATCTGCCAGGAAGTTTCAGTTAAATATTTGTTAGAACAAAGAGTATAAATGCCATTTACCTTCAAAATCGCGACATATTCGCAAAAACGTTCGAAGATATCTGGCAAGTAACAATCCAGAAGTCATTGCTGTTCCCGTATCTGTTAAAAGAAGGTTGGGTTTTAAGAAAATTGCTTGCAGTAAGACTCGAACCCACTACCTGTGACACTCCAGTGCGGTGTCTGTTACCACACGACTACTGTTGCTAGATAGAGGGTAGTGATTCATTATATTCAGACCGCATCTTCTCAAAGCTTTTACAGTTGGTGCGTCTTTAATTGATAATTATAACATATTTTACCAAATATGACATGTTATTGATGTGTATGTATATATATGAAGCGCGGATGTTGCCTTCATGGAGGATTTTCCCATGCGTAAGGCGAGGTGCGCAGTAGCTCCATTGTCTTTGCTTTGGGACCATTCGTGCGTAACCGCCAACGTTGAAAGCCTTTCCCTGCCGTGGGAGCGCCCATATGCTGCCTCCAGGGGGTTCAGAAGAGAGTTTGGTCAGCCGCGCATGCGCATTGCAGCACTGCGGCCATTGCCGCCTTTATTAGGCGGCCGCTCTACAATTCGTATACGTACTGTTTCCGCGACAAAAAACGTTTCTCATGCGATAAAAATAATTTGAATCTTCTAATATATAAAGCAGAGTGTCCGTATGTGTGTGCGTGTTGCATACAAATCTACAGTTTTGTTCCAATCTTTATGAAATTTTGTACACGTAAGCTTCAATCCATGAGGACGGTCGCCGTAAGTGTAAAGAATCATATACGATATATAGTTCACGAGATATGGCGTCATAAACAATGAGATGCGCGAAAAACTGCTGCATTTTGCGACAATGCTGCTCATTTTCTCCTAAACTACTGGACCGAATTCAATTTGGTACACAGATTCCTTACGTGAGATAACAACTGCTGTAGGGGTATGAACCACGTACGACACATGGTTCAAGAGATATGACGTCATAAACAATAAGAGTCGCAAGAAACTTCCACATAATGCGACGAAACTTTATAAATATACTATATGAGAATGACAGTACTTAGCGATTTGCAACAAACTTTAAACATAATTACACACTTTTATTAAATTTTTTCTCGCTGACACTACATCATTTGTATAAGGGCTGTAGGTGTGTAAAATCTCTTGGGAATACAAATAGAGGATTCACAGTAAGTATCGTATGTAAATTCCGTTTGTTACTACAATGTCGGTTGTAGCTTACTGTGACATGTAACATAAATCCATCTGGTTTCGTATCGACGTGTGCAAGTCTTTGTAATAACAATCACTTCAATTTATAATAATTACATTTATAAGATGCACCTTTCGTACCATTGATCAGCAATGAAAAAATTGCCGAGACGCTGTAATCGAAAGTCAGTGGCACTATTTATCGTCAGTGGGACGTAATTTTTTATTTCTAGAAGGCGGAACTGTTCGCCGCGGTGTAGTGGCCGAGCGCTATAAAACGATACGGAACGCGCGGTTTCTCGAGTCATCCCTCGGTCACGTGTGTGTGTGTGTGTGTGTGTGTTGCCCTTAGCATAAATTAGTTTATTGGGGGGCGTGTGGGAAATGCTTACTCTCCCGTTATCAAATGGTGTGACTAAGATACTGAAGATAAACGAGTAAAATTTTGTGTGCTGATTATCAATAGTACAAACTACTTTAACTTCACTATTCAAAATTTTTACTATAATTTTGAAATTCTTACAAAATTATAAATTTTAATACATCTACATTTATTTATGTTCCTTTTCCTTGTAATCTATTAAAGCAATGACTGCCAAATTTCACTGTGTTATTTTACATCCATACGAACAATTACACATAGGCAATTTTGAATACCTTTGCTAGATACTGATTTATAACATTTTACATATTTATGGTGCGAATCGGTGTAATTTTTACAAAAATTATCTAAATATCTCAGCTTAAACGAAACATTTCAATATTTAGCTCTGTGTGCTTGTTTGTTTGTTCACTATAAGACATGTATGAAGCAAATATGAAGGCATCTTGTCACATATGTACTGCAGAAAGGGTACGTAAGTGTCAGAATGTGTGGTTGCCGGGAGAATGAATTTAAAGACTGAAACCATATTTCTGAAATTGTACTTCTCAGAATGTTCCAAGACAGTACTAAGGAACTTCTCTGCCGTCAAGACTTGTCCTGTAACTACTTTGCTTTTGTCTCATTTCTTTTCCAGATCTGGATAGACATTTCACCTCTTGCCACACGATGAGACCCTTTCCTTAAAATGCCTAAACGTGATACATTCAGGAATGCATTTCTTGTGGTAGAGGAATTGTTTTTCCCTCGGCCTGCCGTCAGTAATTCATCTCCGTGAACCTGCGACATGGTGGTGACATATTCAGTATCCCACACAGCAGATTTCTTCCTTCCCTTCCCACACCAATATAGCTTAGATGACAGTCACAAAATTAATTCATTGAAGCATTTATGATTTTAGAGGACAAATCAAAACAAATACTTGTACATGGCAGAGCTACCTATAATAAGCTGATCAGTGACTGTCAAAAAGACCAGAGTAAGACATCAAAGCCTTCTTGTCGTTTTGTTCGAAGATTTACTTACCAAACGCACATAATAATTATGAAGATCCTACTAAGGCAACGAAAAATGTTGACGTTAGGGGCGTAAACGGTAAACATCAAGCAAAGTAAATACTTTTTTCCTCATATCCAATGCGATTTGGAAAGCGAAACTTTTGGATATAGTTTAAAATAGATTTAACTATTAAATGCATCCAAAATAAAAAGAAAGAAACTTTTTGCCAGTTTAGCACACATCCCCCCGTAAGTAGTTTGTAAGTCTAGGGACTGATAACCACAACAGTTAAGTCCCTTAGATGTACAAACATTGATTTTGAACGGAACTGTCCAACTGTGTATTTTCAATACGCATTTATTTAATCGCTAAAGTGCCAATTACTCGGACGATGTTGAACAATGGTACACTTACCTTACCGGTTCGATGATGCGACCTCTAACTCACTCTTATTATTCTCTGAAGAAATATGCCTCAGTGTCATACTGTCAGTTGTACCTCTGTTCCGGATTGTGTTTACAAACGATTCAAAAAACCACAAGGGGAAAGCAATACGGAATGTAGCAGGATGTGTTTGCATACATTCGCTTATGAATCGGCTGTGCTGTGAGAGCTAAGAAACCACGCCTCTGTAAATACTCTTACTATTACGTCAAGGAATGATTTCACGTTCTGCAATTGAGCTAATAGTTCATATCAAACAGGTGAATTCTAGATGAGCTGAGTAAGTAGTTTCGAAAGTGCGAATCATTATCGGCTTGGACACCAAAAAAACAGTTATAATAGCACAGGAGGAAAAGTACGAGCCTGAGAAATAGAAAATGAGTTAGTTAAAATTATAAACGTAGTTCATTGTCTTTATTATTTTACAAGCTTAAAACCTGCCGTTGGTCATGTACTTATTTATTCCGCTCTTAAATTAATCCATCCCTCATTCCATTTTCTTTCTTTGCCCACCTTCTTTCTATCTCTGTTCGTCTCCTCCTCTCCCCTCTCTCTGTCTCCCTCCTCCCTCCCCTTTCTATCCGCCTCCTTCTCCTCTACATCCTAATATGAAAACATACACATATACGCAAAGTTTCATGGTGACCGGTCAAATGCTGTCAAAGTCGTAAGGTAACCTCCGCTAATTACACTGGCTTGCAGATTATAAAAATATCAATCGTTATAACATACATTTATGTGCTGAATTTCATGGTGACCAGTCGAAAAATTTGGATATTTCTTGTAACGTACCCTCCGCCGTATACCTACGGAGGCTTACGAAAGGTAGCCCATACATTAATTCGGGATATAAGCTACCTACATCCCATGTTTCATTCAATTCCGTCGAGCCGTTTCAGCGCAAAGAGTGTCAAAAATGTTAACCTACTGCAAGGTAACTTCCACCATGCACCGTATGGTGGCTTACAAAATGTAGTCCATCTATTAATGCAGTGTACAAGGTTTCTCCATTCCAAATTCATTCAAATCGGCCCATCACTTTCAGCATGAAGGAGTAGCAAACATATTAAACCTCCGCCATGCACCGTACGGTGGCTACCTAAAATGAGATCATGCGTTAATTCAGGTTATAAGCTAACTGCATTCCAAATTTCATTCAAATCCGTCAAATTGTTTCAACATGAAGGCGTAAGAATCGGATTAACTAACTGTAAAGCACCCTCCGTCATGCACCATACCTAGTGTGCCTATAACCTTCGCGCTTGTGCAAGCAATGAGTTGACAAAATTTTATCGCAATCGGATGTGCGGTATAGCCGTGCATAAAATACGAAGGAAAAGACAAACAAACAAACATTATTTTATATATTAGATTGGCAGTATATAGTGTAAACGTTAAAATAACCGTAGTTTTCCTCTTTCGTTCTGCTCTTTAAAGTGACGTATTTGTCATAAACTTGTATTTCAATATGGGTTATCCTAAAGCATGTTAATTAAAGGTAACAATAGATGTTTCTTAAAATGAATGACAATATTAATTAAGGAAACTACTAAATATTCATTTGAAAAGAAATTTGTTACGGTTTCATTCCTACTAAGAATCAAATGAAAGCCTGTGTCCACGAACCTGCACTAGCAGACGGATTACACATTCCGTAGTGTTGACTGCTTGTAATGATTTTTTTTTTCTTTTTAGCTGGTGTTGTCGTCAAGATTAAAGTTAAGAGCTGTTATTGAAATTTAACAAACAGTGAAATACTACAATGAATATTAATTTTTGAAAAAAAAAAAAAAAATAGACACCGAGAAAAACAAGAAATACTCCGCCATCAGTATGTAGCAGTAATACTGGTTAGAATAAAGACAACACCAGAAAGCATCATTACAAAAGAAAGTGGCGGAATCCGTTCTTTACCTGGCAGGAGAATTCAAATTGGATCGGAGTCATCACACTGGAATAATAAATTTCTTCTTTCGGTAAACTGATGCTTGGTTGAATAATCTTCGAATATTAAAGTTTCAGGACCGTGTTTGATTCCAATTTCGATTAGTGTTTAAAATTGCAAAATTATCGGACTTCGTTTAAAGAATTACTGGCAGGTATTGAAACAAAATTCAACACGAAATGCGCGTAAGTGAAATTCGCGTCTGGAATGTTCTTCCGCATTCGCGACGCAATTTACAACAATGACAAGCATCATTTTACGAATTATTCTGGAAACAAAGATTACAAAATTAATGAAAAATGGGGAAAGATCTCATTTTAAATAAAGTATCAATTTGAAACGAATTACTGAATTTATTACAATTAATTGTTTTTAGCTCACACTTTCATAGCCAACGAGGAGGGACCAAAAAAGAGACATCCGATATGTTCAACAGTAAGAAGACGAAAGACGACCAGCGATTCCGTTTTGTCTCCAGCTCGCTAAAACCAAATTGAAAGTCTCTTATGAAACAAAATAATCAGAGATTTACTGGCAGAGGGAACGGATGCAAGCGACAAGAGTCGCAGATATAATATTATCATATAAATACGCTAACACGAAAATTGTGCTGCAGATTACTAATTTATTCTTACAAGAAGGCCAATGAGACTTACATAATTCGAAAGATTGTTTGTCGTAGATTTCACGAATATAAATATTGTGTGTGCATTTAGCCATTAAAAGTGGTAAAAGGAAGAAGAAATTTTCCTATCTACAGCTTGGATCAAGTTCTACATTCTCCAACAATCGGCTCACTGATTGGCTATTCGCCTCGACCAAAGTTGTTGTAATGCAGCGCATCTGCAGTATTAAAATAAGTGAGTATCGAAACATGTAGTGCTCGCAACTCACTTTCTTGTGCCGTTCAAATGCTTCATTTTCGCAGTGATTAAGAGTGGTTAATGGAAATGGATGTTTTCATATGAATCCGATATAAAGGATGATGCGCCGGGAGAGGCATCTACCGGTGCTCGGGTGGAACTACGAAGTCGAGAATGCCGATATAAATGATGATGCGCCGGGAGAGGCATGTAGCGATACACGGGTGGAACTACGAAGTCGACATGTTGTCAGCTCTGGAATTCTGAATATCGTAGTATCGAAATAGCATTATTTCTTGGCGTTGTATAAATATACGAACACCGAATTTGTAGTTCCATTTCAAATATTAGGCTAATGAAAGTTATATAATTCTAAGATGGCATGAGAAGTATATACTTCCGTTTTTATTTGTTGTTACTGTGTCGGGCATTTTCCTTAACACGTAAAAGATACCGTTTCATACCTCCCAGGGCCGGTTAAATTTTTCCCAAATATCCCAGCGGCCGCCAATGATAATGTTGGCAACAGATGCTGAATCGTGAGAATCCTGTGAGTCTCCATTTTAGCCAATCGCTTGACAAGGCTGATGTTTTCTCATAGAATCTTCGCTTTACGAGGGCAATTATTTTTACTGAGCGGACGAGGGTACATGGAAGAACCTGTCAACCATAAAGCAGGAACAGCATTATTTGTTTACTTCATGGTCTGTACGATACACTGATTGAGTCATTCTATTTGGTTCGAACAAATGGGCAAATATTTTCTATCGTGTTGTTGATGTTGCCAACAAAATCACGCGAGGCCGCCGACATGAAAAATGTTCAAATGTTTGTATAGTATATGGGACTTAACTACAGGGTCATCAGTCCCTAAACTTACAAACTACTTCTGAACTACTTACGAACTAGGACGGCACAAATATCCATGCCCGAGGGGGGATTCGAACCCCCGACCGTAGTGGCCGTGCAGACCGTGACTGGAGCGCCTTAGTCCCCTCGGCCACCGCGGCCGGCCGCCGACATGATACGTAAAATTTTACCCCCAGTGACTATTGTAAACACAATTGGCCGATTTTCGACCACAGGCAATACTAGTTTTAATTTAAAAAATATTAAATGTAATGCTACATGCTTGAATCTGTATCTGCAGTGCTCACTGACGCAATACCGTGCTTCAATATATATTTATGGCATTACGTTATCATTTGCACTTTCACCTCCGACGCAAGTGGTTATAAACTGTTTGTAACGCAGCGGCCATGTGCTACGCTATGGGAGCGCGCCAACAACATGGTCCAACAATGGCTGCGGCCGCTGAATAGGCCTAGCCTTCTGTATACAGGGCTTTCGCCGTGTAGGCTGTTGGCTAAACTCGATTACAGGAGAAACGCAAACACGGCGGATCGCTTCAGAAAGGCTGTTAACCCTTCCGGTCATGGCCTCCTCATATGAGGACGTACTAAATAAAAGCTTCGTATATTAAAATTTGTTAAGTTTTACCATTTGTCCTGATATTGTCACAAGCAGAGAGTTTATTTAAGAACAGCGTCGACATCTCTTGTCAATCTGTGGTACCACAAAACAAAACTGAATGTGCACGGTCACATGGGCGCTCTGTTCCTCCCATCAGCCGGTTAATGTTTTGAGTTTCGGTCAAAAAATATATTATTTGTGCATAGAAAGGTGCATTCATGTAGGTGAAAACTAAAGGTGTCTTTCTAAACGAAAGATAAGTGACACATTTATAGCTTTACACCTGATTGCAAATAAAGACATTCTGATTGAAAGGTATTAATAGCACGAAAATTTATGAAATAATTTCGCCGTCGTTTTAGTCGTCTTTCAGGGATTTCACAATGCCCCGAGTCCAAGACATACGAAGGCCTCAAACAAATGTGTGTGTAAAAGATGGATTAAAACTGAAAAAAGAAATGTTGAAATTGATCGGCCAGAAGTTATGGAAGTATACAATCGACATATGGGAGGGGTCGACAACGTGGATTTTCTGATAACAGTTTATCGCACATTCATCAGATCGTGAAAGTGGACGCTTCGAATTTTTCGTCATATATAGTACTTGATATTGCATGTTTAAATGCATGGACTGAGTAGAACAAGAACTCATCACATTTAGGTGTTCCTAAAAATACGACCCTAGATTTCCTTCACTTTAGAACAAGTATGGACAGAGTACTAAAAAACGTAGATGAGCCAGCTGTCAGGAAAAGAGAGCGCGTCCCACTCGTGAGAGTCCAATGCCATCTACAAGTACTTCAAAACGAGCCAAGCGGAAGTTCGTCCAGAGGCTGATGTTAGTTTGCACAACGGGCGGCATCTTCCAGTGTTCAGTGATCAAAAATAAAATAAAAAGATAATAATAATAAAAATATTGTGTAAAATTTAATATTCACTTATGTCTAGGTCCACTCCCATGAACCACAGACATTGTCGAGGTGGGGTGGCTTGCGTGCCTCAACGATGCGTGCCGCTCAACCACAGCGGAGGGGTATCTGTGGAGAGGCCAGACAAACGTGTGGTTCCTGAAAAGGGGCGACAGCCTTTTCAGTAGTTACAGGGGCAACAGTCTGGATGATTGACTGAGCTGGCCTTGTAACATCAGCTAATGTGGCTTTGCCACACAGCTACTACGAACGGCTGAAAGCAAGGGGAAACTACAGCCGTAACCTTTCCCGAGGACATGCAGCTCTACTGTATGAACATATGATGATGGCATCCTCTCGGGTAAAATATTCCGGAGGTAAAATAGTCTCCCATTCGGATCTCCGGGCGGGGACTACTCAGGAGGATGTGATCATCAGGAAAAACAATACTGGCATTCTACGGGTCGGAGCGTGGAATGTTAAATCCCTTAATCGAGTAGGAAAATTAGAAAATTTAAAAAGGGAAATGGATAGGTTGAAGTTAGATATAGTGGGGATTAGTGAAGTTTGGTGGCAGGATGAACAGGATTTCTGGTCAGGTGAGTACAGGATTATAATTACAACATCAGTTGGGGGTATCACAGGAGTAGGATTGATAATGAATAAGAAAATAGGAATGCGGGTAAACTACTATGACCAGCACAGTGATCGCATTATCATTGTCAATAATAGATACGAAGCCAACACCGACAACAGTAGTACAGGTTTATATGCCAACTAGCTCTGCCGATGATGAGGAAATCGAAGAAATATATGAGGAGCTAAAGGAAATTATTCAGACAATTAAGGAAGAGGAAAACTTATTTGTTATGGGAGACTGGAATTCGGTAGTAGGACAAGGAAGGGAAGGAAAGGTAGTAGGTGAATATGGTCTGGGCAAAAGGAATGAAAGAGGATGCCGCCTGGTATAATTTTGCACAGAACATAATTTAGTTATAACAAACACCTGGTTCAAGAAGGTGAAGAAGGTTGTATACGTGGATGAGACCAGGAGACACCGGGAGATACCAAATAGATTTTATAATGGTAAGGCATAGATTTCGGAACCAGGTTTTACAGTGTAACACATACCCAGGGGCAGATATAGACTCTGACCATAACTTGTTGGTTATGAACTGTAGACTGAAACTGAAGAAACTACAAAAAGGTAGGAAAATAAGGAGATGGGACCTGGATAAATTGAAGGAACCTGAGGTTCTTAAGAATTTCAGAGGGAGCTTTAGGCAACAATTGACAGAAACAGGGGAAAATAAAACAGTAGAGGAGGAATGGGTAAAATTGAGAGATGAAATAGTGAAGGTAGCAGAGGACAAAATAGGTAGGAAGGCAAGATCTACAAAAATCCTTGGATATCACAGGAGATACTAAATTTAATCGATGAAAGGAGAAAATATAAAAATGCAGTAAATGAAAGAGGCAAAATGGAGTTCAGACGACTAAGAAATGAGGTGACAGGAAGTGCAAAATGGCTAAGCAGGAGTGGCTAGAAGGGTAATGCAAGAATGTAGAAAATGTATAAATAGGGAAAAAATAGATACAGCCTACAGGAAAATAAAAGAAACATTTGGAGATAAGAAAAACAGCTCTATGAATATCAAAGACACTGATGGAAAACCAGTTCTCAGCAAAGAAGGGAAAGCTGAAAGGTGGAAAGAGTATATACAGGGGCTCTACAAAGGAAATGAATTTCGAGACAATATTGTAGGAAGGGAAGAGGATGTAGATGAAGATGAAATAGGTGATACTGTACTGAGAGGAGAATTTGACAGAGCCCTGAAAGACCTAAGTCGAAACAAGGCCCCTGGAGTAGATGATATTCCCTCAGAGCTACTGAAGTCTCTGGGAGAACCAGCCATGACAAAATTGTTTCACCTGGTGTGTAAGATGTATGAGACAGGTGAAGTACCCTCAGACTTTAAGAAAAACGTTATAATCCCCATTCCAAAGAAAGCAGGTGCAGACAGGTGTGAAAACTACAGAACCATCAGTTTAATAAGTCATGGTTGCAAAATATTAACACGAATTATTTACAGAAGGATGGAAAAGCTCGTAGAAGCCGACCTCCTGGGTTCAGGAGAAATGTAGGAACACGGGAGGCAATACTCACTTTACGGCTTATCCTAGAAGATAGATTAAGAAAAGGCAAACTTACATTTCTAGCTTTTGTAGATTTGGAGAAGGCCTTTGTAAACGTTGATTGGAATAAACTCTTTCAAGTTCTGAAGCAAGCAGGAGTAAAATATAGGGAGAGTAAGGTTATTTACAACTTGTACAAAAACCAGACAGCGGTTGTCAGAGTTGAAGGGCATGAAAGGGATGCAGTGGTTGGAAAGGGAGGAAGACAGGGTTGTAGCCTTTCTCCAATGTTATTCAATTTGTACATTGAGCAAGCTATAAAGGAAAGCAAGGAGAAATTGGGAGAAGGAATTAAATTTCAGGGGGAAGAATTAAAAACATCGCGTTTTGCCGACGACATAGTAATTCTGTCAGATACAGCAAAGGACCTGGAAGAGCAATTGAACGGAATGGACAGTGTGCTGAAAGGAGCATATAAGATGAACATTAACAAGAGCAAAACTAGGGTAATTGAGTGCAGTGTAAGAAAATCAGGTGATGCTGAAGGAATTAGATTGGGAAACGAAGCAATAAGGAGGTAGATGAGTTTTGTTACTTGGGCTGTAAAATAACAAATGAAGGTAGCAGTACAGAGGATATAAAATGCAGAATGGCAATGGGTAGAAAAGCGTTCTTGAAAAAGAGAAATTTGTTAACATCGAATATTGATTTAAGCCTAAGGAAGTCCTTTCTAAGGCATTTGTATGGAGTGTTGCCTTGTATGGGAGTGAGACATGGACGATAAACAGTGCGGACAGGAAGAGGATTGAGGCTTTTGAAATATGGTGCTACAGAAGAATGCTGAAGATTAGGTGGGTGGATCGCGTAACTAATGAGGTGGTACTGAACAGAATTGGGGAGAAAAGAAATTTCTGTCATACCTTGACTAAAAGAAGGGATAGATTGGTGGGACACATTCTTAGACATCAAGGAATTATGAATTTAGCATTGGAGGGAAGTGTGTGGGGTAAAAATCGCAGAGGAAGACCAAGAGAGGGATACAGTAAGCTGATTCAGACAGATGTAGGTTGCCGTTCTTATGTGGAGATGAAGAGACTTGCTCAGGATAGGGTATTGTGGAGAGCTGCATCAAACCAGTCTCCGGACTGAAGACCACAACAACATATGTCTAGGTAGAATTTCTTTTATTGTCATTCATCACACGTGTAAAAACCTCACTTTATGTATATAATCAGTATGCAAGCTTTGTGTAATTGATTGTATTTTGGTGAAACAAAATAAAATGAAATACATTGACTTTTCATCTTATACTGCACTACCTGAATACAATTTTATTTGGGGTCGCATTGTATCGTCCCCCACTCCCCCCTCCCCCCTATGGGGTCGCCTCGAAATAATTTATACATCTGAAAATTCACAATTTATTTCGAAGAACTGCACAGCAAAGGCATGACTCTTTTTCAGGAAAAAAATTATTCCTCACTGAAAGGGCTCATGTGTAATACGTAAAACACGTCCATCTGGCGTGTTCCATTATATATACGATTTATAATATTGCGTGGCGTCTTTCAGGCTAGGCCCACCGTCAGTAACACTCTCCACTAATGGTGCTTATCATCCCTGTTATTTATTTCAGTGGTTCCTTAATGAGTTTTCTATTTTTATTACTATATTTCCCGTATTTTTATTAATATACCTATTATTTCTAAGTGTGACACACGTATCTGAAAGAGTCTATCCCAATTTTCATTCCTCTTAACCTGGGGTGATCAGACGTCCCGTATTTTACGGGATCACCCCTTATTTGGCCTAAGTGACCCGTTGTCCCGTCAAAGTAAATACGGGACGTATATTTTGAAATAGCGTGTTTTTAAGTAATATTCAGCGTAATCAAATGGAGAACAAATGTGGTCAAAATGAAACAATAAAGAAAATTGACTTTAACTCAAAGTCATTAAGCCCCTATTTTTAATTTCTTTGGTTGGCTTAATATAATGCCTTCCAACATAAAAAAAATCAGTCGTTAAGAAGGTCATCGCTAGAAGTTGGCGTGCTACAAGAGTCTGAGTTCTTGGATATTCAGGTTCATTTTACAGTAAGTTCAAATCAAATGTTTGTATAGTCTATGGGACTTAACTACGGGTCATCAGTCCCTAAACTTACAAACTACTTATGAACTACTTACGAACTAGGACGGCACAAATATCCATGCCCTAGGGGGGATTCGAACCCCCGACCGTAGTGGCCGTGCAGACCGTGACTGAAGCGCCTTAGTCCCCTCGGCCATCGCGGCCGGCCACAGTAAGTTAATTGATTATATCACGAAATGGACTTACCTATTTCATGTGCTTACACCACGTAACTGGGTTTAGGTCAAATATCTTTTTCTTTGGAAGTCTGTCTAGTGAAATATTAAAAGTTTACCGGAGTTTGGTGAAAATATTTCGAAAGAAAGATGTGGAATTCAGTGTTTTGGGGGAATTAAACCATGTTAAAATACATGTGAACAAAACATTTATTAATTGAGTAATTGAGTTGGCAAAACGAGATCTCTCATTTTCGACTTATTTCCATCTGAAATTAAAAAAAATTGTAGCTCATTAATTGGTTTGTGCTAGCTGTACCTGTAACTAATGCTGTTACGAAAACTTTTTCCTCCACCACAAAAACATTATGGACGGCGAAAAAAAATATTTCGTTTGCAAAGGAATTAATTATTACAAGAACTCATTTTCACAATACATCAGGAGTTGACTATTATGAAAATCTATGCGAAAATACCGAATTATTAAACGACACACACACTTGTACAAAATTTAATTGAGAGAGAAGTAACTAAATTTCGTAACTAATAATGACTATCTTTTGCACTTCTTTCCATGTGACAACTATCAAAGAATAAATAATTTCCTATGCTTGTCACTTAGGTTTAACGCTGTGACATCAATTACATACTTTTCTTGCCGTGGTATCTTTTATACTCAAAAGTCACACTGTCTGCACACAATATACAGCACTAAAAGTGATTTCGATAGAAACAAATTGTAAATACAAGAAGCATAAATTACGACGCGTCAGGTTTGCGGTGAGGGGAGAGAGGAAGAATCTTTGTTTCTTACTATTCTAAGCATGCAGTAATTCAAGTGTTTATTTCTGCGTTAATGTCTGACACCAATGCCGTCATATTATATGCAATAATTAAGGGATAAGATTCATGCTGATGACAACGCAGGAAAAGGCAACTTTTGGTTTCGCAACGTTCGGGGAAAGATGTTTGTAATCCCAAGGGACGAAACTTCTGTGGTCATCGGTCCCTAGACTTACAATCCAATTACGCTAACTTACACACACACACACACACACACACACACACACACACACGTCAGAGGGAGAGCTCGGAACTCTGACGCGAGCGGCCGTGTGATCCGTAACGTGCCGCAATCTTCGGTAGCCGAAAGTGTCCCGTATTTGGATTTTGGGAATCTGGTCACCCTAGTTTAACCCCTGCTTGCGCGGTTTGAGTGATGCATAGTGTATGTTTGGCTTCTTCTGCATGTCGTTTGCTTCGCGCATCGTCTCAGGTCCATCAATAGTGCTACAGTTCGCAGAGTTGGGTGTAGGTTCTGGCACCTGCACGGCTACTTTAGCAAAGGGTTGTATGTGTTGACTAGAGAGCATCCGCTGAATCGCAGCTGTCAGGCGGTGGAGAGGTTCAAATGTTCAAATGTTTGTAAAGCTTATGGGACTTAACTACGGGGTCATCAGTCCCTAAACTTACAAACTACGCATGAACTACTTACGAACTAAGACAGCACAAATATCCATGCCCGAGGGGGGATTCGAACCCCCGACCGTAGTGGCCGTGCTGACCGTGACTGGAGCGCCTCAGTCATCTCGGCCACCGCGGCCGGCGGTGGAGAGGTTCCCTTCCTGCCATGGGGTACCACCAAGGAGGTTTTTCTTTACCCTCCTTGGGTACCACTAGCCCCCTCCCCCCCTCCCCCCTTCTTCCCTTACGGAGGAGAAAGATCTCCGCAAGAAGCAGAGAGAGGCACTGGCTGGCGACCTGAAGTGAATAACACGTGCTTGCTAGCACTCTCTGTCGAGTATGAAGCTAGTCCTTCGTCCGTGATAGATTTGTGTTCAATTACGTTCATTCGTGTCCCAATTTGTGCAAGCGGGTTCCTCGAAAAGCGTAGTGTGGCTATTTCCATTTCAGTGGTATTTTAATTGTAATTTCAGCAGTATTCTACATCTACATTGGATACTCTGCAAATCACATTTAAGTGCCTGGTAGAGGGTTCATCGAACCAACTTTATACTATTTATCTCCCATTCCCTTCTCGAATAGCGCGCGGGAAAAAAGAACACCTGAATTTCTCAGTTCGAGCTCTGATTTCTCGAATTTAATTCTGATGATCTTTTCTACGTATTTAAGTGGGAGTCAACAATATATTTTCGCATTCGGAGGAGAGTAATGGCGATTGAGTTTCGCCGCAGCGACAAGCGCCGTTGTTATAATGATCCCCATGTCAGATCCTGTATCATTTCCGTAACGCTGTCTCCGCTGTATCGTGACAATACAAAACGAGCTGCCCTTCTTTGGACTCTTTCGATGTCCTCCGTCAAACCCACCTGATAAGGGCGGCAATACCCAAAAAAAGTACGGACAAGCGTATTGTATGCAGTCTCTTTAGTCGTTCTGTTGCATCTTATAAGGGTTCTGCCAATAAATCGCAGTCTCTGGTTCTCCTTTTCCACGAAATTATCTACGTCTTCTTTCCAGTTTAAGTCTAAAGTAATAGGAATTCCTAAGTATTTTGTAAAGTTTACGACCTTCATGTTTGATTGATTTATCTTGTAAACAAATTTTAACGGATTTCTTTTCGTACGCATGTACTTCTTATTATTTAGAGTCAACTGCTAATTTTTACACCATACTGACATCTTATTTAGATCGCCCTGCAGTTGATTTTGATCTTCAGATGACTTTACTAGACGATAAATGACGGCGTCATCTGCAAACATCCCAAGAGAGCTACTTAGATTTTCTCCCAAATCGTTTATATAAATGAGGAACAGCAGAGGACCAGTAACACTATCCTGTGAAACGCCCGGTATCACCTCTGTTTTAGTCGATGCTTTACCATCGATTACTACAAACTGTGTCCTTGCTGACAGAAAATCGCCTATCCAGTCGCAAATTTGGGGCGATATACCATAACTGCACAAATTTATTAAAAGCCGTTTGTGAGGTACGGTGTCGAAAGCCTTCTGGAAATCAGGAAATACGGAATCAATATCAGTCATCACTTCGTGTGAATGAAGAGCTAGTTGTGTTTCACATGAACGATATTTTCTAAATCCGTGTGAACCTTGGGTCAATAGATCATTCTGTTCGAGATAATTCATAATATTTGAATACAGGATATGTTCCAAAACCCTGATGCAAATTGACGTCAATGAAATAGGCCTGTAGTTTAGTGGTTTAATCCTACTTTTGAATATAGGAGTGATCTGTGCAACTTTCCAATCTTCTGGTACAGATCCTTGACGGCCTTACAATCTCGCTAATGCTACGGTGTTTGTTCGGTGCCCCCTTTTTACATAATGAATTTTCCGTTTTTTAACGAACTTCCGGAAGACATCCTTTTGTCCGCTTGCACTCGAGGACATGCTTCCCGCTGGAACAAAGCCTTCTGCTTTTGCAGCCAGTCTTCATCCTTCAGGCTGTTAATAATCTTGTACCTTTATGCTTAACTATTTCTAGCGAGAGCAATTCAGTTAATCCGCCTGACTCTGCTGAATTTTAGTAGTTTCCGTCCCACGTGTTGTTATGGTAGTTGTTAATTCCCTGAAGCCCTCGCCATTCCACATATCTTTCCTTTCTGATTAGACCTCAGCTGTATAGGCCGTCTTTGCTGTTTCTTACTTTCCCGTAAACAGAATTTACTATACTTAGCAGCAGACCTTCGGCAACTGACCCCGTCGTGCGTTCTAGCTTCATGAAACCCTCCCCATTCGACTTATCATTTATTACTGAGCAGAACGATCCCTTGCACCACATATCCGTTTCCTTTAATCCTCTAGTAATTAGAACTTATGAAACTTCTACTGGTCGAAACAGTTAGAGGATCAGTTCAGATATCTACGTTCTGTAGTACTGTCATCGAAAGAATGAACTAAAATGTTGCGACGTCTTTTTGTCGGTTCTACGGAGTAGAAACAACAACATTACGGCAACCGCTATAGTGATAATAACAGAAAGTTTCTGAGGAGGAAGTAGTAGTTGACTTGGTTTACACTACAGAATGAATTAAACAAGCAGTTGGGTTCAGATAGTGTAGTGAGCAGGTAGTGCAATGCAACAACAACGTCACTTAACCGAAGCTATGGCATGGAGAGCTATAGGTACTCGCCGTCGGAGGTTCGAGTCCTCCCTAGGGTATGGATGTGTCTGTTGTCCTTAGTTGCTGTCGAATCTTCCAGGTTATGTGGTCGTGGTCGAAGAAACGTATCTGCTCCTGACGTTTCGTCCAGAGCTGCGTTGGACATCCTCAGAGGTGCTACTGGTAGCGGTGAGTCTTGCCGACTGACGAGTCGGGCGTCGGAGAGCGGTATAAATACTGTCCAAAAGGGGGCGTGGTCAAGTGTTCACGTGCGCAGCAGAGATAAGCGTTGTCAAAGATAAACATAACCTTCGATAGTCGATGGTCAGAGATAAAAGCGTAACTACCTACTCTGAAGAGCCACGGTCCATATGTCATTAAGTTTCAGGATAAGGAGCAGATATGTTACTTCGATCACGACCACATAACCCGGAAGATTCAACGGCAATTATTTCAGCCGGTCATGAAAGCCTTCATTGCATGTTGTCCTTAGGTTAGTTTACCTCAGTTTAAGTAGTTTGTAAGCTACGGACTGATTACCACGCAGTTTGGTCCGATAGATTTACAAACATTTGGACATTTGATTTAGCTATAGGAACATTGAAATCGGGCCAGACACAAACGGAGGTGGCTGCAGCTATTGGAGTGTCCCAAAGTTTTAATTTCCAGGACCTGGACGCGATTTCAGACAACAGGAACCGTTAAAAGATGGCAAGGCCTAGGCCGTTCTGGAGTAACATCAGCAATAGATGACCGTTATCTCCGGTTAACAGCCCGACAAGACAGGAGGCTGAATGCAACTCAGCTGCAACGCACCTTCCAGGCAGCAACACGACGCGCAAAATCAACACAAAAAGTCCGAAATCGCCTTCGGGAATGAGGCCTTGCGCACGGAGGCCTATGGGGTGTGTCCCATTAAAACCACGACACCGTTTAGCTGAAGACTGGGCGGAGGAACATCGGGATTGCAGTGGAAACGAACGGCGCCGGCTTTTGTTCACAAGTGAGTCAATATTTTTTTGTTCAGTTGGATAATCTTTGTTCCCTCATCTGGAGAACGTGGAACGCAGAAGAATCCTTCTTATGTGCAGGAAACATCACCATATAATATTAGTGGAGTAAGGTATGGGCAGTAGTCAGTAGTGTTGGACGTACATACCTCTATGTTGTTGGGCTTTGACTACTCAGAGGTATGTAGACGAGATACTTCGACCTTTTGTTGTTCCCTACGCTGGTGTCGAAGGAGATGGGTTCCTTCTGGTGGACGATGACGATCGTCCCCCCAGAGATGCACTGGTGGCAACATGCCAGAAGCAAAGGGACTTGTATGAATGGAGTGGCCAGTTCTTCACCGAACGTAAATCGGATTTAGCATGTCTGGGATGCACTTGGATGACGCTTTACAGCCAGACCAGCACATCCCACAACAACTGACAAGCTGGATATTGCACTCATGAAAGAATGGCCAAATATCCCTGAACAGCTGCTTCTTAACCTCATACTGTCATGACAGCCCATCTGCTTGAAACAAAGCACCACATACCAAGCAATGTGAGGTTGCTGCATAGGGGAGAGAAGGGAAGATTTCTCGATCTACACGAAGTGCTTGAGATCTTTTGCCACCAAAGATCCGTGGCACACAACTTCCTTAATGACCAAATGACTATGAAAAATACAACCTTTTGGAAATTATTTGAGAATTGTTTGTGTAACAATAAACGAGAATTCGACCCAGGAGGGACGCAAAAGATCTTCTTTCCTTACCAATATCTAGCAGCTACTAACATATTTCTGTATGAATACCATGACTATAAACAGAAACTTCTGGATATAGTTAACAGATTCACATAAATACTTTGGCAGTGTATTAACTGTTTTACGACATATTTTACAAGACCAGTCATAAACAAACAGTTAATTTAAATATTTACATAGTTGCATATGGTTCATTGTTACATACAGTTCCATTTCACAAGTTTTACACCACTTTACTGGCAATAGCATTACATCTAACTGTGGAAAACAATGTATTACAGACCATCTATGAGGTACAATGCACATCCATAACATGCTAACATGAAAAATGTATGGTATGTAAAGTACATCTTATTGACTCTTTTCTAATTGGTTATATTTCATATGATGTATGTATACAGACGATGACTTCTTGTTAATTTAGCATTGATAATGGCAAGTCACTTACCGAAATCTAGATCTGCAAAATAAAGCAGTTTCTTACTAATAACGACTGAGTGCTGCAAAAACACCCATTTAAATGTACTGACTATCCGAGGTATTCGTACACTATATTAGAGGGCAACGATAATGACTTTTCACTATTACGGTGGCCCCATGGTGTCTCGCTCTAAGTGATCACCATATCAACCTGAAGTAGGGTTGAGACAGAACGTTATCGTTCCGTGTCACACACAAATTACAATTGTAAATAGTATCTGAATAAAATTCGTTACAATGTATAGATCTATTGAAAGTGTGTATATGACATCAAACCAAGCTGGTCAAAATATTTATTTAGACTAGAGGACGCCTACAATGCATGTCAAATCACTGACGAATGATGACAATAACATAAGTTCCCCTTCTGCGGCGCGCCAGTCATGGTCTGCACGGCCACTACGGTCGGGGGTTCGAATCCCCCCTCGGGCATGGATATTTATGCCGTCCTTAGTATTAGCTAGTTCGTAAGTAGTTTGTAAGTTTAGGGACTGATGACCCCGTGGTTAAGTCCCATAAGCTCTACAAACATTTGAACATTTGAAGTTCCCCTTGTGATACTTTAAGAAACATAATCGCATCTGTTACCTAAATACATTCTATGAGACATTAAAATACATTTGCACTTTAAACTTTTTATTTTTTAACTAATGAGTGTGAATGCCACATCGCTCTAGCAAATTGCACTATGAGTCTACTAATGAATATCTCACGAAATTTCCTTCAGTTTCGAAATTTATTTAATGATTTTCTTTGAGAGTTCATTTACACATGTTCTTTGCTGCACGATACTCGGTAAGATAGCCTGAATGTTACTAACGAGAGTCTATTCAAAAGAAGTGCGCTAGCTTAACGAAGGCTAGACATGGAACGTTTCAGGAAACTTCTGGAATGAGGCGCAGTTTCCAAACTGAATAGCGCAATCAGCGACCGACAGTCGTACACTGTGTTAAAAAAAAAAAAAAAAAAAAAAAAAAAAAAACCAATTGTCGCGTAGAGAGAGAAAGAGAGAGAGAGTAATAATGAATTTTCTCGCAGTCTATGGCTGTAACTGAACTGGTCAGTATACGTTCTAGTTTATTACATGCTGTATAATATCCGATGCGTAACCAATTCACAATATCTGTCTGAAATTGCATACAATACAGTTTATTGAAAAAAAAAAGTTAGCAACAGGTTAACTACTTATATTCAAACACAATGATTTATACTAAATCAATGTGTGATAGTATTTCTCATTTTTTCAATTTAAATTGGAAGTAATTTAATTTGGAATAATTAAATTTACACAAAAAATTGTCGATGTTATTGTAGTTTGGTAAGTTACTGTGAAACTTCACAGAAAGGAATCGATGATTACAAATGGGGAACACTAAGATAGTAATATCATCAATTATTCTACAACGTCGCTGATTTGCGTCTGTAATTATGTTACCTGGGTTTTTGTTCACTTGGACTGTATGTTAACCTATTATTTATTTATTATATTTTATTTTTTTTTTTTTTGGCGCGATTTAACTGTAGTCTGTTAATCTGTATCATAGTAAACTGGAAAGACTATTTACCTTGAAACTACTGTTGTAAAGGAACAGAGTTACTGATGGTCCACAGCATTAAATGTTAGAGTTACAGATATGATTTCGCAATTTGCGAGAATTTCTGACTTCAGCCGCTTTTCTTTAGTTGATCTACCATTTTGTAACATATGAAAATTTGTGCCACACCGGGACTCGAACCCGGGTCTCCGGTCCGGCACAAATTTTCATGTTACAAAATGGTAGATCAACTAAAGAAAAGCAGCTGAAGTCGGAAATTATCGCAAATTGCGAATTAATATCTGGAAAGACTGTGTTAAAATGTTGCGAGAATTTTGTGTCATCTCAGTGACGCAGCCACGATTTGGTTCGGGGGGGGGGACGCTAATTAAAAAAAAAACTTATTGAATTTATTAATCTATGATTTATTTTTACACTTTTTATAATTTAACGAATCATACTGCGAAAACACTTGCACAAGAAATAAAACGAGTAGGCTTACATTAATTTGAAAGTGGAAGACTATAATTAAGCAGCTTCTATGTTACTAGCCTTAGAGATAGGCCTTCACAGTTTGAGACTCTATGTGTAAAAACTGAATTAAAATAAGATTATTTTGTTCATAAGATTACACTCGGTGGCGCCGCTGACCTGCTAAGCAGCGGTTCACCACATAGGGACGGTTGGTTCGTTAACTTCAGCGTAGCAGTAACAATAGCGGCAACACCAAAGCTGGTTGCGGTGCCATTAAAACCGCTCACAGTGACAGCAGCACATGTTCTCAGTGGCGGCATCACGTTGGCGACCCACTGTCACGTTCACTTGTGCTTGTCAAAGTTACGTTGTGATTTGTTACATGTGTACTATTTCATATTTCCGGAGCCACGCTGTTAAAAAAAAGGTACTAAAATTAAAAAAAAAATCTTTGGGTGGTGCTGCGGGGAGGGGGGCCTACAGCCCAATTAGCCCCTACTCCCCCCCCACTCCCCCCCCCCCCGTGGCTGCGCCACTGTGTCATATGCATCTATAAATTTACTCTCTAAATCACAGTTAAGTGCCCCGCAGAGGGGTCATCGAACTGATTTCATAATATTTTTTACCGTTTCAGTCTTTAATAGCACAGGGACAAAAGGGACAGCTAAATCTTTTCATTTTCGTTGTGATTTATTTCATTATGATAATCATGTCTTCCTATGTAGGGGGGGAGCTAACAAAATATGTTGACATACGGGGAAGGGGATTGGTGACAGAAATTACGCAAATACATATCGCCGCAGGTAATAACGCCATTATTCTAATGGTTTTCGCCACAACTCGTGTTTCACTTCCGTGACACACTCTTCTCTGTATTGCAGTATCTCCTGTCCGATCTTTTTCTCAGTCCTAGATCAGTCCCGACTGACGAGGCTCCCACACTGCGCAACTATACTTCAAAATATGACGCACATTTGTAGTGTAGACAGATTCTTTTGTAGAACTGTTGCTCATTCTAACTGTGCTGCCAATGATAAGCAGACTTTGGTTATCCTTCCCCACGATATATTCTTCGATCTTTGTTGTTTTACGCGCAATAACGTTTAATACTTAAGATACATGCATATGTGTTCAGAAGCGAAGAAATTCTTTACCGTTCCGCGATTTTGACAGCTTCACCTTCTGTTTTTCATATCCGTTTTTCTCATCGAGAATTTTTTAAAAATTCATGCGGATTCGATATCTACGCGGACAAGTCTTGGGCAAAAGCTAGAAATTAATGATAATCACACGTCGTATATTCCTCTCTCTTCCGAAAGCTGACGTGGTGATTTTTTTCGTGTATGCTTTTCTTGTAAGGCAATGATCCTGTGTGAAAGTAAATGTTTATAAATTCATGTTGAAAAAAGTAAAACTGCAGATTCATTTTAATTTATTGAGTGTGGACTAAATAGTGATTTGCAAGGGACGAATTACGAAGTGGTAACCTCCGTGAATTCATTGCTCAAAAAATGTTCAAATTTTTGTAAATCAGACCAAACTGCGTGGTCATCAGTCCGTAGCTTACAAACTACTTAAACTAAGGTAAACTACTCTAAGGACAACACACACACACACACACACACTTGCCCAAGGGAGGACTCGAACCTCCGACGGCGAGCAACCGCACGCTCCGCAGCGAGGCGCCTTAGACCGCTCGGCTACTCTACCGCGGCCATTCACTGTTAAGGGAGCGTTCATTAATTGAGGGGTGTTTAGGGGAGGGAGGTATAGGATCGACCAGAAACATACCAAATTTCACGTGGGGGAGAAGGGAATCTGGGCTAATTTCACATACATTTTTTCCACAAGAAGCAGTGTTAAACTGATAAGTGGGTTAAATGAAGTAGAGCATGTTTCACGTCTAAAATATGGCTAAATCTTACACAGTAATATTTATCGCAGGTATGAAAACATCACACAGTAACTATGTTTCTCCAAAGATATGTTGTTGTTGTGGTCTTCAGTCCGCAGACTGGTTTGATGCAGCTCTCCACGCTACCCTGTCCTGTGCAAGTCTCTTCATCTGAGAATACGTTCGGCAACCCACATCCTTTTGAATCTGCTTACTATATTCGTCCCTCGGTGTCCCTCTACGATTTTAACCCCACACGCTTCCTTCTAATGCTAAGTTGACAATTCCTTGATGTCTCAGAATGGGTCCAACCAATCTATCTCTTCTCTTATTCAGGATATGCCAGAAACTCCTTTTCTCCCCGATTCGGTTAAGCACCTCCTCATTAGTTACATGATCTACCCATCTAATTTTCATCATTCGTCTGTAGCACCACATTTCAAAAGCTTCTATCATCTTTTTATCTGAACTTCTTATCGTCCACGTTTCACTCGCATACATTGTTACACTCCAGACAAATGCTTTCAGAAAGAACTTCCTAACATGTAAATTAATATTGGATGTTAACAAGTTTCGCTTCTTTAGAAACGCTTTTCTTCCCAAAGCCATTCTGCATTTTATATCTTCTTTACTTCGGCCATCAGAAGTTATCTTGCTAATCAAATAACAAAATTCATCTACTACTTTTATTGTCTCATTACCTAATCTAATTCCTTCTGCATCACCCGATTTTCTGACATTGCATTCCATTACCTTCGTTTTACTCTTGTTAATGTTCATCTTACATCTTCCTTTCAAGACACTGTCCATCCCCTTCAATTGCTCTTCCAGACTTTTTGCAGTCTCTGACAGAATTACTATGTCATCGGCAAACCGTAATGTTATTATTTCTTCTCCCTGCACTTTAATGCCCTACCCAAATTTCTCCTTCCATTCCTTCACTGCCTGCTCAATGTACAGATTGAACAACATTGGGGAAAGGCTACAACCCTGGCTTACTCCCTTCCCAACTTCTGCGTCCCTTTCTTGCCCTTCACCTCTAATAACCGCTGTCTGGTTTTTGTGTGGGTTGAATATAACTCTTCGCTCCCTATATTTTACCCCTGTTACCTTCAGAATTTGGAATACTTTATTCCAGTCGACAATGTCAAAACTTTCTCCAAATCGACAAACGCTAAAAACGTAGGTTTCCCTTTCCTTAGCCTACCTTCTAAGATAAGTCGTAATGTGAGTATTGCCTCCCGTGTTCCTACATTTCTCCTAAATCCAAACTGATCTTCCCCGAGGTCGGATTCCACAAGTTTTTCCATTCGTCTGTAAATAATTTGTGTTAGTATTTTGCAACCTGGATATACGACCTGTTTTTACAAGCGAGTTTTTGTCGGAATTCGAAAGTAACAAATCTGGGCTCCTCTCTGACGTTGCGTCAATAGATAGAAGCCCGGGCCAGTCCACTCGACTACGCCAATAAGAGCGACCTTTTCACACGCGTAGGTAAGGGATGTCCTTTACTGTAGCACGACTTCAAAAAAAGACTCCTGCTTATGAAACACATGTGGCCTCCTGACTGACGTACAGTCACTACTTCTTTCTTCGTTTTTGGCATACCGTATATTTGAATTACACAGCTCAAAACAATTAGGCGATGAATTGGGATATCATGCGCAATACACGTATGGTAACGTGTTTTATTCAGTTGTAATTCGTGTGTGATACAGTACCGTATTTTGCGGTCTCAACCGTCGTAGGTCACAACAAAACGTTGAAGGATCTCGTCTCTATACCTTTGAGGAGTCAAAGCGCCATTCTGAATGACATAGAGGTCCGTACGTCCGCAAATACTGACTCCTGCTCACATTGTAATGTTTCATGTAGGTAAGACGGGTTTTTCGAGTTCCATGTTCTCTTCAGACGAGGGAACGACGATTATCCAGCTGGATGTATCTGTGAACAAAACAGAGAGCTATTCGTTACGACTCCACTCCTGATGTTCATTCGCTGAGTTACTACGTTGTTTGAATGGGACACACACACACACCATATGATTCCATGCGTAGAGGCCATATACCCTAAAGGTCATTTCGCACCGGCGCGCGGCGTAGCGTATCTCAAGCTACGTCTTCGGAAAGATGTCGCAGACGTATCTTGTAATGTAACCAAATGGGGCATTACAGACCGACGTATCTCCAGCTACGCCTGCACAGGTAGCGTCGCTGCGTATTTCGGTTCGCGCATGCGCACTACACTGCTACACAAACCACGTATTCTGTGCTGTACAGGACTATTACTGCGTCTTTGTGTGTTTATTGTGCAAAATGTCTGCATTAATTGACCAAGTGCGAAAGTATCAAGTGCTGTGGGACCATGCTAAAATGGAAAACGTTTCCATTTTGAAATTATGTGCAAGGAATTCTTACCTTAGAGAAATAGCTACCCGTTCTTCAGGAGGTATTGATTTTCTGTAATTTGTATCCTGTTTTTTAATGTCGCTGCTGATGAGGGATAAAAAGTCATTGAACTGTGCTGCATTAAGCCTGAAATAAGTTTTAAACTTTTCATCGTCAATCTGTAAATCTTGCATTACGCGGTGGTATTCGCCATACGCTGTTGTTCTAACATTTCTCGGATGAAGCAATCCGATTCATTTGACACGGAAAATAAAAACAGATCATCATCACTATCGCTACTTGAACTACAGTCCATCCACGGCACACTGAAATTGATGTTTGGGGTCACATCACGGCACATTAATCGACATTTCTGGTACTATCCACGAACAATAATGAAGTTAGAACACCATCTCAACAACTCAGCAAATACGAAAATGGGATGGATAACGTAGCTCTTAATACGTAGCTTTCGGTTTGAAGGGTACGTATTCCTAGTCAGGATACGTGCTACGTACTGCGACGTCTTTCCGAAGACGTAGCTCCAGATACACTACGGTGAGAAATGACCTAAAGGCGATTTCGGACTGTTTGTGTTGATATTGCGCGTCCTGTTGCTGCCTGGAGCGTGCGTTGCAGCTGAGTTGCATTCAGCCTCCTGTCTCGACGGGCTGTTAACCGCAGATAACGGTAATGTCTTGCTGATGTTACATGTGGACGACCTTGCCCTTGCCTTCATTTAACAGTTCCTGTTGTCTGAAATCGCATCGGGGTCATGTAAATTACACTTTGGACACTCCAGTAGTTGCACCGAGCGAGGTAGCGCCGTGGTAACACACAGGAATCACATTCGGGAGGACGGTGGTTCAAATCCACCTCCGGTCATCCAAATTTAGGTTTTCCGTGATTTCCCAAAATCACTCCAGGCAAATGCCGGGATGGTTCCTTTCAAAGGGCACGGCGATTTCCTACCCCATCCTTGCCCAGAAACTCCGAGCGTTAGCTCCATCTCTAATGACCAAGCTGTCGATGGGACGTTAAACCCTAAGCTTCCTTCCTTTCCTTTCAATAGCTGAGCCACCTCCCTCTGCCCCACTTCCAACTTTCCTATGGCTCTCCATGTCATAGCTTCGGGTAAGTCTCGTTGTTGTTGATTGGACTACCTGCTCACTACACACCTGAATCCAACTGCTTGTGTAATTTGTTTAGTAAACACAAGTCAACACGCACCCCGTCTGCAGTAACTTTCTGTTATTAGCACCATCTCGGTTACGGTAACGCTATCTTCGTTCCGTACAACCGACAGAAACACGTCGAACCATTTTAGTTCATTCTGTTCATGACAATACTTCAGAACCTAGATATCTCAACTGATCCCCTAATTATTTTGACCAGTGTAAATCTCTCATACACTTCCTTATCTTCTGTACTTTTACCCCTAAAAGTTCATAGCCGGCCGCGGTGGCTGAGGGGACTGAGGCGCTTCAGTCACTGTCTGCACGGCCACTACGGTCGGGGGTTCGAATCCCCCTCGGGCATGGATATTTGTGCCGTACTTAGTAGTAGCTAGTTCATAAGTAGTTTGTAAGTTTAGTGACTGATAACCCTGTAGTTAAGTCCCATAAGCTATACAAACATTTGAACATTTTTGAAAAGTTCATATGTTCAAATGTTTGTCAAGCTTAAGGGACTTAACTGCGTGGTCATCAGTCCCTAAACTTACAAACTACTTATGAACTACCTTATACTAAAGACGACACAAATATCCATGCCAGAGGGGAGATTCGAACCACCGACGGCGAACGGTCTCGTGCATCACAGCATATCGCCTCAACGTGCTTGACAACTTCGCCGCGGCTAAAAGGTCATAAATGAAGTATTACTGAAATGGCGCTCAAAATGATACAGTTTTACTCCTTTTGTTATGAAATAATTTTTCTACGACTATACCATTTATTAATATTTTCCACATATCAGGTACACAGATTAACGTATTTATACTAGAATAGAGATAAAAAAAATGGGGGGAGGGGGGAGAGGGAGACGAGCAAAATCTCAAGAAGAAGGCAGAGGAGTCGAAAAAAATGGCAAAATCACCTCACGTAATTTTTGGGCCCCTCCTAATTGCTACCATGTTCAGCACTCAGTGTATTTCTCTTTACCATGGTTAAACGAGCTTAATGAGCTGTAAGTACAGGAGGAGAACGCGTGTTACAATGCGCTGCATTTCACAATACATTTCGAGGCCAATAAAAGTCGAGCATCTGATTTATGAGGCGACTCGTACGTGCGTAATTGCCCGGAAACCAATCAGCACGCAGGCGCGGCTACGTCACGCCAGCCAATGGGAAACCTCGTTTCCATCAACTCAGATAAATGACCGTCGCCAGAAACGAGGTAGCCGATAATTGTTAACGGTCGCTGGGCGCCGCTGTTACGTCACGGCGCGGCAAACAGCTGCCGGCTGCCGAGTTCATTCGGAGAGATTGGTTCGGGAGGGAATGTGGGGAGGGGGGGGGGGGTGCGATTGTTTTACTGTCCGTGTAAACGACCCGATCAAGAGTGCCACGCGGAACGTCATATTGTGTCGGAGTAATGCCGTTAACGTTCAACTATTATCGCGAGAACCTCTCGAAAAATTTACTTCCAGTAGATCTTCGAGGTCTGGCTGTAGTGCCACTATATCGTATGGCAGATGTAGTATTGTTTCTGTCATCCAAATATACAGTTCGTACAGTATACTGTATCCACATGAGATTCTATCAAAAATTTTTGCTTCACATATTTGATAAGGTTTAAATGTAACAATCAGTATTTTATTATTTCAGTATATGGATGCAAAAAGAATAGCACATGACAAGTTTGTTAAATACGTAATACGTAAATGACGAAAATCACACATATAAAGAAATAAATACAGTGTAAAGTCCCTCTTGTCCAGACATAATTAATCTATATATATATATATATATATATATATATATATATGAATGTCTGTTCGGTGTACGTTTATCACGCCTGAACCACAAGACATAAAGAGCTAAACATTTGTACAGTTACTAATGTCTACCCGGGGAAGGCTTTAGGCACGGTTTTATGGCGATCGAATACCTGTATATATATATATATATATATATATATATATATATATATATATATATATATATATATGTGAATGTCTGTTTGGTGTACGCTTATCACGTCCGAACGACAAGACGCAGAGACTTAAATATTTGTACAGTTACTAATTAATACATGATAAAGGTTTTAGGCACGGTTTTATAGCGATCTGATAGATATTTAGTAATTTGATGAATATAACGCGAAATGCGGAACAATAATTACTCTTTGAAAATTATATTTGCCGCGGTGGAGTAGCCGAGCGTTCTAAAGCGTCTCGCTGCGGAGCGCGCGGTTGTTCGCCGTGGAGGTTCGCTTCCTCCCTCGGGCATGGGTGTGTGTGTTTGTCCGTAGGTTAGTTTACCTTAGTGTAAGTAGTTTGTAAGCTACGGACTGATGACCACGCAGTTTGGTCCGATAGAATTACAAACAAGAAAATTATATTCACTCTTTGAAAATGGTTTTATTGGTTGCATTGCTGCTTGAGGGTTGATAATGATAAAATGGTGGAGTATATTGGGATGGAAAGTTATCGGTGTGTAAAATTCTACGTGTGTGTGTGTGTGTGTGTGTGTGTGTGTGAGAGAGAGAGAGAGAGAGAGAGAGAGAGAGTTATACTTCGCTCTGCAGTGAAAACTACAGAACGCAAACGATGGTCTGTGTGTAACTGTTGTCCGAAGTCTCCCGTTGTACACCATAGCAGTTCCATGCCGATAGCTATAACGGGGTGGAAGATGTGGTGGTTGAAAGTCGTCAAATTAAAACAAAATCGGACTGAAGGCCAGCGATGACGTTTGAACTCTATAGCAAGGAGGTTACATACAGCGAAACGTGATGCCACAGACCATATCTTTGGTTTATGCATGCTACAATGTCTTCAGCTCTTTCTCTGTGAGGATAAGCATACGAATAAGGAAATATAACAATAAATAAATAAAGCAGTAAAAAAGAAATTTCTTTTAATACATCTCTAAAAAAATCGATTTGACCTTTCGCGCATTACAAGTGATCGATCTGTGATATTATTACAATCATTATTGTTTCATTTCGTGATTGGATTCTTCGAAACGAGTGCATTTTTACGTGTGATTTGATCTCATAGCACACTACTGAAAGATAGCTTATCTATCATAATCCACCAACACGCGAACGTAGCCGCGGGTTTAAGCTAGTTTTCTATAATATTTACGCCACAATGGTATTCACATTATTTATAAAGTTATATTATTATATTTATTACTAATACTGTTAGTCTTTCTGCATTGTACATGAGTTATTTAGTACATATTTTACAGTAAATATAGACAATGTAGTGGATTTTGTGAAATGGCCACAGATATACATTGTAAGTGGCACAGTAATCTTTGTAAGTTAGATTGTAGAGTAACCGCTCTGACTGCGAGAAGACAGTTAGGAATTTCGAGCAGTAGCGCCACAAAGTCAGGGGTTATTCTATTTACACTTCGGTAAAATCAGACGTGACGTCATTATGACGTATCCACACTATCGACGTCCAGAAGGGCGGCGCATCGACTTTTGCGATCGTTCGAGACGCTGGTTTTGGGCGCGAACAGTACAAACATTCTTTGATTGTCTGAACCAGCATGTTGCAGCAGCTTGGCGGTAGATGAGTACCCAGTTTTGTGAAATTGTTACCTGATGTTCGCAGAGCCTCTGTAACAAATGACTGTATTAATATCCAGCTCATTTGATTTATAGTTTCGGCGAAAACATACATATACCTACGGCGACTATATGTTGTTTTTGTATATCGCATATTTTGACATGTCCAAGTACACATTTTCGCTCCATAGCCTGGTAACCTTATTTTGTCCTCTTAGTTTAACGTAGACTCCGTTCTACAATGCAACTCGGTAGCATTTTCCGCTCAGAGAAAAAAATCCATTAGTTTTAAACACAACCTTCACAACATCAGATTTGGCTGAATAACGTTTCAGAGCTCGCAGTGTAGGTCCTTTTACGGAAAGTTTATAGCTTCCCCACTTTCTTTCTTTCCGAAACTGTAATGAATATACCAACTGAAGATATTATCAGCTACTCCTTTAATTCGTCTGCTACAATTGCAACCGCAGTTTTGCGTCTAGAACGACCACATAAGTCGATCATGCCTCCTGTCGTCTCCGATAGTGTGGATACGTCATAATGACGTCACGTCTGATTTTACCGAAGTGTAAATAGAATCACCCCAAAGTGAGTAGCGGTAAGGGGAAGCTGTTGGTGAAGGCAGTCGTCAAGTACGTGTTGCGGCATGCCATTATTGTAATGCATTATGTTAATTTAATTTTCTGTAATAATTTTTTTCTACTTTATATTTCTTTCAGGATATACATTTTCTGATGTTAAATTTGCTTTCTGCATTCTCAGTTTTGTAGTTAATTTCCCCTCCCTTTTATTTTCTACATTTGTCATTATTGCTTAACTTCATTATTATCTATCAATCATTTCTGCATATTTTAATACTGTAATCGCTTCTGCGAGCTGCTTGCTGTTTCCTGTTTCCAGGTTTTGTAATAAGAATATACGAGGTACGTCAATTTTTCCTTTTGTTTTGTATCTGTGTCGTAGTCAGATTGTCTCCCCCTTTCATTATTCAAGTTAATCAGTTTCGTTGTACCCTTCGGGGGTACTTTTGACAGGGCCATAAGTTTAGTGTTTGTGATTGACCTATTTCCCGTGCGTGTCCGTTGCGCATATTCATATTTTTAAGACTTATCTCAGTGGTCGAAGTCCACACATTGTTCGGTTTTTTAAAAGCTCAGTTTTGCATGTACGTAATATGCAGTATTGCTTAATTTCCATTAAACTTTAAACAATTTTTTTTAAATATTCGGGATACCTTGCACTTTAAATAAACAACATTTTTAAATAGATTCCGGATACCCTGCAACAGTTATGGTTCCAGTTCCCAAAGAATAGAGTACCAAGAAATATGGAGAATTCTGAAATAGCACATCCCTAACTGCTCCAAAAATGAAATTGAGGGTATTTAATCACTTACCAATACTAAATATTTTAAACATTTCCATCGTTTCAAGGCAATGAAATAAATCCAATGGCAAAGATGAAAATTTGTGCTGTGTCGGGAATCGAACCCGGATTTCCTGCTTTGGGCCAGCGGTCACCTTAACCAATTAGGCTATCCAGGCACGCTTCCTATCAAATTCGAGTTCTCACCTTATAGCACGCTACGATTGTAGTGCCTCTTGCTCATAGGTCGTCTTTTCGTTCTTCTGTGGGGGCTGTACTATTCGTAATCCGAACGATCAAATCGGACCTTATGTTTACTTTTTATTTGTAGACTTTTCTTTCAGTAATCCCGACAGCAAAAATCCAATTGCTTAAAATCCGGGGACCCTGTGGCCAAGTGACGTGCCTCTGTCTACCGATCAATCTTTCGAGGAAAGTTAGGCTTAGATGAGGTGTCACCTGACTACTAGAATTGTGCAGGAGCTCCGTCATGCTGGAAGAACACGCGCATTCTTGTAGACAAAGGCTTCTCCGCCAGTAACGCAGGAAGCTAATTTACAAGCAAGTATAGATAAAGGGATTCTGGAAGGGAAAGGTCAGATTGACGGCGTTAACACAATATTCATTTTTGAATACACTATATTAACCCAGATGGTCCCGAATTTTTTCGGTTACTTTTGGTTTAAAAGATAGTTTATTACATCGATAATAGATCGTTCAAATGTTGCAACACTGATTTTACACGAATTGCTACCTTAGTCTCCACATAATAGACAGTCCTTCTGGAACGAAGTAAAAATGTAATGACTAATATTACATATTAGATGTGGCATTTTAATTGTAAATCCATCCATATGTTTCTGATTAATAAAATAAAATTGATATGTAAGTACTTACACACCCAAAATCATGAGTTAATTCATACGTAGCTTCTGAACACCAATCTTCAAAGGTAACTATCATAGAATAACGTGCTAAAATTAATGACTGTTAGTATATGCATGTTAGTGATCGCATTCAAATGACAACCCGATGTTGTAGAAAGTGTTTTTTGCCAAAAGGAAACAATTTACTTCAAATGTTTAAAAGGACGCCAGAATAATCTGGGTTAAGGACGCATTTTAAATGATCCAATAGTTGAAGAGGAAATAATCAAAATATTATTTCAGTAATATTCGTAGATAGCATTCAGAAGTTACTAAGGTCACTTCTAAGGGTTCAATTTCATACGCAATTTTACGCGAAGTGTATCGTACACGACCTTTTTTATTTCTTTCATTTATGTCTTTTATTTTCTCATGTTTCCTCTTCGCTGCTTTCTACTGCTTTTCTCATAGTGTTCAGATGAAATCTGTAAATTTTAGGGTTCAGGTATGGACTAAGAATCTGTAAAACAATAAATTCAAATAACATTCTTTTTTTTATTATTTTCATTACTTCCTAAGAACAATTGTTCGAATATAGAGCCTAGGCCATAGTAGTACACATCATTGATCGTAATTCTCAGGCGTCATCTTCATAAATTACAGATCTTACAATAAAACCCTTTTTATTAATTACTACCTGAAAACCCGGCGTCGCCCGGGTACATATTTATTCTAGTCTTAAGTGAGGCCGCGGTGGAGTAGCCTCGCTGCGGAGTGAGTCTATCTCTCCTTCCCCTTTCTCTATCTGAGCACCTTCTCCTTCTTTCTCTCTCTGTTCATCTCCTCACTTCCCCCCCCCCCCCGTTTCTCTCTCTGTTCGTCTCCGCATCCCCTTCCACTTTGTTCAATTGCTCCTACTTTTCTCCTGGCTAATCTCCATTTTCCCCTTTCTCTGCCAATCACCTCTTCGTCTCTCTCTTGAAATCCTCCTCCCCCTCAATCCAGTTCTCCTTCATCTGTGTAAAGTTGTACTACTCGTCAGCTTTCATGGTGATCAATGAAATGGTGTCTACGTTTATTGAAAGGTACTCTCCGCCATGCATCGTATGAAACATTTTGCAGAGTGTGATGTTTCTCTTCTTTTGAAGGTTAAGAATGCAGAATTTTACCACGTCCGGTCCTTGGAGCTTGGTCTCCGGGACAGGAATCTCCGACCCGCAAGGTCCTTGGGCTTTGGAACTCGGATAGGGCTGACTTGAAAGAGCCGAAAAAGCTCCGCGTAGTCAAGTCCGTGTGGAAGATCTCCCTGCGTGCCTCTCTCAGGGAGTCTTGTTCTCTGCACACTACGTATTGGCCATACGTGGTTGTCGCACGGCCACCTTTTATGTTGAGAGGGTCCACCAAATTGGCGTTGTGGAGCCTTGCTGACAGTGGTCCTCATTCTACTGGATTGTCCGCAGTGTTTTAGGTTATATTCGCGCAGCTGGATTTTATCATTCTATTTAGTGGTCGGTACCGTCGGTTGAACTTCCAGGTCCCCCCCCTCCAGAACTTCTTATAAGTTGTTACTTTTAAGTTTTACATCTTGTTTTATCAATGGAGATTTTTAGTGCCCCCAGAGTGGCTGGCTCATCCTTTATTATCTTCGGGATCATCCAGGCACCATCTTCTGCTGTGATGTCTTAGTAGTTGACTATTTGGTCGACTGGTTTTATGTTATCCTTTTAATGTTGTTATTTTAGCATTGATTCTCTCTCTGCAGCTCCTGTACTGGTTGTGGAGCACTTAATTTTCAATTGTTGAGGTTATAATGTGACCTCTTTAGCTAGGAACAGGGGACTGATGACCGAGCAGTTTAGTCCCCTTTAAATATCCGAAGAACAACAATAAAACAGTAGATTTTGTCGAAGTTCGTTGATAAGGTACTCTCTACCATGCACCATATAAAATTTTAAGTTGACAGTGAATTTCATCTTGTTTTGAAGATGAAGTGTGTACAGTTTCAGCGTGAAGAGTGACATATGTGTTAACGCACTGTAAGGTACCCTCCGCCACGGATCGTACAGTGGCATACGAAAGTTACCCCATGCATTAATACAGGGTATAAGCTATCTCCATTCCAAATTTCATTCAAATCTGTCCATCCCTTTCAGCAAGAAGAAGTAGCAAACACATCAACCCATAACCCATTGTAAGGCACCCTCCGCCACGCACCATACGGCTTAGGAAAGGTACCCCTTTATTAATCAGGATATAACCTACCTCTGTTCCAAATTTCATTCATATCCCTCCAGTTATTTCAGCGTGAAAGCGTAAGAAAGGAATTAACAAATCGCGCGAGTTGAAATTTTTTTATCGCAATCTGATGTACGGTATGGCCGAGCATAAAATACGAACAGAAAGACGAAGAAACAAACATTATTTTTTATTTATTAGATTCATTTATTGAAAAGAAGAGAGGATCAGAGTTAAATTTTCTGCCCGGATCCGGGATTCGAAGCCTGTACCACCTGCTTACTAGGCAGAAGCTTATCCACTTGTTTAAGAGGTCGTCTCCGTCCACAACACAAATTTTAAATCTGCCTCAGTGTTCACCTGTCTAATACGTATGAATGTTGCCAGGGCTCTCAGACATCGGAATAGTACCCCAGTTGGAAAAATCTTGTCTCGTACCTTAGACATAGATGGTATAAATATCAGACAACTATTCAATTTCCCGAGACGTACGTACGTTGTCTCATTCATCTAATACCCTTGACATATGAGACAAAGTATGTCTCGGGAAATTGAATAGTTGTTTGATATTTATTAATTTATAATTTATTTAGTACTAGCTGTAAACTCGGCGTTGCCCGGGTGTTTATTTATCCTACACTCCCGTAGTCCACATCCATTCCCCCATCTCTCTGAATCCAACTATTTCTCTCCCGTCTCTCAGTTCGCTTCCACCTTTCCCTCCCTCGGCAAAGTTTTCTGCAAGGTACCCTCTGTCACGTACCATACAAACATTAATGTACCCAGTGATCTTCCTCTTGGTTTAAAGATCATGTGTGCAAAAATTCATAAAGATTGGAGCAATACTGTGTATTTGGTAAAATTACGTAAGTTAAGTACCCTCCACCATGCACCGAACGAAATTTTATACAGACGGTGACATTCCTTTGGTTTTTGAGGTGGAGTGTGCAAAATTTCATCAATATCGAAACAAAACCATAGATTTCTATGCAATAGAAAAGCAGGGTCCCGTTGAAAAACGCACTTTGTTGTTCTCAAATATTCCAGTTTTATTTCATACAACCCTTATTCTAAAAATAACGAAAACAACAAAAAACGGATCTGTGAAATCGGTCGAGCCGTCCTCAAGTTATGGCGCGACCAAGGTATTTAGGGATCCATTTTTATGTTGTAAAGGACCCTTCTCCATGCACCGTATGAAACTTAAGGTAGACTGTGACCTTCCTCTTGTTTTGAATGTCAACCGTGCGAAATTTCGGGGAAGATCGGAACGAAACTGTAGATTACATGAGTTTCTAGGAGAAGTATGCTCCGCCATGCACCTATCACAAAATACTTTCTTAGCTGACGTTTTCTACATATAAACTACATTCCTGCCAAATTTCAGCTTCAAAGGTAGTTTTCGAGATATCTTGTTTAGTCAGTGGGTGTTCAAATGTTCAAATGTTAGTAAAGCTTATGGGACTTAACTGCGGGGTCATCAGTCCCTAAACTTACAAAATACTTATGAACTAACTTATACTAAAGACGGCACAAACATCCATGCCCTAGGGAGGATTCGAACCCCCGACTGAGTGAGTGTCGTTTCGCTTTTATATAGATGGAGATTAAGAAAACAGATTGCTTAATTTTGGATGCAAGAGAATTAAGGGAGACTTGCAGACAAAACTTGCAAATCTGTAATGCTAACTTTATTTGATACAAGGTCGTACCTGATGCGACAGTTTTACAGCATCTATAGCGAAACTGTTGTGAGCGGTAGACATCTTTTTGTTTCATCATTTTGGAGGTAGGGGGGGGGGTTAAGTTACAAAACGCTTCATGAACGTCCGAAATTACAGGCAAACGTTGTTGCAGGTCCCTAACTACTCCCATTTTCCAATAATTGACGCATAAATCTGGGTATTCTCACCCGGCGGCCTCTCATTATTTATGACGTCATATCTCCTGAGCTATATGTCGTGCTCTTTTGTTTTTGGTCCAGGAACGTTCGTGGGGTACGGTGAACAGTTCGCCAAAGTTTCATTGCAACTTGATGAATGATTTATGAACACATAGAGCACATACAGACAAACATTCCTTTATATATAAATAAAACAACACGTAAACTACAGCATGCACATACAGACAAACATATATCTGATTATTTTATTAATGCAGGGACAGTTTGACTACAAGATAATTTTTTGTTTGTTTTATATATATTTATTGCAGAGAAATTAGGAGTTGGACATGAAAGCAAACACGCAAGACTTCATCAAGCCATCGTTTAAACTGAGCTGTGCATAGTCCGAATTGGAGTTCTACACTCTTATTGAAAGACGTAATGGATAAACCACTATGTATCAACGTCTCTAAAAGTTTGTAGCCACTAATTGGTTCGCTGTCCGTGCAGAGCTGAATAAACGCTGAAAATTGCTGTCGCCGCTGCAAACTGAACTACAGGCGACGCTCCGACGTCATCGTTGTCTAACGCCGCTACTACCACTCTTACAACGAAATGCAAATTTGTAAAAGGAGTTTACTCAGCAGTGAATCAATACACTCGAACTAGTACCTCGCTGACTGATTTCTGATCCCGCGAGCAACCTAATGAATATTCCGCGGTGAAAATTTGTTTGATATTTATGAGTTTTCTACCTGGATGCGCGCTACTGCAAAAACAGGCTCATTAATACTAGACATGATGTGTATGCTGCGTTGAAAGCAACGTCGAGCGCCAACAATGAGTACACGAGCTGTGGGTACACAATGAACCTGCATTTTATGGAAATACTTCGCAGTGAAACGAGGTAAGGGAAACTACATAAAACGTGATTTATTACCGTTTGGTAAAAATTATCATTCAGAAGAATTTTCAATAGACCGGGAGCAGTGGACAGACTACGTCATGGGAATAGTTATACCTCATCAGGGATCAGAAGACTGATAACACATGTTCACAAAAGAACACTCGCAACTATTTCTCTGATTTAATTAAGATTTCCCAATGATCGAAAAACACAAGGTCGCCCTTTATTAAAAATTTTCAAACAAGTACGTGACTTATATCTTGCCTTACTTAGGCAAATGCCGGCCGCGGTGGCCGCGGGGACTGAGGCGCTCCAGTCACGGTCTGCACGGCCACTACTGTCGGGGGTTCGAATCCCCCCTCGGGCATGGATATTTGTGCCGTCCTTAGTTGTAGCTAGTTCATAAATAGTTTGTAAGTTTAGGGACTGATGACCCTGTAGTTAAGTCCCATAAGCTTAACAAACATTTGAACATTTTGAACTTAGGCAAATAGTAAGTTTGGAAAAATAAAAATAAAATAGAAACTTTATTTAATATTTAATTTCCTGTTAGCTCATAGTTTTTGTTTTCAGGTAATAATTTTTGCTCTCACTTCTCCATAATGCTTGGACTATGGTAATAGTGATGTGCTCCTCCGGTGCAACGCTAATCGTGTACATCTTCCCTTCCGCAAACGCATGCTACTAATTTCACCTACAGATTGCTTCATTTTGGGTGGTCAACAGTGTTGACGTTTCAGTGGTGCGTTAATTAAAAAAAGGGGTGATCTAATAATGGTCCAGTTTTGAAGTGTAACACAGGTAATTTGTGAGAAAAACTATAAAGACGAGTACAAAATGTTAAATGTCTGTAAATATATCGGACCAAAATGCGTGGTCATCAGTCCGTGGCTTACAAACTATTTAAACCTAGGTAAACTAACCTAAGGACAAACACACACACCCATGCCCCAGGGAGGACTCGAACCTCCACGGCGAGCAACCGCGCGCTCCACAGCGAGGGGCCTTAGACCGCTCGGCTACTCCACCGCGGCAAGACGAGTAAAAGACGAACTGAATAGCAATAACAACCGTCTGAAATGTAAGGATTCTTTAAATTTATTGACAAGACTTCTGTTAGTTCTATAGGTTTGGCATGTTTCCATTTGCTCTCTGGCAGTTTTGCCTCCAGAACGGACGCGAACTGTGAATCGGAGGCACGCCGAGATAAGCGCTGGAAGTCTAGATTGCAGTGCGCCACGGAAGATTCCAGTTTTACGACGACAGAGAATCTCAAGAATGTAGATATCAACCTCGGTGGTGAGCAGAGAACTTTCGCGAACACCGCCAACGCAGTATGCTCTGCAGACTTCTTATCTTTCTCGTCTGATATACCGCGAACAGGCATGTCACTGAGTCTTCGAAGAGCGACTGTAAATTCTTGCTACATTGGAGTCCACCGAGACCTTAGATAACAGCTTCATCTCGTACGGAACACAGTTTACGAGAAAAGACTTTCCAATGCTGCTCTTCTGTTGTTGACTCTAATATTAAAAAGATTTGTGAAAGACAGTGTACGGTTTGTAGCACCGATAGAAAGAGTAACTTTTCATTAAAAAAAATGTAAATGTTTTTTGGAATTTACACCGAGGAATCTTACGGAAAAGCAAAAGGACCTCACTTTCTAGTCTATTACGCGGCTGAGGTGCTTCGTTTTTCACATCTGCCTGATTCGTGAAAATATAAGTCATTTACTATTAAACGACTCTTCCAAATGAACAGACGTTGTAGATGGTCTGCAGCTATATTATTAAATAATCAATTAACCATTCGCAATTTGACGAAAGTTTTCGGCTTAAACTCCGAGGCGGCCGAGAGGTTATGGCGACCGCTGGGTCAAAGAGGGAGACCGGGTTCGAGTCCCGGTCCGTCACAAATTTTCATTTGCCACAAAATGGTAAACCACCTTCAGAATTGCAGTTTAAAACGATAAATTTCGCAATATTGTGAATATATAATTGATTTTTAATAATAAATATTTTTGTTAATTTTAACTATCTTCCCGATGAGCTACACAGTTGAAACTTCCATTACACTGCAGAAACAGACTACAAAGCTGTAACAAATCGTTTGTGTTTTTCGTAATGCATGGTACTTTATGTGTCACTGCAAGTTCCCGCTTTTAGTCTTACAGTCGAGAATGTTTTGTGATAACTAGTCTTGTGTAGTTCGCTAATTACGCGAACTAGTTCGCAGATCCCTCGCCTCTTAGTTCGTCCGCTCCTTTTCCGAAGACTGACGGGGAACAGCGAGAGGACGCGAGAGCGCGTAAAATGGCGTGATTCCCTTCTGCCAGTTGCCGTCAATTCGAGCTGAGATGCAGCTCAGCTGTAGTTTCATACACATTGCCCAAAAATACGGGTAATAGAACACGCTTGGGCAACACTGATCATTATATAAAAATGCTGGCATAAAGAAAGAGCTCTTGTAGTAGCGGTAGCAAAAGCTAAAAAGAGCGGACGAACTAATAAGAGCGACCTACTTCGCGGCCGAGCCGCGACTCTAAAAAGAGAGATACGGGTCGCGAACTAAAATATGCACGATCGGTCGCGAACTAAAATATGCGCGATCGCTCGCGAACTACAACATGCGTTACCGATCGCGAACTATTATGCCAAACGTATCTTGCTTCTTAGTTAGGTGGATTCTTTTCCAAAGACCGACGTGCAATAGCGAGAGGGCGCGCAGCAGAATTAAAAATCACATTGTTTGCCTTCTGCTGATGAGTCATTTCGAGGTGATCGCCTGCCTGCTAGATTACATAGTTCAGTGCTATTTCTGTTTTGAAGTATTCTACACTCTGCAATATCTGACTAATAAATTCCATAATACCAAGATATAGAGATAACTCTAAATTTAAACGCGAGGAATTATCCACAAACTGTTTCTTTTGGTTTGCGTGGTATCGTTAGCGGCTCAAGCAGCAAGTGCATGAAGCAGCTAGGTGGGGGAACTTCTCCCTCCACCTGCATGCGCAGACCACGCCGCTCAGCCTTCATTGGGAGCGGACGAACTAAAAGAACGAACTACTTCGCGGCAAAGTCGCGAACTAAAGTGAGCGCTCCCGATCGCGAACTATTATGCGCAAGTCTAGTAATAACTACAGTTGCTGTTGAACCACAATATGAGTTCGAATATGTATTGTATGCCTCTTTCATAGAAGGCTGCCGCCTGTGTATTCAACCATGTGGTAACATGTTCTTTCAGCTCGTCGTCATCGTTGAAGTGTTGACCACCAAGAACAGATTTTAGGTTTAAGAAGAGAGCGACGTCCGGGCTGTACGGAGGATGATCAAACCCGCCCCAGTGAAACTCCTCGTTCTTCATCATGCGCGTGATCATCTCCTTCATTGAGCAGTCTGACCCATCTTCTAACCATCGAATCACTCATAGCATTTTGCCCGTAAACCTCGCAGATTTGCCTTTAGAAAACGAATCACACATCTATCTGATTTCACACGCGACGTCAGTTTCAATTACGGCTGACATTATAAAGAAGCACTACAAAGCACACGTTGGCAGCAACGATCTGAAAATGAAACTTACTTTGTGGAAGACCCTCAAATATATTGCGTTCGCTTCAAATACTCAAAACCTTTTGCGCAGATTGAGCTCAAAGTTTGACTCAACAATGCATTTTAATACACGAAGATTGTTTAGGTGCCTTCTCTTTAATATATCATGTGTAATCTATATATATATATATATATATATATATATATATATATATATATATATCTCAACTTTGTGATATTTGCTAAGAACTTTTACCCATCATAAAATTTATACAAATTCATATGACTTACATTAAAAAAAGATACATAAAACATGCGCCCATTCCAGAAGAACTTTGTGTCAAAATTTCATAGCATCGATCACGTACTTTAGATCTGCCGTTAAGAACTTCTACCTTTACAAACGGAAATGATCGTTTGTTCAAAATCTGAAATCTCCGAATATTATTCATAAACTGCGTTGAAACAATATTACTTTCGATTTCGAACATGTGTTTTGGTATTCACTCCATTGAATCATATTTCGTAGAACACAACACCCGCCGCGGTGGAGTAGCCGAGCGGTCTAAAGCGTCTCGCTGCGGAGCGCGCGGTTGCTCGCCGTGGAGGTCCGAGTCCTCCCTGGGGCATGGGTGTGTGTGTTGTCCTTTGGTTAGTTTACCTACGTTTAAGTAGTTTGTAAGCTACGGACTGATGACCACGCAGTTTGGTCCGATAGATTTACAAACATTTGAATTTGAACACAACACCCAATGAAACCATAACTGAGTTTCTACATTGATTTGAATTTGTTATATCTCAGGAAAATACCTTTCTATAAGAAAATTTACAAAATTAGAAAAAAATAAAACTGTTCCGAAACATTGAAGAAAAACTTAACAAATAATAAACGAATAATACATGATAATTAAATTACGACAAATGCTGCAAATACGTACTGGAGAAAGTGCGAGATGTAACAAATTATTCTGCACAACTAAGAAAAAACTTATAATTAAATGCAAGAGTAAGGAAGGTAAAAGAGGAAGTGGCTGCACTAAAAGCCAAGAATACTGAGACAGTAAGAGAGCGAAGTGGAAGAGGCTCCTCTTTAAAATCAAAAATAAAAATATTAAGTAGAAAATAAAGATGTGAATATAAAATGTTTTGCATAATAGCCTAAGCAAAGTAACTACAAATAAAACTCATGGGAAAGATGAAAGAAAAAATTGACTAAAGAAATTATAGAAATAAAAATGGTGTGTTTTATGGCCCAATTTTTCAAATATTTCGGACATTACAATACAAAAGTATAAATAGTAAATAACATGAAATATAATATATCAAAATATCACGTAATAATTATTTTTATATACTTAATTTTGTTGATAATGTTGTTTTTAGGTGACAATCTACAGCCACGATGAACTTTGAAAAAAAAAACATTCTTATGCCAAGGCTGCAAAATATTTTTATTAGTTTTATTCTACTGGTTTCGTCAGTTGCTGCCATCAACAGGAAATCCACAAAATATTTTACATCAAAGCCAATAAGACAACATTTTTACTGAGTACAGCAACGTCTAATTTACAATCGCAATATTTTACTGTAAATTAGACGGCTCTGTACTCAATAAAAATGTTATCTTATTGGCTTTGATGTAAAATATTTTGTAGATTTCCTGTTGATGACAGCAACTGCCGAAACCGGCAGAATGAAAGAAATAAAAATATTTTGCAGCCTTGGCATAAGAGTGACTTTATCAAACCTAATTTTCTATTATTTTAGAAAATATTATACATTTATTTAGTTTTATATTACCTTAATTATTATAATGTTTTTGTCCGTAATATTTGAAAAACTAATAAAACTACCGGAAAACGAAGTGATCCATAAAAAACGCTAGTGTGATTATTATTATCATTGGCAGTGACAATATTTGAATACATTTCTTCATAATTGTAACTGTTACAAAGCAAATGCTATTCCACACGTTCATGTTCACCCCAATCCAAAACCCTTCAACATCGAAAACGTATCCTCATCTGCCGCCAGTGGTTGTCACAGGTAATCTACCCATGGGGACACTGTACACTCCTACGAAGGGACCATCCTTGTATAAATCACTTCCCATAAATTGCGTGCTAAATGCTGTTAACCGTCACCCTCACGACACCAGATATTTTTCTTTTTTCACATCGCACCGCCTTCGTACACAGCGTCGTGCGTGCTGAAGATAAAAAGCTGTTGTCTTTTGCTAGGCCTACGGCGCCGCCGGCCCTTCCGCTAGAGGCGTCTGTTTACACTGTAAACATAAACACCGCCCTATTAGGACAGATCGCAGAGCTGCCCGCGCTCCAGACCTCCTGGCGTAAGCGACAACTAATGACTTATCGATCCCTCAATACTGAGCTTTGAGATCAGCGGGGAAGTTCTTAATTGACGGATAGAAAGCCCACCGCGATCAGCGGCACCGTGTCTACAATAGCTGCCAAGCAGATGATTTTGCTTTGGGTTCGCGAGCAGTTCCGAAACTAATGTAACGATTGGCGTCACTTGTCCATGTTCTGGCGTGTGTAGATCAAATTTCACAAATTAATACGGTAGATCTTCCTGTATACTGACGATCCGTGTTTTCTTTAGTTTGAAATGGAGATGAATTCGAAGCTGAAACAGCCTACAACCGACATCTGCGTAATTACTCTTCAAATCTTCAGAAATGGATGCGTTATGAGACTGCTCAGACGCGAGGTATCGCCGTATCGTAACACTGGATAAGACATGGACCACATTGTATGAGCCAAAACTGAAACGCCAATCCAACAAATGGCGTAATTATGGGTCGCCGCGAAAGTCGAAAGTGCGTTAGAGCCCAAGTATGGTGAAAGTTATGGTGATTCTCGTGTACGACTGTGATGATGTTATCCTAATACATTAAGTTCCTCCACTTCAGACCGTAAATGCACAGTTTTATAAATATATACAATATACTATAAACTATGTTCATAGCTCCGCAGAAAGTGTGACATTTCTTGTGTTGACCTACCGCATTAAAATTTCCCGTCACCTATTATTTTATAAGTTACAGAGGCAAACACACTTAGTGAAACATCCTGTGTGTAATATATATCAATAATAAAAATCACATATACTGCGATTGCTAAAAATTTTTCACATTATGCAAGTTGTAATACATTTCTTCTTTACTACTAAGGTAACCTATATTACAGTCAGCTTAAGGAAATTCTTGAAAGCTGACAGACATTAGACATCGGGCATAGCACCTCAATGCGCACGGCCAATCCGCCGCGGCAAACATTTTTTCTTTCGTCGTTTAATTGTGGTTGTCAGCTAGAAAAAATATAATGAAAGTTTGAAATTATCTTTAAAGATTGTTGCAAGTCGCTAACTACTCTTATTCTCATACAGCGCATGAATGAATAGTCTCGTCGCATTATGTGGCTGTGTCTTACGTTTCCTATTGCTTATGATGTTATATCTGTTGAACCATGTGTCGTATGTGATTCTTAACCCTGCAGCAACTGTTACCTCACGGTAAGAAATATGCGTATCAAATTTGGTAGAAATCGGTCCAGTGGTTTAGGAGGAAATGTACAACATTGTCGCGTAATGTATCAGTTTTTCTCGCGTCTCATTGGTTGTGACGTAATATCTCGCGAACTATGTGCCGTACGTGATCCTTACGGTTATAGCGATTGTCCTCATGGATTGAAGCTTACGCGTGGAACATTTCATAAATATTGGAACTAAACTATAGATTTGTATGCAATTCGTACACACAAACAAACACACGAACGGACACTCTGCTTTACATGCATTTAAACAGCATTTTGCGCATTCAGGACCTACCATTTTCGAGCTGTTGTCTTGTCAGCGATAGTAAATCTTCAGATTAGGACACGACGACAAAAAGAAAGAAGTAGGGTTCGACCGTGGCTGGAAAGAAGGGTTGAAAGCAGGGGAAGATTCTCACTCCTTTCCTAATATAACATAAAATCTGCTAGAAAAAAAATATTGTTATGAAAATCTACTAACTGAAAAATGTGCAAAATGCATAACGAAATGTTCAAATATTTGTAAAGATTAAGAGGCTTAAATACGGGGTCATCAGTCCCTAAACGTACAAACTACTTATTAACTACCTTATACTAAAGACGACACAAACATCCATGCCCGATGGGGGATTCGATCCCCCGACGGCGGGCGGGCGCGGGCATCACAACAGGGCGCTCCAGCACGCGCGGCTAATCCGCCGCGGCGATGCGTAACATGGAAGTCTGAAATCATCTCGATTGTCGAAGACGGCAACGCATTATACATTAATAACAAGCAGAGAGCTTCTGCGCATACTGTCTAGTGCGCATGCGCGAATTCACGGGAGTTTAGAATAATGGTCTTCTTTATTCCGGCGCGTGGATAATGTGTTTGCTAATAATCTCAGTTCTGCCGCTAGATGGTTGTCGCGCTAGAACCCTACATTTCGCGACGTATAGTCGTGTAATACTCCTGCAAAAAAAGGGTAGTCCGCCTTAGGATGTGCTCACAGCGGCACCGACAGACAGTCGTCAGACCGACGGTGTGATCACACTACATCCCATATAGTTTGTCACTTGATCGGATTAAAGGAGAAAGTTACGTTAGGTTTGAATGCATTCTGTGTCCGAAGTACATTAGATTTCAATTCCCTGGGGTGCAATGGATTCCACCGACATTTTTATGCTTCGAAATTAGTGTTACAATGCGGCCTTTGTTATTAATAAAGACTTCGAATGCATACGAATGAGCTACACCTGTCTGGAAAGAAGAAAGTGGCGAGGATTGTGCACTGTCCTCAGTTATTGCTACTCCCAGACAATCTTTACGAATATGTGAGGAACCGGAAAAGAAAGAAATTTCTGTTACATATTGTGATATTTCGTGGTGTCATTGACAATCAGTATTACAGTTTTGCTTAATTTCTTTGAAGTTGTGGAGACATACACTAGTTAACCTCCATGCTTTAAACAATGAAAAACTACACCAATTAGAGAAGATTATTGTTTACCACAAAGAATTTATTCGCATCTTCTAGTGCATTTGTTTACAGAAGAACGGTACTTTTTCGACGTTTGAATGTGTGGTTTGCTGACACACTTGCACTGCAGCTGTCTTTTTAGGTTAGCTACTGAAGTTCGGAAAAGCGGACAGAATAAATATTGAGGTGTGTCTTTGATCCTAATGTTAGAAACCATAACTTTCTTCTGTCTGTTTAAAGGTATTGTGCCTCTCCCATTACTGAGAATATGCAACATAATAATCGTGACTTAGACCTACATGTGTACAAAAACCAGTGTAATTGATTTTTGTGTTCTGATATCCAGTTTAATTTAGCAGAAAATACCTGCATGTATAGACAGACGTACTATTTAGTATATAAAAAAGTTGCGAACAGACTAAATCTGTGAAAGAGCTGCATAAAATCACACATGGAAACGTCACGATCTATTTATGTAAACAAATGCAGTAAAAGAGAGAAAAATTCTCGAAATGCGTTGTGCTATGCATAAAAATACATAATGAATGCAGTTTTTCAGTATTTAAATCCATGAAGAACACAGTAATAGGCCACCCAGAAACATCCGATTATGATTGACGAAATGATGTTACGATACATTGAACTTCGATGACTGTCATTATTTATATTTGCAAAAGGCAAGTGTGAAATTACGAATAATTTTGAACCCAGAAACCTCTGAAAAGCGGAGCACACCTAGGCCTTCACCAAATTTGCAGGTCAGTTTACAGAACAGACTCCTCACCTTTTTAAAGAACACCAGAACCAGCAAGAACAATTTGTGGACAGCTAACACCCGATTATCACAGTACAAAACAATGTAAGAGAGCCACTACAATAACATTAAGATAAGCCACAATCCCAGATTAAACATATTTTTTGAGGTTATAATTTATGCCCAAAATTTCTGATAAAGGTTTTAACGAACTTGGTATTTACAATAAACTGTAATATCAGAACCTAGATTCCGAATTATATCCCGAAAGATGGAAAAGCTGGTAGAAGCCGATATCGGGGAAGATCAGTTTCGGTTCAGGAGAAATGTAGGAACACGGGAGGCAATACTCACTTTACGGCTTATCCTAGAAGATAGATTAACAAAAGGCAAACCTACCTTTCTAGCTTTTGTAGATTTGGAGAAGGCTTTTGAGAATGTTGATTGGAATAAACTCTTTCAAGTTCTGAAGCAAGCAGGGGTAAAATATAGGGAGAGTAAGGTTATTTACAACTTGTACAAAAACCAGACAGCGGTTGTCAGAATTGAAGGGCATGAAAGGGATGCAGTGGTTGGAAAGGGAGTAAGACAGGGTTGTAGCCTTTCTCCAATGTTATTCAATTTGTACATTGAGCAAGCTATAAAGGACAGCAAGGAGAAATTTGGTGAAGGAATTAAAGTTCAGGGGGAAGAATTAAAAACATTGCGTTTTGCCGACGATATAGTAATTCTGTCAGATACAGCAAAGGACCTGGAGGAGCAATTGAACGGAATGGACAGTCTGCTGAAAGGTGCATATAAGATGAACATTAACAAGAGCAAAACTAGGGTAATGAAATGCAGTCTAAGAAAATCAGGTGATGCTGAAGGAATTAGATTAGGTAACGAAACGATAAAGGAGGTAGATGAGTTTTGCTACTTGGGCAGTAAAATAACAAATGATGGTCGCAGTACAGATGATATAAAATGCAGAATGGCAATGGGTAGAAAAGCGTTCTTGAAAAAGAGAAATTTGTTAACATCGAATATTGATTTAAGCCTAAGGAAGTCCTTTCTGAAGGCATTTGTATGGAGTGTTGCCTTGTATGGGAGTGAAACATGGACGATAAACAGTGCGGACAGGAAGAGGATTGAGGCTTTTGAAATATGGTGCTACAGAAGAGTGCTGAAGATTAGGTGGGTGGATCGCGTAACTAATGAGGAGGTACTGAACAGAATTGGGGAGAAATGAAATTTCTGGTATACCTTGACTAAAAGAACGGATAGGACACATTCTTAGACATCAAGGAATTGTGAATTTAGCATTGGAAGGAAGTGTGTGGGGTAAAAACCGCAGAGGAAGACCAAGAGATGGATACAGTAAGCAGATTCAGACAGATGTAGGTTGCCGTTCTTTATGTGGAGATGAAGAGGCTTGCTCAGGATAGGGTATTGTGGAGAGCTGCATCAAACGAGTCTTCGGACTGAAGACCATAACAACATCCCGATTGTTATATTTATCGTCTTCTGGACGCCACAATCTCTTTCTTCCTTTCACAGAGCATATCAGTTTCTCACTGTCCATATCTAGCAAGTGAGAACGTCGGTCGATTTGACCGAAGTAAACAAACTGATTTGAATTTCACCGACTGTCGTCCGAAGTGTCTACGTTCGGGCGATGCTATCGGCTACACTGTGACCTTGCCCATAGTGGGGTACTTGTCTGAAACGATCGGCCGTTTTCCGCCGATGTCTGACGTCGGTAAAACCCACCGAAATCGGAGCCACTGTGGCCACAGCCTTATGAAGCGCTGCGAGTAAAACAAGTACGGAGACAAGGAACTGTGTGACTCACGCGGAGAACGTTTCTGGGACTGCGTGCCTCACGTACGTATTGGCTGCGGTTCTCGAGATGAGATCAGGAGGTCGTGCTAACCCGTCCCGCACGCCATCCACTCAAAGAGCCTTAACAGGCGTCACCTGTTGGTGTGCTGCTGCAACTTGCTCCGCGGCAGTTGCGTGACAACATTCCATACGTCACTAGCGTCTTTACAAGGGTGCAAAGTGGAAGTTACCTGAAAACTGTCACGAAGTTCGCTCTCGTTAATCTTCTCTGGCCCGTTATTATTCTATTGCTGTTCTCCTCGTTTCCGAAATACTTTACTTTCAAGTTAAATGTTTTAATAGGGCATAGCAAAGGTGTGTTTTTAGCTAACGTGCGTGGCGTTTCTGTCTTGCTGATATAGCCGATAACGAGGACAGTGACAAGGAGTCAGTACAGATATTTTTTAGTATATTATTTTGCGGAAATCTTGAATTTTAATATAGGCGTCTTGTGGAAATCTAGAATTTTAGTGTAGGCATCTTGCGGTAATCTTGAATTCGAGCTCGACTCCAAAGGTAGCTCTCTCTATATTTGTGGTCCTCGTCCAAGTCTCACAAGACGTGTTAGGGATTCACACCAAGTCAGTTTAAAAGAAGACAGAAGCAGTTCAGAGGCGAGTGGCTTGGTTTATTACTGGTAGTTTCGATCATTGCGCGAGTGTCACCGAGATGGTTAGGGAACTCAAATGGGAATCGCTGGAGAAACATTGTTGTAGAAATTTAGAGGGCCGGAATTTGGAGAGGACTGCTTAAAGATTCTATTGCCGCTAACCTACATTTCGCGTAAATACCACAAATATAATGTCAGAGAGATTAGGGCTCATGCAGATGCATACCATTATTCATTTTTCCCTCGTTCTGTTTGGGAGTGGAGCAGCAAAGCAAGTTCTACATCTACATGGGATACTCTGCAAATCACATTTAAGTGCCTGGCAGAGGGTTCATCGAACCACCTTTATACTATTCATCTACCATTCCATTATCGAACAGCGCGCGGGAGGAATGAACATCTGAATCTCTGTTTTCGAGCACTGATTTCTCGAATTTAATAATGTTTGTATAGCTTATGCGACTTAACTACGGGGTCATCAGTCCCTAAACTTACAAACTACTTACGAACTAGCTAACACTAAGAACGGCACAAATATCCATGCCCTAAGGGGGATTCGAACCCCCGACCGTAGTGGCCGTGCAGACCATGACTGGAGCGCCTCAGTCCCCTCGGCCACCGCAGCCGGCTCTCGTATTTTATTCTCATGATCATTTCTACCTATGTAGATGGGAGTCAACAATATATTTTTGAATTCGGAGTACAATGTTGGCGATTGGAGTTTCGTAAGTAGGCCACGCCGCAGCGATAAGCGCCGTTGTTGTAATGATTGCCATCCCAGATCCTGTATCATTTCCGTAACGCTGTCTCCCCTGTATCGTGACAATACAAAACGAGCTGCCCTTCTTTGGACTCTTCCGATGGCGTTCGTCAAACCCACCTGATAAGGATCCCACACTGGGCAGCAATACTCCAAATGAGGACGGACAAGCGTGGTGTATGGAGTCTCTTCAGTAGTTCTGTGTTCTTAAAATAAAACACAGTCTCTGGTTCGCCTTTCTTACGACATTAACTACGTGTTCTTTCCAGTTTAAGTCTGATGTAATAGTAATTCCTAGGTATTTAGTGGAGTTTACGACTTTCAAATTTGATGAATTTATCTTGTAAACAAAGTTTAACGGATTTATTTTCGTACTCATGTGAACTACTTCACACTTCTCATTATCTGGAGTCAATTGCCAATTTTGACACCATACTGATATCTTATTTAGATCGTTCTGCAGTTGGTTTTGATCTTCGGATGAGTTTACTAGACGATAAATGATGGTGTCATCTGCAAACAACCTAAGAGGGATGCTTAAATTTTCTCCCAGATCGTTTATGTAGATAAGGAACAATAGAGGTCCAATAACACTACCCTGTGGAACACCGGTATCACCTCTGTCTTAGTCGATGCCTTGCCATCAATTACTACAAGTTGTGTCCTCTCTGACAGAAAATCCCCTATGCAATCACAAATCTGGGGCGACATTCCATAACCACGCAATTTGATTAAGAGCCATTTGTGAGGTACGGTGTCCAAAGCCTTCTGGAAATCCATAAATACGGAATCAACAGTCGAAAGTGAGGTAAGACTATCAGCTTCTAGCAAATATTTAAGCTCCTCCTCTAAGATTAGCACAGTCCACGGTACGTAGGCTACCGTTCACAAATTATGATTGAGTATCAGAAATGTATCTCATGTACCTGAAACAAAGTCCGCCTTTTGAAACACTATTTTAGATACATTTTCCACATTCGATACATACATACTGAAAAATCTGACAACTGAAAAGCCATAAGTGAGAAGTGATAACATTTGCTAATCTTCAATTTCTTATCTTATAATATATATAAAAATTGAGATGTTTGTGCCTATATTTCACCTTGCAGCCAAAACTACACACTAATGAATATTGTTTGTATGTGATAGCAGGTATCCATTTCCCATTCTGCTCTATCGTGGTAGTGGGTTGATAACGATAAGGGAGTGGAAGATATGGGAGTTTAAAGTTACCTACTTATATAAAATTCTACGTGTGGTGTCAATATTATGCTCTTTAGCTAAAATTACACAACGGAGACGAACGATCTCTCTGTGTTGTTGTAGTACAAAGTCTCCCGTTGTACACCATAGCAGTTCTGTGTCGATAGCTATAAGAGGGTGAAAGATATAATGGTTGAAGGTCGCCAGGTTAAATAAAATTTGTACTGAAGACCAGCGATGACTTTTGACACAATACAAGCAAAGATGTTATATACAGCGAATCATGATGCATATTCTTCAATTGTTTTTCTGCAACAAGCGTACGAATAAAGAAAAATAAGTGCATATTGCAGTTTGAATAGTAAAACTACCAAGAAAGATGCCAAAGCGTAAGAAAGAAATTTCGCGTTCTCGATCCGTTTCTAAAAGACTGGAAATGGCGCTAAAAAGTGAATCTACAGACGATAGAAACTTAAAATATGTAGACGTTGTTTATCTTACATCAGCGATTTTTCGATATTCCCATCCCTAAGGGGGTGAAATAATGGCTGAACGGTTTTTTGAAAATACGTTGCTATGTAGACAAGTTTGAAACAAGAAATACAAAACTTCGAATTTAGATTTTTGATTAGATTTTTAAAAACACGTGTTTCGATACTTTTAGAAATTCAACAATTAAGCGGGCGAAATAAGGGAAAATCTTCTAAGGGTGCTACTAAGACTATTTTGATGCTAGAAATGCGAACATTAGGATTTGGAACCATGGTTAGAATTTAAAAGAAAAGTGTATCGGGATGTATTGAATTCTGCCATCAATGGTGCAACAAGAGGTGGAAGTTGTATCAAAATACTTGATTAGGGAAGAATTTTAAAGCTAAATCTATGAAAATTTATATTTAGAAGTAGAAGCAACCAATGCAGATCATGCAGTCCACGCGTGCGAAGAAGCGGGACTTAAGCTAGTATATTACACATGACGTCATAACATGCTTTCTCCTTTAATACAATCCTATGGTTTCAGTTATTCTGATTAAATGTTGTTCTACCTTTTTTTTTTTTTCAAGAATTCGCACTAAAAATTGACAAATAACATACAATAAAAGTTTCGTAACCATCAAGGAGGTTAAAATAAAAGGAGATGGCGTTATCTATGCCAAGCACAAACGTCAGATGAAGCCTGTCCGCCATCTTGGTGTGTTGTGGAATGCTATCTCTCCGTTAAAACTATGCTTTAAGTCGACCCTTTTACTGTTAATGTATTGAACGGACAATCAGTGCAATGTATGTACTTACAAACAATATACTGTCTTGAATAAATAGTAATAAATACTCATCATAATGTACTTGAAAACGTAATTGTTAAAGGGCTAATTTGCACTCTTTTAACACGTTTTACATCACGGCAAAACCGCCAGACATTTTATTCCTGTTTTAAGTGACCTGAAACATGACCTCTACAATACGAGCACTTCTCCCAAACTTAGCAATATGGCGGAGGCAGTCTTCACTGTTTCAACGCAAGGGCGTCTCCCTGTATTCTAACCTTGGTAAGCACTATAATTGACGTGAACGGTGTTGATAGTGGGATGTTTTGGAAAACACACCACAATGCATTAATACCAATAGAAACTAACAAAGCAATAAATCAGCATGTTAAACTTTGATGCTCGGCTATTTAAATGTAAACTGCAATCGCTGAGGTATTTAACTTAATTTGTAGCGTAACGATTACAATTTACACGAGCGCAATACAGGTGACTATTCTGAGGTAGCTGTCGGATGTCATATTCACTGGAACTGAAGTGAGAAAGTCACAGACGACCGACTCTAGTGCCTTTGCTAACAGGAAATCACAAGCAGCGCCTTCTCCTGAGCTCGTGACCATATCGGTTGGACGCCCGATGAGTGAAAAAAGTCGCCTGGTCAGTCCCGATTTCAGCTGGTAAGATCTCATGGTCAGTTTCGTGCTGACCCCACAGTGGACCAAAGTTTACAACAAGACGATGTGATAGATATTTAAGTTTACACTGCGTATTGTTCGCATCTTGTAGAATCACGTTTTTGCCAGTAATAAGCATCGTACTAGCACGATGTTTTGATTGCATTAGTCTCGATCTTCATCAGGTGCTTCCTGAGCTTTAATCTACTGTGCAACGGTTCCAGTATTTAAGCAAATTTTTTGAAGTATTTTCTTCCTAACTCAAAGTGTTCTAAGCTGAGTCCGTGTCTTCTTCCCCAGAAAAATCGTAATTCTCATACGTTGATTAATGGAATCAGTCATTCGAAAGATAACAAGATTGTTTTATTGTCACCTCATCCTCATTGTTCCCACCTGTTCCGACCATTAGATCGGAGATGTACGGATCTTTCAAGAAGTGATTCGTGGATGTTAAATCACCCAGGTTCCACTATGACAATGTATGTCATGAAACTTCCTGGCAGATTAAAATTGAGTGCTAGAACTGGGACTCGAACCTGGAACCTTTGCCTTTCGCGGGCAAGCGGTCCATCAATGACCTACCCCGACACGACTCACGGCACCGCCCCACAACTTCAATTCTGCCAGTACCTCGCCTCCTACTTTCCAAACTTCACAGAAGCTCTCCTGCGAAACTTGCAAGACTAGCACTCTCGAAAGAAAGGATATGGTGGAGACAAGGCTTAGCCACAGTCTAAGGGATGTTTCCAGAATGAAACTTACACTCTGCAGCGGAGTGTGCGCTGATATAAAACTTCCTGACAGATTAAAATGGTGTGCCGGAACCGGGACTCAGATATCCAAATAGAATTCGAGGCTTGTTGTATTTGTCCCTTCAATGGATCCATTTTTGGCGACTATGAATTTCATCCTTATTTTGTAACAGATCGACGAAATCCTGATACGCCTACTTCTCTTGGTGTCGATACGATAGGAGACAATAAAATTCAAACATTAGACGTCCCCACAAACCAAATTAAGGAGGCAGAACAGCTGAGTCCCAGCGTTTTTGCAGTGGCTTCGATAATTTGCAATCTGGGCCTAATATTGTTTCTCCGAGGGACTTCAGACCTTTGTCTAAAGCAGCAGAAAGAAAACAACGAAGGAACAACAACACCCGAAAGAGGTGCTGGGCTGTCCTCACGGACGGTCCTGTGAAGGAGGAACTCGAAAGGAAAAAGAAACAAAGTCCCAAGGATGTCAAAAAGCGTTTTCTTCCAGTTAAAAAATAAGAAATAAATAAATTAATTAGTTAATTAAAAAATAAAATAAATAAATAAATAAAAAGATTGCTGGAAGCAGTGGCGGTGGAGACGATGACTACTTTTGTATTGTATGTCTTGATTCCTTCGCCAGTAGCAGATCCAGGGAAATGTGGGTACAATATACAGACTGCAAGAAAAGGGACATTATATATGCACGTCAGGATGAGCCCATTTCGTTTGTCAAAATTGTCAGAGTGATGTTTCAGACAAATTTTTTAGTCCTGACTGTTTATTTTTTAATTTTTAATTTCTTTTTAACTTTAGAGAAGTTATCAATGGGCAGTATTTAATGTAGACTATTGTTACAAGCCTGTAATATTACTGAATTTTTTGTGTAGAATCATCAGAACTATTTTGTTTCTGATTATTTTATTAGTTTGGAACTACAATCTTTAATTCTGTTTTGACTTTGAATTTGTATGAATACAACGAGGATTTTGCTGGCGACTTCACTAACCGATAAACGACAACATTATCGCAAACAGTCTGAAAGAGCTGCTCAAATTGTCTATTGTTCATATACCGGGTGATCAAAATGTCAGTATAAATTTGAGTGATGACCGTGTGCTCAGTCGCCACATTCGTCATGCTTGGTCTCCCCGGTCCCCAGACCTCAGTCCGTGCGATTTTTTTCTTTGGGGTTACCTGAAGTCGCAAGAGAATCGTGATAGACCGACATCTCTAGGGATGCTGAAAGACAACATCCGACGCCAGTGCCTCACCATAACTCCGGACACGCTTTACAGTGCTGTTCACAACATTATTCCTCGACTACAGCTATTGTTGAGGAGTGATGGTGAACATATTGAGCATTTCCTGTGAAGAACTTTGTTTTGTCTTAATTTGTTATGTTAATTATTACGTTTCTGATCCGATGAAGCGCCATCTGTCAGACATTTATTGAACTTTTTTTGTTGGTTCTAATGGAACCCCATGTCTTTCCAAGAATGTATGTCAATTTTTACCTCTCTATCTTCATTATTCCGTGATTTATTAAGTTTTCAAATTTATACTGACTTTTTGATCACCCGGTAGATTATGAACATTAGGGACCCTGTAACACTTCTCTGGAAAATGCCTGATATCACATGTGTTTTAGTCTATGACTTACCATTAATTACTACGTACTGTGTCCATTCTGACAGGAAATCGTGAATACAGTCGCACCACTGTCACGATATTCCATTAGCACGCAGTTTGATTAAAAGCCGCTTGTCAGGTGCAGTGTCGAAAGACTTTTGGAAACCGCGAAATATGGAATCGATTTGAGATTCTTTGTTGATACCACTCATCACTTCGTATGGGTGAAGAGAATACATCTTGCCGCAAGGTACGACCTCTATAGAGTACGGGAGTTTCATCTGTGGCTTGTCGAGCCTCGATGCAGTTGGCGACGGGACGGGTTGGAGTAAACCTTGCCTTCCGGTGACAGCGAGTGCCCAGGTTGTTGTTACGTATGCTGCACTAGCTATCGACCATGGGAATTACGGGCGAGCGGGAAGAAGTGTCACGGAGTTTGCATTTTCTGGAAACCGACCACGCTGTTGTACAAGTGTGGCCAAGATGTACAGAGTGTGTGTTCTCGACGACTGTGGAAGTTTCCAAGTACCATCAAACGAACCACGTATGTATGTATAGGGACGTGCTCCATGTATAGTATATAGTGTGGCAGGCATTGTGATGCTCCTTTGGGTACTCTAATCCGTTCTTGAACTATATGTAGTGTTACTAGAATGTTTGAGGGCAGTTAAATTCACTCACTTTTAAGACTGATGCAAGAATTAGAACTGCTGTTATGTATCGCTGTCGTTAGTTATGCATTTCAAGTTTATTGATTAGTATTAATGAACTATGGTTCAAATCTTTGCATAATTTATCTGAAAACCTGTTAACAAGATCGTTAATTGATTTGTTGGCGTAATTTTGTGACTCTTCTTGTTATTGAGGTCATAATTGTCGAACGGTATCTATGTGTATTGATAAATGTTATTAAATTTGCTTAGCTGTAAGTAATGATGAAAATTAGATGGGTAGATCACGTAACTAATGAGGAGGTGCTTAACCGAATTGGGAAGGAAAGGAGTTTCTGACGTATCCTGGCTAAGAGAAGGGATAGATTGGTGGGACACATTCTGAGACATCAAGGAATCGTCAATTTAGCGTTAGAGGGAAGTGCGTGGTGTAAAAATCGTAGAGGGAGACCGAGGGACGAATACAGTAAGCAGATTCAAAATGATGTAGGTTGCCGAACTTATTCTCAGATCAAGAGACTTGCACAGGACAGGATAACGTGGAGAGCTGCATCAAACCATTGTGCAGACTGAAGACAACAACAACAGCTGTAACTCAGTCATTCTCTCCTGTCCTTTCTATTCTGGACTCGCACTTACCATCACACTGCGTGTTTGCGTAAAAGCAATTGGTTGATGCCCAAACTATTGTCATGCATTGTTATACAAAAAAAAAAAAAAAAGTCTGGTGGTTCCGATGACATGGGTAATTCGCAGCTGCATAGCAAATATACTCGCTCAGTTGTCTGTGAACGGATTAGGCAGGGTGGTACAAGAAAAGCAGGAGGTTCCGGGTTAGAATCTCGGCCACAGCGCAAATTAAAATTCAACGCCTCTCCCTATATTGAATACCTTTGGCATAATGGACAATGTATGTATAACAGAATTAATAATATAGTGAGGACAGTTTACAACTCACCGCAAAGACGTGGCGACGAGCTGCGACAGGCACATACAAAAGACACGCACATACAACACATTCAGCTATCGGCTATGGCCTTCTTCAGAAAACAGAGCACTCACGCAATCACACAGGCGTGCTCTGTTTTCTGAAGAAGGCCATGGCCGATAGCTGAATGTGTTGTATGTGTGTGTCTTTTGTATGTGCCTGTCGCAGCTCGTCGCCACGTCTTTGCGGTGAGTTGTAAACTGTCCTCACTATATTATTAATTCCAACCTGGACTTTCCATTATTATATAAAAGAATTAAATCATTTTTGATATTTATATCTCTTCTGCCTGAGGATTAAATGGGGGAGAATGTTCCCATTCACGTTCTTTGCTGTGCTGTGCAATATAGGAGAGCCTTGGTGATCTGACATTTCGCAGGGAACACTGAGGCAGAATTAAAGTATGTGGTGTGGAGGGAGACGTGCTTTAAGACAGTCCGTGTAGCCTCATTATCCGTTAGGTTGTGTTAGCCGAGCGGTTTAAAGCGTCTGCCTATTAAGCAGGAGGTAACGGGTTTGAATTACGGCCACAGCATAAATGTTAATTCAGCGCCTTACCTTATATTCAAAGTTTATTAGTCTTTATAAACCCCATAGTTGCTTCCTACTACTACGCAGATATTTGTAAATTTGGCTCAAAGGTCGGTAAGAAAATCAATAATTCGTAGATCATACTACACTCATAGCAGGAAGAGCTGTAGATCATACTACACTCATAGCAGGAAGAGCTGAAGAACTTGGTGGTCTGATCTCAAGAGTGAAAGGTATTAGTCTAAATTCTGGCCTACAGATAAACATGAAGACATCTCAACTACTGGTTATACATAGCAAAGGTATGGATCAGAACCAACTTACCGTATGCTTAAAGGCTCAGCAGATATTGAGTTGTTGTGTATATCTAGGCTCTCTAATCAATTGCACAGAAAGTGTGATAGAGATAAGACGACCAATCGTTTTTTCCGAACCACAATGGTCAAACTCATTACGATCTCGCAGAATCGTGCAATTTCCGAGACAATGAAGATGCGCTTGATGGAAGCGTTGGTGTTTCCTGCATTCTTATACGGATGTGAGACTTGACCAAGCCCTGTCGTCACCTATAGTGTAAGAAACAAGAACTCACCAAAGCAGACTGTTATAGATATTCATCTTTAAGCATAGTCATTGCATCATTTATTTTCCAATTTTGTCGAACAACACAATGTTTTGGAAGGCTTGGAAAGAGCTGGTACTACTGACAGATCACTTGGTTTAGTAACAATCAAAAATAAAGAACCATAAATTAATTGAAGTCTTCTTGTCAATGTCTTCTAGTTCTCACATTGTTACTGAGCACTGAGCTACTGGTTGCAAAATGACACATACTGCTTACCACATATTTCATTGAAGTTAAGAGCCGCATAGAGGCCTTAGAGATGTTCTCTTGGCAGAAGATGCTACGTGTACCATGGACACAAAGAATTTCACATAACAAGAAGGTTATCTTCTCGTGTCAACCAAAGATACCATCAGTTCCTTGGGCACATTTTAAAATGGAAAGGGTATAGTTTAGAGAAGACCATCTTGCAGGGAGAAACTGAAGACAGAAGACGACGAGGAAGAGCAGCAAGCAAGAGCAGCAAGCAGTTGACTGGATTTAAAAAAAAAAAAAAAAAAAAAAAAAAAAAAAAAAAAAAAAAAAAAAAAAAAAAATTCAAATGTTTGTAAAGCTTATGGGACTTAACTACGGGGTCATCAGTCCCTAAACTTACAAACTACTTATGAACTACTTACGAACTAGGACGGCACAAATATCCATGCCCGAGGGGGGATTCGAACCCCCGACCATAGTGGCCGTGCAGACCGTGACTGAAGCGCCTCAGTCCCCTCGGCCACCGCGGCCGGCTTGACTGGATCAAGCGAAGAAGATCCCCAGCCTACCTCTTCTCATTAGATTAGATTAGATTAGTTGGTACGTTCCACAGATACGTTTTGAGGAGATCCTCGTGATGTGGAACAAGCCTTTTTTTTTCTTTTACTAGTTTATAATATAATAACACTAATACAGGTACATACATTTTTTACACGCTGGTAATATAATAATACTAATACTATGAATACAGATACATGCATGATTGGGTTCTATTTAAGAATTTGTGATTGGAGTTGAAAGAGCTGGCCACTTATCATATTAAGAAAGACCGAAGATTTCTGTGAATGGAGAAATAATTATTAGAATAGAATGAATTGGCATTCCTTTACCATGCCTCAATACACTGCACTTAATCCTGCATTTCGCTACAATTTTCAAGCGTTGTGACTTCTCGATATTCTATATGCATCATCAGCGGAAAAACTCACTGAACTTCCGATGTTACCTACGACGTCATTTATACACGAGTATACTGTGAAAAGCCATGTGCCTATTAACACTCCAGTGATGAACGCTAAAAATGACTTGCACGATTTTAGACTTTTCTCCGTCGAAAATAACAAGCTGGGTTTTATTAGCTGGAAGCCATAATCACTCGCCAAAGAATACGTAACTGCAGCTGCAAAACCCAGGAAAGGTCTTTTCAGTGACGATCAGAATCGACATTTTCTCATAAATGGAGGCTATAAAGAAGACAGTGATTTCTATCCTGATATCGGACTGGAAGATAGCGTCGAAATGACACACTAAATATTAAATGAAGCTTGAAATGAAAAGAACCCCAAGTCTCCGACTCGAAATGGTTTTTCGCGATACAAATGATCTGCCTTCCCCGCGAGTAATCACCTCAATTTTCTCGCGAAATTTTTTTAGTCTTCTGCCTGTCACTTAGACTTGAACGCTGGAATAACAGGTAACAAAGAGAGCACTTTCGGTAAGATGAAGATACGCAGACGTTATTATCGTCTGCTGCCTTTCTCTGCAGTCGCTGATGCGGGTATAATCGGCAGTCAGGTTTAAAGAAGGCCGAGCAGAGGAGGCGGAAGAAAAGGCTAAGGGAAGGAAATACTCGGGGAAAACAATGGCCGCCTCCTGATTTTTCCGTCACTGCAAAACTTCATTGTATTCGAGGCAGGGGGACGCCTTATTATCTTACAAGGGCGGACCGAGAATCGTTCCGATGCGGGGCACTTTGCGCCAATTTTGTGGAAGCGACGAGCACCTGTCACAAACAGTGATTCGCAAGGTGGTCGCCATGCATAGGCGTATGCAAAAGAGATGAGCAAACTAGTTCTTTTTTGGGCACTAGATCCCTAAAGATAGTTCCTTTTTTTTTTGGAACCGCTCTTTTCTACTCGCACACTGTTTCTTTTATATCGCATTATTATCCACAAACAATCAAAATACTTAGGAACTGAGCAATGGCGTATTTGGGTTTTAACTTGCGCTATCACTACCAACTCATTTTCTAACGTTGTACCGAGAAAGAAATGCTAAGAAAAAAATCGATATTATTTACTGTTTCCGAGATATGGATAGTGTCCGTGCGAAATATCTCAAGAAATTAGCAGCAAACGAAGAAAGGGTTACCAGCAAATGCCAAAGCGTTGAGGAGGACATCCAGTGTCACTACACTCCCCCGTCCCCTACCGAAACTTTGAAATCTTTTATAGGATTGGGATTGTGATGGCGTCGTTCTCGTGCCTGCTGTTCCAAAACTTATAATCACTGGTATTTTACCTCTCACGTCAGTGCCTCCGCTGCCCCCCCCCCCCCCCCGTAAGTTTCTTTCTATTTCCTGAGCAAGTTTAGACTTCCATTTGCTGTTGAAATGTTCAAATGTCTGTAAATTTATCGGACCGAACTGCGTGGTCATCAGTCCGTAGCTTACAAACTACTTAAACCTAGGTAAACTAACCTACGGACAAACACACACACCCATGCCCCAGGGAGGACTCGAACCTCCACGGCGAGCAACCGCGCGCTCCGCAGCGAGGTGTTTTAGACCGCTCGGCTACTCCACCGCGGCTTTGATGTTGAGGTGTAAACCGAGCTAATCAATCAACAGGAACCACGAATGTGTGACGCCACACCTCATCCAAACAACTTTTCGAACTCCAAATTAACTCTCACGACAGAATAGTTGAAATGAGGTCGGTCGTGGCGCTCGAGAACATACACAAACTCAACACTAGTATGCCCCGATGCTGATGCAACCTTTTCCAAGTCACACACTATATTGTAACGTGGATCTCTCTCAATACTATTGCCCAGACCACCCACAATAACCATTGTGTCTTCCTTGGTAAAGTCTTTACCTACTGAACCTAAATCCTCTGCCTCCTGTCTCAGACCAGCACTATGTTTGAAAAAGCTTGTGACCTGGTATTCTGTTCCTAATTCAACCTGCAGGAGTTGGACCACACCTCTGACATGTAAACTTCCGAACAATAAAACTCCCTTTTTCTTTGCTGATTTACCTACAGTTTTATTTCATTTTCTGTTGAAAGTTTTTTCGTGCTCTGTCTACATCTATTTCTGTCTGAGGCTCATCAGTTTCTAACTGAAGCAACAGGTCAAACCTATTGTGCACATTCACCACAAAGCTGTCTGACTTCTAAGCCTATTCTTTCCACCTGTTCCCACTTCACACCGAACTTTACCGTTCTCCCTTCTCAACCTCTTAGCCTGCTCTAACTCAGCATGAAAGGCAGCAATTTTCCCCTCCTGTTGTACTATCTTCCTATCTCTGCTGCATATCCTACAAAATCACTGGCGAGTCTCGCTCAATTGCTCAATTCCCGGGCCCTGTTTCATTCACCCCAGTGGAAGGATCTACAGCATCCAATACACCATTCTCCAGAACTAGCAATACTGCGTTAACACAAACACTTTTCACTCATTGTAAAAATATTACGGTACTTTAGTGAGAATAAGTCAGAGAAAGTAAACATTCGACTGGAAGTATAGAAGAAAATCTCAAAATTTTACATATCGTACGCAAAGGACAACTAATGGACGATTTAGAAGAATTACAAATCTATACTCACATGACTAAATACCCAGAACAAATGTTAAATGAACAAACAGAAATGCCCAATAAAAAATTTCATCGAAAATTTCCATAACACCTTGACAAGCATATAAAATACAATCCATCCTATCGTAATATACTTCCAAATATCCAACAAAACGCGATAAATTATAGTAGCACTGCAGTATTATCCCTGTTGTTGTTGTGGTCTTCAGTCCGGAGACTGGTTTGATGCAGCTCTCCACAATACCCTATCCTGAGCAAGCCTCTTCATCTCCACATAAGAATGGCAACCTACATCTGTCTGAATCTGCTTACTGTATCCATCTCTTGGTCTTCCTCTGCGGTTTTTACCCCACACACTTCCCTCCAACGCTAAATTCACAATTCCTTGATGTCTAAGAATGTGTCCTACCAATCTATCCCTTCTTTTAGTCAAGGTATGCCAGAAATTTCTTTTCTCCCCAATTCTGTTCAGTACCTCCTCATTAGTTACGCGATCCACCCACCTAATCTTCAGCATTCTTCTGTAGCACCACATTTCAAAAGCATCTATCCTCTTTCGGTCCACACTGTTTATCGTCCATGTTTCACTCCCATACAAGGCAACACTCCATACAAATGCCTTCAGAAAGGACTTCCTTACGCTTAAATCAATATTCGCTGTTAACAAATTTCTCTTTTTCAAGAACGCCTTTCTACCCATTGCCATTCTGCATTTTATATACTCTGTACTGCGACCATCATTTGTTATTTTACTGCCCAAGTAACAAAACTCATCTACCTCCTTTATTGTTTCATTACCTAATCTAATTCCTTCAGCATCACCTGATTTTCTTACACTGCACTCCATGACCCAAGTTTTGCTCTTGTTAATGTTCATCTTATATGCACCTTTCAGCACACTGTCCATTCCGTTCAATTGCTCTTCCAGGTCCTTTGCTGTATCTGACAGAATTACTCTGTCGTCGGCAAAACGCAAAGTTTTTAATTCTTCACCCTGAACTTTAATTCCTTCTCCAAATTTCTCCTTGCTTTCCTTTATAGCTTGCTCAATGTACAAATTAAACAACATTGGGGAAAGGCTACAACCCCGTCTTACTCCCTTTCCAACCACTGCGTCCCTTTCATGCCCTTCAACTCTGACAACCGCTGTCTGGTTTTTGTACAAGTTGTAAATAACCTTTCGCTCCCTATATTTTACTCCTGCTTGCTTCAGAACTTGAAAGAGTTTATTCCAATCAACATTGTCAAAAGCCTTCTCCAAATCTACAAAATCTACAAATTTTGGTTTGCCTTTTCTTAATCTATCTTCTAGGATAAGCCGTAAAGTGAGCATTGCCTCCCGTGTTCCTACATTTCTCCTGAAACCAAACTGATCTTCCCCGAGGTCGGCTTCTACCAGCTTTTCCATCCTTCTGTATATAAATCGTGTTAATATTTTGCAACCATGACTTATTAAACTGATGGTTCTGTAGTTTTCACACCTGTCTGCACCAGCTTTCTTTGGAATCGGAATTATAACATTTTTCTTAAAGTCTGAGGGTACTTCACCTGTCTCATACATCTTACACACCAGGTGAAACAATTTTGTCATGGCTGATTCTCCCAGAGACTTCAGTAGCTCTGAGGGAATATCATCTACTCCAGGGGTCTTGTTTCGACTTAGGTCTTTCAGTGCTCTGTCAAATTCATCTCTCAGTATAGTATCTCCTATTTCATCCTCATCTACTTCTTCTCCCCTTTCTACAATATTGCCGCTAAGTTCATTTCCTTCATAGAGCTTCTCTATTCTACCAGGCGGCTTCCTCTTTCATTCCTTTTTCCCAGTCCATATTCACCTACTATTTTTCCTTCTCTTCCTTTTCCTACTACCGAATTCCTGTCTCCCATCACAATTAAGTTTTCCTCTCCCTTAACTGTCTGAATAATTTCCTTTAGCTCCTCATATATTTCTTCGATCTCCTCATCTCGGCAGAGCTAGTTGGCATATAAACCTGTACTACTGTTGTCGGTGTTGGCTTCGTATCTATCTTGACAATGATAATGCGATCACTGTGCTGGTCATAGTAGTTTACCCGCATTCCTATTTTCTTATTCATTATCAGTCCTACTCCTGTGATACCCCCAACTGATTTTGTATTTATAATCCTGTACTCACCTGACCAGAAATCCTGTTCATCCTGCCACCGAACTTCACTAATCCCCACTATATCTAACTTCAACCTATCCATTTCCCTTTTTAAATTATCTAATTTTCCTACCCGATTAAGGGATCTAACATTCCACGCTCCGATCCGCAGAATGCCAGTATTGTCTTTTCTGATGATCACATCCTCCTGAGAAGTCCCCGCCCGGAGATCCGAATGGGGGACTATTTTACCTCCGGAATATTTTACCCGAGAGGATGCCATCATCATATGTTCATACAGTAGAGCTGCATGTCCTCGAGAAAAGTAACGGCTGTAGTTTCCCCTTGCTTTCAGCCGTTCGCAGTAACTGTGTGGCAAAGCCACATTAGCTGATGTTACAAGGCCAGCTCAGTCAATCATCCAGACTGTTGCCCCTGTAACTACTGAAAAGGCTGCTGCCCCTCTTCAGAAACCACGCGTTTGTCTGGCCTCTCCACAGATACCCCTCCGTTGTGGTTGCACCTACGGTACGGCTATCTGTATCGTTGAGGCACGCAAGCCACCCCACCTCGGCAATGTCTGTGGTTCATGGGAGTACTATATTACAATATAGTACACACAAGCAATTTATTACACTTAAAATAGTTCGGAATGAAATATAAAATTTATTGTACGGTATCTGTAACGGTACTGTTACGTCACACTGCATATAACCAGTGATATTGTAACAAACAAAATTAAGCAAATAATAATTAACAAAAACATCTTTGGATCAACAGCTCAATAAATTTCACCAAAGTAATTACAACAAACAGCGTGACCTAAGTAGTATCCAAACATATAAGTAATTACGACTTGTACATTCAATATAACATTGCCATATTAATGTATCTTTCTGTAAAACACACTTTGTTCTCTGTAATAGGTGGCTTAAGAAAATGGGCAAAGCCCGAAACTAGTCAGCATTTGAAATAAAAGCAGTTTTGGTGCAATATATAAAAATGTGTTTTCTACAACATTTAAGAGCTGCAAAAAGCGACATATCAAAAACATTTAAGTCAATTAAATTACCGTAAAAACTAGGAAAACGCATATTCGAAAATTACAGCGACTCGCGACTGTATGTAAATAAAAGTAATAAGCACAAAGTCTCTAAAACAGATTGAAATTTAGTCTGCTTTTCTAAAATAAGAAGCAAAGCAGAAAGGGAACACTGTACTTCGTATGTTGGGAAAGAAAAAGAACAATTAACGAGAGTCTTAAAAACGTAAACAAAGATATTACTGGAATGAAACTTTACTCTGCAGAGGAGTGTGCGCTAATATGAAACTTCCTGGCTAAGCCATGTCTCCACCATACCCTTTCTTCCTGGAGTGCTAGTCTTGCATGGTTCGCAGGAGAGCTACTGTCAAGTTTGGAAATTAGGAGATGAGGTAGTGGCGGAAGTAAAGTTGTGAGGCGGCATCGTGAGTCGTGTCGGGATAGCATAGTCGGTAGTACGCTTGCCCGCGAAAGGCAAAGGTCCTAGGTTCGAGTTCCGATTCCGGCACACAATTTTAATCTGCCAGGAAGTTTCAAAGATACTACTGTATACGTACTTGATGATCTTCTCGTGTTTTCTCGAAATTTACGCAAAAAAGTAAAAACCTTAATGGCATTGTTAAATAGGACTTTAATACACTTTATTAATTACTTATGGGTATTAAACTAAGTTTCATTACTGTTTAAATTGATTAAGTTTGTGAGCCCACAGAGGACCAGCGTCTTGTCTCGCGCAGGGATATCAACACACGTAAGTTGTCTACTGAAAAACCTAATGCCGTCCGCCGTATATTAAAAGTAACTTCATCGCATGTTTGAGAAACCGTACTGGAGCCCATACCGAACTTTGCAGAGGGAGAATCAAATACATTTACTCCCAACAAGATCGAGCAACTGTCTCTACAGCCGACTGAACATTTACACAGTTTTCACGCCTGCTCAATAACCATGTACTAAGTACCCGGATTGGCGCTGAAATTATCATCTTGTGGATGTTGCAGTTATTATTTCCATGACTGCTAAGATAACCTGGAGAGAAATTACTACTTGTTGCAAGCAATAAATAAACTCGTAAAGCAATAAATAAACTCTGCCATCAAGTACAGCTAAGGTGTGTAAATAAATGTAGACCTGAAAAGTTCGACCTAACTGTTGAAACACTCGTTAAGCTCCATAATCATATTGTAAATAAAGAAAAGCTCAATGATACGAGAAATCTGTCTTCCTTTATGAAATGTGATGTAAAAAGTATTAGTTCATTTGAAACTCCATTTACAAATGTAAACAATTCAGCGTAATGTTTATACAACTCACAAAAAACCGTAAAATGTCACAACAATTTTCAGAAATTAAAAACAAAAAGCCATTGAAGATAGCACAGAAGCTTTTGGGTGAATAATAATAATAAAAAATAAAATCTACAGAATAGTCTGAGTGATTTTTACAGTCTAATGCAGTGACAATCATGTTATGAATTTTAGTTGCTTATTTTGCCAGTGACGGTCTGTAATTATTTGTTCTACATCTACATCTACAACCATACTCCGCAAGCCACCTGACGGTGTGTGGCGGAGGGCACCTTGAGTACCACTATCGATTTTCCCTCCTATTCCAGTCACGTATTGTTCGCGGAAAGAAGGATTGTCGGTATGCCTCTATGTGAGCTCTAATCTCTCTGATTTTATCCTCACGGTCTCTTCGCGAGATATACGTAGGAGGGAGCAATATACTGCTAGACTCCTCGGTAAAGGTATGTTCACGAAACTTCGACAAAAGCCCGTACCGAGCGACGAGCGTCTCTCCTGCAGAGTCTTCCACTGGAGTTTATCGATCATCTCCGTAACGCTTTCACGATTACCAAATGATCCTGTAAAGATGCGCGCTGCTCTCCGTTGGATCTTTTCTACCTCCTCTATCATTCCCACCTGGTACGGATCCCACACCGGTGAGCAGTATTCAAGCTGTGACGAACAAGTGTACTGTAACCTACTTCCTTTGTTTTCGGACTGTATTTCCTTAGTACTCTTCCAATGAATCTAAGTCTGGCATCTGCTTTACCAACGATTGATTTTATATGGTTGTTCCATATTAAATCCCTCCTAATGACTTCTCCCAGATACTTTATGGAATTAACTGCTTCCAGTTGCTGACCTGCTATAGTGTAGCTAAATGATAAAGGATCTTTCTTTCTGTGTATTCGCAGCACATTACACTTGTCTACATTGAGATTTAATTGCCATTCCCTGCACCACGCGTCAATTCTATGCAGATCCTCCTGCATCTCAATACAATTTTCCATTGTTACAACCTCTCTATATACTACAGCATCATCCGCAAAAAGCCTCAGTGAACTTCCGATGTTATCCGCAAGGTCATTTGTATATATCGTGAACAGCAATGGGCCCACGACACTCCCCTGTGGCACACCTGACATAACTCCTACTTCGGAAGACTTCTCTCCATTGAGAATGACCTGCTGCTTTCTGTTATCTAGGAAATCCTCAATCCAATCACACAATTGGTCTGATAGACCATATGCTCTTACTTTGTTCATTAAACGTTTGTGGGGAACTGTATCAAACGCCTTGCGGAAGTCGAGAAACACAGCATCTACCTGAGAACCCGTGTCTATGGCCCTCTGAGTCTCGTGGACGAATAGCGCGAGCAGGGTTTCACACGAAAGCCTTTTTCGAAACCCATGCTGATTCCTACAGAGCAGATTCCTAGTCTCGAGAAATGTCATTATATTCGAACATAATACATGTTCCAAAATTCTACAAATGACCGACGTTAGAGATATAGGCCTATATTTTTGCACATCTGTTCGAAGACCCTTCTTGAAAACGGGGATGACCTGAGCCATTTTCCAATCTTTCAGAACGATATGCTGTTCTAGAGACCCACGATACACCACTGCGAGAAGGGGGGGGGGGCAGTTCCTTCGCGTACTCTGTGTAAAATCGAACTGGTATCCCATCAGGCCCTGCGGCCTTTCCTCTTTTGAGCGATTTTAATTGTTATTCTATCCCTCTGTCAGTTATTTCGATATCTGCCATTTTGTAATCTGTGTGGCAATCTAGGGAAGGAATTACAGTGCAATCTTCCTCTGTGAAACAGCTTTGGAAAAATACATTTAGTAATCCTACTTTTAGAGTGTCATCCTCTGTTTCAATGCCATTCACGTCACAGAGTGTCTGTACACTTTGTTTTGATCCACCTACCGCTTTGACATAAGACCAAAATTTCTTAGGATTTTCAGCCAAGTCAGTACAAATAACTCTACTTTCGAATTCGTTGAACGCCTCTCGCGTAGCTCTACTCACGCTAAATTTCGCTTCGTGTAATTTTTGTCTACAGGGCTTTGGCTACGTTTATGTTTGCAGTGAAATTCCCTTTGCTTCCGTAGCAGCTTTCTAATTCGGTTGGTGTACCACGGTGGCTTCTTTCCATCTCTTCATCTCTTACGACCTTGCTAGGTACATATTCATCTAATGCATATTGTACGAATGTACTGATTAAAAAAAAAAAAAAAAAAAAAAAAAAAAAAAAAAAAAAAAAAAAAAAAAAAACGCTTTTTCATGTGTCACCCAAGGTATCATATAAATGTGAGAAACATTGCAGTAAAGTGAACTAATAATGTTATGACAAGTTAATGCTGGCACAAACTTCGCAGTTTGAGAGACATAATGAGAAACGAGAAAAGCTCGCGAATGATGTTGAAACTGCGCGGTATCCCAATAACGAGTGTACGATGCGATGACGTAGGAATTCATGCGACACACACACACCACGCAAAGGACGAGATAAATGACACGACATATGAAATCTCAGAGCCTCTAATTGCGGACGGGAACAGCGTGCAAACAGCACCCTAAGTACACCGATTTTCCTCTGTCTATATGTCCCTCTCATTATTCGCTCGGCCTCGCAGAATCCCGGAATTAATCATTATTTTGATAGCGCTTCGAAATTGGACGGCCTCGTGTTTGTCGGGGCGAAAATACTGCGCTTGCTTTTGTTTGTGCTTAGCTGCAGGAGAGCTCGAAATGCGGGAGAACTGTAAACAAGTCCAATTAGGGAATAATTGTACAGTTACAAAACATTCGCAGGACAGATAAAATTTTATTTCTTCTTATTTTCGCTCTTTTATTTTTATGTTTACGACTACAGCGTTTACTGGCTTTGTTCTATGAGCGTGTACAACTTTGCGTTCTGCCACTTATATACTTAATGCCTTTCTCATTTATTCTGTGTGAGAAATCCTCTTTAAAGCTTCGGTAATGATGATGTTCAGTTTTAGACAGTTTGCATGTGACTAGAGAAACTGCTGTTAAAATAAAATATCAGCTTTGTGCGAGTGGAATAAAAGAGATTAATCCAAATATACTGTTACGAAAGAAAAAGTGGTAGTTGGGAATTCTACTGTTTATATTGTTGATGTGGTCTTCAATCCGGAGACTGGTCTGATGCAACTCTCCACCCTACTCTATTCTCAGCAAACCTCTTCATCTCCTCATAAGAACTGCACCCTCCATCCATTTAAATCTGCTTACTATATTCATGTCTTGGTCTCCCGCTGCGATTTTTACCCCACACACTTCCTCCAATGTTAAATTCATGATTCCTTGATGTCCAAGAAAGTGTCCTACCAATCGACCCCAACTTTTAGTGAAGGTTTGCCACAAATTCCTTTTCTCCCCAATTCTGTTCAGTACCTCCTAATTAGTTACACGATACACCCACCTAATATTCACCATTCTTCTGTAACACCCCATTTCCAAAGCCTCAATCCTCTTCCTGTCTAGGCTATTTATCTTCCACGTTTCACTCCCCTACAAGGCAACACTCCACACAAATGCCTTCAGAAAGGACTTCCTTACGCTTAAATTAATATCCGATGTTAACAAACCTCTCTTTTTCAAAAACGCTTTTCTTCCCATTGCCAGTCAGCATTTTATATCTTCTGTACTGCGACCATCATGTGTTATTTTACTGCCCAAGTAACAAAACTCATCTAACAAATTTATTGTTTTATTGCCTAATCTAATTCTTTCAGCATCGCCTGATTTTCTTAGACTGCATTCCATTACCTTTGTTTTGCTTGTGTTAATATTCATCTTATTTGCATCTTTCAACACAATGTCCATTCCGTTCAACTGCTCTTCCAGGTCCTTTGCTGCCCGTGACAATGTTATCGTCAAAACACAATGTTTTTCATTGCAAACAGCAAACACATATATGGTTTGTTAATTGTATTATCAGTACATTTCTACATTTATTCTTTGTTAGGCACAAGAGGTGCATAATGTAATGCATCACAGACACCAAATATCAGGTAAAGTCTTTCATGTGATGCAGATTATTATTATTACGAAGGATATTGCCTAGTTTGGAAACAGTAGCACAGAAATATCTCTCAGTTACATTATAGGGCAAACTCGGCTAATTTCGCAGTATTAAGGTTTTTTCCCTCTAGTATTTAAAAGAAATATATTACAAATGGAATTTTTGTATCAAATGGTAAGTAAAAGTAGTATAATTCGGTAGTATAAATGTTAAATATTGAAAGTTAAATTTCAGATATAAAAGAGCTTTCTTAAAATCGTGCTAATTTTCCTGGAATAAAAAGATCTCTGGCAATTTCGCACCACTACTCGGGTAATTTCGCAGTAGCAGCTGGAATTCTAAAAAAAATACTCTTGTGTCATAAGAACATGATTTAATGTAACCAAACGCATCATACAATTACAATTTACTTTATTTACTATTACTAAATTATTATAAGCAATATAATCAAAGATAATATGATTAATTAATTACATACTTTAACATAAAAATGAATAACAAAACAAAATTAATTACCGCAGTCATAGAAAATCTTTAATTCGAAAATGTAATTGAAGGTAGTTCTTAAAATCGTAAATCTGATTCAAGTTAATCAGAATCAGCCTCAGTCATAAACGGCATATGAACTGAGCACTGTACGCCTTCAGTCTTCCGCAAGACAGATGAAACCAGCACTCGCACTTCAAACAACATATCCACTCTTGGCCATTATCATCTTGGTAATTTCCGCCACATGAGGAACAAATGTTATCATCCTGTGCTACATTTCTTATTGATCTTCTCCGTACAGACATACATCGTCTTGTTGAAGGAGCTACGTGTTCGCACGTTTGCTGCTTCCCCATTCTAACTCTTGAGGTGCTCACTTTTTCTTGCTGCCTCTCTGCTGGAACATACCCCTTTGATTTAGTATTTCTTCTGTCTGCTTTCCTTTCTTCAGAGGTCTTCACGCCCATTGCAACTAACCAAATCATTAAGAAGTTCACTACCGGCAAAAGTGAATTATGAGCAAACTATTAGTGTTAAAATGGTGAACAAGACCTTAAATTAAGCAAAGACCTATGAAGAACCCATCAATAAAAGTCTTATACTTCAGCTTCTATCGGCAGTATCGATAGAAAACCAGACAGCTGTCACCAAACCCGGGCTACACTGAAAATATTTTCAACCACACTGGAAAAAGTTCCACCAAAGCCACAAGAATGCTCTCCGGTAGCTGTTTTCTCGACCACACACAGCTGATAGGTGCTACCATTGTGGCGCAGTGTTTGTACTTCACGTCAGCTCGTACAATTTCGCAGTGAAAGGATACGTATGGTACCGCGTAATTAGCCGTACAGCGAAATTAGCAGAGTTTGCCCTATAGTGCACCGGATGGTTACATTGTTTAACACGTTATAACACTGAAAGTTATTACCCTACCTACTTGGCAGTCAGTTACTGTATATAGCAGAGCTGGAATAATTGTGTACCAAAACAGAATTCGCCATGCGATGGTAAGGACGTCAGAATCAGTGCCTGCATTTCCGCCAGTGGAAGCCACACAACGTTTCAGCATGGTAGCTCAGCGTCGCTTCAGCTACTCGTCAGCAAATATAGTCTTTTTCGCGTACTCCATTTGCTCTATTTAAACACTAAATCTTTGCTGAACCGGAAAACTCTAAGATGGTGTACAAATTATTATTTCTGGCATTGTTGCTATACCCGTAATTCAGAAACTCTTAATGTGTTCCGTAAGGGAAATAAATAAATTCGTGCAGCAAATTACAAGAGCAGTGTTCCTACCTTCTGCCACAAACACAGACCGTGGCTTTCATGAAAAGTGGATGTGGGGCTTACCTGCAAAAGAATAAAAAAAGGCATGTTAATTGTTAACAATCAATAAATGATTAATCATATATTGGGATAAAACATTATGTTTATCACAGTTTTATCCAAATCCAATATTCAATTTAGAGAGTAGTGCAGAAGGGAGATATCGTTATCCGTAGCAAATATAGATGATTCAAATCCTTTTAGTGGAAGTGTTATAAGAACAGAGTCAACAGTGAGAACCTGTATTCCAACGCTATATGCTCAAAATATACAGACAGTGGGACATCCTACACTCAATATATTAGAACAAGCAATAAGTAGTAACGAATATTTTACGTGGTACGCTGTCTTGATTGATCTAGGCGGGTGAGACGTGTTTGTAAGCTGGTTACAGTTGCGTGGTTATGGTATATCACCCCAAATTTGCGACTGGATAGGGGACTTCCTGTCAGAGAGGGTACATTTTGTAGTAATAGATTGTAAGGTATAGACTAAAACAGGGGTGGTATCGGGAATTCCACAGGGTAGTGTTATTGGTCCTCTGCTATTCGTTTTTTACATAAACGATTTGAGAGAAAATCTAAGCAGCTATATTAGGTTGTTTGCAGATGACGTCGTCATTTACCGTCTAGTAAAATCATCTGAAGATCAAAACCCACTGCAGAAAGATCTAAATAAGATATCGCTAAGGTGTAAAAATTGGCTATTAACTCTAAATAATGAGAAGAGTGAAGTCGTCCGCATGAGTACGAAAAGAAATCCGTTAAACATTGTTTACCAGATAAATCAATCAAAAGTGAAGGTCGTGAACTCCACGAAATACCTAGGAATTACAATTACTTCTGACTTAAATTGGAAAGAACACGTAGCTAATGTCGTGGGAAAGGCGAACCAGAGACTGCGTTTTATTGGCAGAACCCTTAAAAGATGCAACAGAACTACTAAAGAGATTGCATACACTACGCTTGTCCGTCATTTTATTGAGTATTGCTGCCCATTGTGGTTCCTTATCAGGTGAGTTTGACGGATGATATCGAAAGACTCCAAAGAAGGGCAGCTCTTTTTGTATTGTCACGATACAGGGGAGAGAGCGTTAAGGAAATGATACGGGATCTGGGATGGGAATCATTACCACAACGGCGCTTATCCCTGCGGCGTGGGCTTCTTACGAAACTCCAATCGCCAACATTCTCCAGCTTACATAGCTAGAAATGATCATCAGAATAAAATACGAGAAATCAGAGCTCAAACGGAGAGATTCAAGTGTTCTTTCTTCCCGCTCGCTATTCGAGAATGGAATGGGAGATAAATAAATAGTATAAAGGTGGTTCAGTGAACCCTCTGCCAGGCACTTCAATGTGATTTGCAGAGTATCCCATGTAGATGTAGATACGGTTCACGGCACTCAACTGCCTGCCACTTCAAGGTTGATTGTTGACTGGACGAGAATTGGCGCATTATAGAGTGACCCAAAATAGACTTAGTTTTTAAATATACATTAAGTGACGGGACAATACAGGAAGAGAAACCTAGTTGACACATATGCTTGAAATGACATGGAGTCTTATATAAACCAACAAATGCACATGCTGGATAACTGGTGGCACTTTACTTTGTCACTTGAAAACGGGTATAACTTTACTAAAGGCACCATGCGAGAAATAAACGAAACGTAAAATCCACAAATATTTTTAAAATGTTCCCCATCTCCTCCTAAACCACAGGACATACTTCCACCAAACTTTCTTACTAACATGTAAACCTACAGAAGTGTAACTCTCCGATTTGTTCAAAAATGTTCAAATGTTTGTTAAGCTTATGGGACTTAACTACGGGGTCATCAGTCCCTAAACTTACAAACTACTTATGAACTACTTACGAACTAGGACGGCACAAATATCCATGCCCGAGGGGGGATTCGAACCCCCGACCGTAGTGGTCGTGCTGACCGTGACTGGAGCGCCTCAGTCACCTCGGCCACCGCGGCCGGCTCTCCGATTTGTCTGAATGTTAGATGTAAAAATGAAAATCAAAGGGCCTTGCATTTTTTTTAGCGGCGGTAAAACATATTTAAAGGGCGAAACGGTCTATCCAAAATGGGGACTAAAATTGAATTTTTGATAACTTTGTGAAGTGATTTTCATGATTTTTGTTAAGAAAGTATCTTTTGATAAAATACGAAAATGAGCCTGGGTATATTGGAGGGGGGGGGGGGTGTAAAAATCAGGGGGTCAACTGACCACTCTTTTGCTACAAAAAATCAGTTTTGTTTTAATCGAAGTAGAATGTATTAAAACTTAAAAAGAACTGCTAATTAATAAACATGTACTTTTGGTGACATCAAGGAATAAAGAGAGAACCAGCAGATGTAAAGATTGGAGAGGAAATAGTAAAGACGGTGGAGAGTTTTAAGTATCTGGGAAATGTCGTTGCCGGCCGCGGTGAACGAGGGGACTGAGGCGCTCCAGTCACGGTCTGCACGGCCACTACGGTCGGGGGTTAGAATCCCCCCTCGGGGTTGGATATTTGTGCCGTCCTTAGTTGTAGCTAGTTCATAAGTAGTTTGTAAGTTTAGGGACTTATGACCCCGTAGTTAAGTCCCATAAGCTATACCAACATTTGAATTTGGAAATGTCTTTCAAAAACGTGCGAGGAATGATACGGAGATCAGTGGATGAGGAAAGCAAGCCCACAGATTACTTCAAAGTGTGCGGAGTCTGGTATGGAGCAAAGACCTACCCCAGAAGAGTAAGCACGTGATGTACCGACAGTATTAAGGTCCAATTATCACGTATTCATAAGGTTATTAAGAATAGACAGATGAGCAGAATAGAGGGGTGTGATGAAATTCCACAAAAGCAAGATAGGAATAGCTAGAATGGATACAATGAAGAAAGAGAAGGTGAGGGAACTTGTGAAGGAAAAACCTCTACAAGAGACCATAGAGCAGTCAAGACTGAGATGGCATGAAGATGCCAAGAGAATAGAAGATGGCAGGTTTACAAATGTTCAAATGTTTATATAGCTTATTGGACTTAACTACGGGGTCATCAGTCCCTAAACGTACAAACTACTTATGAACTAGCGAATACTACAGACGGCACAAATATCCTTGCCCAAGGAGGGATTCGAACCCCCGACCGTAGTGGCCGTGCATATATACCATTGAATGTACAGTCGGTATTATATCACAATACAACACATACTTCAGGAGATATGGAGATATGATGTCAGAAACAAATTCGTGAAAAGTCGCTCCATCACGTAAGAGGTTTCCTTACACAAACCTTTGACAATAAAGTTTGTAACATTAACCTGTAACATTAACGTAGATGAACTATGAACTACAGTTACGTTACTGTCCTTAACCACGCACCACTGAGCTCTGAGATACATATCCTGTAATCTTTGCACGAAGTCCTACAGTGGGTGTTCAAATGCTTCATCATGTTTCGTTGGATTTCAGAAATATTGTGAACTCTCTTTCCATTCAAAGCGAGTTTGAGTCGAGAGAATAGGAAGAAGTAAAGGTTCAAATGTTTGTAAATCCAAGGGACTTAACAGCGTTGGTCATCAGTCCCTAGGACTGAAAAGTACTTCAACGTACGCTAAGGACAACACAAACGCCCATGCCAGAGGGAGGACTCGAACCCCGGAGGGAGAGTGACTACGTGCTTCGCAGCAGTGCGCCTTGGCCACTCCACCGCAGCAACGTAGATTCCGCGCAGGATAAGGTGGGAGATGCGCAGAGACGAGTTTTTGTCCGAAGCGCCGGGCGAGTTCATTCCTTGGTTCGGAAGGAGGGGTCGCGTCAGACCACTTCCGCTGGCCGGCCAGTGATCTGGACACCTCTCGCTCACTGCTCCAACCGCTACCCCCACCACTACTGCTATCCCCACGCTTGCCCAGCCGTCTGTGCAACTACCGACCTATTTATCCTGCGTGCACTCTAGATGGTCTGGAGGATTAAGTTCCGGCGAGTATGGTGAATGATCAGATTGCACCACTCCAATTTTTTTCCAGGAGCTATTCGACGATATTCGATCCGGAACCTTGTTGTGTGTTTCTTTAGGTGTGTTGTGAAGCTTAAAACAAAACTTCAAATTGATGCTTTGCTCGCTCATTGTTGTGTTCTCAGTTTAGAACCAATGTACTAAACAAGCAATTCCTCCAACAGTTTTCTGAGGTGAGGCTGAAATTGGAATTGGTGGATACTGTGGGTGTCTAACGAAGTCGATGAATCCCTATACAGATGTCAGTGACTCTTTGATTTTTTACAAATCACACAATGCAGAAGCCACAAACTGCATGTTGACATCAATATTAGTCACAAAAATAACGTTCTACAGTCTTAACACACTCTGACATACATTGCACGCACTTTATAAAAATATTTTTAGCTCCATTATCGACCGATTAATACAAGGCTGGTTATCGCAAGTGCCGCTAGATGTTTATTGTGTCGGGTCTTGCAATGAACTGACTAGCAGTGTAGCTGGGGCTCCTCGCTAGCGCTTAGAGTTTTGGCACCAACCAACACTTCTAGAACATCACACTCACTCTTGACCTAAAATACTTAAACAATAGTGTAATCATAAACAATTAATTAACACACATTATAGTAATAAAATTAATAACTGAAGTTTGATTTATTAAATAATTAATAAAATAGTTTGAGGTTGTGGCGCGTTAAGACATAGCAACAGCCAATCAGATCATTCATAGAGAAAGGGGCGGAGTTTACCCATGGCTACTATCTGGCAAAGCCACTTCCTACTGTCCCATACAACTAAATGAAATTATGAAATAAAGCTATGGCTGCTGCCTTACAAGCCAGTACCGCCACAAGGTGCAGCGTTGTAATTCATCTGCGTTGCCCGATCGACTGTTCTACATTCACTGAACTTTATTGTCAGAGGATTCAAATCAAAAGTTTGTAATTCTGTGGGACCAAACTACGTTGGCCATCAGTCCCTAGTCTTACAAATTACTTAAACTAAGTTAACCTAACCTAAGAACAACATACACATCCATGCCTGAGGGAGGATTCGAACCTCAGACGCGGGAGACCGTGCGATCCGTAACGTGGCGCTCCAGACCGCTCGGCTACTCCCGCACGGTTATTGTCAGAGGTTGTGTACAACTCTACGAACCTGCAAAATTATATTATTGTAGAGCACATTGTTCATGACGTCATATGGACTGATCTGCATGAAAACTAATGTGAAATGGATATTGTGTGTGGCAGAAAGGGGTGGATAGAGGTAGAAGAAGGGATTGAGTAACATAAGAGTGGAATGAAGAGTGACCAGGCAATGCCAGCAACTGATATATATATGTCCTCTATGTATTCATAAACCAATCTTCTATTGCAATGAATCTTTGGTGAACTGTTCACAGTACGCCCAGGAAGGTTTATGACCCAAAAACAATAGAGCACGACACATAGCTCAGGAGATATGGCGCCATTAATAATGAGAGGACATCTCGTGAGAATACCCAGATTTATGCGTCAATTATTGGAAAATGGGAGTTGTTAGGGACCTGCACACTCTATCTTAAAAACAAGAGGAATGTCACTGTCTGTAAAAAATTTCGTTCGGTGCGTGGTGGCGGGTACTTAACTTACGGAATTTTACAAAATGCATAGTTTATGCCCAGTCTTTATGAAATATTGCATCCGTGACATTTAAACAAATGTTGAAATGTTTGTATAGCTTATGGGACTTAACTACGGGGTCATCAGTACCCAAACTTAGAAACTACTTATGAACTAGCTAATACTAAGGACGGCACAAATATCCATGCCCGAAGGGGGATTCGAACCCCCGACCGTAGTGCCCGTGCAGACCGTTACTGGAGCGCCTTAGTCCCCTCGGCCACCGCGGCTGGCTTAAGCCAAGAGGAAGATTACTGGGTACGTAAGTGTTTGTTGGTACATGACACAGGGTACTTTTGCCGAGAGAGAAATAGGTGGAAACGAACAGAGAGATGGGAGAGAAAGAGGTAGATGCAGAAGGGGGGGGGGGAGGGGATGTGGACTACGAGAGTGTAGGGTAAATAAACACCCGGGCAACGCCGGGTAGAGACGAAATTCAATATTTCTCTTCCACTAATTACAAGTTGAACGTTACAGAGACTCTGAGACTCCATTTTTGTATAACCCCAAAATGGGCGTGCATAATTAGACCTGTGACGTGAGTCGGGAGCTGCAAGGTAGATCGCTAAGCCGCAAGGGGGATTCGCTACGAAATTTGTCCGGCGGCTTTAAGTGGAGGGCGAAACGAGTGTAGCAGCAGCGGCGGTGAAACGCGCATCGGTTCTGGTGTAATTGAGAGGGCGGCGGCAGCCGATGGTGGGAAGGTGGCCGGACGCTCCGCAGGAAGTGCCGTCTAATGAAGCCCACTGCCACCGGCGGCGCTGCTATCGGATGCCGCTGGAGCTTCATTAACTGTGAGCTCCACTGGGCCGCAGACCAAGGGACGCAACTTGTGCAGGAGAGAGGCGAGAGCGGAAGCCAATTGTCGGCAAGTCTCCCAGCGGGCAGTTTTCAAGTAGAGGTCTTCACCGAGTTCTAGATACAAATCGTCACAACAACCTGTGTCACCTCATACGCCGCTACCGCCAGATGACTGACAAGCGGAGGCCTAGTCGGTGTGGCGCAGGGTTGCCAACTCGTACGATAATTATGGGGGCATACGATAATTTCAGAGTTTGAACGATGTACGATAGTACCTTGTACGATACTGGCCAAATATACGATAATTTCTTTGCGGCTGGAGATACCATTTAAACCGTGCATATCAGGCACACCTAACGCAATACGAATTGTCGATACAACTAAGGTAAGTGAAATTACATTAAAATCATACGACTTACGTTTCTATGATAGAGACTACTACTTGTCACTACTACTACTACTACTACTACTACCACCACACCACTACTACACGTATGTCATGGAGCGATTATCTATTAAACTAAAGTGTCAGTTTTCCTAATATTTAGGTAATTTTGGAAGGAATCCTGTACAACGAAGATGCGGCATCAATGTAGCGTAATACTTTCTGTTTGTTTAAGAAAAATCTCACAGGATGGTATGTGGATGCGTCAACGTAAATGGACCAGTTTTTATTGTACAAGGTAAAGACACGTTAGTCAAACGTGCGATATATATCGCTGGCACTAATGCCGCTTCTTCGGTGTACATCGTTCCTTGGAAATTAACATTATTTTTCCTATTTATTATTTTTTTGTTGCTTTTTTAACATTTTTTTGTCTGATGTACGATAATTCGGTGTCAAAATCTATAATTTTGACTGTGTAGTACGATGTTTTCGCATTACTGGCATTGGCAACACTGGTGTGTCGTGAAACAGGCTGTTGTGACGTCTTGTATCTAGGTGGTGTCGGCTCTAGCGCGCACGCTTGTGTAGTTCAATTGGTACTAGCGTAATTGCTTTCCCTGAAATAATAAGAAGTAGCTAAACCTGGGCACTATTTGCTTTCGCTCAGTGTACTACAATACGAATGGGAAAGACTGAATTCTCGCAAATGAAGACTAGTGGAAAAATAACATCAATCAAATTAATAGCCTCGTTTGCTTTCTTGTAACTGGGCCTATGTGCCATGAAACGAAAATTAGAAGAAAATCATTTATTGTAAATAAATATTTTTAATGTGTTTTTTATATTGACGGTAAGTCATCGAGTAGATCAGAAGTGATATCTGACGTTCCCAAGGAAAGTGTTATAAGCCCTTACTGTTCCCTGAGTCAACAGATGGGGACAAAAACCATCTGCTCCAATAGTTCGAAGACATTTGCAGCAGCACGGACTATCAGCTCGGAGACCATGGCTGCGGTTACCCTTGACGTTTGCATCACAGACAGGACCGCCTGCGGTTGTGTGCACAACGACGAACCTGGGTGCACGAATGGCAAAACGTCATTTTTTCGGATGAACCCAGGTTCTGTTTACAGCATCATGATGGTCGCATCCGCGTTTGGCGAAACCGCAGTGAACGCACATTGAAATCGTGTATTCGTCATCGCCATACTGGCGTATCACCCGGCGTGATGGTATGGTGTGCCATTGTTTACATATCTCAGTCACCTCTTGTTTGCATCAATTTTAACAGTGGCCATTACATTTCGGATGTGTTACGACCCGTGGCTCTACCCTTCATTCGATCCCTGCGAAACCCTACATTTCAGCAGGGTAATGCACGACCGCATGTTGCAGGTCCTGTACGGGCCTTTCTGGATACGGAAAATGTTCGTCTGCTGGCCTGGCTATCATATTCTCCAGATCTCCCACCAATTGGAAAAATCTGTTCAATGGTGGCCGAGCAACTGGCTCGTCACAATACTCCAGTCACTTCTCTTGATAAACAGTGGTATCGTGTTGAAGCTGAATGGGCATCTGTACCCGTACACGCCATTCAAGCTCTGTTTGACTCAATGCCCAGGCGTATCGAGGCCGTTATTACGACCAGAGGTGGTTGTTCTGGGTACTGATTTCTCAGGATCTATGCACCAAAATTGCGTGAAAATGTAATCATATGTCAGTTCTAGTATAATATAGTTGTCAAATTAATACCTGTTTATCATATGCATTTCTTCATGTTGCAGCAATTTTAATAGCCAGTAGTGTAATTTCATAGTGTTAATGACGCAATGAAGTTTGTAGAATTGTTAATTAATTAACTGATCAGCCCGTATTTGTTATCAGTTTGCTCAGATAAAACGCAGCCTCTGGTTCGCCTTTCCCATGACATTATGTGCATGTTATTTCCAGTTTAAGTCTGAAGTAATAGCAATTCATAGATATGTTGTGGAGTTTACGGTCTTCACGTTTGATTGAATTATCTTGTAAACAAAGTTTAACGGATTTCTCATCGTACTCATATGGATGACTTCACACTTCTCATTATTTAGAGTCAATTGCCAATTTTTACACCATACTGAAATCTTATTTAGATAGTTCTGCAGTTGATTTTGATCTTCAGATGATTTTACTAGACGATAAATGACGACGTCCTCTGCAAACAACCTACGAGAGCTACTTAGATTTCCGCCCAAATCGTGCATGTAAATAAACGATTTCGGGATACAAACAATTTTATTGTGACATATCAAGAAGGATCTATTTAATGGCATGGGCAGGTACGGGTATTGTGCGGGTGCATCTCCGTCAGGTATTGTGACTAGATCTTGGGACATCACGTGTGATTATTACGAGGTTCTGTGGGCTCACGTATTGATGGACGGTAATGATCTACCGCAGATAATACGGGTGGTTTATGTTCCTCTGGAAACGGAAGATACTACATACGTAGTGTGGCCTCTCCGCTTACCCGAATTGACTCCCATAGAGCATGTATGGGATAGACGCGGGACACTGTTTGCGTGACGTCAACATTCACCAAACACTCTCCAGGGCATGTGAACAGCGCTGCAGGAAGAATGGGCGTTATTGTCTTGACGTAAGATTTGTGACATCATCCACAGCAGGCCTCATCGTTTCTAGGCTTGTATTGTTGCCAGTGATGGTCACACCCCACACGAAGCACATTAACCAGTAGTCAAATGTGTGTAAAAAATCCGTCGAGTTGTAAAATCAGAACAAAATATTGTTATCTGCCATTATGCATGTCGCAATAGTTCCCGTTCCGTATTCTTTAGACTCATTCCGCTGTACTACAAGGTGCGTCTGGTAAATTCGGTGAGTGGTCTCAGCCGCAGTGGAGTAGCTGACCGGTCTAATGCGCCTCGCTGCGGAGCGCGCGGTTGCTTGCCGTCGGAGGTTCGAGTCCTCCATGGGGCATGTGAGTTTGTGTGTGTGTGTGTGTGTGTGTGTGTGTGTGTGTGTGTGTGTGTGTGTGTGTGTGTTGTGTTTTGTCCTTAGGTTAGTTTACTTTAGTTTAAGTAGTTTGTAAGCTACCGACTGATGACCCCGCAGTTTGGTCCGATAGATTTACAAACATCTGAACATTTTTGAATGGTCTCAGGCAATATAGGAAACAAGAGTTACAAACAAAATACCTTTACTGACGTTCAAAGTAGTCGACAATGGCTACATACATTGCGCTTCTGACAGCTGTTGTATATTGTCAGCAAACGCTTCTTGTGGAATCGCTCGAAGCAATGAGGTCACGCGTTATTGGATCTCCGCAACTGTTACGAAGCGTAAGCCTTTCAGGTCCACTTTAAGGCGGGTAAACAGATCACCCGCAAGCATCCGTCGCACTCGGTCGGTGTTATCTGGGATTGTGGACGGTCGACATGAACGTGGCTCATTCTCGACATTTTCCTTTCAATTATATATTATAACGTTACAGCGTTCAATGAATTAAATAAATCGCAATTTGCGATAACTTATGGCTTCACTGTATTAGGTTTTGATGGAATACCAAAGTGCGGCGAATGAAAATTGGTGCCCGGCCAGGATTCGAACCCGGGATCTCCTGCTTACTAGGCAGACGCGCTGAGCACTCCGCCACCGAGGTAACAGTGACCAGCCCGACTGTAGAGGGCCGCGGTGGAGCAGCCGAGCGGTCTAAAGCGTCTCGCTGCGGAGCGCGCGGTTGCTCGCCGTGGAGGTTCGAGTCCTCCCTGGGGCATGGGTGTGTGTGTTTGTCCGTAGGTTAGTTTATCTAGGTTTAAGTAGTTTGTAAGCTACGGACTGATGACCACGCAGTTTGGTCCGATAGATTTACAAACATATTTATTTTATTTATTTATTTATTGACTGCAGAGGACTTTTCCCTGCACGTCTCCCGCCACACCCAAATCTCCATTCGCCAAACTGTCTCTTTCCTATTACCACAACCTATTTGTTCTGTGCTGTGATCCCGGGTTCGAATCCCACGCAGGCACAAATTTTCATTCGCTGCACATTGGTATTCCATCTAAACCTAGTACAGCGAAGCCATAACTGATCGCAAATTGCGATTTATTTCATCTTCCTTTCAGTCTCTAAAGCGTTTAAACCACTCAAATGCACACTTCTTACTTACTGCATCAACACCATACACTTGCACTCACATCTCAAGGTTCTCAATTGCCGTTTTGCCTAATTTGAAACAAAACTTGACGTTAATGCGTTGCTCCATTTTGCGCTACATGTTGCAATGTTCCAAGTTCTCGCACTGACCCTATTAGTTGGGTCGTAGCGTGTACCACCATTTCACTGCAGTGTTTTGCACGATAGGGGGCGGGCCGGCCGCGGTGGCCGAGGGAACTGAGGCGCTCCAGTCACGGTCTGCACGGCCACTACGGTCGGGGGTTCGAATCCCCCCTCGGGCATGGATATTTGTGTCGTCCTTAGTCGTAGTTAGTTCATAAGTAGTTTGTAAGTTTAGGAACTGATGACTCCGTAGTTAAGTCCCATAAGCTATACAAACAGTTGGTTGGTTGATTGGTTGGATAGGGGGCGGTTCTTGACATGCCCCTCAATGTGTATACGCGGGCACCTCATCCTCGCCAGCGAGGTTTGAAAAATAGGAAATCATTCGCCAAACTTTTCACATACACCTTGTACCACCTATTTATACTATTTTGTGTCGAAGTAAACGCAAGTCTCCGAAATTTCCGTGTGTTGCTTTAATCTTGGACGCGTATACAACACGTTACTTCTGTAGTTGTTTTATAAATTTTACTAGCTTATATGCCCGCGCTTCGCGACGGTTGTTAAAGAGCTGTATTAAAAGAAATTTCTTTTCTACTGCTTTATTTATTTAGTCTTATACTTCCTTATTCGTATACTTATCCTGAAGACATTGTAGCACGCATAGACCAAAGATATTGTTTGTGGCATCACCTTGCTATAGAGTCGCAAACATTGCTGGTCTTCAGTGCTAATTTTTTTAATAATTTGACGACTTTCAACCACCATATCTTCCACCCCCTTATAGCTATCGGCATGGAACTGCTATGGTGTACAACGGGAGACTTCGGACAACAATTACACACAGTCCATTCGTTGGCGTTCTGTAGTTTTCGCTGCAGAGCAAAATACTGACACACATACACACGTAGAATTTTATATACACCGATAACTTTCGATCCCAATATACTGTACCCTTTTATCATTATCAACCCTCAAGCAACAACGCAACCAATAAAACCATTTTCAAAGAGTAAATATAATTTTCAAAGAGTAATTATTGTTCCTCATTTCGCGTTATAATCTTCAAATTACTAAATATCTATCAGATCGCTATAAAACCGTGCCCAAAGCCTTCCTCAGGTATAAATTAGTAACTGTACAAATATTTAAGCCTCTGCGTCTTGTCATTCGGACGTGTTAAGTGTATACCCAACGGACATTCACATTAATATATATAGATAAGTAGTTATCCGATCGCCATAAATCCGTGCCTAAAGTATTCCCCGGGTAGACATTAGTAACTGTACATTTTTTTTAGCTCTTTATGCCTTGTGTTTCAGACGTGATAAACGTACACCGAACAGACATTCACATTTATAGATACAGATTAACGAATTGAGTGTTATGTGTCCTGAGAGTAATGGAGACGGGAGGCAGGGGAAGATGGTAAAAATTGTAAGTGGTAACACAAGCTACTGACACAATAACGTTTGCTCCTCAGAGAGCGGAATCAAAACTTTCCAAGATAACTGCAGAAGTACAACAATACTTTCCTCGTCACACGTTTCGCCAATTAAAATTTAGATCTTATCGCAACGTGGCAGAACTTGGTCTGGCGACACAATCTTGCAAGAAAGACATCGATAAGACTCCTTCGCAGAAACAAAAACTCCTCTTAATTAAGTCGTATCAGTGAAATGAAAAGCGAGAGTTGTACGTCCCACCTTCAGGGAGCTCGTTAAGAGTCAAGTTTCACTTGCAGCATCACTTCCTGCAGTCGTAGTGCAGTGCAAACTTCCCTTTGCCGATTGAAACTTTTGTCTTCTTCCCTGGATTCTAGAGAAGCTAGTGTTGATTTTGTTGGAATCATAAAACAGTTACAAAATATTTCATGCTTCTTTCTTTCCTATCAAGAATTATCTTAGTAGTTTTTTGAACTGAGTACCGTATGTATTATCAGTTTTGTTTATCTTGTGAGGCTTTTAGTAGGACGGAATTTGAACGTTACTTACAGCCTCATTCCGCTCAGTTTGGCGGGAATATGATTCAATAATTGTTATTTTATTAATGTTTATAAAAAGAGTTTTTATTATTTTCATTCAAAATTAGAGACAATTATTCTATTGCGTGATTAATGTTTGTATTAGGTTTCATGTTTGCTTTGCTGACGTAACGAGTCCTCCTGGTTCTGACTGATCTCCCGGTGTCATTCTATTAGATTTTTATTTATTTATTTATTTATTTATTTGCAGGATTTTCAAGGCCTACAACGAATACATTCTCGGCAGTGAGCTCTAGAAGGACTTCTGCAGATAATGACAGCCACGTTGAATATGGGAGCAGGTAAGAGCTAATGGTCGACATTCCGAGTGTTTCACTTGGTCATGAGAAAGCAGTTTTTTGAAAGAAAACAGATCTGAAGAAACAAGCTGTAAGCAAACATGTGACAACAGAAAAGCGTTTCTTAGAGAATTTCTAAATTTGACATAAGTGTTGTTTCTTTTTAAGCATGCACATTCTCCAGAGATTTTCACATATTACTTTACAAACTGTACAATTCGTGTCCGTAGTTTCACGCTTGATCTATTTAACGTTTGGTTCGCCAGTATTAGTGCCTCAGTTGTACAGTGGTAGAGTGCCAGACTACAAATCCAAAGGTCGCGGGTTCGATCCCCACCAGTACCTAGGATTTTTATCTGTCACTTTCCACTTCTTTCACCGCTGGCATTATTGCTCGTGTGAAAAATACCGAGTAGCACCGTGGTTCGGAACCCACGTTAAACTGTAGGTCCCCCTGTTACTGGCTGGGTAAGTCAGTTCGAAGGTCGGAGGAAGGCAACGGCATACCACCTCCAAACAGGACCATGCCTAGTAAAGCACTGTGGTGTTCAAACCAATCTTCGGATTGTTGACTGCTTTACCTTATCGTCAGTGTTCACATTTGTCAACGCCAGGTTTGTTGGAATTATTAGATTCTATTTTATTACGTGTGAATAAATATTCTTCTCTGGCAGAGTGTAAAAAGAGTATAAACTCTCGAACAATGCCAAAGAAACGGAGGCTATGAAGTTATTATTTTTTCTTTGGTCTAACTGCAGCGTTTACTAGTAAAGTTTCGCGGATTTCATGCCTATGAATGTTCATGAATTGGTCTCCTTTAGTGTGCACATTTGCTGTGGCAGGAGCGACTTTATTCACAGGCAGAGAAAGACCTCGCAGTTCGCCCACAGACCTCCTCGCTCGGCACGCAACCTGTGCTCTTCTTAATTAAATTTCCTCGACTTTTGTCTCCCCCACCGCCTCTGGAGCGTCGGTATTCGGCAAAAAAAAAAAAAAAAAAAAAAAAAAAAAAAAAAAAAAAAAGAGAGAGAGAGAGAGAGAGAAAGAAAGAACTCATTCCTGTAATTAGATTTAGGAGTCGCCAACTCTTTCACCAGGAGTCTAACAACAACATTACCGGCACCGGATCCAACGCAACACAATCGTTACTCTCATTTAACTCCAGGAAAAAGTATTTAATCAGTGAACCATTTACTACGCTGTAATTTCGGTGAATCAGATGAACTGTAAAAAAATCTTTGACCGTATTACAGTCGCACCGAATTATAGAACATAAACACAAGGAAGAAAGCAAGTCCAGACAAGTGCGAAAATTACAGAACTGTCAGTTTAGTAAGTTATGGTTGCAAAGTACTAACATGAACTGTTTACATATGAATGGAAAAATTGGTAGAATCCGACCTCGTAGAGGGTCAGGTAAAAGAAAGGCAAACCTACCTTCTCAGTATTTGTCAATTTGGAAAAAAACTCTTGACAACGATGATATCAACACACCCTTTCAAATTCTGAAGATAACAGGGGTAAAATATAGGGTATAAAAAGGTATATACAACAATTTCAAAGCTCAGATAGCTGTTACTACAGTCGAAGGGCATAAAGGGACTCAATGGTTGGGAAGTAAGTGAGGATTGTAAGCCTTTCCCAATGTTATTCAGTGTGTACATTGAGCAAGCTGTGAAGAAAACCAAGGAGAAAATTTAACAAGGAATTAATGTTCAGGGAGAAGAAATAAAAACTTTGCGGTTTGATGATGATATTATAATTCTATCAGAGACAGCAAAGTGCCTGGAATACCAGTTGAACGGAATGGACAGTGTCTTGAAAGCAGGTTATAAGATGAACATTAACAAGACCAAAACAGCGTAATGGAATGAAATGTAAGAAACACAGACGATGATGAAAGAATTATATTAGGTAATGAGGCAATAAAAGTAGTAGATGAGTTCGTTACCTGGGTAGTACAATAACTTTTGATGGCCACAGTAAAGAAGATATAAAACGCAGCATGGCTAAGGGCAGAAAAGCATTTCTAAAGAAGAGAAATTTGTTCAGAATGTTCAAATGTTTGTATGGCTATGGGGGCAAACTGCAGAAGTCATCAGTCTACAGCCGTCCGGGAATAACCGTGCGCTCTAAGGCCCCTTTGCTGCGGAGTGCGTGGCAGTTCCCCGTCGGTAGTTCTAGTCCTCCTATGGGCATAGGTGTGTATCTTGTGCTTACCTTAAGTTAGTTTAAGAAGTTTGTAAGTAGGGACCGATGACCATTGCAGTTAGGTCCCATACCTTTACAAACATTTGAAAATCTTGAATATCCGTCCCTACGCATACAGATTACTTAAACTAACTTACAATAAGGACAATACTCACACCCATGCCCGAGGGATATTATGAAAGCAGTTCCATAAACTCTCTGCTAGGCACTTAAATGTGATTTCCAGAGTAAATGTCTAGATGTTGAATGGTGTTGTTTTCTTCGATGTAATCACAAAGCGCGACACTTAGAATGTTCTGAACAGTTCCAGTGCATGAATAGGTTACACATATGGCCCGATATTAATCCCACCTAACTTTCCTATTTATATAAGAAGTAAATTGTCTGCGTGTTCCTGTTCCATACAAATCTATAATTTTGTTCCAGTCTTGATGAAATTTTGCGCAGTTGACAAGAGAAAGGTAACTGTGGGTGTAGGATCAAGTAAAATACATAGTGCAAGAGATATGACGTCATAAACAACGAAATGAGCGAGAAACCGCTGCACCACGCTGTCATGTTCCACATCTTCTCCTAAGCTACGGTCCACTTCTTGCCTTGAGGTAACAATTTATGTAGGGGTAAGAACCATCTACGAAATACAGTTCAGGAGATATGACGCATATGGTGCGTGGTGGATTTCGACAAAATCTGTAATATTATTTCGATCTTGATGGAATTTTGTACACTTCACCTTGAAAATGAGAGTAGGTTGACTTTCTATATTAAACTCCATTGGGCACATGGAGGAGGGTACGTTAAAACAGACATCAACGCCGTGTGACGAATCACCAAGAACTTTGGTACGTTTTCAACGTTTCACAACTGACCCTGATAGTTGGTAGATATATGTAATTTTTGACAGACGTAGGGAGTAGGACATAGACAGAGAGAGTAGGAGATGGATAAGGAAATTGATGACGAGGTGAATAAAGACAGGGGAGAGGACGTGGTGGACAGAAAGAGGAGAAAAGAAAAAGCGGATTAACAAAAGATTCAAATAAATAAATACCCGGGAAACACCGGGTTTTCAGCTTGTGGTTCACAATCAAGAGGTCAGCTCTTATCCGAAATCCTACAAAGCAGCGTCTACATAAATACTCTGCCAATCATATTTAAGCACGTGGCAGACCGTTCTTCTACCGTCCTCTACCGTTCCACTCCGCAATAGTTCTGGAAGAAAGGAACACTTACATGTTCCCGTTTTCGATCTGATTTCTCTTATTACGATGATCGTATATCCCTATGTAGGTGGATGGTAACAAAATATCTTCGCACCCGGAGGAGAAAGTTGTTGAAAGCAATGTTGCAATAAATCTCGCCACAGCAGATAACACCTTCCTTTTAATGATTTCCACCCCAAGTCATGCATCGTTTGCATGTCACTCTCACCTCTGTATCGCGACAATACAAAGCCATTTGCCGATCTCTGTCTTTTTCTGTCCTCTCCGTCATCCCCAGCTGGTCGTATCCGAAAATGCGCAGAATTAGACGCATAAGTGTAGTGTAGGTAGTTTCTGTAGTAACACTGTTGCATGTTCTAAATGTTCTGCGAAAGAAACGTAACCTCTGAAACTTGCTGGTAGATTAAAATTGTGTGCCGGAACCATGACTCGAACCTAGGACCTTTGCCTTTCGCGGGCAAGCGCTGTACCACTGAGCTATACCGACACGACTTTAATTCTGCCAGGATCTCGCCTCCTACTTTCCAAACTTCACAGAAGCTCTCCTGCGAAACATGCAGGACTAGCACTCCTGGAAGAAAGGATATGGTAGAGACATGGCTTAGCCACAGCCTAAGGGATGTTTCCAGAATGAATCTTTCACTCTGCAGCGGAGTGTGCGCTCATATGAAACTTCCTGGCAGATTAAAATTGTTTGCCGGAAGCGGGACTCGAACCTAGGACATTGGCCTTTCGCGGGAAAGCGCTCTACCACTGAGCTATACCGAAACGACTCACGGCACCGCCTCACAACTTCAATTTCGCAAGTACCTCGCCTCCTACTTTCCAAACTTGCCCGCGAAAGGCAAAGATCCTAGGTTCGAGTCGCGGTTCCGGCAGACAATTTTAATCTGCCAAGAAGTTTCATATCAGCGCACCCTGCGCTTCAGAGTGACAGCTTCATTCTCTAACGCAACCTTTGTTTCGCCTTACCTACGATATTTTGTACGTGTTCTTTCCAATTAAAGTTGTTCAAAATTGTAATTCCTAGCCATTTAGTTGCATTTATAGTCTGTAGATTTTACTGATTACCATTTAAATGAGTATTGATGGATTACTTTCAGAGCTGCTATGGATGATCCCACACTTCAACTGCAGGGTCAACTGCAAATTTCAGCTTCTGGTGACGTTATTAACCGATAAACGACAACATTATCCGCGAACATTCTAAGAGAGCTGCTCAGATTGTCTGCTTAATAGTTATATAGAGGAACGCCAGATATAAACTGCGTTTTAGTCGATGACTTTTCGTCATTTACTACGTAGGTACTTTGTCCTTTCTGACAGGAAATCGCGACTCCAATCGCATAAATGTGGCGATATTCCATAAGCACGCATTCTGATCGGAAGACGCTTGTGAGGTACCCTGTGAAAACCATTGCGGAAATCTTGAACTAGGGAATCGATTTGAGATCCCTTGTCGATAGCACTCATCATTTCGTGAGAGAAAAGAGTTAGATTTGTTTCTCAAGAACGATACATTCTGAATCCGTGATGTCTGTGGGTCAGTAGGTCGTTCTGTTTAAAAATAGTTCGTAATGTTTGAGGAAAGAGTATCTTCTAAATTGCTTTTGGGAACCGCGGTAACTCAATGTTTCAGGAAAATATATATTCCAAAATGCTACCGCAAACAGGTGTCAATGATATAGGTCTGTGATTTTGCTGATCACTCCTGTTGCCTTTCTTGAATGTTGGAGTCACCTGTGCAACTTTCCAGTCTTTGGGTAAGGATGTCTGGATGTTGCTGCAGGCGACTTCCAACGACTTGTTGAAACTACATCACTTCAGTTTGCTGCACTTGACTAGGAAGAAGGAGGTGCGACTCTATGTTAGGAAGGGAGGACTGATGACCAGCGTAGTTTGGTCCTTTGAACGCCAAACCAACCAACCAACCAATATCTGTTAGTAGGTACCCCATTACTTAAGCCACCTCACTGCAGTCGGCACCTTAGCTATTTCGGCGTCTGTCTCCATAGTGTAGTGGACAGCATGGAGGGTTATGACGCAGGGGGCTCGGTTTCGATTCCAATAAAGTGCTCCCCCATAAGCAGTTTCCAAAGTATCTTGGTGTCACACTGGATCACACCCTCTCCTTCAGGAAACACCTATAGGCAACGGCAGCCAAAGTCAACAGTGGAAATAACATCCTGCACAAACTGTTTAGCAGCAGATGGGGAGCACATGCTTCCACTTTGAGGGGTTCTGCCCTAGCACTCGTGTACTCTGCTGCAGAATACTGCCCCCTTTATGGTTGAATAATAGCCATGTAAGCAAACTAGATGCCAGACTACACGACACCAAGCGTACCATCAGTGGATGCATCAAAAGCACACTTGTGCAATGGCTACCTGTGCTGAGTCACATCGCTCCACCTCCGCTACGAAGAAAGGGCTGCTTGGTCCGACAGCTGAAGAGCAACCAAAGTGACCCAGACCTAACAGTGCACAAGGGCATTCCTCGTCTATCATTCAGAAGGCTGAAGTCCAGGAAACGTCCTCTAGTCTCTGAGCAACAACTACAAGATGCGGATTTCAACATCAGTGAGCAATGGCGGACTGACTGGAGCACTGTCAACTTCACAGCTCTCTGGCCCGACCCCACAGAAAGACCTACTGGTTTCGAACTCTCCCCGCTAACAATGGAAAGCGCTTAACAGGATCCTAACATCTGATGGAGTCTGCCAGGATTCTCTGTATAAGTGGGGCATATTGCCAAGACCTCAGTGCGACTGTGGTGCTTTGCGTCAGACACTAGATCATATCGTGTATGACTGCAAAACCATATCGTACCCAGTACCGAAAACAGACCTTTATAAAGTCACACATGCTGCAAGTTCATGGATGGATGGTTTAGAAATTAATATGTAAAGACCATGTTCGCTGCACATTTTTCTTAACCCAGATAGCGCGGAATTATTTTTGGTTTTAATTTTATTTGAAACTATGTAAACTGCATTCATATGGCTGCACAAAAACGTTGTAAGTATTTTTTTTCACAATCACGACATAAGTTTTACAACATTTTCCATCTTTCTGGAATCCTATGAATCATTATTGTTAAAGCAACACTTGAGGTGAAAGATATACATATAAGTGTCCCAAAAGTTAAAGAAAGTTCAAGAAATACAAACGCAACTACGACGAAGTCTTCGGTATTTCTGTATGAAAGCCATACCCAACCATTTTGCAATCAACAACAGAAGCTAAAATTGATCGTCAGAGGCAGCAGGAGATTCAAAGAAATGAAATATGAGACTGTGCGCGATTTTTTAACTACAAGAATGAAAAACTAAGCCACCATTCTCTTCCTTCTAGAAGGACGTCAGCGCTATCTGGGTTTTTAGTTACCATAAATTGTGTAAATTTACTGCTGATTTCATTGTTGTTTTTTATTACTTATTTCATTTTCTACCTTAATGTTCCTTTATTATTGTTTTCGTATTCATTCAACTGTTCATCTTAATGTACAATGTACTGGCTCTTGAAGTAGCATTGTGTTACCGAGCCTTTTTAAAATTTCACTGCATTACACATTGTAAAGGACTTTTTACTGAATGTATGTATACTTCTTTTGTAACTAATGCACTTAAATTTTTATGTATTTTGTTTGTTGTCTCGGCTTCCAACCTGGAGAAGTGTCATTGTCTAATGTACCGGGTGGTCAAAACGTCAGTATAAATTTGAAAACTTAATAAATCACGGAATAATGTATATAGAGTAGTAAAAATTGACTAACATGCTTGGAATGACATGGCATTTTACTAGAAGCAAAAAAATAAAAAATAAAATAAAATAAAAAAATAAAAAATGTATTGCTAGACGCGGAAAGATCTCTTGCGCGCTTCGTTTGGTTTGATCGTGTGCTCAGCTGCCTCTTTCGTCATGCTTGGCCTCCCAGGTCTCCAGACCTCAGTCCGCGCGATTATTGGCTTTAGGGTTACCTGAAGTCGCAAGTGTATCGTGATCGACCGACATCTCTAGGGATGCTGAAAGACAACATCCGACGCCAATGCCTCACCGTAACTCCGGTGCTGTTCACAACATTATTCCTCGACTACAGCTACTGTTGAGGAATGATGGTGAACAAATCGAGAATTTCGTGTAAAGAACATCATCTTTGCTTTGTCTTAATTTGTTATGCTAATTATTGTTTTTCTGATAAGATGAAGCGCCATCTGTCGGACATTTTTTGATGTTTTCTTTTTGTTTTTGGTTCTAATAAAACCCCATGTCATTCCAAATATGTGTGTCAGTTTTTACCTATCTTCATTATTCCGTAATTTATTAAGTTTTCAAATTTATACTGACTTTTTGACCACCCGGTATCTTACATGTCCAAGTGTTTATGTCACACGACAAATAAATAAATGGAGATTTTCTTCTCTCGGGGACTGGGTACTGTGTCGTCATTATCATCAATTCATCACCATCGACACGCAAGTCGCCAAGGTGTCATCAGCTATAAAGACTTGCAGCAGGCAGTCTGACCCCCAGCACAGTTGGGATGTAACGGTCACAAGTGCCACACGATCATCTTCGGCTATGCCTGCGCGGCGCGAGTGTCGGGAGTGCGTTGCGGCGACTGCAGACGGCCTAATGAGGGCAGCGCAGGCGCGCGCCTATCGATTGCGGCTGCCGGGGGTTCCCACGGCCGGGATCACCCTGTGACGTCACGCGGCCGACCCCAGTCAAGGTCCCGCGGTAGCCCATCAGCTGAGGCTGCCGCGTAAACAAACCGCCGGTGGTGGGGGAGGGGGCGCCCGCTATGAAGCTGCCCCCATCCTCTGCAGCTGACGTACCACTCCAGCAACGAGGCGCTACCAAGCAAGATGCGCAATCAGTTCTGATAACTTTTATCCCTGGCTGTTTTATGCAGTCCGCAATGATTCCCCTTATTAATATTCTTCTTGAGTTTCCTGCCGGATCAATACGTCAACTGGACACAATATTTGGGTGGTCCATATGGCCGCCATCCTTAGGTGACAGTGCTGGTACACCGACTCGCCGAGACTTGTCTACAACCAGGTGGACCGCCGAAATATTGTGTCCAGTTGACGTATTGATCCGGTAGGAAACTCGAGAAGTGTATTATGAATCATTACGCCGGGATGGCCTACGTAGTCACTATTTCCCTTATTGTCCTTTCCATATCCATTACTCACACCCACGCCATAATTAATTTACCTACTATATTTATCCACTACGACTAGTAACATCTCCTGAGTGTGCTGTAGTATTAACTGTATTATTTTTTTATGTAAAAGAAACAAAATTTAGTAAAATTAATGTCGTTTTACTAATATCTACAACAACACCTTTACACAAATCTACACACAGTTTGTCATTAATATTAATCATATCAAAAATTGTTGCATTGCCAAGATTCTAGGTGTTCCTGACCCTGGCGGTTGTTACTGAAACAACCGGTTTTTGGTTATACCGGTTCTTTTCATCTCCAGTTTAACCGCACAGTAAAAATTGTTTCAGATAACCGGTTTTTTTAAACCGGTTTTCGGTTTTTTATTGCTATTATTTCCAGTAGAGTTCGACCGAAACATATTTTGCGGCCGAAACAGAAACCGTAATCGAATTTTCGGTTCTTCTAGTTTCGGCCGAAACCGAAACGTAGGAAATTTAGTTAATATTTAGGTTAATTTGCGTTATAGGACAAATCACTAGGCTTTCCATATTTTGCAAGATCCCCTCCCAATACTATGCCTTCTTGAGTGTGTGTAAGCCTAGCCAGGCATACAGATTTACTGGCCTAGTATTTCCATCCGGCAGTTGCGAATATTGAGCCAACCACTCCGTAAGTTGGACTTGTGAGGCAGCGCATACGAATATCTCGTTATATACACAATATATATAAGTTAGTCAGTAAATAAACTTCAATCAGTGGTGCAGAAGTATTTCGAAAAATAAAATCAAAGTTCCGACTAACAGTATGATTGTTGTCAGTGTAAATTTACGCAAATTGAAGTAGGAAAGCAGTGTACCACATGATCAAAGAATTTTCAAATGGGTGTGAGTTCTTATGAGACCTAAATGCTTAGGTCATCAGTCCCTAGACTTACAAACTACTTAATCTACTTAACTAAGTTACGCTAATGACAGCATATACACCCATGACCGGGGAAGGAGGGAGGACTCGAACCTCCGACTGGAGCAGCCGCGCAGTCCGTAACATGGAGCCTCAGACCGCACGGCTACCTTGCGAGGCACCACATGATCAAATGTTCAAATGTTTGTAGAGTCTATGGGACTTAACTACGGGGTCATCAGTCCCTAAACTTACAAACTACTTATAAACTACTTACAACTAAGGACGGCACAAATATCCATGCCCGAGGGGGGATTCGAACCCCCGACCGTAGTGACCGTGACTGGAGCGCCTCAATCCCCTCGGCCACCGCGGCCGGCACCACATGATGAATGTTACCTAAACCCATATTGGTTATTAAAAAAGCTCCTCGCTTTCAAGGAATCACATTAATAAAACTTGTTAGCAGAACAATATGATAATACATTAAAAGTTATTATTCCAAGCTTAGAGTACATCACATAATAGGTATATGAATCGAATTTACCTTCTCTTCCAAGGAACATTTTGGATGCCTTCTCCTTAAATGACATAGCATGTTTGTAGTACATCCACCCGTTTTCAGCTTTTTAAAGCAAACTGAGCATTATACCTCACTGCTCCCGTACTTCGTGAAGTACTTCCACACTCGGGATGGTGCCATTTAAGACACAACCGATGTCTGGCGACGACAGGAAGGAACTGCCGCATGACCAGACGGAGGCAAGTCTCGTACACTGCCGGTGCACGCGCCTCGTCTAATAGGCCACGCCTCACGGCAACAGGTGCATCGATGCCTCAATAGCTGCATCAGTTCTTAAGTTCTTATGCCACGTGTTTGTTGCGTGTTTCTGACTGCCGGGATTGTTCTTAAATTAGTTACTGCGATGACATAATATTTCATAGCAGTGGAAATTTTAGGAATAGCTCTAAATATTAGGGTCTACTAGTTTTCATTTTTTAGAATTTTTTACAAAAAAACACATTTTGAACCACTACTACAGGAAGTAGTCGTACCGGTTTTTTTACCCGGTTCTTGTCAATAACTAAAAAAACCGGTTACAACCGACACCAAATAAATACCGAAAAAACCGGTTATTCAAAACTAAAATACCGGTATCGGTTTTAACCGCTCGGTTTTTCCCATCCCTACCCCACACACTTCCCTCCAACGCTAAATTCACAATTCTCTGATGTCTAAGATTGTGTCCTACCAATCGATCCCTTCTTTTAGTAAAGATATGCCACAAATTCCTTTTCTCCCCAATTCTGTTCATTACTTCCTCATTACTTACGCGGTCCACACACCTAATCTTAAGCATTCTTCTGTAGCACCACATTTCAAAAGCCTCTAGCCTCTTCCTGTTCGCACTGTTTATCGTACCTGTTTCACTCCCATACAAGGAAACACTCCATACAAATGCCTTCAGAAAGGACATCCTTAAGCTTTAATCAATATTCGATGTTAAAAAATTTCTTTTTTTCGGGAACGCTTTTCTACCCATTGCCATTGTGCATTTTATATCCTCTGTATGCGACCATCATTTGTTATTTTACTGCCCAAATAACAAAACTCATCTACCTCCTTTATTGTTTCGTTAGCAAATCTAATTCCTTCAGCATCACCTGATTTTCTTAGACTGCACTCCATTACCTAGTTTTGCTCTTGTTAATGTTCATCTTATAGGCACCTTTCAGCACACTGTCCTTTCCGTTCAATTGCTCTTCCAGGTCCTTTACTGTCTCTGACAGAATTACTATGTCGCCGGCAAAACGCAATGTTTTTAATTCTTCATCCTGAACTTTAATTCCTTCTCCAAATTTCTCCTTTATATTATGTTTATTTATAACAAAAATTATTTGTTTTGACGACGGGTTTCAGCACTCAGAGGTCTGGTCTGGTATCTTAAAGCATTTATGCCTTTACAAAAGTGCTCGACATTAGTTCCTGAACCAACCAGCATTGTAAATGGATGTCAAAACACAGTTTATCTCTTTGAACCAAATAATCCCGAGCTCATAACGAGCACCAGAACGGATACAGGTATCAGTGAACACAGGTGTATCGTAGCAAGATTGAATATCGAAAGTCCCAAAGTTACCAAAAATAAGCGAAAATTATATTTGTTTAGGAAAAGCAGATAGAAATACACTAAATTGCTTCTTGAAAGACAGTTTCTACTCATTCAAATCCCTAACTGTAAGTGTAGACCAGATGTGGATTCAATTCAAAGAAGTAAAAGCGACAGCAACTGACAGTTTTATACCAAATCAATTAAAAAAAGAAGGTGGTCAACCCGTTGATACACAAAACAGGTCAGGACACTGTTGCTAAAACAACGAAAAACGCATACATCAATGTGTGTTTCGACCTTAGTGCAAGTTTAAATAGTCTACGGACTGACAGCAGTTTGGTCCAATAGGTATATAACCTTTTCTTTCTAATCTTGTGATGCCGTTATTATGAAGGAATGCCTTCACAAGGTGTGTTCGATGAGAGCGAGATTAGTCGTCCACGAAGACGACTCCCTCACAGAAATGTTGCCAATATGGTTGTACTATACGCCGGATGATGTCATCCCTGTACCGTACAGCCGTTTTATTGTCTTATATGACCACCAGTGGCGTACTGTAGTCCCAAATATTGACACCCCGAAACATCAGGGAACCAACACCTCGCTGCAGTCCCTGAACTGTGCGTCTAAGGCATTCACGCTGATTAGACTGCCTCCAAAATCGCATCCAACGATTGTCTGGTTGTAGAAGCATGAACTTATGCCAATCTCATCTGTGAAAAGGACTTTATACCATATATGACGAGTCCGTTCATTATAATAACACAGACACTAAAACTAGTATGTTGTTTGGTGGGATAAAGGAAAGGCTGTTCTATTAATTGTAAAAACAGGGTTGCTACAAGGATTTGGCATTTGTTAACCAGCTAAAGGAGGTCTGCTTTAAAGTTACTCTTTCAAAACTGATCTGATGTTAAATGCAGCACTAATAATTATCATCTTGTAGTTAACATTCACGATAACTAACTTTCCAATCAAGCTCATTAAAGATTAGTTGAACACATTTTTTTATTCATTAGCACTATAATTCTGTTTAGTTATGGCCCTAATATTAATACCTGCACAGTTAATTAGGAAACATTGGGTTTAAACTGATTGAAAAACGGATATTTTGAACACAGCAAGAACAATACATAGTCTGCATAAGGCTCACTGACTAAGGTGTAAATTTGATTGCGAGAGAAATCTGGAAAAAACTCAAACCACTTTCTAATAAAGCAACTGCAAGAATTTATTTCGTTAACTGACTGACTGCAGAAACTTACTATCTTGTTCATCTGTGCAGTGTTGCACAACAATCACCATTATTATTATTATAATACGTCACACCAATAAAGAAATATGTTACTCAAACTCAGCTTAGTCAATAGTATGCTTTGATTTTAATAGTCAATAACTTTCAATAAAGGAAGAGGGTTAACTTTCTAACTACAATAGTGAAACAGGTAAAGATGTTTAACTTTCTCAATTATTATTAACAATAATGATTACATTACCTTATGAATGGAGAACATAAAAAAATCTTCTCAGAGTGATACATATATGAATGATACAAAATGTTATAAAGACAGAACTGTGTCAGTGAAATCAGATTTCAAAATTATTCCATCAGCTCGTACAAGCCTCAGCAGCGAACCAAAGCACGTCCGTTCAATACCAGTGCTACACACTGACTCTCTCTTTCAGTTCAGCTACTACTCAAATACATAGTCTTTGACGGAGATGTTACACAACAGAGTAAACCATAGACGTAGTTACTCAAAGAAGTTCAAATAACATTTTGCATACAAATATCGATACAAGACTGGCGAAACAATATTATTGAACTTGGACAGATATGTGTCAACACATACAATTGAAAATATTCTGACTGTCACTACAGCTTCCACACTATGCACTGGTTACATGTCAACCATCGTTGATCACGTATCGCCTACAACAAATGAAAATATTTTAAAAGAAAATGTAGACTCTCGAAAGTGTGTTTTCAAATGTTCAAAAACGTTCAAATGTTTGTTAAACTTGCGGCACTTAACTGCGAGGTCATTAGTCCCTAAACTTACAAACTACTGATCAACTACGTTATACTAAAGACAACACAAACATCCATTCGCGAAGGAGGATTCGAAACCCTGACGGGGAACGGCCTCGCGTATCGGAAAATGGTGCATCAATGCCCTCGGCCACTCCGCGGCGGCTAAAGTGTGTTTTCATCAACGGCAGGAGCAACAGAAGAAGAAATATCTCAAAAACACAGTAACACGAGATAGAAACCACATTATTTATCGTGTGTACTTCAAGAGAATTGTAGGATAGGTCATCTGAAACTTCACTCTCGAGGCAGCTAAGTGCCTTTAGACAGGAATTTTGTTTGAGTATAGACACACTGAGATCAAACAAGGCAAAAAATTTGGTGTTCTTGCACAAAGTACCTGTCGTTTTATCACTTCGCTTCGTGCATTTAATGTTCAAATATTTGTAAATCTATGGGGCTTAACTACGCTAGTCATTAGTCCATTAGGCTTACAAACTACTTAAACTAACTTATGCTAAGGACAACAATATACCCAAGCCCGAGGGAGGACTCGAACCTCCGGTGGCGAGCAGCGGCGCTCTCCGCAGCTAAGTTTGCGCATTTTAATTCGGAACACACGTTAGACATATTTCAGCTGAAAAAAGTTTTATGGACCATACACACTAAATACATTATGCACTAAATACAGTACTTAAAGCTGAACAACAATAAACGATAGACAGACAACTCTCAAGTGTTTCCATAAAATCTCGGGCGAACTGCCGGATTTCAGTAACTTCCTGCCACGATATTTCGGCGCAGAGTCTTCTGGCCATCTTCAGGTGAGTACCGCCGAAGTACTGGCGAAGACTCACTGAGCTGTGCTATTTATGCCCAATTCAGTCGACATTGCGCATGCACGTACTTAGCTTGCGCGTTCACTACAACTACGTACGCTGCTCAGAGCGCCCTCCTTGTAGGAGGCTACATCGAGCCCATACCATCTCTGATGCCGACAGCCTTCACACGGAACTGGAACACCTGCAAACAGTATTCCTGAAGAATGGATATACAAGGAAGCAAATAAATCGAGCGATGCACACCTCCAAACGACAGAACAAGGAAGAAAAAGAGGCTTTCAAATCGACTGCTTATATCCCATACATTGGGAATATTTCATCGCAGATAGGCAGAATACTAAAAAAGTATAAAGTAAGAGTCATCTTTTGCCCTCCTACTAAAATTTCATCGCTGTTGGGTTCTGTCAAAGACGATCTGGAGCTGCGTAAAGCAGGTGTTTACAGGATTCCGTGCGAGTGCAGCAAATCATATATAGGGCAGACGACGCGCACTGTGCAGGAGCGCATTGTGGAACTCCAACCCACCAAATCCGCAAGCGCCGAACATTGTATTTCCACAGGTCATTCGATGAACTACAACGAAACTGAAATTGTGGCCCACACAACAAACGTTTGGAGCTCAGTTATTAATGAAGCTGTGGAAATAAGACTGTCTGACAGTGAGACTCTTATTAATCGAGACAGCGGTTTCCAAATAAATGCTGCCTGGAATCCTGTAATTGAAAAACTTCGTAATCGGCGTAGTTTCCTGCAACTGAATGATAATGATAATCGAACTGCTATGGAAGCGGCAAGCCTCCACCACGGAGGGCGCTCTGAGCAGCGTACGTAGTTGTAGTGAACGCGCACGCTAAGTACGCGTATGCGCAATGTCGACTGAATTGGGCATAAGTAGCACAGCTCAGTGCGTCTTCGCCAGTACTTCGGCGGTACTCATCTGAAGATGGCCAGAAGACTCTGCGCCGAAATATCGTGGCAGGATTTTATGGAAATATCTATACGCCGGGAAAGCTTTAAACATCACAACTCTCAAGTGTACTGCCCGAGATTACACGGGTTTCCGCAAAGAGTGGTGTAATTCGTGTGTTAGCCACTCTGTGAAATTTAAGCTCGTTGGCTACCGTTCCGTCACGTTGTACGGTTCTCTTCAGTCATCGTTGGCCCCGTTCTTGGAGGATATCTTTCCGGCCGCTGCGATGTCGGAGTATTGACGTTTTACCAGATTGGCAATATTCACAGTGCGCTCGTGAAATGGTCGCACGGGCAAATCCCCACCTTATCGATACCTCGCAGATGCTGTGTCCCACCCTCGTGCGCCGACTATAACACCACGCACAAACTCACTTAAATCGTGATAACCTGCCATCAGTTATCGATCTAGCGCCTGCACCACACCTGCTGCCTCACAAAGGCGTTGCCGATCGCAGCACCGTCCTATGTTTACAAATCTCTGTCTTTGAATTCGCATGCCTATACCAGTTTCTTTGGCACTCCACTTCTTTCCATGAATCAGCACGGGTTTAGGAAACATCGTTCATGTGAAACTCAGCTTGCCCTTTTCTCACATGACATCTTGCGATCCATGGATGAAGGGCAACAGGCGGATTGTGTTTTTCTCTACTTCAGAAAGGCGTTCGACGCGGTGCCACACTGCAGACTACTAACGAAGATACGAGTTTATGGAATAGGTTCACAGATTTGTGACTAGCTGGAAGACTTCCTAAGTAATAGAACGCAGTACGTTGTACTCGACGGCGAGTGTTCATCAGAGACGAATGTATCGTCAGGCGTGCCCCAGGGGAGTGTGATAGGACCGCTATTATTTTTTATCTAAATGATCTGATGGACAGAGTAAGTTGTAATTTGCGGCTGTTTGCTGATGATGCCGTGGTGTATGGGAGGGTGTCGTCTGTAACTGACTGCAATAGCATACAGGATGACTTAGACAAAATTTCTTGTTGGTGCGAAGAATGGCACTTAGCTCTCAATGTAGAAAAATGTAAGGTGATGCGCATGAGTAGAAAAAACAATCCTATAATGTTCGAATACAGCATTAGTAGTGAGCTTATTGATGCTGTCGCGTCGTTCAAATATCTAGGCGTAACATTGCAGAGCGATATGAAATGGGACGAACATGTAAGGACAGTTGTGAATAAGGCGGACAGCCGACTTCGGTTTATTGGGAAAATTTTGGGAAGATGTACTTCACCTGTAAAGGAGACCGCGTATAAAACGCTTGTACGACCACGTCTTGAGTATTGCTCAAGTGTCTGGGACCCACAGCAGATCAGTTTAAAGGAAGACATAGAGGCGGTTCAGAGGCGAGCAGCTAGATTTGTTACCGGTAGGTTCGACCAATGCGTGAGTGTCACGGAAATGCTCCGGCAACTCAATTGGGGATCGCTGGAAGAAAGACGACGTTCTTTTCGTGGATTTCTGTTAAGTAAATTTATAGGGCCGGAATTTGAAGCTGAGTGTAGTGCGATCTTGCTGCCGCCTACCTACATTTCGCATAAAGACCACAAAGACAAGATAACAGAAATTAGGGCTTTTACGGAGGCATATAGGCATTCTTTTTTTCCTCGTTCCATTTGGGAGTGGAATATGAAAGGAAACACCTAGTAGTGGTACAGTGTACCCTCCGCCTCGCACCTTACGGTGAATTGCGGAGTATGTATGTAGATGTAGATGTATTATTATTCGTTTTTTTCTTGCGAATCGTCCATCTGAGTACCACATCCAATGTGTCATCTTTATTCTTTTCTTTTCTACTAATTTCCATTCGTCTGTTCACTATGTTTCTTCTTTCTGTCTTCGGGCCGTTTTGAAGCAGTTTGTGACTTTACAACAACGTACAGCACCCATCTGTAGCGCAAAGCGCGCTCGTTTGACAGTGGAGAGCGTCGAAAGTTGCTACGACTGAACGGGCAATCAGTCGCTGTGAGGAGGTTTAGACTCGTCCAGCTTCGCATCAGCGGTCGGAGAGCACATGGCAGGGCATAAATTAACATGTTAAATGGGCGACACTTGTGTCGCCCAGTGCTGAGATTTTGTCGCCCAGTGCTGAGATTTTGTCGCCCAGTGGCTATGGGTAGTGCCGGCAATTCATTTTTATTGAATGACGTATCAAATGTACCGGGAATTAAAAAATAACCTTTTGTAAATCTTTTAGAGCATAGGTTCCCAACCTTCTAAGTCTTGTTACCGCTGAGACCTACTAGGGAAACCGATTTTACCCCCCCCCCCCCAAAAAAAAAAACCACAAATCACCCATAAAATATTATCAAAGAAAGCAATACATGAAAACACTAACAATCTTTGTTAAACATAATACACTGCATAAGACACATCTCTTTTACACTTTCGATGCAGCAATGAAACAATTATATTCAATGAAAAGGTGGTTGGCTGAAACATCTTTGAAAATTTCCTCTTCAACAGAAAATGGTCTCAATATCCAAGTGTTGACGTGCTGATTATCCATAGCGGAGGAATATTGCTTAATTGAGTTTATAAATGCAGACGGATGATAAATTACGGAAGTATAAAACACGATTCTTTTATTTTCCTCGCCTACTCATTGATCACACAGTTGCTTAAACATCGATAGATCTCCGACTTGAATCCTGCGTTGGTGAAGTTCCAGTTTACGGACGAAACTTGAAATTTTAACCAGCGCTGTCAAAATATTAGTCCTATTTTCTTGCAATGAAATACTCGGACTTCTTTTATTTAGGGACTTTGTAACTTTTTTTATCAAAATATTTTGTAAACCCAGTAATTTCATTATCTTTTAAAATTTTGTTGTAGGTCTATTTTAAAATACTTCTTGAAAATTGTTTCTTGCGTGCATTAAAAATTTATAAAAACGGCAAAAGAATTGTTTTTACCTACAATCTTACAAGTGAAGGTATAAAATTACTGTTCAATACTTTTTGAAAGAAAACTGTTACACTAGAACATTACGTTCTTTAAAGACGTTTTTAGCACCAGCATCTCATGACACATCTTCTTCAGAATTAATTACTTTTATTAGATAGCTTAAAATTGTAATTGTGTTTCTTTCGCGTTGGTGTACACAATTCTCTAGAGTAAAAATACAAATTGAGGAACAATAACGTAATATGAGCTTTTAAGACAAATAATGATTTATTAATTTTTACAGAAAGTACACAGGAAGATATTTTAAGTAATCATAGTACTGATATTAGTTTAATACTATTTTCATTTAATAGCCATATCAAATTGAAGTGAACTTATAACAGGTACTGTATTCTATTTAACAACTTAACAAATAAAAGACAACAAAAACTATTGAAAGATTGTTTAACAAAATTAGGAGTCTTCAAAGTCCAAATTTAGTATTGTTCCACAGCCATTTTTATTTATCATTAAAAATATATATGAATAAAAATCTATTAATGAAAAATTAAGCAGCTTTTATTTTAATAAAAAAAGGCTTCAAAATACGGTTTTAGGCATCAATATTTTGAAATTTTTTCCGGGGAAGGGTCCCCGGATCCCCCGGATCATCCTTCCAATGTCGCCCAGTGAAAATCCTTTAAAATGTGCTCTGGCACATGGAGAGCACTATGGCGGACGTGACGTCATGTTCAACTGCCATTCTTCCCGCGGAAAAACGGCATTGTCTTTATTTTTAGATACTGCGCTGATACTACTAGCGTTACAGACTAGCACGTAGAAGTAAACGAAAGAGGAGGACAGCGCGATTCATATGCTGTGTTGACATCGTTTATATTAATTTTATATCAAAAGTTATTCATAAAACTAATATTTATCCTCTTGGGAAAATCCAGAGACTAAGCCTGATGATGGCCTGAGAAGCCGAAAGCCGGTTTATGACGAATAAATAAGTTTTGCAGAACTTCAGGAAGTTTTTCCTTTTTTATATTATGTTCATGTTCTGTTAAGTACCGACGGAAAATACAGTAAAAAACTTTTAAAAAAATAAAATTAATTTTTTCACTGAACTAGAGTAATTAGCGAGGGTTAAAATGAAGGGTCTCATCGAGACCCAAAGTTTCGTACAACCATATCATCAGCAACTTTCATATTGCGCACAGTAATGCACTTTTAGGGAAACAATAATGATTTGTAAATAACAATTAATACAAGACAGATACACAAACAGCGAGATACTGATATGTTGCAGATGTCGTAAACACACATTATGTCCTGTTTATGTTATATTATTTTTGTTTATTTAAATATGTTGTAAACTAAATTAATTTGTTTATCTATCGTAATTTGTTTAAATTTATGTGCAAAGTGATTGGGAACAGTGCATTGGAAAGAGGACTGGAAAATCTACATCAAAAACACTTCACGTAAATAATCGCTTAAATATTCATCGTGCAACGGCCGAAAAACTTATTTATTGATCATGCTGAAAATATTCATTTGATTAAACTTAAGATTTTGAGGGGTATATTTAGTGGTAGAAAATAAAGTATGTATATGCATTAGAATCTCAGCGCGTATCTAACGATACCGTGATGTCAACATTTCAATCATTATTTAAAAAGTTTGGTACACTACTGGGAGAATCACTAAAGCTCGTTAGGTGACTTATTACAGAAATGACGTCAGAGAGAGTATATAAGTGGTTGCCGGTAGCGGCCGAAAGCAGTCGATGGTAGTTGAATCTTGACGAATGACGCGTGCATGGAATCCAATGAGACGATAGGTGTTCAATATAGCTGCATAATCCGCCGTGCTGGACTGTGTAATATTTTCGGACGTATGTGGACCTTGATTTTTGAAACAGTTGTCGGAATTCAAAAATTTTATCACCGCATTCTGACTTGGTTTTTTGGATAGAACAATTTAAATAGCAATCATTTTAGGAACATTATCCAAATGATTAAATTTCACATTGCTATATTGTGGGCTCGAGCTCATCATATCAGACAGAGTCTAACGGATTCAACGGTTCTCGCCAGACATAATCATGCAATGGGCAATAAACAAATTTAGTAAAAATGCAACCCTCATGTTGTAGTCAGTAAGTAGATGCCGCCCTAGTTAAAAACTACCTGACTTTGAATCTGAAAGTTTAGTTTTACAGATAAATTTATATTGCACGGACAGCAAGGAGCCATAGTTAGCAGGAATAAGTCAACCCCTAAGACAAAGTTAGTTGAATTAAGGGTCCGTACTGTTATAAGTCTTTTTATCCATGCTGCCGTAGCATCTTTCCATTTTCAATACTTTTTCCCGAAAAGTTTTTCACCTGTATATACCTTAAGTTTCTTTATGCAACCACTACTCCGTTGCAGAGTTTTCCAATGCATTTTCTTGGATCATCTCCCCTAGATATTAGAATTCTTTTTATCTCCTATATTTGGCTAATAGCTGTTTGTTAAAGCTGCTGTCACGGATACTTTCTAGACCTCAACGCGACATCCTTTATCGGTTCTGTGTAATTTCTATCAGACATAGTTTGAGGTATAAATTACCAAACTTACGCTATGATACATTACGGTGACCTCCAACTTGGTATCAGATATTACTGGAAGAATCTCTCCGGGTCGTACGTGTGGCCGGGGCACTATCTCGAGCAGCCGCTGTCTCGACCACTCGGTATCGGTTTCCGACTTCCGATAACAGTCCCGCAGCGATTTCTTCCGCCACTGACCCATTAGTGGTGGTACTCGCCTAACGGTTCGCCCGGGTGAACACGAATAGTGACGCGGATCTAGTTCACGACGACGGAAATGTTGCAGAAATGTTCCACCGCTTCCACGTACTTCCTTACGTTCCAGCGTAATTTCTGGTTATTTCCCTTTTCTTTTCGGTGCATATATTCCTGACTTTCCGTCTATCAACTTTAGTAATCAGTATCAAGAGCTTAAAAAATTGCTCGTATTATCATGTGCAAAAATATCCGAACGACCAGAATTGCATTCCCAAATAACCGCTTCGGGGTATACTCGTTCGACTATTCGAGATGGATTCACTACACGAAATTGCTCTTTATGGAATTCATTTCAGATGTAAGTTAACACCCCAACATAGCAAAAAAAAAAAAAAAAAAAAAAAAAAAAAAAATATATATATATATATATATATATATATATATATATATATATATATATATATATATTGTTAAGTTCGTAACGTTTGTATACTTCACGTTATTACAATAACCGAGCGTAGCTCACTGGCTGGTGGTCATGAGACAGTGGGCCGTGCCCCAGGGGATAGCCAGTCGGTCAGTCAGCTACGCTATCGCAGCCACCGCCCCCGGAACTTTGAAGGGTTGTAGCTCCCAAACTAACAGTGATAGGAATGTAGTTTTAATTTAATTTGGACGCAGCTGGTTTAAACGAATCCAATACACGATAGAAAAAACTATTGTTCCATTTAAAAAATTATACCTTTGTGGTGTAACTCTTTGAAAAATGATACAATAAACTATGTTCATAGCTCCGCAGAAAGTGTAACATTTCTTGTGTTGACCTACCGCATTAAAATTTCCCGTCATCTATTATTTTATAAGTTACAGAGGCAAACACACTTAGAGATACACCCTGTATATAAACATTTCGTTTCTGATTCAAAACGTTTTTTGCTATAAAATGGTGAACTTGGAGCACTTGATAATCCATATCAGCCTCTTTCCGGCAACCAGATCGAAAAGTTCGACTATTTTCTGAAAAACTTCGTATTTTTCCAGTTCCAGAGTCATCTGCTGCCACAACTGTGTCCACTGTAGTTTGTTTTGTGGTGTTGCCAACTTTATCAGCTTATTTGTAGTTCAACTATTTCATTGCAAGTGTGTTGAAAGCATTTTTGTGTGTGGATATGTGTGTGTGTGTGTGTGTGTGTGTGTGTGTGTGTGTGTGTGTGTGTGTGTGTGTGAGTGAGTTCAACACACTTTCAATGAAATAGTTGAATTACAAATAAGCTGAGAAAGTTGGCAACACTACAAAACAAACTACAGTGGTCACAGTTGTGGCAGCAGACGACACTGGAACTAGGAAAATGCGAAGTTTTTCAGAAAATAGTAGAACTTTTCAGTCTGGTTGCCGGAAAGAGACATATGGATTAGCAAGTCCTGTAAGTACGCCATTTTATAGCAAAAAACGAACTGTTTTGAATCCGAAACGAAATGTTTTTATATATGTAAAAAACCTAACCTTCATGTGTAAACAGAAACATGAAACCCACTACTGATGCCTTGTGTCAAAGGTGAAACGCGTATGGGTGAATTATAAAAATAAAACCCCTTCATTTGCAGTAGCAAAAGGCGTTTTATTTAACGAGACTACAGTGAACATACATAGTATTCAGCTGCTGCTCAAATGGCCACTACAAGCAACGTATACAAAAAGATACCCTGAAGTAACACTTACAGTGCTGACACTCACACAAAATGAAGACAGACCATCACATCTCGATGATATCCCATAAAAACGACAAAAACTAGAAGAGACAACAACCAGACACCGGATAAAAACGAGAAAAAGGAGATGAAGCCAAAACAAAATCGTAGTAACCAGCAACTGCATACAGCGGTGGGAGATGTAACACATAGTCATAAGAAAACAGACAATTTAATTTAGTAAATTGATAATGTTTTCAAAAGCCATAACCGAAATAAAATTGTATTAATGTAAACACAAATGAATCGCAAATAAATAATGTATGTTAAACTCTTTGGCTGAATATAGCACAAAGACGCTCTCTAACTGCCCACCACTTCCCTTCAGGGAGTGGAATGAAAAAAGTAATAAAAATGAAATATATACATAATAAATAAAAAATAAAAAAGCATCAGACAAGCTAGAGTGACAAGCATTTTAGTAAATAGAATGCGATAATTGTTACTGCATCAGTCATAGTGTGAATAGAAATATTGTATTTATACATTTGGCACCGCACAACTGTAATCAGGACCCGTATAACTGATACGGGGCCAAGTTAGGGGATTTGTCACGAGAAATAATGAGGCATTTAAGCTGGCAGACGTACTGGAACTAATGCCCGAAGCTTTGTCACACGTCACTACCAAACGCTGGCGCGACGCAGAATAGCACGTCATGAAACAAAAGAAGAAATGTGCCTTCGTGGATTCGGTTTCTGGTCGCTTCGTCACAAACGAGGCAGAAGACTGTTTCAGTATTTAACTGGATTCCTTTGGTTCGGATATGGGAAGAGTTCAAAGATATTCAGATGAATATAAGTAATACCTTCAGGATTTTTCATTTAATCACACGATTAAATCACGACAATACACTTTTACGACACAAAGCTCATGTAGAAAATACCCCGTCTTCATGTTAGGAATTTTTGTCGTACTAAATTTTAATGACAATTGACTAAAGCGTTAGATGAGAACTAGAGCACATTTCCCATAAGAAAGGTATTGCCGGAGTTCTGCTGTGCCATTTCATTCCGTTTAAAAGTTAACTGACATTCCCAGTTATATTGTTCCTCAGCTAGACTCTTTTTCCGCGTTAGCTGCAACTTTTCATATAACTGCAGGTTATTATATTTGAGACCGTGTGCGAGTAAGACGCGACATAAAACCTATTGTTTTTCTCGTACTTGACTGTAATCCAGGCAGACTGGCTGCAAAGTATTCGTAGTGCTGTGAAAAGCTGGTTAGGTCGCAATTTTTTTATTGCAGGCCACTCTCCTTGAACAGTGCGACTTCAGTGACGCGTTTCGGTATTATCATAATCAGATTAGTATATAAAGAAAAACACATATGTGAAATAACGGTAGTAGGTGACTTACCATAATATTAGAATGATTTACATTGTGTTATACCTCCTTTGTGACGCAGCCACACTAACGGATTTACGAAAGTTGTTACATACACACATATTTGCAGACTACAAACGTGCTTACTGTAGGCGCAGACAAAGAAGACATTTTTTGCCAGCAAGTAGCATTGTACAGCGTATAGTGGTGCCAAATGATATAGAATGGGAATCATTAAAACAACGGCGCTTATCGCTGCGGCGTTGGGCTACTTACGAAACACCAATCGCCAACATTCTCCTCTGAATGCGAAAATACATTGTTGACTCCCACTTGCCGAGGTAGAAATGATCATCAGAATAAAATACGAGAAATCAAAGCTAGAACGGAGAGATTCAGATGTTCTTTCTTCCCACGCGCTATTCGAGAGTGGAATGTGAGATAAATAGTATAACAGTGTTTCGATGAACCCTCTGCCAGACACTTAAATGTGATTTGCAGAGTATCCCATGTAGATGTAGAACTTTGTTCTCTTATGTTATTATGAAGACACACACCGTTACGGATGTATTTGCAAAAATAACGTCGATTTGACACCGTCACTTTTACGTAATCCAGGCGTTCGGAGATGTCACGTGACATTCCTCGCCCCAGAACCAAGCGCCTACAATTCGGAAAGCGGCCGACCGCGAACAGCGGGATAATTGAAGAGCGCGTCGACGGCCATTATGGTGGCAAACTTCCACGTAAGATTCTTTTGATTAGTGTGTGTATTCATTCGAGTATTGGCAACGGGACTGGGATTCATCTGAAACAGCCAGGCGCGTACACTCCTTCCTACCATCAGTGAGAGAAAGGATGAAGTTAAAATTTCTTCCATCCAAAGGTTTAGTGCACTTTTTGACAGGTCACGGACCCTACCCGGTGCACTTGCACCGATTAAGGAAACGGCCTGATGCAGTTTGTGAATGTGGTGCTGAGATAGGCAGCCCGGAACACGTAATCTTCGAGTGCCCAGTACACGCACGAGTTGCCTCTGTAGAGAGGCAAGCCATACCCACCAGGGACATCTATGAAATAATAAGGAACGATGAGTTAGTAGAGATCCTCATTATACTAACTGAGAAAGTATCAACCCACGCGCAGCAGATCTATCGAGGATAGTCTGCTGCGAAACAACAGGAGAGAAAAGCCGTGCATGCCTCTAAGAGGCATACATTGGCAGCAATATACTGCGTACGTAAAACCGGATTGACATCACCATCCCTGGCGTCTGGCCGGCTAACGTCGGTTTGGCACCACGGATGGAACCGAATATGACCGGAAGGTTAGTTGAGGCAAGGAGTGAAGAGCTGGACGACTTCCCCGCCTTGCGTGAGCAAGGTATAAGATAGAAGTCACTGGAATACGTTCTCTGGTGTTGGCTGCCTCGCTACCTTCCAGATACAATTTAGACTAGAAATCCAGTGGTGCAAAGGAGATGGATAGTGTAAATCAGTGCACCACTAGTAGAAGTAGTGAAATTTACTTTGTTTTGTAAACATAACAATCTAATAAATTAATATGAGTAGCAGTGGTTACGTTAGTAAGTAGGCGCCGCCCACGTCCACGTCGTAGGGATGGGTACTGGCCTCCCTTCAGGAGGCTTGCTAAGAGGCGGTAATTATACTTATAGTTGTCATTACCTTATTACTAACAACCAAACAATTTGTAATGTATAATAATTGATTGTAAACGTCTGTTTTAGTTATCCAGGTAACAGACCTAAATTGTTATTGTAATTGTAAATAAATTGTAAATTGTGTATTCATTTGAGTAAAGTCGCCAAAACTATATCTCATTTCAAACTACAAAACAGCATCAGATTCCTTGAATATACAGCAACTATCGGTTGTGTGTAAATTTATCACACACACGGTGTAGAAATCGGCGAACAGCGTTTCTTTTTCCTAACTACACCGAATTATCACATTTAGATTTTTAGCGTTCTGCCAGCCGCGGTGGCCGAGGGAACTGAGGTGCTCCAGTCACGGTCTGCACGGTCACTACGGTCGGGGTTCGAATCCCCCTCCCTGGGGTATGGATATTTGTGCCGTCCTTAGTATTAGCTAGTTCGTAAGTAGTTTGTAAGTTTATGGACTGATGATCCCGTAGTTAAGTTACATAAGCTATACAAACATTTGAACATATAAAAATCGACTGTCAAAGCATACCATCAGATCCATAACTGTAAAATAGCGCCTTACTTGTGAAGTTAGCAACCAGCCACTATCAAATTCTTTTAAGAACACAAAGTATACCATTACTTTTTCTTAACTAAGTGCATACAGCATTAGAATTACGGTATCTAGCATGAATATTAGCATTTCTAATGCTGTAAGCCAAATACCCGACAGTAGCGTCAAATACTCAAAAATCAGCAACTATCGTCGTAGTGTTCAACTTCGCAATGTGCATCTTGTGTGGCTATATATTATTCTGTTCTGCAAACTGCAAACCCCTTTCAAATATATGAGAAATGACAGTAGTAGGTGACTTATCATAATATTATAAAGCGATGAATTACATTATGTTATACCTCCTTTGTGACGCAGATGGATTTAACAAAGTTTTATGTACACACATATTTGCAGACTTCAAACGTGCTTACTGTAGGAACAGACGAAGAAAACATTTTTTTGCCAGAAAGTGGCATTCTACAGCGTATAGTGGTGCCACGATGCTCAGGATTATGTATATTAAATATACAGGATGCCTTGAAATCATCATATATGATTTAAGAATACACAAAAGTATAAAAATAAATCAAAGATATCAATAATTTGACAGATGTTGAACATTTGGTGGTTAATTATAAATATGCTATACAAGAACCAAACAGACACAGTAAAAAAGAGGTCATTACAGAATAGAGAAATTGTAAGTAATCAGTTATAAAATTTGTCCCAAAGACACATCTGGATGTTTTTACTTTTTTATGAGGATGAGGTGGGGGAGAGGGAGAGGAGGAAGGGAGAAGCAGAAGTACGGAGGGTTGAAAGAGCGGGGACCAAGGGGAAGGAGAGGAACGGAGGAAGTCCTAAAACATGTCAAATACATGTATACTTGACGCTAGTATAGTATATGTTTGTAGAGCTTATGGGACTTAACTACGGGGTCATCAGTCCCTAAACTTACAAACTACTTATGAACTACCTAATACTAAGGACGACAAAAATATCCATGCCCGAGGGGGGATTCAAACCCCCGACCGTAGGCGCCGTGCAGACCGTGACTGGAGCGCCGCAGACGGCTCGGCCACCGCGGCCGGTGGTATAGTATAAGAAGTAATTTGAGTTATCCTCATACCTCTTAAGATTAAAAATGGATATAGAACAGGAGCAGTAGGGCACAATCATACCCATCTATATACCCACGTACTAAATTGTATCTTTGTGCAAAATAAAATAGGAAAGAATATAATATTTTAGTTAAATAGGATGGGCAGCTCCACAAATCCAAACCATTATAAGAGGCGTTTTCAAGAATATGATTAGAGTGGGTGTTGTCAAAGATAAAGTACTTAAATATTAGTCACAAAGTTTTACATAAGGTATTGTACAACAAGTATGGTGATGGATTAGTTAACTTGCAGATACACAGCGGTAGTGGTGAAAAGTCCCATATTTGCCGACCGCAGTGGCCGAGTGGTCTGCGGCGTGCCAGTCACGGTTTGCACGGCCGCTGCGGTCGGGGGTTCGAATCCCCCCTCGGGCATGGATGTTAGTGTCGTCTTTAGTATAAGCTAGTTCATAAGTAGTTCGCAAGTTTAGGGAGTGATGAGCCCGGTAGTAACACTAAAAGTGAGCCTTTGCGATCGCCTTTTGACAGATCGAAATTTAAATGAAAATAACGGCTTAACCATTCACCTGACACGAAAATTAAATACCCGAATTTGTAAGGGAGAACATTATCTACAACTTTCCTCTGTTATGTTTTTTTCATATCTCGTATCGTTTCAGAGATATTTGAAAAAATAACGGCGATTTGACGATGTCTGTCTGCCTGGCCGTCCGTCTGTCTGTCTGTCCGTAACGAGTTCCCTGTTTTTAAGTCGAACCTTCAACCGATCGGCACCAAATTCTACAGACATAATTGATGGCCGTCATAGACCAGAACCTCCCTTTTTTCAAATATTTAGGACAAAAAATACGTTAGAAACAATAAAGAAAGGCATTTGTAGTGCAGTTTTAATTGCGCATAAACCGTTCATCTGACACGAAAATTAACTAGCCGAATTTGTAGAGGAGAAAATTCTCTACAACTTCTTATCTTTTTTTTTGTCACTCGCACCGTTACAGGGAGATTTACAAAAATAACAGCGATTTGACACAATCACTTGATTTTGCGTAAACTAGGCGTTCGGAGATGTCACGTGACATTCCTCGTCCAGAGCTCTCTCTGGCATACGCCATCTTGCTTGCTGTATTTCATGATTTTCTTATTATAACTTGCGCATTGTCATTTCAAAGCAATGGCTCACTGAAGAATTAACAAAAACACGTCGTTCTTAGAACGATAAATTATAACCTAGTGTCTAACATACCAAATTAGCAGTTATCAACTGCCATCAATAGTTCGAGAAATAAGGACCCGTTTTGTAACTATACGCCGTAGTGCAGTGTGCAGCGCGTTAGGTTGTGATGTACATAGCCTTGACTCCAAAAGGGGTTTCGGGCACCCTTATTAATTAAATAGAGGTATGTTCTGCAATGTTTCGTAAACATGCCGTGAAATACGTAACAACGAACTGAACGATGGTCTTCTGAAGCATTTGCACATGAATTGAAAGGATTCCGTAATAATTAATTTTCTAAACAACGAGCTAATACTAGTTGTTTCATATATAAATGAAGTCCTACATTTCTGTGGCAACTGTCGTCCGTTAATGAAACGGAAGAGAAGTGTATACATCACAACGAATTACCTCGTTTCTTTTTTCTTCTAAGCAGTTATTCACTAGTTATGGAATATGTTCGAAGTCATTAACTAGAATCAATGCGTCTACTAAAATATTTGTCTTTGGTTTGGTTGTTAGGGACGCCTTTTCTGTATTTCAGATATTACTTTGATCGAGGGAAAAGTTAAAAAAAAGTATGTTTATCAAAGCTAAACTCCAATATCAAATAATTTTGCTGTTCTTTAAAATACGGCCAGAAAGAATATTACGTGTTGGGTGCACAGACCTAGATATTATTACAATAGTAGAGTCGTAATCGTATCGTCCATAATTTTTTATTATTTATATTTTTATTATTTTTCTCGAAAAGGTCTACAAAAATATAAAGTGGGCCGTAAAACACGACAGTGCGATTTTTTTTAATTAGGTAAAATGGTCGCGGAGGACCATAGGATTTTAGTGCAAGGGTCTGTGTCACGCTTCCAACCTTCTTATAGCAGTTCATACCACAGCTTCGGGTAAGTCAAGTTATTTTTGCATTGCACTAACTGCTCACTACACAAACTGAACACGACTGCTTGTGTAATTTATTTGAGTAAACACAAGTCAACACCATGCTCCTCTGCAGCAACTTTCTGTTATGACTGCTATCTAGGTTGCCGTAACCTTGTGTCTACTTCGCAGAAACGACAGGTAGACGCCGAACCATTTCAGTTCAGCCTGCCAATAACAGTTCTTCAGAACCTAGATATCTCAACTGATCCACAAAGTGTTTTGACCACTGCCTATTTAGCACAGCTTTAACTTTTCACGGGAATTCTTAAAGTAAGAAAGGATGACTAATATTTTTCCTGCAACTAGAAGAGTTGTGAATTCTCTGACTGTTCCGTCGGTTCTTGACTGAATATTTTATTCATTTTGAATGAAACGGACGAGATAACTGTGCTATAACAAATAGCAACAAACAAAAGCTACCCTCCTACCTTGATAGATTTCATAATGCATAAAAACAGAAAAAATATATCACTTCTCTTATTTACTCTGTTGTTAACACCTCAGCACCCCATATCTAGGAAAACTGTCTGTGCACACGGACAGAAAACTTAAATCCAGGAACTTCAGAACATCCTTTTATGAACTCATATCATTGCTCACTTTCTTCCTAATGGTTAAGAAAACATTCCGGCTATGGTAAAGAGTGGAATATACAAAATTACATGCAACTGTGGCACATTGTACATTGGTCAGTCATGCAGGGCAATATGTACCAGATTGAAAGAACACACAGACGTTGGAAACTTAGGAAATAAAACTCAACATTTGCAGACCATCTGCTAAAATAGGACCACAGCTAAAAGGTAACACATGAAGTCCTACACCGTATCCAGAAAGGAAAGAAAATGAACTGCGCTGAGATATTGGAAACTAATAAACATATGTCAACTTCCCCAGATCTCGTACTAAATGACCAAACACAATTTCCATTCTCGACACTTCTGTCTGCAGAATATAACCAGCCACAAGTACTACACCACTCCTATTCAGCTACCTCAAATCACTAGTAGATATCCATAGCCTAATTATTTTCTGTGATCACAGAAGTTTAGTTACTTACCAGATAACAATTGTAATTTATTACTTTGCAAATAATATTGGACATTTAATCCAGTAACTATAATTTAGTCATTTAAAATTACTACATATATATTCAGATATGTTTCATTCAGTTTATTCAAATGCTTCTATGTAGCAATTGTTTGACCTCTTTATCTTAAAATCATTTGTTCAACCAATTTCTATTGTTCAGTTTATTTTTTTAGAACAAATGTTGTACCTTATATCTTGCCATATTTTATTAATTTTAATCTCGTCATATTTTACCAATGTTTATTGTCAAACTTGTCTTCCTTGAAAATTAATGTTCGTATATTATGTATACAGCAGCTTAAGATCTTTGAAGAGTAAACTCCCGAAAACCGGTTGGTGAAAACAATAAATTTGCAGAATATTACACGGTTATCTTGTGTGTTTCATTCAAATAGAAGAGTATTCACAGAATATATGACATCAAATGCGAATAGGCGAAGCTGAAAATGTGTACCCAGCCTTTAAATAAATAAAAAATAGGAAAATTGAAAAATTGACTAGGAAACACTAGAAAACCTGCCTTTTGATAGAAAGACGTCGCTTTTTATCTCAAGAACGTTAACTTTTCTTCACTATAATTACAGTAACATCCATGAGGGATTATATATATATATATATAATGCCAGTGACGGGCAATGATCCTTTCGTTAGTGGGGGGAGGTGGGCAAGTTTGTGGCCCTTACTCTTACGGGAATTAGTTTTATAACTATGATTTTGAGTATTGTGGGCAGGGTGAAGCTAGGAATTTGTATCTGACAGGAGGCGTACTTAGGTAATCCTTGCAGGTGCGGTGATCACTGTGTCCCCAGTGGTGTAGGGATCAGCGAAACTGCCTAGAAAGCAGGAGACCCGGATTCGAATCCTGGCTGGGTACACATTTTCAGCTTTGCCCATTCGCAGTTGATGTCATATATTCTGTGAATATGAAACAATAACTGTAGGATCAGAAGTGACATCTGTTCTTTCGGAACAGACGCCACATATATATATATATATATATATATATATATATATATATATATATATATATATATATATATATATACAAATAGAAGAGTTTTATCGCGTCATACAAATGAAGGTGACAATGTGTCTGCTAGTGACCTAATGACAACAGCTTTCATTGGTGAATATTCCCCATTCCTGTAAGAAGTAAACTGTGCGATGTCACAGCTTATAACCCGACACACTCATTCCAGCAAAACGGAGAAGAGGAGCGGTAGAAACGAGATTGCATCGTCGGAAGAGTATATAGGTAAGCTTTGCCCATTCGCAGTTGATGTCATATATTCTGTGAATATGAAACAATAACAACTGCAGGATCAGAAGTGACGCTTGTTCTTTCGGAAAAGACGCCACATGTATATATACAAAAAGAGGAGTTTTATCGCGTCATCCAAATGTAGGTGATAATGTGTCTGCTAGTGACCTAATGACAACAGCTTACATTGCTGAATATTCCCGATTCGTGTAAGCAGTAAACAGTGCGATGTCACAGCTTATAACCCGACACACTCATTCCTGCAAAACGGAGAAGAGGAGAGGCAGAAACGAGATTGCATCGCCGGGAGCGTAGGGTATAGAGGTAAGGCGCTGGCGTCGCTCCACCGGCGTGCTGGCGTCTGGTGGATATTACAGAGCTGGGCCACACAGGGCGCTCGATGGCACCGCCGGAACTCGCCAGGTTATTGCAGGCAGGCGCGCGCACAGTGTTCTGCACCAATTCCATCCGCTGTCTGCCGCCTCTGCAGCCCTTACCAGTTCCCTATCTCCCCAGCTCCTTTGTCTTTTTCGCACACTGTTCTTATCGTGTCCTAGCCTGCTGTATCTGACCCCTTCTACTTCGCGTGGTTCACTTTTGGCCCACTTTAGATTACGGTAGTAACACTCAAAGTGGGCCGTTGCCACCGCCTTTCGACAGCTCGATATGGAAATGAAAATAATGGTTTAACCGTTCATCTCACACGAAAATTGGAACTACGGTCGGGGGTTCGAATCCCCCCTCGGGCATGGATATTTGTGCCGTCCTAGTTCGTAAGTAGTTCATAAGTAGTTTGTAAGTTTAGGGACTGATGACTCCGTAGTTAAGTCCCATAGACTTTTCAAACATTTGAACATTTTTGAAAATTGAAAAAAATCTTCAAATGTTTGTAAAGCTTATGGGACTGAACTACGCGGTCATCAGTCCCTAAACTTACAAACTACTTATGAACTACTTACGAACTAGGACGGCTCAAATATCCGCGCCCGAGGGGGGATTCGTACCCCCGACCGTAGTGGCCGTGCTGACCGTGACTGGAGCGTCTCAGTCAACTCGGCCACCGCGGTCGGCGCGAAAATTGAATAACCGAATATGTAGAGGAAAAGATTATATACGAGGCGCGTCCAGAAATAAGTTCCGTTTCAATTTATCTGCGCTGCAGCGCTGCGATTGCAGTTCAGCACATGCGCTGTAGACGATGCGTATCAAGGAGAAGAACGTGCGCCATTTGGAGATCGCTGTCAGTTACGTACGCTTCGTTGTGCTTGCTTGAAATGTCGGCGTTGATTGAAATTCCCGCATCCTGTGAAATCAGGTCGGTGATTCGGTTTGTGAATGCGAGGAAAGTGAAACCAAGTGAAATTTATCGGCAAATTTGCGATGTTTACGGACCAAATGCGATGAATGATTCGATGGTGAGAAGATGGGTCTGACAGTTGAATGGCGGTAATAGTGATGTGCACGATGAAGAACGAAGTGGGCGTCCACATTTGGTTACAGAAGAACTTTCATCTGTTCTTACAGCTCAAGTCTTCCCTTGGCGGTCATCACTTCACCAATGGCAACGAGCAGAAAGAAAATGTTTCCAACTGGTTAAAGACACAGGCGTCAGATTTCTATGAAGAAGGTATACAAAACCTGGTGCCACGCTATGACAAATGCCTGCAAAATTTCGGCAGTTATGTGGAAAAGTAGTTTAAGAGTTGTAGAATTTTGTGCAACAGAAATTTCTTCTGTATCTGTGTACAATTTCATTTTATTACCAAACGGAACTTACTTTCTGGACGCGACTTGTACAATACGAAGTGATGGGTGCTATCGACAAGGTTTCGCAAATCGATTCCATATTTTTTGATTTCCAGTAGGCTTTTGACATGGTACCTCACAAACGGCTTTTTATCAAATTGCGTGGTTATGGTATATCGCTCCAAATTTGCGATTTGGGATAGGGGATTTCCTGTCAGAGAGGACACAGATCGTACTAATCGATGGTAAGTCATCGACTAAAACAGAGGTGATATCAGGCGTTTCACAGGGTAGTGTTATTGCTTCTCTGCTGTTCCTTATTTACATAAACGATTTATAGGAAAATTTAAGTAGCTCTCTTAGGTTGTGTGCAGATAATGCCATCATTAACCGTCTAGTAAAATCATCTGAAGATCAAAACCAACTGCAGAAAGATTTGAATAAGATATCACTAAGATGTAAAGATTGGCAATTGACTCTAAATTATGAGAAGTGTGAAGTCGTCCACATGAGTACGAAAAGAAATCCGTTGAACTTTGTTTACAAGATAAATCAATGAAAAGTGAAAGCCGTAAACTCCACAAAATACCTAGGAATTACTACTACTTCAGACTTAAGCTGGAAAAAACACGTAGATAATGTCTTGTGAAAGGCGAACCATACACTGCGTTTATTGGCAGAACCCTTAAAAGATGCAGCAGAACTACTAAAGAAACTGCATACACTACACTAGTCCGTCCTTCTTTTGGAGTATTGCTGCCCAGTGTGGGATCCTTATCAGGTGAGTTTGAAAGAGGACATAGTAGGAAAAGTCCAAAGGAGGACAGCTCGTTTTGTATTGTTACGATAGAGAGGAGACAGCGTTACGAAAATGATACAGGCTCTGGGATGAGATGGCGCTTATCGCTTCGGCGTGATTTCCATATGAAACTTCAATCTCGAACATTCTCCTTCGAATGCAGAAATATATTGTTGACTCCCACTTACATAGGTAGAAATGATTATCAGAATAAAATACGAGAAATCAGAACTCGAACGGAGAGATTCAGGTGTTCTTTCTTCCAGCGCGCTTTTCGAGAATGGAATGGAAGATAAATAGTATAACGGTGGTTCGATGAACCCTCTGCCAAGCACTTAAATGTGATTTTAAGAGTATCCCATGTAGATGTAGATGGAGACACGAATCAATTCAGTATTGAGTCTAATGATTCGCACATTTTTAGGATTCATTCGTGTTCCTGGCTATTCTTTTGAGTGTGATTACTTTAGCTTAAGAAGACAATGTTTTCAAGATCTTGCCGTTTGTGTTTCAGCTGTAGCAACAGCTGTGGAATTGGGCTATTCTTTCTTGGAAAACAGTTTGATTGCCTTTTCCCGTTCATTACCACGTATGTACCGTTTTTCCTTTAACTGCAACTGTGGTGACTGATTTGGTATGTTAAATACTGTCGTTATTGCATTCTATATACGTTTTCTACGTTCCACCCTCATGGATGTTACTGTAATTATAGTGAAGAAAAATTAACGTTCTTGAGAGGAAAAGCGGCGTATTTCTGTCAAAGGGCAGGTTTTATGGTGTTTCCTAGTCAATTTTTCAATTTTCCTATTTTCAATAGTAAATGAAATTATTTATTTAAAGGCTGTAGGTTAGGAGATAATTGTAAATAAACTGTGCTGCAATGTGCCGTTTCGTACCTTGTCAGGGATCTTAGGAAACCTGATGAAGACAAAGGTGGAGGTATTCTTAAGTTATTACCTATTTTATGACAATACATACGTTCTGTTGTTGTTATGGTCTTCAGTCCGGAGAATGGTTTGATGCAGCTCTCCATCCTACTCTATCCTGAGCAAGCCTTTTCATCTCTTCATAAGAACGGCAACCCACATCCACTTGAATCTGCTTACTATACGCGTCTCTTGGTCTCCCTCTGCGATTTTTACCCCACACACTTCCCTCCAATGCTAAATTTACGATTCCCCGATGTCTAAGAATGTGTCCTACCAAGCGATCCCTTCTTTTAGTCAGGGTATGCCAAAAATTCCTTTTCTCACCAATTCTGTTCAGTACATCTTCATTAGTTATGCTATCTACCCACCTAATCTTCAGCGTTCTTCTGTAGCACCACATTACAAAAGCCTCTATTCTCTTCTTGTCCGCACTGCTCTGCATGTTTAACTCCTGTACAAGGCAACACTTCGCACAAATGCCTTCAGAAAAGACTTCCTTACCCTTAGATTAATATTCGATGTTAGCAAATTTCTCTTTTTCAAAAATGCCTTTTTCCCATTGCCATTCTGCATTTTATACCCTCTGTACTGCGACTATCGCATGTTATTCTACTACCCCAGTAACAAAACTCATCTACCACCTTCAATGTTTCGTTACCTAATCTAATTCCTTCAGCATCGTCCGACTTTCTAAGGCCGCATTCCATTATTTTTGTTTTGCTCTTGTTAATGTTCATTTTATACGCTCTCTTCAACACACTGTCCATTCCATTCAACTGCTCTTCCAGGTCCTTTGCTGTGTCTGACAGAATTACAATGTCATCGGCAAAACGCAATGTTTTTATTTCTTCCCCCTGAACTTTAATCCCTATTCCAAATTTTTCCTTGCTTTCCTTCACCGCCTGCTCGATGTACAAATTGAATAACATCGGAGAAAGGCTACTACCCTGTCTTACTCCCTTCACAACTGATGCTTCCCTTTCATGCCCTTCGAGTCTAATAACTGCAGTCTGGCTTTTGTACAAGTTGTAAATAACTCTCCTTTCCCTGTATTTTACCCCAGCTGACTTCAGAATTTGAAAGAGTGTATTCCAGTCAACATTGTCAAATGCTTTTTGAACTGGTGTGTAGGATGCATGAGACAGGCGAAATGCCCTCAGACTTTAAGAAAAATATAATAATCCCCATTTCAAAGAAATCAGGCGCAGACAGATGTGAAAATTGCAGAACCATCAGTTTGATAAGTCATGGTTGCAAAATTTTAACACGAATTATCTACAGGAGAATGGAAAAGCTGGTAGAAGCTGACCTCGGGGAAGATCAGTTTGGGTTCAGGAGAAATGTAGGAACTCGAGAGGCAATACTCACTTTACGGCTTATCCTAGAAGATAGATTAAGGAAAGGCAAACCTACATATCTAGCTTTTGTAGATTTGGAGAAGGCTTTTGACAATGTTGATTGGAATAAAATCTTCCAAGTTCTGAAGCAAGCAGGAGTAAAATATAGGGAGCGTAAGGTTATTTACAACTTGTACAAAAACCAGACAGCGGTTGTCAAAGTTGAAGGGCATGAAAGGGATACAGTGGTTGGAAAGGGAGTAAGACAGGGTTGTAGCGTTTCTCCAATGTTATTCCATTTGTACATTGAGCAAGCTATAAAGGAAAGCAAGGAGAAATTTGGAGAAGGAATTAAAGTTCAGGGCGAAGAATTAAAAACATTGCGTTTTGCCGACGACATAGTAATTCTGTCAGATACAGCAAAGGACCTGGAAGAACAATTGAATGGAATGGACAGTGTGCTGAAAGGTGTATATAAGATGAACATTAACAAGAGCAATACTAGGGTAATGGAGTGCATTGTAAGAAAATCAGGTGATGCTGAAGGAATTAGATTAGGTAACGAAGCAATAAAGGAGGTAGATGAGTTTTGTTACTTGGGCAGTAAAAAAAAAAAAAAAAAAAAAAAAAAAAAAAAAAAAAAAAAAAAAAAAAAAAAAACACGATGGTCGCAGTACAGAGGATATAAAGTGCAGAATGGCAATGGGTAGAAAAGCGTTCTTGAAAAAGAGAAATTTGTTAACATCGAATATTGATTTAAACCTATGGAAGTCCTTTCTGAAGGCATTTGTATGGAGTGTTGCCTTGTATGGGAGTGAAACATGGACGATAAACAGTGCGGACAGGAAGAGGATTGAAGCTTTTGAAATGTGGTGCTACAGAAGAATGCTGAAAATTAGGTGGGTGGATCGCGTAACTAATGAGGAGGTACTGACCAGAATTGAGGAGGAAAGAAATTTCTGGCATACCTTGACATAAAGAAGGGATAGGTTGGTAGGGCACATTCTTAGACATCAAGGAATCGTGAATTTAGCGGTGGAGGGAAGTGTGTGGGATAAAAACCGCAGAGGAAGACCAAGAGATGGATACAGTAAGCAGATTCAGACAGATGTAGGTTGCCGTTCTTATGTGGAGTTGAAGAGGCTTGCTCAGGATATGGTATTGTGGAGAGCTGCATCAAAGCAGTCTCCGGACTGAAGACCACAACAACAACAATTTCTTGACAAACTGTGCGATATAAAATTAGAAAAGGCCTTTACATGAGGCAAACTTTATTGCAGCAGTCTCGCTTTTTAGTAAAACTGAAAGGTCATTCTTCCACGGTCAACGTTACTATTCTGTAGAAGAACGTTAAGAACCTGTAAAATACAACACGTGAAACAATAAAGAGCGTATTTTACTCTAAGTGAGTTGCAACCTGTCCTGTTCATATAACGAATCCAACCGACAAACTCCTCAGAGGATGTTTACAGGGTGTCCAGAAAAGGACTCCCTGATTTCAAAATTAAATATCTCGACAGCAAAGATCGAAAGAGGAATGCAGGAAACGGTATGTTTATTGTGAAAGCTCTAAGAAGTTTATACAGCAGTTTGAAATAATAGTTACATAAGCTGCTGACAGATGATGCTGTAATCGCCATACGTAGTGCCTAGTTTAAATAGTGATCCGAAGCCTAGAGCGATCAGTTCCACTATTGAAACGTGAAAGGAGGTTAGCGTAGCGACGGAAGAGATTAAAACCATGTACTCCATTGAACAACGCGTTTTTCTGGTGCTGGAGTACCACAGGTTAGAAGAGAGTCCTACGGCAACAAGGCGAAGTTTTAAAGCACGATATAATGTTCCAAAAGGACCCGATCCCAAAACCATTCGTACGCTCGTCGCAAAATTTCAATGAACAGGCAACGTAACTGATGATCTAGTGGGGCATGTTGGACGCAAGCAAACCGCAGTTACGCCTGAAAATATCGCCACAGTTTCTGGAATTATTCCACGAAATGCAATGTCATCCGTCCGTAGAATTGCATTTGAGACTGGTTTGAAGCGTTCCAGCACGCAGAAAATACTGAGAAAGAGGCTTCACATGTTTCCATTCAAAATTCAAACGCACCAGGCCATAGCCGTACGAGCTGTGCAACAAAGGGTTGCCTTTGCTAGTCAGATGTTCACAATGATTGATAGTAAAGGATTTGATGTTGGCTGCATCTGGTTTACAGATGAAGCACACTTCCACCTCAATGGATACGTGAATAAGCAGAACTAGCGATTTTGGGGTTCCGAAAAGCCATATTGGTGCGAAGCGAAACCCCTGTATTCTCCCAAAGTTACTTTGTGGGCAGCAGTATGCAGCAGAGGCATTATTGGCCCTTTTTCATTCGAGAAACAGTCACTGGTGCACGTTACGTTGCAATTTTGGAACAATGTTTCGCCACACAGCAAGCGTTAGACGATCGACCAGTTACTGAATGGTTTATGCAAGATGGAGCCCGACCACATTGGACCGAACAAGTGTTTCGCTTTCTTGAGGAATACTTCGGGAATGGAATCAGGCTTTGGAATATCCTAAATTGACTGGTGCAGGCATGGATTGGCCTCCATATTCACCGCATTTGTATCTCTGTGACTTTTTTTTTTTCTGGGGCACAGTGAAAGACATGGTCTACCAGAAGCATCCCGCCACGCTGGACGAGCTTGAATCGGATATCTTTGTGGTATGTGAATCCATTTCGGTTGAGACACTACGAAATGTGATGGCGAATTTCATTCTTCGTTTACGCAACCTCTGTAGTGCCAGTTGTGAACATTTTGGAAACATTGTGATGTGATTGTTTGCAAAAAGTGTTTTCATACGATTATTTCACTTATGTATGCTGATATGAGCTGTACAGCGTACAGCGCCATCTGTTAGCAGCTTTTGTAACTATTATTTCAAAGTGCTGTAAAAACTTCTTACAGATTTCACAATAAACATACCGTTTACTGCATTCCTCTATAGATCTTTGTTTTCGAGATATTTAATTTTGAAATCAGGGAGCCCTTTTCTGGACACCCTGTATATAGCGTCGAATATTATGCGGTGTACTTCTATGAAATTTATTGGAAAGTCTTTAAGTCCATCAGAAAAACCGAATACAATAAGAAAAAAATATTTGTTTACGAGGAGTCTTGAACCAGCGCCGTTACACACGCCACGATTTTGCCGCCTACGCTACGGCAACTAACGTATAAGGTGTCATCGACAAAGATATTAGACGTGTTATATACACTACTGGTTGATATGTCGGTTGCTGGCATGTAATTACAACAAATGATGTAAAGAACAATTCGTGTTGATAGATCTTCAGCTCGCCTAGGCTTGAAACGGCAGATTACTGTAATGCGGAAATTTTTAACCACATTTAAGACGTTCCCAGTCATTTATTCCAACAAATAGTACCTGTAATGACCGGGTTTCGAGAGATTATCGAATTCTCAGTTACTTTCTATTCGCTTTGAAGTGTTATACATTCATAATACCTAAGTTATATACATACAACCCATGAAATACGACGGCCAATATGGAGTCTTTATCTATCTACCGACAAGAGCTGCCCCTCTCCATGGTTAGCCACGTGGTGTGACGTCAGTGACGTTCTACCACCTTATTGGTGATCGTTCAGACGCTCGTTGAGAATATCTGGCATGCTTGATACTGCCCCACACGTTGGGAAAGCCTCGCCAACGTGCAGGTCGCACGTTGCGACGTCAGAAACCTCCACGTTGGTCCCACTCATTCAGATTCACACACTGTGTGTCGACGGGTCCACAAATTGGAACCAACGTTGGCGCCAACATATGTATCGGTGAAATAGCACTGGAACCGACGTTGGCTTCAACGTTGATACGGATTCGTTGGGTACGTCGTCCACATATTGGCGCCAACGTTTCATTCTATCTTTGTCGTCTACTCATCTAGAAATTATTTCGTTCTTCGTTAGTTCTTCGTCGCCGGTCATTTTAAATTTTCAAAATCTTTTTGTAAGTATTATAACTGTATCAAAAAGGGATTCATTTGTGAAAGCCACCACAAAGATCGAAATGCCACGGCAAACCAAGGCGCGATCAGTGAAATTAAAAACAATTCGGACTTTTGACAAACTCAGTTACTCAATGCAATTTTTTAAAATTAACATTACCTAACACTGCTTGTCAAGTTTCACATATTCCTTTGCTAACTTCAAGCACTACCAGTGATAACAATTATATCGTTATTTTTAAAAAGAAAGTGTAAGCTTCTAAACTATCTCCTTTAGGAAGAAATCGAAAAGAAGCTTAGCAGGTACAGCATCCCTCCAAGACAAATCTTTCTTTTTTAAGTTAAATCGTTTAAATTAGCAGGTCTTTAGATGAAATAGGAGATACTATATTGAGAGATGAATTTGACAGAGCACTGAAAGACCTAAGTCGAAACAAGGCCCCTGGAGTAGATCACATTCCCTCAGAGCTACTGAAGTCTCTGGGAGAACCAGCCATGACAACACTAGTTGAACTGGTGTGTAAGATGTATGAGACAGGCGAAGTACCCTCAGACTTAAAAAAAATGTAATAATCCCCATCCCAAAGAAAGCAAGCGCAGACAGGTGTGAAAATTACAGAACCAGCAGTTTAATAAGTCATGGTTGCAAAATATTAATACGAATTATTTACAGAAGGATGGAAAAGCTGGTGGAAGCCAACCTCGGAGAGGATCAGTTTGAGTTCAGGAGAAATGTAGGAACACGGGAGGCAATACTCACTTTACGACTTATCCTAGAAGATAGATTAAGGAAAGGCAAACCTAAATTTCTAGCTTTTGTAGATTTGGAGAAGGCTTTTGACAATGTTGATTGGAATAAACTTTTTCAAGTTCTGAAGCAAACATGAGTAAAATATACGGAGCGTAAGGTTATTTGCAACTTGTACAAAAACCAGACAGCAGCTGTTAGAATTGAAGGGCATGAAAGGGACGCAGTGGTTGGAAAGGCAGTAAGACAGGGTTGTAGCCTTTCTCCAATGTCATTCAATTTGTACATTGAGCAAGCTATAAAGGAAATCAAGGAGAAATTTGAAGAAGGAATTAAAGTTCAGGGTGAAGAATTAAAAACATTGCGTTTTGCCGACGACATAGTAATTTTGTCAAAGTCAGCAATGGACCTGCAAGAGCAGTTGAACGGAATGGACAGTGTCCTAAAAGGTACATATAAGATGAACATTAACAAGAGTAAAACAAGGGTAATAGAGTGCAGTCTAAGAAAATCAGGTGATGCTGAAGGAATTAGATTAGGTAACGAAACAATAAAGCAAGTAGATGAGTTTTGTTAGTTGGGCAGTAAAATAACAAATGATGGTCGCAGTACAGAGGATATAAAATGCAGAATGGCAATGGGTAGAAAAACGTTCTTGAAAACGAGAAATTTGTTAACCTCGAATACTGATTTAAGCCTAAGGAAGTCCTTTCTGATGGTATTTGTGTGGAGTGTTGCCTTGTATTGGAGTGAAACATGGACGATAAACAGTGTGGACAGGAAGAGGATAGAGGCTTTTGAAATGTGGTGCTACCGAAGAACGCTGAAGATTAGGTGGATGGATCGCGTAACTAATGAGGAGGTACTGAACAGAATTGGGGAGAAAAGAAATTTCTGGCATACCTTGACTAAAAGAAGGGATAGATTGGTAGGACACATTCTTAAACATCAAGGAATTGTGAATTTAGAATTGGAGGGAAGTGTGTGGGGTAAAAATCGCAGAGGGAGACCAAGAGACGCGTATAGTAAGCAGATTCAAGTGGATGTGGGTTGCCGTTCTTATAAGGAGATGAAAAGGCTTGCTCAGGATAGGGTATTGTGGAGAGCTGCATCAAACCAGTCTCCGGACTGAAGGCCACAACAAGAAACCAGTTTTAATAACGTAGAATCGATTACTTGTAACATATTTTAAAACTTACTTATTTCGTTATGGGCGGTAGGAAGTGATACAACAAGTGATACAACATCTCATCAGTTGTTTCATATGTTGCTTTTTTTTTAATTTGCAGTGACAAAATGTAATTATTGTCACTCAAAACCGTTAATGCATCGGCTGCGATCTGCGCGTCAGATGTGTTTACGTTGGCTCTCGACTAATTCAACTGAATGTTGGCGCTGTCACAAAAATATTGGACAGTGTTGTCACCGGCGTTGATACCAGTGTGTGGACGCGGAGTTAGACTTTTTTCATACCAGAACAAAGGTGTCAGGAATCACATTGCCAGCCTCCATGATAAAGAGAGTGGGTATAAATAAATAAATCTCACTTTTATGACGACTGTTTCGAATCAAATGAGAAACGACTATTATTCGTTTGATATATCACAAAGTTGATAAAAGTAATCGCAAATTACACCCTATAAAACCAATTTTCCCCTACTGTCTAGTATCGCCGTCTGCTTGCCTGCCGGCCGCGGTGGCCGAGGGGTCTGAGGCGCGCCAGTCACGGCCTGCACGGCCACTACGGTCGGGGGTTCGAATCCCCCTCGGGCATGGATATTTGTGCTGTCCTAGTTCGTAAGTAGTTCATAAGTAGTTTGTAAGTTTAGGGACTGATGACCCCGTAGTTAAGTCCCATAACTATACAAACATTTGAACATTTATGCTTGCCTGATCAGAGGGCCATCGTATCGTGGCGGCGAAATAATTTTCCGGTCCTGGAATAATTAATACCATAAATAGGCAATTTCGGAGTCAGCCACAGCGGTTGTCGGAGCCATTAAATTCAAATCTCTAGATCCAAGTCTCGTTCCCAGAAGGACATTTTTGCTCCGGAGCTCTGCGTAGACTTGCCATTACAGCAGGCCCTGTCGCCACCCTAGCAGCCGTGAAACCGGACACTGTGTTGCTCCCTCGTGAGGTGTTAATGATCCATAACCGGAAAATAAGTGTAAACTATTTTTTCTTGGGTGGCGACCGATTACAATAGACAATGAGCTGCTATGGTTTTACATGAGGTCAAATTTTATAAGAGGCATACAAGTGATTTCTTGTCCACATTGTACAATCAATGGAATAAGTATTTCGTGTTTGGAAGTAGAAGAGAAGAATAAATTAATGTTAACTGCGTCTTTAGTTATTCTGATATTATACTTATTGCCTTTCTAGTTGAAAATGAACCACAGACATTGCCGAGGTGGGGTGGCTTGCGTGCCTCAACGATGCAGATAGCCGTACCGTAGGTGCAACCACAGCGGAGGGGTATCTGTGGAGAGGCCAGACAAACGTGTGGTTCCTGAAGTGGGGCAGCAGCCTTTTCAGTAGTTACAAGGGCAACAGTCTGGATGATTGACTGAGCTGGCATTGTAACATCAGCTAATGTGGCTTTGCCATACAGTTACTGCGAACGGCTGAAAGCAAGGGGAAACTACAGCCGTTACTTTTCTCGAGGACATGCAGCTCTACTGTATGGAAATATGATGATGGCATACTCTCGGGTAAAATATTCCGGAGGTAAAATAGTCCCCAATTCGGTTCTCCGGGCGGGGACTACTCAGGAGGCTGTTGTCATCAGGAAAGACAATACTGGCATTCTACGGATCGGAGCGTGGAATGTTAGATCCCTTAATCGGGTAGGAAAATTAGAAAATTTGAAAAGAGAAATGGATAGGTTGAAGTTAGATATAGTGGGGATTAGTGAAGTTCGGTGGCAGGATGAACAGGATTACTGGTCAGGTGAGTACAGGATTATAAATACAAAATCAGTTGGGGGTATCACAGGAGTAGGACTGATAATGAATAAGAAAATGGGAATGCGTGTAAACTACTATGAGCAGCACAGTGATCGCATTATCAGTGTCAAGATAGATACGAAGCCAACACCGACAACAGTAGTACAGGTTTATATGGCAATTAGCTCTGCCGATGATGAGGAGATCGAAGAAATATATGAGGAGCTAAAGGAAATTATTCAGTCAGTTAAGGGAGAGGAAAACTTAATTGTGATGGGAGACTGGAATACGGCAGTAGAAAAAGGAAGAGAAGGAAAAATAGTAGGTGAATCTGGACTGGGCAGGAGGAATGAAAGAGGACGTCGCCTGGTAGAATTTTGCATGGAACATGATTTAATCGTAACAAACACGTGGTTTCAGAATCACAAAAGAAGGTTGTATACTTGGAAGAGACCAGGAGACACCGGTAGGTATCAGATAGATTTTATAATGGTAAGACATAGATTCCAGAACCAGGTGATAAACTGTAAGACATACCCAGAGGCAGATATAGACTCTGACCATAACTTGTTAGTCATGAACTGTAGGCCGAAACTGAAAAAACTGCAGAAAAGTAGGAAAATAAGAAGATGGGACCTGGATAAACTGAAGGAACCAGAAATTCTTGAAAATTTCCGAGGGAACTTTAGGCAACAATTGACAGAAACGGTGGAAAATAAAACAGTAGAGGAGGAATGGGTAGCATTGAGAGATGAAATAGTGAAGGCAGCAGAGGACAAAATAGGTAGGAAGGCAAGACCTACAAAAATCCTTGGATATTGCAGGAAATATTAAATTTAATTGATTAAGGAGAAAATGAAAGAGGCAAAATGGAGTACACACGACTAAAAAATGAGATTGACAGGAAGTGCAAAATGGCTAAGCAGGAGTGGCTAGAAGCCAAATGCAGATCTGTAGAAGAATGTATAAGAAGGGGAAAAGTAGATACCGCCTACAGGAAAATAAAAGAGACATTTGGGGACAAGAAAAGCAACTCTACGAATATCAAGAACTCAGATGGGAAACCAGTTCTCAGCAAAGAAGGGAATCTGAAAGGTGGAGAGAGTACATAGAGCAGCTCTACAAAGGAAATGAACTTACAGGCTATGTTGTAGGAAGGGAAGAGGAAGAAGGTCAAGATGAAATAGCTGATACTATACTGAGAGATGAAATTGACAGAGCCTTGAAAAACCAAGGTCGTAACGAGGCCCCAGGAGTAGATGACATACCTTCATAGCTACTAAAGTCTCTGGGAGAGCCAGCCATGACAAGACTATTTGAACTGGTGTGTAGGATGTATGAGACAGGCGAAATACCCTCAGAATTTAAGAAAAATGTAATAATCCCCATTCCAAAGAAATCAGGCGCAGACAGGTGTGAAAATTACAGAACCATCAGTTTGATAAGTCATGGTTACAAAATTTTAACACGAATTATCTACAGGAGAATAGAAAAGCTGGTAGAAGCTGACCTCGGGGAAGATCAGTTTGGATTCAGGAGGAACGTAGGAACCCGGGAGGCAATACTCACTTTACGTCTTATCTTATAAGATAGATTAAGGAAAGGCAAACCTACATTTTTAGCTTTTGTAGATTTGGAGAAAGCATTTGACAATGTTGACTGGAATACACTCTTTCAAATTATGAAGTCAGCAGGGGTAAAATACAGGGAAAGGAGAGTTATTTACAACTTGTTCAAAAGCCAGACCGCAGTTATTAGACTCGAAGGGCATGAAAGGGAAGCATCAGTTGGGAAGGGAGTAAGACAGGGTTGTAGCCTTTCTCCGATGTTATTCAATTTGTACATCGAGCAGGCAGTGAAGGAAAGCAAGGAAAAATTTGGAATAGGGATTAAAGTTCAGGGGGAAGAAATAAAAACAATGCGTTTTGCTGATGACATTGTAATTCTGACAGAGACAGCAAAGGACCTGGAAGAGCAGTTGAATGGAATGGACAGTGTGTTGAAGAGAGCGTATAAAATGAACATCAACAAGAGCAAAATAAGGATAATGGAATGCAGTCTTAGAAAATCAGGTGATGCTGAAGGAATTAGATTAGGTAATGAAACAATGAAGGTGGTAGATGAGTTTTGTTATTTGGGTAGTAAAATAACATGCGATGGTCGCTGTACAGAGGATATAAAATGCAGAATGGCAATGGGAAAAAAAGCATTTTTGAAAAAGAGAAATTTGCTAACATCGAATATTAATTTAAGTGTAAGGAAGTCTTTTCTGAAGGCATTTGTGTGGAGTGTTGCCTTGTACGGGAGTGAAACATTGACGATAAGCAGTGCGAAGAAGAAGAGAATAGAGGCTTTTGAAATGTGGTGCTACAGAAGAATGCTGAAGATTAGGTGGGTAGATCGCATAACTAATGAAGAGGAACTGAACAGAATTGGTGAGAAGAGGATTTTTTGGGATACCCTGACTAAAAGAAGGGATCGCTTGGTAGGACACATTCTCAGACATCGAGGAATCGTAAATTTAGCATTGGAGGGAAGTGTGCGGAGTAAAAATCGCAGAGGGAGACCAAGAGACGCGTATAGTAAGCAGATTCAAGTGGATGTGGGTTGCCGTTCTTATGAAGAAATGAAAAGGCTTGCTCAGGATAGAGTAGGGTGGAGAGCTGCATCAAACCAGTCTCCGGACTGAAGACCATAACACAAGTTGGAAATGATAAATGGAAGAAGCCCAAAATTATACCGTAATTTATTCAGTAGGTACATCTGTGGCTGTCATTTTTAGTCATTTTTATTTTTTTTTATTTATTTTTTTTAAATTTTTTTTCGCTATTGTATGTCTCGATAAATGTAACATGTAGTTACATCCTTATAAGAGATGTTTCAAGTGGTGGCATACATGAGGTTAATCGATTTTATACGGGACACGTTGTACTGCATTTCAACCCATCTCCACTTCCAAAGAGCTCTACTCAGGCCTCAGAATTTTATTGTGTTAAGAAGCTGTCTAAGGGGAACCGCATTTGTACGGCTTATTTGCTGAATCATCTGTTGACAATTTTGTCTCAATGGTTCCTTCGAATTTTTGAAATTTTAACTGAAAGAAAAATGCGCTGACTTAGTTTAGCCTCAGGTCAGGTCAGTAAAGGATGAGAAGCGTGTGCCACTTTGTTTCTTGTTGGTTTTTGTTGTTTGCTTCTTGGTGGGGTTGTCCCCAGGAACAAGGTATCCTCACCTACTGTCAGCTGAAGATCGACGGAAGCACGGTGGTGACCAAAACTTGTTCACTGCCGTATACTTAGAGCCACCTAACTGTTCATTGATTTTGTTATTTTATTTCTATTGTTAACACTCGGTAGTGACTCGTCGGATTTTAAGCACATAAGAAACGTTGGGTAATGGACTCATCACATAAGTTTTTACTGACTGTTGTTGTGGTCTTCAGTCCGGAGACTGGTTTGATGCAGCTCTCCACAATACCCTATCCTGAGCAAGCCTCTTCATCTCCACATAAGAACGGCAACCTACATCTGTCTGAATCTGCTTACTGTATCCATCTCTTGGTCTTCCTCTGCGATTTTTACCCCCCACACTTCCCTCTAATGCTAAATTCACAATTCCTTGATGTCTAAGAATGTGTCCTACCAATCTATCCCTTCTTTTAGTCAAGGTATGCCAGAACTTTCTTTTCTCCCCAATTCTGTTCAGTACCTCCTCATTAGTTACGCGATCCATCCACCTAATCTTCAGCATTCTTCTGTAGCACCATATTTCAAAAGCCTCTACCCTCTTCCTGTCCGCACTGTTTATCGTCCATGTTTCACTCCCATACAAGGCAACACTCCATACAAATGCCTTCAGAAAGGACTTCCTTAGGCTTAAATCAATATTCGATGTTAACAAATTTCTCTTTTTCAAAAACGCTTTTCTACCCATTGCCATTCTGCATTTTATATCCTCTGTACTGCGACCATCGCATGTTATTTTACTGCCCAAGTAACAAAACGCATCTACCTACTTTATTGCTTCGTTACCCAATCTAATTCCTTCAGCATCACCTGATTTTCTTACACTGCACTCCATTACCCTAGTTTTGCTCTTGTTAATGTTCATCTTATATGCACCTTTCAGCACACTGTCCATTCCGTTCAATTGCTCTTCCAGGTCCTTTGCTGTATCTGACATAATTACTATGTCGTCGGCAAAACGCAATGTTTTTAATTCTTCACCCTGAACTTTAATTCCTTCTCCAAATTTCTCCTTGCTTTCCTTTATAGCTTGCTCAATGTACAAATTGAATAACAATGGAGAAAGACTACAACCCTGTCTTCCTCCCTTTGCAACCACTGCACCCCTTTCATGCCCTTCGACTCTGACAACCGCTGTCTGGTTTTTGTACAAGTTGTAAATAATCTTACGCTCCCTATATTTTACTCCTGCTTGCTTCAGAACTTGAAAGAGTTTATTCCAAACAACATTGTCAAAAGCCTTCTCCAAAGGACAGTAATTTAAAAACCACACTTTTCTAACACAGTTTTTTTCTTGTATTGTACAGTATTCTAAAGAATAATAAATTCTTAGAATGTTACTTTTCATTTCAAATATCAACCCAAAACAATCGATAGTTAAACGATATATCGATAGTTTATAAAAAATAATGTCGATAGTATGAAATGTGTCAACAATCTTTGTTTAAGTAACACTAGTTTCTATTAAGTGAACCAGAAACGGGACGGACAAAGTTAACAAAAAGATCCATAAAGAAAAAAATATTTTTTTTTTAGGCTGACTACTAGCGGAATACAAAAGTTCATAGATATAAACCGTTTCACTCGAGAAATAAAATTTATCATCCACAAGTGTTCCATGAAGTTCCTCTTGCCGCTTATAAGGGACAGAGACTTTTTGGAGAATATTATAAATCAGAGAAGCGCAGAATCAATTTGGAGCCGGTACAAGAAACGCTCGGCTGTAAATCAACTAGTCCCCAGAGAGCAGCAGCCGCGCGCTGCTCCAGATCTCGGCATGGGCGGAGAGTCCTGGGTAATTGGGTTACGGGCTGGTGCGCTGCATTACATATTTATGGGCCAGAAAGTCGACGAGGCGATATTTCGCAGCTTGTCACTGACGACGTGGTGATGTATGGCACCATCCAGGGCGGTTCATCTCCAGCGTAGCGGTAGCTTCAGACGTCAGATAAGACCAACTGCTGACTGGAATTCCCCAAGTTTGCTTGGGCCTTCAGATATCGGTCATACCATAGCTTAAAACACCCGTGATTTAAAAAAAAATGTATAACGTCCATTAAAGAAGACGGAAATTAACATTTACTAAAAAAAAAAACAGTCAACAATCCGAAGATAGGTTTGAACACCACAGTGCTTTACTAGGCATGCTTCTGTTTGGAGGTGGTATGCCATTGCCTTCCTCCGACCTTCGAACTGACTTACCCAGCCAGGTATAGGGGGACCTACAGTTTAACGTGGGTTCCGAACCACGGTGCTACTCGGTATTTTTCACATGAGCAATACTGCCAGAGGTGAAGTGGAAAGTGACAGATAAAAATCCTAGGACCTGGCGGGGATCGAACCCGCGACCTTTGCATTTGTAGTCTGGCACTCTACCACTGTGCAACCGAGGCGCACAACATTTACTACTTACTGGAAAATTTTGACGGTGCAAATCAGTACACAGGGTGGTCCATTGATAGTGAACGCCAAGTATCTCACGAAATAAGCATCAAACGAAAAAAAAAAAACTTTTCTAGCTTGAAGGGGGAAAACAGATGGCCCTATGGTTGGCCCGCTAGATGGCGCTGCCATAGATCAAACGGATATCAACTGCATTTTTTAAAAATAGGTACCCCCATTTTTCATTACATATTCGTCTAGTACCTGGATAAATATGACTGTTTTATTTGTAACACTTATTTCGCTTTGTAATGGATGGGGCTGTAATAGTCACAAACGTATAAGTCCGTGGTATCGCGTAAAATGTCGCCAGTGCGGACAGTATTTGCTTTCTGGTATATTACGTGTGTTAAAATGGACCGTTTACCAATTGTAGAAAAGGTCGATATTTTATTTATGTATGGCTATTGTTATGAAAGTGCCCAACGGGCCTGTGCTATGTATGTTGATCGTTATCCTGGAAGACATCATCAAAGTGTTGGAAGAGGAGGGAAGGAAGCTTAGGGTTTTACGTCCCGTCGACAATGTGGTCATTAGAGACGGAGCTTGCTTTCTGGTATATTACGCGTGTTAAAATGGAGCGTTTACCAATTGTAGAAAAGGTCGATATGGTATTTATGTATGGCTATTGTTATCAAAGTGCCCAACGGGGCTGTGCTATGTATGTTGATCGTTATCCTGGAAGACATCATCAAAGTGTTGGAGGAGGGGGGAAGGAAGCTTAGGGTTTTACGTCCCGTCGACAACGTGGTCATTAGAGACGGAGCTTACGCACGGATTTTTGGGGAAGGATGGGGGAGGAAATCGGCCGTGCCCTTTGAAAGAAACCATCCCGGCATTTATCTGAAGTAATTTAGGGAAATCACGGGAAACCTAAATCTGAATGGCCGGAGGTGGATTTGAACCACCATGCTTCCGAACGTGAGTCCAGTGTGTTACCACTGTGCCACCTCGCTCGGTATCAAAGTGTTGTTTGTTGAGTCTCTGGGACTTAACTACGGGGTCATCAGTCCCTAAGCTTACATACTACTTATGAACTAGCTAATACTAAGGACGGCACAAATATCCATTCCCGAGGGGGGATTCGAACCCCCGACCGTAGTGGCCATGCAGACCGTGACTGGAGCGCCTCAGTCCCCTCAGCCACCGCGGCCGGCTCATCCAAGTGTCCGGACCTTTCGTCGGATAGTTACTTTATTTAAAGAGACGAGAAGTATTCAGCCACAAGTGAAACGTCAATCACGACCTGCAACAAATGATGATGCCCAAGTAAGGGTTTTAGCTGCAGTTGCGGCTAACCCGCACATCAGTAGCAAACAAATTGCGCGAGAATCGGGAATCTCAAAAACCTCGGTATCGAGAATTCTATATCAACATAAATTTCACCCGTACCATATTTCTATGCACCAGGATTTGCATGGCGAAGACAACGAACGTTGTGCAGTTTTGCCACTGGGCACAGAATAAATTACGGGACGTTAACAAATCTTTTCACGCGATCTGTTTAGTGACGAAGCGTCATTCACAAACAGAGGTAACGTAAACCGGCATAATATGCACTATTGGGCAACGGAAAATCCACGATGGCTGCGACATGTGGAACGTCTTGGCGAGTTAATGTATGGTGCGGCATTATGGGAGAAAGGATAATTGGCCCCTATTTTATCGATGGCAATCTATATGGTGCAATGTATGCTGATTCCTTACGTATTTTTCTACCGATTTTACTACAAGATGTTTCACTGCATGCCACAATGGCGATGTACTTTCAACATAATGGATATCCAGCACATGGCTCGCGTGCAGTTGAAGCGGTCTTAAATGGAATATTTAATAACAGGTGGATTGGTCGTAGAAGAACCATACCATGGCCCGCACGTTCACCGGATCTTACATCCGCAGGTTTCATTCTGTGGGGAAAATTGAAGGGTATTTGCTATCGTGATTAATCGACAACGCCTGAATGTGAGAACATTACTGAAGGCGAAGTACTCGCTGTTGAGAGAAATTTCGTTACGCCTATAGCCAAATGTATGGAAGTTGAAGGACATAATTTTGAGCAGTTATTGAAGTCATGAGATAATTACAGGTAATCACGTAGTAAAAGCATGCTTTCTCATTATGTATGATAATTTCACAAAAGTACATGTATCACATTGGAGCAACCGAGATAAAGTTCAAACGTACCTTAATTAAAAAAACCTACCTGTTACCCACTGTTCGTCTAAAATTGTGAGCAACGTGGTTGTGAATATTACAGTGCCATCTATTACAAAGCGACAAAAGTGTTCCAAATGAAACATTCATATTTATTTACGTACTAGACTAATATGTAATAAAATGGGGGCACCTATTGTGGTGTCGCACAAGTACAAAGTGCGCGCCACCTACTTTCGCCGCGCGCCGCCATACACGCACGGCGCGGCGTTCTTACGACGACAGCCACGAGCGCCCTCTGCTGCAACCCCGCTCGTGGCCACCACGGAAAGACATCGTTGACTTGGGACTGAGATAGGAACCAGTTAGGACCTTCGGAATCAGATAGGCACCAGTGAAGACTTGGCTTTCGGACAGGCACTAGGCAGGCCTCTAGCTCGACTATGTATCAGCTTTCTGCAGCAATGAACTTTGTAAAAGTTAAGTATTGTATAAATTCTGTGCAATATATATCTCGTTCTAATTTACTCTAGTGTTTCTAGTTTCTGGCTGCTCTCCTCCTTACCTGCACCAGCGTGCTATCTTTATTCCTGTGTCGGTCTCATTCCACTCGGCCACCGACACCTACGACGGAAACGAGACACAAAAGCGGCGACGAGGCTGGGACACAAAAGTGGCGACGAGGATGGGATACAAAAGTGGCGACGAGGAGTGATAGAACCGAGAACCAACCCACTTGCAGCAGCCAGACAGCAGCAGTCGGAGCACGCAGAAATTGCGCCCGCCCACCCACCCTTATTATAAGATTTTTGGGGGAACGTTTTCAGTTACGTGTGTTGTGGACTTTTTTGTTGCAGAGCGTCCTCATTTATCTTGCATTTGTGTTTTGTTATAAGTTACTTGTATGCGCGGCGCCTAATCGGTCAGCATGGCCACTACCCCGAACCCAAACTTAATGGAAATTATTCAGTTACAGACGGCGCAAATAACACAACTCCTGCAGGCTGTGGCCCAGCTCACAGCGCAGGCAGCTAACCAACAACAGCCGCCGCTTCAGCAGCCCACACCTGCCGCCGCAACGCTTCCTACGTTTCGCCAGTACAACGAACGTGAGGAAGAATGGAGCGACTACTTCGCACAGTTTCAAGAACTCGTCGCGGCTCATCAAATTACAGGTCAGAAAGTGAAGCATCTGCTATTATCTGTGGTGGGCACCAACACCTTCGTGTTACTGAAAAAACTTTTCCCCGACGTATCTCCTCGTGATGTAGACTTTGAACAAATAGTAGAGGCACTAAATGCTCATTATGAGAGAAAAGTTCTCGTAGCTGCGGCACGGTACCGATTTTTCAGACTTAAAAAATCACCCGAACAGTCACACCAAGAGTGGATCACCGAGTTGAAGGGCTTAACTCGCCAATGTAAATTTACTTGTTCTTGTGGACTTTCGTATAGTGACGTGATGTTGAGAGACACTATCACTCAGAACATTCAGGACCCCAGAATTAGGGCAGCTATTTTAAAACAGTCTGACCCCTCATTAGACAGTGTACTGCAGCTTATAGAAGCGCATGATACTTTTGACTTAGCAGATGTAGAAATGCAAAGCCACAGTGTTAATTCAGTGCGCCGCAACGGTCGCTTTCCTAGCCGTAGTTCTCAGTGTAGCACTAGTGATTCTTACAATAGTACAGGCCATGCTGAACAGACAGTGAACAGTAGCCAGTGTAAAAGTGCGACACAAAGGTCGCCCCATCGTGTTAGAAACAGAGATTTGAATAACGGGCGCCAACGCTCATTTCAGAAAAATGTACGTAAATCTTGCCCCCAGTGTGTGTCTCGCCACAAGCGTGCTCATTGCCCTAGTCGCAACGCAACCTGTTATCAATGTGGCAATTCAGGACATGTACAGTATGTGTGTATGCAAATTAAAAACTCAAAGAACGGTACCGTTAGAAACAGTGCTTCGCAGAGTGCGAGAACAGTTCATTATGTAAATGTTATACGGGCTGTGGAATTAAACAGTGATTTCCTTGGATCTCAATTGCAAGAAAGTAGTTCTGCGCCTATGGCAAAACTATATAGTGCACCACGTAGCAAGTGCCGACGAGCGCGTAAAACAGTGCAACGGAAAAGGGTTCGGGACAAGCAAAATGACTATGAACAGTGCATTCCTGTAGTGAAAATAGTGCCTTCTGCAACTGCTCCTTGTAATAGTGCCCAGTACTGTGTAGCTAGTGACAGTAGAAATCAAGTAGCTACTCAAAAGTGTAGTGCAGTAGTTAGTACATCTGGCGTAGCTTCGCATGCTTGCGCGGACGCCGATCCGGCGGTAGTGCCATCTAGTGACAGTGTTGTTAATCCGCTGCGTGCCGAGTCTGCGCCGCTTACTTCACTACGCGGCCCGCGCAAGCGCAGTAAACAAACCGTAGCAGACGTTGCCCACATTCGTGCACCTGTCGAGCGCCACAAGCAAAAGCTTTTTGTGAATCTTTCCATTGAAAATAAGACTGCTCGACACGGGTTCCGCTGTTACATTAATTAATAAAGACACTTATGAACTTCTGGGTTCGCCAAAATTGTCGCCGTCACAGCAAGTGTTAACAGCTTATACAGGTCAAAATATTCCCGTGCTAGGAACGTGTAGCCTGCCCGCCTCTTTCCAAGGTGTAACAAAGACAGTTGCTTTTGTAGTTCTTCAGGCCAAATCGACACAGAACATTTTTGGACTAGATGCTTTTGACTTGTTTGGTTTATCAATTCAAAGAGATGTGCTTCAAATTTCGTCAATAGTGCCTCAGGATAAAATCAATGCATTGTGTGACAAATATAGTGACTTGTTTTCGCCGGAACTAGGTTGTGCAAAAGACTTCGTGGCACATGTAACTTTAAAAGAATCTGCAGTTCCAAAATTACGTAAAGCTAGACCAGTGCCTATCGCAATGCGTGATAAAGTTGCAGATGAACTTAAACGTTGGCAAGATAGTGGGGTGATTTCTCCTGTTTCTGCGAGTCAGTGGGCCTCGCCTATAGTAATTATACCCAAGCCGTCAGGAAAACTTCGTCTCTGTGCGGACTTCAAATCAACAGTGAACAGTCAAACAATTGTAGACACTTATCCCCAGCCCATACCTGACGAACTAATGGACAAATTAGGACAGTCTCGTTTCTTTTCTAAGATTGATTTAGCAGAGGCATACTTACAGATTCCACTTGATGACGAGTTAAAAAAGTTTTTCGTCATTAATACTCACATGGGCCTTTTTCAATTTCAACGCCTACCCTTTGGCAGTTCTTCCGCCCCCGCTATTTTTCAGCGCTTTTTGGAGCAGCTGACAGTTTCTGTACCGTGTTGCTCGAACTACTTAGATGATATTGTGGTATCCGGACATACAGTTGAAGAACATTTAGCAAACCTGGAGTGCCTTTTCAAAGTTTTGACTGCAGCAGGTCTACGTTGTAATAAAGCAAAGTGTTCGTTTTTTCAGACTGAAATAGAGTACCTAGGCCATGTGATTAATGCCCAAGGAATTCATCCCTTACAGTCACATCTTCGAGCAATCAAAGACTTGCCTCCTCCTAAGAATATGCATGAATTGCAAGCAGTAATGGGAAAGCTTAACTATTATTTCAGATTTATTCCCAATGCCTCTCAGATTGCAGCTCCACTGCATCACTTACGTAGGAAGAATGTTCCTTTTGTATGGTCTAAAGATTGTCAGGTTGCCTTTGACAAACTAAAGTCTGCACTACTCAGTAATGCATGTTTGATTCCCTTTGACTCACAGAAGCCAGTAGTGTTAGCAGTTAATGCCTCGTCGTACGGTCTGGGTGCAGTTTTGTCGCATCGTATTGGTTCTCACGATCGTCCTATTGCCTTTGCATCCAAGCTGCTGACGCCAACGCAACAGAATTACAGTCAGATGGAAAAGGAGGCCTTAGCAATCATTTACGGCGTCACAAGGATGGGATACAAAACCTATTTTAAAAATGCAGTTGATATCCTTTTGACCTATGGCAGCGCCATCTAGAATGTTCAAATGTTAGTAGAGCTTATGGGACTTAACTAGGTGATCATCAGTACCTAAACTTACAAACTACTTATGTACTAGGACGGCACAAATATCCATGCCCGAGAGGGTATTCGAACCCCCGACCGTAGTGGCCGTGCAGACCGTGACTGGCGCGCCGCAGAACGCTCGGCCACCGCGGCCGGAGAAACCTTTAAAACTCTCTAATGATAGTAAGTAAATACCGTATGGCATTGGTCCCGGTAAAATTCCACGGTGTGGGTTCAATCGCCAAGTCGGAAAAGGTGTGTTTACTCCGTATAGCTTAAATCAGCTGTCAAGTTTCTTAAAAGCCAGTCAGCCTCTTGCGATATATTGTAAATAGTTGTTTGTAAATATTGTAAATATTGTAAATTGTTTTACCTGTCTGACCAGAAAACGTTACTGTAGTGGTAAAATTATTCCCTTCCAGGTAACCCACATTCATTTCGCATATCTTCTATTCCTTTATACTGGAAAGAAATTTTCTCTTGGTCCTGTTACTCGGACACAATCATTGGCTTGAAGACAGTGTGTTTTAATCCCTGTTTTTAATCTCTGAGGTGAATAACTTCTCATATCAACATTGGATCGAGCGAAAAGCATTCGAAAACTTTTCTCCTATCTTGTCGTCGAGTGTGCTTTCGATAGCTGTCAGTAGCACTGTTTGCTATGTGTGTCGAAATCCACCAGTTCCTTCCGTTTTACAATCCATTGCCTTAAAGTGTCTTATATCTACTGTTTTCTCAAAGGGCATGTGTATACCGCCTCTTCACACTTCTACCTTCAATATATTTATCAGATATGATATTGTCTCGATGTCCTTAGGCATTATCTCGGGACCATCGTCGAACGCAAGACAGTTGACACTAATTTTCGATTACACGTCTGGATCCTCCATTAGTTAAGCACTCCTTCTCAGCTCATTTTTCCATTCGTGTACTATCTGAGAAAGGAAAAAGAAAGCACTTAATCCTTTACAGCTCGACGGGACTTAAAAGTCCCGGCCCATTTACAGCGTCATAAAACAAAGTGGAAAACGATATCTGACTTGTATTCATGACGGGGTGATACGGTCCATCTGATGTATCATAATTCTGAAACTCTCGCTGGCCGAGACTGTTCAGTATCACGGCTCACAGACAGCAGTAAACAGCAGACTGTCTCATGTCTGTGTGCACGCTTGCGTCAGGCGAGATTGGCTGTCACACAAAAAGTCATTGTTGTTGTGTGTTCTCACGTTGGTAATATGGTTTTGTGTTGTTTTAGCTAATGTAAACTGATATTATTCAAGGAACAGATATATATATATATATATATATATATATATATATATATATATATATATATATATATATATATATATATATATATAGCGATTAAAACTGTGCCTGGAAGTTTTTAGTACTGACAGTGTGTTAAAGGCATTTTGTTCGTTTTATTTTTGTAGTTATCTTTGTTGCTATGTGTCAGTAATAAATGGTTTTGTTTTGTTTTCTTTTGTTCGCGAATTACGAAATATGAATACGATTCAGGGATCACTTCAGTTTGCTTCCACCCCCCCCCCCTTCAGATAAATATCTAAAATGGCATTTCGATATAAACATTTTGCTATATGTTTGTTGCTGGTAAATTCTCCTGTTAACAGAGATAAACATTTCATAATGCCTCCCACTTGCATTATATCGTATTAGACTTTGAAGTCCCATTTTTTTAATTTCCTAATTTTATATTTTTTGCGTCAAATAAGGAATACAAAAATGTGTGAATACAGTAATGTGCTTTTATTGACTTCGTAAGTAAAATAACGAAATATGAAGTTATGTACTGGAATATTTGATAACTTGTGGCAGGAAAGGGTTGAGAAACAGCGATCAAATATGAGTAAGTGTGACCTGCAAATTAATAACTGCCTCCATTGAACTTTCCCCATTAATTGAATATGTAAAAGACTACCACCATGTCTTTTTGACCGCGTAGAATGGTTGAGTGGTCTAAGGCTTCATGGTACGGACTGGGCGACCGTTCCCGCCTGAGTTTCCAGTCCTCCTTCGGGCATGGGTGTGTATGTTGTCCTTAGTGTAATTGAGTTTAAGCAGTTTGTAAGTCTAGGATCTGATGATGATAGCAATTTGCTAAAAGCGGTTTACAAACATTTGGTTTGAACTTGTCTTTCCGTAGGCAGTTTCCCGGCATGCTTATTGCTGGCTTCATATTTTTTTGAAGCATGCTTCATATTCCCGCAGATTACCTATCTGCTCCACTAGCCTCTTCTGTAGTGCTTTGTGAACTACTTTTTATGTCACAGGGAGGATTGACATGCCGAAGTGGCTGTTTGGCTACGATTATTCACCTCTATTATGTGAGGAATGAATAACAGCAGCTTTCTTAAGACTTCGTTATTCTTTAGTTCGGCAATTACTTACTATTCGCACTAGGTGGTAAAGCGCTCGACTAGAAACCAAAGTATTTGCAGTCCACTTTTTAACCCAGCGTTCACCACTCAGCGAAGTGAGGAGTCGCCAGAAACGACACGTGGTTCGGATTCCACGTTAAGCTGTAGGTCCCCTTCCCCGGTTGGATAAAAAATGTTCAAATGTTTGTTAAGCTTATGGGACTTAACTACGGGGTCATCAGTCCCTAAACTTACAAACTACTTACGAACTACCTTATACTAAGGACGGCACAAATATCCATACCCGATGGGGGATTCGAACCCCCGACCGTAGTGGCCGTGCAGACCGTGACTGGAGCGCCTCAGTCCCCGCGGCCACGGCGGCCGGCCCGGTTGGATAACTGGGGCAGGCTAGGGACACGCAAGTCGCCGAAGAGGCGTTCAATTGAAAGACTTGCACCAGGCCAATGAGCCACACGAAGTTATTATTATTATTATTATAGAACTATTTATTGTTCAATTATCTTCATGGCTTTTAAAATTTTACGACCTCTGAAAGCGTTTAGGTGATCTCTCACAATTTACATCTTATATTATTAATTGAATTTTCCGTCGGTGCTTGGCAGAACATGATAATATTACGAAAAAGGAAAAGTTCATGATGTTCTGCAAAATTATTTATTTGCTTATAATTCGGCTTTCTTTTCTTTCATAGGCCATCATTAGGTAACAACTACATGTCGCTAACATTTCTTTACATGTATCCCACTTACAAATATGGTATTAAATTACGGATGATACAAATTCACATGTTCACTGAAAATTGTTACATTTTTATGGCACTGAATTACATTAATTAATTAATAAAAATATGTAAAAAGGCGATGTTATATGTTGTGGTTCTAGTCTTGAATATTATCGTTAAAAACAGGGAGGGGGGGGGAGAGGAAGGTGAGGGTTGTTACATTGCGAAATAGTATTGAAATGGTAACATATGATAAATTTAACAAACTGATAACTAAAACTTATTTTAGTAGAGGGGAAAAGGGAAACTGAGTTTCGTCATTTAATACTATACTGGCGTTCTCTGCCATATGTTTATTGATTTCTAGTATTTCCGATACTGTCATCTTATAGCTTTTCTTTCAGAGTCACATCGTAAGTGTGGTTTTCTGGGAGCAGATGTTCGGCAAAGGTTGAAGTTTTTTTAAATCTCCAGCTTTCTCAGTGGGTGGTTATTGGCTGTTAGTACAGCTTTTTCCTAGGTACGGCTTGTTGAGAATTACGTATCTACACTCCTGGATATTAAAATTGCTACACCACGAAGATGCATCTAGTTTGCTTACATGGCTACATTTCAACCATGAAGAGGAGCACCGTTCTGCGGCAGAGTACACGAGTGCTAGGGCACAGCCTCTCAGAGTGGAGGCATGTGCTCCCCAAATGCTGCCACGCAGGTTGTGCAAGATTTTATTGCGAGTGTTGAATTCGGCTGCCGTTGTTAACAGATGTTTCCTGAAAGAGAGGATGTGATCCGACGTGACACCAAGATACCCTCCTTGTCATTAAAATTGCTACACCACGAGGACGACGTGCTACAGACGCATAATGTAACCGACAGGAAGAAGATGCTGTGATATGCAAATGATTAGCTTTTCAGAGCATTCACGCATGGTTGGCGCCGGTGGCAACACCTACAACTTTCTGACACGAGGAAAGTTTCCAAGCGATTTCTCATACACAAACAGCAGTTCACCAGCGTTGTCTAGTGAAACGTTGTTGTGATGCCTCGTGTAAGGAGGAAAATGCGTACCATCACGTTTCCGACTTTGATAAAGGTCAGATTGTAGCCTATCGCGATTGCGGTTTAACGTATCGCGACATTGCTGCTTGCGTTGGTCGCGTCCAATGACTGTTAGCAGAATATGGAATCGGTGGGATACCAACGGCCCCGTATCACTAGCAGTCGAGATGACAGGCAAGAGGATCGTGTAGCCACGTCTCGATCCCTGAGTCAAAAGGTAGGGACGTTTTCAAGACAACAACCATCTGCACGAACAGTTCGACGACGTTTTCAGCAGCATGGACTATCAGCTCGGAGACCATAGTTGCGGTTACCCTTGACGCTGAATCACAGTCAGGAGCGCCAGCGATGGTGCACGCAACAACGAACCTGGGTGCACGAATGGCAAAACTTTATTTTTTCGGATGAATCCAGGTTCTGCTCACAGCATCATGATGGTCGCATCCGTGTTTGGCGGCGACATTGCGGTGAACGCATATTGGAAGCGTGTATTGGTCATGGTCATACTGGCGTATCACCCAGCATGATGGTATGGGGTGCCACTTGTTACACGTCTCGGTCACCTCTTGTTCGCTTCGACGGCACTTTGAACAATGTCCGTTACATTTCAGATCTGTTATGACCCCTGGAACTAACCTTCATTTGATCCCTGCGAAACCCTACATTTCAGCAGGATAATGCACGGCCGCATGTTGCAGGTCTTGTATGGGCCTTTCTGCATACGGAAAATGTTCGACTGCTGCCATGGCCAGCACATTTTCCAGATCTCTCACCAACTGAAACGGTCTGGTGAATGGTGGCCGAGCAACTGCGCGTCACAATACGCCAGTCACTACTGTTGATGAACTCTGGTATCGTGTTGAAGCTGCATGGGCATCTGTACATGTACACGCCATACAAGCTCTGTTTGACTCGATGCCCAGGCATATCAAGGCCGTTATTTCGGCCAGAGGTGGTTGTTCTGGGTACTGATTTCTCAGGATCTATGTACCCAAATTCCATGAAAATGTAATTACATGTGAGTTCTAATATAATATATTTGCCCAATGAATACCCATTTATCATCTGCATTTCTTTTTGGTGTAGCAATTTTAATGGCCAGTAGGGTACCTCTTCCAAAAATCTAACGAGGATGAAGCAGTCCATGTGGCTTAGCTGCCTGAGCATTGTCCTAAAAATGATGAATAAAGGCCGCTCTGTTCTGATTAATATCGTGTAACGTCTGCTTGCTGACCTTCTAATCTTTCACAACTCAACCTCAAGTGTTTTATTTTTGCTTATTTCCAAGAGGAGCTAAATGGTTTTCACCCTGCCACTTTTATTTTTCCTATACGCCTAGGGGAAAGCGAGGATGTAACGGTTGGGAACAGAAAGCAACCTCACAATTCCTTTCCCTTCCTTCCCCACTCGCCGAACCACACTGACTGGCCGAGACACTGCAAAGACAACGAATGAAATTAATAGGACGTTACGGAAGGGAGGCAACTTTTATCAAACAATAAAACATCTGATATGGAAAAAGGAAGTTCCAGATAAAAACTATTAATGTACAAGAGTTGTTACTTTCCTGTTGTCACCTATGGACGTCTACATCTACATGGGATACTCTGCAAATCACATTTAAGTGCCTGGCAGAGGGTTCATCAAACCATCATTATACTATTTATCTCCCATTGCATTTTGAAATGGAGCGCGGGAAGAAAGAACACCTGAATCTCTCTGTTAGACCTCTGATTTCTCGTATTTTATTCTGATGATCATTTTTACCTATGTAAGTGGGAGTCAACAGTATATTTTGGCATTCGGAGGAGAATATTGGCGATTGGAGTTTCGTAAGTAGCCCACGCCGCAGCGATAAGCGCCGTTGTTGTAATGATTTCCATCCCAGATTCTGTATCATTTCCGTAACGCTGTCTCCCATGTATCGTGACAATACATAACGAGGTGCCCTTCTTTGGACTCTTTCGATGTGGAAAGACACATATCCCGTATTCAAATATTATGAATTATTCCGAAAGAATGATCTATTGGCTCAAGATCAACACGGATTTAGAAAATATCGTTCATGCGAAACACAACTAGCTCTTCACTCACACGAAATGATGGGTGCTATCGACAAGGGTTCTCAAACTGATTCCGTATTTCTTGATTTCCAGATGGTTTTTTGACACCGTACCTCACAAACGGCTTTTAGTCAAATTGCGTGGTTATGGTATATCGCCTCAAATTTGTGACTTGATAGGGGAGAGGACACAATTCGTGGTAAGTCATCAACTAAAACAGAGGTGATATCGGGCGTTCCACAGGGTAGTGTTATTGGTCCTCTGCTGTTACTTATATCCATAAACGATTTAGGGGAAAGTCTAAGTAGCACTCTTAGGTTGTTTGCAGATGACGCCGTTATTTACTGTCTAGTAAAATCATCTGAAGATAAAAACCAACTGCAGAACGATTTGAATAAAATATCGCTATGGCGTAAAAATTGGCAATTGACTCTAAATAATGAGAAGTATGAAGTTGTCCACATTAGTACGAAACGAAATTCGTTAAACTTTGTTTACAAGATAAATCAATCAAAAGTGAAGGTCGTAAAATCCACAAAATACCTAGGAATTACTATTACTTCAAACTTGAACTGGAAAAGAACACGTAGATAATGTCGTGGGAAAGGCGAACCAGAGACTGCGTTTTTAGCAGGACCCTTAAAAGATGCAACAGAACTACAAAAGAGGCTGCATACACTACGCTCTTTCGTCCTTTTTTGGAGTACTGCTGCCCAGTGTGGGATCCTTATCAGGTGGGTTTGACGGAGGACATCGAAAGAGTCCAAAGAAGAGCAGCTCGTTTTTTATTGTCACGAGACAGGGGAGACAGCGTCACGGAAATGATACAGAATTTGGGATGGGAATCTTTACAACAGCGCTTATAGCTGCGGCGTGGGCTACTTGTGAAACTCCAATCGCCAACATTCTCCTCGGAATGCGAAAATATATTGTTAGCTCCCACTTACATAGGTAGAAATGATCAACAGAATGAAATACGAGAAATCAGAGCTCGAACGGACAGATTGAGGTGTTCTTTCTTCCCGCGCGCTATTCGTGAATGGAATGGGAGATAAACTAGTATAACGGTGGTTCGATGAACCCTCTGCCAGGCAGTTAAATGTGATTTGCAGTGTATCCCGTGTAGATGTAGATGTTGTAGAGGTGCGGGCTGAGAACAGGTGGAGGAAGAAAAGTGGTGAGAGGACACAGAGAGGTGGAGGGGACTCGCCGAGCACCAGATCCGCCTATGCTTGGAACGGGTACGGGTACGGAAACATACATAGTTTACGTGCTTAGTGTGGGTGTCAGACTTCAGCAATATAGGCCTGACAACGGCAGCAATATAGGCCTAACAATGGCAGGACATGCAGTGAATGAGCTCATCAACTCATCGTGAGACAACGACGCCCATTGTAGTTGCTGAGCCGCTGGCAATTCTTGGACAGTGCATGGCGGATGTTGAGGTGATGCAGCCCGTGTCCCTAGGACGTCTCAGACATGATCTACGAGATTAACTCGGGAGAGCGAACAGCCTACAGCGTGCGAGCAATATCTTGCACTTCCAAGAATCATCAGCTACAGGTGCTCAGTGAGGTCGAGCATTATCGTCCATCAGTACGGCGCAGTGAGCGCCCATAGTGCCAAGCAAGAACCGCACATGAGACCCCAGTAGCTCACCACGTTAGCTGACAACGGTTAAACATTTGATCACAGCGTACTAAGGGACCTCATTGACATCTACCGGACTGCCACTGAACTGTGTGCATTCTCAAGTTCGAGCGAGCATAGACGCCAGATGCAGACCTATAGTTCACGCAGTTTAAAAATGGCCAGACGGACAGTCATGATGAACCTCGTTTAGGACGTCCGTCGATATCTGCGTGACAATCGAAGACTGACTCTCCGAGAGATCGCAAATGAGTGTAACATTTCAGGTCGACCATGCTATGAAATCCTGTCACAGCATCTTTTTAATGCATCATGTTGCTGCCTACTTCGTCCCACGGATTACGAGTGAAGAGCAGAACGACCACTACCTCGCAGTCAAGAAGTTCATCATGACCTTCCGTCGCGCCATTTTTAAACTGCGTAAACTAGAGGTCTGCATCTGGCGTCTATGCTCGCTCGAACTTGAGAATGCACATAGTTCCGTGGCAGTCCGGTAGATGTCAATGACGACGCTTAGTACGCTGTGACCAAATGCACTTGAATTTCCGCTTGCTCATTCGAGCATGCCGCACGAAATGCTCGCCCGTATACTCTCAGAAAAGGGTAAACCTAGGTCCCCGATTTTCGTGATTTAAAAAGACTTGGAGATGTATAAGACTACGCCACAACCTATTTTTTTAACAAAACTTTTCACTTTCTTTGCAAAAAAAAGGTTACCTTTCATTTCTAATTTTTGTGTGAGTGTTTTTCTTTTTAACAACGTTATTTGGTCGATTTTGTAGAAAGTAAGTGATGAAAAATTCCGTTTTTTTTTAGTTGTGAAGTGCCGCAGTCAGTCTCGCACGTGTCCTTGACTGTCAAATCCTTAACTGAAAGAAGGAAGGAAGGAAGGAATCTTAGGGTTTAACGTCCCGCCGTCAACGTGATCATTAGAGACAGAACTTACGTTCGGATTTTTAGGGAAGGATGGGGGGGGGGGGGGGAGAAATCGGCCGTGATCTTTCAAAGAAAATTGCATTTGCCTGAATTGAATTAGGGAAATCACGGAAAACCTGCATATGGATGGTCGGAGGTGGATAAACTAGAGAAGAGTTTTGGAAATAGTGCTGAGTACATTTCTGTCGTTTTCACATGTAAATACGTATTATTGAATGGCGTTATTGTCGCATTTGTAAGCCAACAAAAATAATGCAAGTTTATCTTATACTGTCAAATATAAAGGGAGACTAAATCGAATTACTAGGTAGCAATGTCAGAATAACAAAGCGCACTAAGGTTTCAGTCCTGGATATGATATCGGCAGTTCGTGTGATTTTTACGTTCAAATCACTGTATAAAAATATACAGATTTTTCGCTCAGCGACGACCAATTGCGATGGATAAGTATCTCCTTCCGGTAGCATTTCGTAATATCATAGAAACAATTAATACTTAGTCATTTTTATGACGTTGAGAAAAGAGTTCCACGTAATAGGTTGCAATTTTTGTGACATTTTTCTGGTAGACAAATTTCAGGCTTCCTAAATGCCTGTAACATCCATCATGACATGTTGAATATTTTACTGCACTTAAGTGATTATATACATTCCTAGCTATTAAAATTGCTACACCACGAAGATGACGTGCTACAGATGCGAAATTTATCCGACAGGTAGAGGATGCTGCGATATGCAAATGATTAGCTTTTCAGAGCATTCACACAAGGTTGGCGCCTGTAGCTGACATGAGGAAAATTTCCAACCGATTTCTCATATACAAACAGCAATTGACCGGCGTTGCCTGGCGAAAACTTGTTGTGATGCCTCGTGTAAGGAGGAGATTGCGTACCATCACGTTCCCGACTTTGATAAAGGTCGGATTGTAGCCTATCGCGATTGCGATTTATCGTATCGCAACATTACTGCTCGCGTAGGTAGCGATCCAATGACTGTTAGTAGAATAAGGAATCGGTGGGTTCAGGAGGGCAATAAGGAACGCCATGCTGGATCCCAACGGCGTCGTATCACTAGCAGTCGAGATGACAGGCATCTTAGCCGCATGGCTGTAATGGATCCTGCAGCCACGTCTCGATCCCTGAGTCAACGGATGAGGACGTTTGCAAGATAACAACTATTTACACGAACAGTTCGACGACGTTTGCAGCAGCATGGACTATCATCTTGGAGACCATAGCTGCGGTTACCCTTGACGCTGTATCACAGACAGGAGCGCCTGCGACGAACGTGGGTACACGAATAGCAAAACGTCATTTTTTTCGGATGAATCCAGGTTCTGTGTACAGCATCCTGATGGTTGCATCCGTGTTTGACGACATCGCGGTGAACGCACATTGGAAGCGTGTATTCGTCATCGCCATACTGGCGTATCACCCGTCGTGATGGTATGGGGTGCCATTGGTTACACGTCTCGGTCCCCTCTTGTTCGCATCAACGGCATTCGATCCCTACTAAACCCTACATTTCAACATGATAATGCATGGCAGCGTATTGCAAGTCCTGTACGGGCCTTTCTGGATACTGAAAATGTTCGACTGCTGCCTGGCCAGCACATTTCCAGATCACTCCCCAATCTGTGAATTGGTTGCATTATTAATGTTTTATTTGCCTCATTTGGCTACAGCATTGGACACTAGGATGCATGAATATTCGTATTTGGCACAATTAAACAGCTGTATGTTTCCACCGGCTGCTGGCAGTACGGTGTATCAGACGGAGCGTCACCCTGCAGACATACAGCTGCTGTAGCGACCTCGCGTAGCCAGCATCACCTAGATGAGAAGACTGGTTGTGCCTACGTCACTCTAGAGACCGCGAACGCTAGCTGACTGGCCGGCCGCTACGAGACGGTGGGCGTACCCCAGCGGCCAGCCAGTCAGCTGGCGGCCGCGGACTCTCAATGTGACGTAGGCACGGCCAGTTTTGAGGCCATGTCTTCTAGGAGGTGCTGGCTGGCGAGGCGGCGTGTGCCCTGCTCGACCGACGCGACGGAGTCCACATGGAGCGGCAGCCGCTTCGGGCATTCATACTCGAAACTAGCGCATCCGAGCCCGGCGCTCTCGAGCGAGCACGAGCGAGCAAAATCCTCAATATGCAGGCCTCCAGCGCGAACCGTTCATAAAACCGAGTACGGATTAAGCACTGATTACCGCACACTTTGCTGCATACTTTGATGTGTCTGTAGAAGCTCTCTTGAGTTTCACGCAGAATTTAGTCCGGATGTGTTGCTCCTCTAATTTATTTAAATTCGTGTATGACATATACTGAAAATTATGTATATAAAACATGTATATATTCCTGTAGAACGTTAATTTCTAAACATTCGCCGAAGAACTTTCGGAGATATAAGATTTTTAACATAACACTAAACATGGCTCTAGGTTAGATATAGTTCTAAGAGGAGACAGAGGAGGCGGAGAAAATTGATGTAGACGAACAGGTAGAGAGTGATGATGAGATGGGTTTTAACACGCAATTATTCGTTAAACGAGAAAGGTTCGTTGGGACAACCGTTTCAAAAACTTTTGTGTAACTTAAGTTCTATTTCAATCGCTGTAATGTATGGTCGAAAACGGACCGAACAGTAAGCTAACCACTGTCGAACTTCTTTAATAAATTACGTAGACATACTTGACGAAGAGTATCATTTTAAACGACTGTTACGATTTAAGAAAAGGTCAATATTTTATTAGAAAGTTAAGATGTTACACTACCAGGTGTCAAAAAATTCCATCTTTAAACTATATGCTTTCTTCAAAATACAGTGCGAAGCATTACGAAACTAACAACTCACACAGAATGAAAATTAGGCATTTTCGATTTTCACAAGCAAAGGAAAATATCTAAGGAAATAATAAGTTGATAAAACGATGTGGGGTGGTCACGTATATCGTCAACAGTTTTACAGAGTGAAAATCGGAAAAGTGATTTCCCCCCTTTTTCCATCCAGACCCGACCGGGAGTGGCTATCCCTGAGTGGCTCAATGTAAAGAAATATATTCCTTCAAGCCAAGAGTGACTGTCAATTATTTGAGTGGGTGCAGCTACCGCGGTACTCACTTCAAACGTCGGGCCTGGCTGACAGTGAAGAATAGAAAGCTACAATAGATACGTCACAGTTTGAGACTAGACTAGTCTCTAGTAGGTTTAATAGGTTTTATTGCTGGAAATGAAGGTAATGGCTGAAATAGGTAACGGACGTTGGATGACGTCGGTAGACAGCTAAGAGTGTCACGAAGAATGTAGAAGAAAGCAGAGGAAAAAGAAGGACGGAAGGCTATGCAGTTTTAACAGGCAACAAGGCAGATATGAAATCCAGAATGAAACTTTCACTCTGCCATCTAACACAGAAATGTACCCATGTGGAGCGTGAATCTTTACAATTCCGTTTTCCTTACTGTGATATCAACTATCAGTTTTCATACACAAAGCTTTGTAAACTCTTTAGCATGCAAGAAAGAAACTTTCACTCTGCAGCGGAGAATGCGCTGATATGAAACCTCCTGGCACATTAAAATTGTGTGCCGGAACAGGTATTGGAACTTCGGGACCTTTGCCTATAACGGGCAAGCGCTCTACTGACAAGAGCTATTCCGGCACGCTTCACGGTCCATCCTCAGAACTTTACTTCTATCAGTACCTCGCCTCCTACTTTCCAAATTTCAAAGAAACGCAAAGGTCCTAGGTTCGAATCCTGGTTCCAACACACAATTTTAATCTGCCAAGAAGTTTCATATCGGCGTACGTTCCTCTGCAGAGTGGAAGTTTCATTTTGGAAACATCCCTCAGGCTGTGGCTAAGCCATGTCTTTACCAGTTCCTTTCTTCCAGGAGTGTTAGTTTTGCAGGAGAACTTCTGTGAAGTTTGGAAAGTAGGAGGCGAGGTACTGACAGAAGTAAAGTTGTAAGGACGGACCGTGAGTCGTGTCAGGATAGCTCAGTGGTGGAGTGCTTTCCCGCGAAAGGCAAAGGTGCCAAGTTCGAATCCCGGTTCTGGCACATAATGTTAATCTGCCAGGAAGTTTCAGATACGAAACGATAACACTTGATTTTCTGGCGCCTGGAGTTGATTAGACTTGATTCGTATTGTTGTTCAAATCTTTGTAAATCTATGGGACCCAACTACTGCGGTCAGCAGTCCCTATGCTCACAAACTACTTAAACTAATCTAAGAACAACACTCACACCCTCGCCCGAGGGAGGACTCGAACCTCCGACGGGAGCAACCGTGCGCTCCGCAACAACGCGCCTTAGAGCGCTCTGCCATTCCACAACGGCTCATATTGTTGTTGGAACTTTTTCCTCATTTGACAGGTAGGCAAAGTGAATTCATCAATGTTCTGTAGAGTCCTTTGGAGTTCTTTCTGCACATTTACTGTGTCGGTGTCAGCCACATATGTAATAGCTCTCCGAAGCAGGGTGATTTCCCTGATAAACTGAAATATGTCATCGTGAAACCATTGCATGAAAAGGGGGATACATCAGATGTCAATAACAACTTCCCAGTCTCTCTCCTGACAGCTTTATCGAAAATTTTTGAGAAAGTTATGTATTCAAGAGTAGCGTCGCACATTTGTAAAAACAAAGTATAAACAAAACGTCAGTTTGGTTTTCAGAAATGCTTTTCAACATTATTCCTTCACTGATCAAATATTAAATGCTCTGAATAACCGGACATCACCAATTGTTATTTTTTGTGATCTCTCAAAGGCCTTTGATTGTGTAAATCATGGAATTCTTATATATAAGCTTAATCATTACAGTTAGAATGGGACAGTGCACAAATTAATTCATACCTAACTGAAAGAATGCAAGAAGTTGAAATAAGTGGTTCATGTAATGTCAAAACATCAGCTGATTTATCATAGGGAGCTATCAAGAGTGGGATCCTACAGGGTTCGGTATTAGGTCCTTTACTTTTCCTGATATACATTAATGACTTACCATTCTACATTGATGAAGTTCCAATGTTAGTTATTTTTTCTGAAGATACAAGTATAGTAATTCAAAAAACATGAACTAAGTGAGGTATTGCAAATAATGTTTTTCACAACATTATTAAGTGATTCTCAGCAAACGGACTCTCATTAAATTTTGATAAAACACAGTATGAACCGTTCCGTACAGCAAATACTACATCTTCAGTAGTAAATATAGAATTTGAACAGAAGTCTGTACCTAAGGTAGAATTTATTATTAGGTGTGTGCCTTGATGAGAGATTAAACTGGAAGCAACACACTGATGATCTGCTGAAACGTGTGAGTTCAGCTGCGTATGCTATTAGGGTTATTGCAAATTTTGGCGATAAGAATTTCAGTAAATTTCCTTACTATACCTATTTTCATTCACTGCTTTCATATGGCATCATATTCTGTGGTAATTCATTAGTGCGTAAAAACTTATTCATTGCAGAAAAGCTAGTAAATAGAATAATTGCTGGAGCCCACCCTAGAACATCCTGCAGACCTCTATTAAAGGATTTAGGTATCCTCATAGTAACTTCACATTATATATATTCGCTTATGAAATTTTTTGTTAATAATCCAACCCAGTTCAAAAGTAATAGCAGTGTGCATAGCTGTAACACCAGGAGAAAGGATTATCTTCACTGTGCAGGGTTAAATCTGACTCTGGCACAGAAGGGGGTGCCCCAAAAGTCTTCGGTTACCTACCGAACAGCATCAAAAACCTGACCAATAGCCAGCTCGCATTTGGAAATAAATAAAAAGACTTTCTAATTGACAACTTCTACTCATTGGATCAATTTTAGATATAAATCAGTAAATATAAAAGTATAATAATAATAATAATAATATATTTGTGTCATGTAATATTTTTTGTAATGTAATATCTTGTACAGACATATTTTATTAACCTGAAACGTGCACTTCATTACGAAGTGACGTATTCGTGATCTATGGAACAAGTATTAATCTATGACATAAAAGTTTTCTGTGTGTTGTATCGCGTTATGGTGCAAAAAGGCTATTAAATAACCTACGTTTCGGCCAACGTTACAGTGGCCTTCATCTGGGTATACTGATGTGAGCTGGTTGTTACTACACTTTATATTACTTTCAATTAGACATTTTTTTAATAAGCGATGTTACTGGTGATTTTTTGGCGGAACAATGGAAACTTTATTATGATAGGATGCTGAGATGGAGGGAGTGGGAGTTAGCCGTTGCCTGTTGCTTCTTGCGTAGCGAGACATGATTGGTGTTCATCGGCGAATGGGGTGAGGGCTTCCGTTTCTCTCCTGCTGGCCGTGGGCCGCGCGGCGGCAGTTGCTTACTAGTGACGCTCGCGTGTGGTGATGTCAGTGCGGCCTATTTCGCTGTGATGGCTGGTAGCCAAGAGGGTGCAAGCCTGAGTCCATCTTCTCTGTTCATGTTATTAGGGTTATGGGGAAGTATACATAGGTGAGACAGGGAGGGCAGTGGCAACGCGCATACGCGAACATTCGATTAGGCCAACACAATATTGCAGCAAAAAGATAAAATTTAACGATGCCGGAATACTCGCCAAGCAACCAGGGATGGTTAAAGGCAAGATAAGCGAAGCCATCGAAATTGTAAAACACCCTGATAACATGAATAGAGAAGATGGTCTCAGGCTTGTCCCCTCTTGGCTACCAGCCATCACAGCGAAAGAGGCCGCACTGACAACACAACACGCGAGCGTCACTAGTAAGCAACTGCCGCCGCGCGGCCCACGGCCAGCAGGAGAGAAACGGAAGCCCTCACCCCATTCGCCGATGAACACCAATCATGTCTCGCTATGCAAGAAGCAACTGCTAAACCCCACTCCCTCCACCTCAGCATCCTGTCAGAATAAAGTTTCCATCCTTCCGCCCAAAATTCCACCAATAACATCGCTGATTTTAAAAAACTGTGTCTAATTGAAAGTAATATAAAGTGTAGTAACAACCAGTTCACATCAGTTTACCCAGATGAAGGCCACTGTAACGTTGGCCGAAACGTTGGTTATTTAAGTAATAGCCTTCTTACATCATGACGCGGTACAACACCCAGAAAACTTTTATGTCATCTGACTCTGGCCGAGTAAGCCTACGTAATTAAGTATTAATATAATCTAAACTGATAATAAATTTTACAACATTCATGACATATTGATTACACTGCACCGTACCTAAATAACGTTTTGCTTTTTTTTTTCACATCGATTACTTCAAGTCAGCGCAGTTAATTTCACTTCTGGGGACGGACGTTCACTGTGCCGATGTTTAACGGGGCACAAGATGTGGTGTGGCCGCAGGATATTAGCGCGGCCTCACAGGCCGCCGTATCCAGTCCAACGCTCCTCAATTTGTGCAGCTGCCATTAATTAGCGGTCTGCGACCTGCGCCCAGACACTAATAATTAACGACGCATTACGCCGGGGCACCGCGGCTGGGTTCGCGACGCACCAAAGGGAGGAGAGGGCCTACTGATTATCAAGACAGACAGCACCCATATAATGGCTCCATTACTGAACTCCCTAAACGGTGACAGCAGGCCGAACGGATTTCAGAGATAAAAGAATTAATTTTCAATATCTTACACAATATTATCGAACGAATTTAAAATTTTAAAATGTGGGGTCAAACGATTGGTGGTTTGATAAGCCTGGTAAAAATAGAATAAAAATTGAAACTCCCTGGAAGATTAAAATTGTGTGCCGGAACCGGGACTCGAATCTGGGACCTTTGCCTTTCGCGGGCAAGCGCTCTACCGACTGAGCTATCCCGACACGACTCACGATGTCGCCTCACACCTTTACTTCCGCCAATACCTCGCCTCCTACTTTCCAAACTTCACAGAAGCTCTCCTGCGAAACATGCAAGACTAGCACTCCTGGCGAAAGTAAAGTTGTGAGGCGGCATTGTGAGTCGTGTCGGGATAGCTCAGTCGGTAGAGCGCTTGCCGGCGAAAGGCAAAAGTCCCAGGTTCGACTCCCGGTTCCGGCACGCAATTTTGATCTGCCAGGAAGTTTCATATCAGTGCACACTCCGCTGCAGAGTGAAAAGTTTCATTTAGAATAAAAATTGTTTTAAAGGCGAAACCTCTCTTTATTTCTGAACATTATCTCCTTGCAAGGCTTTACACTTGGTCCAGAGAGTTTCAAATTTTTTCATCGACAAAGTAGGCTTTGTCAAACTCTGCAAGCCGCGGCGGATTTGCCGCGCGTGCTGGAGCTCCGTGTTGCGGTGCGCGCGGCAGTCCGCCGTCGGGTCTTCGAATCCCCCCTCGGGCATGGATATTTGTGTCGTCTTTAGTATAAGGTAGTTCATACTTAGTTTGTACCTTTAGGAAGTGATGACCCCGCAGTTAAGTCCCTTAAGCCTTACAAACATTTGAACATTTTGAAACTCTGCATAATAGTCTGTCACAGCTGCGGACAATTCCTCATTCAACGAAAATTTCTTTTCAAGTTTGGGAATAAGAGGAAGTCACTCCGCGCCACTTTCGGGGTATAGGGTGGGTGAGGAACCAATTCGAATCCCAAGTTATGCACTGTTGCCATATCGATAGCTGCTGTGTGGGGTGGAGCATTGTCCTGATGAAACGGGACATTCTTCCGTGCCAATCTTAGACGTTTTGGAATTAGTTCCTGTTTCAAACGGTCCAGCAGAGTAGCATAATAGGGCCCAGTTTTGGATCTGCCTTTTTCCAAAAAATTTATCAGGACTGTACTCTGGGAATCCCAAAAGACAGTGGCCATAACCATTCCAGCTCATAAAACAGTCTTCGGCTTATTTGTTGCACTCTCACCACTTTTCGACCATTGTTTGGACTGTTGTTTGGTCTTTGGAGTGTAATGATGGATCCAAGTTTCATCCACAGTTATGAATCTGCTTAAAAAATCCTATAGATAGTGCCTGAACAGTGTGAGATTCTGAGCAGAAATGTTCTTTCGTTTCCGTTTTTGGTCCAAAGTGAACAGGCGCGGCACCCATCGCGCGCAGAGCTTCTTCATGGCCAGTTTTTCAAGGTGGCTGTAATGCACTCGTTCAGTTGAGATGCCTACAATGTTAGCTATCTCACGAACTTTTAATCTTTGGTTTCCTGTGTTGTGATTTCAACGCGCCGATCGGAGCGTGCTGCATCTTCCGTGCTTCTCCGACCACGTTTAAACTCTTTGACCCAAAAGTAAATGGTCATCATTGTTGGTGCAGAACCCACATGGACTTCATCCAACTCGCGTTTTGATCTGTGCAGCTGTCCAACCGAACAAATGAAAATGTTAAATTCGTAATTCGTTTTTCTCCACCCCAAGAACTAACTACGCAGTTAGCACTTCAGCTGGCAGCCAACAATCAACAAATGTCAGCTGACGATGCAAACTTGCTGTAATATCCGTGGAAATATCAGGCTTACCAACAACAGTGCTGGTTCCGAAAATTTTCCGCTCTTTCACACAAATTTACCAGACTAATCAAACCACCTTCGTAATATAAAGAGAAGTGCCAAAGAAACTGGTATGTGCATGCATAGGTAAACACAAAGATATGTTAACAATCAGAGTACTGCACTGCGGTCGGCAAAGCCTATATAATACAACACATGATTGCTGCAGGCATTAGATCCGTTACTGCTGCTACAAGGATAGGTTATCACAATTTAAGTGACTTGGAACGTGATGTTATAGTCTTAGCACGAGAGCTGGTACACAGCATCTTTGTGGCAGCAGTGAGGTGCGGATTTTGCCGTACGACCATTTCAGGAGTGCTCCGTGAGTATTGGGAATCCGTGAAAAATTCATATCTCCGACATCGCTGCCTCCGAAAAAGATCACCAATGACGACTGAAGACACGGATTCAGAAAGTATCTCTCTTGCGAAACGTAGCTCGCTCTTTATTAACATGAAGTGATAAGTGCCATCGACAAGGGATCTCAAATCGATTTGTGGATTTCCGGTATGCTTTTGACACTGTACCTCACCAGCGGCTTCTAATGAAATTTCGTGCTTATGGAATATCGCCGCCCCATTTGTGAGATTGGATTCACGATTTCCTATCAGAAAGGACACAGTTCGTAGTAATTTACGGTAAGTCATCGAGTAAAACAGAAGTGATAGCTGGCGTTACACAGGGAAAGCGTTATAGTTCCCCTACTCTTCCTTGTGTTCATAAACGATTTAGGAGACAATCTGAATAGCTCCCTTAGACTGGTCGCGAATGATGCTGTCGTTTATCGGTTAGTGAAGTCAACAGAGGATCAAAAGGAACTGCCAAGAGTTTTAGAGAAAATTTCTACATGGTGCGAAAATTGGCAATTAACGCTAAATAATGAAAAGTGTGAAGTAATACACACGACCACTAAACGAAATCCGCTGAACTTCAATTACACGATAAATGTGCCAAACCATAAGGTCGTAAATTCTACCTAATACCTAGGAGTTACAATTAGGAACAACGTAGACTGGAGAGAACACATAGAAAATATTGTGGGGAAGGAGTACCGAAGGTTACGTCTCATTGGCAGAACGCTTCGAAGATGGAACAGCTCCACCAAAGAGACTGCCTACATCACACTTGTGCGTCCCCTCCTGGAGTACTGTTGCCCATTGTGGGACCCTCACCAGATGGGATTGACAGAAGACATTGAGAAGGTTCATAGAAGGCACCTCGTTTTGTTTTATCACGTTAAAGGGGGGGAAGCGTAACGGAAATGTTGCACGATTTCAGGTGGAAATCATTAAAAGAACGATATAATTCGTTGCGGCGAGATCTATTTGCGAAATTTCAATAACCGACCTTTACTTCTAAATGTGAAAATATTTTAGTGGCACCCACCTACATAAGAAGACATGACCATCCCAATAAAATAAGAGAAATCAGATCGAAACAGGAACGATTTAGATCTTCCTTCTTCCCGCGCACTATTAGAGAATGGAACGGCAGAGAAAGGTTATGAAAGTGGTTAATGAACCCTCTGACAGGCACTGCAGAGTATCTATGTGGATGTAGATGTAAAAGAAAAGCGCTGAAAGTTACAGAAGTGCAACCCTTCCGGACATTGCTGCGGATTTCACTGCTGTCATCGAGCGAACCATTCAACGAAACATTATCGATTTGGGCTTTGAGAGCCAAAAGACCACTCTTGCACCTTTGCTGATTGCACGACACAGAGCTTGACTCCTCGTCTGGACCCATAAACATCGACATGATCGCAAAAGATTTGCCTGGTGTGATAAGCCTCTTTTCCATACCTGGCGAACGCATGGATTTGTACGGGTATGAAGTAAAACTTCCGCATGTCGTTAGGAAACTATTGAAGGTGCTTGAAGCTTTGTAACTGTGTGGAAAGTGTGCAGTTGTAGTGTTATGGATCCTGATACGTCTAGATACGACTCTGATAGGTGACACATTTATACGCATCCTGGAAGATCATATGTATCCATTGGGCTATTTCAGCAGGACAATACGACATCCCATTCGCCCAGAATTGTTGCGGAGTTGATCCAGGAACACTCTTCTGAGCTTAAACTCCTGCAATGGCCACTAAACTCCCCAGACATGAACATTATTGACAATATCTGGGATGCCTTGCAAAGTTCTGCAAAGACGAGATCCCCGATCGTCGTTCTAACGTATGCAAGGTGGCCAAATACCACACGAAATAAACATAAAAACGAAAAAACTACAAAGAACAATACTTCTCTAGATTGAAGGCGGAAAACAGACGGCGCTATGGTTGGCGCGGTAGATGGCGCTGCCATAGGTCAAACGGATATCAACTGCATTTTTTTCTGGGACATAGCATAACATTGAAGGGTTACCTATTTCGCATTTTACCTGGATCCCACAATTAATTTATTTAACATGAATTAAAACATGACCGCGTTTTGGAAGGCGACCGCCGTATACACCAGTCAATAAGCGTGAGGTAGAAGCAACTCTGTGATCTTTTCTAGATTCCTTACTACGGGAACCAAACCTGATGATATTACAACCTACGACTTAATGATATTTGCAAACTTTTTTCCTCACACCCATAAATTTTTAGAACTTTTTGTAGGTTAATATAGAAAAATTTCACGATGTTTCGTAAACTCTACAATTTCGTCTTGTTTCAGCAAAATTTGGCAATTTCACGTTATAGTTTTTCTGCTAAATTTTCCTGTCCCTAACTGTCTCTAAACAGAGGGGGTGAATAAGATATCACTATAATGTAAAAATGATGTCGTCCACATGAGTACGAAAAGAAATCCGTTAAACTTTGTTTGCAACATAAATCAATCAAAAGTGAAGGCCATAAACTCCACTAAATACCTAGGAATTACTATTACTTCAGACTTAAACTGGAAAGAACACACAGATAATGTCGTGGGAAAGGCGAACCCGAGACTGCGTTTTATTGGCAGAACCCTTAAAAACATGCGACAGAACTACAAAAGAAACTGCATACACTAGGCTGTCCGACGATTTTTGGAGTATTGCTGCCCAGTGTGGAATCCTTATCAGGTGGGTTTGACGGAGGACATCGAAAGAGTCCAAAGAAGGGCAGTTAGTTTTGTTTTGTCACGATACAGGGGAGACAGCGTTACGAAAACGATACGGAATCTGGGATGGGAATCATTACAATGGCGCTTATCGCTGCGGCGTGGGCTACTTACGAAACTCCACTCGCCAACATTTTTCCTCCGAATGCGAAAATATATTGTTGACTCCCACTTACATAGGTAGAAATGATCATCAGAATAAAATACGAGAAATCAGAGCTCGAAAAGAGAGATTCAGGTGTTCTTTCTTCCCGCGCGCTGTTCGAGAGTGGAATGAGAGATAAATAGTATAACGGTCGTTCGATGAATCCTCTGCCAGGCACTTAAATGTGATTTGCAGAGTATCCCATGTAGATGTAGATGTAGAACGAGGGTATTCTCTTCTAAATGTAAATAGATTATTCAGTCTGTGTTATCATGCGAAAGACGTGGAAAACAATGAACATTCAAATATGCACTTAGCCTAAAGTGCGGCAAGATCTACGAAAATAGCGTAGCATTTGTAAGCAGAACGGTATCAACACGAATACCAAATAGAGAACATTTGCTTCTACGGACCCTCGTCTCCGTGAAAGACCCGCAATAGAGGGGCTTTTCATAATCGAGGTTAACCAAGCAGCACATGAAATCCTGGCTTCGACTAACGAGTGCTACAAATGTTCCACAACAATAATTCAAATAGCGTACGCTCTGTTGTTCATGTTCTAAATTCTCTTTACAATAGTGCCGTCCCTATATCGAAAACCGTAAACATTTGCATAATTTCTGCATTGCTATTTATGGCCATTCACTTCCAGGATATTGAAGACAGAAAGAAACACATTTAATGGAAAAAATAAGTTACCCAGAGGTATTTTAGAACCTGAAGGCAAAATACAACGAAACGTCGTTGAATTAGTTCCGAGGGAGTGGTGTGTTGATGTATCAGGTGATAGGTGATCAAAACGTCAGTATAAATTAGAAAATTTAATACGTCACTGGATAATGTAGATAGAGAGGTAAAAATTGACACACATGCTTGGAATGACTTGGGTTTTTATTAGAACAAAAAAAAAAAAAAAAAAAAAAAAAAAAGGCCAAGTTCAAAACATATCCCATATCCGACAGATGGCGCTGGACAGCAAAACGTCAGTGACTGCGCATGAAAATCGTGTATAAAAGGAGCTGTAATGAGAGAGATAATCTTCCTCTACCGCGTTATACCCCCTTCCCTTCACCTCCACACCCTCCATGTCCTCTCCCAGGGTAACTTCCGCCGCCTCCCCTTCCCTGATGACGTCCTCCGTCCTGACGTATACCCGTCCTACCAGCCCTGATCCCCCCCCCCCCCTCCCCGTAGATGTAGGCCCCCCTCTCCCCCTCCCCTCCCCATCCCCTCCCCAGCTTGGCTACCCCCTCCCTGCCCTGGAGTCTCTACGGCTCCTCCCTACCGCCTCCTTCCCCACCGTTTTTCCTATCCCCCGCGCTTCCCCCCCCCCCCCCCCCCGCCTTTCTCGGGGTCCTGGACCGACAGTTTTAACAGTGCTACGTCAAGTGTTGTGTGCTGTGCTCCAGTGAAGTGTATGTTTTTAACTGCGTCCACCACAAACAAACAAACGTCGCACCGTGTTTTAATTAGTGTCTCCGTGTACTCGCCGTCCTGTGTTATTGTCGTCCTACATGGCTTTTTTTTTAGGTCAGCGTGGCTCATCATTTTTAACTAACTAAATGTGGTTTTAATCATCTGTCTATTCTAATGTGCTCCAAACTGTCGCCTTGTCTATGTCATTGTATCTCCGTTGTTTTATCTCCTATTATGTATTTTAACTCTTACTCATCAGAGGTGCAAGGATTATGATATGAAGATCAGCATCTAGAAAAAGAAAGTAATGTCTGTGGGAAAGAGATTCAAACAGATTGAGCGCCAAATAGGAGGAACAAAGTTAGAACAGGTAGATAGTTTCAAGTACCTGGGATGTATTTTCTCACAGGATGGCAACATAGCGAAAGAACTGGAATCGAGGTGCAGCAAAGCTAATGCAGTGAGTGCTCAGCTAAGATCAACCCTCTTCTGCAAGAAGGAAGTCAGTATCAAGACTAAGTTAGCAGTGCAACGCTCTATCTTTCGACCAACTTTGTTGTATGGGAGTGAAAGTTGGGTGGATACAGGTTACCTTATTTATAAGGTAGAGGTTACAGATATGAAAGTAGCAAGAATGATTGCAGGTACTAATAGATGAGAACAATGGTAGGAGGGTGTCCATAATGAGGAAATCAAGGAAAAACTGGGAATGAACACCATAGATGAAGCAGTTAGAGCGAACAGACTGAGATGGTGGGGTCATGTTACACGCATGGGAGAAGCAAGGTTACCTAAGAGACTCATGAGCTCGGCAGCGGAGGGTAAGAGAAGTCGAGGTAGACCTAGAAGAAAGTACTTAGATTCGGTGCAGAATGATTTTGAAATAAAAGGCATAACATCAGACGAGGCATGAATGTTAGCATTGAATAGGGGATGATGGAGGAATTACACTAGAGGTACTATGCTCCAGACTGAACGCTGAAAGGCATAATCAGTCTCTAATGATGATGATGATGATGATGATAATGACATATATGTCTTTTATTACTCTCGGCTGAAGAGCAGCCTATAGTTGTGCTGCCAGCCTGCCAGTGTACTGCTATAAAACACAATAAAGAAAAAAAAAAGAGATAATCAGATGCACCAGTATGTTGACGTTACCTGAAAAGGCGTTTTTAGTGAAGCTGATGATGATGATAATGACTCATATATGTCTTTTATTACTCTCGGCTGAAGAGCAGCCTATAGTTGTGCTGCCAGCCTGCCAGTGTACTGCTATAAAACACAATAAAGAAAAAAAAAAGAGATAATCAGATGCACCAGTATGTTGATGTTACCTGAAAAGGCGTTTTTAGTGAAGCTGCATTATTATAATGGGGAATGTGCTAGTTCAGCGTTACGATCCTATCGCCAAAGGAAGGAGATTCGAGCGGGTATAGGTCCGTTGTGTGACGATACTGCTGGCCCTCTCATCTCAATGTTATCGTACGATACCGTCTGCGTCGGACCCGGAATCGTGTGGTGTAATAGTGATACATGTTGCGTGTGAAGTTAGTTACAGATGAAATAACCAGCCTAGGAATCAGTGTAGGACAGTGTCTCGGTGATACTGTGATTAAAACAAGTGATAGATTTCATTAATTAAGAGATTCATATATTTTCTTTCCAGACTGCTCTATAAACAATAGTTGCGTCACTGTATGTTATTTAAAGACTTAAACAGATGAATTGTAAAAACTTTTGTATCTACATAAAGACATTAAAATAAATAGCATTGTATATATATTAGGCTCATAAACAAGTTGTGTAGACCAGCTAATTGTGTAATTAGTGTAATAGACGAAATTTCAATGTTGTGATCGTTTGTATATGACGTGAGATTTTGAACTTATTTTGAGAATGGTTGAGATATTTCATAGCTCAATATATATTAGGAACATGTATGATGTACTCATTAACTAATTAATTGACATTTAACATCGCACTTTGTTGTCAAAGAGCAAGATCGGAGATTTCAATTCAAAAAGAAACGTGTCATCTAAAATTTATTGTATGTATAGTTTATATTTTTATTGTGATTATTTTTGTGTACATGAAATGTATTTCTGTTATGTTCATCAATTGTAAATCAGTATATTCAATTGTTATGAACAATGCGTAATGTAATGCCATTATTGCTGATGTTATATATTTGCGTGGGGGAGTTGGAGTTTCAGTCGTTTGTCAAGTGCTCTGGAAGCTGTGTCAGTCTGTTGTTTTTAAATGGAAGTACTTTCGGCGAAGTTCTCTTGCATTGTTTTGAATTTGTTATGTTTTGGTGGAGAAGAAGTTTGATTCAAATTAAAGAAGAAGTGAAAAAATTATACCTACGAGTATTTATTTCTACCACGACGCCCTAGGAGAATAATGTTGCAGCGAGCACAACCCACATACATCGCAATGTTGAAAAGATGAGTATTATGTTGGAAAGTGGTAGAATGAACTGTAATTACTTATATAGCATGTGAATGTTATAGTTGACAAATCCTAAATTATTCCTGTCCCTAACTATGGATACCAGACACGCTCTTCTGAACGAAGAGCGTGCCACACCGTTGCGACAGGAAAGACTGACTAAAATGAAAGCCGGCTGCAACCTCTTTATAAACAATCCCAGAGTCGCACGGCGCTATTGCGTGCCGGACGGTCGCAGAGAGATCGGTCCCGGTGTTCGCAGAGCCATCGGCAGACTACGGCGGCGACCGTTACCCGCGACGGCAGAGCGCTCTGGCGGCGGGAGCGCGCGGCGCGGGCGCGCTGCCAGCCAGCTCGATTTGCATGCGGGATGAGGATGATTGAAAGGAAATGTAGCGGAAACAAGGCTCGCGCTGGCCCCGCTGTGCATTTCCATATCCATTTTGAGGCACTTCCTCGCCGAAAGCTGGCGGGAAGGATCGAGAGAAACAAAGAGAAAAAGAAAAAAAAAGAGAGAAAAAAAAATAGCCGGCAGGGAGGTACGGGGCGCTGTGCAAACGTCTAGTCAGCGGCGCGTTGCGACAGCTACCCAACTACCGCAGGACTCATTTGTTATTGTTTTTTTATCCAACTGTTTCTGCTCCAAATGCGTATTCTGCTGCACACTAGCAGGGAGTTTGCATTATTATTATTCAGGAGAGCGATTCGTGACTCACCTGCTCACGTAGTAGTGTTGTAACACTATAACTCACAAGGAGAGTACATGGGCTCGAACAAACATATCTGTATGAACGTTTGGTTACAGGGTCTCTACGTACACCTGAATGTGCTAGTGGGAGTCGTTTTTCGGCAAAGCTCTGCAACCATGCTATAGATAGCACTGTAGATGTAATTGTAGACGCCATACGTAATGCAGATATCTTAACTATAACTTAAGTAACAGTCATCGTACATGTTCTCTAGCGAATTGTCATCAAAAGCCGTCATGATAGTTGCAACTTTAACCTTCTACCCGAAAGACATTTGGTATTCACTGCCACTGCTTCCATCGCCTCTTCCCGCACTTACCGTAGCACTACCGCTTGCAATGAGTTGTTCGTCATTACCATCCCTAGTATCATTATTATGAGTTTGTAACAACAGTATCTAACTTATGCTCATACTTCTGTACCATAACGGATATGAGAAAGCATGCAAATGATTCATCTTCTACACTAAAACTATCTTCACGAAGAAGAGTTCTTCGTAACTTCACCTCAACTACTCGCATTACATTATCAGGATTGATTAGCAATCGCCGCCCCATCTGACAATTCACCACACAAATAACATCACAAAACGCAACTTCGGAGGCACACTGCACCGTCCCTACTGGCGAACCGACAGGTCAAAGTGTAATGCGGCAAGGCACACGCAGAGGCCTCTAACGGACGACTGCAGAGTTTTGCTGATGCGGGAGTATCACAAGTGCAATACGGGATCTTTACATTATCTCTCATACGATTTTGGTGTAAATGTGTTTGTTCGAGCCCAAGAACTTTCCTTGTCAGACACTCTTGTAATACTCTGCCTTCGCACAATGTTGTGTCTTCAGTGTATTTTAACGGTGCGTCCGTCGTATTCAGACAAGTGTCGCTCTCGTCCGTTTTATCGGTATCTTCGTTATGTTCATTATCTCAGGTGCACTGTTTCTCAATGGGCTTTATCGCCGCCGTGGAGCAGATTTTTATTATAGTACACATGTTTTTAGCTTTTTTGATGTTTCTTGTATCTTCAATACGATTACTTTTAGTTTTTTCCTAGTTTTAAAATTTCGCAATTTTGTAATCCTGTATTAACAATTTTATTCTTCATGTCCTGTACTGCCTCAACAGGGAACGCCTGCAAACTGGCAGTACGACAACCCGCAATACCGGATAGCTTGGCTACAACATAACCTGCACCTCGCAATAAGAAACTTCTAGATCTAATTACGCACTATTTTCCCTAGATGCCGCCGGGAGAGACCACAACCTGTAGCATTCAGCCGAGACAGCCTATTGGCCGCTGTTCTCTCTAAAGGAACAGCCCGCATCCGTCATGAGTCAGTTCTAACGCCGACTACCAACGCCGAACACAGCCAGAAGAACGGGAAGAACCAGCAAGAAGACGTTTACCAGAAGACACCGCTGCAACCAAGCCGCAGTAATCGTGGACAGACTCTTGCACTTCCCTTAGTATGATGGTATATTGTTTGTAAAGTAGAAGTTAAAAATAAATTAGTCTTGAAGAACAGAAAATACAACATGTCCGTTATGTTTTAAAACTCACGGCTCAAGACCATCGTGTGAGGCTGCAGCCAGCCTGCCTATGCTGTACATGGGTTTGAAAATAGCAATAAATAATAGTAATAAAAAGAAACATTCTACAACAGAGTAAAATATACAGAGAGGAAACCCCCACCCCTACACCACTGTCCTCCGCTCTGCTAGTAGTTCCGTAAGATGCTAGCAGATGTCAGGCAGTTCCTCGGCTTAGTACCAGCAGACCACACTAGAGGCGCTTCTGAAGGTGCCTCTCACTACAGACAAATATATACAGACGGGAAACCTCCGTAAGGGCCTGGTCCTACACTCAGGGGTGTCGGGAGGGAGGGTTTCCATCAGTTCCGTAAGATGTCCCATGATGGCGCTGCGGTCAGAAGCAGCCCTTTAAACTGGCCCGAGCAGGCGGCAGGTAGCGTCTGCCCCCACTTCCACCTCCCCTCAAACGCCAGCAAGCCAGACACAGCTGTGGCCTCGTGGCGGGCGGCACGAGCTCTCCCCTCAGCCTCGCCTCCACGCTACCCTCTGACGTGCGAGAGGCACCCTAAGCCAGTGATCCGCCTGACACCTGCTAGCATCTTACGGAACTACGAGGGGAGCATAGGACAGTGGTTTAGGGGGGGCTGCTCCTCTGTATATGTTACTCTGTGCTCTCGCACATCAGAGGGTAGCATGGAGGGGAGGCTGAGGGTAGAGCTCGTGCCACCTTCCGCAAGGCCAGGCTGTGTCCGGCGTGCCGGCGTTTGAGGGGAGGTGGTTGTGAGGACAGCCGATACCTGCCGCCTGCTCTGGCCAGTTTTAAAGGGCTGCTTCTGACCTCAGCGCCATCATGGGACATTTTAGGTAGCTGCTTAACCCTCCATCCCCGCACCACTGCACATGTGACCGGGCCCTTACGGAGGTTTCCCATCTGTATATTTTTGTCTGTGACTCTACCAAAAGCAGCTATCCTGACTCAACCTTCTTTAAAGCTCTTGTCCGGCCGTATGTGTGGTCTCAACCCTCCACCATCGTACACAACTACTGTTCCATCACGCGTCCTGTCCTATGCAGTTTCCACCCCGCCTGGCTTTCCAGTCGTCTTACTTACTACAGCTTCCTACAAATCCTCGAACGCCACGCCCTCTGCCTTGCTTACCGTATCTGCCTCCCCTCCCCCACACGGATCCTCTACGACATAATTCCTCTCGCTCACTTTCTACAATTCCTTTTACATAACCGCATCTTGTACACGCCATTAAAATAGAATCCCACAAACCCCTCGTCTACCCCATCCTCATCAACCCTGGGCATCTAAGACGCCTAGATAACTGTATCCTCCCTATCTCCACCTCCACACTCTCCACATACTCTCCCACAGTCATTTTCGTCACCCCTCTCTTCCGGAAAATGTCATCCGTCTAGATATCTACCCCTCCTGCCAGTCGTACCCACTCCCCTTGTGATTTTCTTTTTCTTTTCAAGCTTCATTCCCACCTACATTTGATACAGCATCGCCCGCTAGTATACTCCCAGCCTCCCCACTCCAGGAAAATCACAGAAAGTCAGGAAGTACTCACATTCGCCACTGGAGCGTTGAAAGCATGTCCTAGTCTGACCGTCCGCCGCTATACGCTCTTATGACATTTGTTGCATTCGGATTATTTTTCTGTTTATTGGCTTGCTATGTAGGTTCAATCACTTCTGCTGCAATGTTTTTTAAGACGACTGGTGTAACTGTTTTATGTATTACTTTGCCTAATTTTTCTGTACGTTCTGAAGTTTCACTTGTGTATTGTAAAATTGTAAAAAGATATAAAATAGCCAAGATCGCTTATCATCAGTTTTTATTAATGACGACCGGTTTCACTGAACTATGTCAGCATCATCAGGTCAAATAAAATATTTTACAAGGCCATAATCAGGCCATGATCAGTTTGCTTTTGGCACTCACTGTGTTAATTACGTTTTATTATAATGACATAGTGCACCTATGCACTGTAAATCGTTTTATTTAACAACTATTTGACATTACAAGATTACGGCCTTGTAAAATATTTTATTTGACCTGATGATGCTGACATAGTTCAGTGAAACCGGTCGTCATTAATAAAAACTGATGATAAGCGATCTTGGCTATTTTATATCTTTTTACAATAATATAAGTGGATCGCCTCCTATAACGTAAACCAACTGTATTGTAAAACCTTCGTAGCGTTCAACACATTGACAACTGAAGAAGTTAATATTGTACAAGCGTCACTGCTGACAAATTTGGCAGCTCATGAGTGATTTAATTTTCTTTTAAAGATGTAAAAGTTAAATCTAGAACTTCATAATTTGACATGCAATTTATTTTCTTCTATTTTTACCAGCTTTTCGTCTAAAATATCACACTGGTTGTGACTGGAAGAATGGCAACTATTACTGCCATGATTTTCGAGCAGTTGTTCATTGGAATTAATGCTCTGATCAGTGGTTTCCTCAGTGCTTTCATATTTGCATTTTTTTTTTCAGTGTGATATTCACTGTCAGTTTTTTAATAGCTCTACGTACGTCTTTTGCTTATACAACTTTATCAGATGGATAAGAAGGAAAAACAGAGGGAACAGTAACATCCAGCAATTTCTTAATTTTGAATCCAGACCGATAATCAGCCTCTCGGAAATGATGGCTACATACCACACACGGTCTAAAGTTGAAATTGGGCGTAAATCTTCTCTTGATAATACTTTCAGCCACTGTTCTCTGACATCACTTTGGCTGGGAAATTCGTGAAATCAATCTCCTTTCGCTTTACCACTTCGGTTTGTGCAGCAATACACCACTGCTATTGACAAATTAAAACCTGTAATGAGACGTTACTCTGTTAAAGTAATGTACGTATGGTAAGATCATAAAAATTGACTAATCAAACCAGATATACCGATGGGGTAGAAAATTAGTGCGCGCGTAGGAAGAAACATGAAGATCGGGTTATTGCAAACTCAGTAATGGTTTTCTAATAACAATCTACTACGATTACGATTACGAAATCAATCCACCGTAATTCTCTGATCATATGTCAGTATACTCTTGCTAGTCTAGGCAGTCAAACGACAAGAAATTACACCGTTTACTTAGCTTCTACTGTTGATTACAATGTTCGTAAAGCGCGGGTTTAGGGCACGCTACTAACGCCGCAGCGGCCAAATTGGTAACTTCTTGATGTACGCTCCAAAACACGCAAGCCGAGCGAAGTAGGAAGGCTCGGAGTATACTAGTGGGCGATGGATACACATTTTGTTTTCTGTTACCCTTTTGGACTTAATCTGTCAATACGTAGCAGTCTGTGACTACCAAAGATTAAGTTTATCTTTGGTTTTGTTCCGGCTGTCTTGTCCAATCTCTGTACGAGTAGTCAGTCTTATCACAGCCTAACAAATACAGTCACGACACTCCCATAGATTTTTGTTATACAGAGCGACAACAGCGCTCCAAGCGGCCGGCAAGCTACATTTCTGAATACGATATTGGATGAGTGCGAATAGTATCATTTATATCCATTTTAACAAACTTTTTAGATTAGGGAACATATATAGTGTATTGAAATAAGTAATAACGTAAAAAATAGCTCCACCTTTGTCTTTCTTATGTTTCCTAAGATCCCTGATAGGGTACGAAACGATACATTACAGCACAATTTATTAAAAATTGTCTTGTAACCTACGGGCTCTTACTGAATAATTTAATTTACTATTAAAAATAGAAAAATGGTTAGGAAACACCAGAAGACCTGCCGTTTGGCAGAAAACGTCGCTTTTCTACTCATGAACGTTAACGTTTCTTCACTACAATTCCAGTGAAATCGGTGAGGGTGGAACAAGAAAACGAATATAAAATGCAATAACTGTAGTATTTAACGTACCAAATCAGCCACCACAGCTGTAGCTGAAGGAAAAACGCCAGAGACGTAGGAAGGAAACAGAAAAAGCAATCAAACTGTTTTCAACAAAGAACAACCCAGTTTCACAATTCTTGCTACAGCTGATCAACAAACGGCAAGAATCTTCAAGACATTGACTTTTTAGCTAAAGTAATGAAAGTAATCACACTGAGAAGAATTTGTGCGTGTAAGAAAGCCTTATAGTAAGAACTGACCATAAAAGAAATTTATGTCTCTGTTATATTCTACTTACTTTCAACGGAATAAGCTGCATATATACACATATTCGTTAAGTATTGCTTCATGACGAAGTTGTTCGTTATACCACTGAATCACTTAACATCGGCTGTTTTTACAATAATTTCCGTTTTATTTGCGTCTTGTGATATGTTACTACTGCTTGTAACGCAAAAATTATACCAACTATTTCGTTAATTAGGTACACAAATAATTATAAACAAAAATCACTCCTTCGGCAGCTTGCCCACTACTAGGAACGCTAGTGTCGTTGCAACAGACAGTTGGTAACAAGTTTCACAGCAGTGAGTGTCGCGGCTGTGTATGTTAGACTGTGGTGTTATTCTAACTGCTGCCATGTTCGCAACCTAATGACGTGATACATGTGTAAAGTACAATGAAAGTCTTGTTAAGAAAACTATTTGTGTATCAATTGAACTGTCACTCATGGAAATGTCTCTACTGAGTGTTCAGTCTGCATGGTGCTGTTCCTGAAATGTGACGGTGTCTAATTTTACATTGTAATGTGATTGTGTTGACTTGAATGATAGAATTTAAATGAAAGAATAAGCTGGTACTTTTTTGTCATTTAAATCAGTTTTCTGTTAGTTTATTCTCGCCGTTGAATTTCTCCAAATACTGTTTGTTCATTAGTATATGCAACTGTTCTCTTTATTACTTTGAATGCTCCAAATGACCAAATCAATTAATATTATCAAATTGGATTCACGTGCATATTTACTCCACTTAGTAATTTTTTTTTCTTTTTTTTATTATTATTTCAGTGAACAGTAGTATTGTCCGTTGCGCACCTACAGATACACAGGTGCCGTTGATCTCAGTTGTGTTTTTCTGCTTGATTTAACTACGTTAAATAACACAGTTTTTAATACTAGCGCGATTATTAATTAAATCAGATTCATTCATTGTCTTTATTTGAACATAGTACTGGAAAGTCAATGTCTTGTGCGGTATAAAGTATTAAAGTGGTTCCTTTTGCTTTTCTTTTTCTTTATTTTTTTCTGCAATACAAACTTTGACCAGACTGTTCATATTTTATTTTGCTATTAGTCTATCAGGTTTCATGCAGGGCTACAGTGACTCAGAATAATTTTATATGTTTCGCGATCACAATCTGATTGAAATATTACGTAATTTATCTCTTCCAGACACTGAATATTATCCCACAAATCTGCAGGATGTTTTCTTGTCAAGGTAAGTATGTGTAACTTCAGTCACAATCTAATTCATTGAGTTCAGTTTTTTCTCCTTTATTGTTATTTTCACGCCGACAGGGTCGGCAGGCTGGTAGCAGCATCAGGAGCTGCTCTTCAGCCGAACGTACATACGAATTACAATTAAGACTTTGAAAACCGTGTCACGAGGTTAAAAACAATGTGGAATGAAAAACATGGTACGAAGAGAACATTGATGAATTACAAACAGAATGTGTCTCACCAATCTATACTTTCTCTTAGTCAGGATACCCCAGACACTCCTTTTTTCCCCAATTCTGTTGAACACCTCATTAGTTACGTGATCTACCCATCTAATCTTCATCATTCGTCTGTAGCACTTCATTTTAAAAACTTCTATCATCTTTTTGTCTGAACTTCTTATCGTCCATGTTTCATTCCCATATAATGCCACACTCCAGACAAATGCTTTCAGAAAGGTCTTCATAACATTTAAATGAATATTTGATGTCAACAAATTTTTCTTCAGAAACGCGTTTCTTCCCATAGCCATTCTGCATTTTATATCTCTTTAATTCAGCAATCAGAAGTTATCTTGCTACCCTAATAATATAACTCATCTACTACTTTTATTATCTCATTACCTAATCTAATTCCTTCAGCATCGCCAGATTTCCTGACAGTACGTTCCATTACCTTCGTTTTACTCTTGTTAATTCATCAATGTTCATCAGAGATCTTCCTTTCAAGACACTGTCCATTCCATTTAATTGATCTTCCAGTTCTTTTGCTGTCTCTGACAGAATTACTATGTCATCACCAAACCTCAAGGTTTTTATTCCGTCTCCCTGAACTTCAATGTCCTCTCCAAATTTCTCCTTGCATTCCTTTACTGCTTGCACAATGTACAGATTGAACAACATTGGGGAAAGGCTACAACCCTGTCTTACTCTCTTCCCAACCTCTGCGTCCCTTTCATGCCCTTCGATTCTAATAACCGCTATGAGGATTTTGTATTTTTTCACTAGTTTTTCCATTCGTCTGTATACAACGCGTGTTAGTATTTTTCAACCATGACTTATTAAACCGATAGTTCTGTAATTTTCACATTTGTCTGCACTTGCTTTCTTTGAAATTGGAATTTTCTTCTTGAAGTTGAGGGTTTTTCTCCTGTCTCACTCGTATTGCAATGCCAATGTCTGTAGTTTATGAGGGCGGACATATTTAGATACACCCAGCATAGTAACTAGGAAAAACGTTCGTCATTGAGTTTGATTTGAAGCTGCGACCGCCATGTTTGATTCAGTCACATAAACATTGCCCTGCGGCATTTTATACAGACGCCGTTTAAGCTTTAGTAAACTTTGTTCGTTATTTTCTCAGAAAGTATTGAGCATTGACACTTAAGTCAAAACAAGTCTATATTCATTGCCACAGCTATTTCACACTGTGAAATTTCAGTTCTGTCAGTAAGTTCCTTTGCGCTGGTTCTCCTCGTGATAAGTATTCCGTTACACGGTCAGAGTTTCGCTGAAGCAAGCAGACAATACCCGCCTGCAGCGAAATTTATTCACAGTGTTTACCGTTTCGTTTCCAGTAACTGAGCCTGAGTTTGCAGTTATTGTACAGTAAATAAATCCTCCCGCCGTGAAATGGGCCCGCCAGAGATCTCCCAATTACGATGAAGTGTACACAATAACACAGTTGTTTACTAGACTCAGTTCTTTCTCTGGTTTGTTTACCGAGGAGTACAATTAAGACACTGAACAAACAATGCACAAGAAGTTATTTCAAAGAACTTTGCTACCTACGTTTTCCTTGTGCGGTGTCTTGAAAACTCAACAGCAGACAACTACTAAACATTGTACCGTTTTTCAAAGTGTATAGAACATTGTGCGCAACACGAAACTTAGTACGTAATTTTATTTTTATTGCAAGCACCTGTAATATCATCGTTTAGTTTTTAAATGGCTTCTAGGTCCTCTCATTTTAACAAACCATATAGTTATTTAATATGTCTACCATCTACATAAATATTTAATACACTTACATTGTTCTCGGCTTTCGAATGATTACGTTTCTCCGAATTCTTATCACATCTCTAACGAGTGTAATTTACACTAAACAGACTACGCAACTGCCGGTGACAAAAAGCGATGATTTTAAATTATGTTTTAAATTTTACATTTCACCATCATGCAGAACGAGTTGTCATGTGGCACTTTCAAAATATTTCATAATGACTTCTTAATAAATCGAAACAGGTAATGGTCATATCGTGTGATTTGAGGGTGACAATCATTCGCTGAGAATGAATAATATACAGTGGTCCACAATGAGCACTCTTTCCAAAGCTTGTCCGGTGTGATGGTAAACGGCTTATCACAAGAGTATACGGTACTGTTTGTAAATCTATCGGACTCGACTACTAGGCCATTAGTCCGTAGCTTACAAGCTACTTAAACTAAGTTAAACTAACCTAAGGACGACACAGACCCATGCCCGTGGGGGGACTCGAACCCACGACGGTGAACGGCAGCGCGCATCGAAGCACGGCGCTCCAATGCGCACGGCTAATCCGCCGCGGCAGTGTGCGGTACTCCCCATGTCTTTTGCATTTATCACTCAATATCTGATGATGTTTACGCCACTTATACCGAGTGTTTTAGAAATACGTGCAGTATTTGTGCGAGACTATAGCTTGGATACACGCAATGGTTTTATGTTTAAGAACATGGGGGTCGATGACGCATATTTACAATCAAGTTGAGGAAGAAATAATAATAATAATAAACAGAACACTTTGAAAGAGAGAGAAATTGCATATTAACAGGCAATGTATATTGGTATGTTTGGTACAAATCATTAGTTCAAAAATGTAATGTGATACGCATGACTAGGAAAAACAATCCCATAATATTCGAAAACAGCGTTAGTAGTGAGCTAGTGAGCTTATTGATGCAGTCGCATCGTCAAATATCTAGGCGTAACATTGCAGAGCGATATGAAATGGAACGAACATGTAAGGACAGTTGTGAGTTAGGCGGAAGATGTACTTCATTTGTAAAGGAGACCGCATATAAAACGCTCGTACGACCACGTCTTGAGTATTGGGCAAGTTTTTGGGACCCACAGCAGATGAGCATGGAGCATTCTGTCGGATATGATTGTTAGCACCAAATACATTAAAAATCAATTAAGTTGAAGGTTATCATTATTTACCGCCGAGGTCTTCATATACAGGATGAATCACCGAAAATTTTGTACCGGTTTTCACAGAATGGACTGGTAGTCAAGGGCTCGTATTGATAGCCAAGAAACAGATTGTAAAAAATGTGGTGTCGCACAAGTCCAAAGTGCGCGCCACCTACTTTCGCCGGGCGCCGCCATGCACGCACGGCGCGGCGTTCTTACGACGTCAGCCACGAGCGCCCTCTGCTACAACTCCGCTCGTTGCCACCACTGAACGACATCGTTCACTTCAGACTGTGATAGGAACCAGTTAACACTTCGGAATCAGATAGGCACCAGTGAAGACTTGGCTATCGGACAGACACCAGGCAGGCCTCTAGCTCAACTATGTATCAGCATTTTGCAGTCAAGAACTACGTAAAAGTTAAGTATTACTAAGTGTCAATGAAATATATATCTCGTTCTAATTTACTCTAGTGTTTCCAGTTTCTGCTGTCCCACTGGCTGCTCACCTCCGTACCTGCACAAGCGTGCATCCTTTATTCCTGTGTCGGTCTCTTTTTACTCGGCCACCGACACCTATGACAACGAGAAATAATAATAATAATAATAATAATAATAATAATAATAATAATAATAAAAAGAATAACCCCTACAAAGTGTATTTTTATGCAAAGATACAATGTTTCAAACGGAACAATTGTTGTTTCTATCATGCACTGGAATATTTGACACCCGCTGTGCACAAAGAATTTCGAATGACATTTTTATCACGTTTAGTTTGGCAGCCCCTGGGGCACGGCCCACTGTCTCATGGCCACCAACCAGTTAGCTGCGCTGTCGTAGCCTCCGCCCCCAAAATTTTGAATGGTTGTAGCTGCCAAACTAAACGTGATAAAAATGTCAAACATTGCAGTGCATGATAGAAACAACCATTGCTCCATTTAAAAACCTGTATGTTTGCATAAAAATACACTTTCTAAGTAATATTGCAATCTGTTTTTGGCTAAAAATACGAGCCCCTGACTATCAATCCATTCTGTAAAAACCGTACATCAATCGCACTTTCCGTTTCCGTAGTATCTGCGATGCAAGTGTTATGCGATTGCCGGCCGCGGTGGCCGAGGGGACTGAGGCGCTCCAGTCACGGTCTGCACGGCAGCTACGGTCAGGGTTTCGAATCCCCCCTCGGGCATGGGTATTTGTGCCGTCCTTAGTATTAAGTAGTCCATAGGTAGTTTGTAAGTTAAGGGACTGATGGCCCCGTAATCGAGTCCCATAAGCTGTACAAACATTTGAACATTTTGATTTGTTATGTGATTGACCCTGTATAAGAAGTGAAGCATGATGCCAAATATTTATTTTAATGTTTTCCAATATTGCAACATGTTACAGCAATCAACTGGTTAAGCTCTGCTGTAGCTTGATAATGGTTTATTAACCGAAACCAGTAGCTTTGAGCTAATAAATGAAGCAGCTATGGTCAACATGACATTCTTCCAATGTTCAAAAATTATTTATAGACTTTTTCGTGAAACAATACAGAAATATCTGACACAGGAACAACATTGTCGCAATTCATATTACAGCACCCCTGAGTCTTATACACGCAATGTTGCTTACAAGCGATGTTTCGTATTTTGGAAAATATAAATGATATAGGACTCCAGAGCTCTGTAAAGTTGCTGACGTAACTAATTGCATTTAATTCCAGTAAACTAATATTCTTTTATCGTAATAGTTCTCGTGTTCACAATAAGTGGTCCGTGATGACATCAGCGGGCAAAAGAAAAACAAACGAAGCTCTCCGTCTCCCACCTCTTGCACCTCAATATAAAATGCGATTACCTCCATTCACTTTATACTCTTTGTCCAGAGCATCCCCGGCCGTATGAAATAACAAACGCAACTACGTCACAAAAACACGGGTATCAAAATGCAAACAGACCCCAGAGTACAAACAAAAGAAGGCGGAAAATACACAGCAACAATTGACTACTCAATAAATAGTAAAGAAACGCTGGTGACAGGCGTTAAAAAATAAAATACGTGAAACTGAAGTGTGCAACTGAAATTTTGCCGTTAAGTCAAAAGTCGGACTTCATGGCGTACATAGGGCAACGAGGGACAATTCCAGGCTGACACATATGTGATAACAATATCACAAAAAGTGATAATTGTAAACTAAACTTTACGAAATATTTGCCTCAAGAGAATAAAGGAGAACTGTAATTTTAAAGTAATGCTGACTTTGTGTTGACCGTGACTGTATCTAAATAACTAAAAGTTTGCTTGAAATTTCCGCAACCTGTCACAACTATGATATAATTCTTTAAAAAATATTTAATTGCGACAGGTTTCGATGCTGTGCATCATCATCAGACTATAGGCATACAAAATATATTACTACAGGTGTCCATTAATCTATATTGACAACAACTTGATGTTTGTAGCAATGAACCTGTGAAAACACAAAGATCGCCTATGTAAGGTTATGTCTCTTTACGGGCTCTGTTTATAAAGATGTCTGTTTGAAACAATCATATTCTTTCTCGTCTGACTGAGTGCGTAGCACTTATACTTCTGGACTTGCTAGCCCCACAACATAGCAATTTTCGACACAATTTCACTGTCATCACAAGGTTGATACACTAAACGACATTGTGGTCAAAACAAAGTTTGTATCGATTAGTGGATATTTAGCGTCGAGAATCACTTCAAACGTCTTCTGTTGTTCTAAATGTTCAAATGTTTGTAAATCTATCTGACCAAACTACCTGGTCATCAGTCCGTACAAATTACTTAAACTAAGGTAAACTAACCTAAGGACAACACACACAACCATGCCCCTAGGAGGACTCGAACATCCGACGGCGAGCAACCGCGCGCTCCGCAGTGAAGCGCTTTAGACCGCTCGGCTACTCCACCGCGGCTCTGTTGTTCTTGCTGTCATATGATTGACGGGATGTCAAACAGAAATATGCCACAAGCCATCAAATTTAACATTTTAACCAACACCAAGGTATTTCTCCCAAATATATACGCTCTCATCCACCTTACACCTATTACGAGTCCTAACATTGCGTTGGACTGCTCATGAGAAGCCTCGTTATTTCTGTTGCAGAAAACACTGTATTGTTACTTTATATAAGTCAGTAGATAACATCACCTTTAGTACTGGTGATTCTGCTAAGGAGAATACTGTTAAGACGAAAGGAATAAGATCATCTACATCTAAATCTACATAGATACTCTGCAAATCACATTCAAGTGCCTGGCAGTGGGTTCATTAACCACTTTCATAACTTTTCTCTACCGTTCCATTCTCTAATAGCGCGCGGGAAGAAAGAACACCTAATTCGTTCCGTTTTCGATCTGATTTCTCTTATTTTATTTGTATGGTCATGTCTCCCTAAGTAGGTGAGTGCTATCAAAATATTTTCACATTCAGAACTAAAAGTCGGTGACTGAAACTTCGCAAACAGATCACGCCGCAATGAATAAAGTCTTTCTTTTAATGATTTCCACCCCAATTCGTGCAACATTTCCGTGACGCTTCCCCCCCCCCCACCCCCGTAACGTGATAAAACAAAACGAGCTGCCCTTCTCTGAACCTTCTCAATGTCTTCCGTCAGTTCCACCTGGTGAGGGTCCCACAAGGGGCAACAGTACTCCAGGAGAGGACGCACAAGTGTGATGTAGGCAGTCTCTTTGGTGGAGCTGGTGCATCTTCGAAGCGTTCTGCCAATGAAACGTAACCTTTGATTCGCCTTCCCCACAATATTTTCTATGTGTTCTCTCCAGTCAAAGTTGTTCGTAATTGTAACTCCTAGGTATTTGGTAGAATCTACGACCTTAAGATTTGACTGATTTATCGCGTAATTAAAGTTCAGCGGATTTCATTTAGTGGTCATGTGTATTACTTCACACTTTTATTTATTTAGTGTCAATTGCCAATTTTCGCATCATGCAGAAATTTTGTCTAAATCGCGTTGCAGTTGCTTTTGATCCTCTGTTGACTTCACTAACCGATAAACGACAGCATCATCCGAGAACAGTCTAAGGGAGCTAATCAGATAGTCTCCTAAATCGTTTATGAACACGAGGAAGAGTAGGGGACCTGTAACGATTCCCTGTGGAACGCCAGATATCATTTCTGTTTTACTCGATGACTTACCGTCAATTACAACGAACTGTGTTCTTTCTGATAGGAAATCGTGAATCCAATCGCACAATTGGGGAGATATTCCATAAGCACGCAATTTCATAAGAAGCCGCTTGTGGGGTACAGTGTCAAAAGCCTTCCTGAAATCCAGAAATATGGAACTGATTTGAGATCCCTTGTCGATGGCACTTAACAGTTCATGTGAATAAAGGTTGTTCTCGATGGACCTTCTGTGTTTGTGGATCCAACTTTGAATTTTGCTATAGAGAATAATGACGAACAACACATTTTCCTTGTGATTCTTAGGCAGTCACGTTTATCCACTTTTTATGATGTGTGTAATAATAACGATACCGCGTCTGTAAGTTTGTGCGAATGTGATTTTGTGGATATTAGACACCTAGAACTAATCCACTAATTCCTTTTTTTCCCAATGCTACAAATGTCACTGACAACATCACACTCACAAACTGAATATTTCTCAGCCATTGTTCACAGATGCATTAAACAAGAAAAATCATTCACTAACTGTAAACAAATACTCAAGTAACCTTCTTCTTCTTCTTCGGGTACCATCCCCATTTCGGAGGTTGGCTATCATCATACCTATTTTAATTTTGGAAGCTGCGGTCTTGAATAGGTCACATGTTGAGACATTAAACCATTTTTTCAGGATCCCAAACCAAGACATTGCTTTCCTTCTATTTTCCCTTATATTATGAGTTGCAGAGTCTCATACCTTGGACCTCTCATGATGTGAACAAGATACTGTAGTTTTCTTTTTTTCACTTCATGTAGGATCTCCAAGCCTTTCCCCATCCTTCTAAGAACCTCCACATTGGTAACATGTTCTGTCCATGTTATTCGCAACATCCTACGGTAGGTCCACATTCCGAAGGCTTCTATTTTACGTTCGCAATATATGTTGAGGGTCCATACAATAACACTGGGAACACATAACATTTGAGCATCCGAGTTCTTAGGTACAGGCTCAAATAGCGACTGCAGAGCAGCTTCCTGATCTTCATAAAGGATGTACGGGCCTTCTCAATGCGAATCTTTATTTCTGAACAATAATCTATGGAGCAGTTGACACTCGTAGCTAGGTACTCATACCTCTCGACTCTTGCAGGCCTTTCGCATTCCACATAAAGATGTTCATTTGGCACTTCAGTTTTGGGTGACAGTCACGTATTTGGTCTTCTTAACATTGAGTGTCAGGCCATATTCTTGACTAGCTGTGATGACATAATTCAACATACGCTGTAGGTCTTGCATATTTTCAGCTAGAAGTACTGTATCGTCCGCATATCGCAAATTGTTCATTCGAACGCCGTTGACTCTGTATTCCACGTGCATCATTTTCGAAGGCGTTGGTGAAGATTTCCTCGAAGTAGACGTTGAAGAGGAATGGTGAAAGAACGCATCCCTGTCTGACTCCCCTCTTGATTTGCACTACTTTCGTTAGTTCAGAGTGAACGCGAACAGTCGCACTTCGTTTTAGATGCAGCTTTACTATTACTCGTAAATCTCTTGTGTCAAGTAATAAACTGAAAATAAATTGAAACTTCCTGGCAGATAAATATGTGTGCCGGAACCGGGACTCGCAGGAGAACTTCAGTGAAGTTTGAAAAGTAGGAGGCAAGGTACTGGCAGAAGTAAAGTTGTGAGGCGGCATCGTGAGTCGTGTCGGGATAGCACAGTCGGTAGTGCGCTTGCCCGCGAAAGGCAAAGGTCCCAGGTTCGAGTCCCGGTTCAGGCACACAATTTTAATCTGCCAGGAAGTTTCATATCAGCGCACACTCTGCTGCAGAGTGAAAGTTTCATTGTGAAAATAAATTAATTATGAAAGCACAAACACTATAAAGACCTTCTGGCAACTCACTGGAGAGAACTGATCTGTATTTCTAGTGCACACAATATTTAATTTTCTCAGTTCAAACTCAATTGTTATTGAATGAATGAAGGTGATATGTCCTCATCAGTTAATCTTTCGCACTCCTACTAAATCTTCTAATTACTTTTCAATTATTATTGCAAATTACTTCTTGTAAGGTCTGTTAGTTATTAACAGAAAAAGTCTTTGGTAACTTTTAACTCACTCTTATATTCTCACATAAAAGTTACAAAATAGTACTCATCTGTAGCATTCGTTTCTTCACATAAGAACCCATCAGCAATGGCTTATACATCCATATTGTGGTCCTGTTGACAATGATGATGCTGTGAGGCAAAACGTATTTTCACACAAGTTCATTAAATGTTCATTCACGTGAGTGGGTCAGTTCCGCGATACACGAATAGTCTCACGACGGAGGCACGTTCCATAGTCTTCTTTTAACACGCGCGACGCGACTGCATACGTACGACGAGATAACCGAGTCCGACACTTGCAGACACCGGCTGCGGTGGCCGAGGGGACTGAGGCGCTTCAGTCACGGTCTGCACTGCCACTACGCTTGGGGGTTCGAATCCCCCCTCGGGCATGGATATTTGTGCCGTCCTTAGTTGTAGGTAGTTCTAAGTAGTTTGTAAGTTTAGGGACTGATGACCCTGTAGTTAAGTCCCATAAGCTCTACAAACATTTGAACAGCATAGTTTACATATGTACAATCAAAATATTCAGTTAACATTACAAATTAAACAGATGACATACATGAAATGAACGAGTAAAAAAATACCTAAAATATTAGTTCACAAAAATATACAAAACTTTTACAGGTATAATACGATTACATCTGTAATCGACCCGCAGATGGAAGGTCACCACCCACCCACGCTCGAGATCACACCCCGCAGGAGGGGACTTTTAGCATGTCGTTCAAGACGGCATTCCCTAGCACTGTACAAAAATTTGGAACTACGCGATTTATTTCCCCTATTTTTCCTCCACTGACTGCACTACTATGGATGAGAGCACAGACAAATATACACAGATGGGAAACCTCCGTAAGGGCCCGGTCACACGCTCAGGGGTGCGGGGAGGGAGGGCCAGAGCAGTTCCGTAAGATGTCCCATGATGGCGCTGCGGTCAGAAGCAGCCCTTTAAAACTGGCCAGAGCAGGCGGCAGGTAGCGGCTGCCCCCACCACCACCTCCCCTCAAACACCGGCAGGCCGGCAGGCCGGACACAGCCGTTACAGGCAGCGCGAGCTCTCCCCTCAGCCTCCCCTCCACACTTCCATCAGAAGCGCCTCTAGTGTGATCTACAGGTACTAAGCCGGGGAACCGCCTGACACCTGCTAGCATCTTACGGAACTATGAGGGGAGCGTAGGATAGTGGTTCAGGGGGGGCTGCTTCTCTGTATATGTTACTCTGTGCTGAGAGGCAGTTGGCGCGGCGCCCTGCCTGGGTTGAGAGGTGGTCCATTAGACGACCCCCGCTAGGTGGCAGTGACGCCGGGCTCCGCGTATGCAGCTGCAGCACAAAGCTCGCGGCACGGATGCCCTGGGGCGCGGCAGGCAGACACTCCAGCTCCCTTACGTCTCCCCCGTCGCTTCGCATGCAGCAACAGCAGCAGCGGCAACAGCACTAACGAGCCAGAGAGATCCCTCTCCACATCTCTGACATCCCCCGCCGGCATCTCAAGTGGCATCATGTGCGCCAGCTCTGGCAACACAGACATCCAGCCTGACACTGTCAGAGCTAATTGCTGTCCCGTACTCCTACTGGTTAACACTGCACTAACGGCCAGTAACACCCCCAACTGCTACTGAAATCTACAGAGAATTGTAAACGGGAGTACACCCTCCCTGGGTTTTCCAATTCACAAGAGATTTTTCTGTTGAAACAGCACGTATAGAGTACATAAAATAATTACTTTTACAGATCAAAAGCTGAATCAGTACTGAGGTGTCGTATGTCGATCGATGCAGAAACATCCATAACACATTGATCATCATAATTACGGGATCAGGTGACATATAGTAAACAATATACACATATAGTACACAATGTACGCCGTCATTTATCGTCTAGAAAAGTCATCTGAAGATCCAAACCAACTGCAGAACGATCTAAATAAAATATCAGTATGGGGTAAATATTGGCAATTGACTCTACATACTGAAAAGTGTGAAGTCCTCCACATGAGTATGAAAAGAAAGACGTTTAAATTTGTTTATAAGATAAAGCAATCAAATTTAAAGGCCGTAAACGCCACTAAATCCCTAGGAATTACTATTACATCAGACTTAAACTGGAAAGAACACGTAGATAATGTCGTAAGAAAGGCGAACCAGACATTGCGTTTTATTGGCAGAACGCTTGAAAGATGCAACGGAACTACTAAAGAGATGGCATACACTACACTTGTCCGTCCTCATTTGGAGTGTTGCTCTCCAGAAAGGGATACTTATCAAATTGGTTTGACGGAAGCCATTCAAAGAGTCCAAAGAAGGGCAGCTCGTTTTGTATTGTCACGATAAAGGGGAGACAACGTCACGGAAATAACACAACATCTAGGATGGGAATCATTACAAGAACGGCGTTTATCGCTGCGGCTTGGTCTAATTACGAAACTGCAATCATCAAAATTCTCCGCCGAAAGCGCAGATATGGTTTTGACTCCCACCTACATAGGTAGAAATGATCATCAGAATAAAATACGAGAAATCAGAGCTCGAACAGAGATTGAGATGTTCTTTCTTCCCTCGCGCTATTCGGGAGTAGTATGAAGGTGGTTCGATGAACTAGTATACCATGTAGATGTAGATATTGAAAAGTATTTGAGTCATACAGTGTATTCGATACAATTCTAATTTGTGTGTGACACAGTACGATAGTTTTTGATAGATAGAGATCTCGTCTCTATACATGCCGTTTAGGCAGAGAGAGGCACCATAGGACTACCATAATAGTGAAAAAGTCATTCAAGTTACTCTCTAATATGGTGTGAGATTACTTCGGATGGGCAGGATAGTTGCACACCTGTGTGGCGTTGACAGTGTGAGGTTATCAATCAGCTCTTAACGGATATTTGGCCACTCTTCCATGAGTACAATGTCCAGCTATGCAAACGTTGTGACAGGTGCTGGTGTGGCTGCAATGCGCCAGCCATTTCAGACATGCTGAATCGGATTTAAGTCCGGAGAACAGGAGGGCCACTACATACCTTCATTTCTCTCACCTTGAAACATGTTGTCCATCAATGCAGCTCTATGTTGACAAGCGTCGTCGTGCACCAACAAGACCCATCTCCTATGGCACAAGCAGAGAGAACAACCAAATGTCAGAAATCTCGTCTCTATATATCTGAGCGGTCAAACCCCCATTCTGAGCGACCTAGAGGTCCGAATTCCCACAATACTGTCTCCTGTCCACAACATTCGTCCACCACCTTAATATGGCGACGTTTCTTGCACACAATCAGGATTGTTCCGAGTTCCACAATCTCTACACTAAAGAGAACGACTATTGTACATCTGAAAACAAAATCTTGACTCATCTGTGAACAGAACACGGCGTCATTCGTTACATCTCCAATCCTAATGTTCCTCCGCACGGTTTCGTCAGGCTTACGTCCCTCCGTGCAATAGTTCTGCTAAAGCAGAAGTGGTTAACACAGCTTTCCGAAACAGACCGAGGCAAATATTCCATAATTCATAATAAGAACACCTGTCAGCATGCGTAATTTAGAACTACACTCCTGGCCATTAAAATTGCTACACGACGAAGATTACGTGCTACAGACACGAAATTTAACCAACAGGAAAAATATGCTGTAATATGCAAATGATTAGCTTTTCAGAGCATTGGCGTCGGTGGCGACACGTACAACGTGCTGACATGAGGAAAGTTTCCAACCGATTTCTCATACACAAACAGCAGTTGACCGGCGTTGCCTGGTGAAAACTTATTGTGATGCCTCGTGTAAGGAGGAGAAATGCGTACCATCACGTTTCCGACTTTGATAAACGTCGGATTGCCGGCCGCGGTGGCCGAGGGGACTGAGGCGCTACAGTCACGGTCAGCACGGCCACTACGGTCGGGGGTTCGAATCCCCCCTCGGGGATGGATATTTGTGCCGTCCCTAGTTGTAGGTAGTACTACTTATGTAGTTTGTAAGTTTAGGGACTGATGACCCCGTAGTTAAGTCCCTTAAGCTTAACAAACATTTGAACAATTTCTTTGAAAGGTCGGATTGTAGCCTATCTCGATTGCAGTTTATCGTATCGCGACATTGCTGCTCCGTTGGTTACGATCCATTGACTGTTAGCAGAATATGGTATCGGTGGGCTCAGAAGGGCAATACGGAACGCTTTGCTGGATCCCAACGGCCACGTATCACTAGCAATCGAGTTGACTGACATCCGCATGGCTGTAACAGATCGTGCAGCCACCTCTCGATCTGTGAGTCAACAGATGGGGACGTTTACAAAACAACAACCATCTGCACGAACAGTTCGACGACGTTTGCAGCAGCATGGACTATCAGCTCTAAGACCATGGCTGCAGTTACCCTTGAAGCTGCAACACAGACAGGAGCGCCTGCGATAGTGTACGCAACGACAAACCTGGTGCACGAATGGCAAAACGTCATTTTTCGGATGAATCCAGGTTCTGCTTACAGTATCATGATGGCCGTATCCGTATTTGGCGACGTCGCGGTCAACGCACATTGTAAGCGTGTATTCGTCATCGCCATAATGGCGTATCACCCGACGTGATGGTATGGGGTGTCATTGGTTACACGTCTCGGACACCTATTGCTCGCATCGACGGCACCTTCAACAGTGCCCATTTCAGGTGTGTTACGACCCGTGGCTGTACCCTTCATTCGATACCTGCGAAACCCTACAGTTCAGTAGGATAATGCACGACCGCATGTTGTAGGTCCTGTACGGGCCTTTCTGGATACGGAAAATGTTCGACTGCTGCCCTGGCCAGCATATTCTCCAGTTCTCTCGTCAACTGAGAACGTCTGGTCAATGGTGGTCGAGCAACGGCTCGTCACAATACGCCAGTCATGAATCTTGATTAACTGTGGTATCGTGTTGAAGCTGCATGGGCATCTGTATCTGTAGAGGCCATCCAAGCTCTGTTTGACTCAATGCCCAGGCGTATAAAGCCCTTTATTATGGCAAGAGGTGGTTGTTCTGGGTACTGATTTCTTGCGCGAAAATGTAATCACATATCAGTTCTAGTATAACATATATTTGTCCAGTGAATACCCGTTTGTTATGTACATTTCTTCTTGGTGTAGCAATTTTGATGGTCAGTGGTGTATACATCCCTTTAAAGTAACTTAAATCACTTAACAAATGTAAGTCACCAAGTCCAGATTGTATACCACTTAAGTTCCTTCCACAGTATGCTGATGCCATAGGTCCATACTTAGCTATCACATACATTAGCTCGCTCAGCGAAAGATGCATACCCAAAGACAAGAATGTTGCACAGGCCGACCCAATATTCAAGATAGGCAGTGGAGTGATTCGCGAAATTGAAGACCTATAACACTAACTATTAATAAGGTGTCTGTTATTTTCGGACATGTCAGAAAGAACAGACTCCATTTGTTGACATTAACGACTGTAATTTTTCGAATTCGAAATATTTAAACATTTTACCGTTTCGGAGCATTGAAATGAATCTAATGGCAAAGGTGAAAATTTTTGCTGGACCGGGTTCCAATCCCGGTCCAGCAAAAATATTCATCTTTGCCATTAGATTCATTTCAATGCCCGCAAACGGTCGAGATTTTTACATATTTCGAAATCGCTGTATCACTCACGTCGGTCTGTAGCAGAATTTTGGAACATATACATTTCTCAAATATTATGAACTACCTCAAAGAAAACGAAGAAAGACACAGTACTACACTTATACTAAAGAAACTGCCTACACTACACTTGTGCGATCTATTTTAGAGTATTACAGCGCACTGTGGGATTCCCACCAAGTGGACTGCCAGACATTTGGTGAAAGTTCAGAGAAGGCTAGCTCGTTTTTATTATCACGATATAGGACGGAGAGTGTCACAAAAATGATCCACGAGTAGGGGTGGAAATCATGAAGAGAAAGGCGTTATTCGCTACAACTACTTGCGAAATTTCTTTCACCAACTTTCTCTTCTGAATGCCAACATATTTTGTTAGCGCCCACATACATAGGAAGAAGTGGTATTGAAAATAGAAAAAGAGAAATCAGATCGCAAACGGAAAAAATTATGTGTTCCTTTTTTTACCGCGAGCTATTAGAGAATGGAACTGTAGAGAAACATAAAGCGGTTCGAAGAACCCTCTGCCATGCACTTCAGTGTGACTTGCAGAGTATTTACGTAGATGTAGGTACAATGATGGATCACTGCGCCTCGTAAGCGGGTCACCGACGTTCGCGATTGGTTTGAAGAACTTTTTGGACACTTGCAGCGAATGATTTGGCCACACTGATTGCCGGAGTTAAACGAGACTTCAATTGGTGCACATATTCCTGCACTGGGAACGCTTTCGCATTTATGGACGGCTATAGGGGCTGTATGGCTCAATATTCTTGCAAGCGACTTACAACCATTGTCGAGTCGGGCGAAAGGACCACCGACACTATATCAGAAGTAAAATTTGAAGTTTCTATGCCCTAACGAATAAATTAAATGCAATATGGAACAATCTTATGGTGCTTGGAACCAGTAATGAGACAAACAGGAGATATTACTTCATAAACACTGATATGGGGATAAAACTGCCACACCGTTCGACACGTGAATAATAAAACTTCACTCATTCTCTAGTTGAGAATACGAGCATTTACCAACTTGATACGACTTTGCACGTAGTTCAAACTTCTACGAAACTTTTTCTCGCTGTCAACCACAATACAATTACGAAAGGAAGTTTATTGCTTGCTTCTTTCCACAGCTTATGCAATACAGCTACGGTAATTGACATGACCTTGTTGCGGCCAGGATTCTAACTCGGAATCTCCTGATTACCAGCAAATGGTTTACCCAGTTTTCCTTCATTATTCGTAGTCTGATAATGTACCCCTTTTTTATTTTATTTCTGGGGATATGGGGCTTGGGTCATTTTTTGTAAGTTTTATTTATTTTCGTTTGTAATTTTTAAAATAACGTTTAACACATTTTAAACAAGCATAGTAATAATAATAATAATAATAACAATAATAATAATAAATTACAAATTACAAATTATGCACGAAAAGGTGTGGACAATAACTTGTAATTGAAAAACAAACTATTTCTCCTTCCGAAGTTAATAAATAAAACTGAACTTGAAATACGTTGTTCAAATTTTGTAATTAGACATGAATACAAATTAAAATAGTTTAAAAAACTAAATTGTTAGATTTGGTTGCAGGGTAGTTGGTGTTCCCGGGGCCCACTCAAGCGTCGCGGCCATGTGGATCATGTAACTACAAGGACTGTTATAAGGGCACGTCCCCTACGCAACACAAACTTTAATTCCGCCTCGATGTTCCCCTATGTAATACTAATCGGTGTTCTCGAGGTTCTCCAATAGCGAAATAACACCCCAGAAAGGAATATGAATGGGAACGACCCTGCCTTATACCTCAATCAGAGATGAAATAAATATCAAACAATAATTCATTATCCAAGACATGTGTTGTCTCATTATATCAATTCAACGCCTCTATTTCTCTTCTGTATCAGGAAATAGACATTGTTTGACATTTATATTACAATTTGATACTTAGGACCTTACCAATCGTTTTCACGAGATATTTTACGGTCACTATGCTCACATACCATTGAATGCACCTTCGAAGTTATATCATAGTACGACTCTAGTCATGACATGTCGTAATTAGTGTATTACTGTTTCACCAATAACTCCATTCACTACTATTTCGCAGAGAGTTTCCTAATATACCCAACTTGATACAATTTTGAACCCTTGACATTCAAGACACGAGGAAGGCCACTGTGTAGATAAAATTTCGTTCGACTCATGTCGGAGGGTACTTCACAACACACTTAGAAACCAATATACACTATTGGCCATTAAAATTGCTGCACCTCAAAGATGACGTGCCACAGACGCGAAATTTAACCGACAGGAATAAGATGCTGTGATATGCAAATTATTAGCTTTCCAGAGCGTTCACACAAGGCTGGCGCCGGTGGCGACACCTACAACGTGCTGACATGAGGAAATTTTACAACCGATTTGTCAAATACAAACAGCAGTTGACCGGTGTTGCCTGGTGAAACGTAGTTGTGATGCCTCGTGTAAGGAGGAGAAATGCGTACCATCACGTTTCTGATTTTGATAAAGGTCGGATTGTAGCCTATCGCGATTGTGGTTTATCGTATCGCGACATTGCTGCTCGCGTTGGTCGCGATCCAATAATTGTTGCCGGCCGCGGTGGCCGAGGGGACTGAGGCGCTTCAGTCACGGTCTGCACGGCCACTACGGTCGGGGGTTCGAATCCCCCCTCGGGCATGGATATTTGTGCCGTCCTAGTTCGTAGGTAGTTCATAAGTAGTTTGTAAGTTTAGGGACTGATGACGCCGTAGTTAAGTCCCATAAGCTTTAAAAAAAAAAAAAAAAAAAAAAAAAAAAAAAAAAAAAAAAAAATTGTTGGCAGTCTACGGAACCGGTGGGTTCAGGACGGCAATACGGAACGCCATGCTGGATCCAAATGGCCTCCTATCACTAGCAGTCGAGATGACAGACATCTGATCCGCATGACTGTAACGCATTGTGCAGCCACGTCTCGAACTCTCAGTCAACAGAAGGGGACGTTTGCAAGACAACAACCATCTACATGAACAGTTCGACGTTTGCAGCAGCTTGGACTATCAGCTCGGAGACCATGGCTGCGGTTACCCTTGACGCTGCATCACAGACAGGAGCGCCTGCGATGGTGTACGCAACGACGAATCTGGGTGCACGAATGGCATAACATCATTTTTTCGGATGAATCCTGGTTCTGTTTACAACATCATGATGGTCGCATTAGTGTTTGGCGACTTAGCGGTGAACGCACATTGGAATCGTGTATTCGTTCCCGCCATACTAGCGTATCATCCGGCGTGATGGTATGGGGTGCCATTGGTTACACGTCTCTGTCACCTCTTGTTCGCATCGTCGGCACTTTGAACAGTGGCCGTTACATTTCAGATGTGTTACGACCCGTGGCTCTATCCTTCATTCCATCCCTGCGAAACCTTACATTTCAGCAGGTTAGTGCACGATCGCATGTTGCAGGTCCTGTACGGGCCTTTCTGGATACGGAAAATATTCCACTGCTGTCCTGGCCAACACATTCTCCAAATCTCTCACCAACTGAAAACGTCTGCTCAAAGGTGGCCGAGCAACTGGCTCGTCACAATACGCCAGTCACTACTCATGGTATCGCGTTGAAACTGCATGGTATTCTATACATGTACACCCCATCCAAGTTCTGTTTGACTCAATGCCCAGGCGTATTAAGGCCGTTATTACGGCCAGAGGTGGTTGTTATGGGTACTGATTTCTCAGGATCTATGCACCCAAACAACTAGAAAATGAAATTACATATCAGTTCTAGTATAATATATTTGTCCAATGAGTACCCGTTTATCATCTGCATTTCTTCTTGATGTAGCAATTTTAATGGCCAGTAGTGTAATACTTTATGTCGATATTGATGAAATTCTGCACACTTCACCTTTCAAAATAAGAGAAGCATGGCTGTTTATCTATGATTTCATAAATGTCATGGCGATGGGACCTTACTTAGGACCTTGTCACTATTTGGAATTTGGCAGACGTATGTATGTTTTCATGGAAAAGATTATCATTAAGAACGGGATAAATTTCACTTACGGCCTCGACGGCGTAGGTTGCCGATGTTGGCAACAAATTCTTCGAATTAATTTTCTAACTTTACAAGGTTACACACAAGAACCTGTGAAACACACAGCAGGAACAGCACTAATTATTAATTTCACTGTCAAAAATGTTCAAATGTTTGTATAGTCTATGGGACTTAACTACGGGGTCATCAGTCCCTAAACTTACAAACTACTTATGAACTACTTACGAACTAGGACGGCACAAATATCCATGCCCGAGGGGGGATTCGAACCCCCGACCATAGTGGCCCTGCGGACCGTGACTGTAGCGCCTTAGTCCCCTCGGCCACCGCGGCCGGCTTTCATTGTCAACACGAAATGTTATTCCCTCTCTGTCTATGTGATGAATATTTTAAAGAGTATTCAAAGGCCGTTGCCAACATCCGCACGCTGTGCCGACGAGGCCGCAAGTAAAATATTACTCTGAGAACCACATTTGTCCTTGCCACGAGGAACAACCTTGGCACTCATCTAGTTGCAAAATTCACGCTCCACCTACTCGGCAGGTTAACGACCGACAGTAGCAAGTGCGCGAGATGTCTTGCGTAATTAAAAAGACGAAGGAGGGGCGGACTGGGAGCGAAATGACGGAGTCCTGGGAAAGTGTCTGCCAGCGAGTTCGTTCCTCCCGCCGCATACAGCCGGCTGCAGGATTAGCAGCCCTGCTGTGGGAACGTCGTGGAAAATTGCCACTTTCTTCCTCCTGAATTCTCCTAGTTGATCTCTGTTATGGAAGGAAGCACTAGCTTGTCGACGAAGGCATTGTCCGGAGAGAGATATTCGTCTACAGAGAGACGTAGTAAGGTAAAAATCTGAATCTATCAACATCTAATCTGTATTAGCGCACTGGATTCAATTCAACGGCCAAGTTGAAAATGTCATCATCATCATCATCATCAACATTAGAGACTGATTATGCCTTTCAGCGTTCAGTCTGGAGCATAGTACCTCTAATAAAATTCCTCCATGAGCCCCTATTCAATGCTAACATTGATCCCTTGTCTGATGTTATGCCTTTTACTTCAAAATCATTCTGCACCGAATCTGAGTACTTTCTTCTAGGTATACCTCGACTTCTCTTACCCTCCGCTGCCGAGCTCATGAGTCTCTTAGGTAACCTTGCTTCTCCCATGCATGTAACATGACCCCACCATCTCAGTCTGTTCGCTCTAACTGCTTCATCTATGGTGTTCATTCCCAGTTTTTTTGAATTCCTCATTATGGACACCCTCCTGCAATCATTCTTGCTACTTTCATATCTGTAACCTCCACCTTATAAATAAGGTAACCTGTATCCACCCAACTTTCACTGCCATACAACAATATTGGTCGAAAGATAGAGCGGGGCACTGCTAACTTAGTCTTGGTACTGACTTCCTTCTTCCAGAAGAGAGTAGATCTTAGCTGAGCACTCACTGCATTAGCTTTGCTGCAACTCGATTCCAGTTCTTTCGCTATGTTGCCATCCTGTGAGAAAATACATCCCAGGTACCTGAAATTGTCTACCTGTTCTAACTTTGTTCCTCGTATTTATTTGACACTCAATCTGTTTGAATCTCTTTCCCACAGACATTAATTTCGTTTTGGAGATGCTGATCTTCATATCATAATCCTTGCACCTCTGATGGAGGTCTGAAATATTGGTTTGCAACCTATCAATCGAACCGGCCATTACAAACTAAGTCATCCGCATATGCGAGACTGCTTATTTTGTTTTCATCTATTTTAATCCCGCCCTGCCAGTCTACAATGTCTTGGCCTGAAATCGAACGCGGATTTTCCGCTTTTCGCGAGCGTCCGCCTTCATCGTTAGACTATCATACGATTTTATTTCTGCCCAAATTCTTAGTTTGCCGCATATTACTTATCTGGTGTATCTTTTAAACTGCTTTCCGTTGCTATTTAACTTCAGGGTCATGTAGCGACGATCGACACCTATCTTAAACCACCTTAATCAGGTGCAAACACAACATCCATGCCCATGGGGTGATTCAATTCTTCCGAGGGGGCGGTCTAGTGAACCGTGGCGTGGCGCCTCAGACCGCACGGCCACCGCTGTTGAACAGGGCGAGGGAGGAAAGGAGAGGGAAGTTTCTTGAGAACTCATGTTTTGTTTTGAGAGTACCCATTGTTACGTTTAATTGACCACCGAGTATGAAAGATATTTTTGTGTATTGTTGTGTTTATATTTAGAAGAAGCCAGTTGCTCGGCCACCATTGACCAGACGTTTTCAGTTGGTGAGAGATCTGCAGAATGTGCTTGCCAGGGCAGCAGTCGAACATTTTTCGTATCCAGAAAGACCCGTACAGGACCTACAACATGCGTTCATGCATTATCCTGCTGAAATGTAGGGTTTTGCAGGGATCAAGTGAAGGGTAGAGCCACGGATCGTAACACATCTGAAATGTAATGGCCACTGTTGAAGGTGCCGTCGATGCGAACAAGAGGTGACCAATGGCACCTCATACGATCACGCCGGGTGATACGCCAGTATGGCGACGACGAATACACGCTTCCAATGTGCGCTCAAAGCGACGTCGCCAAACACGGATACGGCCATCATGATGCTGTAAACAGAACCTGGATTCATCCGAAAAAATGACGTTTTGCCATTTGTGCACTCAGGTTCGTCGTTGCGTACACAATCGCAGGCGCTTCTGCCTATGATGCAGCGTCAAGAGTAACCGCAGCCATGGTCTCCGAGCTGATAGTTCCTGCTGCTGCAAACGTCGTCGAACTTACGTGCAGATGGTTGTTGTCCTGCAAACGTCCCCATCTGTATACTCAAGGATCGAGACGTGGCTGCACGATCCGTTACAGCCATGCGGATAAGATGCCTGTGATCTCGACTGCTAGTGATATGAGGCTGTTTGGATTCAGCACGACGTTCCGTATTGCCATCCTGAACCCACCGATTCCATATTCTGCTAACAGTCATTGGATCGCAACCAAAGCGAGCAGCAAGGTCGCGATACGATAATCTGCAATCGCGATAGGCTACAATCCGTCCTTTACAAAGTCAGAAACGTGATGGTACGCATTTCTCCTCCTTACACGAGGCATCACAACAACGTTTCACCAGGCAACGCCGGTCGACTGCTGTTTGTGTATGAGAAATTGGTTGGAAACTTTCCTCATGTCAGCTTGTTGTAGGTGTCACCACCGGTGCCAACCTTGTGTGAATGCTCTGAAAAGGTAATCATGTGCATATCACAGCATCTTCTTCCTGTCAATTGAATTTCGCTTCTGTAGCACGTTATCTTCATAGTGTAACAATTTGAAGAGACAGGAGTTTAATTACCACAACATGCACACGTGGAGTGTACACAATCCTCGCTACATACTGGAAACACATATTCAGCGACGATTTTCCGTAAATGTGTGGGCAGGTATGCTCGATAATTACATTATTGGGCCTTATGTTTTACCTGCACGTTTCACTAGTATTTATTACAGAACGTTGCTATAGGAAACATTGCCACCAACGTTATTAGAAGACATTCCACTAAGCATAGGTCATAACACGTGGCTCATCCATACAGTAAGTACCAGAGCCATACCTTAGCAAAAGATCTGCCCGAGAACTCTAAAACATTATGGTCCTATGTAAAACCGATAAGTGTGTCAAAGACCACCATCCAGTCACTCCTTGATCATTCAGGGACAGTAATAGAAGAAAGCAAACTGAAAGCTGGAGGTCTAAATTTAATCTTGAAGAATTCTTTCACGCAGGAGGACTGCACAAACGTACCATCATTTGATCAACGCACTAACTCCCAAATAGAGGACATAGTAGTACGTACTTCCAGTGTAGAGAAGCAGGTGAGAGAGCTGAATACAAAAAGGTCTCCTGGTCCGGATGGAATACCAGTTCGGTTTTACAAAGAGTATTCTGCGCTATTGCCCCCTACTTAGCTTGCACTTGCACTTATCGCGAATCTTTAACAGCGCAAAGTTCCTAGTGTTTGGAAAAAAGCGCCGGCGACTCCCGTTTATAAAAAGGTAAAAGAACTAACCCACATAATTACAGGCCAATATCGTTGACAATAGTTTCCCGTAGAATTTTGGAACATATTCTCAGCTCGAATATAGTAAATTTCCTTGAGACGGGTAAACTTCTTTATATGAATCAGGCACGGGTTTAGGATACATAGTTCGTGTGAAACTCAGATTGCTCTTTTCTCACATGACATCTTGCGAGCTAGGGATAGAGGGAAACAAGCAGATTGTGTTCGTCTCAATTTAAAAAAGGCATTTGACGCGGTGCCGTACTTCAGACTGCTTCTTCACCAAATGTAGTATATAAAAAAAAAAACAACAAAAAAACCTTTCTGTGGTGTCGCACAAGTACAAAGTGCGCGCCACCTACTTTCGCCGCGCGCCGCCATGCACGCACGGCGCGGCGTTCTCACGACGACAGCCACGAGCGCCCTCTGCTGCAACCCCGCTCGTGGCCACCACGGAAAGACACCGGTCACTTCGGACTGAGATAGCAACCAGTTAGGACCTTCGTAATCAGATAGGCACCAGTGAAGACTTTGCTATCGTACAGGCACTAGGCAGGCCTCCAACCACTATGTATCAACATTCTGCAGTACTATGTAAAAGTTAAGTATTGTTACATTCTGTGCAATATATATCTTCCTAATTTACTCTAGTGTTTATAGTTTCTGGCTGCTCCCCTCCGTACCTGAACCAGCGTGTCGGTCTCATTCCACTCGGCCACCGACACCTACGACGAGGCTGGGACACAAAAGCGGCGACGAAGTTGGGACACAAAACTTTCTACCATCTGATGATGATATTATAGGCATATCGAAACCGGCAAAGGAAAAAAGAGAAATAAAAACATTCTACATAAAAAGCGACTGGTTGCTGTTTATTCAAGAAACCTTTTATGCATAGGATATTCCGTGCAGTCGCGCTTTTCCATAATGCCGAGGCTGAGTGAACAACATAGACCGCACATGATCCAACGACCGCAAACGGGCGATCTATCGCAACGGGAGCCGAAAATTATACAAAGCAGAAAATTGAAACTAATCGACTCTAATAACAACAGAGATGCAAGTTTGCTTGTTGCTCCTTACAGATTACATAAAAGAGTGAGAAAGTACTATAGATTGTAGTTTTAAAAATGATTACATCGTACATAGTTAAAATCTGTCGTATTCCAGATTTGTGAAAAACAAAACGAATATAATAAGAAATGCAGTTTCACACACTTGACCGACGTTCATATACAGGGTGAATCACCTAACACTTGCACAGCAAAAAATATTGCGGAAACAGAAACTGCGATAGATCTGCGGTTTTCACAGAATGGATTGGTAGTCCAGGGCTCGTATTTTAGCCAACAAACAGATTGTACTATTACTTAGAAAGTGTATTTTTTATGCAAAAATAAATTTTTAATAGAACAATGGTTGTTTCTATCATGCACTGCAATTTTTAACACCAGCTGTGTACAAAGAATGTTGAATGACATTTTTATCACGTTTAGTCCGGCAGATACAACCGTTCAAAGTTTCGGGGGCGGAAGCTGCGATAGCGTAGCTGACTGGGCGAGTGGCTAGCCCCTGGGGCACGGCCCACTGTCTCATGACCACCAGCCAGTGAGCTACGCTGTCGTAGCCTCCACCCCAAAACTTGGAATGGTTGTAGCTGCGAAACTAAACGTGATAAAAAGTCACTGAAAATTATTCAAATGTTGAAATGTTTGTAAATCTATCGGACCAAACTGCGTGGTCATCAGTCCGTAGCTTACAAACTATACTAAGGTAAACTAACCTAAGGACAAACACACACACCCATGCCCCGGGGAGGACTCGAACCTCCACGGAAAGCAACCGCGCGCTCCGCAGCGAGACGCTTTAGACCGCTCGGCTACTCCACCGCGGCGTGAAAATTATTTGTAGACAGCCTGGTGTAAAAAATCCCAGTGCATGATAGAAACAACCATTGTTCCATTTGAAAAATTGTATGTTTGCATAAAAATACACTTTCTCAGTATTTTTACAATCTGTTAATTGGCTAACTATACGAGTCCTTGATTACCAATCCGTTCTGTGAAAACCACACACCAATCGCACGTTCCGTTTCTGCAATATTTGCAGTGCAAATGTTAGGTGATTCATCCTGTATAAATATTCCGTGTTCGCAACAAAATTGAAGTTTCTTTCATAGCGTACGTGTTTCGCTTTGCGTTACACGGCGTTTCTGACTCTTCACGGTGCTTTGACTGTGTGGGCTTAAGGTGTGTTTTTTTAATTTTAATTTTATTTGTTTAAAGCTTAACTGCGGGGTCATCAGTCCGTAAAATTATGAACTATCTTATATTAAAGACGACACAAACATCCATGCCCGAGGGGGGGATTCGAACCCCCAACGGGGAAAGGCCTCGCGCATAGCAGAATAGCGCTCGGCCATTACAGTGTGTTTATAATTTGCCTTTTGTTTGTCTTGTGGTGTCTGCGTTGTGTAGTTTCAGATTCTTTCGTTTGTTTTGTATGTGTGTGTGTGTGTGTGTGTGTGTGTGTGTGTGTGTGTGTGTGAGAGAGAGAGAGAGAGAGAGAGAAATATTAATTTATTGTTTTGTCTAATTATTTGTTTTGTCTAATTATAGGTTTGATCATTGCAAGGACTCTTCATAATATGATAGTTTCATTGTAATTTCAAACGTTTTTTTTTATTTGTCATTATAGATTTGGAAGCAGTGATTTTTAAATTATTTTAAAATGAGTTAATATAAAGCTCTATGTCAACATTACAATGTTTTTGTTAATGATGACTTGTTTCGGCTTCATATTTAAAATACAGAAAACTGCATTTTATAAATGAACAATAAAAGTTACGTTTGTTTTAGAACATACACCATACAATTAGCCGGCACAAAATTGTTCAAAAGTCATTCAGTTAATTTATCCATTCATTTCGGATTATTGTTTTTGTGATCGTTCAGTCTGAGAATTCTGTCTTGTCACTGTTTTGATAATTCATATCGTGGTTGTACTATGGGTTCGGCGATTAGTTTACGATTCTTCATAACAGTTAAGCTAGGGAATAACATGAAATGGAAAAGGTATCCAGTACACATTACTTTAGCAGTGAAAGGTGGTTATGGGTACCTTGAAACTTACACTGTTGTGGCTGCATATACGAGAACAAAAGTATTTTCCAACAGCTTCTCGGTTTTTACCTGAAAAAAAGAAAAGAAAAAGAAAATGTAAATGAAGGTTTAGTGACAACTTTGAATACAGCAGCAAGGTTCAGATCACAGATTAACTACTTTTAAGCTACACATAAATAGATGCATATTTATCAAATACTGATCTGCAAATTGTAGCTGAAAAATAAGAATGACAATATTTATATAAGCTGGTCCTAGATAACTATAAACTGAGTGGATACATTCCGCGGTAAGAGATATTCTTAAGGCTACATACCCTGCATGACGCACAAATATTACAGCGAAATGTTGCGTATGCAGCGAGTATGGAAGCAATATCCGGGTGGTCTATAACACACAGGTACACAGTTCACCTAACAACACGTCGTGAATTAACAAACTTTGAACATGGGACAATAATGGGTGCCAGAAGCACGAAACGTGCGGTACCGGAGATTACACAAGCATTCAAATTTCCGAGGTCAACAATGTCTTCAGTCTCGTCAAGCGATCACATCGCCGCGTACAGCTCTAGACTGGAACATAAGGATTAGCCAACCCCACACAAATAATTAGTTTATGACAAGCACCGTCAGCATAGGAAGGAGGTGCAGTTGATCGAACTCAACAGACAAGGTGGCGAAACTCTTAGAACGGGGTGATGTTTGGCAAATGGACTGGACTAAATGTTCAAATGTTTGTTAAGCTTAAGGGACTTAACTGCGGGGTCATCAGTCCGTAAACTTACAATCTACTTATGAACTATCTTATACTAAAGACGACACAAACTTCCATGCTCGAGGGAGGATTCGAACCCCCTACCGTAGCGCGGGCAGACTGTGAATGGCGCGCCGCAGACCGCTCGACCACTGCGGCCGGCAGGACTGAACTATCCGTTCCCCCAATTTAAGGGGTTAGGTCACTCTACAGGCCGGAAAAAGACTTTTTGGATATTTATTGTCAGAAAAACTACAAAATAAATCGTCGAGATTCCAGATAAGGGTACGTATCATACTATCAGTGACTGTACACAAGTTGTAATTCCAAAATGGCTATTGTGCAGTTTTATGTGATGACGTATCCGTTTTTCCAGGGTCCACGGCCGTATAAAACAGCTCCTGTAAGTTTGTAATTATAAAAAGCCAATGAATGTCATTAGATTATGCATATATAATAATAGCTATAGAGGAACGATGGAGTTTTTCGATCTATTGCTTTTTGGACACATGGCGCACTTTTAAAGTGAAATGTGAAAAGGTTGCTTACAAATTCGTCAGATAATTATTCATAATATAAGAAGACGAGGCAGTAAATGACTAGACAGCATGGAATAAAACAGGTTATCTCCAGCGTTCCCCAGGGTATTCTGTATCCATATGACCGATCTGGAAGAAAACCCGATCACTCCTCTAAGGTTGTTTGCAGAGGATACTGTCATTTATAGTCTGCTAGCTTAACCCGCGGCTTCGCTCGCGTGTTAGTTGATTGTGATAGATAAGCTATCTTTCAGTAGTGTGCTATGAGACTGGTTGTGAAGCATGAAATGAAATACAATACCTTTTTTAGAAACAAACTGAAAACTATTCCTATCAGATTGCAGAAGTCTATGCACTTACCGTTTATCAGAAAAGTAAGTAGTGTTGATGAAATATACGTAAAAATGCACTCGTTTTGAACAATACAATCACGAAATTCAACAATAATGATTGTAATAATATCACAGATCGATCACTTGATGTAATGCGCCAAACGTCAAATCGATGTTTTTAAAGAGATGTATTAAAAGAAATTTCTTTTTTACTGCTTTATTTATCTATTCTTATATTTTCTTATTCGTATGCTTATCTTTACAGAGCAAGAGCTGAAGACATTGTAGCACGCATAGATCAAAGATATGGTCTGTGGCATCACGTTTCCATATGTAACCTCCTTGCTATAGAGTCATCGCTGGCCTTCAGTCCGATTTTTTTTTAATAATTTGACGACTTTCGACCACCATATCTTCCACCCCCTTATAGCTGCCGGCATGGAACTGCTATGGTGTACAACGGTAGACTTCGGAAAAAAATTACACACAGACCATTCGTTTGCGTTCTGCAGTTTTCGCCGCAGAGCGAAATATTAACACACACACACACACACACACACACACACATAGAATGTTATATACACCGATAACTTTCCAACCCAATATACTCCATCCTTTATAATTATCAAGCAACAATGCAACCAATAAAACCATTTTCAAAGAGTAAATATAATTTTCAAAGAGTAATTATTGTTCCGCATTTCGCGTTATATTCTTCATATTACTAAATATCTATCAGAACGCTATAAAACCGTGCCTCAAAGCCTCAAACCTTCCTCAGGTCTAAATTAGTAACTGTACGAATATTTAAGTCTCTGTGTCTTGTCGTTCGGACGTGATAAGCGTACACGGAACAGACATTCAGCTATTCGATCATCCCATGAAGGCTTTCACGGCCGGCGTCTTCATCAGTAAACACTTCCGGGCTGAGTTGCCGTGGTCGATCTGTAAAACTTCCTCTCCCTGACGTTTCGTTCTCGACTACGGAGAACATCTTCAGAGGTTGAGTCGACGACTGGCTGCTGGGGTTCGAGGCCGCTCCTTATATCAGATAGTAGAGGGCGCCACCTCACGTCACGTGGCGTCGATGTGTGGCTGTCTCTGTCTATCGCCTGTTCTCTCGATTGCGAGCAATCGATTGTCACGTGATTTATGCAACGTCGATCGCCATATCTTGTCCAGTTTTAATCCTTCAAATGTTCAAATGTTTGTTAAGCTTATGGGACTTATCTACGGGGTCATCAGTCCCTAAACTTACAAACTACTTATCAACTACCTTATACTAAGGACGGCACAAATATCCATGCCCGAGGGGGGATTCGAACCCCCGACCGTAGTGGCCGTGCAGACCGTGACTGCGCTCCAGTTGTATTGATGTTTGTGAATTTCAATTGCCTCCCTATACATACGTGTATAATAGTGTGACGTCCTCGCCAGCACACTTGTCTCACCAAATTTTATTTCGTGATCTCCTTCCGTGAAAACATGTTCCGCCACTGCCGATTTGTCGATCTGTCCCAAGCGACAATTTCTCTGTCAAACGTGTATTAATGCTTCTTTTTGTGGTTCCTATGTAAACTTTGCCACAAGTACATGGAATTTTATATTCATAGTACGGCTATTCAAAAGAGTTACTGAATTTTATCAGTGTTAGAAAGCAAATAATTATTCTGCCAGTGATAAAAAATCTAAATATCAGTTTAGAAAGGCAGATTAACGAAAAAGTCACATTAGAATCGAAGCTCACGTGATCTGAAAAACCGCAGATACCTTGAAGTGAATTTAAAAACTATTTACAACTAAAAGTCGGTCAGCGATAATATGAAACGTCAATAATATAAACTCGTTGATGTTGAATTCTTTTGCTAGCAGGAGAGTATGGTATTTAATTTCCTCTGTAATTAAAAACTGGAAAACAAATTTTTCTGAACATTTTAACATGTTAATATATTCCATAAATGAAACTTCTAGACAGAGACGTAAATTGATTTCAGCACAGATCTAGGAAAAAAACTAGAAAATAAAAGACATTATTACAGTTTAATAACCTGATTGTTGTAGTGTGTCTCCGTTGACATTAAGAGATACCAGAACTATATCGAGAGCAACGTAATTCGACGTCGCATGTAGCTACATGTACCTCTTTAGCTTCGTGGACTTAACTGCAGCAAAGCTACATACTCACTAGATAAAAGAAGAGAAGGAGGCCCACTAGAATATGACGTCCTAAACATCGATATGGGTAAAAAAGTAGTTCTTCACAAGACGGGGTGCACACTACCCAATCTACACTCTACATCAATATGAACATACACACTCCGCAATCCACAATAAGGTGCATAGAGGAGAGTACCTCATGCTAGTCATTTTCCTTTCTGTTCCTCTCACAAACAGAACGAGTTTTTTTTTCATTTCATTTTTTTTTACATCTTTGTGGATATTACGAGAACTGGAAGTCGGCAGCACGAGAATTGTTCTACATTACTGCTTGAAACACCGGTTCTCTAAATTTTCTGAATAGTCAACTCACATAAGTATTTATAATACAAGCTACAAGTGGGCACTGAAGTAATTCATTTGGGAAAGTTGAAAATTTGTGCGCAACTGTAATTCGAATCCGGATCCTTCTACTTACTAGGCAGTCGTGCTGCCCAGTAAACCACAGTATTATCCTTTCTATTTTTTTTCTTTATTCTGTGACCGTAGCGAGTTTCGAACCATCGACCTTCTTTCGCTCTCCAAGCAATTACGTTCCCGCTTACTTCTTTTATTTTTGTCCCTTGGCTAACTTGGTTTCCTTGGGTAACTGGTTTCTTTGCGGACTTGGTCCGACAGGCCAGACACCTCATATATATTCCTCAATAGTGTTTCTCGAAAAAAACGTCGCCTTCCTTCTAGTGACTCCATTCGTGTTCGCGAAAAGTCTCAGTGACACTCGCGCATTGATCAAACCAACCAGTAACAAAGCTAGCTGCCCACCTCTAATTTGCTTCTATTGCTTCTTTTAAACAGATCTGGTGGGGATCCTTGACACTTGGACAGTGCTCATGATGAAGTCGGATTAGCGTTCCATACGCGAAACAATTGGTTTCCGAAACTCTCCCAGGAAACCGAAGTCGACCATTCGTCTTCTTCACGACTAACTCTACATTCTCGTTCAATTTCACCTCGATCTGTACCGTTACACCTAGATATTTAATCGACGCGACTATGCCAAGCAGCACACTGCAAATGCTGTTCTCTAAATTTACACAGTTGTTTTTCCTACTCATGAGCATCACCTAACGTTTTTCAACATTTATTGTGAGCTGCAATCCGTGACAGCAATCTAAAAATCTTTTCAGTTGCGGTACCTTCTTACTCACTATAGTCATTCAACATCGTCAAAAAACTACTAATGCTGTTCTCTAGCACACTATTAATGCTGTTCTCTAATCTACGCAGTTGTTTTTTTCTACTCATGAGCACCACCTTACGATTTTCTACATTTATTGTGAGCTGCAATCCGTGACAAACATCTAAAATCTTTTCAGTTACCTTCTTTCTCACTATACTCATTCAGTTTCCGAACACTGCAACATCGTCAGCAAACTGCCGTTACTTGCTATTTAGTCTGTCTATCCGATCATGTAGGTATATACATAATAATGAAACTGAGCGAAGTGGCGCAGTGGTAACACAATAGACTCGCATTCGCGAGTAATTTGGTTGAAACCCATCTCCGGCCAACCTGATTTTCTGTGATTCCCCTAAATCACTCAGAGCAAATGCCGGAACGATTCATTTCAAAGTGTACGACGACTTTTTCCCCATACTTACCCAAACAATCTGAGAGCCGTCTGAATGTCTAATGACCTTGCTGTCGACGGGATGTTGCTTCCTTCCTTCTTTCAGAAAATAATAATGGTACTATCACAGTTCCTTGTGGCACTCCTTCGGACAAATGTTCAAATGTTTGTTAAGCTTATGGGACTTAACTACGGGGTCATCAGTCTCTAAACTTACAAACTACTTAAGAACTACTTACGAACTAGGACGGCACAAATATCCATGCCCGAGGGGGGATTCGAACCCCAGACCGTAGCGGCCGTGCGGACCGTGACTGGAGCGCCTCAGTCTCCTCGGCCACCGCGGCCGGCTCCTTCGGACACCTTTGATTCTGATAAATACTCATTTTTAAAATGTTTTGTAAATACAAGAGACATAGCTACGTTGATCATTAGCCCCTAGGCTACTTAAATTAACTTACACTACTGGACATTAAAATTGCTACCCCAAGAAGAAATTCAGATGATAAACGGGTATTCATTGGACAAATATATTATACTAGAACTGGCATGTGATTACATTTTGCACAAATCCTGAGTAATCAGTACCCAGAACAACCACCTCTGCCCGTAATAACGGCCTTGATACGCCTTGGCATTGAGTCAAACAGAGCTTGGATTGCGTGTACAGGGACAGATGCCCATGCAGCTTCAACACGACACCACAGTTCATCAAGAGTAGTGACTGGCGTATTGTGACAAGCCAGTTGCTCGACCACCATTGAACAGACGTTTCCAGTTGATGAGAGATGTGAAGAATGTGTTGACCAGGGCAGCAGTTGAACATTTTCCGTATTCAAAAGGTCCGTACAGGACCTGCAACATGCGGTCGTGAATTATTCTGCTGAAATGTAGCGTTTGGTGGGAATTGTATGAAGGGTAGAGCCACAGGTCGTAACACATCTGGAATTTAACGGCCACTGTTCGTAGTGCCGTTGATGTGAACAAGAGGTGACCGAGACGTGTAATCAATGGCACCACATACTATCACGCCGGGTGATACGCCAGTATGGCGATGACGAATATAATACACGCTTCCAATGTGCGTTCACCGCGTTGTTGCCAAACACGGATGCAACCATCATGATGCTGTACACAGAACCTGAATCCATTCCGAATAAATTACGTTTTGCCATTCGTGCGTCCAGGTTCGTCGTTGCGCAGGCGCTCCTGTCTGTGATGCAGCATCAAGGGTAAACGCACATGTCGTCGAACTGTTCGTGCAGATGTTTGTTGTCTTTCAATCTGTTGACTCAGGGATCGAGACGTGGCTGCACGATCCGTTACAGCCATGCGGATAAGATGTCTGTCATCTCGATTACTAGTGTTACGAGGCCCTTGGGATCCAGCACGGCGTTCCATATTGCCCTTCTGAACCCACCGACTCCATATTCTGCTAACTGTCATTGGATCGCGACCAACGCGAGCAGCAATGTCGCGATACGATAAACCGCAATCGCGATAAGCTACAATCCGACCTTTATCAAAGTCGGCAACGTGATGGTACGCATTTGTCCTCCTTACACGAGGCATCACAAAAACGTTTCACCAGACCACGCCGGTCAACTTCTGTTTGTGTATGAGAAATCGGTTGGAAACTTTCCTCATGTTAGCACGTTGTAGGCGTCGCCACTGGCGCCAGCCTTATATGAAAGCTCTGAAAAGCTAATCATCTGCATATCACAGCACCCTTTTCCTGTCCTTTAAATTTCGTATTGTAGCACGTCATCTTCGTGGTGTTGTAAATTTAATGGACAGGAGGGTAAATTAATTTATGTTGGCGCCAAAACAAACACCCATGTCAGAGGGAGGACTCGAGAACCCGACCACGGACGGCCGCGCACACCGCAGCAAGGTGCCTTAGTACGCACGGCTATTCTGCCGCGGCTAAATACTCGTTCTTGTTTTTATATTCATCCTTGGTAGTTCGATTCTGTCAAGAATAGACAGTAATGTAAGCCGGGTCAGGAATCGAAAGGAGACCTCCCAATTCGGACCAGCGGTCACCTTAACCACATGGCTACCCGCGATCGCCTCCCGTACGATTCATACTTTCACAAGTTGCACGCTACGGCTGTAGCGTTCCCATCGTCCATGCCCTCTTCCCGTACGATGTCAAATGTTATTACCACATATTTACATCTACATCCACACTCTGCAAGCCACCCGATGGTGTGTGGCGAAGGGTACCTTGAGTACCACTACCGGTTCTCCCTCTTACTCCAGTCACGTATTGTTCGCGGAAAGAAAGATTGTCGGTATGCCTCTCTGTGGGCTCTAATCTCTCTGATTTTATCCACATGATCTCTTCGCGAGATATACGTAGGAGGGAGCAATATACTGCTAGACTCCTCGGTAAAGATATGTTCTCGAAACTTCGACAAAAGCCCGTACCGAGCGACAGTGCGTCTCTCGTGTAGAGTCTTCCACTGGAGTTTATCGATCATCTCCGTAACGCTTTCTCGATTACCAAATGATCCTGTAACGAATCGCGCTGCTCTCAATTGGATCTTTTGTACTTCCTCTATGAAACTCACCATTACGGATCCCACACCGGTGAGCAGTATTCAAGCAGTGGGCGAATAAGTGTACTGTAACCAACTTCCTTTGTTTTCGGACTGCACTTCGTTAGGATTCTTCCAATAAATTTAAGTCTGGCATCTGCTTTACAGATGATTGATTTTATATGGTCGTTCCATTTTAAATCACTCCTAACGCCTAATCCCAGATAATTTAAGGAATGAACTGCTTCCAGTTGCTGACCTGCTATAGTGTAGCTAAATGATACAGGATCTTTCTTTTTATGTATTCGCAGCACATTACACTTTTCTACATTGAGATTCAATTACCATTCCCTGCATCATGCGTCAATTCGATGCAGATCCTCCTGCATTTCAATACAATTTTTCATTGTTACAACCTCTCTATACACTACAGCATCATTCGCAAAAAGCCTAAATGAACTTCGGATGTTATCCGCAAGGTCACATATATATATATATATATATATATATATATATATATATATATATATATATATATATATATATATCGTGAACAGCAACGGACCCACGACACTCCCCTGTGACACACCAGACATCACTCGTACTTCGGAAGACTTCTCTCCATTCAGAATGGCATGCTGCATTCTGTTATCTAGGAACTCCTCAGTACAATCACACAATTGGTCTGATACACCATATGCTCTTACTTTGGTCATTAAACTTCTGTGGGGAACTGCATCCAACGCCTTGCGGAAGTCAAGAAACACAGCATCTACCTGAGAACCCGTGTCTATGGCCTCCTGAGTCTCGTGGACGAATAGCGTGAGCTGGGTTTCACGCGATCGCCTTTTTCGAAACCCATGCTGATTCCTACAGAGCAGATTTCTAGTCTCCAGAAATGTCATTATACTCGAACGTAATAAATGTTCCAAAATTCTACAACTGACCGCCGCTAGAGATATAGGCCTATAGTTCTGCACATCTGTTCGACATCCCTTCTTAAAAACGGGGATGACCTGCACCATTTTCCAATCTTTCGGGACGCTACGCTCTTCTAGAGACCTACGGTACACCATTGCAAGAAGGGGGACAATTCCTTTGCGTACTCTTTTGAGCGATTTTAATTGTTTTTCTATCCCTCTGTCAATTATTTCGATATCTGCCATTTTGTAATCTAGGCGGTAATCTAGGCGGCAATCTAGAGAAGGAACTACCGTGCAATCTTCCTCTGTGAAACAGCTTTGCAAAAAGTCATTTAGTAATTCAGCCTTTAGAGTGATATCCTCTGTTTCAACTTTCCGAACTTCATCTCCGTCATCGCATGTAAATACTTACATATAGATTTGCAGATATAAACAGAAATATATATTCAAATAAAACGTTTGTTAAGATTTTGGGACTTAACTGCGGAGTCATCAGTCCCTAAACTTACAAACTACTTATTAACTAACTTATAATAAAGACAGCACAAACATAAATGCCCAAGGGAGGATTTGAACCCCCGACAAGGAGAGACCTCGCGCATCGGAGCATAGCAACTCAATGCGCTCGGCCACTCCGCCGCGGCAGACATATACAGGGTGATTCACTAAGTGGGTTTGCCTCTGTAACTTATAAAATAATAGGTGACGGGAAACTTTAATGCTGTAGGTCAACACAAGAAATGTTACACTTCCTGCGGAGGTATTAACATAGTTTATTGTATCATTTTCCAAAGAGTTACACCACAAAGATATATTTTTTAAATGGAACAATAGTTTTTTCTATCGTGCATTGGATCGTTGAAACCAGCTGCGTCCCAGTCAATTTAAACTGCATTCCTATCACTGTTATTTTGGGAGCTACAACCCTTCAAAATTTAGGGGGGCGGAGGCTACGACAGCGCAGCTGACTGGCTGGTGGTCATGAGACAGTGGGCCGTGCCCCAGGGGATAGCCACTCGGCCAGTCAGATACACTATCGCAGCCTCCGCCCCCTGGAACTTCGAAGGGTTGTAGCTCCCAAACTAACAGTGATAGGAATGCAGTTTAAATTGAATGGGACGCAGCTGGTTTCAACGAATCCAATACACGATAGATAAAACTATTTTTCCATTTAAAAAATTATATCTTCGTGTTGTAACTCTTTGGAAAATGAAACAATAAACTATGTTCATAGATCCGCAGAAAGTGTAACATTTCTTGTGTTGACCTATCGCATTAAAATTTCCCGTCACCTATTATTTTATAAGTTACAGAGGCAAACACACTTAGTGAAACACCCTGTATGTTAAGGTACTTAATGTTCGATTGTTTTTATATAATAAGGAATGCAGAATACAAATTCAAATGTTTGTAGAGTTTATGGGACTTAACTACGGGGTTAACAGTCCCTAAACTTACAAACTACTTATGAACTAGCTAATACTAATGACGGCACAAATATTCATGCCCGAGGGGGGATTTGAACCCCCGACCGTAGTGGCCGTGTAGACTGTGACTGGCGCGCCGCATAACGCTCGGCCACCGCGGCCGGCTGCAGAATACACGGTACGTTGTAACTAATAACGAAAACAGTCACTTGTAAATGTATACGATATAACGACATGTTCCTGCGTTGTTAATCGTATGAGAAAAATGTGCACACGCCAAGTCCCCGCCACGCTGTTGTTCGTCTTCACCACGCTGAACGCAGTCGGCGCAGTCAGCAAATCCGTGACCATCCCATTTGCGTGATTAACAGCACACAGACTGAGACAGCTTTTAGTGGATTAGGAAACCGTTACCCCTATTGTTCTTGTCGTCGATGGATGTGGAGAAAAATTTTGTTCCTAGCAAATTAAACTAGTTTTAGGTTACTGTTGACATCCATTTTCATTAATGTCCAAGCGATTCACAGATACAAACTGCTGCGACCCAGATACAAGAATTACCCTTTCCTAGTTAAATTTCATCAAGCTTTGAACGTATATAAGTCGTAGCTCGATTCATTTTCTTAATATATTGAATGCACCGGATATCTATAATACCAGTACTATATAATGTGGTGTGTGTATGTGTCTGTGTGTGTGATCGTGCGGTTTTTTATTTATTTATTTATTTATTAGTTTGTCCTAAACTACTGGTTTTCACGTGACGTTTTAATGCGTTCTCCATACTATCAGACAACAATCTCAGTGGGGGTTAGAATCACCAACGACATTAAAATTGGAGAAAAACCGCCCCATCATTTGACAATTTCCACAACTCCTAAACTAACCGCCAGATTTTAACGAAACTTAATAGAAATGTTATTTAACACCAGAAAACGATTACTGTTGGGTAAAATTTTCGTAAGAGTCGCAGTACGGAAGACATGACGATGTAAGCAATAAAAACTATTCCATCATGTGACGGTCGAATAACGAGATTTTAGTCACATAGGTCACGTGATGTAAAGTCATAAATAATAAGATTACAGATAAACTGCCCCATCGTTTGACAATTTACACAACTCCTAAACTAACCGCTCAATTTTAACGAAACTTAATACAAATGTTATGTAACACCAGAGAACGATTACTGTAAGGGTAAAATTTACGTAAGAAGAAAACTATTCCATCGTGTAACGCACGAATAACGAGAGGCGGTATATACAAATACCGCGGAACGTATCTACGAAATTATAGTATAACATCATAGTTAATGAGATATGACGTCAGAAACAATGGAGTGGATGAAAATCTGCCCCCCCCTCCCCCCCCCACACACACACACACATCTTTACTACCAACTCCATCCGCAACACATTTCGCAACAGTTGGATAAATTTCCACTCTACGAACCTGTTACATTGTATTATCGTAGCACACATAGTTCAGGAGATATAACGTCATAGAGACTGAGATGAAAAAACCGGAAATGAAGCGGATACAAGGTAGGGTCGAAAGCGTTGGACAGAGGGTGGGCAACACATACCCCAGATTATTTCTTACGCAATCAGTAGTATGATACACCGCAAAAAGAATGGCGCTGGTTGCAGTAAGTCAAATACATCCGGAGAAAATGTTAAGCGAAGTTTGAAGCTAGAGCGCCGGGAGACCGACCCGTAAGTTCAAATGTTTGCTAAGCTTAAGGGACTTAACTGCGGGGTCATCAGTCCCTAAACTTACAAACTACTTATGAACTAGCTTATACTAAAGACGACACAAACATGCATGCCCGATGGGGGATTCGAACCCCCGACCGTAGCGGCCGTGCAAACTGTGACTGGCGCGCCGCGGACCGCTGGGCCACTGCGGCCGTCCGACCAGTAAGTCTCCCTTGAGTCTTTGTAAATGTAATGTTCTCATTAAATCCATATGCAATGTTTTCACAACAAATCTTCAATGAATTGGAAAACTCCAAGAGGGTGTAATATATTTCAGACGGTGTAGTTAGAACAATTCTTAACAGTTAGCAGCACTGTTCAAAGCAGAAAGCCGGCCACGGTGGCCGAGGGGACTGAGGCGCTCCAGTCACGGTCTGCACGGCCACTACGGTCGGGAGTTCGAATCCCCCTCGGGCATGGATGTTTGTGTCGTCCTTAGTATTAGCTAGTTCATAAGTAGTTTGTAAGTTTAGGGACTGATGACCCCGTAGTTAAGTCCCATAGACTCAACAAACATTTGAACACTTCAACAAAGCAGAAAATATGCAATGATCATTTTTCCCCACCCTGGTTAAAAAAAAAAAAAAAAAAAAAAAAAAAAAAAAAAAACCTCGCCCTCCGCAACGAGGCACGTTAGACCGTTTTTTTTCTTTTCTTTTTTTTTTTCATTTGATTTTAGCGCTCTATTTTATTTCATTTATTTATTTATTTATTTTGGCTTTCGCGCAGGCTTCAATTGCCTTTATGTAAATCAAAGATTTCTTCTATAATACTTTTCATTCGCCTTCTTCCTCTGTGAGGCATCGGCTACTCCAACGCGGCCCACCCTGGTCGTTAAATCTTGAGCTTCCAGTGCGGTTAAGGGAAGAGGGAGAAAGATTTATGTTTATGGTCCTATCTTACTGAACACGGCAGTGTAATCAAGCAACTTTATCAACTTTATCATTATGTAAAGGAATTCACTGCCTTTAACTGAAATATTGTTTATTTCCGAGACCAGGTTCGGCCTTAGGTCATTATCAAGTGCTGTGCATAATATTATTAAAAAAAAAAATCGAACTGACGTGTTTTACGGCCCACTTTAGATTTGTAGTTTTATAAGTTTTTGCAAACCAAAATAATAAAAAAATTAATTAATAAGAGTGTCTGAAAACCTTGTAGGAAAAAGAACTTTAATTAATTAATAAGAGTATCTGAAACCCTTGTAAGAAAAAAAAAAAAAAAAAACAGTCCAACACATTGCGCACTACGCTACAGCTAACAGTTAGAAATTGTGTTCTTTAATCTCCTACTATTGCTGACCGTTGTTACCTGATGCTAATATGGCATTTGTAGACACCAGATTATCATTTACCGTACGAAGAACGACGTCTTTTTGTTAATTCTTCAGTGCGCCATTGCTTTGAAATGACAACGTGTAAGTTACAATAAGAAAATCATCAAATACGCAACGCAAGATGGCGTATGCCAGAGACAGTTCTGGGCGAGGAATGTCACGTGACATCTGCGAACGGCCGGTTTTCGTTAATTTAATGGAGGGTGTTAAATCTACGTTATTTTTGCAAATATCTCTCAAACGATACGAGATATGAAAAAAACATAACAGAGCAAAGTTGTAGAGAATTTTCTCCTCTACAAATTCGGTTTATTCAATTTTCGTTTCAGATGCATGGTTAAGCCGTTATTTTCATTTAAATTTTGAGCTGTCAAAAGACGATCGCAAAGGCCCACTTTTAGTGTTACTACCGTAACCTAAAGTGGGCCAACATGATTAAAATTATTGAAAGACAATATAAATTACAGATGTAGGGTACATTACAAGTTGCATGAGTTGGTGGTTACTTACATGAAACTCTTCAGACTGTTTTTTTTTTCTAAGTCATTGTCATGACAATAAAATAGTTAGGACAATTTAATAAGTCCATGCCATTAACATAAAATAGGTACCACAATTGTACCCGCATGTTTGTTTAAAATAATTACACAGAGAGGTGTTCGTTATAACGTTACAAAAGCAACTGGTTGATGTATAGAGAGGGAGTGCCAAAGATTGTTATAAAGATAATTACAAAGATATCCCACCATATTCTTGTTTGGAGTGGTATGTCTAGCAGTAAAGTGATGGATAGATGGATTATCTATGGGGGATGGGAACAGTGTTTGTACAGTTGGATTGTTATGTTTAGGTTACCTGCAGACTACAAAGTTGTAAGTCATTTTATCACACTAAAATCGCACAAATGTGAAATCTATATACGTTCTGAGGCAGTTATCACTCCAAGAGGTAAAACATTGTCTGCATAATAAATAAACATCACACTACATCGCTGCCAATCACGTCAGCACGGTACAAATGTTTCAAACAGGACCAATCTTACGGACATTCATATTATCTTCCAATCTCTAATTGTGTCATTGAAAGTCTCTTCTCATCTACATCTACATACATACTCCGCAATCCACCATAAGGTGCGTGGCGGAGGGTACACTGTACCACTACTAGGCATTTCCTATCCTATTGCACTCCCAAATAAAATGTTCAAATGTTTGTTAAGGTTATGGGACTTAACTACGGGGTCATCAGTCCCTAAACTTACAAACTACTTATCAACTACCTTATAATAAGGACGGCACAAATATCCATGCCAGAGGGGGGATTCGAACCCCCGACCGTAATGGCCGTGCAGACCGTGACTGGAGCGCCTCAGTCCCCTCGGCCACCGCGGCCGGCTTTCCCAAATAGAACGAGGAAAAAAGTAATGTCTATATGCCTCCTTACGAGCCACAATTTCTCTTCTCTTGTATTTGTAATCACTACGCAAAATGTAAGTAGGCGGCATTAAGATCTTACTACACTCAGCTCCAAATTCCGGCCCTCTAAATTTCCTCAACAGAATTTCTCGGAAAGAACGTCGTCTTTCCTCCAGCGATCCCCAACTGAGTTGCAGGAGCATTTCCGTGACACCCGCACATTGTTCGAACCTACCAGTAACAAACCTAGCTGCTCGCCTCTGAAGTCTCTGTGTCTTCCTTTAAACTGATCCGCTGTGGGTCCCAAACACTTGAGCAATACTCAAGACGTGGTCGTACAAGCGTTTTATACGCGGTCTCCTATACAGATGAAGTACATCTTCCCAAAATTCTGCCAATAAACCGAAGTCGGCTTTCCGCCTTACTCACAACTGTACTTACATGTTCATACCATTTCATATCGCTCTGAAATGTTACACCTAGATATTTGAACGACGCGACTGCATCAGGAAGCTCACTACTAGAGCTGTATTCGAGCATTACAAGATTTTTCCGACTCATGCGCATTACCTTAATTTTTTTTTTCTACATTGAGAGCTAGATACCATTCTTCGCACCAACTAGATTTTGTCTAACAAGGAAAGTACTTGGGCACGAACAAACACATATACACCAAAATCGTATGAGAGATAATGTAAAGGTCCCTTATTGCACTAGTGATTCTCCCGCATCTGCAAAACTCTGCAGTCGTCCGTTAGAGGCCTCTGCGTGTGCCTTGCCACATTGCACTTTGACCTGTCGGTTCGCCAGTAGGGACGGCGCAGTGTGCCTCCGAAGTTGCGTTTTCTGACGTTATTTGTGTGGTGAATCGTCAGATGGGGCGGCGATTGGTAATCAATCCTGCTGATGTATTGCGATTGGTTGATATGAAGTTACGAAGAACCCTTCTTCGTGAAGATGGTATTAGTGTAGAAGATGAATCATTCGCATGCTTTCTCGTATCTGTTATGGTACAGAAATATGAGCATAGGTTAGATACTGTTGTAACACCAACACATAATGATGATAATAGGGATGATAATGAAGAACAACTCATTGCATTATCGTACGTAGACTTCACGTATGTTACTAATAAGGAAAGTACTTGGGCTCGAACAAACACATATACACCAAAATCGTATGAGAGATAATGTAAAGATCCCTTATTGCACTAGTGATACTCCCGCATCTGTAAAACTCTGCAGTCGTCCGTTAGAGGCCTCTGCGTGTGCCATGCCGCATTGCACTTTGACCTGTCGGTTCGCCAGTAGGTACGGTGCAGTATGCCTCCGAAGTTGCGTTTTTTGATGTTATTTGTGTGGTGAAGCGTCAGATGGGGCGGCGATTGCTAATCAATCCTTCTAATGTATTGCGATTAGTTGAGATGAAGTTACGAAGAACCATTCTTCATGAAGATGGTATTAGTGTAGAAGATGAATCATTTCCATGCTTTCTCGTATCTGTTATGGTACAGAAATATGAGCATAAGTTAGATACTGTTGTTACAAACTCATAATAATAATGATAATAGGGATGTTAATGACGGACAACTCATTGAAAGCGGTAGTGCCACGGTAAGTGCGGGAAGAGGCGATGGAAGCAGTGGCATTGAATCCCAACAGTCTTCCGAGAAGAAGGTTAAAGTTGCAACTATCATCACGGCTTTTGATGACAATACGCTAGAGAAAATGTACGATGATTATTACATAAGTTATAGTTAAAATACCTGCATTATGTGTGGCGTCTACAATTACATCTACAGTGCTATCTAGGGCATGATTGCAAAGTTTTGCAGAAAAACGACACCCACCAGCCATTGAAGTGTACGTAGAGATCCTGTAACCAAACGTTCAAACATATATGTTTGTTCGAGCGCATGTAATTTCCTTGTATCCTGTATGCTGTTACAGTCAATTAAAGATGACACCCTCCCATACACCACAGGGTCATCAGCAAACAGCCGTAAATTACAAGTTACTCCGTCCATAGATAGAAAATAATAGCGGTGCTATCACACTCCCCTGTGGCACTCCTGACGATACACTCGTCTCTGATGAACACTCGCCGTCGAGAACAACATACTGCGTTCTATTACATAGGAAGTCTTCCAGCCAGTCAGAAATCTGTGAACCTATTCCATAAGCTCGTATCTTCATTAGCAGTCTACTGTCCAACCAAAACCACGAGTCTCGATATTAACCTGCTGGCGTTCTCGATACCCTAAGCTTAAGCTCGCCTCACAACAGCGGCCTATCAGGACAATGCCCGCGTGCAGTTCGGCACAGTGTTATGGCGCGCGATCGTGCGTTGTCCGCGCTCCAAGATACACACGGCTAGCGCCGCAGCCAGCGCACTGTGTAACACGGGGCCCAGGTGGCTGTATGGCGGCCGCTGCAGAATTCCACTTCGCCGCGGGCGTCATTGTTAGCGGCGCTATCGGATTCCGCAGTAGCGCAGCGGCAACGGCAGCGGCGCAATAACTAATAACCTGGCGCGACGGCCGAGTAGCCGCTGGCACCGACCGACGTCACCCGCTATGCTTCGACCACGCTGACCATCGGGCGTCGGAATCGCACCTGGATCGCCAGGCGCCTAGTGACCAGTATTGTAGTCTTGTGTAGTTCGCGAACGAACTAGTTCGGAAGAGCGCTCCCATTGATTTGATTTGATTTGATGTTTCCAGGGAAACCAAAACAGTCTTGCTCCAACCCGCCACTGACCGCACCGAAACTAAGTTTATTGTGCGGTATCGCTCCCTGTATATCTAGTAAAGCCAACCAATGCCCTTGAACAGTGCAAGGAGTCGAAAATGTTCAAATGTTTGTTAAGCTTATGGGACTTAACTACGGGGTCATCAGTCCCTAAACTTACAAACTACTTACGAACTAGGACGGCACAAATATCCATGCCCGAGGGAGGATTCGACCCCGACCGTAGTGGCCGTGCTGACCGTGACTGGAGCGCCTCAGTCACCTCGGCCACCGCGGCCGGCTGCAAGGAGTCCCTTTACCAGTTCTTTATTAGACACAACTGGAACTCTTTGGGATATCCAGAATCACACACTAAAATAGTGACTGAAGTAAATATAGGAAAGGTTGGGGAAATGCCAGCCGACTATATTATAACCCCGTACTACTTCAACAAGCCTTCAACAGCCAAGACTGGAGGCCGTCATCTCTCTAGGGAAACTGGCCTCAGTATTCCAGGCCGAAATCACTGCCATCAGGCGTGTGTGGAGGAGAATTTGCGTAGATGCTACAAAGATCGTAGCATCTATATCTATTCAGACAGCCAGGCAGCCCTGAGATCACTTGGCAGCTCCTGCAACAAGGTCTAAAATGGTTGCAGAATGTCACAGGGTTCTGGTGGAGCTAGGGGAAAGCAATAGAGTAAACCTATTGTGGGTCCCTGGCCACTCGGGGATCAGTGGCAACGAACATGCCCACAGGTTAGCCAGGATGGGGGCAGAGACTCCATTTATTTGACCGGAACATGTACTGACAATCACCAAGGCAATGATCAAATTGGAGCTACGTAACTGGCTCAGAAGACAGCACGTAGAATATTGGACCAAAGTCTACCAACAAAAACATGGCAAGGTAATGATGCCAAAGCCATGTTTTAAAAGAAGCTCTGCAATCCTGGGCCTGAACAGGAGAGAGTTTAGACTCATGGTTGGATTGCAAACAGGCCATGGGAATTTGAAAAAACACCTACATACAATGGGAATAACAGAAGAGGACCCTAAATGTAGGATCTGTGATGACGGTGATGAAACTGCATCACATCTAATCTTAGAATGCATTGCACTGGAGAGTAAAAGGCACAGAACATTTGGGACAACCAGACCCGAAGAAATTGTGCTGTAATAAAGCACTCCCATACGCAAACTAAGCGAACTAGTTCGCAGATCCATCGCCTCTTAGTTCGTCCGCTCTTTTTCCGAAGACTGACGGGGATCAGCGAGAGGACGCGAGAGCGCGCAGAATCGCGTGATTCCCTTTTGCCAGCTACCGCCATTTCGAGCTGAGATGCAGCTCAGCTGTAGTTTCATAGTTCACTGCCACAAATTTCCTTTTCTAAGGTAGGTATTGAGTAGTGTCTAAATATAACCCTCATTCTATAGTGTAAAGAATTAAAAAGAGCTCAAAACGTAACATTGTTTGCATTTACGAGGTACGTCCAGAAAGTAAGTTCCGTTTCGTTATATAAAAGAAACGTATACAGATACAGAAAAAATATTTATTGTACAAAAATCTACAACTGTAAAACTACTTTTCTACATAGCTTCCGAAATTTTGTAGGCTTTTGTCATAGCGTGGCAGAAGTCTTTGTATGCCTTCTTCGTAGAAGGTTGCCGTCTGTGTATTCAACCATGTGGTAACATGTTCTTACAGCTCGTCATCATCTCGGAAGTGTTGACCACCATGGGCAGGTTTTAGGTGTAAGAAAAAAGTCGCTAGGAGCGAGACTGTACGGAGGATGATCAAACACGTCCCAGTGAAATTCCCGTAAGAGTTGTTTGGTTACATTCGCCTTGTGAGGTCGGGCGGCAACGTGATGGGAAGAAGAAGACTCAATTTATCTCTTCTTACATCTAAAATCTGTCGTTGGTGGTCAACACTTCAACGATGATGAGCTGAAAGAACGTGTTTGCCACATGGTTGAATACACAGGCGGCAACCTTCTATGAAGAAGGCACACAAAAACTTGTCCCACGCTATGACAAATGCCTACAAAATTTTGGAAGTTATGTAGAAAAGTAGTTGAACAGTTGCAGATTTTTATACAATCAATATTTTTTCTGTATCTGTTCACGGTTGGTTTATATATTTATATAACCAAACGGAACTTACTTTGTGGACAGACCTCGTATATGCGATAAATTGTGCATCAACCATTTTCTCAAGCCTGCATGATCCTGTTGACGGCTCGCGGGGTAGAATATTGAGGATAACGTCGTATAAGCGACACTGACACTGTAAAATAACGAACCCGTATACAGTTAATTAGCTACAAAACTGTAGTTTATTGCCTGTCGTCAGAATATAAAGGTCGAAACCAATTGTCATCAATGTCGCTAGCGTGAAGATCAAACATTTCTTCTATTTCATTTGTTAATACAAAATCAATTTGTATAATAAGTGTGTGGTTGACCGGAATGGCTTAACTTTCGATGCAACTGAGGCGGCCGCCCCTCCGAAACAAAGGATTGGACTCGCCCAGCACCGAAGACAAAAATGCGTTTCTGCGCATGGGAACTTGGTTTATATAATAGAATGAATAAAGAAATCCATTTTAAAAAATAAAATACTACGAGTATTCTATATGCAAAGTTGTTGAATACCATTGTATCACCTATTCGTGTAAATAACTGGTTTATTTGCTTAAGTATTTGATGTCTAATTGCCCAAAATTGCGGATAATAGCATACGCTTGGGCAACAGTGATCATTATATAAAAAACTGTCATAACAAAAGAAAGACTCTTTTAGTAGCGGTAGCAAAAGCCAAAAAGAGCGGACGAACTAAACAGAGCAACCTACTTCGCGGCCCAGCTGCGAACTTAAAGGAGAGCTACCGGGCGCGAACTAAAATATGCGCGATCGGTCGCGAACTAAAATATGCGCGATCGGTCGCGAACTAAAATATGTGCAATCGGTCGCGAACTAAAACATGCGTTACCGGTCGCGAACTATTATGCCAAACGTATCTCGATTCTTAGTTCGTTGGAGTTTTTTCCGAAGACAGACGGGCAATAGCGAGAGGTCGCGCAGCAGAATTAAAAATCACGTGTTTGCTTTCTGCTGATGAGAGCCATTTCGAGGTGAGCGTCTGCTGCTAGATTACATAGTTCAGTGCTACAAAATTTCTGTTTTGAAGTATTCTGCACTCTACAATATGTGACTAATAAATTATATAATGCCAAGATATAGAGATAACTCTAAACTCAAACGCGAGAAATTATCCACAAACTGTTTCTTTTGGTTTGCGTGATATCGTTAGCGGCTCAAGCAGCAAGCGCATGAAGCAGCTAGGTGGGGGAACTTCTCCCTCCACCTGCATGCGCAGACCACGCCGCTCAGTCGTCACTGGGAACGGACGAACTAAAAGAACGAACTAGTTCGCGGCAGAGCCGCTAATTAAAGCGAGCGCTCTCGATCGCGAACTATTATGCGCCAGTCTACTGTGTTGCCTCACACTTTTGACTGAAGGACACAGTAACTTCTTCCAACAACTTTTTTCGTCTGTAGCTGGATTCCGTCGACATTCTGTCACAATGTTTCGGCCCAAGAGACGTCCTGCCATCTTCAGGTGAGCAAACAAATACTGAAGTATCCATGTGCATGGTTTTCTCGCAGGTTGCTTACGAGAAACAAAATCATAGTTATCTTCCGTCAACCACCGAAGAGCCTGGCCTTAGTTGGATCCGACAAAGATGATCTGCATTTGTGAAAAAAATTCTTCGTTTCTGAAGGTGAAAAAAGAAAACACCTTATGTTTGCTGCAGTTGATTTTATTCTTCCCAGACGCGTTTCGCCTTTCTTTTTAAAGGCATCTTCAGTGGGATATTTTCGTTGTCTTTTCAACTATCTTCTGCTGTTTCCTCCATCTGGTCGAGGTGACATGTTGCACATTGTATAACTAACACACTTTTCGCACAGTTCTACACATATTTTCGAGATGTTTAGGTTAAGATCCTTTATAGTAGCTCGTTCTGGCCCACATGGAATTGTTATTACGAATAGTTTGCCACCACATAGAAAGTGGGCCGGCGTCAATGCAGTATCGCTCTCTTCTTGAGTGGTGCATCGTGAGTTCATTGCGGCTTCAATGTCAATAAAAAAAAGGTTGAACGCTCTCTTCATACACCTGCGAAAACTAAAACGCTTCCGCAGACAATTCACTGATGCCTAAGTGGCCACCGCACCTTCAATACTATTGTCAGTATCTTGACAAGTGCCAATATACTGACGTTGCGGATCGCGCGGCCTCCCGCGTCGGTCGGGCATGGATGTTTGTGTTGTAGTTATTATAGGTTAGTTCATAAGTAGTTTGTAAGTTTAGGGACTGATGACCCCGTAGTTAAGTCCCATAAGCTATACAAACATTTGAAACATTTGAAACAATTAATGGTGTAGTTTGTAACGATATGGACCCTTAAGTCAACTCACTTTGTCTTAGGGGATGACGTATTCCTGCTACCTTTGGCTCGTCGCTGACTCTACAGGTAAACATTTATTTGTAAAACTAAACTTTCAATTTCGAAGCCAGGGAATTTTTAATAATGGCGACATCTACTAAATAATTGACCACAACAGAGGGTTGCGTATCTACTAAAATAGTTTATTGCTGATTGAATGATTATATCTGGGCAGAGAACTACTATATACTTTAGACTCCGTCTGATACGATTACCTCGAGTCCCCAATTTTGCTAACAATAAAGATATATGAATATTTAATCATTTTGATAATGTTTCTAAAATGATTGCTATTAATATTCATTGTTGTATCCAAAAAAGCCAAGTGAGAATGCGATGAAAAATTTCTGAGTTCTGAATACTGCTTCAAAAATCGAAGTCCACATACGTATTTCAGGGTCAACCGCGGCGGGTTCTGCGGCCATGTTGAACACCTATCATTTCATTGGATTCCACTGTACTTCAGAGAAACGTCTCCCGTCTTGTTGCATTTCCCGCTTTTAGGAAAATATTTACGGCAGGGTTTTGGAACATATCCAGTATTCAAATACTATGAATTATCTCGAACAGAACGATCTATTGAACCAAGGTCAACACGGATTTAGAAAATATCGTTCATGTGAAATACAACTAGCTCTTTATTCACACTAAGTGATAGCTGCTATCGACAAGGGTTCGCAAATCCATTCCGTATTTCTTGATTTCCAGAAGGCTTTTGACACCGTACCTCTCAAACGGTTTTTAATCAAATTGCGTCGTTGTGGTATATCGCCCCAAATTTGCGATTGGATAGGGGATTTCCTGTCAGAGAGGACCGGTTCGTAGTAATCGATGGTAAGGCATCGACTAAAACAAAGGTGATATCGGGCGTTCCACAGGGTAGTGATATTGGTCCTCTGCTGTTCCTTATTTACAATAAAGATTTAGGGGAAAATTTAAGTAGCTCTCTTAGGTTGTTTGCAGATTAAGCCGTCATTTACCGTCTAGTAAAATCATCTGAAGATCAAAACCAAATGCAGAACGATCTGAATACGATATCAGTATGGTGTAAAAATTGGCAATTGACTGTAAATAATGAGAAGTGTGAAGTTGTCCACACGAGTACAAAAATAAATCCGTTACACTTTGTTTACAAGATAAATCAATCAAAAGTGAAGGCCGTAAACTCCACAAAATACCTAGGAATTACTATTACCTCAGACTTAAATTGGAAAGAACACGTAGATAATGTCATGGGAAAGGCGAACCAGAGACTGCGTTTTATTGGCAGAACCCTTAAAACATACAACAGAACTACAAAAGAAACTGCATACACTACGCTTGTCCGTCCATGTTTGGAGTATTGCTGGCCAGTGTGGGATCCTTATCAGGTGGGTTTGACGGAGGACATCGAAAGAGTCCCGAGAAGGGCAGCTCGTTTCGTATTGTCACGATACAGGGGAGACAGCGTTACGGAAATGATACAGGATTTGGGATGGGAATCATTACAACAATGGCGCTTATCGCTGCGGCGTGGGCTACTTACGAAACTCCAATCGCCAACATTCTCCTCCGAATGCGAAAATATATTGTTTACTGCCACTCACATAGGTGGAAATGATCATCAGAATAAAATACGAGAAATCAGAGCTTGAACGGAGAGATTCAGATGTTCTTTCTTCCCGTGCGATATTCGAAAATGGAATGGGAGATAAATAGTATGAAGGTAGTTCGATGAACCCTCTGCCAGGCCTTTAATGTGATTTGCAGAGTATCCCATGTAGATGTAGATAAATAATATAAAAACGGCCGCGAGCACCGCAGCTGGGCACGTTAGTGCACACGGCCACTCTGCCGCGGCCCGCTTTTCGCGAGCGGCCCCGTTAACCGTTACGCTATCCATGCACGCCTCCCGGACAGACGTAATGAGCCACCTGCCAAGCAATGTGCAGTACGCATAAGTGGTCGGGTGTTAACTCGCGGTCTCTAGCGTCATTTCACGGATCTCGTGCCCGCTAGTGTCGGAGGTTCGAATACTGCGTCGGTCATGTGTTTGTGTGTGTGTATGTTTGTTTGCTTGTTGTGCTTAATGTAACATAGTTTAAACAGTTTGTATGTCTAGGGACCGATGACTAGAGAATTTTTTTCCTTAGTATTACAATCATTTATGAGTGGTCACACATTCCATTAAGCCTGTTTTACACGATTGACGTTCTTGTCTCAGTTGATCACTCGAGGCGAATGTGTCTACTGCAGCGCCCCTGGCGTGTTATTCCCATACTGAATCTCGTCTGTTCAGATTCGTCGTTTTCATTTACACGATAGCACCAAAATTGTAAAGCTGTCTGCTGCGTAGTTTTGCATCTGAAAGCCGAAGTGAGGTTGCAGGGCACTTTTTTAGGTGGAAGAAGGAAATGATATTGAGTTTTTTTTAAATGTTCAGATGTTTGTGAAGCTTATGGGACTTAACTGCGGGGTCATCAGTCCCTAAACTTAAAAACTACCTTATACTACCAAAATTGTAAAGCTGTCTGCTGCGTAGTTTTGCATCTGAAAGCCGAAGTGAGGTTGCAGGGCACTTTTTTAGGTGGAAGAAGGAAATGATATTGAGTTTTTTTTAAATGTTCAGATGTTTGTGAAGCTTATGGGACTTAACTGCGGGGTCATCAGTCCCTAAACTTAAAAACTACCTTATACTAAAGACAGCACAAACATCCATGCCCGAGGGGGGATTCAAACCCCCGACGCGGGAGGCCTCGCGATCCGCAACGTGGCGCTCCAGACCGCTCGGCTACTCTCGCCCGGCGATATTGAGTTTACTGATGACTGAAGGGTTATACGTATTTGCTATTTTCCTCTAATATCCTGTGTCAAATTCTGTACTCTATTTATAACCTACAAATACTAAAGTATCATCGAAAAATTTCAAACCTTATACATTTATTAGCTGACGAAAATTTATACTTGCAGCACATAAAACAATTCCGAAAATAAAGTAAGAAGTACCTGTTTACTTTAGTTTTCTTATCTTGTTTTCTTGCTATCGGTTAAATTAGTCGAAAATGATTTTATCTTCTAATAAACTTGTAATTTGCGGTTGTTTGCTGATGATGCTGTGGTGTATGGGAGGGTGTTGTCTTTAACTGACTTTAATAGCATACAGGATGACTTAGACAAAATTTCTAGTTGGTGTGAAGAATTGCAGCTAGCTCTCAATGTAGAAAAATGTAAGATGATGCGTATGAGTAGGAAAAACAATCACATAATGTTCGAATACAGCATTAGTAGTGAGCTTCTTGATGCTGTCGCATCGTTCAAATATCTAGGCGTAACATTGCAGAGCGATATGAAATGGAACGAACATGTAAGGACAGTTGTGAGTAAGGCGGACCGGCGACTTCAGTTTATTGGGAGAATTTTGGGAAGCTGTACTTCATCTGTAAAAGAGCCCGCGTATAAAACGCTTGTACGACCATGTTTTGAGTACTGCTGAAGTGTTTGAGACCCGCAGCATATCAGTTTAAAGGAAGACACAGAAGCAGTTCAGAAAAAAAAAAATGCTCAAATGTTTGTCAAGCTTACAACCTACTTATGAACTAATTACGAACTAGGACGGCACAAATATCCATGCCCGAGGGGGGATTCGAACCCCCGATCGTAGTGGCCGTGCAGATCGTGACTGAAGGGCCTCAGTCCCCTCGGCCACCGCGGCCGGCAGCAGTTCAGCGGCGAGCAGCTAAGTTTGTTACTGGTAGGTTCGACCAATGCGCGAGTGTCACGGAAATGCTCCAGCAACTCAACTGGGGATTGCTGGAGAAAAGACGACGTTCTTTTCGTGAATTTCTGTTGAGAAAAATTAAAGGACCGGAATTTGTAGCTGCCGCCTACTTACATTTCGCGTAAAGATCACAAAGACAAGATAAGAGAATTTAGGGCTCGTACGGAAGCATATAGGCATTCTTTTTTTCCTTGTTCTATTTGGGAGTTGAATAGGAAAGGAAATGCCTAGTAGTGGTACAGTGTACCCTCCGCCACGCACCTTACGGTGGATTGCGGAGCATGTATGTAGATGTAGATATAGAAATCTGAGTGTTTCAGTGTCAAATTAATTTTCATTAAAACACGTTTATATATTTAGATTCGTATTTATGCATAGTCCAGTTTTTTCCGTGTAAAACGTTAATATCTTTCTGTTTGCAGATATTTATTCTATTTATAGGAGGACGCTACTAGAAAAAAGAATTTTAGGTTCTGTTTCAACCTTTCTGGTGTGATGAGAACACAAAGAAAACAATAGAAAACAGTCGAAGAAGATGTGAAAGCGTTCTGTAATATGAATGAGCTCGACCAGAATGGGTTAGATTCCGATGTTAGCAGACGCTACTACAGTTTCTTGCTTCTGCGCATGCGCAGTCTGCAGCACACTCAGATATTTAAAACTCCACACTCGGCACAATCTGTTGATCAATGACGCCATAGACGTACTCGCTATGCTGTTGGCGGCTGATTTACACATACGCGCGAAAGGTACACGCACTTCGAGTAGTCGATTTTCAGCAGAAAGTCGCTCGTGTAAAGCGGGTTTTATGCAGTCCTCGCGCAGGGACAAACCTACGTTACAACAGTGACCTGCCTTTCTTTGGCTTAAATATGATGCGCAGCGTCGGTGTCTACGATGTAACCAATGCAAATGTCCTTCAGACACGCATGCTTCTCTGAAAGAACGGTCTCTACGGCGGCTGAAACTGTCAAGGTTGGAAGAAATGTATTCGCATCTGCATACGGCAATACATTCTACACTGACTGTAGAGTGCCTCTCTGGCACACCTATCACGTACGACGAATTGAAGAGATGGAGAAGATCCAAGGGACAACTGCGCCTTTTGTAGCTAGTGGGCACGACAGCTTACAGAGAGTATTTTCTTCTTAAAAAACTAGACAGACGCTACAAGAGATGCGTCGTACATCACGGAGAAATTATAATGTGGGGTGTGGTGGAGGATATTTATTATTGATTGAAAAATAAGAATAAAATGGTTCGTTAACGATTTTGACTCGAAACACACTGGTAAACGTTCTTAACAGTTAGTCAGATCTACACCCACAACATACGGATTACTTTTCTGATTAGGCCCTGTCAGTATTAATCAAATTAATTGGCTTGTTAATTAACTGAATGAATATGAATGCTAATTAGGCACGTCTGATCACTTCACAAAATATTGTACTTACCACCCCATCTTAAAAAATATCCAGTGAATATATATATATATATATATATATATATATATATATATATATATACTGCTAACTGGAACAGCTGTAATCGTAATATAAAAATGCAATTATGATTTTTCTTTTGAAAATGATTATTTGATCTTCTTTGCTGTGGGTTTTGTTATACTGAATCAATAGCTGTGCACAAATACATTTACGTAATCAGATAAATTATTGACGTTAAATATTATTAAAAATGTCTGTTAATGATTTTTATTAATTTTCTGTTTCATTATTGTCAAAAGTGGCTAACTGATTGATTGTTAATATGATACTGTTTATTATTGTTTCATCAAAATTCTAACTATAATCACTGATCTCTATTTCTAGTGCACATAATATTTAATTTCCTCAGTTCAGACTCAATCGTTATTGAATGAATGAAGGTGATAAGTCCTCGTCAGTTAAACTTTCGCACTCCTATCAATTTTTCTAATGTATTTTCAATTATTATTACAATTTAATTCTTATAAGCAAAGTTTGCTATCGAAATACCTATACAGCACATTTCGGGATGGATCGGACAACATATGTACCTAACTCTTTTTTTCTCTTTGGCCATGTTACCGCACTCTCAGATTCGGCTTTGTTGAATCCGGATTTGGCGTGTTAATAGGTTGGATGTGGCCAGATGCCCTTCCTGTCGCCACCCATGCCCCCCGGGAGGAAATGTGTACCCCAAATGTCTGCGTATAGTGTTATACGTGTGAAAGTGTAAAGTGTTACGAAATGTTTTCTAACTGTGTTACTGAGGCGGGACTTGGGTACCAGCCCGGGTATTCACCTAGGGGGATGTGGAAAACCGCCTAAAAACCACATTCAGGCTGGCAGGCACTCCGATCCCCTTCGTTAATCCGCCAGGCGAATTCGAACCGGGGCCGGTACGCCTCCCTGTCTCGTAAAGCGGTGCGTTACACCACACGGCTAACCGAGCGGGTCGACATACGCCCCCAATACGTCTCCCAAAATTACCGAGGATTACATGCAATCACTCATCTCACACGTCATGCTTGAGTGCGGCAAGGAAAGAGCAGAAGGAAAATAGGTTTCTCAAACGCCAAAGAGAGACTTTGAAGAAGACGTGTTATGCCCTATGGAGATAATTGCTCTTAGATTTCTGAGAGCGTTCGTTGTAGTAGAAGTAAGACAACTTGTGAGGTGAATAATAACAACAAGCAAACTAAAACGAGCAACTACTAAACGAGAAAAATCAACTAAGACTTTCACCGTGGTAGCACACAACACACGTCAATATCAGGCTTCTCTAATTATTAATATACACTTGCGAGGCGCACTTTCTGTTGAATGGATTCGTCAACAATGAAATTTGGGGCGCACAGAAAACCCTCGAGTAATTACGGAACCCATTACATCCACAAAAAGTATCCGTTTGCTGAGGGCTTCATTTCGGCCGGAGCAGCGTTCGGACAACTCCCAGATTTTCTTTTTTCTGTCTGTTTTCTTCACTCGGCGTCAACGCGCGACGCCTTACGGCTGTAAGCATTTCCTATTGAACAGCACACACAGGTACTCTGGCAGATATGTCACTACGTAATCTGCTGGATGACGGCGTTAAAACCATTATCGTACATCTACTGCCTTATCAGAGGTATTAATTTTCCCCCCAAATGTTTACAATTAATAAACACTATTTTTGAACGTACACTTCTGGAAAATAAATAAAGAACACATGAATTCGTTGACCCAACGGAGGGAAATTTTATCGACACATTGTTGAGGACGTATAAAACGGACGATCACATACACAGAGCCATATGCACATGAAATCAGTCACCAGAGCTTGCGAAATGTTCACAGTAGTACGGTGAATACTCTCCTTTTGCAGTTATGAAATCACCAGTTATCCTATGATGACGGTCGTAGACGTTCTGAATATAGTCTTGGGGAATGATCTGCCATTAAATTTCCACATGGTACTTCAGTTGGGCCAGATTTTGTGCCGATTGTGCAGACCGCGCAAGAGGAAGTTTCATCCGGTCCCAACAAGGTCGACGGGAGTCATATCTTCGGATCGGGTTGGCCATGATGGTTGGCGTGGATCTTGAAGATCATGTTGGGTGGTACTCGTTGTAGGAAATGGTTACCCTCACCATGAGGCATTATCATGCGTCCAGTTACGGCATTTTCCGATCTCGCCCCAACATCGTACAACCCGCCTGCAGTGGTGTCGCAATAGGTGCTTGTGGAAGGACGAATAGAGACGTCTACATGTAGTCTTCAATGATAAGAGTCGCTTCTAACACGATGCCAATGAAGTTCGTACACGTGTGTGGCATCGTGTAGGGCAATGCGAAAATCTGGAGTGTGTACGACAGAGGCACACGGGGCCGACGCCCAGCACCAGGGTGTTCAAATGTTCAAATGTTTGTAGAACTTATGAGACTTAACTAAAGGGTCATCAGTCCCTAAACTTACAAACTACGTATGAACTAGCTGATACTAAAGACGGCACAAACATCCATACCTGAGGGGGGATTCGAAACCCCGACTTCAGCGGCCGTGCGGACCGTGACTGGCGCGCCGCAGACCGCTCGGCCACTGCGGCCGGCGCACCAGGGTGTAAGGAGCCGTATACTATAAGAGTCGTTCTCCTCTGATGATCGTCAAGAGAAAATTCAACAGTGCACAATTCATTGAAACATCATTCAACCCGTCTCGCTACCTTTACTGCACCGACAAGGTGATGTGCTTTTCTAACAGGACAATGCATGTCCACACGTATCCCGTTCCACTCAATGTGCTCTTCAGGGTTTACGTCAACCACCCTGACTAGCCCGATCCGCAGATATGACCCCCATAGACCGTGTCTGGGACCGAATGAAACTTCATCTTGCGCGGTCTGCAAGACCAGCACAAAAATTGGCCCAACTAAAGCACGCCGCGGCGGAGCGCATTGAGGCGCTATGCTACGAGGCGCGAGGCCGTTCCCCGTCGGGAGTTAGAATCCCCCTATGGCATAGATGTTTGTGCCGTCTTTAGTATAGGATAGTTCATAAGTAGTTTGTAAGTTTAGAGACTGATGACCCAGCAGTTAAGTCCCTTAACAAGGGAACATCACCAACTCGACCTAATATTTCCTTGGGAAAAAAGTACATGATCTAGATATGAACCCCAGAATTCGATATCACGTGAAAATTTGGGCCATTATTCATACACTACACAGTTACGGCCTCCTCAAAGTACAGGTTTTAAACATTCCTCACTTGGCCCTCTTCACTGCGACCTCTTAATGTCCGAACGTCTAGTGTTGTGAGCAGAGTCTAGTTAGAGGTTTCCGTTCGCGATGTAAATTAATCCACAGGCTGTCGTGCGACATCTCCAGGAACTGTATACAATGATTACTAACCAGCAACGATTAAATGTCAAAGAATTACAGCTCTTTAAGAATAACATTTGCAGTTATTAGACGTACTATAAACGGTAAAAGAAAATACATGGCGCTTTCTTTATGCTTTTCCTTATATCTTTCAACTGCGATGCAGATATCATAGACAATTGTACTGATGAAGACGTGCTGGATATAGAAGAAAATAGCGGGTTGACGTTCGGTGCAGTTATAGAAGAGGATGACGACGTAATTTACTTTTCAAACCTTTTATACACATCATTTTGTTATATGTAAAGCTGACACTATTGAAGTGGAGTAAACTTGAAAGAGTTACAGTATATAATGTTACATTTTGTAATATTAATTGCTCCTCCACTTCACTAGCTCTTCAATTTTCACATTTTGGGGGACTCGCTGTTGTCCCTTCACTGCACAGCACTTCGCGTTCGGGTATTAAGCGGCCGCAGTGAAGCGGGCCGAGTGAGGAACTCCTGAACACCTGTTTAAAAGCTGTACTTTGAGGAGGTCGTAACTGCGTAGTATCTGAATAATGGCCCTAATTTTCACGTGATATCGATTTCTGGGGTTGATATCTAGCTCAGGTATTTTTTTCTCAAGAAAATATGAAGTCGAGTTGATGATGTTCCCCTGTAAGCTGTACAAAAATTTGAACTAAAGCACCAGGTGGGAATGAATGGCAGGTCATTCCCCAAGACTACAATCAGCAACTCTACAATCGTCTCCATGGAAGAAGTGCAACTTGCATTGCTGCAAAAGGATGGTATATACGGTACTAACGCCGACATTGCGCACTCTCTGTTGACTGTACTCACGTATGTATGGCTTTGTCTGTATGATCGTGTGTTCCTGCATACACTAGGCTCGTCCGTCCATTTTTGGAGTATTGCAGCCCAGTGTGGGATCCTTATCAGGTGGGTTTGACGGAGGACATCGAAAGAGTCCAAAGAAGGGCAGCTCGTTTCGTATTGTCACGATACAGGGGAGACAGCGTTACGGAAATGATACAGGATGTGGGATGGAAATCATTACACCAACGAAAAAAATGTTCAAATGTTTGTAGATCTTTCGGACCAAACTGCGTGGTCATCAGTCCGTAGCTTACAAACTACTTAAACCTAGGTAAACTAACCTAAGGACAACACACACACCCATGCCCCAGGGAGGACTCGAACCTCCACGGCGAGCAACCGCGCGCTCCGCAGCGAGACGCTTTAGACCGCTTTTTTTTATTTATTTTTTTATTTTTTTTATTGTTTTTTTTTTATTTATTTATTTATTTTTTATTTTTTTTTTGGCCTCCTTTCCACCCCTTCAGCCCGGCCTTACGCTCACCATGTATCGCCTTCCTCGGCGTAGGCTTCAATGCCTTCAAAGGAAAGAAATTGGCCTTCTGCCACATATAGTCTCTTTCAATGTTCCAAATTAATTTTTGTTTTCTTCTTTTTTGAGCGACGTGATTGCGTATCTTCTTCGGCGTGGTGGCAACCCCAAAGTTCGTCTTCTCGAATGTTGCAAGAGTTTCCGTGTCGTTTTTCGTTCTTCAATATTCCCTATCGTGATTGCTTTTTGTCTTCTCTTAACTTCGGGCTTCACTTGCCAAAACTCGCGCAATACTTCCGTTGCTCGGGCCTCGTGGCCCCTTCTCCATTCCATCAGCAACTTACATAATAAATAAATAAAAAAAGGATGCCTCGATTACCAGCAGGCCATAATAATAGAGAAATAAAGTTCGTAACAAATAAATGTTCTAGATGTCGGAATGGAAATGACTTCTCGATGCCTGCGGTGGCACATCTTCACTTGTCATCAAGTTGAACTAAAATCATTGTATTCAAAGGTGAGCAACTGTTCATTAGAGTACCGGACTGTAGTACTCATCAAAGTTTCTCATTCGCATTCCGTGTCTGTTAGTAATTTTTTTTTTTTTTTTTTTTTTTTTTTGCAGGTGGGCGGGATCGAACCAGCGACCTTCTGCTCCGCAGTCCGTAACGCTGTCCCTTGCGCCAGCCCGCTCGGCTACTCCACCGCGGCATTACAACAACGGCGCTAATCGTTGCGGCGTGGGCTACTTGCGAAACTCCAATCGCCAACATTCTCCCCCGAATGCGAAAATATATTGTTGACTCCCACTTACATAGGTAGAAATGATCATCAGAATAAAATACGAGAAATCAGAGCTCGAGCAGAGAGATTCAGGTGTTCTTTCTTCCCGCGCGCTATTCGAGAATGGGATGGGAGATAAATGGTATAATTGTGGTTCGATAAACCCTCTGCCAGACACTTAAATGTGATTTGCAGAGTATCCCATGCAGATGTAGATGTAGATGTATGCATCACGTCGCTGGCCGCGGTGGCCGAGGTGACTAAGGCGCTCCAGTCACGGTCAGCACGGCCACTACTGTCGGGGGTTCGAATCCCCCCTCGGGCATGGATATTTGTGCCGTCCTAGTTCATAAGTAGTTTGTAAGTTTAGGGACTGATGACCCGGTAGTTAAGTCCCATAAGCTTAACAAACACTGAACTGAACACTATGCATCACGTGTTCAAAAGTTTTCCTCTGCTAGGTCGACTAAATTATAGTGTTCTTTTTTCATTTTCCACGAGTGTATTTCGAGTCATATTTCATGAGATCTTTCCGTTCCGTTTACCTGCCGTCCCTCTTCCACGGAGATGCCGTGAGCCCCTGCCCCGCCCCTGGGTCCGCGGCCGCCTGCTACTTGTCAGTGTCCAGTAGCCCGCAGTGGCTCTGGGCTGGCTGGCTCACGCAGCTTGTCGCGGCCTTGTACCGCAGTAGGTGACTGCCTGCGTTCCTCCGGCCAGGCGCCAAGGACAGCCGGCCGATCCGCACCAAAAAAGTGGACGCCGCCTCCTGCTGCCTGCGATGCTCTCTGGGTCTCCGTGTACAGCCGCGGAGACTCACGAGGGAACTCCAAGACTCAGAGGTGTCTTTAAAGCTCAGTGGGACGTAATATATAACCTCTTCAGTCCCTGTGCCAAGGTTAATTTAAAATTTTTCAAAATGTCAATTTTTTTTTTTTTTTTTTTTTTTTTTTTTTTTTTTATGAGATTGCATTAGGCACCATATTTCGCCGCGGTGGAGTAGCCGAGCGGTCTAAAGCACTTCGCTGCGGAGCGCGCGGTTGCTCGCCGTGGAGGTTCGAGTCCTCCCTGGGGCATGGGTGTGTTTGTTTGTCCGTAGGTTAGTTTAAAAAAAAGGTAAAGCAGTCAACAATCCGAAGATTGGGTTGAACACCACAGTGCTTTACTAGGCATGGTCCTGTTTGGAGGTGGTATGCCGTTGCCTTCCTCCGACCTGACTTACCCAGCCAGTTATAGGGGGACCTACAGTTTAACGTGGGTTCCGAACCACGGCGCTACTCGGTATTTTTCACCAGAGGTGAAAGAAGTGGAAAGTGACAGATAAAAATCCTAGGACCTGGCGGGGATCGAACCCGAGACCTTTCGATTTGTAGTCTGCACTCTAGCACTGTGCAACCGAGGCGCTTTAAGTAGTTTGTAAGCTACGGACTGATGACCACGCAGTTTGGTACGATAGATTTACAGACATTTGAACATTTGATTTTTGTACCATATTTCTCTCTTTTGCAATTTGGAGAATTTTCATTTTTTGAACGTTGTGAGCCGAGAGCAACTGGGCTCGGCCAAGTAGGACTGCGGGCTAATGGATACTAACAAGTAGCAGGCGGCCGCGTACCCAGGGGTGGGAGCAGGGGCTCACGGCATCTCCGTGGAAGAGCGACGGGAGGTAAACGGAAGGGAAAACTCTCGTAAAATATAACTCGAAATACACACGTGGAAAATGAAAAAAAGAACACCATAATTTTGTCGACTTGGGGCATGGGTGTTTGTGTTGTCCTTAGGTTAGTTTAGCTTAATTTAAGGAGTCTGTAAGCTACGGACTAATAACCAAGCAGTTGAGTTCGATAGTTTTACAAGCAATAGAAAATAAAGAATCCCAGAGACGGATTTACGTCTCAAATATGTCAAAGACGTTATTGGTAGATCTGAAGCATTGAATTAAAATTTGTGGTGCGGCTAGGAATCGAACCCAATTTTTAATTCAATGCTTCAGATCTACCAATAATGTCTTTGACATATTTGAGACGTAAATCCGTCTCTGGGATTCTTTATTTTCTATTAATTGATATTTATATCACCGTAACAGGATTGTTCCACCATGTCAATTGCTGAGGTGCTATTCCGCTGCATGGAGAGCCTTGGCAGTATTGACAATTATCTTTGGAACAAAGAAGCTGAATTAAAGTTTGTGTTGTGGAGGGAAATCGTACATAGACTATTCCGAGGCGGCTTAATTGTTAGTGGTGTGGTAGTCTAACGGTTAAGACGTCTGCCTAGTAAGCATGGAGGTCCGGGTTCGATTCTCAGCCGCACCAGAAATTTTAATTCAAGGCTTCAGATCTACCAATAAAATTTTACAAGCATTTGAACATTTAAACTGAAGCAAAACTAAACTAGGTCTTTTACATTCAGCTTCCTTTCTACAGGTTACTAATGAGCCACCAAAACGATGTAGATAGTCATGAATTCATGATTTGTTTATACCAAAATATTTATATACATCCCCTATCACTACCTTCCTTTTAACTGGTACATGACATTTGTTACGAAAGAGTACGTGATAGTTGCCGGCAGGTCTCATAAGATGTTTAGCGTCCCGTGCCGCGCGATGGACAACTGAATAAATGTGCGAGCATCTGAATGTTCCCAGGAAATATGAAACTGTCACATTCACTTAACGAGCATTTTACCGTATTTATGTAATGGTTATGGTGTTCACGGTTGTGCCCATTGTGGTTGCATATTTTAGAATTCAGGTACTAAGCTTTTAAAACTAGAACAATTACACTAGTCAAAACTATTACGGGATCAGTTGAGATATATAGGTTCTGAAGTATTGTCGTCGGCAGAATGAACTAAAATGATTCCACGTATTTCTGTCGGTTCTGCGGGGTGGAGACAACAACATTATGGCAACCGGGATAGCGGTTAACACAAAGTTTCTGCACAGGTAGTTGGTGTTGCCTTGTGTTTACCAAAAGAGTTACATAAGCAGTTCGGTTCAATGCAACAACAATGTGACTTGCACGGAGCTATGGCATGGAGGTGGAAATCCATAGGAACCTTGTAGGCGTGACAGCAAAAGGGGGGGGGGGGGGGTCTGCAGCTATTGGAGTGTCCATAAAGTGTAATTTCCAGGACCTGCTCGCGATTTCAGACAACAGGGAGCATTAAAAGGCAAGGCAAGGCCAAGGTCGTCCACGGGTAACATCAGCAAGAGATGAGCGGTATCTCACGTTAACATCCCGCCGGCCGCGGTGGCCGAGGGGACTGAGGCGCTCCAGTCACGGTCTGCACGGCCACTATGGTCGGGGGTTCGAATCCCCCCTCGGGCATGGATATTTGTGCCGTCCTAGTTCGTAAGTAGTTTGTAAGTTTAGGGACTGATGACCACGTAGTTAAGTCCCATAAGCTATACAAACATTTGAACATTTTTGTTAAAATCCCGTCGAGACTGAAGGCTGAATGTAACTTATTTTGCAACGCACCGTCCAGGCAGTAATAGGAGGCGCAAAGTCAACAGAAACAGTCCCAAATCGTTATAAGAAATGTGGCCTCTAAGCACGAAGCAGAAACTGGGCGGAGGAACGTGAGGTATGTTTTTTTTTTTTTTTTTTTTTTTTTTTTTTTTTTTTTTTTTTTTTTTTTTTAGCTTAAGGAATTTAACTGCGGGGTCATAAGGCCCTAAACTTACTAACTACTTATGAACTAGCTTATACTAAAGACGACACAAACATCCATGGCCGAGAGGGGATTCGAACCCCCGACCGTAGCGGCCGTGCAGATTGTGACTGGAGCGCCTCAGTCCCCTCGGCCATCACGGCCGGCAGGAGTTAGTATTGGTGCAAGTACAGACCTCTATGTCGTTCATAATGCCGCATTGACGGCTCAGAGCTGTAAAGATGAAATCCTCTCGACCTTTTTTGTGCTCTTTGTTGGTGCCGTAGGGGATGAATTTCTTCTGGTGGACAATAATGCTCGACCCACGAAGCTGCACTGGTTTACAACGTACTTGAAGCTGAGGGAATTGAACGAATGGAGTGGCCAGTTTGTTCACAGGACTTCAAGCAGGTTGAGCTTGTCTGGGATGCACCTGGTAGACGCATTTCATTACGACCAGCAGCTCCCAGAACTGTTGCATATCCTGATATTGAACTTATGGATGAATGGCCACATACCCCTCAAGAGGTGATTGATAACCCCATACTCTGCATGCCATGCAAATGTGTAACTGCACTGGCCGTCCGAGGTGTTCACACACCATATTAAAGGGCAACGAGGATGAATTTTTCACTATTATGGTAGCCCCATGGTGCTTCGCTATAAGTAAACGCCATGTAAATCTCAAGTAAATTGTGATTCTTTAGCTTCTCCCGGCGTAATTGTAGATGAAAAAGTTCATAGGTGTGCGTCCGGATCCCTGTGTCAAACTTGCACAATATTTCGATAACCAGACCTGTTGCCATCATCAGGTGCTCTGATGAACTGACTGCCTAGCGGCATCGGATCGAACGGAACGAGGAGCGGTGGCAACTCTTTAATCTCCTCTCTCCCTCAGCTGTTTCATACGCCGTCCGCGCCCGCCGACGTCTGCTGGCGGCGTCTTCCCTCTATTCAGCTGAATAGAAACCAACGTGTTTTTCAGGTATGTCGACGACACATTTGTCGTAAGGCGTCATGGAAGAGAAAAATTAAATCAATTCCTGGACCATCTCAATTCCAGACACCGGATTATAAAGTTCACCATGAAAGTGGAAGTCGAAGGGAAGCTTCCCTTTCTTCATGTTCTGGTTAGGTGAACACCAAAAAATGTTCAAATGTTTGTGTAGTCTAAGGGACTTAACTACGGGGTCATCAGTCCCTAAACTTACAAACTACTTAGGAACTACTTACCAACTAGGACGGCACAAATATCCATGCTCGAGGGGGGATTCGAACCCCCGACCGTAGTGGCCGTGTAGACCTTGACTGGAGCGCCTTTGTCCCCTCGGCCAGTGCGGCCGGCTAGGTGAAGACCCTATGGGACACTGGGGCACAGTGATTTCCGCAAGAAGACGCACACCGACTTCTACCTGCATGCAGACACTTGCTACCATCCGGCGAAAAGAAACGGTGTGCTGAAAACATTGGTACTGACCACTTAAAGACTGTATTCCGTAAGAACAGCTGCACTGAGTGGCAAATTAGGAGAGCCATATGACACACATCAACTACACCACAGGCTGAAACAGTTGAGGAACCGCAGAACGATACTGCCAATGCATTTCTCCCATACTGTGGCGCACTATCCAGCAAAATAGGACGGATTCTACGAAGACATCAAGTGAATACGGTTTTCCGCCCATCAGCCAAAACTAAGGCTTCGCTTGGCAAGATGAAGGATGACCTGGGTCTACGTAAATCCGGAGTTTGTGAGATCCCATGCCAATGTGGTGAGACTCACATTGGTCAGACGTTGCGTACTGTCGAAGATCGCTGTCGTGAGCATCATCGACATACAAGATTACAACAGCCAAACAAACCGGCAGTCGCAGAACACTGTCTTTCTGAATTACATGGCATGTACTACAAGAATACGAGAGTTCTGATCCAGACGTCCAGCTTCTGGGACCGTATGATTAAAGAGTCCATCGAGATCCGAGTGAGGGAGCCGCAGATTAACTGCGACAGCGGCTACACACTTAGTGAAGCATCTAAACCTGCACACAGCATAGTTAAGAAAAGAAATAAGATGTCGCACAACGAACTGACGTCGACCGGGGGCGGGGCTAGAGAGCAGACGCCGATAACGGACGCCGCTGGGCGCGAACGTCGTAGGGAGCGAGGGACCGCGGAGACGCAGCCAGCAGACATCGGCGGGCGCGGACGGCGTATGGAGCAGCGCATGGAGTGGGAGATAAAAGCGTCGCCACCGCTCCTAGGCAGTCATCAGAGCACCTGATGATGGCAACAGGTCTGGTTGCCGAAATATTGTGCCAGTTTGACACAGAGATCGGGCCGCACACCCGTGAACTTTTTCATTTCAAGTATATTGCTGAGACAACAATATAACGTACTGTATGACACAAAAATTACAATTGCAATTAATATATAAATGAAACGCGTTACCATACGTATATTCTGTATGATATGTCACTTGATCCCCTAACTGTTTTGAGCTGTGTAAATGTAAACAGTCCTCACTATTTGCACACTCGAGAACATGTGGAAACTTGCGGTAAGGCGTTGTTGACAGACGCTGTAGCTCGTGAAAACTGAAGGTGGGAGGCAGGTAGCGGCTGACGCAGTGACCGTCTGCTGCAGAGGAGCGCAGGTGTCAATGTGGCGGGTAATTCCCGTTTACCCGCGGGTCGCCCGCCACCCAGCTGTGCCTAACGCTCCTTGTTGCTCGGGCCACGGAGAACAACGGTGCCCACCCAGGCGGCTGTAATAGGCACTTCAACCGGACTGCCAGCGAGGAACACTGTGCCACAATGGACACTGCACGGCGGTCTGTCGCCTGCGGATATACGCACGTCTGCGGCATGCAGTGTGCGTAGATCCGAGGCGCTCACTATGAACAGCCACTTTACTACCGACAGCTAGGTGTCCGATGTACTCACTGGTTCAGTGAAACCCCGGAGACGTGGTGAAGTGGCCGATCGTTCTAAGGCGGCTTCCTGTGGAGCGCGTGTTTGCTCCCCGTTGGAGGTTCGAGTCCTACATCTACATCTACATGGGATACTCTGCAAATCACAAGTGCCCGGCAGAGGGTTCATCGAACCACCATTATACAATTTATCTCCCATTCCATTCTCGAATAGCGCGCGGGAAGGAAGCGCACCTGAATCTCTCTGTTCGAGCTCTGATTTCTCGTAATTTATTCTGATGATCATTTCTACCAATGTAAGTGGAAGTCAACAATATATTTTCGCATTCGGAGGAGAATGTTGGCGATTGGAGTTTCGTAAGTAGCCCACGCCGCAGCGATAAGCGCCATTGTTGTAATGATTCCCATCACAGATCCTGTATCATTTCCGTAACGCTGTCTCCTCTGGACTCTTTCGATGTCCTCCGTCAAACCCACCTGATAAGGATCCCACACTGGGCAGCAATACTCCAAACATGGACGGACAAGCGTAGTGTATGCAGTTTCTTTTGTAGTTCTGTTGCATCTTTTAAGGATTCTGCCAATAAAACGGAGTTTCTGGTTCGCCTTTTCCACGACGTGTTCTTTCCAGTTTAAGTCTGAAGTAATATGAATGCCTAGGTATTTTGTGGAGTTTACGGCTTTCGCCTTTGATTGATTTATTTTGTAAACAATTCGTATTCATGTGGACGACTTCACACTTCTCATTATTTAGAGTCAATTGCCAATTTTTACATCCTAGTGATATCTTATTCAGATCGTTTTGCAGTTGGTTTTGATCTTCAGATGATTTTACTAGACGGTAAGTGACGGCATCATCTGCAAACAACCTAAGAGAGCTACTTAAATTTTCCCCAAAATCGTTTATGTATATAAGGAACAGCAGAGGACCAATAACACTACCCTGTGGAACGCCCGATATCACCTCTGTTTTAGTCTATGTCTTACCATCGATTACTACGAACTGTGTCCTCTCTGACAGGAAATCCCCTATCCAATCGCAAATTTGGGTCGATATACCATAACCACGCAATTTGATTCAAAGTCGTTTGTGTGGTACGGTGACAAAAGCCTTCTGATGAACTTGTTAAATGTTCAAATGTTTGTTAAGCTTATGGGACTTGACTACGGGGTCATCAGTCCCTAAACTCACAAACTACTTATCAACTACCTTATACTAAGGACGTCACAAATATCCATGCCCGAGGAGGGATTCGAACCCCCGACCGTAGTGGCCGTGCAGACCGTGACTGGAGCGCCTTAGTCCCCTCGGCCACCGCGGCCGGCGGCGAACTTGTTAGGCAAAGACGTTATTATGTACCACTAATAGGTTGCTGAGCCACTGGAACTGCAAACACATGTGCGTTGTCGTACTGGAAAAGCGTATCACCTTCGTGTCGAAGAAACGTAAGCTGCCTGGTTCGCAGTTGGCATCCCTATGCCATCCTGAAGGATCTGATGAGTGATGGACATTCCTGTACACGCAAGAAAAGAGAATTCTTCACAACATTAACTTTATCGTAATTTACAACATGTCAGCCGTTTCCTTCCTGCTCGGCCTGCACGCCCTGGCTGCCGCTACTTGGTCTTTAAGCTGGACCGTGGAGTGGATAGTTATCTTTCAGGGCTTGGATCGAATAGGACCACCGAAGTGAACGGCGAACTGACGTTCCTCGTATATAGTTCCTCCATCCTTCAGTTCTTCGTGAATCGTTCCTGTGGAATCGTTCGTTCACGAACGAATCATCTCTATAGCACACCACTATAGAACACCAAACCTTACCCCGTCGGACGCCTAATGTGGTTGGAAACTGGTGTTAGGTTAGTCTGACAAACTGTAGTGTGCCAAACATTTACGAGCCCCTCTTTTCTACAATCAGCCCTGTTTTGTTGGACACGAATATTGGGTTTGATGGTTATATGTGAATACTATAAAGTTGTATATATTTATTTGTGTAATGTTATGATGTGATATTTAAATTTTTTTTGTTTCTTTTCTTTCTGTTCCGTGCATGATCGAGGTGCCGCAATGAACAAGGGCAGTGTCGTCGTCGCTGCAGCCAACATTGGAGGCCGTATAATAATAGTAAAATAATAAAACAATAATTAAAACATTACTGTATCTGGTCAGTATCGAAATTTAACCGGCGGCTACGGGGCCTTCTCTATTACCGCGCATCGATCGTGTTCAAAGAGAAAAATAAAATGTTGTTAAATCATTATTGTTTGTCGTTCTGAGTTGACGTTTCATACGACCCTTGCCTTTAACTGACATGTATTATATCAGAAGACAATAAGTGTGGATATGGTATATTGAAAGTAATTTTGAGCTTATTATTAAGTTCTATTTAGTGTGCGTATTATTATTGTAAGAAGGTGAATCCGATTTATTGAAGGTATTTAATTCAATCAATAAGACAATTGAGTGGATCATTGAATTTAACATTGACGTACCTTCAGTTGTGGCAGTAAACTTCTATGTGTGAGTTTAAAACGATCGATAACAATTTACGGTGCTTGTGATTGATCTTGAAAGTAACAGATAAAATTAGTTCTCCTGCCTCGCTCGTGCAAGTACCCCTTATTTTATTTTATTTTAACTAAAGAGAATACTTAAATTTTTTTGAATCGTGCTTCTTCTACTCGAAGTTGATAATTTTCACGACCAAAATTAACAGTGTTGCTAGGTAACAGAAAACTTCGAGTCAACAGCTACTTATCAACAAACTGACAGTTAAAACATTTTTTTCAGATACGGTGTTCATTTACAGCCTTTACTAAACTAGTATGGACTTGAATGGCAATTTTATCATCGCCCGTACCCCGTTACAACGCAATACTCGATGTCAAGCTGTTGATTTTCTTCGCGAAATCATCCACGTCGGTCGTGGTTCCGGTGTCTATGAGAAGGTTAACGTGGATGTTGTCATGTCTCCCATACTGCGTAATGGAGCTGCTCAATCTGAACAAGAAAATTACCAACAATAAAATTTTGGAAGACGAACATGCACAGCTACAATGTTGGTAATGAATAGAAATGATCAGATGTAGCTGTTTCACTACTTTACTGATGTTTTTAAAGACTATAGTTCCCCGTTGGCCAATGTTTTGTCTTAAACCTGATGCCTAACGGTCACGAAACCGATCGTCCTTTTTAATAAAGTTGTAAACAATCGCAGCGGGCCATTTTTATTCATCATGCTCCAATTCTACGCCACCGATTGATTTCAGGGCCGAAGGCTGAAGTATTTATTTGTTGGAGTGGCAGTTTGTTTTAAATGTAATCACGCAAGTGACCACTTTCTGTTCTCTACTGTCATAAACCTAACTGATGCTGCTGCATTTCCTTAAATGTTTCTTTTAGTCAGTAACACCTCCCTGTGCGAAGCAACTCCGGTTATTATATAATGAAAACTAGCACCGTTAGCTATCCCAGGCACTCACCGTACCGCTTCTCTGGGCTACTGCGGCCAGCGTTTTGCTTACGTCACCACTACCTCCGGTATTGACATAACGGCCTTGCGCGGTCGCAGTTTTATCCACAGGACTTCAAATACTCGTTCGTTTTACCTCTTATTACCGTGTCATGAAACCGCAGCAAGGGGATAACAGAATGAAACTTTTACTATGGAGCGGAATGTGCGCTGATATGAAACTTCCTGGCCGATTAAAAATGTGTGCCGGAACCGGGATTCGAACCTGGGACCTTTGCCTTTCGCGGGAAAGCGCTGTACCCACTGAGCTATCACGACACGCTTCACGGTCCGTCCTCGCAACTTTACTTCTGCCGGTACCTCCTGCTTCCCAAACATCACAGAAGTTCTCCTGCTAATCTGGAAGAAAGGATGTGGTGGAGACATGGCTTAGCTAGAGCCCAAGGGGTGTTACCAGAATGGGACTTTGACTCTGCAGCGGAGTGTGCGTGATATGAAACTTCCTGGAGGCGAGGTACTGGAACAAGTAAAGTTGTTAGGACGGACCATGAAGCGTGCCGGGATATCTCAGACGGTAGAACACTTGCCCACGAAAGTCAAAGGTCCCAGGTTCGAATCCCAGTTCTGCAACATAATTTTAATCTGCCAGGAAGTTTCAGGGGATAATAGCCTGTATAATGTGGCGGACATTGGTTACGTTACTCAGCAGAAAAACTAAATATTACCAGGAGTTGTAACTAATCCACAGCATCGAATTCAAATGTACTCTGGATAGGCAGTTCACCATGGCTATAACTCACATCGGACAAAAGTCACTCTCATCACTGATGACCAATGAGCACCTCTCGTCGCCCCACAGTAGGAATGGCGGTTACCGCTGAAGCAATTGATTTCGGTTGTACCGATGCTTCTCATCTCCAGTTTAACCTTTCTGTATAAAACGCAGAAGATACCCTTTTCGCCGTCCGCGGTGGCCGAGGAGACTGAGTCGCGGTCAAAGGTCTGCACGGCCACACTTCGTAAGTAGTTCATAAGCAGTTTAGGGACTGATGACCCCGTAGTTAAGTCCCATAGACTATACAAACATTTTTTTTTAAATTTTAGATACCCTTTTCTAAAATAACCAGTTTTCGGTTTTTATTGCTATTATTTCCAGTACCAAATGTGGAAATCTGAGGTCGAAAATTTTAAAACTTCCTCAGACTTCGGCATTATACTTTTCTCCAAGATACGAAGTATCAAAATTTTCTCCTATTGATTCTGAATCTCGGCTGAAAAATCATGTTGTAAAGAGTGAAAACTGAGGTTATCGATGGCGAGAACGTAAGATCACAAGGTCCAACATCGTCACTTTCAGTTATTATCAAATTTGCACCCTGAAGAAACTACAAAATTAAGGACTCGGTTATTATTCCAAGCTTATACTACATTAGAAACATCACAGGAATATGAATTAAGTTCACCTTCCCTTCCAAACGAATATTGTGGATGCTTTCTCCTAAAATGATATCGTAAGTCTGTAGTACCTCCAGCTGTTTTCAGCCTTTTAAGGAAAATGGAGCATTGTACGTCACTACTACCGCACTTTGTAAAGTACTTCCAGACTCGTGTTGGTGCAATTTAAAAGAGAAACGATATGGTCATTCCATGTTAATTTGTTCAATAAATTTAATAACGTAGACACGATTTGATACAAAGCGAAAATTACGGTATAGAATTTAAATTGTCAATGTGTGGTTGATTAAGTGATATTAGACATTATGACCATATGCATAAACATGTTCTATACAATGTATTATGTACAAATTGTTTTAATTGTTATTGTTAACACTCATGATGCTGGAAAATTACGAATACTCACATATTGCGAATCGACTTAGTCATGTATTTTATTTAACGGAGCAACAAACTCAGGATCATTACTCAAGGGATACCTTGTACAGCAAAAAGCTCATTATTTTAAAATATGTTTAATCGCTACATTCGCAGAACGCATTGAAAGTGTTTTTACTAAACATTTAATACGTTCTGTAAATTAATGTGACTCGTAAAATACTATAACTTTGTTTTTTATTTTAAAGATCTATTGTTACTACTGGTATATAACAACTTAAATACTTTACCCCATTTTTCATTATGTCCAAAAAGGATATTTCGTTTCACTATTCAGACGAAAATATAAGACCAACGGCACCTGCGAGGGACGTAGACACAGGACGCACGAGAGAAACTTCTGTTACAGAAGAACATCAAGATGTTCCACTTAAAAAAACAAAGATAACGATTTTAACAAGTGACAAGAAGGAAACAGACTAACGGTGGATGTAACTGAAATTGTAAGGCTACTAGTGAAAATTATTAATTTATTTTACGAACTACAAGAATGTCTAAATTGGCTACGTTCTCACTTTGAAGAAAAGTGTCAAATTGAACGTTTATAAAACTTTACAGCAAATTGAATGGATGAAGGGGGAATGGGAAAAGTCACCTCAGACAACAGATTGTTCAAATGTTTGTAAATCTATTGGACCAAACTGCGTGGTCATCAGTCCACAGCTTACAAACTACTTAAACTAAGGTAAACTAACCTAAGGACAACACACACATCCATGCCCCAGGGAGGACTCGAACCTCCGACGGTGAGCGCGCACCGCAGCGAGGCGCCTTAGACCGCTCGGCTACTTCACCGCGGCCCTCAGACGTCATAAGTAATTACTTGTGTATCCAATTTAGAGAACTGGATTGGAAACACTCTGCGTTCATCCAAAACCAATACTCGAGGTGTTATAAGACATTACAAAAATCAAAGAAACAGATTTCTCTTCAACCTTGACGAGAAATCAGAAACCAAGTCATAGCATATCCACGTCGTCCACTGCTGTGACAGACGAAATGAATGGTTCAGGTGTTACTTCAGGACATACTTTACTAATACAGTTGGGAAGTCAGAATATACAACAGTCTGTAACACACTCGACCAGTACCCCTTCGTAATAACAATAGTATGGAATTTTTCCCATTATTAGCTGAAACGCATACAACAGAGTGCTCAACTAAAAGAGGTTATTTTTAATCTTATTAGCAAAAACTTAAAAAGACACTGGGCCACAGAAACCCTAAGACTGGAGTTAGAGCAAGTGCCGGCTCCAATGGTATACAAATATACGACGTCTCTGACCAATTATCTGAGTGTATAGGACGTTGCTTTCTCCTACAACAAAATTTGAAAGTAAAGTTATGAAATCAAAAGGAAAGAAACCCCTAACCAACTTACTATAGTGCAATAAATGGCAAGCAAATAGCAATACACCGGGTAGGAGGGACGAGAAAATGACGTCTAGCACAGCAACAGCAGGACGAGAGAAGATAATAAAACAAAACTCATAAAAAGTTTCCAATCATTTGTGCGTGAAAAACAAAGTAGCTACGAAGGGAGTTGAAAAGAAAATAACGGGGCGGGGAAAAACCAAAATAACACACGCGGACCGATATGCAGTCTGGCGTGAGTGCGTTCGAGAAAGGAGCTCTTTTAATCAAATTCTGTTTGTTTGTTTGTTGTTTTATGTACTTCTGTGTGAACGAGCAACATGCTGTTTCACGTTTCTGCAGCTTTCGGATGGCTTTCTGTTCTCGTGGATTTGGGTCGACGCGTTTCGCCTCCATTGTTTTAATTATGCGCAAATTACTTTCCTATATCAGACTTTGGATGTACTAATTGTTGAGAACTGTTCAGTAAGTAATGGAACATATTTCTGTCTCAAATGATGACACTTTTGATTTAACCATAATTATTTCTGGTAAGAAATAATGTAATGTTCATCAAATTTGAATTCAAAAGTAATTTTGTTAGTTTTTATTATTTCTTAGAAGTTATCTCACAGTTCAATTCTATGGCCTCGCGCTGTCATAACACACGCTGTTTTGTTAGTAAACTTCTGGCATTTCCGGTCTTTCCGTTTAAACAACTGCCCCATCAGTGTTGTAGCGGTTCCTGTGGATTCCATCCTTTACCAAACCAAAGAGATGCAAGTTAAAAAGACGCTGGATCCAGGCTCTACAGCGAAATCCTAAGAAGGATGGAAGAAACGAAGCATGGAGGTGTCATGATTAGAAGTGAATGTCCCGTCAACAGCTCCATCATTAAAAACTCCGACTGCGAAAAGATGGAGGAGGGAATGGGCCATGTCTTTTTAGAGGAACGATCTTGACAATTGTAAATACGGTTGAAGAATGTTTTGGAACATTGTTTCTGGTAAGAAACAGTGACTGAAAATTTTTTAATTAACTATTTATTACAAACTAGCTAAATACACGGCGTTGCCAAGGTATCTATTTACTTATTCCTGCCTTTCCTACGTCTTCTCTCTCTGTCCATCTCCTTTTTTTCTAAAAACATGTTATATTTACCGGAGAATATATAAGAAATAACGCTGTCTTGCATAATGTACAAAATTATACGTGCAGTAGCCAAACAAAGAAAGATAGCAATGAAAATACGAATGGCATATAAAATTCGCACGATCTTGTAATTATTGAGTTATATGTTGTACAATTTTATAATTTTTCAGCTATATATTGATTTGTATGTCGCCGCGCGGGTGTAGCCGAGCGGTCTGGAACGCCACGGAGGTTCAAATCCTCCCTCGGGCATGGATGTGTGTGTCGGCTTTAATATAAGTTAGTTCATAAGCAGTTTGTAAGTTTAGGGACTGATGACCCCGCATTCAAGTCCCACAAGCTTTATAAACATTAGAACATTTGCTGTATGTTTGTAAAATCTTGTTGCGAATACAATTAGTAGTAAAGTGGTTTGTGGTAGGGAGGTTTTATACGAACGTTACTGTGTATGTGCTCATATCTCATGAACTACATTTCTTACTGTGATACAATTTCGAAGGTACATTCAGCTATATGTGAGTTTACTGTCTGTAAAATACTGCGGCTAAAATTTGTAGTGTAGAAATTATAAATTGTAACGTCATACCGAATGCCGTAGTTTTAGTCCATGAACAGCGGAAAAGTAGTAAGTGAGAAACTTTTTCCTTTCATAATTTTGCTACGGTTGTCAGCGAGAAAACGTCCAAAAAAGGTTTAAAATTAAGTTTAAAGTTCATTGGAAGTCGCTAAGTATTGTCATTCTCATGCAGTGTGTGAATAAAGTTCCGACGCATTATACTGCAATTTCTTGCAAGTATCATCATCATATATATTACTTCTCATCGGTGTTCTTTTTGTGGGTAGCCATATTTCCTGTATTACTTATCCAAAATTAAAGATTGAGGTAACCTTTTCAAGGTTTCGTTTTCTACTAATGACGAAAATACACAGAGAGTTTGAAGTTATTGTTTTCACACAAAAAAACTTTATTTTGTAGAAAACTGTACTGTTCGTACAATCTAAGTTGATACCCGGCAAATGATCGTAAATGGGACATGTATTTATGATTGATCTGATCATCCAATGCGTAGAGTGTCAACTCAGTTTGCGCGGTAGATATAAAAGCAATGTAGAAGCGCTAGCTATTGACAATATGTTTAACTAACATGAACAACTCTTGCAGTTGTTTAGAGTCTTTATTCCGTATGCAAGTCCAAGACCTTCATTGATGCAAGCATAGTTTATCACATGTTCAAATGTTTGTTAAGCTTATGGTACTTAAATACGGGGTCATCAGTCTCTAAACTTACAAACTACTTATGAACTACCTTATACTAAAGACGGCACAAATATCCATGCCCGAGGGAGGATTCGAACCCCCGACCGTAGTGGCCGTGCAGACCGTGACTGAAGCGCCTCAGTCTACTCGGCCACCGCGGCCGGCAGTTTATCACATGATTTCGGTCAATGAACGACGAAAAGTACACAAATAATTTAGATTTGTGGTTGAATCTGCCTTATGCAAGACACTTTTTTTGTTTTAATACCCAAACTAGTTTCGGCGCTTATTGTGCCATCTTCCGTGGGTTTCTGATGTTTATTTTATTGTGCCATTCGCAGGTTTTACATGTGCGTTACTTGTGGAATGACAAGTTTTGACAGTTTTTCATATCTGAGCTGTGGTGTTGCTGATTGTTTGTTTGTGACGTGTTATGTTTAAAGGTCTTCAGTGCGATTTTTGCTGTGAAACACAAATGGTTCCCCTATAGGTCATTCACTACGTTTACATGCAACACATCTTCCGGAAGATGTAAACCGTTTTTCGCTGTCGTGTTTACATGTCACAGCCTTAATCGGATTAATCTATCCAACTTAATATGGCGGCTATAAAACAGCTGATACAGTTCCTGATTTAGTCAGCACAATCGCCATTTTTCCTTACTTAAGTGCCCGCCGCGGTGGCCGAGGGGACTGAGGCGCTTCAGTCACGGTCTGCACGGTCACTACGGTCGGGGGTTCGAATCCCCCCTCGGGCATGGATGTTTGTGCCGTCCTTAGTTGTAGGTAGTTCATAAGTAGTTTGTAAGTTTAGGGACTGATGACCCCGTAGTTATGTCCCTTAAGCTTAACAAACATTTGAACCTTACTTAAGTACACAGATTCATGCTCACTCTAATATTTATACTTTTATTTCACAGTAAATAATGTCAATCTGTCCATATATGCCGAAAATTCTTAACAAGAAAACAGAACGTGTCAAGCCAAGAACGCTTCAGAAACGGTTGCGTTTATACGGGCACGAAAATCGATTGTAGAACTGGAAAACCGCTTTACAGAAGTGGATTTCCAGAATCGATTTTGGAGTGTTTACCTGACCAACCAAAAGCGGATTTGAAAAATCGGTTTACTAAATACGGTTTTGGGAGCCCATGTAACCGGGGTGATTGCGTCGCAGGAAAACTGAAAAGCAAAGTAAGCAACCGATAGAACCGTGACAAGGCGCGCAGGTGGAAGAGACACTGTGCGTCTGGCGGTGTGGTGGGTACACGACGCTGGTCGCTGCCCAGGAGACGCGCACTCCCAGAGCAGTGAGTCTGCCTGTGTTGCGAAACGTCGCAGCTCGCAGGGAGCGGCCGTCGGATGGCGCAGTGTGGCGTGGGCAGAGCCGCCGCTGCCAGCTATGGTCCGGGCGTGGGCCGCAGTTTCGCCACCACCGCCACAGCTGAGCGACCTCCGCCAGGGTCCACGAACCTCGGCCGGCCTCGCTTAGCCGCACGCGATGCACCGCGCACGCCACCGTCCACGCCGCTTCCTTCTACACCAGCCAGGGGGAGGGAGGGGGATGCGAAAATGCGAGCGCATGCGCCCGCGATTACTCACCGTAACTCTAGATCGTCCACTGACATGGAGACACCACATCCTTTCCATGCGCCGCAAGGTTCTCTCCCGCCTCCTCAAACTCTATCCTCTCGGGAGACAGTGCACAACTGAAGACTGTTGACCATAGCCAACACGGCCTCCAGCTGCTTATAGAGACCAGCCAACTCCTCCCGAATTAGTATACAACAGGCGCAGTCTCTACCCATCTGTTACTCCCACTCTCCTTCTTCCCCTTCCACTCCCTCTCCACCCTCAAGCTCCCTTCACATCCTCCCACGCCCTCCCTTCTCTCCCTCTCCTTCATTCCCCCTGATGTTGTTGTTGCCTTCAATCTAGAGACTGGTTTGATGCAGGTCTCAACCCTACTTTATGCTGAGCAAGCCTCTTCAACTCCTTATAAGAATGGCAACACACATGTTTGTAACTGCTTACAGTATTCGTCTCTTGGTCTCCCGCTGCGATTTTTACACCAACCAAGGTATGCCAGAAATTCCTTTTGTCCCCAATTCTGTTTAGTACTTCGTCATTAGTTACATAATGTATCCATTTAACCATCAACATTCTTCTATAACACCACATTTCAAAAGCCTCTATCCTCTTCCTGTCCGAACTATTTATCGTCCGTGTTTCACTCCTGTACAAGGCAACACTCCACAAAAATGCCTTCAGAAGAGACTTCCTTAAACTTAAATTAATATTAAATGTTAGGAAATTTCTCTTTATCAAAAAATTCTTCCCGTTACTATTCTGCATTTTACATCCTTTATACTGCGACCTTCATTTGTTATTTTACTGCTCAATTAACAAAACTCATCCATCACCATTATTGTTTCGTTACATAATCTAATTTCTTCAGGATTGCCTGTTTTTATAAGATCACATTCCATTACCCTAGTTTTGCTCTTGATGTTCGTCTTATATGCTCCTTTCAAGACACTGTCCATTCCATTCAGTTGCTCTTCCAGGTCTTTCGGTGTCTCTGATAGAATTAGTACAATGGCATCAGGAAAACAGTTTTTATTTCTTCACCCTGAACTTTAATTCCTTCTCCTTGCTATCCTTCACAGCTTGCTCAGTGTAAAAATTGAACAACATTGCAGAAAGGCTACAAGTCTGTCTTACTCCCTTCCCAACCAATGCTTCCCTTTTGTGCCTTTCGACTGTAATGATTGCTGTCCGATTTTTTGTACAAGTTGTAAATAACCTTTCTTTCCCTATATTTTACCCCAATTGACTTCAGAATTTGAAAGAGTGTATTCCAATCAACACTGACAAAAGCTTTTTCCAAATCTTCTTACCCGTCTCCACCTGCTTTGTTTGGAATGTGGATTATTACATTTTTCTTGAAGTCTGAGGGTATTTTGTCTGTCTTATACGTCTTACACAAGAAGTTTTGTCGTAGCTCCTCAAACTCTTTCCTCTCCTAAATCCTCTCCCGCCTCCCTCCCCATGTCGGCGTCACACTCTACAAATCCGTCATCCGCCCCATCTTAGTGTACGCCGCCGTCGTCTGGGGTTCTGCTGCAGAAATGCACCTGAAGTCACTACAAACTGTCCAGAACCGTGCCCTCAAGCTTGCCCTTCATCTCCCATGAGATTTCCCTTCCGCACCGCTCCATGAACTTGCAGGTGTCCCACGACTTCGGGTCTACATTAACTGCACGACCCACTCCTTTTACGACAAGGCAGGTCGCTCTCAGAACCGCCTCATCCGAGCGCTGGGGCATAAATCCAGCGCAAGGCCACCACACGTTGGCTGCACCTCCTGCTACGGTAGGACGATACTTCTTCATCCCACCCATCGAACACCATGAAGCCAATCACCTGTGAAGCCCAATCACCTCACCCCCTGCTCTGGGAGGAAAAGCAAACATTTGCTGCGACCACCATTGTCACTCGAGGATTGCCTTTCTCTCCCTCGCTCCGTTCGATCCGAGCCGCGACTACTCACACTGGTTACTCTTACAGCTCTGTTCCAACGCCGCTAACAGGGCGCGAAGCTAGAAAGTTTTTTCTACGTTGTCATTTTGGTGTTTTCGGCATTGAAGTCACACTGGCGTTCTTGGTAGATCAAAATATGATGGTGCAATATTCCTGAGGAATTCAAATATTCAAAACTAAACTGATTAACCGTGTTGCTATTAGACCTAACTGGCCTCACAAAGCACATGATTGGGTTTAGTACCTACACCTTCGCTAGTTTATAATAAACTACTTGCTGATGTTTTGCACTCTGTTTTGGGCTTGGTAGAGCAACACTCGTATTTCGCGCGCAACTCTTCAAAACAGAACAACCAGAGAACAAATTAACAGCTTTCAACTGTATTCATGCGCCCATTATTACCACTGGCGTAATGCATAAAAAAGTGTGTAACAAGTGATATCCACATTATAAAATTAACAGCAACAACCAGATTCTAAAGAGAAAGAAAAGAATCGCAAGTACTAAACAGAAATGACGCGTTTTTCTCGAACCAGATTCTAAAGAGAAAGAAAAGAATCGCAAGTACTAAACAGAAATGACGCGTTTTTCTCGAACCGAAAATTAGAAAGTAAGAAACTTAAACTGTTTGTTAAGTTTGCAGATGACATTACCAAAACAACAAATAAGAAGGCTACTTAACGAGTTTTATGTAGCCTAATCTAAAAAGGTATGTAAAAAATGTGATACTCGTATACCTAGGCCTAATTTTCACTAAACTGAAATAGTTATATCGTCAGATAACCTAAGCAAAATTAAAAACGAATGAACCTACAACAACATTTTAGAAGTACCTGAAAAGACTATTGTACAGTAACTATAATTTTTCAGAACAAAATAAACCATCCCACTGATGATAGCACAAAATGTCCTGAAACATGTTTGGGAAAAACTAAAAATCAGGTTAATGAAATAAATCGCAATTTGCGATCAGTTATGGCTTCACTGTACTAGGTTCAGAAGAAATACGGAAGTGCGGCGAATGAAAATTTGTGTCCGGCCGAGATTCGAACCCGGGATGCGAATAGCGACACCACAACATTGCTGTTCCACTGTCAGTCTCTCCTTGTTGGCAGCTACTACTTCGTGTACACTGGTGGCGCTATACCAGCCAGATAGTTGCGCTTATAGGTTGGAGTAGTTTTTAAGCACCCTGTGATCAGGTTTTGTTGAGAGGGGCGTCTACTTGTCTGCCATGAGATGAACGGTAGCAGACTATGGAAGCAAATTCGGCAGTATAAAAGCACAGAGCCATTGCAGAAGAGCGGATAGTTTGTAATACTCCAGTGTTGCAGCACTTCACTTGAAGTTTCTATGGGAAGTGTAGCACTAGCAATCAATACAATGACACCTTAGAGTGTAGTGAGACTGCTGTGTTAGTTTGTGGCCGTCCGAGTGGCGGGATGGTCCTTTCGAAGAATTGCGAGACAATTTTGACGTGCTGCGTCAATCGTGCAACGATGCTGGTTGCAACGGACACGTGTACATGGGGTTCTGGACATCCACACGTCACAGATATCTTTCAAGATCATCGTTTTGTAGAGGCAGCAGTCAAAGATCGTAGACGCATCACAGCAGAATAAGAAGATTAGTGAGCCCAGAGTATAACGGCGGGCCGTCTTCTTCACAGATGAAAGAGATGCACCTTGCAAGTAATAGTCGATTGCGCGTACTACTAAATCTGGCGAGCACTGTCTCTTACGTTACATTGGTCCAAGTAAAACCGCAGGCCTTATGATCTGTATCGAAATAAGCTAAAACTGTCTTTCACCTTGTAGTGTATCAAACACTTCATGCTCTCGGAATGCTCTCGTGATGCTCTCTGCAGTTCTACAAGATGCCCAAATGAAGTAGTTTTTTATATATTTATGGAGGTTTATTGGGACTGTTACTGTCCTGGGCTTTTTATTTCGCAGGTGAAGGCCCAGACAGAAACTTTACTAAGGGCATGGAATGTGCAGAGATAAACCACTGTGCATAATAAAAACTCTGTGAACCTGCACAGAAGTGTTTGCAATGGAAAAAAAAAAAAAAAAAAGGAACTGTGATTGATAGTGTGTTGTTTTATAATTAGTTACCATTGTAAAGTTGACCTGAGCATAGTAAGGTCACAAAACTGTATATGTGTTCTGGTTGCAATATTGTAATATTGTAAGTCGGTTTAATCACTGTAAAAAGGGAAAAATAAACCCAAGATGTTTTTTACATTGAAAGGAAGACTCTTCTCATTTCATGAGTGAGAAAGTGTGGTGTGCTCAATTGTCTCTCTTCTAACTATGATTTTTATGGAGAAGAAGCCCGACCAAATTTAAACTGGAAGGAACTTATTTAGAGGCACTGAGTAGCAGGACGTCTAACTAGAAAATCTCATCGACTTATGGGAGTGAATATCAAGTAACTAAACAATAAACTTTAAATATGTGATGGTATTCCTAAATAGGTGGAATCACACGGTCCCATCGCAACCTTTGGTCTCTGAAAGGGAATGCTGATCAACACTCGGTGATAGGACCGCTATTACTTTATATAAATCATATGACGGACAGACTGCGTTGCAGTCTATTGCTGTTTGCTTATGTGGCTGTACTGTACAGGAGGGTGTCGTCATTGATTGACTATAGTAGGATGTAGGATGACTTGGACCAAATTTTTAGGTGGTGTGAGGAATGGCAACTAGCACTAAATGTAGAAAAGTGGAAGGTGATGCAGATGAGTAGAGAAACAGTCCATCATGTTCGAATACAGAATTAGTAGTGTGCTGCTTGACAGATTATCGACAATTAAATATCTAGGCGTAACGCTGCACAGCGGTATGAAATGGAACGAGAGTATGACAGTCGTAGGGAAGGCGAATGGTCGGCTTCGGTTTATTGGCAGGATTTTGGTAAGACGTGTTTCGTCTGTAAAGGAGACTGTATGTAAGGTGCTTGTACGACCCCATCTTGAGTACTGCTGGAGAATTTGTGATCGCCACCAGATTGGTTTAAAGGAAGACATACAAGCAATTCACAGGCGGGCGGCTAGGTTTGTTATTGGTAGATTCGATCAATGTGTATGTGTTACTGAAATGCTTCGGGAACTCAAATGAAAGTCGCTGGAGGGAAGGCGACCTTTTTTTCCGAGAAACATTGTTGAAGAAATTTAGAGGGCCGGAATTTGAGGCGGACTGCAGAACGATTCTACTGCCGCAAACCTACATTTTTTGCAAAGACCATAAGGATAAGATCAGAGAGATTAGGGCTCGTACGGATGCATACAAACATTTGTTTTGCCCTCGTTTTATATGGGAGTATATATGTAGATGTGCACAAAGTTGTAACATCCTTTCTTTTCCCATTCTTAAAATAGGAACGTTAAGTGTTGTTACAAAAAGATAACACTGGACGTGAAACTCAACGTGCTCTGCAAGACGTCCAACACCTTCAGTGGAGAGAACGATCTCCAAACTTGTCTCTAATTGAGAACGAGCGTTAATGATGGGATGACAACTTAAAAACGAGACTCATCAAACCACATCGCTAGCAGAACAACGCAAAACAGGTCGAGCAGGTATCCCAAGACAGGATTCGCCATCTGAACGATCGAGTGGAGCCCATAATAAGCGCCTGCATTGCCGTCCATGGATGTTTCAATATGGATCGACGGCTGGTATCTCAGTAACGTCTGAGCTACGTGTAGTAAATGTAAACATTTCATGGATTATACATGCACTATTGCAGCTATATATCCTGAGTGAGTTGTAAAACTATAAGGGGATGTACTAATGTGTACTTCCGGAAGTGTATGTCGATCTCCATGTAGAAGGGAATACTGTGTACTCAGTGCCGGCGCGTCCTATGTGATCACTGGTTTACTGAACCCCGGAAAAAGGTAAAAAGTAAATAAATTAAATTATAATAAATGTGTTTCTAAACTATCATTATTCGTTTCGTTCTATCAGATCACTTTATATGCATATTCAAAGTATTTTTATCGAATGAGAAACGTCTTACGTCGCGGAGACAGCACATATACGAGTAGTAGCGCGGCCGCTTAATATAGGCGGCAGTGGCACCAGCGTTGCAATGCGCATGTGCGGCTGAGGTTCAAATTCTCTTCTGAACCCCCTGGAAGCAGCACATGGTCGCTCCTGCGTCAGGGAGAGGCGAGGGGAAACGCCGCTTTTAACATTGGCGTTGGAGCTGGTAGAGACACCAGCTCCTGGTTACTCGAGCTCTGGCGGTTACGCACTATTGAACCCAAAGCAATACAATGGAGCTACTGCGCACCTCGCCTTGCGCATGCGCAAATCCTCCATGAAGGCAACATCCGATCTTCGTACTTCCTTTTGGCGCACTGAAGAGTCATCAAAAACACGTAAGTTTTGGTAAAATATCTTATAACTATAAAGTAAAATAAAGTAAAGACACATCAACTGTAAAAGCCTTCAGAAGATCCCACTATGAATAATAATGAAATCACTACTCTCCTCCTAGCAAAAATAGCCGTGAGCTCAGCGGCATCGTGCTACGATGTCGAAAGTAGTGGGTTCGATACGGACTGCAAGCAATTTTTCTCAAACCCAATCTTCTTTTTAACAGATACGGGAACAACAATGATTTTTGTATTCTTACTTGCCACATATCTAGAAAATGTGTCGCGATTTGGACGGCAAATGACATTTATACTCTTCATTGTAAGAAATATTTAACTGTTTGAAACGATGCAGGGGAGAGTAGCCTATTCGTATGTGTAAGGTTCGGAGGGAATGCTGCTTAAAGAGTTACGTGACACGAAGGTAGCTTGTCTCATCATCGTAACAGATTCATTTTGTTAGAGTAACTTAACAGTGTAATCAGTTACTTACTGTAAAAATTACTAAAAATTTTCGGGCTATTATGCCGTGGTCTTGTGGATTTATTCTGGAAACCCAACGTTTCGTCTCCTACTGCGGAGGACATTCTCAAGGGGGATCGTGGCACTTTTGAATGTCCGATGCACACTCTGGCTCGCTACTGACTGAAGCCGAACTCCGTTAACAAGGGCTCGCGCGCATAGGTGTGACGTCAGATGTTTTTGACATGCGAGCGCGCAATTCGTCGTTGCCGATTGCCGCCGTCCGTTAATATCGTCCCATGGTGGAAGACTGTTACATTACTTCTTCAAAACTGGAATTCAGATTTCAATTAGTTTCTCGCCCTCCTCCACCCTATTGAAATTACTGGGGTGTTTTGCAATTTCTATGGCCTCTCTGTACAGTCTTTCGTGGTATCCATTTGTGGCTGCTAAGACCTGAGTCTTATCAAATTGAATAAGGTGGTCCCCTGGTTGAAAAACATGTTCAGCAACAGCTGATCTGTCAATCTCTCCCCTTCTACAGTTCTCCTTGTGCTCATCTAGTCGTTTTTTTTTTTTTTTTTTTTTTTTTTTTTTTTTTTTTTTTTTTTTTTTTTTACTGTTCTTTTCGTGGTATCCACGTATACGTCCCCACAGCTACACAGAATCCTATAAATTCCTGCTTTTTCCAGTGGTTTGCGAGCATCCTTTGCCGATTTCAGGTGATCCTGTATCTTCCGAGTAGGTTTGTAAATAACGGCAACATTCCGTTTCGGCAAAATTTTACCGATGCGGTCGGTGACGTCCTTAATAAAAGGCAGGAAGACTTTGGATTTCGCAGGAACACTTTCATCGTTTTCAACTCTACGTGTCGGTCTGAAAGTTCTCCTTTTCTCTGTAGACGAATAGCCATTATTAAGTAAAGCACTATTCAGGTGTTTCAATTCCGCGTCGAGTAATTCCGGTTCGAAAATGTTCCTTGCTATGTCCGCGAACGTCTTTATAATGTTCCGCTTTTGCTGTGGGTGGTGGTTTGAATCCCGGCGCAGATAACGGTCTGTGTGTGTGGGCTTCCGATAAACTGTATAGCCCAATCTGCCATTCCCCTTTTTTGAAAACTGACACGTCAAGAAAATTCAGTTTTCTTTCTGCCTCCTTCTCCATGGTAAACTGGATTCTAGAATTAATCCCGTTGAGGTGTTGAAGAAAACGATCAAGTTCCTCTCTACCATGCCTCCACACACCAAACGTATCGTCTACATAGCGAAAGCAAATAGAAGGTTTCTTGTTTGCTATTTTCAATTCCTGTTCCTCGAATTTCCATTTCCAGAATAAATCCACAAGACCACGGCATAATAGCCCGGAAATTTTTAGTAATTTTGACCATTCCGGCCGTGAAAGTTTACATTTTACAGTTACTTACTGTGTTTTAATATTCATAAGCATATTCATATGTTCTTGGAGTTTATTGCCAAAGAAATATGAATAACATTCAGTATCTTCTAGAAAGAAATTACATTTAAGCTTGGAGCAAAAGTGTGAAATAAGTTCGGTAGGCCGGATACCTCAGATCAAGTTGAAGCAAGCGCAAACAAGTCGAGCTAAGGCATTCTGCAGATCATTTAACGAAAATATATCTAAAACGAGTGTGGCAGGGGCAAACCGGCTTCACTCGCAGAGGTGTACCAAATTGTCTGTTTGGACGCCACTTGGAAGGGAGGGGGAGCGATATTATCAACATATTGCACTCAAAGAAGTGAACCCTCAGTCATCTGAAGCACCAGTCGCCACTGACTGGATCAATAATAGAAGGCTACAAGACAAACGATTCTGGCTTTCAGAGTATCCACGGAACGATCCTACGTACCTGGCCAGGGAAAGTGAGTAGCGAAAGGCCTGTCCCGTGGTAAGTACCGCAGTGTAGTACCTACTATGAGCAGCTGCTACATTGTCGCTTTCACTGCTGTTCCTTAAGACAACGTCCACTGCCGGAAGGGTGCTCAACGGTCCTTCCTCCAGAGGAAGCGGCCGTAAGGGCGGGGTAACTGCTGTGTTTATAAGACCAGGCAGGCTATTAGAGGCCCAGCGACTCTTCGGCTGGGGCGGCGGTGGCGCGGGCGTTTACTGCCCGAGGAGCGCGCAACGACCTGCCGCTGGTGACGTCACGGCCTCCCACGCCCATCCACCTGCGGAACTGGCCGTCTGCGTAACTGCGGCGAGTGAGCGCCTACTGCCGGCGACGCAAACACACGCCCTAATGGGGCCGCACTGCGCCTCAGGAGGCAGTGTCGCCACAGTCTATCACAGACAGTCGCGAAACTCTCTAGGAAAAAAATTGCAGCCGAAGCTATACTAGCGCTCCAAGCGGCCAGTAGGGAATAACAGTGGAATGACATGATGCAAACTGAGAAATTGCCGTTTTTAATGCTGTCACTTTCATATTTCCTGGTCACTGAACGTTGCTGTGAACTTTGTAATACAAATACAAAAACATCATTGAAGTAATATCACTGCTTCTGTTAATGGCAGTCTATAATTTAACGAACTGCTCAAATGTTCAAATGTTTGTATGGTCTATGGGACTTAACTACGGGGTCATCAGCCCCTAAACTTACAAACTACTTATGAACTACCTTATACTAAGGACGGCACAAATATCCATGCCCGAGGGGGGGGATTCGAACCCCCGACCGTAGTGGCCGTGCAGACCGTGACTGGAGCGCCTCAGTCTCCTCGGCCACCGCGGCCGGCTAACGAACTGCCAGTGCAGTGTAATTCATACAGTTCACAATACCCGAGTCATATTAATATCGTCCAAAACCTTTTTAAAGCAGAAATGAATTGCAACCTGATGTGCTAAAGCATATAAAAGGAACTGGTTATGATAATGTTAGCGTGCTCCTTGTGTATTGACATGTGGCACGAATTTTGTTTTAGTGAATTTCGGACATTGTAATATTTTCAGAAGTACACACAATTTTTACATTGTAGGGGACTAGATTCTAAATCGTCGTTTAAACCATCTTTTCAACTTGTCCTTGCTTCTGTGCCTTTCGTGTACCTATCATAATTTTTTAGCTACTTGGCAGATATCAAACTGAATATCTTCAATAATGTGACGTGCTAACATTAACAGACGTATTATTTATTTGTAGCTACTTATTCACTTTATTAAACTAGTAGTTAACCGCCAATATATGTTAGTATAAGGGTTATCATTTTTGTGAAGCTGATGTACGAACCTAGGCAGACATCTAGACATTACTTCTATATAGCAGTAATTTTATGAACCAGTGGTCAAGTATTTGCGATCCTGATAAAGAGCAGATGTTTGTACGTGAATGAATTTTTAAAGATTGACTTCTATGCCTAAAAGTATAACAAACCACCGTAAACGAACACTAATTATTCGTAACATTATTCTGTTACTTTGGAGCATCCTTTGCAAATAAGAGATGTCCGGATTATATTATTGATAGTTGCTACAATTTATAGTGCCACAAAAGCTAGTAAATACGAAGTTATTTTGAAAGTGCTGCTTCAGTTCAAATGCACATTCATTATTCAATCGTTTCGCGGTATGTTTTTACGACCCAGCCGCTTGGCAGCGCTGCAGTCGTGAAGTTGCAGAAAATCAGTGGGAGTTTCGCGAGCCGGCCGCGGTGGCCGAGGTGATTGAGGCGCTCCAGTCACGGTCAGCACGGCCACTACGGTCGGGGGTTCGAATCCCCCCTCGGGCTTGGATATTTGTGCCGTCCTAGTTCGTAAGTAGTTCATAAGTAGTTTGTAAGTTTAGGGACTGATGACCCCGTAGTTAAGTCCCATAAGCTTAACAAACATTTGAACATTTGGAGTTTCGCGACTCTTTATGTTCGACTCTGGTGTCGCGAAAGAAGCCGACAGCAGCGGACGTAGCTGGCGGACATCACCGCGTTGTGCAATAAAAGCCACTCCTATGGCGGTTTTCACGACCCATGTAATACACTGCCGGTAATCAAAATTAGTACAATTTAATTCACTCAAGATTCATTGCTGGAACTGTGAAAAAAAATTAACACGAATTATCTACAGGAGAATGGAAAAGCTGGTAGAAGCTGACCTCAGGATTTAGGAGAAAAGTAGAAACACGGGTTCAAATCAAAATGTTCAAATGTTTGTATAGCTTATGGGACTTAACTACGGGGTCATCAGTCCCTAACTTACAAACTATTTATGAACTAGCTAAGACTAAGGACGGCACAAATATCGATGCCCGAGGGGGATTCGAACCCCCGACCGTAGTGACCGTGCAGACCGTGACTGGAGCGCCTCAGTCCCCTTCTTTTTTTTTCTTTTTTTTTTTTTTTCCTCTATGGTAGTTCTCTTTGTTGCGGACGCTGATCGTTTTTGTTCGTTCTTGTTCGATGTGTTGTGGGCTCATCTTTTTTTATTACAGAGAGCGTTGAGCCCTCTGACAGGGCGCGCTGAGCCACGGCGCCCGGCAACTATATTTGTCTTGTTTCGGTGGGCCGTTCCAGGCGGTACTGCAATGCCAGGCCAACCCGTGACAGAGGTAGTGCAAGCACCTAGCACTCCGTCACGATCCAAAAATGAGTTTAATATTCTGGTCCTGCGATGCAGGACGTATCAGATATTAAGCTGATAAGAACAGATTTTTTAAGCAAAGAGAATATTTAAGAGGCTAACGAAGGAGCCTAGAGAATGTGTAGTGAATGTTTCCAGCCGGTTATGGACGTACATCTACATGGAGCTGGAGGAGTACTGTGCTCTCTCGATAGCGTACATTGCAATAATGTCGTCTCCACAAGGGTCGGAGAAGTTGCTTCGGCGGTAAAGCCTGAGCATAAAAAATTCTGGTATGATCCCGAGTGCTAAGGCAGCCAGGCCAGAATAAAAGGTAAAGAAATATGTTTTACTTTCAGACCCCGATGTATCCCCGGAAACTGCCGAGCGGGGTGGATAGGAAGGGCCACGCATGATGGGGCGATCAGACTGACTTCAATGACAGCCGCCGTCACCCATGAGAGGCGCACGCAAGCGTATGGAGTCTGGTCTCCCCACACCAAGAGCAGACTCGACGCCAGAAAAAGGTCCAGGGGAGGAAAAAGCGGCTCAGCTGGCCCAGGCGGTTAAGCCAAGGCGCGCACCGCCCATCTCACCCGGGAAGGAAGGGCTTAAGAAACATACATCGCCATGTGCACCTGCATTCTCCAGCTGTTAAGCTGATAAGAACAGATACTACACTTTGATCTTAGTCAAAAGGCCGAGAAGCTATGTCCTCTCGGCCACCGCGGCCGGCAGGAACACGGTAGGCAATACTCACATTACGACTTATCTTAGAAGATAGGCTAAGGAAAGTCAAACCTACGTTTTTAGCGATTGTCGATTTTTAGAAAGCTTCTGACAATGTCGATGGGAATACACTCTTCCAAATTCTGAAGGTAGCAGGGGTGAAATATAGGGAGCGAAGAGTTATATTCAACCTATACAAAAACCAATCAGCGGTTATTAGAGTCGAAGGGCAAGGAAGGAACGCAGAGGTTAGGAAGGGAGTAAGTCAGGGTTGTAGCCTTTCCCCAATGATGTTCAATCTGTACATTGAGCAGGCAGTGAAGGAATGGAAGGAGAAATTTGGAGAGGGCATTAAAGTGCAGGGAGAAGAAATAAGAACATTGCGGTTTTCCGATGACATAGTAATTCTGTCAGAGACTACAAAGGATCTGTAAGAGCAATTGAATGGAATGGACAGTGTCTTGAAAGGGAGATAAAAGATGAACATTAACAAGAGTAAAACGAAGGTCATGGAAAGTAATGTCAGAAAATCAGGCGATGCTCAAGGAATAAGATAATGAGATAATAAAAGTAGTAGATGAATTTTGTTATTTGGGTAGCAAGATAACTTCTGATGGCCGAATTAAAGAAGATATAAAATGCAGAATGGCTATGGTAAGAAAAGCGTTTCTAAAAAAGCGAAACTTGTTAACATCCAATATTAATTTAGGAAGTCCTTTCTGAAATCATTTCTCTCGAGTGTATGCAAGTGAAAAGTGGACGATAAGGAGTTCAGATAAAAAGATGATAGAAGCTTTTGAAATGTGGTGCTACAGACGAATGATGAAAAGTAGATGGATAGATCACGTAACTAATGAGGAGGTGCTTAACCGAATCAGGGAGAGAAGGAGTTTCTGGCACATCCTGACTAAGAGAGGGATAGATTGGTTGGACGCATTCTGCGACATCAAGGAACTGTCAACTTAGTAGTAGAAGGAAGCGTGTAGGGTAAAAATCGTAGAGGGAGACCGCGGGACGAATATAGTAAGCATATTCAGAAGGATGTAGGTTGTCGAACGTATTCTCAGATGAAGAGACTGGCACTGAACAGGGTAGCGTGGAGAGCTGCATCAAACCAGTATGCTGACTGTAGACCACAACAACAACATGTCCATACAAGTTTCGCTACAGTTGTAGCATCTTCAGTGGGTGCTTTTTATAGCTTTAAAATTGAACAACATAAATATTATTAGGTTTTACAGGTTATTACACGTTAACACTGTTAGTTAGAATGACGTACGAGACTTTCATATATGTACGAGGGCGGAACATAATTAGTGGTAACACTGCTGTGGAGACACTGTGCTATGGAATCTACTATTGTCGGTGATAGCACACCGAGCAAATGGACTCGCTCGTCCCACGTCACCGGCGTGTTGACTTGTCAGAGAGAGGGGTCTAACGTAACGGTACCGCTATACTTTCGAAACAGGAACAACTGAGTTGAATTAAGAGTGAACGTGCTAGAGGTCGTACAGCACGACAGTGTCATTAAGATCTTCAACCGCCTTTTTGAGAATCGCCGCTGCGGCGGAGCGGCCGTGCGCATTGATCAGTCGTTGCACAACTGATGCAACACGCTCATCTTCTGTGGTAATTCTCCGAGACATCCAATACGTCACTCGGAAGGCCCGTTCAAATTCGCTCTGTTAGCAGTAGGAAGCATGAGAGCGTGTCCGTGCCGTGGCGCCTATTTCCTTGAGACATTTTTATCATACTTATAGCTCTAAACATTCACCATACATATCAGTCGTATTTTAGTAGCTAAGGTACTACAATATCTTTTAGCGGATGACGTTGAAATCATTGTCATGACATCTACTATCACCCAGACAGCATCTGCCGACATAGGTTGATTAGTCTACGTCATCTTTCTATGTGTACTAACATTTTTTTCCGGTAGTGCAGTTGCTGATAACTTTTCAAGTTTGTATGGTCCCTGAAACATTTCTGTCTTTTCGTCCTGGTCTCTACTCGACATCTTCAGAAGAGCTTCTGGCAAGACTGTTACCATTTTACGACACTGGCGTTGGAGAGCGGCACAAATACTATGTAAAGTGATAGATATTGACTGTGGTTCTTCAGAATAGATAACTAGGTTTTTATCTCCCCCTGACTACGTATGAATCCAATTACTTTCTGAGGGTAGGAAGGGAACGAGAACGAATTCATATTTCTGACACAACAACCGAACACTTCACTCATCAGCTGGCATCTGATGACCGAAGTGGTAGCGTCTTTCTGCCATAGATGTATGGATACCAGTGACAAATATTCATTAAAAAGATGCAATACCATAATTTGTCGGAGTACAGCGCAAAATATAACACCTGTTTCACGGATATAGTGATAGCGTTATTCTTCTTCAAGAGCTGGATACAAAATATTTTGAGACACAGTTGTAACGTCAAACCCGTGCGTCGGCTAGCTGCCATGTGTGTTGACACAAGGAATGCCTGTCAGAGATCATCGATGCCATAGGACGGTCAATATGGAGCATAAGCAGAAACAGACGCGAAGATGGTATACGATGCCTTTGGGTCATTCGGCTAAAGGCCATAAATAAAGGTGTAAATTACGTTGAAGGTTACAAGTGCCTCTGTCAATAAAGTCATTTCATAGAAACTTAATAGTTCTCATAACTTTTTATTCGGTTCTTGTGTACCGTAACGCATTCCCGATAAACCAGCGAATAATACTGTTGAAAAGTGTTTAAAGGCAAAGAATTAATTTGTAGTACATTTTATTCTCCCATGGAGAGAAATGTGGGTAAAATACGCATATTAATTCTTCTTTGATCAGAAGGAGAAGAAAGAAAAGAAGTGGTTTAGGAAAATACAAACAATTCCGATACCTTGTCAAAATGTAACAGTGTTAATCGCAATTACTTCTGGAAGATTTGATACGAAAACCACCTTGCTCCTCGCTACTGCCGTAGGAGTATCCTAATGAGTTAACCTAATATCAGGACCCTCGTCGACTGCACGAAAGTTGTTCTCAGCAGCAAGGTCTGGTTTGACTAAGAAGTATGGGTCCAGGGGCGTCAAGCAAAGCTTGTTTACCTTGAGAAGGACACTGCCGAAATTAAGTGCTGATTCATGTAAAAACAAAACCAACCTGATACTGATACTGCAGTAAGGGTATGGCATAAATTCATATAACAGACATTACTTTTTCTTCTATTTCTGTTTTCTGAAATACATGTTTTGGATAGGAACTCGTCCGAAAATATCATCTAGTGACGCTAAGAGTACTTATTGTTCTTTAATATTTTGAAAGAAATCTTTTTTACTGCGAAGTGTTTGCTTTCAGTATTTTTGAATGCTGTACTACGGACCAAATCAAGGAAAAATGAGCAGGAAACCAAGTCTCTCAAACGAAAAGTATATGAACTATGGTCATTTGACTAGTGGAAAAGATGTGTTTATCGAAGATGAAGAAAAGCTTATAGAGCCCATGTTTTCATCCATAGTACCTCCCCTTAAATGTGGACAGCAAAGAGCTTTCTGTAAAAGAGATTTATTTCATAATATTGAAGGTGAATAACTTCTCATAGCGTCATTAGATGACATTTCCGGACATGTATTTCTATATAAAACTTGATCTACTATGTCACCTCTATGTCCAATGAGCTTTCTTGGTTCTATTAATTTCACACTAGCACATCCGGCAACGCTTCGCAATTGATAAATATGTTTGGAAGTCTGATATATATATACGTAATCTGAGTTGCGTATCTTCAGAACTTCCTGTTACACTTTTAACATTAGGCCTATCACGGTCTAAAGACAAATCGATGTCACGTTCCACAGAGGACTTGTCATTATTAAAGCCTGAATGACGAACACTCACAACCATCTTATTATGAAACAATAAATGCATTATCCCATGTACGATGAAGTTCGTAATATATCGCTTTGATGGCTCTACTTCTGGAATTTTTCTGGTCACACTGAGCGACTACCACGCACCATAATGAATAGTACACTTTGAAATACATCACAGGACTTTTGGAAAAGTTTACATATTATTCCGTTATTGTATTTAGTGCCAGTTTAGCCAAAGAGAATGTAAGAGCTATGAATCAAGCATATTTTCAGTAAGGATAGGAGCAGTAAGATTTGAGTGTGCATTCATTATGAATTTACTTACTTATTTTTATTTTCGTAGTACTAGTTCTTTAATTATAACTGGTGTTTGATATCTCTTTCCTGTAATGAGAAACTTTGTTGCTGTATGTAGTTTCATTTACAACGTAATTTCAGATATTAATTTGGATTTGAATAAGTATAGCAGGCACTGGAAATCTCTGCCCGGTGCGCACTGTAGAATGTAACATTTCAGTGTAAATGAGGGGTAACAACTGTAAGAAGTTTTTTCTCCGCTAACAAATTTGCAATCCACAGACAATGGTGAAGGGTGCCAACCGCTAGCCAAAACCCCGTAGTTAGGGCGCCAGGTGAAAGCAAGGGAGGAATTCAGGTAACGAAGCACGCTCCCCTTAGCCACACGCATAGGACCCGCTAAACACAAACTGGCTATTTGGTTTATGTCTAGCAACAGTGTGCCAGCATAGAAAAGTACAGATAGCATCATCTAAAAGACAACGTCCAAAGAGGCAAGAATCGTTGTCCTCACACGGAGCGTGTGAGACCACAGGGTCCATCCAAAAAAGGCGGAGAAGGGAGGTACTTTGTCTCTTTTACGCACATAGATAATTAGGTATTTAAAGACATAGTTAAATGCTTTCCTTGGTTTAGCAAGAAAACAAGGATGTCAGTGAGAAGGATGAGACTGTTTTAATTTGCACATTGAGACTATATCTGATTGAATATTGCACAGTTGCAACCGAATATCTTGCTCTGCATTGAGATGGGATCTGCATTTTGTTTTAGTTGAAATATATGCAGGAGCCCACGATTCGCATAAATATGTGCTTGAGAAAGACAGCTAAACTCGTTCTTTTGCGTACACAAAAATTCCGAGACTGATTGCTTAGTTCGAAACTTTACGCATATCTCGGAATCTGATGTCAAATCAAGCTGCGACGTAAAAGAGGCTGGCTTTTTTGATACAGAATGTTTTAATGTTTTCTTGCAACCTGACTGGAAAATATGAATTGAAAGAATGAAGGAAACATAACAGTAGAACTACGAACTCATTTACGATATCCCCAGGAATGTCTGATGAGTTCGTCTCTGAAGACAGTTGTCATTGTAAAACTATCCAAGCTTCCATTTTTGAAAAAAAAAAAAAAAAGAACACTACTTTTCCTTGGATGGACAGACATAGATCATTAAGTTTTGTAAAAATATCGGCTGAATACACCAACGATCGTCACACAACTTCTCTCCCAAATCGAAGTCATTTTCGGTCAAGAAGACTCACTTTATTTTTCAGTTGAAAGAAGCGCTTTAAACGTTTACCACGGGAGAGTCAACTTACTTCTGTGTGAAGAAGTACAGACGTATACAGACCACCTATGTCATCACTCAAGGTTTTGAACAGCATGCTATTTTTAGGTCTGATTTTATAAAATTTACTATTGTAACTGTTTCGTCCAAAACTGTTTTCGTAGAAGGTGGCTTTTTCTTCATTGCAAGAGCGGGACGGTGAAGTATGCAGTGACTACTGCTGCACCCCTTGGCTTTTTCTTTTGTTTCTGCGACGGCGCCAGACGTTTTACCATTCATCGCATTTGCTCAATTCGTGCACACATCGACACAGTTGTTCCACAGTTTCGGACGTCCGTCACGTTTAAATACGTCCGAAAGAACAGACACCACACCAATACAATAAGTATTTAAACGCGACGACGACAGGCGTTAGCTTCAGTTATTTCACCGCAGATGCGGCCATACGTCCGACCTCACACGGCAATCCGCAATAGCGAGTGTAAGAGGGCATGGACGATAGCGCCGCTAAGAACATAGCGTGCGACATGTGGGAAGTTGAGACGGACGGGAGGCGAGCACGGGTGGCCAAGTGGTTAAGGCGACCGCTGGCCCCAAGCGGGAGACCCGGGTTCGATTCTCGGTCCGGCTCACATTCTCACTTGTCGCCATTACTTAATATCAAGGCCCAAATGCGGCCAATGTCAATCATTTCTTTCCTATCCTTCTTCTTTCCCTTCCTTTACCAATCATTTGCAAATGCTATTTGGCTGCGAAGCAGGTGTGGTGTCTATTCTTTCGGACGTCCGAAAGAACAGACACCACACCAATACAATAAGTACAATATTCACACGTGAACGCGGTAGCTAACGACGAGAGGCTTACCACGCGGGCCGCGCGGGGTTAGCCGAGCGATCTGGAGCGCCACGTTACGGATCGCACGGCCTCCCGCGTCGGAGGTTCGAATCCTCCCTCGAGCATGGATGTGTGTGTTGTGCTTAAGTTAGTTTAAGACTAGTAACTGATGACCAACGTAGTTTGGTCCCATAGAATAACAAACATTTGAACATTTTGAATCTACCACGCGGGCAAAGTATGACGCAGCACAAAGCTCGGCACCTCCCACCTGCAGCGTGTCCACCGAAACACTTGACACATTCAGCCATGCAAGCGGACACACGGAAGGTGCTAAATATTATTATCTACTTAACTCTATTCGATACCGCTCAAGGGCGCAAAAATTGATAGATCGAAATCTCTGTCCCATGTTCGTTAGTCTCGCTAAAACTCGAGAACGACTGAACCAATTTGGCTGATTTTAGTCTTGAAATATTCGTGCCAGTTCAGGGAAGGTTTAAATGGTGATTAAATATGGAAAAGTTGTCCGGAAAAGAGGAAAATCTGGAAAAACTGAAACAGCTTTTTCCAGTGAGCTATAAATACCGTTCGACCAATTGCGATAAAATTTTGTACATTTCATGTTGAATGCAAGAGTAGGGTTCCAATAAAATAAAAATTTTGAAAAGCCGCCCGGAAAGTAGGAAAATTTAGGAGAAACCAAAAGCGATTTTTTTTCCGTGATTAAAAATCAATTGCCACATGGTTGTAAGAGCATCACTTGAGGACGGCTTGACACGACAAGGTTTGTATGAAATTTTTTGGAACATGTACCGGAAAACTAGAAAATTTGACTGAAAGTGCGTTTTTGAATGTGTTTTTGATTGAATTCAACACTATGACTATTTGCACGACGGAGAGGGGAAAAGGTTCGAGTAAAAAAAAAAAAAAAAATAAAATAAAAAAAAAATAAAAAGTGCACACAAAGAGGTACAGTTAAAAAGAAGGAAGTCGGAAAATTCAAACCAAGTTCCTTTTTCAATGTATTTATCATTATAAGTTGAGAACCGTCCAATCCGATTGAGTTAAAATTTTGCACATTCGACGTTCAAAGCGCGAGGAAGGTTTAAGTGAAGTGAAAGTTTGGAATAGTTGGCCAGAAAATAGGAATATTTGTGGAAAACTAAATGAGCTCTTTTCTTTAAGATATCAATACCATTCATACAATTGGGATAAAATTTTGCACATTTGACGTTCACAGAAACACTACATACATATTAGGAATTGCGAAGCATTGCCGGGACGACTAGTTTATTAAAAAAAAATGAAATATCCTTACCTTTTCGCAGAACACATGGAGTTCCTTCGCGGAGCAAAAAGTGCTCCGCGGAGCACAGTTTGGGAAACTCTGGTACAGAGGATTAATAAGCGACGAGTTTCATTATGGATGGATTATGCTGTTTGATATAAATTACTGAAACCCGTACGACACTCTGCAATTACCCAAAGCCTATAGATCACATAGAGTCATAAACTATACTGGGTGACCAAGAAAATTACGGAGATGGTGTCCACCGTGCGACAGGCGTTGTGAATTGCTAGTGATAGCCGAGGTCACCGCTTCCCAAAGGAGTCGAGCAACGATATTACTTCCTCCCACAGGGTATGTCTCTTGAAATCTTCGTGACAGAGAAATTAGGAATTATACGGAGGTTTGGAAAAACTTGTGGAATCCGACCTCGGGGAAGATCAGTTTGGATTTAGGAGAAATGATGGAACACGGGAGGCAATACTCACATTACGACTTATCTTAGAAGATAGGCTAAGGAAAGGCAAACCTACGTTTTTAGCGTTTGTCGATTTGGAGAAAGCTTTTGACAATGTCGACTGGAATAAACTCTTCCAAATTCTGAAGGTTTCAGGGGTGAAATATAGGGAGCGAAGAGTTATATTCAACCCGTACAAAAATCAGACAGCGGTTATTAGAGTCGAAGTGCAAGAAAGGAACGCAGAGGTTGGGAAGGGAGTAAGACAGGGTTGTAGACTTTCCCCAATGTTGTTCAATCTGTACATTGAGCAGGCAGTGAAGGAATGGAAGAAGAAATTTGGAGAGGGCATTAAAGTGCAGGGAGAAGAAATAAAAACATTGCGGTTTGCCGATGACATGGTAATTCTGTCAGAGACCGCAAAGGAATTAGATTAAGTAATGAGACAATAAAAGTAGTAGATGAATTTTGTAATTTGGGTGGCAATATAACTTCTGATGGCCGAAGTAAAGAAAATATAAAATGCAGAATGGCTATGGGAAGAAAAGCATTTCTAAAGAAGCGAAACTTGTTAACATCCAATATTAATTTAAATGTTGGGAAGTCCTTTCTGAAAGCATTTGTCTGGAGTGTAGCATTGTATGGTGGTGAAACGTGGACGATTAGGAATTCAGATAAAAAGATGATAGAAGCTTTTGAAATGTGGTTCTACAGACGAACGATGAAAATTAGATGTGTAGATCACGTAACTGATGAGGAGGTGCTTAACCGAATCGGGGAGAAAAGGAGTTTCTGGCATATCCTGACTAAGAGGAAGGGATAGATTGGTTTGACACATTCTGAGAGATGAATGAATTGTCGACTTACCATTAGAAGGAAGCGTGTAGGGTTAAACTCGTAGAGGGAGACAGGTGGTAAGCAGATTCAGAAGGATGTAGTTTGCCGAACGTATTCTCAGATGAAGAGACTTGCACAGGACAGGGTAGCGTGGAGTGCTGCATCAAACCAATCTGCAGACTCAAGACAACAACAACAACAACAATGGAGGCTTATAGGCAGTCGTTTTTCTCACGTACCACTCTACAGCTACATCTTTCCTACGCAAGTCAACTTCTTGCGGCACCATCAATTTCCCCTTTTATTGTTCGAATACCGTATGGTTGGCGGAAAGAATGCCGGCTGCGGTGGGACTGAGGCGCTCCAGTCACGGTCTGCACGGCCACTACGGTCGGGGGTTCGAATCCCCCCTCGGGCATGGATATTTGTGCCGTCCTTAGTATTAGCTAGTTCATAAGTTGTTTGTAAGTTTAGGGACTGATGACCCCGTAGTTAAGTCCCATAAGCTATACAAACATTTGAGCGGAAAGAATAATTGCTTTCAGGCTTCTGTATGGGCTCGAATCTCACTATTTTTTCTTCATGGTCTATTCTCGAGATAAAAGTAGCACTGAGGCAATGTTTTACGTAGCGCAGCTCTACGTAATATATCGTAGAAGTCTATCTGTTGGATCGTAAAGCCGTTAACTCGAAGCACACAATGGATGAACACCTTGCAGTCCGGATGGACGCAAAGTTTCCTATGAACACGAGGCTCATTCTGTCTACAGACTATATGCTTTCGCGGACTTGATTTGAGATTGTAATGCGTGGCCTGCCTCTTTCAGTATTGTAGGGAACTCACTCTGCCAACTGACTGCATTTCCTCGGCCATATAAATTGGGTGTATTAGTATTTGGCTGTCGTATACTACGCGACATTACAATAACTAGCCACATTTCCAAACTACTTCCATTTAGGCCTTTATTTTACGAAATATTGGAAATTGAAATTCTTCAATTTTATCATTCATACACTCATTCGGTCACTCACTCACTCCCACACGGATATTCAAAATATTAAGGTATGTTAAATTGCATGATCTCAGACATTTTTGAGATGTAACTTTTCGCTGTAACTTTCGTAGGTTTTTTTTGGCGATTGCATTCCTTGTATATATATATATATATATATATATATATATATATATATATATATATATATATATATATAATATCTTCTAAACGGCAAGTCTATGAGTACTTATATTTGCCTGAAACCGACAAAGTATCCGAAATCAACCAATGCAGTAGGATGATTTTGAACATAGGTATTTTTTAAATCTGTCCGAAGTTTCGAAGAGTATAGAGTATTTTTGGACATAAATCGACTTTTTTAATTCTATTTCGTTTCTATTTGATTTTAGGGATTTACAACACATTTCAAGGATGTTTGAGGTAAGGAATTTTAAGTTTTTGTCCATTTTCACACAAGATTTTTTTTTTTTTTTCCTTTTTCGCGGACGAACGGAGAGGTGTTATGAATGCCGCTTGAGTAATAAATGCACCCACTCTTCTTCTGGTAAACTGTTTCACTAAATATGTATTGCCAAATTTATGGAAAGAAAATCCCAAGTTTGGAGCCCACAAGATGCCTTTCTTCAACATTCTCTCTTTTCACTCATTTCACTTAGATTTTCCTCCCAACTGTTTTTGGGTGTTTTTTGTTCTTTGCACTTTATTTTGTAAGGTCGTCCTTCGTTTACCATACAAATCACTAGCTTCTCTGTATGTTATTTGTCACACCGAATGTCACGAACTAGTTTGTTAACAGATCCGTGCCGTAATAACACCGAACTTGAGTACATATCTCGCTTTTATACGATCTCGACATCGTCCGAAATCATCCCACACAATACACAGTTTTGTAAGAACCATGAACTTTCGACAGTGGGACTGCTTGTCAGATTATTACTTCAGTAAACAATAGACTCAAAGTCACTGGAAGTACAGTCGCTTACATAAAGTAAGTGGCGAACGGAGCCGGATATCAGCCGTAATTCGTTGCTATGTAGCGGAAAGAGAAAATAAATCATGTTGTCGAAAATCACCCTGATGGACGCTACGTCTATCAGACAAAGGAATTTCAGATTTTGAATTTAGTTAGTGTTTAGCCTAAATAAAAGATGGATAAATAGATACATTCCAAAATTTGAGCCACATTTTGAAACATTGATTCAAATGTTTGTCAATCTATCGAAGCAAACTGTGTGGTCATCAGTCCGTAGCTTACAAACTACTTAAACTAAGGTAAACTAACCTACGGACAAACACACACACCCATGCCCCAGGGAGGACTCGAACCTCCGACGGCGAGCAACCGCGCGCTCCGCAGCGAGGCGCCTTAGACAGCTCGGCTACTCCACAGCGGATGAGAAATTTGGTCCTGTTTTCTATGCAAATACGTAATACGTCGGCAGTGTAGTGTTTTTCGTGATTTTAATCTAAATGTTCAAATGTTTGTAGAGTCTATGGGACTTAACTACTGGGTTATCAGTCCCTAAACTTACAAACTACTTATGAACTACTTACGAACTAGGACGGCACAAATATCCATGCCCCAGGGGGGATTCGAACCCCCGACCGTAGTGGCCGTACGGACCGTGACTGAAGCGCCTCAGTCCCCTCGGCCACCGCGGCCGGCGATTTTAATCTCAGAATATGCTTAACTAAATGTGTAACTTTGGCAACTCCAGCAAAGCAAACAGACAAAACCACAGCGATACCATCCTTTTCGGAAAGACACATTCTGTTCGACCCCCCAAGGAACTTCGTCGTGGATAAATAAAGAAAACTGAAATTTCAGTGACCAATAGGTCATTAGCTATATTTCCAAATTAACTACTACTTATAGCTTACGGGCTACGAAGCATTGGCAGTAGACATTCTTTAATTTTGTTACTGCCACAGTAAATAGTCAGCGGTTCTATTAGTATCGTTTAAAAGTAGAAGGCTTATACTGAAAACATGACAAATAAATGAACATCGTTACGACCTTAGTCTTGACCGAAGCTGCTAATGGCAAACATATTCAAATATTTATAGTCTACACTATCACTATATACAAGAGTCAGGGACTAGCAAAGTCTAAACAGTGGAGTGATGGAGATCAGTTCTTCGGTGTACCGTGTGGCTAGACGTACGAAGCACTTTTGAGAGTGCCAGGTCTGAGAGGATTACATCAAATTAATTCTACCTCGGTAATATCAATGCTCGAGTCCTCAATTGCTAAATGTAATCGACTTAGAAGCACTTATAGTCCAGACTTTTCAAAAACTGTTTCATCAAAGCTTCTGAGAAAAAACTCTAGAGAGAGGGAGTAGGCTTTTAAAAAACCCACAGCTTACGTGGAAATATCACTCGAGAAGAGAAAAAGAAGGCTACCCACAGAAAGTAATGAGATCCCACGATATACATAAAAAATAAAATAAAGAAGCTAAAAATGCAAGTGTTGCAAAGCAATCAATCCAAAGTAAAAAGTTGTAAGCAAGGAGGTTAGAATCTCTGCAGATGTCCCAACAGTGAAACAGGAAATCAAGAAAATACGCATTCAGCTTCTTTTCTATTCCCAGACATTGTAGATGGTGTGTATGTTTTTTAGTTCTAGCCGCTGAAATGTACGTCATAACTAACTACATAATCCAATGTGACTGTCAACAAACGGGCAAGATGCACACAGGGTTTTCAGCGAGAAATACTGTTTTGTCGGCAAAAAGAAGGCTCCCTGTCTTTAAACAACGTCAGTTCTAAGCTTAGGTAATGCCAAATCCCTTTCTTTTAATCTTCTTGGGCATGAGATCTCATGTGTAAAACAAATCAGTTATTTTAGTTAGTATCCACGGAAGCAGCTGTTTAACAACTTTACCATAAATTTTTATCAATTTAGTCATCTACCAACTTTTAAAGTGACCGTATGTTGGACATTCTTATTTCTATAATGAGTACAATTATTTGACAATCGAACGGCAAATCTTTGCTTGCGAAACAAAATCTTAAAGTCAGAAGCATCTAAGACACAAATAAATGCAACATAACTGTAAAACATTATGGTATCTCAAAATCAAAGAGCCAATGCCCTACGGAATCCATACTAAACTGATCTCTTTATTCACGGAAAACAACGGTCGCTTGATAAATTGCGAGTAATGCATGAGAAAATTTGCAAATTATGTGGCTATATGTAGTCCGTATTTGCTTTATAATTACAGAGAGTGAGTAAATAATATGCGAGATTTGTGATTTGTTTAATCGATCCTAAGGTTATCCATAATAAAATTATAACTCGGACTGTTACGCTTTCAGGATTAAATCTCTGAACCGATTGTGATAATATTTGGTATTGAAATAGATTGAAAGCTGAAGAAGAACTTTAGCAAGCTTTCCGTTAAAGAAATTTTAATAATTTTAAGTACGTAAATCAAAGCATGGAACAGTTTACTCTTTGGGAAAGCTATTCACTCTTTGTCTTTGCAACTTCATCGTATTTGTTCAAATGTTTGTAAGTCTATGGGACCAAACTATGTTGGTCATCAGTTCCAAGTCTTACAAACTACTTAAACTAAGTTAAACTATATTCATTGACTGTTCCGTCGGTTCTTGACAGAATATTTGATACATTACAAGATAACTGTAAGATATTCTGCAAATTCATTGGTTTACGAACCGGTTTTCGGCTCTTACGCCATCATCAGGTAAACATTACAACTTTAAGTTACAAAGATCTTAACTTGCTAAATATATAACTTTCAAAGGAGACTAGTGTTTTGTTTTATAACTAACATGCGGGAAATATTACAATTCTAGTTGTGGTGTAAATTCCTGAGATTGATAAAATACGTGACAATATAATAGATTATGACTTTATCCTAAGAAATATAAAGTGAAACAATAGAAATTGGTTGAAAATAGTTATCAAAATGTATCTGTCTTCAACAGGTCTAATGATAGATACGTTTTGATCACTATTTCTATTGTTTCACTCAGTTATAAACCAAAACACTAGTCTTCTTTGAAAGTTATATATCTAGCAAGTCAAGATCTTTATAACTTAAACTTGTAATGTTTACCTGATGATGAAGTAACAGCCGAAAACCGGTTTGTAAACCAATAAATTTGCAGACTATCTCATAGTTATCTTGTCTGTTTCATTCGTAAGTTAAACTAACCTAAGGACAACCCACACATATCCATGCTCGATGGGGAATTCGCACCTCCGACGCGGGAGGTCGCGCGATCCATCGTATTTGTGCAAGTGCCTTTATTGTATGATATATTTGCGGAACCCAAGTGGGCTATTTATTCTTTCACTTTTCTACTTCCTGACATTTGATAAAGTTATTTTATTGTCTGATATATTCTACATAATACAATTTAGTGTAATGAATACAATGATTACACAATCCTCGAAGTGTTGCACCCATACCTGCATAGTAATACCAGTTACAGATCCATGATATTTTAGCCTCTGAGAGTCTCGCATGTTCGCGCAAATTAAGTTGACACTCGACGCGGTGGCTGATGGGAGCCGCCGTAAAAGCATTTCCCATTTACTATAGCTACCGTAACCCAACGCGACGAGTGTCGACTTCATTAGCGCGAATGTGATAGCTTCTGAGGGTGAGACGCTGGAAGACGCAACGATGGCGTCATTAAAATGCTGTACTACTCACAGTGGCACATGGGAGAATGTTAGCGAGATACGGGAGGGAAGAAGTCGTTTACAGACATGTGCGAAATTTGCGCTACGACGAACTAAGAATTATTAAATTCTTTATTGCACAACTGAACGCTATTTAAATATTTGCGAAGCTCTACATTTAATGTTATTACCATGATTACAGCAACTACATGCTGGAATAACTTTCACTGCTGTGGCTAGCGTTGCTGATACTGGGTCAGAGGATCCTGAATTCGAAAGTAGGTGTTGTTCCTTAGATCCAAAAATAGTTCATTAAGAAAATTTCAGTTATTTTGCTTACTGTATTTGTTGCCTAGTGTTTCATATCACATCGTGAAGCAACGTCTGCTCGCTCGTTTCTTGGTCCTTTTCTTATACTTCGTTGTTGATTTTCGCTCAATCTTGCACTATTCTGCAGCACTAGGCCTACAATATAACACTAATATGTATATCTGAATCTTTCTGGCTCAGCATGTTTGTGTGTTTCCTTTGTTTTCACTAAGATTACCAAAATGTTTTATACTTCGTTGTTGATGTGGTGGTGAATGGCGATCTTCAATCGAAAGATCGGTATGATACAACTCTCCGTGCTACTCTGTCCATTGCAAGCCTTTTCATTTCTGAATAAGAACGGCAACCCACATTCTTCTCTTGGTCTCCATCTTTAATTACCCCTCTCCATCCCCCACACTTCTCTCAAATACTAAATTGACCGTTTCTTTTTGTCTCAGAATGCGTCTTATAAATCGACTCCTCCTTTAGTCAAGATACGCCCCATTTCTGTCCATTACCTTCAGCACTGCTTCTCAAATTACTGGTTTTGCAACCTCCATCCAATAGGCTTAAAGGCCGACAAGGTGTGCATCCGCACTGAAAAAAGGTTCATTGTCCGTCAATATATAATCCGTTTTTATATTCGTTAGTAATGAAAAGGCGGAGCAGTCAACAATCCGAAGGTTGGTTTGAACCGGTTTTGGGACACAAAAGGTATTTTTCTGATTGATATCTTACCACGAGGCCAAACAACCAGTGCACATGCTTACTGCGAGACCTTTAAGAAATTACGCCGCGCAATACAGAACAAGCGCCGAGGATTACTGTCAAAATGATTTGTTTCTTCCACGATAATGCCCGACCTCACACTGCGAATATGACGAAGCAACTCAAAATTCAAATGTTTGTAAAGCTTATGGTACTCAACTGCTGGGTCATCAGTTCCTAAACTTACAAAAAACTTATGAACGAGCTTATACTAAAGACGGCACAAACATCCATGCCCGAGAGGGGATTCGAACTCCCGACGGGGACCGGCGTCGCGCATCGTAGCATAGCGCCTCAGTGCGCTCGGCCGCTCCGCCGCGGACAGAAAACTGATAGGGGAATTTCACTGGGGCGTGTTTGATTATCCTCCGTACAGCCCGAACCTCTCTCCTAGCGACTTTCACCTCTTTTTACACCTAAAAAATCTATTCTTGGTGGTCAACACTTCATCAATGATGACGAGCTGTTCAAACATGCTATCATGTGCTTGAATACACAGGCGGCAGGCTTCTATGAAGACGACATACAAAAACTTGTGTCACGCTATGACAAGTGCCTACAAACATTCGGAAGCTATGTAGGGAAGTAGTTTAACATTTGTAGATTTTTGTAAACAAATATTTACTTATTGGAACTTACTTTGTGGACATACCTCGTAATTTTAATGCTTTATCTTGTAATGAGTAACTTCTCCTCTGATAAATTCGAAAATCGTACCTGAAAACAAGTGTGTGTGACACTATCACAATCAACCGGGAATTAATATATGGAAAGAACTGTGGTCACTAAATCACACTTGTCTTGAAAACACCAGAAAATTCAATTTCACCTGCTAGATTTAGCTAACATTGTTGCAAAAGCCTCGATATTTCTAGAGATCCGGTATTCATACCAAGAAAATAATTTTGCAGCAATTAATAGCTATCTTCTTCTTTCAGTAAAGCTGTCGTTCATCACTCTTTGCCCTGGGCATCCACCTTCATTTTCTTATTATGTCTTCCTTGATTCACATCTGTTAACATACCAAACATTCTTCCCCCCACCCTTTTCTTCCTTCTACTTTTCCCTGCCAGTTAACTGTTCATGCGTAATATATGTTCCTCTTCTCTATGATCCTGAAGAATTTCCTTTCCTCTGTTTCCCTACTCAACACCAACTCATTTCTCATTCTATCGGTCCATTTCACTTTGTACATTCTTCTCCACATCCATATTTCAAAACTTTCTACATATTTTTGTTCTTTCTGACTGACTGTCCACATTTCAAAACCGTAAGATACCACGCTCCACACAAAACCTCTTCCTTAAATTAAAAGGTTTCTCCTGGCTTTCAGCAACTCGTTCATTCTCCCAAACGCTTTATTTACAATGGAGAGTGTGCGTCTCACTTCTTCTGTAGAACTTTCATTGGAAATTATCAAGCTTCCCAAGTTCTGTAATGATTCAACCTCTTGTAGTATTCTTTCAACTAGTGATATATTGTGCCGCCTTCTTTTCCGATTTTTATCACTTTGGTCTTATCAATGTTCACTTTCATTCCGAAAAGATTCCCCAACCTTACAATGTTCTTCATCGTTACCTGGAAGTCTTTTTCTACTTCTGCTAGTACAGACATTTCATTTACATACCTGATAGTTTTGATTCTTTCTCCTCTCACTATAAGTCCTTTTGCTGTAAATAACTTAAATAAGCTATACACGGCGAACTAAAGAAGGAAGGAAGGAAGCTTAGCATTTAATTATATATTTTAAACATGACTGCGTCTCAGCAACAGTTATAGGATAGCACTTTTCTATTATTATTGTTCGTTTACGCAATGTATTTCAACAGTATTTGTTAGTCAGCATATTTTTACAATTGACCTTTGTAATATTTGTTTCCACAGCTTCCCTCAGACTTCTCACCCTCTCTTTATCCAAGTATTCCATTTATTGACATCGTTATAAATTCAATGTACATTCTGCCAATAGCTACTTAACCGACTGTAAGTTCCACGGCGCATGCGCCACCAGTCCTGATATGCACGCTCCTTGCTTCAAATCAGTAAGCGAGAATGACTGCAGATGCGCTGACGCATCTTTCAGTCTAAACCACATTTCCTAAATCATAGGGATGTCCAATTCCTGTGACATGCAGGTATAGTAAGTAACAGTTTTATTCTGATTTGTATTCGACAATGTTTTAGACAATAGGCTTGGTATGACGCATATTTCAGGCATAACGATTATGAATTTTAATTTATGATGTCACACTGTATTTAGTTTTACATGTATTTCTGAAGAACATGGGTTTATATCTGTCGAAACCGTGCTCAAAAGTTTATTAAACAACTATTATTGCAACTGGTTAGCTGTTATTAATTTGCTATATAATTATATATTTTTGACGAAGCTACAGCGTTCAATGAATGAAATAACTCGCAATTTGCGATCAGTTATGGTTTCACTGTGGCGGGAGACGTGCAGGGAAGAGTCCTCTGCAGTGGGGCTGGTCACTGTGTCCTCGATGGTGGAGTGGTCAACGCGTCTGTCTAGTAAGCAGGAGATCCCGGATTCGAATCCCGGCCGGGCACAAATTTTCATTCGCCACCCTTCGGTATTACATCTAAACCTAGTACAGTGAAGCCATATCTGATCGCAAATTGCGATTTATTTCATTCTTAGTATTTAACGTCTCGTCGACAGCGTGGTCATTAGAGACAGAGCTCGCGCTCGGATTTCTGGGAAGGAATTGGGAGGGAAATCGGTCACGTCGTTTCAAAGGAACCATCCCAGCATTTGATTGGAATGATTCATGGAAATCACGTAAACGTAAATCCTGATGGCCAGAGGTGGATTTGAACCACCGTCCTCCCGAATGCGAGTCCAGTGTTACCACTGCGCCACTTGGCTCGATACAGCGAACTAAATGGATAACATCTTATCCATAGGGAGGGTACCTGCGAATGCCTACACACTCGATGCAACATACACTAAAAGCATCGCGACGCCGCCTTTGCAATGGCCTTGCGTCATACCAACCTTGGCCGCCATGGTCGAAGGTGGGAGGTGCAGGTTGCCAAGTAATACGGTACCCACTCGTTTAGCTGTCAGTCTTGTGTGGCACAAGAAACTGGTCGTGCTGTTAGCGTTCCATTACGTCTGAATAGCTGTTTATTCATTACGGTTCATACGAAGCGCAGACGTTGTAACTGAGAAATTACAGAACGGGTCAGCTGCAATAGAAACATCTAGTCAAGACGAAATATGGCGGAAGATAGAACTGCGGTACTCTGAAGTAAACACGAGATTTTTCAGTGTTACCTTCATCGTCTAACATATAAAGCAGAGTGTCCGTATGTTTGTATGTGTTGCACACAAATCTACAGTTATGTTCCAATCTTTATGAAATTTTTTACACGTAAGCTTCAATCCATGAGGACGGTCGCTGTGAGTGTAAGAATCACGAACGATATATAGTTCACCAGATATGGCGTCATAAACAATGAGATGCGCGAAAAAGTGCTGCATTTTGCGACGATGCTGCTCATTTTCTCCTATACCATTGGGCCGATTTCAACCAAATTTGGTACACACATTCCTTACCGTGAGGTAACAATTGCTGCATGGTTAAGAATCACATACGGCACATGGTTCAAAAGATACTACGTCATAATCAATAGAAATAAAAAAAATGCCATATAATGCGGCGAGACTTTCGAAATACACTGTATTAGAATGACAGTACTTAGCGACTTCCAACAAACTTAAAACATAATTTCAAACCTTTATTAAAGTTTTTCTCGCTGGCAACCAAAGTAAAATGATGAAAGGAAAAAAGTTTCTCGCTTACTACTTTTCCGCTGTTTATGGAGTGGAACTAGGGCTATCGGTATGACGTTACAATTTTTAATTTGAACACTACAAATTGTAGAGACAGGAAATTTTACAGACAGTATACACATATATAGTTGAATGTAGCTTCTAAATTGTATTGCATTCTGACACGTAGTTCATGAGATGTGAGCATATAAACAGTAACGCTCCGCTGTTCATGGACTAAAACTACGGCATTCGGTATGACGTTACAATTCATAATTTCTACACTACAAATTGTAGCCGCAGTAAATTTACAGACGGCATACACGCATATAGTTGAGAGTACCATCTAAATTGGATCACAGTACGACACGTGGTTCATCAGATGGAAAACTGCCCCATCACGCACCAAGTTTTAATCTATTACTTCTTTACTGCTAATTGTATTCCCAAGAGATTTTACAGTTATGCAGCTCTTATACAAATGAATATATGATTGAAAAATGACAGGAATAAATAAATAAATACCCGGGCAAAGACGGGTTTTCAGCTAGTTTTCATATAAAAGATATCATTACTTACTAGAGATTGCTTGCATGTACGACCAACCTCAATTTACAACAGCTGAAACCGAGTACTAATAATGTGAAAAGTATACAGGCCTGCAGTGTTCAGTTTGAAAATAATATTTTTGCTGTCGTCAGCTGGGACAAAATGACGAGTTTGTAGAATTCCAGACACCACCTCATACTGACATGTTTCATTATTTGTTACACTACTCCCTACGCAATTAACAGAGTGTAATAGTAAGAATTTTGTAGACTATAAGAAAATAATTCAAGTTCACGTAGGAAAACAGAATTGTATTCAACAGTTACCATAAGCCATATAAACCAGAGAGAGAGGGCAAGTAAATGGAAAAAATCGTTATTTCTGTTACAAAGAAAGGTCGTTAGTGTGCTCTGGCAGGTCATGATCATTACACATTTCTTGTCCATTGCGGTGTTGCAAAACAGTTTACAAAGATTGATACTGTGGCTAAGAGCCAGATATGACGTTTCGGTACGTGGAAAACGTGCTGATCGAGTAATTATCGTACCTAGACAGCACGTTTGTTACTAAGACCAAGAATCATGTGGGCTGTTAAACAAATATTTACAAGAAATAAATATAAGTCGAAGCATTCACATCAGATTGATACTCAACAAGGTAAATAACCATTCTTAAAAGGTGCTTGCAGTGCATTTTTTTTTTTTTTTTTAGTTTAAGTGCAGAAGTACTTGCTGTGTTTGTTATCAGTATGACAAAAGACTTTTTTATGGATAAGACGACATCTTTAATTGATTCAGGAAATGTATGAAACGGAACTGTTTATGTAATTTCAAATGCCGTGATGATGGGATATTCCCGAAACTAGTTTCGTAATAAATTAATCTTACTTGATAGCGAAGTGTAAAATGCATTTCCTCAAGTTTATTGCTGTCGAAAATCGCCACAAACAAATGTATGTTCTGGTTATGTTAATTACATTAGTAAAGCTATTCTGGAGCACAATCGTAGTACACTACAAAGCGGCTAGGTGACATACTACGAAAACGGGTTTACGTATTGAAGAGTCCCAGTAGATTCGTGAGGATGATAACAGACCTGAACATATAGCAAATTTAAACCTACGGACAGTTTTAAAAATTGACAATGTGGGATCGCAACGTGAAGAATTTTGTTGACATATTTAAACCTTTATATCGAAGAAGACTTTCAGAACTAAAACTTTATATATATATATACCGGATGTGAGATGTAATACCATGACAGTACAAAGGGAAGTGAAGTGTCAAACCCCGATATATTATTTTACCCACTTATGTATCTAGTGTACTTACATCGTGCATGTAGAAGTATGTTATGGCATTTGCATCAACAGTTTACGCATGAACTTCTTACAATTTTAATGCTATACTCCGAGTGAGACAAATGAGAAGGTCCACTTGTAAAAAAAAAAAAAAAAAAAAAAAAAAAAAAATGTGTGTCAAATACTTTACGCAGCGAAACTAGAGAAATAAGGCCACTAATCATAGGTTCAAAAACGCATACTTTCTGAGATAAATACTTTTTTATATGGAGGATTGAGTGAGACTACCTGGACTCCCTCATACATGTATTGCCTACCTTTCTGGAGGATGTGACATTACAGACGTGGTTCGTGAAGGAGCACCAGCATACTTTTGTCGGGATATGCCCGAACTTCTGACACAGACATTTCATGACCGCTGGACTGGTCTGGAAGGCATCTCCGACATTTTGGTCAGCTCGTTCCACAGACCTCTATCCCCTAGACTTTTTGTTATGGGAAGACGTGAGGAGAGTGGTCTATGCAACTCCAGTCAACGAAGTGCAGGTACCCTTGGGTCGAATGTTCAATGCAGGCAGCAAGTAAAACTACAATCGGATATATACTTCAAAGAGTGCGTCATTCCACATATTCCGAAAGGCATAGGGATGCACTGCCATGAGCGGATGCCACGTGGAACACATCATATAAATACGTGTTTGTCTCAGAACGTATGTGTTTCGGAACCCATGTTCATCCGACTTATTTTTCTTGGTTCTTTGAGTACTATCATCTCTGAAAGTACTGGAAATTTTTCTTTGAACATTCTTTACGTGCGAGATGACAATAAGAAGAGATAAGGATCAAGACAAGAATGTGGGACTGTCTACACTTGCGGCTGACTGGCATGTTAAAGGGTCTGCACCATAGCTATCAACCAGAAATTTTAAGAGCTGCAGGACAAAACAATTGTGTGTCATTATTTACTTATGCATCTGGCTGCCACGTTAAAGTGTCCACAATATAGATGTAAGGTGGAAACTGGAAATGAGAAGAGCAGCAGGAAGGAAATAAATTCATGATGGTTGACAGTCGCAGTAGATTACTATTAAACAGCGTCGCCACTACAGATCTCCACTGGAAATATCAAGAGCTGCAGCAACAAATAAAGTGTCTGAGATTTTCTCACTTTCTTGTGATTGACGCCTTAATATGTCATCACTAAAGATGATAACAGGAAATAAGAAGAGCAGGAGAAGCGAACCAAGTGTGATCGCTTATATTCGTGGCTGACTTGACTGCCACGTTAAAGTGGCGTACTATAGATCTGATATGGAAGTAAGAATAACAGCAGGACCAAGAAAAGTGTCTGTGCGATTGTAAACAATTGTATCTGAATGCTACGTTGAAGTGTCCACCGTCTAGATATCTACCAGTAATGCTAAGAGTAGCAGGACGAAAACAAAATGTGCGTAATTGATTTACATACGCAACTGACTACAACGTCAAATTTTCTCCAATGTAGGTCTCGACTGAAAATAAGAAGAACAGTAGAAACTAAGTAGTTGTATATGATTGTTAACGGCAGTAGCTGAATGGCTCGGTAGTGTCGACACTACACATTTCAGCAGGAAATAAAAGCCTTAGAAACAAAACAAGCGTGTGTGTGTTATTGTTTATAGTTACGGCTGACTGCCTTTTAAAGGTATCACCAGTATAGATGTGTGATTGTTAACACTGCCATAAGCCTGCCATATTACTGTATCCCCACTATAAATTTCAACAAAAAATGTCAAGAGCAGCAAGAATAAGAAAAGTGTATGTGACTATTTTCACGTGCAGCTGACAGCCACCTTAAAGTGAATGCACTATACATCTGCACCATAAATAAGAAGGGTAGCAGAAAAAAAACGTGTGTGATTGTTTTCACTCACTTTCGACTACCAGGTTAAGGTATCCACGATATAGATCTCAACAGGAAATAAGAGGAGCAGCAGGAACAAAGCAATTGTGTGAGATTCTTTGCACTTATGAGTTACAGAAGGTCTGCAAAGTAGATCTCGACTGGAGTTCAGATGAGCAGCAGAAACAAAGTTTACATTTACGGATTACTACGACATAGAAGTGTCTGCATTGTAAGTCTCAAGTGGTTGTGGAAAGAGCAGGAGGATAAAAATAAGTTTAAGGCTGTTACACTCAGGTTTGTCTGCGAATTTGCAGTTTCCCCACTATAGATCTGAAACAATAACATCAAGAGCAGCAATACAAGTATTTATGATTAATTTCACTTGCACTGACTGACACGTTAAAGTGTGAACACCATATATGTCAACCTAAAATAAGGAAATTCAAATGTTTTTAAAGCTGTGGGACCAAACTGTAGTGGTCATCTGGCCCTACACTTACAAACTACTTAAACCAACTTATGCTAAGGACAAAACAGGCACACCCATGCCCGAGGGAGGATTCGAACCTCCAATGGGGTGCAAATGCGCATTCCGCAGCAAAGTGCCTTTAGCGCACGGCCACTCCCGTGCAGCGAAATAGGGAAGCCGTGCGGGAGGGATCGGGGGTGCTAGGCGTCATTCAGCGACTGCTCAGTAGCTACCGCTGGGCGTTCGAGTCTTCTTACGAACATGGGTGTGTGTGTTATCCTTAGGATAGGTGTCTCATAGGCCTGGTGCAATTCTTACAATTGGACGCCACTTCGGCAACTTGCGTGTCCCTAGCCTACCCCAGTTATCCAACCAGGGAAAGGGGACCTACAGCTTAACGTGGAATCCGAACCACGTGTCGTTTCTGGCGACTCCTCACAACGTTGAGAGGTGTAGGATGGGTTAAAGTGCAGACTGAAAAAATCCGAGGTCCGATCGGGTTTCGAGCCCGCGACCCTTCAGTTTCCATTCGAGCACTTTATACCAAGAACACCGGTCCGACCTTAGGATAGGTTTAAGTTTGTTTAAGCAGTTTGTAAGTCTAGAGGCCGATGACCAGAGCAGTTTGGTCCCATAGGTTTACAAACATTGGATTTTTTTTTTTTTTTTTTTTTTTTTTTTTTTTTAATGAGGAAAGCGGCAGTATCGAAATAAGTGTGTGCGATTATTTACATTTATGCATTACAGCAGCACAGAAATGTGTGTACTGTATATCAGAACTGGAGATAATTTATGCAGTAGAAAGGAGAGTGTGACTGTGTACATTTGTGGACGACTGCCTCCTTGAAGTGTCCACACTATAGACTGTAAATATCAGATGTGAAAAGGAACAAATCGAGAGGGTGTGATTGTTTACATTTGGAGCTTACTGCCACTATAGATCTATACGGTAAATATCAAGTGCGACAGGAACAAAACGAGTGGGTGTGATTCTTTTTGTTTGTGGCTTACAGGAGGAAATCGAGTAGCTGTGATTGTTTACACTTGTGGCTGACTGTCACCTTAAAGTGTCCGGACTATAGATCTACATCGCAAATATCAAGTACTACAGGAAGAAATCGAGTGGGTGTGATTGTTTACACTTGTGATGGCAGCCACCTTAAAGTATTCGGACTACAGACCTAACTGTTAAATATTAAGTGCAAAAGAAATATACCGAGTATGTGTAGTTGTTTACACTTGTGGCTGACTGTTACCTTAAAGTGACCACAGTATAGATCTAGATTGTAAAAGTCAAGTGGAACAGGAATAAATCGAATAGATATTATTGTTTTCACTTGTGCCTGACTCAAATGTTTGTAAAACTATGGGACTTAACTGGTGTAGTTATTAGTCCATAGCCTACAACTTCTTAAACGAAGTTAAAGTAGCCTAAAGATAACACATCCTTGCCCAAGGTGAGGGCTCGAACCTTCTTTGATGGGGAGCAACCGCGCACTTTGCAGCAAGGCGCCTCAGGTCCATTACACCATGGCTGTGGGTGACTGTCCCCTTGAAGTGTCCGCACTACAGATGTACATAGTAAATTTCCTGAGAAACAGGAAGACATTGAGTGGGTGTGATTGTTTTCACTTGTGTTTAACTGCCAGCTTAAACTGTCCACACTATAGATCTACATCCTAAATATGAAGTGCAACAGAAATAAACCAAGTGGATATGATTGTTTTGCACATGTGGCTGACTGCCAGCTTAAAGTGTCCACACTATAAATCCACATCATAGTGCAACAGGAACAAATTGGGAGGGCGTGATTGGATACACTTGTGATGACAGCCACCTTAAAGTGACCACAGTATAGATCTACATGGTAAATATCAAGTGCTAAAATGTTCAAATGTTTGTTAAGCTGAAGGGACTTAACTGTGGGGTCATCAGTCCGTAAACTTACAAACTACTTATGAACTAGATTATACTAAAGACGACACAAACCTCCATGCCCGAGGGGGGAATCGAAACCCCGACCGTAGCGATATCACGTGCAACACGAACAAATCGAGTGGGTGTGATTGTTTACACTTGTGATGACAGCCACCTTAAAGAGACTGCATTATAGATCTACATGGTAAATATCAAGTGCAACAGGAACAAATTGAGTGAGTATGATTGTATTCATTTGTTGATAACAGACACCTTAAAGTGTCTGCACTATAAATGTATGTCGTAAATGTCATGTGCCACAGGAGGAAATCGAATGGGTGTGTCTGTTTACACTTGCGGCTGACTGCCACCTTAAATTGTCCACACTATCTATCTACATCGTAAATATCAAGTTTAACAGAAATAAACCAAGTGGATGTGATTGTTTACACTTGTGGCTGACTGCCACCTTAAAGTATTCACACTATATATCCACATCGTAGTGCAACAGAAACAAATCGAGTGGGTGTGATTGGTTACACTTGTGATGTCAGTCACCTTAAAATGTCTGCACTATAGATGTACATCGTAATTATCATGTGCAACAGTAGGAAATCGAGTGGATGTGTCTGTTTACACTTGTGGCTGACTGCCACCTTAAAGTAGCCACATTATAGATCTACATCGTAAATATCAAGTTCAACAGAAATAAACCAAGTGGATGTGATTGTTTACACTTGTGGCTGACTGCCACCTTAAAGTAGCCACATTATAGATCTACATCGTAAATATCAAGTTCAACAGAAATAAACCAAGTGAATGTGATTGTTTACACTTGTGGCTGACTGCCACCTTAAAGTAGCCACATTATAGATCTACATCGTAAATATCAAGTTCAACAGAAATAAACCAAGTGGATGTGATTGTTTACACTTGTGGCTGACTGCCACCTTAAAGTAGCCACATTATAGATCTACATCGTAAATATCAAGTTCAACAGAAATAAACCAAGTGAATGTGATTGTTTACACTTGTGGCTGACTGCCACCTTAAAGTAGCCACATTATAGATCTACATCGTAAATATCAAGTTCAACAGAAATAAACCAAGTGGATGTGATTGTTTACACTTGTGGCTGACTGCCACCTTAAACTGTCCACACTATAGATGTACATCGTAAATATCATGTGCATCAGAAATAAACCAAGTGGATGTGATTGTTTACACTTGTGGCTGTCACCTTAAAGTGTCCGCACTATAGATCGACATCGTAGTGCAACAGGAACAAATTGAGTGGGCGTGATTTTATTCACTTGTGGATGAATACCACCTTAAAGTAACTGCACTATAGATCTACATGGTAAATATCAGGTGCAAGAGGAACAAATCGAGTGGGTGTGATTGTATTCACTTGTTGACAACCACCATAAAGTGTTCGCACTATAGATGTACATCATAAATATCATGAGCATCAGAAATAAACCATGTGGATGTGATTGTTCACACTTGTGGCTGACTGCCACCTTAAAGTGTCCGCACAATGGATCCACATCGTAGTGCAACAGGAACAAACTGAGTTGGCGTGATTTCAATCACTTGTGGATGACTGCCACCTTAAAGTATCCGGCCTATGATGTACATCGTAAATAACAAATACAAGAGCAACAAATCGAGTGGGTTTGCTTGTTTTCACTTGTGGATGACAACCATCTTAAACTGTCCACACTACAGATGTACATCGTAAATATGAAGTGCAATAGGAAGAAATCGAGTGGGTGTGATTGTTTTCACTTGTGGCTGACTGCCACCTTAAAGTGTACGCACTGTAGGTCCACATCATAGTGCAACAGGAACAAATTGAGTGGGTGTGATTGTTTTCATTTGTGGCTGACTACCATCTTAAAGTATCTGCACTGTAGATCGACATGATAAGTACAAGTGCAACAGGAACAAATCGAGTGGGTGTGATGTTTACACTTACGATGACAGCCACGTTAAAGTTACCACATTATAGATCTACATGGTAAATATGAAGTACTGAAATGTTCAAACGTTTGTTAAGGTTAAGGGACTTAAATGTGGGGTCATCTGTCCCTAAACTTACAAAGTACATATGTACTACCTTATACTAAAGACTACACAAACATCCATGCCGGAGGGATGATTCGAAACCCCGACCGTAGCGATATCAAGTGCAACATGAAGAAATCTCGTGGGTATGATTGTTTACACTTGTGATCACAGCCACCTTAAAGGAACTGCACTATGGATGTACGTCATAAATGTCATTTGCAACAGGATGAAATCGAGTAGTTGTGTCTGTTTACACTTGTGGCTGACTGCCACCTTAAACTGTCTACACTGTGGCTGATTGCCACCTTAAACTGTCTACACAAAAGATCTACATATTAAATATCAAGTGCAACAGAAATAAATCAAGTGGATGTGATTGTTCACACTTGTGGCTGACTGCCACCTTAAAGTGTCCGCACAATGGATCCACATCGTAGTGCAACAGGAACAAATTGAGTGGGCGTGATTTTAATCACTTGTGGATGACTGCCACCTTAAAGTGTACGGCCCATAGATGTACATCGTAAATAACAAATGTAAGAGCAACAAATCGAATGGGTTTGATTCTTTTCACTTGTGGATGACAACCAACTTACATTATCCACACTTTAGATCTACATGGTAAGTATGAATTGCAATAGGAAGAAATCGATTGTGTGTGATTGTTTTCACTTGCGGCTGACAACCAATTTAAAATGTACGCACCATAGATCTCTAGTATAAATAAGAACGGCCGATGGAGGCTGATTGCACTCGAGGTTCACTGGCACATTATGGTGTCCAGTCTGTAGATATGAACAAAGAATAAGAGGAGGCAGAGTGGTGGCTGCTGACCTGGTGGTGGCCATGGCGGCGGCGGCGTCGTGCAGCGCCTGCTGGCTGGGCGAGCGCTGGCGGCCCGCCGGCTCGGCCGACGGGCTGAGCCTGTGCAGCGGCGGCTGCAGCTGCAGCGGCAGCGGGTGGTGGTGGTGCGGGTGCTGGTGCTGGTGGTCCTCGCTGTTCCAGCGCCGCGGCGCCGCCTCGCCGCGCGCCGCGCACTTGCTCTGCAACACGGACACACAACGCGCGCACTCAGTCTCGTCTCTCGGCGCACACACGCGGAGCTGTCGGCTGCGGTCGCGGCGCGGCTGCCACTGGCGGACTGGCCCGCCTGTCTGCCAGCCTCCAGACCGGAGCTGCTGCTGGCCCCCTCCCTCCAGGCGGCGGCCCACGCGGACTGCGGCCGACAAAGAAGCGGCTGGCGCTCCCACACAGTGGGAGGCAAGTCTGCGCTCCATTGACGGACTTCTGCAGGCGAACTGCTCACCAGTCCACCCGACACATTCCAGTCTAAGACCGGATCCACACATTGGACCCAACGTTGGCGCCAACATTGTTCGTCCAATGTGTGGATCGGTGAAATTGCGTTGGAGCCAACGTTGGCGCCAACGTTGGTACGGCTCCGTTGCTTGTCGGTATTTCGACCAAACATCAAAGGACGTTGGGCCAATGTGGGTACGTCGTCCACACATTGGCGCCAACGTTTCATTCTATTTTCGTCGTCTGCTCGTCTCGAAACAGTTTCTTTCATCGTTCGTTCTTCAACGCCGTTTATTTTAGAGTTTTGAAATCTCATTGTAAATATTATAACTGTACCATAAAGATTCATTTGTGAACGCAACCACAAAAATCGAAATGCCACGGCAAAACTTAGGCGTGATAGGTGATTTTTTTCTTTTTTTTCTTCCTTTTTTTTTTTTTTTTTGACAATTACTGAATGCAATTTTTAAAATTAACATTTCCTGTCAAGTCCCACATATTGCTTCGCCAACTTCAAGCACTACCAGTGATATCAATGACATGGTTATTTTAGAAAGGAAGTGTAGACTTCTAAAACGTATCGGTATCCTTTTTTATTTTAAGCTCAATCACTTAAAACGCAGGTCGAAATTTTAATAATGAGTATAGATTATTTGTAACATATTATAAAACATACTGATTTCGAAATTAATATTCGGTAGGAAGTGATACAACACACCCCATCATCTTTTACACATGTTTCCTTTTTTGGTTTTCAGTTACAAAATGTAATTGTTCACTCTCACAACCGTTAATGCATCGGCCGCGATTTGTGCGTCAGATATGTTTACGTTGGCTCTCGACGAATTCAACTAAATGTTGGCTCCAATGTGTGGACGCTGCCTCAAAAATATTGGCCAACGTTGGCGCCAGCGTTGGTACCAACTTGTGGACGCGGTGTTAGGCCGAATCCACACATGTGAGCCAACGTTGGCGCCAACAGTTTTCGTCCAATGTATGGATCGATGAAATCGCGTTGGAACCCACGTTGGCTCCAACGTTGGTACGGCTCCGTTGCTTGTCGGTATTTGTCTCCCACACCGTGGGAGGCAAGTCTGCAGTTGCGCTCCAGTGGGGGACTTCAGCTCAGGAGTAGTCACCAGCCACCCCACACCTTGTAGTCTAAGGCCGAATCCACACATGTGAACCAACGTTGGCGCCAACAGTTTTCGTCCAATGTATGGATCGATGCAATCGCGTTGGAACCCCACGTTGGCTCCAACGTTGGTACGGCTCCGTTGCTTGTCGGTATTTGGCTCCCACACCGTGGGAGGCAAGTCTGCTCTCCAGTGGGGGACTTCTGCACAGGAGCAGTCCACCAGCCACTCCACACCTTGTAGTCTAAGGCCGAATCCACACATGTGAACAAACGTTGCCGCCAACAGTTTTCGTCCAATGTATGGATCGATGAAATCGCGTTGGAACCCACGTTGGCTCCAACGTTGGTACGGCTCCGTTGCTTGTCGGTATTTGTCTCCCACACAGTGGGAGGCCAGTCTGCTCTCCAGTGGGGGGCTCCAGCTCAGGAGCAGTCCACCAGCCACCCCACACCTTGTAGCCTAAGGCCGAATCCACACATGTGAACCAACGTTGGTGCCAACAGTTTTCATCCAATACATGGATCAATGAAATTGCGTTGGAACACCACGTTGGTACGGCTCCGTTGCTTGACGGTATTTGGCTCCCACACCGTGGGAGGCAAGTCTGCTCTCCAGTGGGGGCACTTCTGCACAGGAGCAGTCCACCAGCCACCCCACACCTTGTAGCCTAAGGCCGAATCCACACATGTGAGCCAAGGTTGGCGCCAACAGTTTTCGTCCAATGTATGGATCGATGAAATCGCGTTGGAACCCCACGTTGGCTCCAACGTTGGTACGGCTCCGTTGCTTGTCGGTATTTGGCTCCCACACCGTGGGAGGCAAGTCTGCTCTCCAGTGGGGGCACTTCTGCACACGAGCAATCCACCAGCCACCCCACACCTTGTAGTCTAAGGCCGAATCCACACATGTGAGCCAACGTTGGCGCCAACAGTTTTCGTCTAATGTATGGATCGATGAAATCGCGTTGGAACCCACGTTTGCTCCAACGTTGGTACGGCTCCGTTGCTTGACGGTATTTGGCTCCCACACCGTGGGAGGCAAGTCTGCTCTCCAGTGGGGGCACTTCTACACAGGAGCAGTCCACCAGCCACCCCACACCTTGTAGTCTAAGGCCGAATCCACACTTGTGAACCAACGTTGGCGCCAACAGTTTTCGTCCAATGTATGGATCGATGAAATCGCGTTGGAACCTCACGTTGGCTCCAACATTGGTACGGCTCCGTTGCTTGTCGGTATTTGGCTCCCACACCGTGGCAGGCAAGTCTGCTCTCCAGTAGGGGACTTCTGCACAGGAGCAGTCCACCAGCCACCCCACACCTTGTAGTCTAAGGCCGAATCCACACTTGTGAACCAACGTTGGCGCCAACAGTTTTCGTCCAATGTATGGATCGATGAAATCGCGTTGGAACCTCACGTTGGCTCCAACATTGGTACGGCTCCGTTGCTTGTCGGTATTTGGCTCCCACACCGTGGCAGGCAAGTCTGCTCTCCAGTAGGGGACTTCTGCACAGGAGCAGTCCACCAGGCACCCCACACCTTGTAGTCTAAGGCCGAATCCACACATGTGAGCCAACTTTGGCGCCAACAGTTTTCGTCCAATGTACAGATCGATGAAATCGCGTTGGAACCCACGTTGGCTCCAACGTTGGTACGGCTCCGTTGCTTGTCGGTATTTGGCTCCCACACAGTGGGAGGCCAGTCTGCTCTCCAGTGGGGGGCTCCAGCTCAGGAGCAGTCCACCAGCCACCCCACACCTTGTAGTCTAAGGCCGAATCCACACATGTGAGCCAACGTTGGCGCCAACAGTTTTCGTCCAATGTATGGATCGATGAAATCGCGTTGGAACCCCATGTTGGCTCCAACATTGGTACGGCTCCGTTGCTTGTCGGTATTTCGACCAAACATCAAAGCACGTTGGGCCAATATGGGTACGTCGCCCACACATTGGCGCCAACGTTTCATTCTGTCTTTGTCGTCTGCTCATGTCGAAACTGTTTCTTTCTTCGTTCGTTCTTCGTCGCCATTTCGAAATCTCTTTGTAACTATTAGAACTGTATCAGAAAGTGATTCATTTGTGAAAGAGACGTCAAAAAACGAAATGCCACAGTAAAACTTAGGCGCGAACTGTGTAATTAAAAACTTTCTAGACTTTCGATACACTCCATTACTGAATATAATTTTTAAAATTAACAGTACAGTACTTAATATTTCCTGTAAAGTTTTAAATATCGTTTTGCAAACTTCAAGCACTACTAGTGATATCAATTACATGGTTATTTACAAAGGGAAGTGTAGGCTTCTAATATTGTCTCCTTTAGGAAGAAATCGAAGCGTAATACCAAAAGAATAGCATCCCTCCAAAACATTTTTTTCAATCATTTAAAGTAGTCTAAGTTTTTAATATTGTGTATTGCTTACTTGTAGCATATTTAAAAAAATTAATGATTTCGTACCGTAATTAATGTTCGGTAGGAAGTGATAAAACATCCCATCATCTCTTACGTATGTTTCCCACTTTGATTTACAATGACAAAATGTAATTATTCACACTCAAAAGCGTTAATGCATTGGCCGCGATGTGTGCCTCAGATATGTTTTCGTTGGCTCTCGACGAATTCAACTGAATATTGGCTCCAATGTGTGGACGCTGTCTCAAAAATATTGGCCAATGTTGGCGCCAGCGTTGGTACCAATGTGTGGACGCGGGGTAAGGCCGAATCCACACATGTGAGCCAACGTTTGCGCCAACATTGTTCGTCCAATGTGTGGATCGGTGAAATAGCGTTGGAGCCAACGTCGGCGCCAACGTTGGTACGGCTCCGTTGCTTGTCGGTATTTCGACCAAACATCAAAGCACGTTGGGCCAATATGGGTACGTCGTCCACACATAGGCGCCAACGTTTCATTCTGTCTTTGTCGTCTGCTCATGTCGAAACTGTTTCTTTCTTCGTTCGTTCTTCGTCGCCATTTCGAAATCTCTTTGTAAATATTAGAACTGTATCCGAAAGTGGTTCATTTGTGAAAGAAACCTCAAAAAACGAAATGCCAGCAGAACAGCAAAACTTAGGCGCGAACTGTGAAATTAAAAACTTTTTAGACTTTCGACACACTCCATTACTGAATTTAATTTTTGAAATTAACACTACAGTACTTCATATTTCCTGTAAAGTTTTAAATATTGTTTTGTAAACTTCAAGCACCACCAGTGATATCAATTACATGGTTATTTTAAAAGGGAAGTGGAGGCTTCTAATATTGTCTCCTTTAGCAAGAAATCGAAGCGTAATACCAAAAGAATAGCATCCCTCCAAAACATATTTTTTTTTTTAATTTTTTTTATTTCAATCATTTAAAGTAGCAGGTCTACGTTTTAATAATGTATCGTTTACTTTTAGCATATTTTAAAAATTAATTATTTCGTACCGTAATTATTGTTTGGTAGGAAGTGATACAACACGCCATCATCTTTTACGTATGTTTCCCATTTTGGTTTACAATGAAAAAATGTAATTCACACTCAAAAGCGTTAACGCATTGGCCGCGATTTGAGCGTCAGATATGTTTACGTTGGCTCTCGACGAATTCAACTGAATGTTGGCTCCAATGTGTGGACGCTGTCTCAAAAATATTGGCCAATGTTGGCACCAGCGTTGGTACCAATGTGTGGACGCGGGGTAACAAGGAGAGGGTCTCACATGTGGGTCATCGATTTCGATCTAATTTTACATGGACGTTCTATACTGAATACTAGCTGTAAACCCGGCGTTGCTCGGGTGTTTATTTAGACTACACTCTGGTAGTCCACATCTCCTTCCCCCCTCTGTCTGCATCCACCTCTTTCTCTCCCATCTCTCTGTTCGTTTCCACCTTTCCCTCTCTCGGCAAAGTTTTCTGCAAACTACCCTTTGTCATGTACCATACAAACACTCATGTACCCAGTGATCTTCCTCTTGGTTCGAAGGTCATGTGTGCAAAAATACATAAAGATTGGAGCAAAACTATGCATTTTGTAAAATTCCGTAAGTTAAGTTCAAATGTTTGTAGAACTTATGGGACTTAACTATGGGGTCATCAGTCCCTAAGCTTACAAACTACTTATGAACTAGCTAAGACTAAGGACGGCACAAATATCCATGCCCGAGGGGGGATTCGAACCCCCGACCGCAGTGGCCGTGCAGACCGTGACTGGAGCGCCTCAGTCCCCTCGGCCACGCGACCGGCATAAGTTAAGTACCGTTCACCATGCACCGAACGAAATTTTATACAGACAGTGGCATTCCTCTTTTTTTTTCAGGTAGAGTGTGCAAGGTTTCAACAATATCGGAACACAAGTATAGATTTGTGTAGAACCCGTTGAAGCCATGTTGAAGGCGTAGTACACCGTTATCAGAGCCTGCACTCTTGATGGTTTTTACTGCTTTATTTATTTATTCTTATATTTCCTTATTGGTATGCTTATCCTTACAGGGAAAGATCTGAAGATATTGTAGCACGCATAAACCAAAGACATGGTCTGTGGCATCACGTTTCGTTGTATGTAACCTCCTTGCTATAGAGTCGCAAACGTCATCGCTGGCTTTCAGTCAGAATTTTTTAAAATAATTTGACGACGACTTTCAACCACCATTTCACCCCCTTATACATATCGGCATGGAACTGCTATGGTGTACAACGGGAGACGTCGGACAACAATTACACACAGACCATTCGTTTGCGTTCTGTACTTTTCGCTGCAGAGCGAAATATTATCATACAAACAAGTAGAATTTTATGAACAACGATAACTTTCCATCCCAATATACTCCACCCTTTTACATTATCAACCCTCAAGCAACAATGCAACCAATAAAGTCATTTTCAAAGAGTAAATATAATTTTCAAAGAGTAATTATTGTTCCGCATTTCGCATTACATTCTTCTAATTACTAAATATCTACCAGATCGCTATAAAACCGTGCCTAAAACCTACCTGAGTTATAAATTACTAACTGTACAAATATTTAAGTCTCTGCGTCTTGTCGTTCAAACGTCATAAGCGTACACCGAACAGACATTCACATTAATATATATATATATATATATATATATATATATATATATATATATATATATATATATATATATATATATATCCTGTTGTTGAAGACTAAGCCTTGTTTGCTGCACTATATTCTTGTGCAGAAATAGTATTAAGGAGAAAAGGACCGACTAAAGTCGTGCCTCCCTCAGATTTCTTCGAAAGTTGTAATCTCCAGAAGGTATGATTTTTTTAATTATATACTTTTAAATTGCGAGGCGCGTCCAGAAAGTAAGTTCCGTTTGGTTATATAAAACGAACGGGTACAGGTACAGAAAAAATATTGATTGTACAAAAATCTACAATTGTTAGACTACTTTTCTATATCGCTTCCGAAATTTTGTAGGCAATTGTCATAGCATGGCACAAGGTTTTATGTGCCTTATTCATAGAATGTTGCCGCCTGTGTATTCAACCATGTGGTAACATGTTCTTTCAGCTCGTTGAAGTGTTGTCCACCGAGGACAGATTTTAGGTGTAAGATGAGGATTACTGTCAAAAGATTTTTTTTCACGATAATGCCTGACCGCACACACCGAATGTGACCAAACAATTCTTACGGAAATTTCAATGGGACCTGTTTGATCATCCTCCATACAGCTCGGACCTCTCTCGTAGCGACTTTCATCTCTTCTTGCACCTAAAATCTGTCCATGGTGGTCAACAGTTCAACGATGATAAAGAGCTGTTACCACATGGTTGAATACACAGGCGGCAACCTTCTGCGAAGGATGCATGCAAAAACTTGTGGCACGCTATGACAAGTGCTTACAAAATTTCTACAGTTATGTGCAAAAGTAGTTTAAGAGTTGTAGAATTTTGTGCAGTAAATATTTCTTCTGTATCTGTGTACAATTTCATTTTATTATCAAACAACTTACTTTCTGGACGCGCCTCGTATATAAAGCAGAGTGCCCGTATATTTGTACGTGTTGCACACAAATCTACAATTCTGTTCCAATCTTTATGAAATTTTGTACACGTAAGCTTCAATCAATGAGAACGGTCGCCGTAAGTGTAAGAATCACGTACGATACATAGTTCACGAGATATGACGTCATAGACAATCAGATGCGCAGAAAACTGCTGCATTTAGCGACAATTCTGCTCATTTTCTCCTAAACCACAGGACCGATTTCAAGCAAATTTGGTACACACATTCCTTACCGTGATGTACAATTGCTGCAGGGTTAAGCATCATATACGACACACGATTCAGAAGATATAACGTCATAAACAATAGGATTTGCAAGAAACTGCCACATAATGCGGCGTGACATTATAAATACGCTATAAGAGAATCAGAGTACTTAACGACTTGCAACAAACTTTATACATAATTTCAAACTTTTATTGAACTTTCTCTCGCTGACAGCCATAGCAAAATGATGAAAGGAAAAAAGTTTCTCGCTAACTACTTTTCCGCTGTTTATTGAGTAAACCTACGGCTCTCGGTATGACGTTACAATTTATAATTTGAGCACTACAAATTGTAGCGATAGGAAATTTTACAGACAGTATACACTTATATAGTTGAATGTAGCTTCTAAATTGTATCACAGTACGACACGTAGTTCATGAGATATGAGTACATAAACAGTAACGTTCAGCTGTTCATCGTCTAAGGCTACGACATTGGTCATGACGTTACAATTTATAATTTCTGCACTGCAAATTGTAGCCGCAGCAAATTTTACAGACAATATAAACACATATAGCTGAATGTACCTTCGAAATTGTATCGCAGTATGACACGTCGTTCATGAGATATGAGCACACAAACAGTAACGTTAATGGAAAACCGCCTCATCACGCATCAAGTTTTAATATATTACGCCTGTACTCTAATTGTATTCCCAAGAGGTTTTACAGACATACAGCCCTGATACAAAATGAATATATACCTTAAAAAGTCAGGAGTAAATAAATACCCGGGCAACGCCGTGTTTTCAGCTAGTTGAATATAAAGAGAGACGTGTTTCGGCATGTTGCACGCCGGTAGTTCTAGGGAAAAAAATGGTCAACATTAATTTTATCACGTTTTAAGGGGCGATATTAAGTAATTAGTACCTAATGTTGCCAAGATTGCTATTTAATTGTCTGAATGACTAGTTTAGGTAATACACAGTTACCATCATCGGCTGATCTGTAGAAAAAGTGGATATTTACAATGCAACTTTAAGGTCATTAAAATACTTGAGAGAATTACAGATGTTGTAAAATACAGTACCTGTTTCTGACACAAACATTTTTTACAATTAGCGAAAGTAATTGTATTTTCCCATCAAGGGCGTCCACAAGAAGTTCGTAACAGGCTGCCTCGTTAACGTGGCTAGTGGTGTTGGTATGTATAGTTCTCAGTTCAACATCACAACCATAACCGATAGCGGTATGTTTACTTGGTACACATGGGCTAATTCGCCATCAGGTAGCGCTGTGACATCAAGGCAAAGATAAAGGGTTCAACTGTTAGATGTGTTGGAATATGTCTGATGTAGATAGCCTGGTTCCTTATTGACCAATGTAAGAGTTCTTTAGGTAGAGTTCAGCCTAGCACCAGTTGACGCAGCCTGAACATATATATCCCCTGTTGTTGAAGACTAAGCCTCATTTTCTGCAATATATTCTTGTGCAGAAATAGTATTAAGGAGAAAAGGACCGACTAAAGTCGTGCCTCCCTCAGTTTTCCTCATAAGTTGTAATCTCCAGAAGGTATGATTTTTATAACATATTCTTAAAGTATATTCACGGAATAAATCTTTACATTGAAGAAGCAATTTCAAATTAACTATTTATTATAGTGATACACTATACAGTCTGAGATTCAAAAGTTAGTACATGCTTAACACTTTTTAGCACAAGAACAATCAATTAAACAGTCTTTTGTTTTCAGTATACTCTGTACACTGTTAATTCATTGAATACATGGACTGGGACTTCTTTGACAGGGTTTAAAATAGCTTCTTTGCCTATTTGCCACTGCAGCCTCTGCCAGAATCTGAAACAGGCCTAATTATATTTAATAAATTAACACGTCAATGGTTTAGGTATCTCAAGGTGATAAAAAAATAGGGACTTGGTTTGTGTCGCTACAGGGTGTAACATATGACTATTATGTACATCGAACAGCGTATACAAATTGTAAAACCTTGAATTATCACGGCTTCCTTACCCTGATTTGAATAATTTTCAACATAAGCAGTTTGATAGTTACTTTTGTAGATGCTTAGTAATTCACCAGTTAATGAATTTCAAGCCGACAGTTCTTCTTTATGAAGAGTGAAATTCATCTAGTTCCTTTCAGGTTCAAAATATGACAGTCTTGAAACAATGAGGTCCAGCAATAGCTGTGCCTATAAGTGTTTTAGTGATTAATTAATTACCAAATGAATTTCTCATTTCTCATTAATTTATATACTTTGTAGAATAAACCACTCGTTTATACTTTTGACTCCATATTCATTTATATTCAAAGAGTTATTCTATAAATTAGTACATATGAATATGACACAAATATCTTGCCAGACGTCAGACACAGTATACAAATCAAAATCAACGACTTTTTCTTCTTAGCAACCGTCTAAGCATACACTTTCTCCGAGGAATTCCAATGTATATCTTTAACTGGACAGACATAATATCTGAGGCCACTTGCTGCTGCCACCACCTCCAAAATCTGTAACAAACAGATTCTGGCGGCAGCTGCTGTTCCTATCATGCCTAATCAATTCACTTAAATAAACTGATAACTATTTGGGTATCTCAAGGTATTGGAGAAGAGGGGGGAAATGGCTTGTACCACTACAACCTATTTCAGTCCTAAATCTTGCAACCTAATTACATAGTGGTGCATTAACCATTTACATCAGATACATTACAATGCATCGCTTCTTTTAATTATGTTAAAATTACAGTGTAAACATGGACTTCTTCTACAGATGATCCGATGATGGTGCCTGTATTACCGAAACTAGTCATCCAGACAACAAAATATCGATCTTGGTAACATTTGGTACTAAAGGTCAAAATTGTTGATGGAAAATCGCCACTTCAATGCTATACATCAAAAGATCGTCTGAAGATGAGCACCTTTTACTAACTTATAAGGGGTCAATAGTAATTGATGTTCGAGTAATATTTTTGTGTTCTCATACTGTAGCTTGGGCACACGTAAACGTGAGCGACTTAACGAGTTCCATCGCCTGGCGAGCGGTACAGGGTTTGAACTGTCAAACCGTGGATCCATGATGCCAGTTTTTTGTTAGATAGTTTATCGTTGTATTTGATAATATTCTGATATTAGTAATTTCTTTTCTTGCGTGGATAATATGTAATCAAGTCTGTTTTCGGTTTACAGCTGTTTTGTTATAAAAATCACAAAAACAATAAAAATAAGAAATAAATTAAAAAGCCTTTAAAATATATTATTAACTAATTCCAATTACTGGCCGTCCATTCGTCAGCGTTCTCACAGCAAGTAGGGTGAAATTTATCGTACAACCAACCAAAACATTAATATTCGTTCACCACGCACAACACACGAATTAACTATTCCCACATTCACTTGTTGTCCGAGATATCGTCCATGGAAAACATATTTGCTGAAGACAGAATTATCACACATTAATTTCGATGAGCTCCAGGAGTGTGAAAGCATATCTCGAAAGAAAACCGTAGGCAACTGATTGTTGACCAAGGCATGAACATTAATAGCATCTGCACTATCATGAATTTCTCTACTCTCGTACATGATTTTGAATCTTGTGATAAAATTCTTGACCTGCGAAACAAGTAAACGTCACAATGTTGGCAAGGAAAGGTGCATTTCTGTTGTATAATGTTAACAGTGCAGGTCGGTTTAGCATCGTCATCGACAAAAGTTCTATCGTAGCGCATCGGGTCGGTTTGGCCGCCCCATGTATTCAGTATCATGCAAATTGTATTTTTCTGCACATAAAATTTCAGAGCATGATCCAAATAAAATTCATACAGTTCGGAGGTCAGCTTTCCAAATTTTGAGAATATGTCGAAAACATTTCCAAATTCTTTCTCAATATTTCTCATAATTGAAATATTTTTATTTATTTCTTACTTTTATTGCGCTCTGCATCACAAACAAAAATACACTCAATTGAATATTAATCACCCTTTTAATGCTCTACTTTTCTATAAGGCAAGAACTGGTATTAAAAAGATGTTGAATATTATCAAATACATAAAAATAATCTAACAAAAAATTGCACTGATGGGAGTTCGAACCTGGATCGGCGGTTTGACAGTCCAAGCCTTGACTGCTTTTTTTTATTTTTTTTGTTTTATTTATGTATTTATTTACTTTTGATCTTCAGGTAGATCTGTTCACTGCGGTAGTTCGTTCACGTTCGTTCTGGGTTGTTCGTTAAATATTTGACTGAGGTTTTTTTTTTATTACAGAGGCCGTTAAGCCCCCTGAGCAGGTGCTCTGAGCCACCACGCCTATCAACCGCTCGACCAGCGACGACTCTCGAAAAGTCGTTCATGTTGACGAGTATGCAAGCTACAGCATGAAAACACAAAAACATTAATTAACTGAACGTCAGTAACTATTGATCCTATATATATTGGGAAAAATACTAATTTTCAGATGATCTTTCGATGTATTTAATTGAAAACGCGATTTTTTTAGCATCAACTTTGACCTGATTTGTTCAAAAACTACTTGTGACATTACAGATGCAGGGGAAAGCTGATTGTTTCCATGTGAAAGGCGGGTTTTGCCAGGCTGTTGGGTTCCCCAGCTGGCCGGCTAACAGTTTGGGGATACAGGTACTCAGGGTTTTTCTAATGTGCTCGGAAACTGAAAGCACTCTTGGCTGAGCGAGGGCGTCTATTCCAGATTGCAACTGAAATACAATATACCCACACATATTATTCTAAAAATCCATACAAAATCAGGGAATGATCATACGGCAAATATAATTATATGAACGGATTCAGGAGAATAGGAAGAATCAAATTTCAATATTACAGATAAAAAGACAATAAATCTCAGTACTATAGTAATAATAAGACATATTTACAATTATTGATGTAACAGTAACAGATTAAGATGCAAATGGGCAGCATTGTACCACGCTACCTATCTTAAAAGACGTACCACATTATTTCTGTATTCTTTCAATAAACTTTGTTTTATTCTCTTGTTCTGCTTTTCATTGAGGTAGTAATATTTTCGTGTCAGAACATAGATTCCACACAGAAACACAAAATATAAACCCAGCAACGCGCATTATATTTATATATGTATTTTATTATATTTAATATTATTCTTAGTAACGTTCGTTTTTTATATTGTAGACTGCCACTTAAATATTTCATGGCCGACTAAAATAGTAGATATGCAGCAGATCAATTATATGTAAATAATTATAAGTATTTGTGGACAAGAACTGAATATATCTGTATAAAAAGCCATGATAAATTACGACGGCGGCAGTATAATTGAAGAGGGAGACGCCATGCTTAATGGGTATCTGAGCAAATAGCTTCAGTCTCAAACGTTTTTAGTATTGTTAAATATATATTTGTTTGTTAAATGTAAACAACATTTGTAGGGAGGTGGTCAAAGCATTTAATTCTGTGATCTTCAAATGTATAATATTTTGGAAGGGAAATTATATTTTAAAGATGAGGCTTTAGGGTGCGCGGAAGGATACAATTTTGGGAGCAGAGAGAGCACGCTTTCGAACGCTTGGGAAGTGACTCGTAACTTGGACGTGGTGGTGAAAGGTTGTGACGCTGGGCGGTCTGAAGCCGCGTTACGAACTTGTGATTTGAAGAGATAGGCAGGTGTGACAGCAGAACTTAGTCTCTGCTTGAAAAGTGATAAACAATGCACGGTAGTAGGGCTGTGGAACTGTGCTCGTAATTCAGCAATCGTGTACTCGTATGATTACAAACTGCGTTTTATAACAAATACTTTAATTACATTTGGAATTGCAATGTTCTATGGACTACACTAATTTACGAATGATAGTTTGGAACTTTTACTCTCGAGTGCATGTGATACTTATTGCGTCTCTCATGAACAATAGTAGGAGAAATATTCAGTTATTTACCGATGTATAAAGTAGGACCACCTCAGCGTTTCATGTCTAATAAGAGTATAAACTCCATTTATAAAGAATTATTTCGTGAGTGAATCACTTCTTTATCTTAGAATCTATTTTCTTGGTTATTCAGAAGTTAATTTTTTGTTAGTTTAAATATCATCATATGCAGATTGATAGACTGGCTAAACTACAGATTAATTATTGATCATGTTTAAACAGATTGGGTAGCTGTTTAGGGCATAGAAGCTGACATACATTACTAACCCCTATGAACAGAGACAACGAGCCATAAACTTTTACTACCCTGAGTTATGTATTGCCCAATTTTTATTGCTGAGTACTGATAGGAAGGTCGCATACTAAGTATCTAGAAAGAAGCCTAAACACGTGTCTTTTTATACTTAATATAGTACGTTCGTGTAAAATTTGATCGAAATCGGTTCCTCACATGTCAGACCCTCTCAATGTGATGTAGGTCGTATGCTACTAAATCAAGTGGCAACAGCTGCGGTCGAGACTGCAACTTTGCATCCTCTGTGTTGTTACTTTTATTGCCAAGTAGAGTTTACACTTTTACTATTGGAAAAACTTTTACGATAAAACAAAGGTTACAATAACCTACTACATGCATTTAATGTACGATTCAATGACCTTTAATCTTCCTCATTTATAAGATTATTTGTTTATTTACTGATAACAGAACAAAACAAATATTTTCAAATGCACTACTTGACATAGTATCTATACAGGGTGCCATATTTTTATCTACACCAGCCGATATCTCTGCAGCTACACAATTCTGCAGTAAAAAATGATCTCTAGTAAAAGTTTTAAGGTTTGAAGGGCGTCATGGAATCGTTTTCATAGTCAAACCAAAATCAAGTTGATATTTTCAAATGGTAATCCTTATTTTTTTTAATTCCATATTCATATTCTACGAGAAAAAATATCCATTTTTGTAGACAAAATTATTTACGGGAGAATCAGTGATTTCTTGCCAGGGAGCACATCAGTTTAGCAGTATTTCGAGAACGAAATGAGATAGGGAAAATTTCCAGTAAAAATCTTGCATGGCGTGTGAAATCTGTCAATTGGTGAAATTTTCTTTTCCATTAAAGATTTTTCTCGATCTCGCTCCGTTCTCGAGAAACCGGTAACCTGAAAAACTTATAATGAAATGTTCCCTGGCAACAAGCCATTGGTTTTTCGAAAGAAAAAAAATGTTCTCAACAATAAATGCGTGTTTTTCACGTAGAATACGAATATGAGATGAACAAATACGGATTACCATATGAAATTAAGAACTTGACCTTGGTTTGATTTTGAAAACAAGGTCAAAGGTCGTTTAAAGATCACCATTCCATGACCCCCTTCAAAACTTGCAACTTTACTAGAGATTTATATATGTTTCATTTATTTATTATTTTATTTTTTATTTATTTGCAGAATTGTGTCGTTCTAGAGATTCTGGGTGGTATATATTAAAATTTGACACCACGTATATAAGAAGAAGGATTAGTTTCTTCTATGGAAGTTTCTTTTAACACGTAAAAATAGTTATCAAAGGTAAACTAAGGTGGTTTTAGTAAAATTTACATATTAAACGTCCCAAAATATGAAAATTTTAATAACAACCATCTTATATTATCTTTCATAATTATTTTAAAGTGTTAAAATTTTCATAGGAGAAATTCAGGCATAGTCTATGCACGACGCTATTAGTTATACATTATTTTTCTGTTTTATGAAACTATCTGGTAGTCCCCAGGTGTTCTGAGAGCTGCTGCGTTTTTAACTGGTCTCAATAATTGCCGTATTTTCGCCGGAGGCCTGTAGACTGGTTTGGTCTTGTGTCTCTTTAGCAGGCGGCTTATTCTGCCCGATACAAAACCACAGAACGGCAAAAAAAGCCAGTTTCTTGTCCTTTTCCTCGTCGGTGGTCGTATTATGCCTTTTTTCTGAGATTGCAGCACTTATTCCATGATCGTTGTAACAATTATTCCTGAAGACCTCGCGTAGGTTTTTCTACTCATGGAACAAGATATCGCCGTGTGGTATTGTTCTTATGTGTTATACCAATGTTAGTAATACAGTGCGCGTCTGAGCCGGGTGATGATGGCTAATGGAGTGCAAGTAGAGATTGGTGTGGGAAGGTGTTTTGTAGCCGCTGTGGTCTAGGCACCCATTCTTTTATGACGGACGAGGTCGTCGAGGAAGGGCAATGTATTCTCTTTTTCTACCTGCATGGTGGAATGGATGTTACTGTTGATGCTGTTCAGATGTTCCAAGGACTCGTCAAATTTCTCACATCCGTATGGCCAAAGGACGAACGTATCGGAAGAAACATCTAGGCTTTAATGGCGCCTTGTATAAGGCAATATTTTTAAAATTCTGCATGACAAGGTTCGCAACAGCTGAAACTGACGGGTTTCCCATAGCAACGTCGTCCGTCTGATCGTAATACGGGCCGTTGTATAGAAAATAGCTCGACCACGTCAAAGAGTCTTCGGTAGACACATTTGTAAACAGCGCTACCACATCGAAACTGACCATAATGTCCTCGTCCGTCGCAAACGCAATGGATGCCTTGTCCACAGGGTCTACAGAAAATCTTCTCACATCTATCTGTACTTGCACGCTATTAACCATTATCACCCGGCACAGAAGCGCACTGTATTACAAACATTGGTACTTCGTGCAAGAACAATATCAGACGCCGGTAACCTGCTCCAAGAGCTGAACCACGTCCGCAAGGTCTTCAGGAATGCTACAACGATCATGAAATAAGTGATGCGATCTCAGGAAAGAGGCATAATAAGACCACTGACGAGGAAGAGGGCAAGAAAATTGCTTTTTTGCCCTTATGTGCTTCTATGTCGGGCAAAATAAACCACCTATAAAGAGACACAAGAGCAAATCAGTCTTTAGGCCTCCATCGAACATCAGGCAATTATTGAGAATTAAAGACGCAGCAAGTCTCAAAACACCTGGGGTACAAGATACCTTGCGAGTTTATCCAGTCTTATAATCCACAAACAGTACGAACTGTCGATCAACCCAGGAAGGAACATGAAAGGTTTTATCGTTTACGATCCCCACAGAAATCTGCTGTAGCTGAGTATGCATTAGTAAACGGTCATCGTATCGCAATTTGATGAAATCACCTTCGTGGCTCGCATTAACGGCTTGTGGGACTATAATTAAAGTAGCTATATAAATTAAAACAACTGATAACACCCTTAGCAGAGAGGGCGGCCTGCAACTCAGTGCGGTGAAGGATCGTAAAGTTAAAACGGACGTATCGAACACCGATTCAACGCATGCCCATACATGACGATGTCGCGGGACACCAGTGACGTCACAGCCGGGAGCTAGTGTTTGTAAGTTCTTATTAACAGCCGCTAAGCAGTCATACCACAATGGCCTATGAGTGCTTCTCCGATAGCTCGTGGAGTTTTAACTACTTGACGCGGACGGAAAGCCGAGAACTTATTATGCAATATTAATGTCGCGTGACAAATGCATTATTAAATTACGTTCTACTTTATCATTATCGTCAAAATTTCCTTCTAGCGATCTGGGCAGAAAATTTATCATCGATGGACTGAAAGGTGTGTATGGGGACTGATAAACTTGCAGTTTAGTTCCCTCTCAATTACAACAACAAAGGTGTATATCCTGCCGTAAATAAGAATGTGTACATCCTCTTAGAGCTTTTCAATTAACTCTAGATTTATTGTTGAAATTAAAATGTCTACAGAACGACTATGTCCCATAAATATGTTCGTTATGAACTGAGAGTAGACCATGGCCGATCGATAGCCATTATACCCCGCTGCTCTTCGGAAGGCCTGTCAAACGAATAATACACTCGTTAACAGCTCTGTTTTGCGATGAGTAGGCTCGACGCGTTTTGTTCAGGCTGCAAACGTTCTGCAGCCGATGTCGACCGGTTGGGAATACATTCATTGCATTCGACGATACTGCCTGCTACAGTCCCTGTGGAGATATTATATGACTGCTTTGCTAGGAAGCTGAACAATTTTAAATCGTTTAATATTACTGACGAATTTCAGCTTTTTGGTAATAAGTACGTGTGCTATAATTAATAAAGTTATTACATACATATACAGAATTAACGTCAGATTCGAGAAACTTACACTTGATAATTAAGCATCTATATCTACATGGATACTCAGCAATTCAGATTGAAGTGCATGGCAGAGATTTCATCGCACCACTTTTATGATATTTCTCTGTAGTTCCATTCTCTAATAGCTCGCGGGAAAAAGGAACACCTAAATCTTCCTGTTTTCGATCTGATTTCTGTTATTTTATTATGATGATCATGTCTCCCTTTGTAGGTGGATGCTAACAATATATGTTTGCATTCTGAAGAGAAATTTTATGAAAGAAATTTCACAAATAGCAATAACAGGTAACGTCTTTCTTTTAATGATTTGCACCCCAACGCGTGCATCATTTCCGTGACACTCTCTCCCCTTACATCGCGATAATACAAAACGAGCTGTCGTTCTCTGAATTTTATCTAAATCGTCCGTCAGTCCCACCTGGTATGATCCCACAATGCGCAGCAATACTCCAAAATAGGACGCACAAGTGCAGCTAAAAAGTATTGTGAAAATCAAGCTGGTTTGGAGAAAATTCGTATTGCATTGTCTGACAAGATGGGTGCATTTAGTCTAAGTTCTGTACATTCTACTGGAGTTGCTTGGAAGAAATATAATGGAAAGAAAGGATTAAGTTTGTTACGTACAGTAAACCAGAGACGGGCGTTAAAGTGTCAAAGGTTTAAAGACATGGACAGATTTTGAAAAGCACTTTAGGGTTAAGAACAGATTGTTTTAAGGTGATCATCCATTTTATATTGGTTTGCAATTGTGTTGAGAGTAACCGACGAAAGATAATCATACGGAATCAATTATTAAATATGTGTTGTATAGCATCAGGCATAGAGTGTATATGATATTTTGGAGAAGAAAGGGTAATTAATGTTCTAAATAAAGGTATTTGTTTTCAGCACATGTCGGCTCTGCTATTCTTTTACGCTAACTGGGATCACATCCAATATTATCCGCACGATCTACGGCTTGTCTTCCTTCTTCCAACCATACAAGAAAGTATTGATCAATTAGGCATAACATTTTATGGGAACAAAATTAATGTGCCTGCAGCTGTGTTAGTTCTTGAAGAGCTGTGATTCTATAAACATAATTTGGAACAATTAATTAGATATTTTATGGATATTCCATTCGAACTCGTCAGACAATGTTGTTATGTTGTTATGGTCTTCAGTCCAGAGACTGGTTTGATGCAGCTCTCCACCCTACTCTATCCTGAGCAAGCCTTTTCATCTCCTGATAAGAACGGCAACCCACATCCATTTGAATCTGCTTACTATACGCGTCTCTTGGTCTCCCTCTGCGATTTTTACTCCACACGCTTCCCTCCAATGCTAAATTTACGATACCTCGATGTCTAAGAATGTGTCCTACCAAGCGATCCCTTCTTTTGGTCAGGGTATGCCAAAAATTGCTTTTCTCACCAATTCTGTTCAGTACCTCTTCATTAGTTATGCGATCTACCCACTTAATCTTCAGCATTCTTCTGTAGCACCACATTTCAAAAGCTTCTATTCTCTTCCTGTCCACACTGCTTATCGTCCATGGTTCACTCCCGTACAAGTCAAAACTCCACAGAAATGCCTCCAGAAAAGACTTCCTAACACTTAAATTAATATTCGATGTTAGCAAATTTCTCTTTTTCAAAAATGCTTTTCTTCCCATTGCCATTCTGCATTTTATATCCTTCGTACTGCGACCGTCATATGTTATTTTACTACCCAAGTAACAAAACTCATCTACCACCTTCATTGTTTCGTTACCTAATCTAATTCCTTCAGCATCGCCCGACTTTCTAAGACCGCATTCCATTATTTTTGTTTTGCTCTTGTTAATGTTCATTTTATACGCTCTTTTCAACACACTGTCCATTCCATTCAACTGCTCTTCCAGGTCCTTTGCTGTCTCTGACAAAATTACAATGTCATCAGCAAAACGCAATGTTTTTATTTTTTCCCCCTGAACTTTAATCCCTATTCCAAATTTTTCCTTGCTTTCCTTCACCGCCTGCTCGATGTACAAATTGAATAACATCGGAGAAAGGCTACAACCCTGTCTTACTCCCTTCCCAACAGATGCTTCCCTTTCATGCCCTTCGAGTCTAATAACTGCGGTCTGGCTTTTGTACAAGTTGTAAATAAGTCTCCTTTCCCTATATTTTACCCCTGCTGACTTCAGAATTTGAAAGAGTGTATTCCAGTCAACATTGTCAAATGCTTTCTCCAAATCTACAAAAGCTAGACATGTAGGTTTGCCTTTCCTTAATCTATCTTCTAAGATAAGACGTAAAGTGAGTATTGCCTCCCGGGTTCCTATGTTCCTCCTGAATCCAAACTGATCTTCCCCGAGGTCAGCTTCAACCAGCTTTTAATGTAACATTATGAATACGGTTATCTAGCCATCAAATCCAAATTCAGAGCAATAAGGCAGGTACACATGTTAATTCTTCTAAATAAACTTGTCAGTCAGTATAATATTCGTGTCAGTTAACATAATACTCGTGTCCCCAAATAAATGCAACTGTTTCTTACGAATCTGCGTGGACCGTTGACTTCATGATACCAATTAATTACACGCTTGGCCCAACCGAGGTACTTCAAATGACACTCAGTTAAAACATGAACAGCAACACGTTTTGCCTGAAAACAATCAAAACACTTCTCAGTAAATCGTATTCACCTCCCACTTGTTCACTAAAAGTGGATCCGTATAATCGTTCAAATACACTACTTCCGAATTTTCGCCGAGAATCGGGAGTTACATTTTCTGAACACTGGCCACTTCTGTTAGTTCTTTGCATATGCACTGAGTCATAACTGCAAATAAATCTCTCAATTAAACGCTAAGCCATTACGCTCACTACGCCAGCCTGGCACTGTAACAAGTACAATCGCCCATTTGCATCCTTAGTCTACGTAATGTATTTTTCTATCACCTTCCAAGTTTAGGACCATTTACAGTCGGTAAAGGTAGACACTCGTTTGCATGATGTAAGATCTACCGGATCCCATAATTTGTCCACGTCATACTTTCGGGTAAAAAGTCAAGCCTTGTCAGTTCACTTGGCGACCTGGAGTGGGCACCATGCATTTACCAGTTGACGAAGCACAGATACGCAGAAATGTGTGCAATAACAGATTACAGTGTTCGTTATTTTGTTCAACGACAACCATATGTCGGAGTTCATATTCGAACCGCTTTTGTATTATATCTTTCGTGTGTTAAACCTGGGAAATTGTACAAATATTAAATCTTTAGGGTTGAAAACAAACAATCTGTTTTTGTTCTACTGATTTATGGTTATTTAAGAACTAGTCTTCGGTTTATTAGGCCATCTTCAGATAAATATTTGACAGGCGTCGGAAAAACACTAGTGCTTATGTTGCAAACATGTTAAATAAAGATACAACACACCAAAACTTTAGTTCTTTACTTATGACATTACTTGAAGTTGTCAAATATTTGTTTGGGCTGTGTGACAAATGCCTTCTAATTTACAATTGTACACATTGAAACTCGTTACATATTTTATATTATATCATTCTAAGCTACGGTGAAATTATTGAGCTTGTAGCGTATGTTGAGATCGTCACTTTTACTGTGCTCGTTACATGTTGTATACGAGGCGCGTCCAGAAAGTAAGTTCCGTTTGGTAATAAAATGAAATTGTACACAGGTACAGAAGAAATTTTTATTGCACAAAATTCTTCAACTCTTAAACTACTTTTCCACATAAATGCCGAAATTTTGCAGGCATTTGTCATAGCGCGGCACCAGGTTTTGTATACCTTCGTCATAGAAATCTGCCGCTTGTGTCTTCAACCAGTTGGAAACGGTTTCTTTCAGCTCGTCGTCATTGGTGAAGTGATGACCGCCAAAGACTTGAGATATCCTGGATCTTGTCATCAGTCGCATGAACCAGTTCTGCAGTAACCAAAGGTGGACGCCCACATCGTTCTTCATCGTGCACAACACTACGCCCGCCTATGAACTGTCGGACCCATCTTCTCACCATCGAATCACTCATCGCATTTGGTTCGTAAACATCGCAAATTTGCCGATGAATTTCACTTGGTTTCACTTTCCTCGCATTCAGAAACCGAATCACCGACCTGATGTCACAGGCGGCGGGATTTTCAATCAACGCCGACATTTCAAACAAGCACAACAAAGCGTACGTAACTGACAGCGATCTACAAATGGCGCACGTTCTTCTCCTTGATACACATCGTCTACAGCGCATGGCGGAACTGCAGTCGCAGCGCTGCAGAGGAGATGAATTGAAACGGAACTTACTTTCTGGACGCGCCTCGTATATGATATAAATGGCCTTTTTAATATTTCATCATCTAATTTAGAATAGAACGAAATGAAACATTTTACATACTTAACATGATTCCATTAGATGCTACGGTACAACTATTGTGGTTGTGACTTATGGTGAGATCAACTTTGGTATGCATTAGACACGTTTTTTATTATATTAAATGAATTGACCAGCGATTAATTTTCTGTTCGGAAGTATAACTCAGTTTTTCCAGCGATTTATTGTACATGCGGGATTGTAAATACAGTTCTGTTTTTCTTGAATATTCTTCGCTAAAAGTGACTCATGAAAAGAGACTACAACTGTCATATGCCCTTCCTAACATTTTCGTTCCTTCTGTGTCTGCCTAAGTGGAAACACGTTAATCGTACTCTTCTGAAATATATCGCTTTGTTTATAATTAATTAATTCGTTCCGTTTCCAATTCCAAGGAAAAATTATGTTTTCCTTATTTAGCAGTTGATCATACCAATATAAATTTTAAATGAATGCATTGTCCTTCAGATACACAAATGCGGAAACAATGGGGACGGTGGCGGTATTGTTGGCAAAACAGAACGATCAAACACTATGCCTTCAAACACGACTTACTAATTTTTGTGAAGCCGTAATGTGACCGTAGGATTTATGACCGACACTTTTGTGTATTTTACCTCCCGAACATAATGAGATAATTTGGAAAAGAAATCGGATTCGGTTATTTGCTTTCTTTTAGAATTACGTCACCGTGTCTCAGATCCTATTGCGCAATACTCATTTATAATGCAAGTAAAAAATTCATTTCCACACAGAGTCAACTCATCTCCGAAATCAGTGATAGTCTCCACTGTTAAACTGAGATGCTGCCTTTTGTTTCTCGGCCACGTAGTATTGTTAAAAAAATCCTTTGTTTCTTGACTTGGCAAGTTTTGGTCGCCAGTTGTTACAGTAAACTAAAATTAAAAAAAAAATATCATTGTCTATGACAGATATTGTTTTTCAGCGTTCACTCTGGAACACAGTCCCCCTTATAAAACTCCTCCACTAACCGTTACCTCATCCGATTAATCCTGTTACATCAAAATCATTCTTGACCGAATTCGAGTATCTTCTCCTTTGTCTACATCCACTCCTCCTATCCTCTACTGCCGAACTCATGAGCGTCTTAGGCGATCTTGCTTCTCCGATGCCTGTAACATGATCACACCATCTAAGCCTATTCGGTCTTCAGAATGGTGTTAATTCTTATTTTTTTCTTTGACTACATCATTACGGACACACACTTGCCATTATTACCATCTATTAGCAAATGTTCAAATGTTTGTTAAGCTTATGGGACTTAACTACGTGGTCATCAGTCCCTAAACTTACAAACTACTTACGAACTACCTTATAATAAGGACGGCACAAATATCCATGCCCGAGGGGGGGATTCGAACCCCCGATCGTAGTGGCCGTGCAGACCGTGACTGGAGCGCCTCAGTCCCCGCGGCCACCGCGGCCGGCCGTCTATTAGTAGCTGCGATCATCCTTGATGCCTTAGTATTTGTAACTTAAAACTATTAACAAAGTAATCTGAATCCACGTGGGTATTACTCTCCTACAACAAAGTCGGTTTTGGTACTGACTTCCTTCCTGCAGCAGATTGCAGATCGTAGGTGAACACTCACTGCATTAGCTTTGCTACACCTTGATTCCAGTTCTTTCACTATGTTACCATCATGTGAGAAAATACACCCAAAATACTTGAAACTGTGCACCTATTCCAACTTGGTTCTTGCTATTTGACACTCAAGCCGTTTAAATCTCTTTCCCACAGACATTACTTTCGTTTTGGAGATGCTAATCTTCATACCGGCATCCTTACATCTCTGATCCATCTCTGAAATATTAGATTTCATTCTTTAGATCGAATCTGCCATCATAAATAAAACGTCCGAATATGCGAGACTAAATGTTCAGAAGTTTGTAAACCTAAGGGGCCAAAGTACTGTGTTCATTAATCCCTAGACTTTGAAATTATTTTAACTTATGCTAATGACAATCACATATACATCCCTGCCCGATGGAGGACTCTAACTTCCGACGGGGAGCGGCAGCGAAATCTGTGGAAGGGCGCCTTACACTACATGGATATGTAAGATTACTTTTTTTTTTTTCACCTATTCGTTTGCGATGTGTAGTTTTGCCTGCAGAATTAAATATAGGCACAAACATCTCTATATGGATATACTCTAAACTCATATCTTTTACTGATGAGTCATTGGTTCCATTCAACAGATGATCTAATTCTCAATGTGGTTAACAAAGTCGTCAGTGTATATTCTCGTATGTTACTTGATCACTCGGTACGCAAGTAGAAGATCTATTTAGTGTACAGTTGCTGCACTTGCTATTCCTACCTTCTCCTTCTTCTTTCTCCAATTTTGAGTTATCTGTTATGTGCTTTGTTGTTGAGACGCTCAACAAACACTTTAAATCAACACAGTACAAGTGACACTTATCCCATCCGTCAGTACAAAATCTGGCTTAATCAGTGACGACCGTGAAATGTTTAATTCTCTCCACGATCAATGGATTGGGGCTACAGGTGATAAATTTGAAGGTGGAAGAAGGTACCAGGAGATGTATACAAATTCTTTATTCAATTACGCGACCGGTTTCGGTGTTACAATCACACCATCTTCAGGCGTCCGTTGTGCAGCTGTCAGTATTAACATACTTGTGAAAAGGGCAGCCGTTAACACCGTAAGCCGTAAATTTCTTAGTTCATTCATTTCAGAAACCCAACAACGACTGAGTTTCTGACATGAATGGACTAAGAAATTTACGGCTACCGCTGTTAACGGCTGCCCCTTTCAAATGTGCTAGTACTGACAGTTTTACAACGGGCGCCTGAAGACGGTGTGATTGTAACACCAAAACCGGTCGCGTAATTGAATATACGAGGTATGTTCACAAAGTAAGTTCCGTTTGGTAATATAAAACAAACGTGTACAGATACAGAAAATATATTTATTGTACAAAAATATACAACTATTAAACTACTTTTCTAAATACCTTCCGAAATTTTGTAGGCATTTGTCATAGCGTGGCACAAGTTTTTGTATGCCTTCTTCGTAGGAGGTTGCCGCCTGTGTATTCAACCACGTGGTAACATGTTCTTTCAGCTCGTCATCATCGTTGAAGTGTTGACCACGATGGACAGGTTTTAGGTGCAAGAAGAAAGTCGTTAGGAGCGAGGCTGAACGGAGGATGATCAAACACGTCACAGTGAAATTCCCATAAGAGTTGTTTGGTCACATTCGTCTTATGTGGTCGGGCGGTAAAGTCAAGGGAAAAAGAGAACTTTCATCTCTTCTTACACCTAAAATCTGTCCTTGGTGGTCAACACTTCAAAGATGATGAGCTGAAAGAACACGTTATCACATAGTTGAATACACAGGCGGCAACCTTCTATGAAGAAGGCACACAAAAACTTGTTCCACGCTATGACAAAATTTCGGAAGTTATGTAGAAAAGTAGTTGAACAGTTGTAGATTTTTATACAATAAATATTTTTTCTGTATCTGTACACGTTTGATTGATATAACCAAACGGAACTTACTTTGCGGACATGCCTCGTAGAATTTGTATACAGCTGCCGGTACTTTCTTCCACCTTTAGTGTGAAATGTTGCTCTTCGTTTCCACTTGTTAGTTACGAAACATAGCGTCCCACTGGATGCTGAGGAGCGTCACCGGTCGTCCAGTTTCGATTTCAAAATGCAGCGGCCGTTGGTCCCGCGTCAGGATACTGGAGACAGCATCATAGGAGACTCATCTCCACAGCCGGTCTCGAACCTCCCACCTGCTAGTGGGCGATCCAGTCCCGCCACACCCGTCCAGAGGACACCTTGGCATTCCTCACGACCACTTTCCGCGGTCAACAACACCACTCCGCCAGCGTCAGCATTTCACTCTCGTTCCCAGTTTTCACTGTCTACACCGCGGAATCAGTAGGGCAGCGAATACTCAGTTCTTGTGAGCTTACACTATAATGGTACTTGCGCTATTTCTCGGCTTTGTCCGGATTTAATTTATTCCATTTTTATGTTAGCGTATCGTATATTCCTCCTGTGTTCGTTGCCCGCTGCCCTACACTGTCGATATCACTTTCCCTTTCAAACAGCTCAATCCTTATGGTGCCATATATGCTGAACAATGTGGCCTACAAGAAAATACCTTTGTTATATCTTGAGTTCACAGTGTTACTGTCGTTGTAGATAGACATAATTATGTGACGTTAACCCAGAACACAGTAATCTATATGCAGGGTGTTACAAAAAGGTACGGCCAAACTTTCAGGAAAAATTCCTCACACACAAAGAAAGAAAATATGTTATGTGGACATGTGTCTGGAAACGTTTAATTTCCATGTTATAGCTCGTTTTAGTATTTCTCTTTAAATGTACATTGAAACAATTCGTGCAGACAATTGTCAAAATACCTAATTGTTTCGTTAGTATGTACTGTACTTCCTCGATTCACCAACAGTTGGCCCAATTGAAGGAAGGTAATGTTGACTTCAGTGCTTGTGTTGACATGCCACTCATTGCTCCACAGTACTAGCATCAAGCACATCAGTACGTGATCAAATTGTAAATTTTCACAATCAACATGTGTGGGCTGACGAGAATTCGCACGCGATTGTGCAATCACGTCATCAACACAGTTTTTCTGTGGACGTTTGGGCAAGTATTGTTGGTGATGTCTTGATTGGGCCTCCTGTTCTTCCACCTACGCTCACTGGAACACATTATCATGATTTCATACGGGATACTCTACCCGTGCTGCTAGAACATGTGCCTTTTCAAGTACAACACAACATGTGGTTCATGCACAATGGAGCTCCTGCACATTTCAGTCGACGTGTTCGTATACATCTCAACAACAGATTCGGTGACCGATGGATTGGTAGAGGCGGACCAATTCCATGACCTACACGCTCTCCTGACCTCAACCCTCTTGACTTTCATTTATGGGGGCATTTGAAAGCTCCTGGCTACGCAACCCCGGTACCAAATGTAGAGACTCTTCGTGCTCGTATTGTGGACGGCTGTGATACAATACGCCATTCTCCAGGGCTGCATCAGCGCATCAGGGATTCCATGCGACGGAGGGTGGATGCATGTATCCTCGCTAACGGAGAACATTTTGAACATTTCCTGTAAGAAAGTGTTTGAAGCCATGCTGGTACGTTCCGTTGCTGTGTGTTTCCATTCCATGATTAATGTTATTTGAAGAGAAGTAATAAAATGAGCTCTAACATGGAAATTAAGCTTTTCCGGACACTTGTACACCTAACATATTTTTTTTCTTTGTGTGTGTGGAATGTTTCCTGAAAGTTTGGCCGTACCTTTTTGTAACACCCTGTATATAAACATGAATGTTTCTCCACATGTCCTCTATGCGTTCATAAACCATTCATTGGATTGCAATGAAACTTTGATGAACTATTCACCGTACGCCCACGAAGGTGCCTGACCCAAAAACAAAAGAGCACGACACATAGCTCAGGAGATATGACGTCATAAATAATGAGACGCCACTGCGTGAGAATACCCAGATGTATGTGGCAATTATTGGAAAATTGGAGTAGTTAGGGACCTGCAACAAAGTTTGCATGTAATTTCGGACGTTTATGAAGCGTTTTGTAACCGGACGACCCCCCCCCCCCACACACACACACACACATAAAATGATGAAACGAAGGGAAGTCTACCGCTCACGACAGTTTCGCTGTAGATTCCGTAAAACTGTTGCATCATGCATGACTTTGTATCAAATAAAGTTAGCATTACAGATTTACATGTCACTATTTATTTTTGGCTGTAAGTCTCCCATAATTATCTTGCATCCAAAATAAAGGAATATGTTTTCTTAATCTCTATCTATATAAAAGCGAAAGGGCATTCATTTACTCTCTGACTAAACACGAAACTTCGAAAACTTCTTCAGTATGAAGCTGAAATTTGGCAGGAATGTAGTTTATAGATAGGAAATGTCATCTAAGGAAGTATTTTGTGATAGGTGCATGGCGGAGCATACTTCTCCTACAGACTCACGAAATCTACAGTTTCATTCCGATCTTCACGATATTTCGCCTTCTTAACCTTCAAAACAAGAGGAACGTCACCGTCTACATTAATTTTCATACGGAGGGTACTTTACAACATAAAAATGGATCCCTAAATACGTTGGTCGCGCCATAATTTGAGAACGGCTCGAACAATTTCACATATCTTTTTATGTTGTTTTCGTTATTCTCATAACAAGGGTTGCATGAAATAAAACTGGAATATTTGAGAACAACAAAGTGCGTTTTTTAATGTGACCCTGCGTTTCAGTATAAAAGAAATCTATAGTTTTGTTCCGACATTGATGAAATTTTGCACACTCTACCTTAAAAACAAGAGAAGTATCCCTGCCCATTTTTTTCGGTGCATGGAGAAGGATACTTAACTTACGAAATTTCACAATATGCATAGTTTTGCTCCAATCTTTATGAATTTTTCCACACATGACCTTTAAACCTAGAGGAAGATCACTGGGTACATAAATGTTTTTCCACACATGACCTTTAAACCTAGAGGAAGATCGCTGGGTACATAAATGGTTGTATGGTACATGTCAGAGGGTACCTTGCGGGAAAGTTGGGCGAGAGAGGGAAAGGTGGAAACGCACAGAGATGGAAGAGAAAGAGGTAGATGCAGAGAGAGGGGGGGGAGGGCATGTGGACTACGATAGTGTAGAATAAGTAAACAGCCGGGCAATGCCGGGCTTACAGCTAGTCTCTATATATAAAAATGTTGTTTTGGTTTTTTCGTGTTTGAAAATCTCAAAACGTTCTTCACCGATTGAGCTCCAAATTTGTCACAACGTTGCACTGTAACACAGGAAGGTTTTCAGATACTTACTTTTAATAACTTACACATAATGTATAATCGCAACAACTTTTCCACATTGTAAAATTTATATAAATTCGTGTATGACATATATTTAAAAAAAAATGGGTATGTAAAACATGCGCGTAATCCAGTAGTATGTTATATCTATATTTCAAAGCATTGGGTCAAGAACCTTCGGAGATATAAGATTTTGAACATGGTTCTAAGTTAGATTTCTAAGAAGAGATACTGGAAGGGTAGGCAATGACGAAGAGGGGGATGGGAGATATACACGTACTTTTTTAATTGTAAGCAAGACTCCAAATACCAACTTTTGTAGTTCAGGCTTCAAAACTGATTTAATAGCAGCATTTTTCAAAAATCTTTGCATCCACTATTTCAACAACTTAATGACTGATTTTCAGAAAATCTGAAAGACGCCTTTTTAAAATTCTAACCAAGAATCCATATTATCAATTTTTGTAGGTCTAGTATCAAAATTGACTGGATAACAACGTATTTTCAAAAAAAAACAAAAAAAAAAAACAAAAAAAAAACTTTTCATCCCCTATTTGACCTCCTTATGAACGGAAAATCGAAAAATCGCTTTTTAAACGACGCCAAAGGTGTAAGATGAACACCCTCTGCAAATTTCAAGTTTTTATCATCAGTGGTTTTGGCTGGGCGATGATGAGTCATTCATTTAATCCGTCAATCGGAACATTGACTCTTACATATAGATATTACGCTGTAAGCTGTTGTAATCTGTCTCGAAGGTAGTCTATGCAATGTCCCCTGTTATATACTGAGTATTACCAAGCGGAGCATATACGCAGAGGATACTGTGCTTACGGGTGCTGTTCCTCTAGGGGGAAGCTTGTCCACTGTTGGTCGAGCTGATCTCTACGAGTTTACGAGAGTAACTCGGGCGTCCGATCCTTGATTGTCGTGAGTGCACTCGTGCTCTCCCGATAATCCATTTGTAGTCTGGGGCAACGTCCCAGAGATAAATTAAATTGGCTCCAATCACCCGGTTCCGACCAAGGTTTTCGGGAGGTTTTCCTTGGTTGTAAGGCGTATGCCGGAACTGGTAATCCACTCCCACTTATTCCCAATTGGGATGCCCCGTCTGCCCCACTATCAGCTTGTCTGATAATTGGCTGAATAGAACTGCGACTCTTTATGGGCCGGATCTCAAACAGCCCGCTCCACTCCTCGGACTGGAGAATGAAAAGAATAAGGGTTTAGCGGAGCGCAGCCGAGTCACTCACAAAGCTGCGTACTAAGTCGGACGTCTGGCAGGACGACCCTGCTACTTACTTTATCGTGTCCGGACTGTTTAAAGGATATCGGCACAGTACTGGGCTACGTCTATTCCATTAGTATTCGCGAGCCACAAATCTTCGAGGGTACACCGGTGTGGACATTTTTCACATGTAAGAAGGTGTTCCATATTTTGACTTTCTCCACAGTCGCAGTTTACATCAGTTTGGTTGATTCTACCCCACTTAAACATATTTACTTTTACTGGGGCGACCCCCGTTCTGAGCCTATTCAAGGTTCTCCAGGTTTTAAAATTTAGGTTTTGGCCGGTCCACTGAACCTGGAGGAGAGGGAAATTTTCAGGCGGTTCGTCTTTGACGGTTACAAGGAAACTTCTCCTAGACTTCAGTCGTGTCTCTGGTGGTCGAGCTCTGTATAGGACATGCCGCTCATCTGCGAGTTGTTTTATTTTCTCTACATGTTCTAAAGCGTTTCTGCGAGCTGTGGGATCTGAAAAACCAGCTGCCTTGTACAAGAGTCTGACCGGCGTTGGTTTCATGCACCCTGTCACTATCCTGCAGGTCTCATTGAAGGCCACATCTACTTGTTTCGTGTGAGCGCATCTATTCCATACAGGGCACGCGTACTCAGCCGTTGAGAAACAGAGCGCCTGTGCCGTTGTTCGTAGCACACCAGGACATGCACCCCATTTGCTACCCGTTAGCTTTCTAAGTATATTATTTCTCGTCTTATTTATGTCTCGTTTTGATGCAGTGCTGTTTATAAGTTAGATACCGATCCAGAATCACGCCAAGATATTTAGGGTGGTCTGTGTGTTCTAGGGTGTTCCGGTTCCACGTAATTTGGAGTTTCCGTCTGGCTTCTTTCGTGCGAAGGTGGAAAGCACAGACTTGAGTTTTGGAAGGGTTGGGTCTTAAGGAATTTTGATTATAGTACGCAGTCATTGATTTTAAGGCATTTTCAAGTTTTTCCTCTACTTCTTCAAACCTTTTTCCTTGAACGCATATTGCAAAGTCATCGGCGTAGATGAACTGATTAGTGTGGGGCGCTGTAGGTTGGTCATTTGTGTATATGTTGAAGAGCATTAGAGCTAAGACGCTTTCCTGAGGGAGGCCGTTCTTTTGGTCCCTCCATCTACTCATTTTGCCCTCCAACAATACGAAGAACCTTCTGTTCTGTAACAATGAATGTACGACCCTAACTAGATGGTAATCACCGAGTGTCTCATAGATTTTATGGAGTAATATATTGTGCCCGACGGTATCGTAGGCTTCTGTCAGATCTACGAAGGCTGCCCCTGTTATGAGCTTCCCTTCATACGCTTCTTCAATATGTTCTGTCAGTGCAAGGACGTGGCCGGTACAGGACTTGCCAGGTCTAAATCCTCCTTGTTGTGGAATGAGGTGTTCGTTAACATATTTTCCTATTCTGAACAGGATAAGTCTCTCATACAGTCTAAAAAAGTGACAGAACAAGGAGATGGGTCGGTAGCTACTAGGATTCTCTGGGTCCTTCCCTGGTTTAAGTAACGCTATTACTTTAGATTTTCTCCAGGGTTTTGGGATTTTGCAAGTTTTGCAGCACGTATTGAACAATTGTAAAATCCAACTCTTGGCCCTTTGCCCTAAATTCTTGATTTGTTCAGTACAGCAGCTTTCCCGTTTTTTAACATGTTCATGCCATCTTGAAGTTCTTTCATAGTGAGAGGTGTCCCCAAGTGGTTGGTCTCCCGATTGATGTTTCTGGTAATTTTTGGGTACTTTTGTTGTTTCTAGATTTTCCCGTTCAACAGTATCTGGGTGGCTACTTGGTTTGCTGTGACCTAGCATGGTAATATTTGTTCCTTAGGGTCACCGCTCAGTTTCTTAATCAAGTTCCAAGCTATTTTGCTGCTATGTGTCATGTCCATTTTTTCCAATGTTTGGGTCCATTTCTCCTTTCTTCCTTGGCTTAACTTTTGGAGTAGGGCTGTTCCAAAGTCAACTGTTTCTTCGCTGAAGGGATCAGCAGTATAGAGTGTTTCGTATTTTTTGAGAAGTTCTTTGGATTCACTGGACATTTCAGCGACATACTGTTGTCTACACCCCCTGGGAATAACTTTCCTAGACGTATTCTTTATTATTTCAGTAAGTTGTTCGTAATTTTCTGGTCTCGGTTCAACATGTTGTATCTCAGAATCTATCTTCCCAGTTTGCGTTCATAAAGTTAAATCTCCTCCTGAATGGGATGGTCTGTGGTCTGACTGCTGGATAGATGTTAATACCAACTGGTCTATGCTGTGTCTTTGGTATGGGGCCATATACCACTTCAGTGCATCGATCCTCAAGATCGATATTTGAAAAACATATATCTGGGTTGTATCCCTTTTTCCAGACATTACTTTGGAAGGATGATGGGAGTTTTGGGTCATGAATTAGTGCAATACCACTCGTCTCTACGGCATCACCACTTGCATCCAATTTTGCATAACCCCATAGTATGCTGTGACTGTTTAAATCTCCCAAAATGAGCTGGTTGGGTTGTGACTGGAAGTTAGGTGGAGGCAAAAAGGTAAAGGATTGGTTTGGGGGTTTATATACCGAGGTTATGGTGCATTTTCCAATTTCGATGGTAATAATTTCTATACCATTTAGGTTAGTTGTTCGCAGAGAGGAGACCACAGTTTGAGTTTTCACGAACACAGCGCTCCCATGCTTGTTGTGTGGTATTTCTGCCGTTAATTTCATACCTGAAATGTTCGGTCTTCTGGCAGTTATGTCTCTGTGAGTCTCTTGAATGCATAATACATCGCACTTCGAGGTCTTACAGAATTCTGATAAGATTTCTTCTTTAGCTGTGGTGATACCCTCGATGTTTATGCTCGCTACTGTCAGTGTTGGTTCTGAGAAAAACCATTGTGGCTTTATGTTACTGCGCGTCATCTTTAGTCCGGTATTGGAAGGATTGGCCGTCTACTAGTAGACGTTACCAGGGGACGCCGCCGATAGTATTTGCTAACTGCAATTAATGTGGTGCTATCGGCCTCGTGGAGGCTCCTTCCTTGTCCCCCGACGACCCTGCTACTCAACGAATTGATGCACGATGAAGATATCGGTTCCCTGAGTGGAGGAGGAGGAGACTGAAGATGGCGGGAAGGAAAGGGAATGATGACCAGAGGCCGGGCATTAGATAGAGGGAGGACAAAGAGGTAGATTGTGGGGAAGTAGGTGATAGACATAGCGGATGGGAAATAGATGGAAAGAATGTAGAAAACACTAGTTTATTTTTTATAACTTTCGTTCCACATATGTACAGTAGCTTAACGAACGATACTGATACGATTGAAGCATTCTCATGTTCACATGAGTTACACTATTTCCTTTTCTATTTATTGCATATGAGAGTGAGCCACAGCGAAGCGTTGCCGGGTTTCGATAGTATGTTATAATACTTATTACTTAATCGTGATCTATATCTTTTTGCAGAAGACCCGTCTTCAGATGTCTGATACTACAGAAGTATATTTGTCTTTAATATTGTGTATCCTAGTGCTCCACAGATATAATCTACAATAGGACATACGGTATTCAGAAAGGCTGTTGTTTCCCTGCAATGTCTCTTTTTTGTTTTGGAATCTGATATATTCGTTATAATTAATTTTTCCTGAGATACATATATGGAATTTTCATGCATGAATTTTTGTCAGTTGTTTGCTAGTACCTCAGAATACTGTATGTTTACAAGATTTGTCTCAAAAAGAATATACAAGGTGATTAAAAAGGTTGCGCACAAAGGAGGTTATAGAGCGGTCGAAGTACCATAACTTTCGATTAGGAACTTGAGGTCTGGAAAGTAAACCTGGGCAATACAAGCCTGGGAATGTCAGCATAGACTTAAGAGAATGAAACTTCACTCTCAAATTTTGTTTTACAGCAGTAGAAGCTCAAAATGCCTACCACCAAACTGAATGCAGACATATCATCCAATATTACTAACAATTTCCTGGTTATTATGTCGTGCCGTGGTCTTATGGATTTATTATACAAACCCAACGTTTCGTCCCAGACTGCGGAGGACATTTTCAAGGGGGATCATGGCACTTTTGTATGCCCGATGCACACCCTGGCTCGCTACTGACTGCAGCCAAACTCCATTTACGAGGGCTCGCACGCAAAGGTGTGACGTCAGATGTTTGTGACATGCGCGCGCAACTCGTCGTTGCCGATTGCCGTCATCCGTTAATATCGTCCCATGGTGGAAGACTGTTACATTTCCTCTTCAAAACCGGAATCCAGATTTCATTTAGTTTACGCCCTCCTCCACCCTATTGAAATTATTGGGGTACTTTACAATTTCTATAGCCTCTCGGTACAGTCTTACGTGGTATCCATTTGTGGCTGCTAAAAACTGAGACTTATCTAATTGAATAAGGTGGTCCCCTGGTTGAAAAACATGTTCAGCAACAGCTGATCTGTCAATCTCTCCCCTTCTACAGTTCCCCTTGTGCTCTTCTAGTCGTTTTTCACTGTTCTTTTTGTGGTACCCACGTATACGTCTCCACAGCTACAAGGAATCCTATATATTCCTGTTTTTTCCAGCGGTTTGCGAGTATCCTTCGCCGATTTCAGGTGATCCTGTATCTTCCGAGTAGGTTTGTAAATAACAGTAACATTCCGTTTCGTCAAAATTTTACCGATGCGGTCGGCGACGTCCTTAATAAAATGCGGGAATACTTTAGATTTCACAGGAACCTTTCATCGTTTTCAATACTACGTGTCGGTCTCAACGCTCTCCTTATCTCTGTGGACAAAAAGCCATTCTTAAGAAAAGCATTACTCAGGTGTTTCAATTCCGCGTCAAGTAATTACGATCCGCAGATGTTCCTTGCTCTGTTCGCCAACGTCTTTATAATGCCCCGCTTTTGCTGTGGATGGTGGTTTGAACCCGGTGCAGATAACGGTATGTTGCTGTGGACTTCTGATAAAGGTTATGGCCCAATGCGCCATTCACCTTTTTGAAAACTGACATGTTAAGAAAATTCAGTTTTCCGTTTGCCCCCATGGGACGATATTAACAACGGACGACGGCAATCGGCAACGACGAATTGCGCGCGCATATTCGTTACATCTGACGTCAAACCTCTGCGCGCGAGCACAGACAAATCGAGCCCTCGTAAACGGAGTTTAGCTTCAATCAGTAGCGAGCCAGGGTGTGTATCGGACATACAAAAGTGCCACGATCCCCTGTAAAAATGTCCTCCACAGTTGAGGACTAAACGTTGAGTTTCAATGATAAATCCATAAGACAACGGCATAATAGCCCGGAAATTTTTAGTAATATTGACCTCTCTGGCCGTGAAAGTTTACATTTTACAATAAGGCATAACATCGTCGTAGAAAATTCTGGCGCACTCTTCCAAGTGCATTACGCATCTCACGAACATAATCACATGCTGCAAGTATTAGGCCGATCAGTTGTTCGTTGCCGGAAACTGTGTCTTGTACATGAGGCTTTTGATATGCTCCCAGAAGAAAGATTAAGAGGCGTGAGGTCAGGTGCGCGGAATGGCTATGCTATTCGACCTCCCCTTCCGATCAAACGCCCGTGATAAGCGCCATTGTGTGCGTCACGCACTTGACGAGTGAAGTGTGCTGGTGCTCATAAATTCATACAGTAGTGTATCTAACACGTGGAAACGTAACGGCACATACATCACTTCCTAATGAACGGTTGTTATCCTGTGTTTTTGTCAATGTCCCACTCAGGTATTAAGCCAGGATTCCGTTTCCGACCATTAGGTCCTAATCGAAAGTAGTTCTACTTCGACCGCTGTAACCTCTTTAAGTTTGAGCGCAACCTTTTGTATCACCCGGTATAACAGTTATCTGAGGTTTTCATTTATCGCTTGTAATTCTCCTACAATTTATAACACACATCTTTAACCCCAACTCCATACAGACAAACAAACACAAAAATAATGAATAATAACTATACCACCTCTATTACAGCTTATGTATTCTCTTTGAGAAAAACTTTGTAAACATACAGCATTCTGAGGTGCTTGCAAACAACTGACAAAAAACCTTACTGAAAATTCCATGTTTATATCTCAGGGGAAAAAAACGAATATATGAGATACAAAGATATAACTCATAAAAAACTGATTAGAGTCAGTTACAGCAAAACAATAGACTTTATGAAACTTCCTGGCAGATTAAAATTGTGTGTCGGAACTGGGACTCAAACCTGGGACCTTTGCAAGCGCTCTACCACTTTTTTTTCCCTATGGGTAGATCAGTTCATTACGGTCGTTGTTCCTTTTTGGTCGTGGTCGTTCGATGAGTTCTTGGCTCAGCTTTTATATTACAGAGAGGCGTTAATCCACTGAGATATCCCGACACGACTCACGGTCTTACTTCTGCCAGTACCTCGCCTCCCTACATTCCAAACTTCACAGAATTTCTCATGCGAACCTTGCAAGACTAGCACTCCTGGAAAAAAGGATATGTTGGAGACATGGCTTAGTCACAGCCTAGGGGATGTTTCCAGAATGAAACTTTTACTCTGCAGAGGAATGTGCGCTGATATAAAACTTCCTGGCAGATTAAAATTGTGTGTCGGTACCGGGACTCGAACCTGGGACCTTTGACTCACAGTTTTAATCTGCCACGGAGTTTCATATCAGCGCACACTCCGCTGCAGAGTGAAAGTTTCATTCTGGGAACAGCCTTTATGAATACTGTATGTTACACCAACTACAAGGATAATTTTGTAGATTATATCTTTGGTATAGTAGGCTATATAAAACTAAAGAAAAAAATGTTTTTGTAGTATAAGATACCTGACGACGGTTCTTTTCGAGAAAGATGTATCTCTCTAGTAAGGAATAAGTATTATATTGCAATGTTCTGGTTTAACCTCATATATTTATGCCAATATAATTATGCATTTAGTTAGAGTGTAATATCAGCAAACTGCCTGCGAAATGTGTTTCGATTAGAGTTGTTAGTAAATATGAAATGGAGGGGTCTTCAAAAAATACTGGAACTTTGTCCACAAAACTTTTCTCCACTTACCTTTTACTTACTGCGCATGGTCCCGTTCAAAATAGTCTGCTCCACAATTAATACACCATTTCACTGCCGTTTCCACTTTTGGAAGAATTATCGTATCGCTTATTGCCGTATTGCGCGAAGCGCCGTCTAAGAATTTTTTAATCTCGACTATCGTTACAAATACCCGTCATTTCAACGGGGTTTGGAAATAAAGAAAAGTCCACAAGATCCGGTCTGGAGAGTGTGGGCGATTTTCGCGATCTAAATTCTGTTCTCATATTGCGAGACGCAGGTCTTTCTGACCTTGACTCACGAGTCGTGGGTCGAACTTGGCGGCAACACGATGCATTCCAAGACGCTGTGTCAGGATCTCATGACGTGATGCAACTGAAATACTACATTTTTCTGCAATCTATCGGACAGTCAGTTTGCGATAGACAGATAATACTTCGTTGACGTTCCTGAGATGAGCTTCAACGCTCGACATCGAACAGCATAATGGAAGGAAGGAAGGAAACTTGGAGTTTAACGTCCCGTCGACAACGTGGTCATTAGAGACGGGAAAAACATAATGAACAAGAATCATCTTTAACTTCCGCCCGTCCATTTTTAAAACACTTAACACGGAGTAAAGTTTACCCAATTATCAACGTAGGCTACCTGCGTTACCGCGGCGGAATAGCCGTGCGCACTAAGGCACCTTGGTGCGATGCGCGAGGCCGTCTGAGGTTCGAGTTCTCCCTAGGGCATGGTGTGTGTGTGTGTGTTTTCCTTAGGATAAGTTAGTTTAAGTTGTTCGTAAGTTTAGGAACCCATGACCATTGCAGTTAGGTGCCATAACTGTACAGACATTTGTACATGCTTCCTACGCCAATTACGGAAGAAAAGTTATGCGATACTTCTTAATACTGTGTCGGTTTTCTTATTGTCCGAACACGTGCAACAACTAGACGTGACAGAGACTCAACAAGATGTTGGACGTTCCCAGCAGGAATACTGAACGCTGCTGCCTCTGTAGCTGCCCATAATTGTGGAGATGTTGAGAAAGTAGGATTTTTTGTACCGAATGTCTACGTCTACATCTACATACACTAAAGGCCATTAAAATTCCAACACCAAGAAGAAATGCAGATGATAAACGGGTATTCATTGGACAAATGTATTATACTAGAACTGACATGTGATTACATTTTCACGCAATTTGGGTGCATAGATCGTGAGAAATCAGTACCCGTAACAACCAGCTCTGGCCGTAATAACGGCCTTGATACGCCTGGGCATTGAGTCAAATAGAGCTTGGATGGGGTGTACAGTTACAGAAGCCCATGCATCTTCAACACGATACCACAGTTCATCAAGAGTAGTGAGTGGCGTATTGTGACGACCCAGTTGCTGCGCCACCATTGACCAGACGTTTTCAATTGGTGAGAGATCTGGAGAATGTGCTGGCCAGGGAAGCAGTCGAACATGGCCAGGGCTGACGTTTTGCCATTCGTGCACCCAGGTTCGTCGTCGCGTACACCATCGCAGGCGCTCGTGTCTTTGATGCAGCGTCAAGGGTAAACGCAGCCGAGGTCTCCGAGCTCATAGTCCATGTTGCTACAATCATCGTTGAACTGTTCGTACAGATGGTTGTTGTCTTTCAAACGTCCCCATTTGCTGACTCAGAGATCGAGACGTGGCTGCACGATCCGTTACACCCATGCGGATAAGATGCCTGTCATCTCGACTGCTAGTGGTACGAGACCGTTGGGATCCACCACGGCGTTCCGTATTCCCCTCTTGAACCCACCGATTCCATATTCTGCTAACAGTCATTGGATCGCGATCAACGCGAGCAGCAATGTCGCGATACGATAAGCGGCTACAAACCGACCTTTATCAAAGTCGGAAACGTGATGGTACGCATTTCTTCTCCTTACTCGTGGTATCAGTACAATGTTTCACCAGGCAACGCCGGCCAACTGCTGTTTGTGTATGAGAAATCGGTTGGAAACTTTCCTTATGTCAGCACGTTGTAGGGTCGCCACCGGTGCCAACCTTGTGTGAATGCTTTGAAAAGCTAATCATTTGCATATCACAACATCTTCTTCTTGTCGGTTAAATTTTCTCGTCTGTAGCACGTCATCTTCGTGGTGTAGCAATTTCAATGGCCAGGAGTGTACATACTCCGCAATCCACCCAAAGGTGCGTGGTGGATGGTACCTAGTTCCACTCCTAGTTACTGTACTTCCATTTCTGTTCCACTTCCATACAAGACGAGGGAGAAACGAATGCTTGTATGTATCCATTCGAATCGTAAACTTATCCTTCTGGTCTTTACGCGAAATGTAGTTTGGCGGAAGTAGAATCCTTCTGCAGTCAGGTTCCAATTCCGGCCTTCTAAATTTCTTCAACAGTGCTTTCCGAAAAGAACGTCGCTTTCCCTCCAGCGACTCCCATTAGAGTTCTCGATGCAGTTCAGTAACACTCGGGCATTGGTGGAATCTACAGTTACAAACCTAGCCGTCCACTTCTGAATTGCTTTTCTATCGTACTTCAAACAGTTTCGCTGGGGATCCCAAACACTTGAGCAATACCGTACCAAAACCAGGCTCGCACAAGCTTTTACACATGCGGTCTCATTTAGAGACTAATCAAAGCTTCCTAAAATTCTCCCAGTAAACCGAAATCGGTCATTCGCCTTCCCCACGACTGTCCTCATATGCTCATTCCATTTCATATCGCTGTGCAGCTTTACGCATAGATATTTAATTGACGCGACTCTGTCAAGCAGCACACTACTGATGATGTATTCGAAACTTACTGGATTGTTTTCCCTACTCATCTGCATAACGTTACATTTTTCCACATTTCTCGCTAGTTGCCATTCCTCATACCACGTAGAAATTTGGTCCACGTTATCCTGAATCCTACTACAGCCATTCAATGACGACACCCTCCAGTAATCACAGGATCATCTGCAAACAGTCGGAGATTACAACTCACTCTGTCCGTCAGATCATTTATATAGATAGAAAATGATAGCGGCCCTATCATACTTCCCTGGAGCACCCCTGACGATAAACACCCACCATTTAAGACAACGTACTGGGAACTATTATTTAAGTAGTCTTCCAACAACTCACATATTTGGGTACCTATTTCATGAGCTCCTACCATCGTTAGCAGTCTGTACTGCGGTACCTTGTCAAACGCCTTTCGAAATCGATAAATATGCAGTCTGCCTGCTGTCCATGTCATGAGAGGAAAGGGCAAGCTGGGTTTGGGCGATAGATGCTTCCTAAAGCCATGCCTGATGCATGGACAGAGGATTTTTCGCCTCAAAGAAATTTGCTGTATTGCGACTGAGAATACGTTTAAGAATTCTGAAGAAAACAGAAGTTAATAATGTAACCTGTAATATCGCTTTTATAATGCACGGGAGTTACCTGCACCTTTTTTCAGTCGCTTGGAACTCTGCGCTGGATCAAAGATTGGCGATAAATGCAAGCTAAATAACGGACCAATGCCACTGAGTAGTTACTCTTTGTAAAACCGGACTGATTCCCCATCAGTACCTGGCGACTTGTTTGTTTTCAACTCTCTCAGCTGCTTCTCTACACCTTCTATGTCTATTACTATGTCATCCGTTTGGGAGTTTGTACGACCATCAAATGAAGGTATGTTCGCATGCTCCTCTTGCGTAAATGATACCTTAAATGTTAAATTTAAAACTTCGGCGAGTGACTCGATAGAGACCATTGATCCGCTTACCGATTTTACATAGGACCAGAATATTTTCCACATCTCGGCAAGATCTTTATTTTTCTAAGGTATGACGGTGATAATTATTGTATGTTTCGCAATTTGCTCTTGTTATAGTCGCGCGAATGTCTACTAACTGTGTGTGATTTGATTTGCTTGACCTTTTTTGAACCTGGGGCACAACTGACTTTGCTTTCTCAGCATTTTTGGAATATTACTATTATACCACTGTGGGCCTTCCCCATCCTTAATCCAGATCTTTATTTACAAGACATTTAAATTTTGCCCATAATTCCTCTAGTCCTTTATCTCCACCTAACCGGAACAAAACCATGTTCATTCATTCCTAATGTGGGGCGCTAACAATATTGATTATCTGCTCTTTCTAGCAGAAGCTGCTCTGAGGCAATGGCGAATCCAGGACTGCAGTCTGGAGGAGGCTGAGCTCATGGAAAGTTTGTGTCCCTGTTCCGTTTCAAAATTTTCTGGAGTATAAATAAATAGCCCAGGTAAATTAGCCCGAAGAAAGGCCGTGCATGCTAAAAAATAAGCAGAAGCTAGAAATAATTTCAATATATGTTAGGCGTGAGTAATTGTGTTTACGGCGGTTTCTGGCTTGTGTATAGGTTTCAGAATTGGAAAACAACGAAATTTTTGACATTTTCAATTTTTCGCCTATAACTAGAAAACGATGTACTCTACAGAAATTTTTCCGTATGAAAAATCGAATAATATAAAATTTCACGTTTAGCTACAATCGACCGTCATAAAGTGACAGTTTTACCAACTTTTTGGAAAAGTGAGATATGCCCCGGCCGCCGTGTAATAGCCGTGCACTCTAAGTCGTGTAGTTGCTCGCCGTCGGAGTTTCGAGGCCTCCTTCGTGCACGGGTGGTTGTACGTGTTGTCCTTAGCGTAAGTTAGTTTAAGTACTTTGTAAGGCAGGGGCTGATAACCGCAGGAGTTAAGTCCCTTACTGGCCGAGGGGACTGAGGCGCTCCAGTCACGGTCTGCACGGCCACTACGGTCGGGGGTTCTAATCCCCCCTCGGGCATGGATATTTGTGCCGTCCTAGTTCGTAAGTAGTTCATAAGTAGTTTGTAAGTTTAGGGACTGAAGACCCCGTAGTTAAGTCCCATAGACTATACAAACATTTTTTTTAAGTCCCTTACATTTACAAAAATTTGTAGTTACGCCCATGTTTCAATTCCTGTAACTCGAGAACTGCTACTCCAAATGCAAAATGTCGGCCGTAAATGTTGTAGAGCATTAAATTGTGCATAAAAAGAGCTCCTCAAACTTAAAATTTTTATCTCTCCTATGCACAGATACCAATAAAACTGACAAAGTAGGCTAGTCGTAGCGCTAAAATCCAGCGGGAACAATTGTCTTGATTAACTTACCTATGAACACCCCAAATCACACATAGTCGCCCACATATTCAAATTTAAACGTAATTTAGTACGTACCTACTAAGATAATTACCTCATTGTGTTGATATGAATTAAATACCATGTCATTCCAAAATTATAGTAAATCAATTTAAAAATAAAAAGCAGCAAATTATCAAGTAAGTGGTTTTATTAATAGAAATACGGGGTGAATCACCTAACACTTGCACCGCAAATATTGCGGAAACGGAAAGTGCGATTGATGTGCGGTTTTCACAGAATGGATTGGTAGTAAGGGGCTCGTATTTTTAGCCAACAAACAGATTGTAATATTACCTACAAAGTGTATTTTTATACAAACATAGAGTTTTTTAAATGGAACAATGGTTCTTTTTATCATGCACTGGAATTTTTGAAACCAGATGTGTACAAAGAATTTTGAATGACATTTTTATCACGTTTAGTTTGACAGCTATAACCGGTCAGTTTCGGAGGCGGCGGCTGCGGTAGCGTAGCTAACTTGCCAAGTGGATAGCCTCTGGGGCACGGCCCACTAACTCATGACCACTAGCCAGTCAGCTACGCTGTCGTAGCCTCCGCCCCAAAACTTTAAATTGTTGTAGCTGTCATACTAAACGTGATAAAAATGTCATTCAAAATTATTTCTACACAGCTGGTGTCATAAATTGCAGTGCATGAGAGAAACAACCATTGTTCCATTAAAAAAAACTGTATGTTAGTCCAATTCATTGTCCTCTTCTTGTATGGCACGTAAATCGATATCGGTGCTTGGTGATGTCAATATATTCGTCAACCTGTGTTGACTCAAGTTAGATAGCCTCATCTGTGGGGCAGTTTAGGTATGAAAGCCCATTGCAATTGCTGCATATAACATAGCACATTATGAACGCTTTTCTGCAGGAACAAGTTGCTTGAAATCCTTTCTTTCACATGCAGAATATTATGCGAGCAGTTAGTGGGGCGCTTATGATAGGGATGGTTGCAATGGAGATCAGACCTTTTTTGTGGTCCTCAGTTTCCATCTCATGGGATCCGACGGGATTGTTACTCCGGATGTCTTCGGTGATGTCTTCGGTGGGAGACTCCATGCTAACCTAAAGACATTATTTTTCGTTGTAGCACTCTGGAAAATTTGGAGACGACTATCATTCAAATGTTTGGAGATGCCACCCGTATACAAACACACAATGAACTTCACTCCTGCATCAGCTACCTTATTAGGAGAGCCGATGGGATCCTTGAAATAATCTGAGGTGGCATTTTGAAGCCTCGCGTTTTTTTTGGAAAGTTTTTCATAATTTTTAGTTTGCACTGTCGAAAAAATGTAAAGGAGATGTCACAGCAGCTGAAGGCGTGAAGAAATAACGTATATTTTTTGGCTTCTTCAGAGAGTTTACAACTGTTGGGTGTGACTTGCTTGCCTTTTCCAGGTATCATAGTAGGTGTTCCTGGTCCCTACTGTGTGCTATGTACTCAGCCAGTAGGAAAGAAGACGTTTCTGTCTCGACTTTCCAATGGCTGTCCCATCAATCAAGGAATCTGCATCATCAATGACCTGCTTGATCTGATACCCTTCAGCACGTATTTTTTCTTTCAACATTGAGACGTTTCTTATTATGTTCAATTAATAAGAAAGGTTCTTTTGACATAGTTGTGGGAACTGTTTCATCTAGCAAAACAGTAGCACATTCAGCATATTTTCTGCTTTTCTCAGGTGCTTCCTCAATGTGCCCATCAAAAATTACATAGGATTTGGACCCAAAGTATGGCTTCACGTAGTTCACATGCTTTTCAAGGACGAAGGAAAACATTTCACCACTATGCCACACAACACGGTGTAAGACGAATCCACCATCAAGTATGTAGAGCGTGATGCTAGTGATTACAGCACTGACTGGACTGAACAGCTTAAAGAGGTCTGATTTTCTTGTCTGGAACTTTATTCCGTCGGCATCAAAAATGATAATGGATACGGAGCTAGCTAAAAGGCGAAATATGACACAAGCTGTTGTGGTGACTGCATAAGGAAGTAAAGAATTGGACAACTCATTTCCTCCACGTGACCATCTTCTTCGAAAAGCAGAAAATCATAAAAAATAAATACACTTTATTTAATTAAACGTAAAGACAGAAAAATAATTATTATGAAGAACGTTTACAAAATGCATCTCATCAGTTAAATACTGTAATTGAGGTTATTTCCATTAATAAAACCTTTCATTTGATATATTGCAGTTTTCATTTTTAAATCGGTGTATTACCATTCTGGACTGACATGGTAATTAATTCATATTAATACTTGGAAATAACCAAATAACTAGAAACTTTTACTTCGCACAAAAGTATTCACAGGATTTTAGTGCTACGATGACAGTTTCACTGATATTCATGCAAAGGAAGGAGCAAAGTTAAAACTTGAGGAGCTCTTGTAACGCAGACTTTAATGTTCTACAACGTTGATGTACAACATTTGGAGTAGCCGTTTTGGAGTTACGGGCGTGAAGTAGGTTACAAATGCCGATTTTTGATTATCGTTTGTGCCGAAACGGCACAAATTGCTGATATTGATATCCGCAAAAATTCTATAAGATGCATCGTTCTCTAGTTGTAGGTGAGAAAGTATATAAAATTCGTTGTTTGTAAATCTAACGGACTCAACTGTTTGGTTATTAGTCCGTAGTTTGCAAACTACTTAAACTAAGGTAACCTAACCTAAGGACAAATCCAAGCAAATCAGAAATAATGTTTGTTATTTTATGGGACGCGGGAGACCTAAGGGCGACACGAACCCCCGACGGCGAACGGCCGTGCGCACCGCAGCATGACGCCCCAGTGCGTACGGCTAATCCGCCGCGGCAGTTCGTTGTTCTTTGGCTCTGAAAACTTATGCACAAGTCAGAAACTGACGCAAGCTCATTAATCTTTTTGGGTTGCCTGGCATTGATTAGAATTTTGGACCTCTTTAGGTTACGGTAGTAACACTAAAAGTGGGCCTTTGCGATCGTCTTTTGACAGCTCGAAATTTAAATGAAAACAACGGCTTAACCATTCATCTGACACGAAAAAAGACTAACAGAATTTGTAGACGAGAAAATCCTCTACAACTTTGCTGTCTTATGTTTTTTTTTTCATATCCCATATCGTTTCAGAGATATTTGCAAAAATAACGGCGATTTTGGGATGTCTGTCTGGCTGTAACGTGTTCCCACTTTTTAGGTCGAACCGTTCAACCGATCGGCACCTAATTTTACAGATATAATTGTTGGCTACCAGAGACCAGAACCTCGCTTTTTGAAATATTTCGGACAAGAAATGCCTTAGTAATGCCAAAAAAAGCCGTTTGTAAAGTAATTGTAATTGCAAATAAACCGTTGATCTGACGCGATAATTAAATAAACGAATTTGTAGAGGAGAAAATTCTCTACAATTTTGTTCCCCTATTTTTTTCATATCTCGTAGTGTTTGAGAGATATTTGCAAAAATAACGGAGTTTCGACACCCTCCATTGAATTAACGAAAACTAGCAGTTTGTAGATGTCACGTGACATTCCTTGGCCAGGACTCTCTCTGACATACGCCATCTAGCTTTGCGTATTTGATGATTTTCTTATTGTAACTTACACGTTGTCATTTCAAAGCAATGACGCACTGAAGAGTTAACAAAAACACGTCGTTCTTCGTACGATAAATGATAATCTAGTGTCTAAAAACGTCATATTAGTATCAGTTAACAATGGCCATCAATAGTGTGAGATTAAAGCACGGAAGTCCTAACTGTTAGTTGTGGCGTAGTGGGCAATATGTTGGACTGTGATCCTGAAGATCAGTGGTTCGGAACTCGCCTCTACCTAAAACTTTTTTTCCCTAAAAGAGTTTCAGACACACTTTTTAATTAATTTTTTATTATTTAGATTATTTTTTGGTCCAAAATGTTTGCAAAAACTACAAATCTAAAGTGGGCCGTAAACACGTCAGTGCGATTTTTTTCCCAGCTTGTGCTTATTTTTTAATCATCAAAAGTCTAATTTGCCTGGGCTAAAGTTTTGATGCTCAGTCTCCGTCTCTAAGTTTCATTGTTTACTATTTTTTAAATCGAGGTTAAGGAGAAACAGATACAGTTTTGGAGGAGGATGAAGCCCAATAGCATTTGTCTGAGGCCGAGAATTTTACTAACGTAGATGAGACGTGCAAGAGGATCAGAGACCAGGATGATTAGACATGTGACTAAGAGCTATATATGCCCTGTCCTAGGACTGATACAAATGGTTCCTTTCATTGATGCAGTGTGGTAGGTATGAGAAAGCACAATCTCGTACCAGTAACTTTGAATAAAAGGTCATCGGGGCTCCGAACGCGTTAAGTGGTTAAGAAACATTTCGAGCCTTTGGAAAAACACTCCTTGGTCATTGTCAAGCGGTCGGATTGCTCGCTGGTTGCTCGTACGCCCTTATATGCGGTAGCTGGCGGTTATGACGTCACTGGTGCTCGCGGCATACCATTGTTTGGCTTAGGACACCATCGCTATTGACGATATTCTCCGTGATTTTAATCTCGATTGTTTCCGTTAGTGCGAGCCACGGCAGGAGTAGAATCAAATTTGAGCCCGTAAACTTCTTTTAAAGCGTGCTCAGCTAAAGCAGATATCTCGGAGTAACGTAGACGACAGAACCTATTATGTTCATTTCCTCGCAGTTCTATAGTTCATATAGTCTGACTGACGTAAAACTGCCCATACTGAAAAGGGTATCCTGCAGACGTCAGGTGTACTGAAACTGACTGCATCTTTAATTGGTACCGAGCGAGGTGGCGCAGTGGTAAACCACTGGACTCGCCTTCGGAATGACGGTGGTTCAAATCCACCTCCGGCCATCCTGATTTAGGTTTTCCGTGATTTCCCTAAATCACTCCAGGTAAATACCGTGATGGTTCCTTTCAAAAGGTACGGCCGATCTCCTTCCCATTTCTACCCAAGAATCCGGGCGTGAGCTCCGTCTCTGATGACAAAGCTGTCGACGGGGACGTTAAGCTCTAAGCTTCCTTCCTTCCTTCCTTCCTCAACTGGCCTCAATAATTGAAGTATTTTTGCTGAAGGCCTGTTACATAACTGCTAACTTATTTTGTGCTCATTATTTCCGTTAATTCCGAAGACTGAGCATTGGTGGTTCAGCTGCTGGGTGAGGTTATCGGCGTCTGATATCGTTCTTGCCCGATGTATTAGAGTATCTTTTGGTTTAAAATACTTACGAACCATTATGAGCTCCACTTGTTACCGGTTAGTGGAATATTTTTTAGCTTTTGACCTGTATTTTGGGCTTAAGCAGCTTGGGCATATGCCGTTGTTGTTGTGGTCTTCAGTCCGGAGGCTGGTTTGATGCAGCTGTATACCTTACTCTGTCCTGAGCAAGTCCCTTCATCTCCTCATAAGAACGGAAACCTACATCCATTTGAATCTGCTTACTGTATTCATCTCTTGGTCTCTCTCTGCGAGTTTTAGGCCATACACTTCCCTCCAACGCCAAATTCACGATTCCTTGATGTCTACGAATGTGTTCTACAAATCGATCCCTTCTTTTAGTCAACGTATGCCAGAAATTATTTTTATCCCCAATTCTGTTCAGTACCTCCTTATTAGTTACACGATCGACCCACCTAAGCTTCAGTATTCGTCTGTAGCACCACATCTCGAAAGCCTCTATCCTCTTCCTGTCTGCACTGTTTATCGTCCATGTTCCACTCCCATACAAGGCAACACTTCACACAAAAATGCTTTCAGAATGGACTTCCTTATGTTTAAATCAACATTCGATGTTAACAAATTTCTCTTTTTCCAAAACGCTTTTCTTCTCATTGCCATTCTGCATTTTATATCCTCTGTACTGCGACCATCATAGTTTGTTTTAATGCCCAAGTAACAAAACTCATCTAACACCTTTATTGTTTCATTAGCTAATCTAATTCCTTCAACTTCTCTTCCAGAACCTTTGCTGTCTCTGACAGGATTACAATTTCATCGGCAAAAGACAATGTTTAAATTTTTTCATCCTTAACTTTTATTACTTCTCCAAATTTCTCCTTGCTTTCCTTTACAGCTTGCTCAATGTAAAAATTGAATAACATTGGAGAAAGGTTACAACCCTGTCTTACTCCCATCCCAACCACTACATCCCATTCATACCCTTCAACTCTGACACCCGCCGTTCCCTATATTTTACTCCTGCTTGCTTCAGAATTTGAAAGAGTGTATTCCAATCAACATAATCAAAAGCTTTCTCCAAATCTACAAAAGCAAGAAATGTAGCTTTGCCTTTCCTTAATCTATCTTCCAAGATAAGCCATAAAGTGATTATTGCGTTCCGTGTTCCTACATCTCCCCTGAATCCAAACTGACCTTCCCGGAGGTCGGCTTCTTCCAGATTTTCCATCCTTCTGAAAATAATTTGTGTTAGTATTTTGCAACCATGGCTCATTAAACTAATGGATCTGTAATTTTCACTCCTGTCTACGCCTGCTTTCTTTGGAATTGGGATTATTACATTTTTCTTAAAGTCTGAGGGTATTTCTCCTATCTCATACATCCTAAGTACCAGGTGGAATAGTTTCGTCATGGCTGGCTCTCCCAGAGACTTGATAGTCCGAGATTACTAAGGGAATGGGATCACTGTCTGTAGACGCTCTGAGTTGAGTCCCTAATAGCCTTGCGCATAATAGTTCGCGACCGGAAGCGCTCAGATTAGTTCCCAGCTCTGTCGTCAACTACTTCGCGGCTTTTAGTTCGTCCGCTCCCAGTGACGACTGAGCGGTGTGGACTACGTATGCAGGTGGAGGGAGAAGTTCCCCCAACTAGCTGCTTCATGCGCTGGCTGTTTGAGCCGCTAACGATATCACGCAGATCAAATGGTACAGAATGTGGATATTTTCTCGCATTTAAGTTTTGAGTTACTTTTATATCTTGGCGTTATGGAATTTATTAGTCAGATACTGCAGAGTGCAATATACTTTAAAACAGGAGTATTGTAGCTCTAGCTGGCAGACGCTCTCCTCGAAATGGCTCTCAACGGCAGAAGGCAAGTACGTGATTAACAACTCTGGCGCGCGCCCTCTCGTTATTACCCGTCGTTCTTCGGAAAAGGATCCAACGAAGTAAGGAGCGAGGTACGAATGACATAACTGTTCGCGACCGGTAGCGCATATTTTAGATCGCGCTCAGTCGCGAAGCAGGTCGCTCTTGTTAGTTCGTCAGCTCTCATTCCCGAGAAAAATCTATACTCGTTAGCTCATTTTGGCTGTTGGTACAGCTGCTGTAAGCGCTCATATTTTTGTAATGGTAGCTTGTTTTTTAATGATCAGTGTTGCCCAAGCGTGTGCTCTAACTCGTATTTTTGGGCAATAAGGCATCAAATAGGCAAATAAACAAATTAGTTACACAAATGGGTGATATTATGGTATTCGACTACTTTATATACATAGTACTCAGAGTATTTTACTTTTAAAATTTATTCATTTATACATTCCTGGCCATTAAAATTGTTACACCACGAAGATGACGGGCTACAGATACGAAATTTAACCTACAGGAAGGAGATGCGGTGATATAAAAATGATTAGTGTTTCAGAACATTCACACAAGGTTGGCGCCCGTGGTGAGACCTACAACGTGCTGACATGAGGAAAGTTTCCAACCGATTTCTCATACACAAACAGCAGCTGACTAGCCTTGCCTGGTTAAAAGTTGTTTTGATGCCTTGTGTAAGGAGGAGAATTGCGAACCATCACGTTTACGAGCTCGGAGACCATGGCTGCGGTTACCCTTGACGCTGCATCACAGACAGGAGCGTCTGCGATGGTGTACGAAACGACGACCCTGGGTGCACGAATGGCAAAACGTCAGTTTTTCGGATGACTTCAGGTTCTGTTTACAGCATCATGATGGTCGCATCCGTGTTTGACGACATCGCGGTGAACGCACATTGGAAGCCTCTATTCGTCATCACCATACCGGCGTATCACCCGGCGTGATGGTATGAGGTGCCATTGGTTACATGTCTCGGTCACTTCTTGTTCGCATAGACGGCACTTTGAACAGTGGCCGTTACATATCAGATGTGTTACAACCCGTGGCACTTAATTCTATCCCTGCGAAACCCTACATTTCAGCAGGATAATGCATGACCGCATGTTGCATGTCCTGTACGGGCCTTTCTGGAAACGGAAAATGTTCGACTGCTGCCTTGGCCAGCACATTCTCCAAATCTCTCACTAATTGAAAACGTCTGGTCAATGGTGGCCGAGCAACTGGCTCGTCACAATACGCCAGTCGATACTCTTGATGAACTGTGGTATGGTGTTGAAACTGTAAGGGTATCATCTATACCTGTACACGCCATTCGGTCTCTGTTTGACTCAATGCCCAGGTGTATCAAGGCCGTTATTACGGCCAGAGGTGGTTGTTCTGGGTACTGATTTCTCAGAATCTATGCACCCAAATTGCGAGAAAATGTAATCACAAGTCAGTTCTAGTATAATACATTTGTCCAATGAATCTGCACTTCTTCTTGATGTAGCAATTTTAATGGCCAGTAGTGTACACTTATTAGGTCAATGAAGAATCATTACCTACAAAATATGCTAAATGCGTTTATTTTGGTGAATAAAAAAATTGAAGGGAATTTCGCGTCCTCTAGCTGTTTCCCGCCAGTCTTCTGGAAAGGATCGAACGAATTAAGAGGTGAGGAATCTGGGAATTTGTTCGCATGTGGGAGCGCTCATCCGAACTGCTTCGTTCGTGAACTACACAAGACTAGTCCGTACCACGAATTGATTGCGCGCTACGCTGCTAGTGTTTTGAGAACAGTTACTGGCCAGAAGCGGAGTCTACCAGTGTAGACCGCCGGTGATGGAGCACCTGCTGTTATGTCGTCATAGCCTGCAATAACCCAGCTGGCGCCGGCGGCGGCTGAGTCAGGACTGCGCCGTGGCGCCCTGCGGTCCCGTTGGCTGGAGCTCTCTGCAGCCACCGCGTCCTAACTGCTTCTGCAGAAGCCACCGGGTCGACGGTCCAATTCACGGCCAGTGTCGGTCGCCGAGTAATCGACAGCGAGCAATCGACGGCGAGGACCGTAACCGTAAAAGGAAATAGAATAACGGACGAGGAGCCGGGGAGCGCAATGAATGACTCCGATACGGAAGAAACGGCTCTCCAGTCTCGATAACCGAGACTCAGTTATTTGCGGATTATAAATTTAAGCCGCTGTCCAGTCAAATACGAGTGCATAGAAGAACGTAGGCCTATAATTAGACCGGGTGGTGTGTTTCAACCTTTTTGAATGTACGAACCCCTTCCAAGAAAAAATATTTTGGCGACCCCCTTCCCCGAATCGCCAAACAACTATTTGTGTGATTTCAAATCCAACAAATGTAATTGGCATCTCTTGATACGCCTTTCTTGTAAGCAAAAAATCCACAATACTATACATTATAGGAGAATTTTTAAAAATATTTTTATGAATCTAACATATTATCCTGTTGTTGTTGTCGTGACCTTCAGTCTAGAGACTGGTTTGATGTAGCTCTCCACCCAACCCACTCTGAGCAAGCCTCTTTATCTCCTCTTAAGAAGGTCAACACGGATTTAAAAAATATCGTTAATGTGAAACACGACTAGGTCTTTACTCACACGAAGTGATGAGTGGTATCATCAAAGGATTTCAAATCGATTCCGTATTTCTAGATTTCCAGAAGTTTTTGATACCGTACCTCACAAACGGCTTTCAATCAAGTGGAATATCGCTCCAGATTTGTGACCTGATAGGGGATTTCTTATCAGAGAGGAAACAGTTTCTAGTAACCGATGATAAGGCATCGACTAAAACAGGGGTAATATCCGACATTCCGTGGGGTAGTGTTATTGGTCCCCTGCCGTTCCTTATCTACATAGACGATTTGGGAAAAAATCTGAGCAGCTCTCATAGGTTGTTTGAAGATGACACCGTCATTTATCGCCTAGTAAAGTCATCTGAAGATAAAAACCAACTGCAGAACGATCTAAATAAGATATTAGTATGGTCTAAATTTGTCAATTGGCTCTAAATAATTAGAAGTATGAAGTCGTCCACCTGATTACGAAAGGAATCCGTGAAACTTTGTTTACAAGATAAATCAATCAAAAGTGAAGGCGATAAACTTCACTAAATACCTCCACTAAAATACTTCAGACTTAAACTGGAAAGAAAATATGGATAATGTCGTATAAAAAGGCGAACCAGAGACTGCGTTTCATTGGAAGAACACATAAAAGATGCAACAGAACTACTAAAGAGACTGCTTATGCTACGCTTGTCCGTCCTTATCTGGAGTATTGTTGCCCAGTGTGGGATCCTTATCAAGTGGGTTTGACGGAAGCAACCGATAAAGTCCAGAGATGGGCAGCTTGTTTTGTATTATCACGATACACGGGAAATAGCGTCACGGAAGTGATACAGGATGTGGGATGGAAATCATTACAACGGCGTTTACCGCTGCGGTGTGGTCTACTTACAAAACTTCAATCGCCAACATTAACATCCGAATGCGAAAATATATTGTTGACTCCCACCTACATAGGTAAAAATGATCATCAGAAAAAAATTCGAGAAATCAGAGCTCGATCGGAGAGATTCAGATGTTCTTCCTTCCCGTGCGCTTTGTGGGAATAAAATGGGAGATAATTAGTATAAAGGTGGTTCGATGAACCCTCTGCCAGACCCTTATGTGTGATTTTCAGAGTATCGAATGTAGAGGTAGGCCTAGATGTAGATGTAGAAGTGCAACCAACGTGCATTTGGATCTGCTTACTGTATTGTCTCTTTGTCTCCGTCTTCGTTTTTTACCATACACACTTTCCCCCACAATGGATCTCTTCTTTTAGTCAAGGTATGCCAGAAATTCCTTTTCTTCCGAATTCTGTTCCGTACCTACTCTTTAGTTACCCGATCCACCCACCTAAACTTAAGAATGTAGTCAAAATTAAATAAATAAAACAAAATTCTGAAATGCAACGGCCCAAAACAGACGTAATATTTCAGTGGCACGTCCAATCTCTTCAAGACTGGAAATCAAAATGTTAAAGCGAAAAGAAAAAAAATAGTTGATAGTTTAAATGCATTTTAGAAAATACTTAGAACTAGCCAGTGGCGGCGCGCCCTATGTGTTCACTGGTTCAGTGAACACCCAGAAAAAAGCACATAGTGAAAAAAAAGTTAAGAAATAAATAAGATAAAAAGTGTTTTCAAACTGACATTTTACGTTTCGTTCTTCTATCAGATCATTTTGTATGTACTTTCAAAGTTTTTTCTCTCGCACGAGAAACGTTTTACGTCACGGAGACAGCACGTATACATGTCGTAGTGCGGCCGCCTAATATAGGCGGCAGTGGCCGCAGCGTTGCAATGCGCATGAGCGCTTCATGTTCATATTCTCTCCTGAAACCCGTACAGGCAGCATATGGGCGCTCCCGCGGCCGGGAGGGGCGATTAAAATACCGCTTTCAATATTGGCGTTGGAGCTGGTAGAGACACCAGCTCCTGGATACTCGAGCTCTGGCTGTTAACGCACGATTGGTTCCGAAGCAAGACAATAGAGCTACTTCGCACCTCGCCTTGCGCAGGCGCAAATTCTCCATGGAGGCAATATCCGCCCTTCATATTTGGTTTTTTTTTTTTTTTTTTTTTTTTTTTTTTTTTTTTTTTTTTTTTTTTTGAGCATTGAAGATTCATCAAAAACATGTCATATCTTATAACTGTAAATTAAAGACTCATCAACTGTAAAAGCGTTCAGAAGATCCGATCATGAATAATAATGAAGTCCCTACTCTACGCCTAGTAAGAATAGCCGCATGGTTAGCGGCATCGCGTTGCGGTATCGAATGTTGCAGGTTCAAGACCGACTGCAAGCAATTTTTTAAAAACCCGACTTTCTTTGTAACAGATATGGGAGCAACAATGACATTGTTACTTGACACATACCTTAGGAAGTTTAGGCGAATGTGTCGCGATTTTGAGGGTAAATGATATTTATACTCTTAGTTGCACAAATAACTGTTTGAAAAGAGGTGGTGGAGAGTAGCCTTTGCGCATGTGTAAGGTTACGAGGGGGTGCTAATTAGTGTCACGTGACGCGACGGTAGCTTGTCTTTTCATCGGAATAAAAAGAAAGGAAGCTTAGGGTTTTACGTCCCGTCGACAGGGGGTCATTAGAGACGCAACTTACGCTCGGATTTTTTGGGGAAGGATGGGGGAGGAAATCAGCCGTGTCCATTGAAAGGAACCATTCTGGGCATTTGCCTGGAGTGAATTAGGGAAATCACGGAAAACCTAAATCTGGATGACCGGAGATGGATTTGAACCACCATCCTTCCGAATTCAACGTAATAGATATATTGAAGCTTGTTAGGCCGGCGTCTCAGCTCGAGTTGAAGCAATCGCAAACAAGCCGAGGTAAGACATTCTGGAGACGTTTTAACGAAAAGACAGCTAAAGGTTGGAATGGGAGGGGGAGGGGGGGGAGCAAACCGGGGCTCTATTCCCACGGTGCCAAATTTCTCCGCGTTGGGAGGGGCTCAGGGAGTGCCACTATCAAGAAAGTGAGCCCCCATTCATCTGAAGCACCAGCCGGCACTGGAAGCTGCTAATAATCACCTGCCTAAAGCAAAGATAATAAGTCAGTACTATGTGTTCATGGTTTTTTGTCGACCCTCCCCTGTACATGTTTTATAAAGTTGTCGCCATATATATGAAGTTTGGAGAACTCTTGTCTACGGCCACACGTGGCTGGGAGTGCGCCTGTCAGCAGCTCAGAGTCGCAGCCTGCTGAGGCCCGCCTGCCAGGTGTTCTGCCTGCACGAGTTGCAGCCTGCTGGCCGTGGGAGGGACCAGACTTCCCTAAAACATCGCCCACAGCCCGCCGCCCAGGAGATGCGGACTGATTGTGCAACCGCCGTACGCAGAGGTCCTCTAGCACTGTCGGGACTACTCCTATGGTCACACTTGGTGGCAGAAGTAATTCCTCCTCTCTTTATTCATGTATACTATCGTGTCCTACATAGGAAAGAGGGAAGACGTAGCAAGGTCAGTCTGCACATTCCGAGCGGAAAGGAATGACTGCAGAGAGACAGTGCAGGCATCTACTAGAGATGCGGATTTCGGGACTCGAGAGGATACTCGTTTAGGAAACTTTATGGAACTCATAGGTACATGGCATTAAATTTATTGCATCCCATACTAAGTCTATTACACTGGCATCATTCATTTAAAAAGCAAGAAGTATAAATCGGTTGCCACAACAAAAGCCAGTAATTACGTTCCCTAACAGCATTCCCTACACAGACGCACTCCCCGCGAGAAACAGACTGTCGTGGAGCACCCCGAGGCCGACGGCGATTGTCATGGACTGGCGCCCGACTCGTCTGATTGAGAACTCCCCTCTTGATCCAAAAACCGGAGGTTTTAACGGCCGCTGTGGGCGCACTTCTTTTCCCCACTTTCCGACAGTTAACAATTTCCTATTGGCCGCTGCTTGGTTCAACCAATCTAAATTGTGGCGTGCCCTCTCTCTGAGTCCTCTAGCGAACCACGTTTCAGCCAAGTCCTTTATGCCATTCCTCGGATGGGGAGGTGGCTTGTTTGTGCACTAACAAAATCCATACTTGGTAGCAACATTGTTCAGCTGAAAGTAAAACGTCACGACGCTACCCAATATGGGCAACAACAACAATGTTTTACGTCAGTTGGCCACGCCTTAGGCTCCGCCTTAGGGAAGCTGCTAACTTAACAATTTTTCTTGTTTATCCTCTAACTCTAGCCTCGTGAAACCACTGACGTTGCTGTTCCCAAGTGACTGGTATCAACTTTGCTACGTACATTAAAACGTGCCTGTTGGCCACCAAGTACTAATGTAACGTCTTACAACAGCGTCTAGACGCTATATGAAGTTACGACCATCTTCTCCGAAAGGTAATCTCCATCCTGGGACAGTGGCTGAGGGCATCAAGAGTTCGCTAGGAGATTTCTTTAGTGCCTACATCCCGTAAGATATACGTGTATGTTTTAGCCTGTTATCTGCAATGGTCTCTATTTCTCAGCCTGAAGTGCGTCTCTGTGGCTCACACAGCCTCTCAACAATTCCAACAGTAAAATCAATATATGACAATACAGTAGAACCTCTTAAACTCGACACAATGTGGACGTAAAGGTTGTCGAGTTTTAGGGAACTTAAATAAAAATAATTAGGTGTTGAATAAAAACGCTTATTTAGAGTATTAAAATTGTACATTTATTAATTTATTATATATAATTATATATTTATATCAACATTGTTAACTTATAATAAAAAAATGAGACAGAAGGCCTAGTAGAATCTGAAAATACACTGTTAATTACAATTATTACTGAAGTAGTTTATGCTGCTTATGAAAATTCCATGACAGTTAGTTACGGGAAGTTTTATGAACACTAGAAGAAAAGAGTAAAAGAAAACTTACTGAAGTCGTTTGAAAAACCCTGTGATTGAAGACTGCTTTTCTCTCTCCACACGGCGTCTTGCAGCTTGATCACGGAGTCTCCTGAGGAACAGAATCTCCATTCCAGTCGCATTTTGCTACTCTAAGTACTGCAATGTCCCTGCAATAAATTTCACAGCCACTGTGGCTAACTTTTCTTTCTTGTCGATGGTCCTCTTCCTCTTCTTCTTCCGAATCGTCCCCTTCTACGTCACACTCTTTGACAGCTGCGATGATTTCATCTTCTCTTAATGGTTCTGATTCATTGACATCATTGCTTGAAGACTCTTCACACCCTGGGATTTTTTTCATGAGTGCAATCAAGTCGCTATTTTCAGAATTGATTCCATCGTCACGCGACAAATCATTGCCTGCGTGTTCTAGAAGTTTCCTCCAAGAACGAATGAGGATTATGGTCTCAAGCTCGATCCAAGATTGAGAGACCCATCCAATGACATCTAATAAATCGATCTTCTTTAGTTTAGCTGTTAGCTCCTCACCCGATTCCAAAAACAACGCCAAAGATGACAAAAACTTACGTCTGTACCTTCTCTTTAACGCTGCCAAAGCTCCTTGGTCCATGGGTTGACAGAGAGACGTGACGTTCGGCGGTAGAAACATTGCTTTAATGTCTTTGTCCTGTAAATATTGCACATCAGGGTGAGCCGTAGCATTATCGAGAATCAGTAGAGTTTTCCTGGGAAGATTTTTTTCTTCAGAAACTTCTCAACCTCTGGGACGAACTGTTGAAAAAAAAACACTCTTTAAAAATTGCTTCGCTCATCCATGCATTAGATTGATTTATATACCAAACTGGGAGTTCAAAATTGCCAACACTTGTGCAACACTGACAGTTTTAATGCTCTTGGTTTTTTTTGCTTTTCCAATTAGCGCTAATTTGAGTTTGTGCACTCCTGTTGCATTACTGTATGCAAGAATAGTCACACGCTCCTTACTTCTCTTAAAACCTGGTGCAGCTTTTTCATCTCTCAGAGCTAAACTTTTAGTAGGAAGCATTCGAAAGTTTAGTCCTGTCGCATCTGCATTGTAGATTTGATCACCTGACAGTCCTTCTTTTTCAATAAACTCGTGTAGATTGGTCTTGAAGTCACTCACGTTGTTAGGGTCAGCTGACAGTTTTCCCTCGCAGACACTGAGCAGCTTGATTCCATATCGTTGTTTCCACCTTGACAACCAACCATTGCTCGCTGTAGACCCAGGCTTTCCTTCGTCCTTGAATTGTTCATAAATCTGAAGAGCTTTCTCTTGCTGGATGGGTCCAGATATAGGCGTTCCCTTCTCCCTGTGAACACAGAACCATTGGTAAAGGGTTTCCGCGACTTTTTCATACTCTGCACTTCTCATTGTTTTTCGTTCCGCTATGGATTCTGTACACTGTCTTTTCAAACACCACGATTCAATTTCAGATTTCTTTTTCTTCCAACCGAGCACTGTAACCTACCGATGTTAAAGTCCAACGCTATTTTATTTACGATTTCACCACGCTCAAGTCGTTTTAGGGCACCAAACTTTGCTTCAATTGACACTGATATTTGTTTGCTCTTCTTCTCCGCCATACTGTCGCTCTATATTCCACCACAAAACTCGTTTAACCAATTGTCAACCACTCTCGAACAAAAGCAACAGACCACAACTGTGTCTCAACAAATACTAAACTGAACGCCCATTGACAACAATGTAGCGAAGGTAGTTTATGACCTGCCCAGGAATCTCAGGTCAGCGCGCAGCCTCACGATAAGGAAAGTGGCCACAGAAATCCCCGAACGTGTGCAAACAACAGCCCGACCCAGCTGGGCAGGTAAAGGGTGCCTTGAACGACCTTGGAAAAACCAGTAACCTAGTCTGAGTCTCTAGCGCTCTCGTGCGGCCTATATAATGATGGAAAGCTTTACGTTATGGTCAGTGTAAATAAAAATTATTAATTAACCAGCCCTGTCGAGTTTTACGGAATGTCGAGTTTTCGAGAATCGAGTTTGAGAGGTTCTACTGTACTACGCAAGACACATACGAGGGGCGTTTGAAAAGTTCGTGCAAAGTTCGAGAGATGGCACCACTGGCGAATGTCGAGGTCATGTTTAGACAGTCGCATCTGTGGAAAGAACGCACACCAAGTTTCAGCCATATTGGTCTATTTCTTTGTGTTTGGTATTCGTGTGAATCAAGGAAGTCGAGTGATTGGCAAAACATGAACGAAAAAGAATTTCGCGTGGTGATTAAACATTACTTTACGAAAGGCATAACGCCTCAGGAGACTAGAGAGAAGTTTGCTAAACATTATGCCGACTCTGCACCTTCGATTAGAACAGTTTATAAGTGGTTTCAAAATTTTCGGTGTGGCCATATGGTCACAAGTGACGCTCAACATTCTGGATGCCCTGTGGAGGTTACGACTCCAGAAATCATTGATAAAAACTCTGATATGGTGATTTATGACAGAACAGTTATGGTGAGTGTTGCAAGGAAGGTTTTAAGCTGTTCAGGAAGAATCCGCAGGACTTAATGCGCCTTTTCGTCACTGCGAGTGAAACATGGATACATTACTATACTCCTGTTGAGACTAAATAACAATCTAAACAACGGATTACCAAGGGAGAATCTGCACACACAAAAAAACAAATAAATAAATAAATAAAATAAAAAATAAACCGATTCTTCGTCCGAGAAGGTTATGCCGACAATATTTTGGGATTAGCAAGGGATAACCCTCATCGACTATCTGGAACAGGGCAAAGCTATTACGGGTGTATATTATTCATCGTTGTTGAACCGTTCGACAACCGAGCTGCAAGAAAAAGGCCGACGCTTGACCCACAAAAAATTCCTTTTCCATCACGGCAATGCAGCAGCACAAACCTCAGCAGTTGTGGTCGCAAAATTATTGGAAATATTATTCCAACTCGTTTCACATCCCGCCCATTCTTCAGACTTGGCTCCCCCGGACTACTATTTGTTCCCCAATTTGAAGAAATGTCTAGCGGGACGAAGATTTCATTCAAACGCGGAGGTGATTGCAGAAACTAATAGCTGTTTTGCAGGCTTGGACAATTCCTATTATTCGGAAGTGATCAGCAAATTAGAAAAGCGTTGGGAAAAGTGTATAAGTCTAAAAGGAAACTATGTCGAAAATAAAAATAGTTTTCCCCAAAGACATTGGTACTTTTTATTTTTGCACGGATTTTTCAAACTCCCCTCGTAAATAACAGCAGCATAGCTAAACAGATTTCGACATAGGGGTAAGAAGGAAACGAGAATTTCGAACAATTCAGGAAATCTGTTAGTTAATAAAAAAAATGTTCTAATGTTTGTAAATATATCGCACCCAACTGCTTGGTTATTAGTTCGTAACTTACAAATTACTTAAACTAAGGTAAACTAACCTAAGGACAACACAAACACCCATGGCCGAGGGGGTACTCGAACCCCCGACGGCGAACGACTGCGCGCACCGTAGCACGACGACCCAGTGCGCACGTTAATCCGCCGCGGCTGCTAGTTAATCTTGTGGATGCCTTGGGCAGATGGAAGAGGAAGGTAAGTAGTAGGCAGAGAAATAGGGGAGGTGGTGGATAGAGAGATTAAGGAATGGAGTGTTGGATAAATCCAGTTCCCAGGTATGTTTAGCAATTGCGAAGCACTGCCAGGTTTGCTAGTTAACTATATAATAAGAGATACGGAATTCAGAAAGACAGAGACACACGTGTACTGAGAGGATTATATTACTTCTTTGATGACAATCACCATTATTTAACCTGCAGTGAAATTGGCTTTTTGAGGCAAAAATGCAAGAAATCATGTCGAGATTCTGGAGAATAAGAGTGGAGAAGCTTCAGGCACAAGTAATAAGATACCAGCTACTGGAATGTAGTCATTTACAGTCACTGAAAAGAAATGGGCCAGGTTCAGGAAAACTCTACATCGAAGATGCTAGAGAAAGACTGCGAAAATTAGTGTATAAAGGCAGGGAGAAGCAGGCAACGGGGTGGAGTGACATAGCGCAAGGAACCTGTAAAAGGAAAAAAGGCTTATCATAAATGAATACATCCTAATTCTCAGGCAAACAGAAAAAGTTATATATATATATATATATATATATATATATAAAAAAAAAGAAACTCAGTTGCTGCATTCAAGCAGAAATCACAGGGAGACTTAGGAAATATGTTAGAACCTTAGGGTCAAGCTGCTCGAAAATCTTTCTGCAGAGTAATTAACCGTCTTCGAAAGAGAAGGAATAAGGAACGGAGAAGTGTTTTGGACTGGTCGAGAAAGCTGCTAGTGAATCCTGAGGATGCCTTGGGCAGATGTAAGGATCATTCTAAAGAGTTGTTCAATATAGGTGAAAGGTTCAGTGATGTGTGAGATTTTGAGGTGCAGTGAAATAGGAATGAAGGAAACAGGGTTACATTTGAAGAAGTGGAGAGAATGGTCAATAGATTCCAGTGCAATAAAACGGCTGGTATAGATTAACTCGGAACTCCTCAAATACAGTGGAATTTCAGGTCCCAAATGGTTAAACAAAATATTTGAAATAGCTTAGGAGTCGGGCAGGTTTCATCTGATTGGACGAAAGCAGTAATCACACAAATTTTCAAGCACGGAAACAGAAACGATTGTAACAAAAACAAAGGTACTTCTTTAATTAGCCTCGTAAGCAAAATATTCTTAGGTATTGCTGAGAGTGAAAGTATTAGCTGAACTCAAGTTGGACGAAAATCAGTGTGGACTTAGGCGCTCTCAGTACCAGCTCTTTAGCCTACGGCAGATAATGGAGAAGTGCTGTGACTGGGACAGGGAGTTGATCCTCTGTTTTATAGATTTAAGAAAAGCTTATGGCCCGTGTTCCTAAGATAAAGCTAATGTCAGTTCTACAATATTATGAAGTAAGAGGCAAACTTCTGCAGGGAATTAAAAGTCTTTACGTAGACTGTCAATCAGCAGTTAGAGTTGACAGTAAATTGAGTCCATGGTTCAAGGTAGTTTCACGGCTAAGACAAGACTGTAACCTGTCACCAGTGTTGTTCACATTATATATGGATCATATGTTGAAAACAATTGAAATATGAGAAAACAAAACAAGCAGTCTTGCATACGCGGACTTTCGACTGAAAGTTTGCAATCTCATATTTCAGAGCTAGATCATAGGTGTAAGGCTTTTGATATGAACATCAAAATCTCCGAAACGAAAGTAATATCTCTCGGAATGAGATGTAAACAGATTGTTTGCCATATAGGAAGAACAAAGTTAGAACAGGTCAACAGTTTCCACTACTTAGAATATATATTCTCATAGGACGCCAACAAAGCGAAAGAAGTGGAATCAAAGTGTAGTAAAGCTAATGCAGTGAGTGCACAATCACTCTCTTCTGCAAGAAGGAAGTCAGTGCCAAAACCAACTTTGTTGTACGGGAGTGAATGTGGAGTGGATTCAGCTTACCTTATTAATAATTTGAAGTTACAGATATGGAAGAATTTGGTTTGAACAATTGCATGGGAGTGTCCATAATGAGGAAATGAAAGAAAAATTGGGAATTAACACTGTAGATGAAGCTGTTAGAAGCAACAGGCTGAGGTGGTGGGATCATGTTACACGCAAGGGAGAAGCAAAGTTACCTAAGAGGCTCACGAGTTCGGCAGTAGAGTGTAAGAGCAGTCGAGGCAGACCAAGGAGCAAGTACTTGGATTCGATCAAGAACGATTTTGAAGTAAAGGCAAAAACCCTCTATTGCACGGCGTTGTCATATGGCAACAAACCGTAAATTTATAAATAATATCAAGAAAATCAAGAAAACCAGTTGTTTATGGCCAGTGTCACCACGTTGCAGTAGACACAGTTTGGCTACATAGAACTTGATTGTATTTAGTGCCATAATTATAAATGACTTTTGTACCTTCAAACTGCTGTTATAATGCTTTATTTATTTACTATGAGCTCATTTCGGTTTTATGTTGCCATCATCAGGTTTTCTGTAATATGAACGAGATAATTTATAACAACAGTTACATAAGCTGGCATATATACATTTTTATGGCTAATACATTTAATTTACTTACATTTAATATCGTTCTTATTTCTGTACTTTTTGTTTATGATGATACTGATTTTATTTAAATTATGACTGGCTTATATGCCTGTAACAGATTTTTTATTTTCCGTCTGATTAAAAAGGACAGCTATTTTCAAAGTGTTTTAAAGACATTATATGTTTACATAGTTACTCAGAGATCACTGTAGTTATCAGCTAATTTATTTCCCTTGATGTTATAACTTTGGTGGTTAATGTTTATGTTGTTACTATGGAGTGAATATCTGTGACATATTTTTGGCTATCCATTTTCATGGCTGAAAATATGAATAAAATTTTCAATGTATTTTTTGTGTGTTTTAGCTTTGTCTGCTTATTGAGTAAATTTATGGGATTTATGTAGGCAATATAAAGCCGAAATGAGCTAATAGTAAATAAATAAAGCATTATAACATCAGTATGAAAGGTATAAAAGTCATTTATAATTATGTCACTCAACGACATATTTCACACTGCGGGCCCCAAAGCAAGGAAATTGTATTTAGTGCGCTTATGTTGGCAGAAAAATGTCGAAATCGGTAATTTTTCATTGAAATTGGCATCCCAGAAAAAAATTCATGCAATAAAGGGTAAAACATCAGACGAGGCAAAATGCCAGCATTGAATAAGAGTTCATGGAGGAATTTTATTAGGTGGACTATACGCCAGACTGAAAACTGAGAGGCTTAATCAGTCTGTAATGATGATGAAGATGCAGGAATTAATAATAGCTAATTAGAGCAATATTTCAGCTACGAGTGTCATTTATCCGCATTATTCACATTATCCACTATTCGTTACGAACTTTTGCCGACGATGAACCAGAGTCTGCATACCATGCTTCTAAAAATCGGAACGAGCTGAGGCCAACCGCTTCCTTACGGCTCTGATAACAGAGTCAGAGTGTCGAAAATATTTGTCTCGTAGTCCATTTTCGACGATAGTATTGTCACCATTGGCCTTATACTGATTCGGCAGGCCCCGACAAATATCCATTCGCTGGGTGTTTTTCTTTTTTTTTTTTTTTTGTTCTTCTGTAAATATAAGCGGGGCCAACCTCGCACAGACTTTGCGATATCCGAGATGTTTCAGCAGTGTTTCCTAGGCTTTAGAGCCGACACTCAGGTTTGCACAGAATTCGCTGGTCGTTATCCGCCAATCAACACGGGTGAGTTGATCGAGACGGTCTTCCTTGTGAGGGATGTCAGCCGCGCACGGTCGACCGGGCCGTGGTTGGTCTTGTACACCCTCTTCACCACCTTGAAAATAAAGTACCCATCATTTCATATGAGTCACGCCTACAGTATCGCCCCGCACGCCTTTAGCAAGCGTCGATGAGTTTCAGTCGGCACAGTTCCTTCAGAAGTGAGGAACTCTATCACACATATCTATTTTACACTCTCGTCCATATCAGACTCCATTTTGGAAAACTCCAAAACTCCTCTGCTCGTGCTAACTACTACAGAGCAACTGGACTACCGACAAATGAAAGAAGAAGGTGCAAGCATTAGAACTACAACTACACCAAGAAAATGTGGAGAGAAATCCAAGGTCCCAAAAAAGGAGGTATTACTTCGGAACGGCCCCTTATTGACCACCGGCCGCGGTGGCCGAGGGGACTAAGGCGCTCCAGTCACGGTCTGCACGGCCACTACGGTCGGGGGTTCGAGTCCCCCCTCGGGCATGGATACTTGTGCCGTCCTAGTTCGTAAGTAGTTCATAAGTAGTTTGTAAGTTTAGGGACTGATGACCCCGTAGTTAAGTCCCATAGACTATACAAACATTTGAACATTTCCTTATTGACCTATTTGAGACGGCATAAATTGGAAAAGATGTTTTCTGATTATGTAAAATATTACAGATAATCAGAAAAAGGTAAGTAGTTCGTAAATACAATATAAAAAAAAAAAAAATAAAAAAAAAATGACGAAGCCAAAGAAGAAGAAATACGATGGAAATCGGTAGGTACGTTACAGATATAACAACTAACATTTAGTCATCACAAAAGTATTCCACCTGGTGCGGAAGAAGAATGAGGCAAAGGAATTACCCTCAGATTTCAAAAAGAATAAGTTGTTGTGGTCTTCATTCCGCAGACTGGTCTGATGCATCTCTTCACGATGCCCTTCCCTGTGCAAGCCTCTTCATCTAAAAATACGAACCAAACAACCTTTTGTATCTGCTTACTTTATTCGTCCCTCAGTCTCCCTCTACGAGTTTTACCCCATACATTTCCTTCTAATGCTAAGATGACGATTCCTTGATGTCTCAGAGTGTGTCCCATCAACCTATCCCTTCTCTTAGGATATGGCAGAAACTCCTTTTCTCCCCAATTCTGTTGAGCACCTCCTCATTAGTTACGTGATATAACTATCTAATCTTCTTCTGTAGCACTACATTTTGAAAGCTTCTATCATATATTTGTCTGAAATTCTTATCGTCCACGTTTCACTCCCATACAGTGCTACACAGTGCTACACAGTTTATTTTCTTTGTACAGCCGAAAGGGCGTTATACCCAAAATATTTCTTCCATTAAAAAAAGCAGGGGCAGCAAAGTGTGAAAATTACAGTTCTATAACTCAAGGTTGCAAAATTCAAACATTGTATCCATAAGAACGAAAGAACTGGTAGAAGATGATCTCGGAGGAGGTCAGTATAGATGTAGGAGAAATGTTGGAACTCCTGAGGCAATACTGACCTTATGCCTTAGCTTAGAAGTTAGGTTAGGGACAGCCAAACATACCTTTCTCGCTTTTTAGATGTGGAAAAAGCTTCTAACAATGTCGAATGGAATGCATTGTTTAAAATCCGAAAGGTCGCACGGGTAAAATATAGAAAACAACTTTTACAGAGCGAGAGAGTAGTTAGAAGAAGTCGAAGGGCATGAAAGGAACACAGTGATTGGAAAGACAGGGCTGTAGCCTTTCCACAATGTTGTTCAATCTGTATAATGAGCTAGCTGTGAAAGAAAGCGAGGAGGACTTCAGATACGAAATTGAAGTTCAGGGAGGAGGAATAAAAATTTCGACGTTTGCTGATGACGTTGTAATTCAATCGGAGACAGTGAAGAACCTGGAAGAGCAATTGGAATCGACATTGTCTTGAAAGGAGCGAATATAATGAACATTAACAAGAGCAAAACAAGGGTAATCAAATTTAGTCGAATTAAATCAAGCTATTCTGAGAAAATTATATTAGGAAACGACGCAGTAAAAGTGGTAGATCAATTTGTTACTTATCGATGGCCGTAGTAAAGAATATCTAGAACGCAGGGTGGCAATGAGAAGGAAAGTATTTTCTAAAGAAGATAAATTTGCCAACATCGAATACTAATTTAAGTGCAGGGAAATCTTTTCTGAGGGCATTTAAATGGTGTAGCTTTGTATGCGAGTGAAACGTGGGCGGTAATTAGTTCAGACAAGAAGAGAATTAAAGCTTTTGAAATGTGATACTGCAAACGAATTCTGAATGAAAGGTACCTATTGAGGAGGTTTTTGTGTTATCCCGACTAAAAGATTGGATCAGTTGCCAGGGAACTTCTTGAGGTCGCAAGGTATCAACACTTTCTTATTGGTAGGAATGTCAATGTGTGGAGAAAGTGCATAGCTCCTTTGAGGAGCAGAAGTAGTTTCCTGAGTGCCTCAGCAAATTATGCTGAGAACTTTGCTGTAACATTAAGAAGTAACTACTTAATTATGTTCGATTCCATATTTGTGCAACGTGTAGCAGCGGGCGTTGAAAATTTGTGGCATAAATACAGAGCTATTAATGAATGGAGGGTCTTCTTTTCTACACAGTAATACCAGCTTATTTACAATGAAACGTAATGATAGTAGGCTATTGCATCGTCTGAGTCAGGGGGTTCTTCGGCCATCTAGAGCAAGTGTTTACATTTGACGCTACTCGAAGACTTGCGTGTACAAATGTGAAACCCTTACGCATGATTAACCTGAAGTTGTTTCTTCGGCGTTTAGGGAAGATGAAAGGAATAAATTCACAAAAAAAGAAAAGGAGTACATTAAATACAGCCTGTAAACTATAAGTTGGTTTCATAATATTAATAGACTTACCAAAAAAGATTCACATCGTTACCAAATAAAACTTTGGAGTGTTCAGAGCCGAGTGGAGGGTCTGATTCAGAGGCTCAGACGGTTCTGCGACCGTGTGGGCCGCAGATTCCTCGACTTGCGTCAAAGGGTGGTGGGTTGTCGGGTTCCGCTAAATAGGTCAGGAGTCCACTATACTCAGGAAGCGGCTACACGGGTAGCGGGGGCTGCGTGGCGTGGGCTGGGCGGTTTTTTAGGTTAGAGGGCCTCGGGAATACACAAAATAGGTTTCAGTCTCAAAGGGGGCAGGTCAGACACAGGAAGAAATCAAATCTAGAAAACGTTGGTTTAACAGTTGTAAATTGTCGTAGATGTATTGGGAAAGTTCCAGAGCTTCAACCGCTCATAGAAAGTACTGAGGCACAAATCGTTATAGGTTCTAAAAGCTGGCTGACGCCTGAGATAAGTTCGGCCGAAATTTTTTCAAAGGGCCAAATGGTCTTCAGAAAGGATAGAATAAATAAAATAGGGGATGGAGTGTTTATTGCTGTTACTAACGGTTTATCCTGCAGCGAAACTGAGACAGATACTTCCCGTGAGTTGGTCTGGGTAGAGGTTATTCCTGACAACCGGAATAAATTAATAATTGGATCTTTATATCGGCCCCCTGACTCAGACGATGCGGTCGCCAAAATGTTCAAAGAAAGCTTGTATCACATTTCAAATAGGTATCCGAAGCATACTGTTATAATCGGTGGTGACTTTAATTTACCCTCGATATGTTGGCATAATTACGTATTCAAAACCGGTAGCAAATATAAAACATAAACGAAAAATATATCTATTCAATAAATCAGATAAAAATTCGCTTCACGCTTTCCCGAGTGATAGTCTCCAGTCATTCAAAACTAAAAATCCGAGTGTAGATCAGTTGTGGCTTACTTTCAAAGACATAATATCAGTAGCAATCGAGAGATTTATACCAAATAAATTAATGAAAGCTTTCCGAAATTCGTTCACCACAGAAGACGAAGTGACCACTCAAGTATTCAATCCAAGAACAGCTGCCAGCATGCGAAACTTAGAAGTAGATGTTCCTGGAATAGTAAAACAACTTAAGTCACTAAACAAAAATAAATCTTCCGGGCCAGATTGTATACCAACTAGATTCCTCTCAAAGTATGCTGATGCAATTGCTCCGTACTTAGCTATAATTTACAACCGGTCACTCAGCGAAAGATTCGTACCCAAAGACTGGAAAGTTGCCCAAGTTACTCCAATATACTTAGCTATAATTTGCAACCGATCACTCAGCGAAAGATCCGTACCCAAAGACTGGAAAGTTGCCCAAGTTACTCCAATATTCAAGAAAGGCAATAGGAGTGATCCCCAAAATTACAGGCCTATCTCATTGACGTCGATTTGAAGTAGGATTTTGGAACATATACTTTGTTCGAATATTATGAACTACCTCGAAGAGAACGACCTATTAACCAGTAGTCAACACGGATTCAGAAAGTATCACTCTTGCGAAACACAGCTTGCCCTTTATTCACATCAAGTGTTAAGTGCCATCGACAAGGGACCTGAAATCGATTCCAATTTCTGGATTTCAGGAAGGCTTTTGACACTGTACCCCACAAGCGGCTTCTTATGAAATTGCGTGCTTATGGAATATCTCCCCAATTGTGCGATTGGATTCACGATTTCCTATCAGAAAGAACTCAGTTCGTTGTAATTGACGGTAAGTCATCGAGTAAGGCAGAAGTGATATCTGGCGTTCCACGGGGAAGCGTTATTGGTCCCGTACTCTTCCTTGTGTTTATAAACGATTTAGGAGACAATCTGAATAGCTCCCTTAGACTTTCGCGGATGATGCTGTCGTTTATCGGTTAGTGAAGTCAATTGAGGATCAAAAGCAACTGCAAAGCGATTTAGACAAAATTTCTGCATGATGCGAAAATTGGCAATTGACACTAAATAAAGAAAAGTGTGAAGTAATCCACATGACCACTAAAAGAAATCCGCTGAACTTTAATTACGCGATAAATCAGTCAAACCTTTAGGTCGTAGATTCTACCAAATACCTAGGAGTTACAATTACGAACAACTTTGACTGGAGAGAACACACAAAATATTGTGGGGAAGGCGAACCAAAGGTTACGTTTCATCGGCAGAACGCTTCGAAGATGCACCAGCTCCACCAAAGAGACTGCCTACATCACACTTGTGCATCCTCTTCTGGAGTACTGTTGCCCCTTGTGGGACCCTCACCAGGTGAGACACTGACGGAAGACATTGAGAAGGTTCAGAGAAGGGCAGCTCGTTTTGTTTTATCACGTTACGGGGGGGAAAGCGTCACGGAAATGTTGCACGAATTGGGGTGGAAATCATTAAAAGAAAGACGTTATTCATTGCGGCGTGATCTGTTTGCGAAGTTTCAATCAGCGACTTTTAGTTCTGAATGTGAAAATATTTTGCTAGCACCCACCTACTTAGGGAGACATGACCATCCCAATAAAATAAGAGAAATCAGATCGAAAACGGAACGATTTAGGTGTTCTTTCTTCCCGCGCGCTATCAGAGAATGGAACGGTAGAGAAAAGTTATGAAAGTGGTTAATGAACCCTCTGCCAGGCACTTGAATGTGATTTGCAGAGTATCTATGTAGATGTAGATGTTGTATGATATGGTGAACTGGTGTTTATGAACTAATACATCTACCAATTTATTGATCAACAAAAACCAACAAAGCACTTCCTTGGTACTCAAGCAGGATCTACAATCACTCTTCTTGAGGTAAGCCCATTGAGTAGCATTCTCACTCAATGAAAAGCTGCATGATCGCTACCACGACTGCAAGTCTGCACCGTACAGGACAAGATAACTACGAGTTCAAAAATGTTGAAATGTTTGTTAAGCTTATGGTACTTGACTGTGGGGTCATCAGTCCCTAAACTTACAAACTACTTATGAACTAACTTATACTAAAGACAGCACAAACATCCATGCGCGAGGGGGATTCGAAACCCCGACGGCGAACGATCTCGCGCATCGTGGCATAGCGCCTCAATGCGCTCGGCCGCTCCACCGCGGCTTCGCAAATCAGATGTAATTTAACTTGCTATACACATGCACCATCTCAAAACAGGCATAACAGACCAGAGCTAGTTTCAATGTGTGTGTGTGTGTGTGTGTGTGTTTGTGTGTGTGTTCTTTTTTTATTTTTATTTTTTATTGTGTTTTGTGCTACCTCCGTCTTGCTGAATTTCGCCTACGATAACGCCGCCTTCTTCCGCCTCGTCTCAGCACGCTATTTTTGGTGAGTTTCGCTGTGGCATTGCGTGTGTGTGAGAGAATGAGTGTTGTTTGTGAATCCTCCCCCCCCCCCCAGCAGCGATAAATCATGTATAATTTAGGCTGAGCACCGTCTGCATTAATCCCTGTAAGAGATGCATTTTATTATATTAATAAAATTGGTTCCCCTTTTGCTTGTTTTCTATTTGAATAAACAAGTTTAAGTTCAGCATAATCCGTAAGCTGCCTATAAATTGCAATTTTAGAGCACCTTACCTCTTTTATTTAATATTGTTCTTCACAAGTGCTGAGAACTACCTCAGATGCAATTTTTGTGTCTAAATTCCGTTGCGACATAAATGTTTTCTTAGCCATCTTTCTAAGATAACTTTAATTGTGGTGTCTTGCTTATTAATGTCTGTGTGTAACAACCTGTGAGCTGCTACGTATATTGACCACTGTAGTATTAACTTCCTGTTATTGAAGTAATTTGACACAAGTCAGTTCTCAGTTTGGGCCAGGGAACAAGGCTTTGTAGCAGGGAGTAACCAGTAGTTCACCAGGACCTTATTTACTAATTTTAGTGACAAAGCAAGACTCTTGTTAAGTAGAGTGGTCGACTTCTAGTGTGCAAATATCATTCTTTTTTGTAATTCTAGGTTCAAAATTGGCTTAGTAGCAACGTATTTTCAAGAAATGTTTCATCCCCTATTTCATCCCATAAATGATTAATTTTCTGAAAATACCGAAACACGTGCCTTTTTAATTCTGACTAAGAAAACATATACCAATTTATATGGTTGTAGCTTCAAAATTACCGTAATAGCAACAGGTTTTCGATATACATCCCCTCTCCAATTTAACCACCTTGATGGGTTGAATTTCCAAAAATACCGAAACAGTTATTTTTTAAATTCTAATGAACGATACAAATACCATTTTTTTGCAGCTGTAGCTTCAAAATTGTCTTGAAAACGTGTTTTCAAAAAGAATTTTTGATCCCCTATTTACAGCTCTTACTAGTTGAATTTCCAAAAATACTGAAACTCGTGTTTTTTAATCCTGACCAAGATTCCATATTCGAATTTTCATAGTTGTAGCTTAAACTTTGAGTTAACAGCAACATACTTTTGAAAATCAATTTTTGCGCCCTCTTTTACCCCCTTTTTGATTGAATTTCAAAAAATGCTGGAGTGCACCCCTCAGCTACGTGAGTGTGAGTGTGTGTGTTGAGTAGTAGAAGTAGTAGTATGCAATTTTAGGACCGATGCCCGCAGCAGTGTTGTCTCTTAGGATTACTAAAATGTGATCTTTTTTTTCTTTCTAGATTTTTTGTAACGACCAATACCCAATGTTTATTGTTGTTGTTTGGATGTTTTAGGGGGACAAAACTGCAGAGGTCATCAGTCCCCCGTCACTGGGCGTCACAAGAAGAGGCATGTGGAAAAGAGCCCAGCTTTAAACAGAAAAGGGGAGGAAGAACCTCCCGAGTCAGGAAAAGGACAACAATGTCGACAAGAGAGAACACAAAATGTGACAATCACACAAAACACCGAGCAACGACAAGAAATAGAACGTAAAAGTCGATGACTTTGATTGACCGACCGTGAGACTAAAAGGGGAAAAATCAATCACATGGAAACATGCGGAAACCTCCACTCAGAGGACATGAGACAGGAGGAACACCGACAGAGTAGTGAAGAAGAGATTTACATAGAGTGGTAAAAAGCACTGTCCCGAATAAAACTTAAATCTGTATCAGCCATTTTGGCAACGTCACTTAAAACATCGGATAACTGTGCAGGAAAATTAAAACTTCGCCGCAGGGCGGCTACAACATAGCAGTCCAACCAGAAGTGGCCACCGTCAAGCGGGCGCCTCGGGGGGAGAGGGTCGTCACCGCGAAGGAGATGGCTGTGGGTTAGCCAAGTGTGGCCAATTCGGACCCATAACAGGACTATAGAGTCCCGACAGGAAAACCGCATGGAGGAATTCCACACAGCCGTTGTCTCCTTTGTTGGACATGGTCAGGCTACGTCACTCAGTAGCCAAAAGCTCTGGAACTCGACTTCGCAGCACTGCCTGGAGATCAGAATCCGGGGGGCCAATCTCTGAAATGGACGCATCGACAGCCTGTTTGGCAAGCGTGTAAGCACGTTCGTTGCCCGGGATACTGACATGACCCGGAGACCAGAGGGACACCACTTTTCGACTGGACCTGTCCAGTGCTGATAGTGTCTCCTTTATTCCCAACACCAGAGGAGAACGCGGATACCACCGGTCGAGGGCTCGAAGGCTACTCAGGGAGTCACTGTAGATAAGGAAGGACTCACCTGAGCAGGGCTGGATGTGCTCGAGAGCTCGGTAAGTTGCCACCAGCTCTGCGGTACAGACGCTGCAGGCAACCGTCAGAGAGTGCTGTTCAACCTGATTGCCATGAACGTACGCAAAACTAACACGGCTCTCAACCTTTGAACCATACGTGTAAACCAGGTCATGTCCAGGGAATGTAGCTACGACCGCTAACAATTGGCGGCAGTGAGCTTCAGGGGGAACTGAGTCTTTGGGTCCATGGGCCAAGTCCAGACAAGTACACGGCCTTGGCAAGCAGCATGGACGTGTCCGTGGGCCCGATATGGAGATGGCAGGGGGTAAGACTCAAGTTCCAACAGAAGTGACGTGACACGAAAGGCGATTGTATGACATGACCTGGATCGTCGTCGTTGGTCAGAGACGACCCTGTGAGAGAAAATGACACGGTGGTTTGGGTGATGCAGAATCATAGGCGACACATCCAAAATCAAGACGGAACTGCACCAGAGCGTGATAGAGCCGCAACAGGGTGGATCGGTCAGCACCCCAGGAAGTATGGCCCAGGTGGCGGAGAACACTGAGGTGGCGCAAGCACTCCTGCTTCAGCTGTCGGATGTAGGGGAGCCACGTCAGCCGGGAGTCTGCTTAAGTCATCGGTCCCTAGACTTACAAACTTCTTAAACTAAGGACAAACACACACACACACACACACACACACACACACACTCATTACCGAAGGACGACTCGAACCTCCGGCGGGAGCGTACGCGCAATCCGTAACCCTGCGCCTTATGTGGCGCTGCTATTCCGGCGCAGTTGTTTAGGTTATATTTAGCTAAACTGTTATAAGTACGGTTGTGCCCGTTTCCTTGATTTGATTTGATTTGATTTTTCCAGTGAAACCAAAACAGTCTTGGTCGAACCCGCCACTGCCCACACCGAAACTAAGTTTATTGTGCGGTATCGCTCCCTGTATATCTAGTAAAGCCAAGCACTGCCCTTGAACTGTGCAAGGAGTCCCTTTACCAGTTCTTTATTAGACACAATTTCTTCGGGTCTGGTTGTCCCAAATGTTCTGTGCCTTTTACTCTCCAATGCAATGCATTCGAAGATTAGATGCGATGCAGTTTCATCACCGTCATCAAAGATCCTACATTTAAGGTCCTCTTCTGTTATTCCCATTGTATGTAGGTGTTTTTTGAAATTCCCATGGCCTGTCAGCAATCCAACCATGAGTCTAGTCTCTCTCCTGTTCCCCGAGTGGCCAGGGACCCACAATAGGTTTACTCTATTGCTTTCCCCTAGTTTCACCAGAACCCTGTAACATTCTGCAACAATTTTAGACCTTGTTGCAGGAGCTGCCAGTGATCTCAGGGCTGCCAGGCTGTCTGAATAGATGTAGATGCTACGATCTTTGTAGCACCTACGCAAATTCTCCTCCACACATGCCCTGATGGCAGCCCGTTTCCTTAATCACCTGATTGATCCAACGAGATAACGACGACAGATATCACCTCTGTTTTAGTCGATGCCTTACCATGGATTACTACGAACTGTGTCCTTCCTGACAAGCAATCCCGTATCCAACCGCAAATTTGGGGCGATATACCATAACCACTCATTTTGATTAAAAGCCGTTTGTGAGGTACGGTGTCAAAAGCCTTCTGGAAATCAAGAAATACGGAATCGATTTGCGAACCCTTGTCGATAGCTCCCATCACTTCGTGTAAATAAAGAGCTAGTTATGTTTCACATGAACACAGACATTAAAGGGAGGACCATGGCCTTATTCGTTTTTAAATTATTGTTTAGCATTTTCAACTAAGTAATTTACTTCATCTTTCATTGTGTTGGTAATTTAAAGGGGGTTGCGCTTATGAAAATATATAAATCTGTCTCTTAAGTAATGATTTTATATTGGATGTTACAATAAAAGGTTGTACTCATCTGGGATGAAAGAATTATTCCCTTGACCTATTGCTGGTCTTCCATGTCCTGGCTCTAGTTTCCGATGTTCTGAACAGCACCTCTCGATTGCTACAACAGAAACATTAAAACCTGGACTTCGAACAATGGAAGAGGTATTTAGTCGTTTGCAGTAACCCGATCGCTACCTTACTTTAGGCCTTTGTGATCTACGTTGGAGAGAAGGATACGAGATGGCTATCGTACTCAATAATTGTTAACTGAACTCGACACATTATCCAGATTTTCCTGAAATACATACAGTGGCCATATTTGTACAGTACGAGACGATTAGCGGCCATTTTGAATGACAACTTTTTCTTTCGCCTTCTATGGTATGTTCATGTATTGCGTTGGAATATTTATTTAACATTTAATTATTTTGATGAACATTCACATAGAACTGCAAAAAGAGCATTGGCATTTGGAGTTTTTCAAACTGATTGTGAATGAAATACTGCTTGTTTTCATCTTCGATGACAGCAGACACTGATGATTTCAGGATGAAATTGTATTTGATGCTGCCGGAAAATATATCTTTATAACGAAAGTGCTTTCCACCCAGTCTTACCAACCGAAACGGAATTGCGCTACGCACACGGGGTGTCGGCGGAACTCTAAAATTGTTGAAGGTGTAGCGGAGTTAAACTTCCTTTGCCTGAATCCCGTAAATAACTATTACAAAGAACAAAAATATGTAATTGATTAAATCGTTAATTTTAAAACGTTCGTAATTTATGGAGTAACAATTGGAATGTGTACTGTATATATTGCACGCCTTTACATCTGCATACTTTCATGTTCTTTCGGATATGAATGATCTGTTGGCTCAAAATGTTCAAATGTTTGTAGAGCTTATGGGACTTAACTACGGGGTCATCAGTTCCTAAACTTACAAACTACTTACGAACTACCTATGACTAAGGACGGCACAAATATTCATGCCCGATGGGGGATTTGAACTCCCGAATGCAGTGCCCGTGCAGACCGTGACTGACGCGCCTCAGTGATCTGATGGCATCTCAGAAGATAACAATAAATCTCACTAAAATGAAGCGGCAACTGATATAAAAAATTTAAACAATGTATTATTAAATCAATTCATTTTTCCAAGTTATGTGAATCGGATGTTTATGGTTTCCATGCAATTACGTGAAACCTATTAGGCAACTAAATAATGCGGCCTAAAAGTAGATTTTCAGTAACAAAGAAGGAAAGGATTGAGCTTCCTGGAGATGAATAAAAAAATTGAAAAAAAAAGTTATTATCTGTAAAATGGTTAAATGAAGAATTGTAATAAACAGTTCACGCATAAAGATAACAAAATATCTTGCGCTATCGTAAGAAGTTAAAGTAGCACAAAATGAGAAAATTACCTGTTCCTTTATATTAGTAGCGACGTTTCTAATGATTTACGACCTTGAAGTGCATCATTATCATATTAGGGGTACACAATATACTTGTTTCTAGTTAACGTTCTTCTGTCATCCTATTATTTACAAAACAGTATACATTCTTTTGTTATGTTTCAAACCAATATATTTTCGTAACTAATATTGTATGTTACATAGTCCACTTGACATTTGTATTTTTAAGAAGTATTGTTACTTCTTGATGCGTCTGCTACAGCCACCAGATTATAGTCCTCGATCAAAACCGGTAGTGAACAAAAAATAAAGTGTGTTCGAGCAGTAAATGCCAAATTTATTTATTGTACATATAATCAGTAACTGGTGTAGGCTATATTATAAATTAACTCGGGGTTGTAGCGTAATGTCGCGCACTTCCAGTATGGTCGTGGTGAAAATTTCTATTTTATTTCTATTTATGTATTTATTTTTGGTAACTGGTCATCAATTAGAGACCCTTAAAACGTATATAACGAAACTTAAGGCTACAGCAGGACTCTCCTCAGTGAAAGGAAACAAAGCCAGCAGTGTACGACAAATAGAGGAAGATGCTCATTTCGTGCAAATAAACTAATACGGTCCACGAAAAAGTGGTGCTCCAGAAGCACCTTGCCACTGCTATGTCTACTAGACAAGCAGCTCAGTGAAAATAAATAATTTTCATGTCAAGGGAAGTGATCACCCTCTTCCCACAATAGCAGGCTAAACAGTAATAGCAACATTTGTTCCCTAAGCCAAAATCAGAAAATTAATAAAATTCGTGGAACGGTAAATGTAGAGAAGGAAGAAGATAAAAAAAGTGCTTCTACGGTTTCAGTTGTCCACATCCATGTACAATATTACTAAATATGGCATTACGAAATATCGTCACAAGGGTTAAATACACCAAAGCTTAAACTCGCAGTCTTATTTACGCATTAGTTTTCAAACCAAAACTTCATCGTCCTTTATACATGTTTTACTGTAAAGTGTAAGTAACTGCGAGAGATAAGAAGTAGTATGAAGTAGAAAGTGAATTTATAGCCACGAAAGGTTGCTGAACTCTGTCTCAATTCTTGGGAACCCTGAACGCATGGTTACTGCTAAATTTAAAAATCAATTGAATCCTTTTTCTTAATTTCAGAGTCTAAATAAGCTCCTAATATATAAGCAAAGATATTGCCTGCCGATATAAGAAAGTCCATTTTTAATACAAAGTTAAATCTGAATATTTAATCCATTTGTTTAAGTCCTCTGTTGTTGCGTGCAATCGATAGTGTATTGTTCCGTCGCCTCCGGTGATCTCGTACACTTACGTAAAACGTGAAGGGACACCAATAAATTACCTCTCATTACATTTTTCCACTTTTGAATAAAACATTCAGTCCAAGGTAACTCTGTTCTCGAAGACTACCTAAAAAGTGGCATTGGATGTTTAAATAGTCATACGTAGTATCTAGGTCTAACCATAACATTCCCGGTTGAAGTGTGCAAATAATAATAATAAAGCAATAATAAACATGTTAGCATGTGTTAGTGTAGCTAAATTGCAATAAAACTGCCATGTGACATATATCATTTAAAACTACTTTTCAAAAATTCTACCACCAGCTACCAATAAATGTTTCTCTTGATAACAACACGTGTAGATTTTTCGAGTCGTCTTTGTGTTCTTTTATGAGGGCCGTACTGTTCATGATCCGATCCTGTGATTACTTTTTTTGAAGACTTCATCTTTCAACCATCTCTTCAGGGAAAAATACAGAGGTGTTAAGATCCGGGGATCTTGGTACCCAAGAAACATGAGAATACGGATCTAGTTTGTTTTTATTTATTTTAAACTAGCGTTTGTTGCCGGCTTTTCCGCGTGCGTATTCTTTTCATCCTTTTGTTAGTTGATCTCCCTCTTCGCCTTCTGTCCATAGACTTCTACCCCTCTGTATCCATTTCACATTAGTTTTCATGCCACCCAATTGTTATGTCGACCTATCTCTGAACAATGCGTCCTACAATAATATAATTTTGCAGGAAGGTAGAATGCAATATATGGAAACTGTCTACAAAATGTATGGCAAATAGAGTTGGTAGTAGCGACGTAATAAAATGATACTCCATACTGGGTGGGTTTTTCATGAACCTCTTTGTTTCTGCCTTCCTATCGCGGAAACTAGTGAAGCACTATATTATGATATAATTTCGTAGGTACATACAGTGGTATATGTTTATACTGTATGTAAAATGCGTCGCGATTATAATAAGAAATGTAGAAGTAATGAAATGTACCGTTATACCAAATGCCGTAATTTTACTGCCTGAACAGCGGAATAGTAGTAAGCGATAAACGTATTCTCTTTCACAGTTTTGTTGGGGATGAGGCCGACAAAAAATTTCGTAAATGATTGAAATTATGTGTAAATTATGTTGTAAATCACTGTGTTCTCGCTACTTCTCTATGAGAAGCTACCCTTAGCAAAACACAGGTTTTTGTTTTTATATACCAATACATGTTTCACTACAGTTGTAGCGTCTTCAGTGGATCTTTTTATTGCTCGTTTTACATGTTGAAGTAGTTAACAGTTTTCTCAAATAGTGGATGAATAAAATTTTGTTATTCACACATTAGATGATGGGGCAGTTTCATGTGACTCTCGTTGTTTATTACATCATATCTCCTCTACTATGTGCCATAAGTGGTTTTTAACACTCACGACAATTGACTATTGATTAAAGAATATTTTAGTCAAGTTTAGTTGAAAGGGCGCCGATGGAACCAGCTGGTTTCGGATGGGGTTTGTAAACGTTTGCCTTTTTGGAGCTACTTAACGGATCACCTAAGGGTGCTTCAAACTCTTCAGCTCTCCTCTTTCTGTCTGGACACTGTGTCAACGCCTGTGCTCTTCAGCAACTTCGGCAACTTCTTCGGCACTCAGATCAACATCAGACGAGTCGCCTGCCTGCTGACTATTTGAAGGAGAAGAAACAAACCCGTCGTCTTCATCTGACGAAATGCCACTCAAATCCGCATCCTCTAATAGAGAACGAATTTGATTGCCTGATAAACGTGTGTATAAAAACGGGAATGTGCATACAAAACTTTCCAATTCAAAACTCTATCAAAAGCAGTAATAGAGGGGGCCAATGACGCAGTCAACGAGACCCAGTCGAGGATGCAGAACACAGTCAACACCTAACGCGCACAATCGTGGTAGTACAAATTTAACGCACAATTACTGTGCACAGACGTGAAGTTACTAATAATTATCAATATCACCACGTTGTACACACTATAACAAATAACCAGATCCAGCAAATCACCGAAACAATTCAATTTAACTTAATTATGAACTACTAACCTTGGCGCCGGCATAATGCTCACTTCTCTATCTACTTAAACAACATGTGCTGCAATCTATTGATGCCGAATGGCAACATAAGCATGAGAAGCGCGTAGCGCACAACCTGCACGATCGTTGTAGGTCGGTTGAGAAGCAAGGCAAGAGATTCAGTTTCTCGTAAAAAAATAAGAACCAAACCCGCACGATCGTGTGGGCTCGGGTGGAAAGATATAGCAGAGGTGTCAAAAGAAGAGGGAAAAATATGGGTAAGAGAGGTGGGTAACGACCTTCCCATAGCTTCGTAACGTTGGGCAACAATGTGGAGCCAATGAGATGTCATTAATCCCCAATAAAGGTCACATCCAATTCTGAGGGCTGTCCATTTTTCGGATTTCTCAACGACGTGTTGCTTGAAGCTAAGACCGTATGTGGTTCATACTGAACCATATATTTACATTATTACAGAGGAAGACTGTGGGCACCTGTGATCCAAATTTCAAACATAAGTGGGGATGGGCCAAAATTACTGGGTTCCGAAAAAGTGATTATTCAACTGCGTTGTGAAATTTATTTCAGTTCGTATGTTACCTTACATTAATGCTGGGGAAGATAGAAGGCACTAGAAGAAGAGGACGGCAGAGGATGAGGTGGATCGATGGCATCACAGAAGCAACGTGCTCCAACTTGGAAGGTCTATGGGAGAATGTGCAGGACAGAGAAAGGTGGCGTGCTTTGGTTCAGAGGGTTACGAAGAGTCGGAAGCGACTAAACGAATATAGAGATGTTACCTTCTAGATTGGGGCGTGAATAATTTTCATCGGTGTCCTTCGTGAAGTGTTACACGAAAATCTATATCCACAAATAATCGTACAGAGAACGATCATAACAAGCATTACCGGGAAACAGAATATAATTCGGAAAATACTCAACGTCGATCGTGAAACCTAGTGGTCCATTGATGAATCATGTAGAATCCTATTATTACTGACAGTGCACGTCCATTCCATAAAAAAGTACGTCGCAACCTTAGACGATAATCCGCTTGTGATTCTGCCCAAGAGGTGAACAACTTCATCCCTGGATGATGGTTATCAAGAAGTGCTAACACTGTCGCTTTAATTCTTTTCGGGGGTTATCTAACGAATTTCCTACATGTCACGGAATTCAGGATCACATTTAACTTCAACGCTCTGAAACTTGTCGATCCTATTACCAGCAAAATTATGCTTTACTTCACTCAAAATTTCTAGAACTATAAAATTGATAGATATTTTGTTTAAATAGGTTTGCAGTTGGGTGGTTTAAATAAATAGGCAGGGTCCTGGGAACATCAATGAGCCAAGAGCAAAACATCACGAAAATAAAATATAAATGATCAAATTGTGAATGTTGCAGATCATCTTATTTTCATGGTTGATAAACCTTTCCAGGTTTAAAATAAAAATATGATAAACTAGCTTAAACCAGCGGCTCCGCTCGCGTGTTGGTAGATCAAATCACACATAAAAATGCAGTCGTTTCGAAAAATCCAGTCACGAAATTCAATAATAATGATTGTAATAATATCACAGAGCGATCACTTGATGTAATGTGCGAAACGTCAAATCTATTTTTTTAGAGAGAGGTATTAAAAGAAATTTCTTTTTTACTGCTTTATTTATTTATTCTTATATTTCCTTATTCGTATGCTTATTCTTACAAAGAAACAGCTGAAAACATAGTAGCACGCATAGCCCAAAGATATGGTCCGTGGCATCACGTTTCGCTGTATGTAACCTCGCTATAGAGTCGCAAACGTCATCGCTGGCCTTCAGTCAGAATTTTTTTTATAATTTGACGACTTTTAACCATCAAATCTTCCACCCCATTACAGCTATCGGCATGAAACTGCTATGGTGTACAACGGGAGACTTCGGACAACAATTACACACAGACCATTCGTTTGCGTTCTGTAGTTTTCGCTGCAGAGCGAAATGTTAACACACTAACACACAAACACACACACACACACACACACACACACAAACACACGTAGAATTTTATATACACCGATAACTTTCCATCCCAATATACTCCACCCTATTATCATTATCAACCCTCAAGCAACAATGCAACCAATAAAACGATTTTCAAAGAGTAAATATAATTTTCAGAGAGTAATTATTGTGCCGCATTTCGCGTTATATTCTTCAAATTACTAAATATCTATCAGATAGCTATAAAACCTATATATATATATATATATATATATATATATATATATATATATATATATATATATATATATATATATATATCCGATCGCAATGAAACCGTGCCTAAAGTCTTCCCCGGGTAGACATTAGTAACTGTACAAATTTTTAGCTCTCTATGTCTTGAGTTTCAGACGTAATAAACGTACACCGAACAGACATTCACATTTATAGATATAGATATCAGGAATGCAAGTGATTTTCGCTACACATTTTGGGTGCTATGTCCTCTTAGTTATCGTCATTTAGGTTGAATCTGAACTCTCAGCTGTGTGGAACCCATTTTCTTCGCTGGGAGTTCAGAGAAAAGTGCTCGTAAATGTTCCCGTAAGCACTCTGCTGACTACCTGGCGACCAGTCTTATGCGGTCTCAGGGAAGTTACTGCACTAAATTAAGAGATAATTTCATTTGATCCGGTATAAACAGTGCATAAATTTGCGTGTCTTCTTCCAGACGTGACTGATATGATAATTAAGCAAGTAAAGTAATGGAGTGGGGATAATACCTAGGGGTTCCGCTGCCATCATTTACCTCCTTTAGGCATTTGCTCGCCTCTGAGCTTATTTTAATCCTCAAGAGAAATGGTCAGCTCCTTACGCAAACGGAGACATGCAGTTTGATTCAATTTACGCTTCTACCATACTTTCTCTGACTATTCAACTTTTTGGGCAGGTATTTTTTATCAAGTAGGCACTCTACTGTGAAAAAAGTGAATAATTTCTATTTATATGGCAGATACTTCGACAGAAACTACGCAAAACAGTTATTTATTAAGTGGATTAATGTGTTTTTTCGGGAACATACAAAATAAGAATAAAAATAAACCTTATCTGAATAGCGAAGATAAGAAATGTTACTTCTTCAGCCGTGTTACGAACAAAATTCTTTGTTTTTTTTTTATAACAAGAACTCTGCAAGGAGCTGTACATTGTACCAGTTTTATTAAGGCATTACTGATTTCGTGGTTTAGAGCCACATCACCAGGTGCACATAATAATTAAATACGGAAACGAGAAGCATGGGAATATAGACTAAAATAACGCACTTCGAACCTTAATATCCATTGAATTAAAGCAACAGAACACATTCTATGCTTTTTAATAAGAACTCCGCAAGGAGCTGTACCTTGTACCAGATTTATTAAGGCGTTACTGATTTTGTGGTATAAAGTCACATCAACAGGGGCACATAAAAATTAAATATGACAACGAGAAGACAAAGAATATAGACTAAACTATCGTACATTGGACGGATAATCACTGAATTAAGGCAACAAATCAACATTCAGTACTTCGTAACAAGGCGCACATAATGTACCGCAGATTAGAAATTTGGCTTTATCGTCACAATTAACAATGTAATAAGGAATTTCGTACTGCGGTTTCAACGGACTATCAGAAGTATTTGCTTTTTCGGAACAGAACCTTCCATTACTCTAATATTTGTCTTGTTAATATGCACACATGATCACAGAAAACAGAACACCATCAAAGACTGGACATAAACTTTTCACATTCACGCGACTTGTTCATTAGTGTGTTCTGAAGATGATTTCGTGTGGCATTTGTGGCCGTTAGACCACAAGTCTTCTCAGTTGACGCCACTTCGGCGACTTGTGTGTCAACTATGATGAAATGATGATGAGGACGACGCTACGGCCGCGGTGGAGTAGCCGAGCGGTCTAAAGCGTCTTGCTGCGGAGCGCGCGGTTGCTCGCCGTGGAGGTTCGAGTCCTCCCTGGGGCATGGGTGTGTGTGTTTGTCTTTAGGTTAGTTTACCTAGGTTTAAGTAGTTTGTAAGCTACGGACTGATGACCACGCAGTTTGGTCCGATAGATTTACAAACATTTGAACATTTTGAACGACGCTACTCCCAGATCCCGAGCAGAGAAAATCTGCAACCCGACTGGGAATCGAACTCGGGCTCCCTACGTGGTAACTCACCACGCTGTCCACTTTTTTTCTTTTATTCTTTTGTTCAGGTAGATCTAGGGTATAGACTACGGAGGCGGACACTGTTCTGAAGAAATCATTAGCCTTTCAGTCACCTCGATTCAACACAGGCACGGAGTCCGCCATGGGCTCTAATAACTTGTTCTATGCACCATGCCACTGACTAATATGCTGGTAGAATGGCACCTTTTGGTATACCCATACATTCGGTATTCACCTGGAGCCAAGGTTTATCTGTGACGGTTGGCATCGGCACAGCACTCGTCGTTTCATCATACCGGGTGATCAAAAAGTCTAAATTTGAAAATTTAATAAATCACGGTATAATGTAAATAGAGAGGTAAAAATTGACACACACGCCTAGAATGACATGGGGTTTTATTTAAAAAAATCAAGAAATGTCTGACAGATGGCGCTTAATCTGATTAGAAAAGCAATAATTAGCATAACAAATAAGGACAAAGCAAAGATGATGTTCTTTACAGGAAATACTCAATATGTTCACCATCATTCCTCAACAATAGCTGTAGTCGAGGAATAAAGTTGTGAACAGCGCTGTAAAGCGTGTCCCTCGGAGTTATGGTTAGGCATTAGCGTCAGATGTTGTCTTTCAGCATTCCTAGAAACTGAAAGCCTATTATCAGCGGTTCAGAATAATTGAAGACGGAACGTGCATATGTAACAATTGACCACGTTCTTTTCGACTGCTGCAACTTACTGAAAGAGAGGAACCAGCTCTGGAAAAAAAATAGCTGACAAAAGACGACGATGGCCTGTCAGTAAATTTGATTTGGTGCATAAATTCACTGTAGACTTTTTACAATTTCTGTAATTCAATAAGATTTCCCGATGTATAAAATCGTTTTGTTTTGTTTATGTAAAGCAACAAATAATGTGTAGTCAAAACGCTTCTTTTGTAAAGCCTGTCAACGTATTTACTGTATTTGAGTTTATAAAAATACCTGATGTAACCGCCTGACTTTAACCATAAAACATGTAATATTACTATGTAATGGGTCATATGAAATAATAAATAAATAATAAAATAATCCCTAGAGATGTCAGTCGATCACGATACACTTGAGACTTCAGGTAACCCCAAAGCCAATAATCGCAGGGACTGAGGTCTGGAAACCTGGAAGGGCAAGCATGACGAAACTGGCGGCTGAGCACACGATCACCAATCACCAAACGACGCTCGCAAGAGATCTTTTTTTCTCTTTGAACTTTTTTTTCTAATAAAACCACATGTCATTCCAAGCATGTGTGTCAACTTTTAGCTTTCTATCTACATTATTCCGTGATTTCTTAAGTTTTCAAATTTATACTGACTTTTTGATCACCCGGTAAACCAAAAATTTTCGATTGCCGCGATTGTCGACACGTCTAGTTCATGTCGTGCGCCATGACAAAATGCTGACATCCCGTGACACAAGCAAGGCACGTGTTCTTGCAGCAACACGTGTATCGTGCATTGTCTTGCTGAAAAATATGGCGTTTAGGGTATCGAGCAGGAAGCAGTATGGCTACGGGTCACTGGATCTCTGTGACGTGGGTCAAACTGGTCTCAGTGCTCTGGACACGAACCATCTGTGATATGTGCTTGTACCCAACAGCACCCCAAACGCCACTAGGCCTACAGTTGGCGCTATCTCGTAGAGTGCATTCGTCCTAGACACACTGGCCATTCCAGGCGTTATGGTTTGAGATACGATAAGCAAAAATTCTTGTTCACTTACCGTATTTGTAGCGATAACTCTGACCACCACTGGGTCCGTGCTGAAAGTTGTACGACCCCTTGTTTTACAATTCTTGGAGCAGGATAATTCTCTCCCACACACTGCGTGTGGAACTCAGCGTGCTGTGCAAGACGTGTGGGAACTTCCCTTCCCAGCACCATATCCGGATTTGTCTCCACTCAATTACGCGTGAGATGTGATGGGACGATAATGAAACGTGTGACTCTTCAAACCACAACTCTTTCAGAAGTAGGTGAACAAGTTGTCCTATGATAGTATTCTCGACGTGTACGATCATATTCACGCCACAATCAGCACCTGCATTGCCATATTATTAACATCGGTTAATAATATGGTAAATTTAGTGTAGATTGGCACATGGTATCTGCTTACCGCTCGAGCTAAAGATCTGCAAATCTATTCATTTCATGTATACCATATTCACTGATTCAGCAATAGCTCTCGAGTGAACTGCAAAAGTAAGAGGTGTACTAAATTTATCTCCGGCAATTTATTATACGAGGATGGTTTGATACGTCTGGTAAATCTGTATGAAAGAACGGAACATTTTCGGAACCTGCACTGTTGTTGGTAAGCCTGATATTTCCACGGATACCACAGCATGCTTCGAACGGCATCTGTTATTAGTTGATTGTTGTCTGCTACCTGAAGTGGTAACAGCGTAGTTGGTTCCTCAGGATGAAGAAAAACGAATTTCGTGCGATCATTAAACGGTTTCATTTGAAGGGTTGGACAGCTGGACAGATCAAATCCGAGGTGCACGAGGTCCATGTGGGTTCTGCACCAACATTGAAGACCATTTACTTCTGGATCAATGAGTTTAAACGTGGTCGGAGGAGCAGGGAAGATGGAGCACGCTCCGGTCGGCCTGTTGAAATCACCACACAGGAAACCATCAAGAAATGTTCAAATGTTTAAGCTTATGGGTCTTAACTACGGGGTCATCAGTCCCTAAACTTACGAACTACTTATGAACTAACTTATGCTAATGACAACACAAACATCCATGCCCGAGGGAGGATTCGAAACCCCGACGGGGAATGGTCTCGCGCGTCAGGGCCTAGCGCCTCAATGCGCTCGGCCACTCCGCCGCGGCCCCAGCAAACCATCGATAAGGTGAATGATGTGGTAATGTAAGATCGAAGGTTAAAAATTCGCGAGATAGCTAACATAGTAGGCATCTCAACTGAACTGGTTCGTTACATCCTCCATGAAAAACTGGCCATGAAGAAACTCTGTGCGCGATGGATGCCGCGCCTGCTCACTTTGGACCAAAAGCGGAAACGAAAGAACATTTCTGCTCAGAATCTCACACTATTCAGGCGCAATCCACAGGACTTTTTTCACAGTTTCGTAACTGTGGATGAAACTTGGATCCACCATTACATTCCAGAGACTAAACAACAGTCCAAACAATGGACGAAGTGTGGGGAGAGTGTACCAAAGAAGGCGAAGACTGTTTTGTCAGCATGAAAGGTGATGGCCACAGTCTGTTGAGATTCCCAGCATATAGTCCTGATAGATTATTTTGAAAAAGGCAGGTCCATATCTGGTCCCTATTATGCTGCTCTGCAGGATCGTTCATTGAACTAATTGAAAAAACTCCAAGATTGCCACGGAAGAAAGTGTTGTTTATCTGGAAAATGCTCCTGCCCACACAGTAGCTATCGCAATTGCAAAAGAGCACGACTTGGGATTCGAATTGGTTCCTCACCCATCCTATTTACCAGGATTGCGACCGATTGACTTCTTTTTATTCCCAAACTTGAAATTTTGGCTTTCTGGGAAGAACTTTTCATCGAATTAGGAAGTTTCCGCTGCTGTTCAATTCAATTGTTTGTATAGCTTATGGGCCTTAACTACGGGTTAATCAGTCCCTAAACTTACAAACTACTTATGGACTAACTAATACTAAGGACAGCACAAATATCCATGCCCGAGTGGGGAGTCGAACCCCCGATCGTAGTGGCCTTGCAGACCGTGACTGGAGCGCCTCAGTCCCCTCGGCCACCGCGGCCGGCTCCGCTGCTGTGACAAGCTATTTTGCAGAGTCAGACAAAGCCTATTTTGCCGATGGGTTAAAAAAAATATGGAAACACGCTGGACCAAGTTTATAGCCTTGCACGGAGACTTAAAGTGATTTTTCGCCTTTACAACAATTTTAATCTATTTTTACGAGAATTATCAAACCGCCCTCGTAGAGACACTACGGTCAAGCCATATAAATAGTCAAAGTTTTAAACAAAATGTTTACACGGTAAGTTCCTATTAGAAAAAAAACGAGAAGTGAAAACAGTAAAAAATTCAAATATACAAATATTTGTAAATCTACTGGTCCAAATTGCATCCCTAGGCTTGAAAACTACTTAAAGTGTACCCAGATGAAGGCCACTGTAACGTTGGCCGAAACGTCGGTTATCAAAGTAATAGCCTTCTTACATCATGACGCGGTACAACACCCAGAAAACTTTTATGTAATCTTACTTAAAGTAAGTTACACTAACGACAACACACACACACACACACACACACACACACACACACACACATGTACGAGGGAGCTCTGGCGGAAGCAGTCGGCCAGTCCTGAGCATGATGCCTTAGACCACGGGGCTACTCCCTCATCTGACATGAATTAATGTTTCATTTTGCAAATAATAAGATTTATCATGCACTGGTATGAACACATATAGAAGGCTTCGTATAATTATCATGGAACTCATATTTAAATGGTAAGGACCACACACTTCACAATGAAGATGCTTAACACGAGAATGAGGATAATGGATGTCGTTTATCACACAAAGTTATTAGTATATTGTTAACTCCTATAATTAAGAGTTACAATTAATGATCATTATTGATGTGCTGGAATAATATGTTTTACGTGCAGGTTATAATCAGCGAAAATGTGACACTCAATCTGATCTAGATGTTAGCAATGATTTTGTGTAAAACAAGAAATAAAAAATAAAAGTAAGTGTATGGTAAACTGTTGTAGTCTTTTCGGGCAGACGTTTGCTAACCGGAGCACTGAAAGAACCAGCGACGTCGTAGCAATATCCGGGAAAATATAAGACGTACGTAAAACCAGATAAAAATAGAAGAAACGTCACATCTAGTTGAGTTACGATTCAAAGGGAAAGATTTCTGTTCACAAAAGAAATGATCACATTGCTGTTATTTTTCTTTTTTTTCCTTTTATTCAATTGGTAACAGGTTTCCACTCTGACAATAATCTCACTTCACGGCTCCTACTGAAAGCACATCTCGTAGTGGAAAACCGAATGAAGAAACCGCGGGATAGGAAACCTGAGCTGCAGTGACTTACTTCGCCGCAAAGGGGATCAAAGCAAGGCTCGCCGAGAGACAGCAGGAAATAAAAAAAAGGCGGTCTGAGGCGGTCGATGAGGTAGCGGAGGATAATGTTGCCCTCCCGAGGGCCTCTGGGGAACGGTGGATGAGGGGGGGGGGGGGGGGACGGGGGGACGCAGTCTGCGAGGCATGCGAACAATCTGAACAGCAGTACAGGATGTCCGGAAATTTCTTACTGTCAACAGTGTTAGTTCCCGGCTGTGTGTTTACGAGGGTCGTTCCTGAAGTAATGCCTTCTATTTTTATTCATTAAAACCACAGGAGATACATACAGGGTGTTTATAATTAAACTATTGAAACGCTGTAAAAAAAATCGCACTGACGTATTTTACGGCCCACTTTAGATTTGTAGTTTTATAAGTTTTCGCAAATATTTACGACCAAAATAATAATCTACATAATAAAAAAATAATTAATAATAATATCTGAAATCATTTAAGGAAAAAAAATTAGGTAGTGTCGGGTTCCGAACTACAGACCTTTATCTTTTTCTTTTCTTTTGTATTCTTTATTTTATTATTATTATTATTATTATTATTCTTTACGTATATATATTTATTTAATATTTAATAAAAGGTGCGCCGTAGTGTTGCCGCCGGCATCTAATCGTCCAAACGCGTCTTCTCGTTGATTATTATGTTCCGTTGTGGGTCCTGTTCAGTTCAAGTTGGTTGTTTTAAGATTTATCTTCTCACGGCTTGGACGTTCCAGCTGCGAGGTGTGTCATGAATGGCACATCGTAAAAAAGTTGGAAAAATATTGCTGGTACTTTCGGTTACGGGTTAGGACGCAGTGTCGTTCATTAAGAAAGTTCAAATATCCAAGTACTGACTTCTCGCCAGGATCAAAGAGGTATCGGATTGTGTGGCCACCAATCCAATTTACCGAGTGTGTTTTGGTGGTGTGATAGAAAGTCTCCCCCGGAAATAAGAGCATGTTGATGTCGATCTGGGCCGGTGTTTGGCGAGTAAGGAACGCCAAAATTCGCCGCGCGAGCGTCCAGACATTGTTTGCCTGACCACAGTGGAACCTGTGGCCGTCTGTGTCGTCCATTCCGCAGTGAATGCAGAGGGACGAATCGGCGAGATGGATACGATGCAGGCAATGTCGATTTACGTGTTTTCCGTTCACAGTGAGATACCAAGCTGACTGGACGTCTGATTCGAGAAAACGTTCGTAAACAGCTTTCCATATATGCCGCCACACATACTGTGGATGCTTAATTTCGATTGGGTTGGATGGTCGACACTGTTGTAGCAGATCATATTCTGTTTTAGTCTGAGACAAAGGAGCAAGTGGTAAAGATATGTAAAACCTTTAGCATCATAGTCCAACGCCTTGCCCATTACGCTACGGCTACCAATTAAAAGATGAGTCCTTTAATCTCATACTATTGATGGCCGTTGTTAGCTGATGCTAATATGTCATTTGTAGACACTAGATTATCATTTTATCGTACGAAGAACGACGTGTTTCTGTTAATTCTTCAGTGCGCCATTGCTTTGAAATGATAGCGTGTAAGTTACAATAAGAAAATCATGAAATACGCAACGCAAGATGGCGTATTCCAGTGAGGGTTCTGGGCGAGGAATGTCACGTGACATCTGCGAACGGCTGGTTTTCCTTAATTCAAAGGAGGGTGTCAAATCTCCGTTATTTTTGCAAATATCTCTCAAACGATACGACATATGAAAAAAAAATAATAATAATAAGGGAGTTGAGTTGTAGACAATTTTCTCCTCTACAAATTTTCGCGTCGGATGAACGGTTTATTTGCAATTAAAGTTACATTACAAACGGCTTTTTTTTGTATTACTAACGTATAACGTATTTATTGTCCGAAATATTTGAAAAAGATTGGTTCTGGTCTCTAGTAACCAAGAATTATGTCTGTAAAATTTGGTGCCGATAGGTTGGACGGTTCACCCAAGAAGAGGGAACACGTTACAGACAGACAGACATCGTCAAATCGCCGTTATTTTTGCAAATATCTCTGCAACGATGCAAGATATGAAAAAAACATAATAGAGCGAAGTTATAGAGAATTTTCCCCTCTACCAACTAGGCTATGCAATGTTCGTGTCAGATGAATGGTTTGTCTGCAATTACAATTACTCGTATATTACAAACGGCTGTTTTTGGTATTACTACCGTATTTTTTGTCCGAAAAATATGAAAAAGGGAGGTTCTAGTCTCGGGGGACCTACAACATGTCTGTACAATTTGGTGCTGATCGGTTGAACGGTTCGTCTTAAAAAGTGGGAACACGTTACGGACAGACAGACATCCCAAACTCGCTGTAATTTTTGCAAATATCTCTGAAACGCTACGAGATATTTGGGAAAAAAAAAAAAAAAAAAAAAAAAAAAAAAAAAAAAAAAAAAAAAAAAAAAACCATAAGAGAGCAAAGTTGTAGAGAATTTTCTCCTCTACAAATTAGATTATTCAATTTTCGTGTCAGATGAATAGTTAAGCTGTTATTTTCATTTATGTTTCGAACTGTCAAAAGACGATTGCAAAGGCCCACTTTTAGTGTTACTACTGTAACCTAAAGTGGGCCAATAACACCACTGGCGATGATGACGTGAAATTGCAACGGAATACATTCGGAGAAGGGGGGAATCGTAGAAGGTTTATTATTTAGTGTAGTGGAGGATGTTGTTTTCCTAGCACAGAGGTCGGTAAATTAATGACTCTCTCTTTTATCAAATTAACCCTTAGCTTCCCTGGTCATTTTTCTGTCACACTGTCCCAGGTGCGATCTGACAGACTGCAATTTTTAAATAATCATAAATAGTTCTGATTGTTATCTAAGTGAACTAATCCAATTTATTGCGCAAAAGGCTACGTATGTCTACATAAATTCTGTAAAAGGAGTACATTTTAAAATTAATTAAATGAAATATATATATTGAAACGTAAAACTGCAGAAAATGGATTTAACATTATTTTATTAACACAGTGAAAAGTCAAAAACTCTGGCCTTTAAATTTTACTTTGTGCTATATTCTTATCGTTTCCTATGCATCTTATGGCAAAAACATAAGAAATGCCTAAAAAAAATTAAGAAAAATAAAAATACAGTCGGTAACGAATGATATTGTGCTAGCGCACACGAGAGTTCCTCAAAAGTGGCTCCGAAGACCAACGATAATTGTTTCGACATAAAATATTTCTTCAGAATTCTTAGCTGATGATACTGCCTGCATACGTTTGTCTTCATGATTTCAATTGCTTGTTTCACTCGATGAATCCACAGATGCGAATATAATTTCTTCTTCACCTTCACACTGTTCTGAGTCTGAATTATGTTCATTTTGAATCTCATAGTCACCGTCTGATCCCACATCACTTCCTAAAACGTCTGCAAACCATTTCAAAACAGTACCCTCAAAATGAGTCTCTGTAACACACAGAGTAGAGGAAGATCTCGATGCTGAATTCATAACGCAAAGGCCCTGATGCGGTCTCAGAGACCGCTGGCACAAAAGAAGATGTCATAATATTGCTCCGACCCGCGTTATCGTGGCTACTGACAGTGGAAAAAAGTGCAAGTGTTGGAAGCAATGATTACACAACGTTGTATTATTCTTTCCCACCCCTGTCCATTAACAATTGACCAACAATAAGCGCTTGCGGTCTATGAGCCCGCACCTGAGGCGTTAAGGGTTAAATTAATGTCAAATTGGCCAGTTTATCTTCTGAATTATATGTTATCTGACTGCGTAACGTAAGACATTTTATTAAGCACTGAATGAAAGAGGGAATTTATTGGACAGTTGATTAGCTACCTGCCTGTCTTATTAACGCTCCCCTCCAAAAAGGCAAGAAAATACATCCGAGTTGACGAAAAGAGATTAAAGGGTGGCTGAAATGACATATTGTATACCATTAACTTAGTTTATTCTCATAACAAGCTGCACAAGGATGACAGAAAACAATTACACTGCAGAATGCCTTAAGCTTAGCGAGAGGCCAAGCTAGGGGATCGGGGGAAGTTAGGAATAATTCTACTGCTTGGAACACTGACACAAGCAAACCCGATCATACGATAACAAGTTCTGCAAACTCGTGGTAATCAATACCATTACCAATTGCTGGCGTCGTGGGCTCTGTGAACGCCAGACAATAAATTCGTGGCTATGTAGTGGAATTTTGGACATCCACGAATTACTAAAATACAGTGCTTCGAATGTATCTATCAAAATACAGTGCTGCGATTCTACAGTAAGATACAGTTCTTCGAAACTTTCAATCAAAGTACAGTGCTGCGATTGTACTATATCAGAGATTATTATGCCTAAGAGATTATATGATTATTCTGAATTTGTTCACTCCCTCGTTCTTGATTTTCTGTTGGTGACGGAATGATGCTAGTTTTCCGATACATGGACAGGAATGTTGATATTTGATTTGTATCAGTTAAAAGGAAGTAAATGCAATAAAAGATAATAGTCAAAGACGAATCCGCGTTACGCGTTTCTTTTCTCGTAGAATAATAAAAAGAAAGAAGAAGCCGTCTTCGCGACTCTGTACACATAATTAAGGTAAGAATTAACGAAGACTTTACAAAAGTCTCATCGAAACATTCAAGAGTGTTTCAGACAGCATCAGACATTGTAATCAGCGAGCAGCTAGAAAGCGGATCTGACAAGGAACTACGGTCGGGGGCTCGAATCCCGCCTCGGGCATGGATATTTGTGCCGTCCTTAGTCTTAGTCTCAGTCCCATAAGCTATACAAACATTTGAACATTTTGACGAGGAAACTGCAGCCATCTGAAACGGTCGTAAATTCATTAGTTGATGTTGTGAATCTCCGTACGCGGACTCCAAATCGTTTTCTGATGCTTAGATGCAAACGTCGTATTTACATGTTCTAGGAATTTACAGAACTTACTGGAATGACTCACAAATACGTAACAAATAACATGTAGTTACACGTACATAAGCATAAAGAGAGCACAATTGCTGCAATACATTACCAATACATAGACGACGGGTGAGAAGTTGCGTAGTGTCGGCGTTGAACAAAGAAAGGCGTCGTATTGGCGCTGAAAAGAATCCGGCGCGAAAACAGAAATAACTCCGGTGTAGATCCTGAAGGGACGCTGCTATATTAACGTTAATAGAGCCACGAGTCCCGGTGGATCTCGTTGTCAAATTAAGGACTCGCAATTCCGTCCTACATCACTAGAGCAGTTCGCACACCTGAGCAGTTATGCTCCAAGGATACAACGAATGTCTCCGAGCGGGCGTTAGACACAGGAAAGTAGATTGGCGTAACGGAAACTTATTCGACAAATAAAACAGACCTGCTGGACGCCGATGCGTTTTCAGAGCTCAAAACAGGCTGGACTGAATCTCCGGCCGTTACACTAACTTGCACCCAAACCAAACAGAGACACCAGGTGGTGCTCCTTCACAAATTAAATAAAGTCCCTAAGACCACACTACATGAGGCCTCCTAGACGCAACTGCACGTTAGCACGGCCGGTGGCGATGTCAGACACAACTGGAGACTTCCAAGACCCGTGTCGAACTCCCAGACACAAGTTCTACACCTACATACATACTCCGCAATCCACCGTAAGGTACATGGTGGATGGTACACTGTACACTACCAGGCATTTCCCTTCCTATTCCACTCCCAAATAGAGCGAGGAAAAAAAAGAATGCCTATATGCCGAGCCCTAAGTTCTCTTATAATTGTGATCACTACGCGAAATGTAAGTAGGTGGCAGCAAGATTGTACTACACTAAGCTTCAGATTCCGGCCCTCTAAATTTCCTCAACCGAAATTCACGAAAAGAGCGTCGTGTTTCCTCCGGCGATCCCCAATTGAGTTGCCGGAGCATTTCCGTGACAGTCGCGCACTGGTCGAACCTACCAGTAACAAACCTAGCTGCTCGCCTCTGATCTGCTTCTATGTCTTCCTTTAACTGATCTACTGCGGTTCCAAACAGTTGAGCAATACTCAAGACGTGGTCGTACAAGCGTTTTATACTCGGTCTCCTTTACAAATGAAGTACATCTATCCAAAATTCTCCCAGTAAACCGAAGTCGGCTGTCCGCCTTACTCACAACGGTCCTTACATGTTCGTTCCATTTCATATCGCTCTGCGGAATTACGCCTAGATATTTGAACTACGCGACGACATCAAGAAGCTCCCTACTAATACTGTAGTCGAACATTATGGGATTGTTTTTCCTACCCATGCGCATCACTTTACATTTTACTACATTGAGAACTAGCTGCCATTCTTCGCACCAACTAGAAATTTTGTCTAAGTCATCCTGTATGCTATTACAGTCAGTTAAAAACGACACCCTCTCATACACCGCAGTATCATCAGCAAACAGCCGCAAATTACAAGTTAGTCTGTCCATCAGATCATTTATGTAGAGAAAAAATAATAGCGGTCCTATCACACTCCCCTGGGTTACGCCTCACGATACATTCGTCTCTGATGAACACTCGCCGTCGATAACAACGTACTGCGTTCTATTGCTTAGGAAGTCTTCCAGCCAGGCACAAATCTGTGAACCTATTCCATAAGCTCGTATCTTCGTTAGAAGTTTGCAGTGTGGCACCGCGTCAAACACCTTTTTGAAGTCGAGAAAATAACAATCCGCCTGTTGCTCTTCATCCTTGGCTCGCAAGATGTCATGTGAGAAGAGGGCAAGCCGAGTATCATATGAACGATATTTCCTTAACCCGTGTGGGTTCGTAGAAAGAAGCTTTTCCGTCTCAAGGAAATTTACTATATTCGAACTGAGAATATGCTCCAAAATTCTACAGTAAACTGATGTCACCGATATTGGCCTGTAATAATGTGGGTCAGTTCTCTTTCCTTTCCTATAAACGGGAGTCACCTGCGCTTATATCCAATCACTAGGAACTTTGCACTGAATTAAAGATTGGCGATAAATACATGCTAACTAGGGGCCAATGGCGCAGAATACTCTTTGTAAAACCGAACTGGTATTCCATCCGCAACAGCAGACTTTTTCGTATTTAGCTCTCTCAGCTGCTTCTCTACACCACAAATACCTACTACTATGCCCTCCATTTCGGATTAGTACGTTGATCAAATGATGGTACATTTGTGCGGTCCTCCTGCGTGAAAGATTTAATAAAGGTAAAAATTTAGAACTTCAGCTTTCTGTTTGTTTTCTTCTATTACTGCCTCGGAATGATCAACGAGTGACTGGACAGTGGGCTTTGACCAGCTTATGGATTTTACGTAGCACCAGAATTTTTTCGGGTTCTCGGAAAGATCTTTTGGTAAGGTATGGCTGTGGTAATTATTGAACGCGCATCGATCTTTTATAGACGCACGAATCTCTACTAACTTTTGCCTATCATCATTTGCGAGTTCGTTTCTGAACCGAGAGTGCAACAGTCTTTGCTTTCTCAGTAGCTTTCTAACATTATTATTATACAAATTCAAATGTTCAAATGTTTGTTAAGCTTATGGGACTTAACTACGGGGTCATCAGTCCCTAAACTTACAAACTACTTACGAACTTCCTTATACTAAGGCCGGCACAAATATTCATGCCCGAGGGGGGATTCGAACCCCCGACCGTAGTGGCCGTGCAGACCGTGACTGGAACGCCTCAGTCCCCGCGGCCACCGCGGGCGGCTATTATTATACCACGGCGGATCTTTTCCATCCTTCATCGACTTTGCAGGCACATATTTCTCTAACCCTTTATGTACAATGTATTTAAATTTGGTCCACAATTCCTCTACATCCATAGTACCGGAACTAAACGGTGCCCATTCATTTTCTAAGTGCGATCCTAACAATTGCTAATTGGCTCTTCCCAACAAAAACACGCTCCTACCCTTCTTGATTGGTTTATGAACTTTGGTCACCATCGACGCTATGACGATATCATGATCATTATTTCCTGTCTCTACACAGACATCGTTAATAAGGTCAGGCGTGTTAGTAGCTATAACGTCTAAAATATTTCCATTGCGCGTGGGTTTCCGGTTTAGCTACTCAAAACAGTTTTCTAACACACTCGTGAAAACGCTCTCTCTCCTACAAAATTTCCACCCCAACGCCTTGCTGGCCAATTGCAGTGGCTGAAATTTGAGCTGGAACCAGTAAGATTCATAGGCGTTGTTCGGAACGGACCTCGCGCGTGGATACATGCGTCTGGCGAATCATAAGCATCCTTACCTTTCTCGAGCGGGTAAAGCGGTTTACCGCCGCGGTGGAGTAGCCGAGCGGTCTAAAGCGTCTCGCTGCGGAGCGCGCGGTTGCTCGCCGTGGAGGTTCGAGTCCTCCCTGGGGCATTTGTGTGTGTGCTGTCCTTAGGTTAGTTTACCTAGGTTTAAGTAGTTTGTAAGCTACGGACTAATGACCACGTAGCTTGGTCCGATAGATTAAAAAAAAAAAAAAAAAAAAAAAAAAAAAAAGGCGGTTTACCGTCTGAATTCTCAGTTCCCATGGGGAGGTGCGTTTCCTTCGCCAAGATTCTCAGAATCCGCGTTTTGAAGTAAACACTCCTGGGTGGCCCGCCAAGGCGTCCTGCCGCGGGCTGAAGTCCCTATAGGCAGCTCTATATCACCTTTTATATCACAGAGATCGGGATTCCAACTAAAAACTTTCCTTATGAGGAGATGAAAAGGCTTGCTCAGGATAGAGTAGGGTGGAGAGCTGCATCAAACCAGTCTCTGTACTGAAGACCACAACAACAACAAACAAGCTATACTTATTCCCATCACCGGGTATGGTAGTCACACGGGTTGGTTGTAACAAGGCTTATAACTCGACCACTTGATGTTCCATTGTACCGGAATAACTTTGTTAAGATGGCAGAACCCCTACACGCGCTGTGTCAAGTTTCAATCGTTTCCTTATTGATTATCTGTAATAATGCTGATGAGTAAAATTTAAAGTCTTTATTACCGTTCGATTTAACAGCAGAACTTTTTTCTGTGCTGATAATCGGATTCTACAGTTACGTATGGTATAATCTAATATATAAAAATTAATGGTTGTCTTTTTGTTCGTATTTTATGTACGTCCATACCGTACACCCGACTGCGATAAAAATTTGTCGACTAATTGCTTGCACTCGCGCGAAGGTTATAGCCATATTAAAATTAACGTCGTATGGTGCATGGTGGAGGGTGCTTTACAATATTAGTTAATTCGTTTCTTACGCCTTCACGCTGAAATGACTGGACGGATACGAATTAAATTTGGAACAGAGATAGCTTATACCCTGCATTGATACATGGGCTACCTTTCGTTAGCCACCGTTCAGTACGTGGCGGAGGGTACCTTTCAATGGGATATTACGTTTGTTTCTCTTCAAGCTGAAGCAGCTGGACAGATTTGAATGAAGTTTAGAATCTGAATTAACACATGTGCTCCCTTTAGGAAACTACCGTAAGGTGCATGGCGGAGGGTATCTTACACTGTGTTAACATTTTTCTTACTCTGCACGCGCCGGCCGCGGTGGCCGAGGGGACTGAGGCGCTTCAGTCACGGTCTGCACGGTCACTATGGTCGGGGGTTCGAATCCCCCATCGAGCATGGATATTTGTGCCGTCCTTAGTATTAACTAGTTCGTAAGTAGTTTGTAAGTTTAGGGACTGATGACCCCGTAGTTAAGTCCCATAAGATCTACAAACATTTGAACATTTGAACTATGCACGCTGAAGCGGATGGACGAAATTGAATGAAATGTGGAATGAAGATAGCTTATATCCCAGATTAATACCTGGGCTAACTTTCGTAGGCCACCGTAGGTCCATGGCGGAAGGTACATTACAACAAACATCCAAATTGTTTGAGTAGTCAACATGAAAGTCAGCACATAAACGTATATTTTCATGAAGGAGATTTTTATAATCTCCAAGCCAGTGAATTTAGCATGGTGGAGGATACCTTGTGACTTTGATACCGTTCGGCCAGTCACCATGAAACTTGCCGCATATATGTATGTTGTCATATATAGGAGGGAGAGGAGTATGTGGAGAAGCTTCAAATGTTCAAATGTTTGTAAATCTAAGGAATTGCGGTGGTCATCAGTCCCTAGGTTTAGAAACTACTTAAAGTAACTTTAAGTCGCTTATGCTAACGACAACACACACAGTCATGCCAGAGGGAGGTCTCGAACCTCCTACGGCGCTTCGCTGCAAGGCGCCGTAGAACGCTCGGCCACTCCACCGATGAATAGCCGTGGAGGATTCCCTGGAGAGACGAAACCCACTTCCATCTGACAGGATGTGCCCATACACAGAATGGTCGCATATAGTCAGCAGAAAATCCACACGCAAATCAACCAGTACCGCGGGTTTACGGCATCATATATCGTAGGGCCATATTTTTTCGAAGAGGCAGGTGCTTCCTGTCCTGTTGACTGTAACGTCACTGGTAAGCGCCATCAGTGTCTTTCGCGCAACCACGTCATTCCAGCTCTCCAGCAGCGTGGATGTGTGAATGGGGATCATTTTTATGCAAGACTAGTCGACCCGGCAATGCTTCACAATTCCTAATACGTATGTACAAAATTTTATAGCAATCGTACGAATAATACTGATATAAGAAAGAGCTCTTTCAGTTTTTCACAAATTTTCCTATTTTCTGGCCAACTATTCCAAACTTTCACTTCACGCAAAACATCCTCTCGCTTTGAACGTCAAATGTGCAACATTTTATCGCAATCAGATGAAGCGTATTGATATTTCATAGAAAAATCTCATTGTATTTCTTTCTGAATTTTTCAATTTTCTGGGAAAATTTTCCTAATTTTTATTTCATAAGAACGTTGCTCTTGCTTTGAACGTCAAATATGGAAAATTTTATCGCAATCAGATGAACGGATCCCAACTTGTAGTGTTGAGTACATTTAGGAACACATTGAATAAGGAACTTGGTTCCAATTTTGCGACTCCCCTTTTTAACTGTTCCTACTGTTTTCAACTGAAAACTGTTCCAAGACCATAATGAACAAAACACAACAGAAAAGAATAAAGTACCCCTCTACGTCATGCGAATAGTCACTTATAGTGCTGAATTCACTCGAAAAACTTTTTTTTGAGTTTTTCTCAAATTTTCCAACTTTCCGGTGATTTTCCAAAAAATTTATTTCATACGAACCTTGTCCTGTCGAGCAGTACTCAAGTGATTCTCTTACAACTTTGCGGCAATTGACTTTTATTCATAGAAAAAAAATCGCTTTCGGTTTTTACTAAATTTTCCTACTTTCAGGACGACTTTTCCAAATTTTTATTTGATTAGAACCTTCCTCTCGGTTTCAACATGAAATGTACAAAATTTTATCGCCATTGAACGAACGGTATTGTAGCTCACGGCAAAAAGCTGTTTCAGTTTTTCATGATTTTCCTCTTTTCTGGACAACTTTTGTATATTTTATCACCGTTTAAACCTTCCCTGGACTTACCCGAATATTTCGAGACTAAGATTAGGCAAATCGGTTCAGCCGTTCTCGAGTTTTAGCGAGACTAACGAACAGCAATTCATTTTTATATATATAGACAGCGCAACGCCGCACATTGTAACACCAGTTAACAGCTGCTGAAACGCTATTTTGGAAATGCTAGAATTATCAGCCGCCATTTCCATATAGCCTTGCCGTCCAATCACCTGATCTTAATCCTTGTCACTTACTACTGTGGGGCTATTTGAATCCTGTTGCGTTCAGTGTTTCGATTGCGAACTGAGATGCATTGAAAGCACGCAGTGCGAAAGAAATTGTGAACGTGACCCTAAAACACTTCGATCAGTTGTGGAACAGGCAGTTTCGCGATTTAAACTTGCAGAAAATGGCGGACAGCATACTGAGCATCTTTATCGCCAGTACACGGAAAATGAAAAAAAAAAAAAATAAATAAATAAACGGATTTGATTGATGTTTTTATGCGAGTTTTGGCCTCAGGACAAAACAGTTTTTCCATCCTATGTTACATGACTTTGCTGTAGTGGATGGGTGTACGCAAGTAACAGTATCTCACCTGTACTCCCTGAAGACTGTGTAGTACAGTTTCTGTAACGAACATTTGAACATTTTTTTGTCATTTGTAATTGGCCACTATTAAATTATGATTCTTACAACTGATGGTCAATTTTCACACTATTTCCTTTACTTGTACCATACGTTTCCCCCTTTTTCGATAAAATTCCGTTGAAATTTGACTTCATTCCGACCGATGGCGTTACTTATATAGCGTTTTGGAAGTTTATAATCACCCTGTAAATCATAACAGCTCAACAGAGCAATATTTCAGCTGAATGCTGGACCAGAGTCTGCATATACGCATTTGTACATATCGGAATCAGTTGAGGCTAACCACTTCCTTACAGATTTAATGACAGCATCCGAGTCTTGAAAATGTTCGCCACGTCGACCATCTTTCAAAGGCCCAAAGAGAAGGAAGTCTTAAGGCGCTAAATCAGGGCTGTACGGTGAACGTGATAAGACAGTCCAACCACGCGGGAATAGCCGTGCGGGTCTAAGGGCCACGTCACGAACTGTGCTGCGGCTCTGGCCGGAGGTTCCAGTATTCCTACAGGCGTGGGTATGTGTGTTTTCATTAGGATACGTTAGTTCCAGTAATTTGTAAATCAAAAGACGGATGGTCACAGTAGTTTGGTCCCATAAGTTTACAAATTTCGAACATTTTTTTAGACAGTCCAGCCGATTTTTGTAATGCGTTTCATGGTTGAAAAACTCTAGCGTGGCCTGGCGTTATCATGTTTAGATGAGTTGTTCTTCTTCTCTGGCCTTGTCCACGAAATTGTTTACTAATAAATGGAAAACTGGTAAATCCGACCTCGGAGATCAGGATTGAGGCGAAATACAGGAACATGTAAGGAAATACGACTTGTCTTAAAACATAGGATAAATGAAGTCAAACTTAAACTCACGGCGTTTGTACATTTAGGGGAAACTTTTAATAATTCTGACTGAAATACACTCTAAATTTGGTGGCTGTAAGGATAGAATACCTATATAACGAACAGTGATATACTTGCCAAAAACCTGACAGAAATGTGCATCTAAGCATTTTTTCTAGGTCTTGTCTTTCTGCCTAATTGGACCACTGCGGCCTTTACTATTTCAACTTTCAATTGTATTAGTTTCCCCAGTTTCCGTCAATCCGTCAAATGTAATTGCTGAGCGGAGCAAATATAAAAAATGAAACAGGAAAACTGGAGTCCAGGGGACGAAAAAATGAGTGATACGACGAGCGAAATGGTTTCACCAGGAATGCCCAGACGACAAATGCATGTTTATAGAAGAATGTATGAATAGGAAAAATGTAGATACGCACTAATGGAAAATAAAACAGACATTTTGAGAAGAAGCTGTTGGAATATTATGACGTCAGATTCAGAACCAGTACTGAACCAAGGAGGGAAAACTGAAAGCATCATAGAATATCTAGAGGGGATATACTACGAAAATGAACGTTTGGCCGTATTGTAGGAAGGGAAAAGAAAGTAGATAAAGATGAGACAGGCGATACTGTATTGGGGAAAGAATTTGATACGGCGCTGAAACAAGAGTGCTGGACTACACGACATTCCTTACGAGCTACTGAAGTATTTGGAAGAGTCAGCAATGACAAAATTGTTCCAGCTGGTGTGCAAGATCTTTGAGACAAGAGAAATACGCTCAAACCTAACGAAGTGCAGTGAAAATTCAAGAATCATCACTTTAATAATAATAATGGATGCAACATTACAACAGAATTGTATTAAGATGGTTGATGCTGATTTCGGAGGAGATTACTTTGAGAAATGTAGCAACATACGAGGGAATAATGAGCCTAGATTTATGTTAGAAGATAAGTTAAGGATGGGCAAACCCAGTTTATAGCTTTCGTAGGTCTGGAGAAAGCTTTTGAGAATATTGACTGGAATCCAGTTTGAGGATGGTAGGGGTAAAATATAGGGAACCAGACAGCAATTATAAGAGTTGAAGAGGTAGAAGGGATGCAGTGGTTGGCAACTGATTTAGACATGTTTGTACGCTTTCCACATTGTTATTAAATACTAGCTGATAACCCGGCGTTGCCCGGGTATTTATTTATTTATTTATTCGAAGCTTGAGTTAGTACTTTTCCTATCCATTCTCTCTCCATCTCCTTTTCCCTAAAAACATCTTACATTTATCAGTGAATATATAAGAAATCACAGGTAAAAATGCACTCGTTTCGAAGAATCCAATCACGAAATGCAACAATAATGATTGTAATAATATCACAGATGGATCACTTGATGTAATGCGCGAAACGTCAAATCGATTTTTTTAAAGAGATGTATTAAAAGACATTTCTTTTATATTGTTTCATTTATTTATTCTTAGATTTCCTTATTCGTATGCTTCTCCTTACAGATGAAGAGCTGAAGACATTGTAGCACGCATAGACCAAAGATATGGTCTGTGGTATCACGTTTCGCTGTACGTAACCTCCTTGATATAGAGTCGCAAACGTCATCGCTGGCATTCAGTCCGAATTTTTTAGTAATCTGACGACTTTCAACCACCATACCTTCCACCCCTTTATAGCTATCGGCATGGAATGCTATGGTGTACAACGGGAGACTTCGGACAACAATTACACACCGACCATTCGTTTGCGTTCTGTACTTTTCTCTGCATAGCGAAATATAAACACACACACACACGCGCGTAGAATTTTATATACACCGATAACTTTCCATCCCAATATACTCCACCCTTTTGTCATTATCAACCATCAAGCAACAATGCAACCAATAAAACCATTTTCAAAGAGTAAATACAAATTTCAAAGAATCATTATTGTTCCGCATTTCGCGTTATATTCTTCAAATTACTAAATATTTATCAGATCGCTATAAAACCGTGCCTATAACCTTCCTCAGGTATAAATTAGTAACTGTACAAATATTTAAATCTCTGCGTCTTGTCGTTTGGACGTGATAAGCGTACACCGAACAGACATTCACGTTTATAGATATGGATGTACATTGAGCAAGCTTTTGTGGAAAGAAAGGAAAGATATGGAAGGGAAATAAAGTTCAGAGAGACTAAAAAAAACTTCGCGCCTTGCTAGAGACGTTGTCATTCTGTCAGAGACAGTAAAAAGCCTGGAAGAGCAACTGAACGGAATCTACAAAGTTTTGAAAGAAGGGTTTAAATTTAACATTAACGAGAGCAAAAATAGTGCTGTGCATGTCAGTGCGCGATATTAATATGTTCCTAAACGCCACATGCGAAAATACGATTCTACAGCAGCCCGTATCTCGGGTTCTATTAATAACAGAGATAAATAGTAAAGCGTTCTGTATCTCTCAGAAGAACAGACATGCTGTAGCTATCCTGCTGTACAGGACCAAAATTTAAACATTATACACTTCGTAGCAAAATAGCGTGGTTTCTAAACGCCTGCTGTGGCCTAGGACAGACTTTATACGGCTTACTAGCTTAATTCCCGTTGCTTTTGATGCGTAGACTGGTTCATGGATGGTCAACACTGATTCTTTCTATTACTAAATAGAAATTTTCATAGAATTAGCTTTAAAAATACTTTCATATCAAGTATTTTGATACAACTTGCCACTCCTTATTGTGCCATTGATGGCAGAATTCAAAACATTACGAAACACATTTAAAAAAATTCAAACCATGGTTCCAAATCCAAATTTTCGCATTTCTAGCATCAAAATAGTCTTAATAGCACAATTAAAAGATGTTCCATTATTTCTCCCGCTTAATGGTTGCATTTCCAAAAATATCGAAACACATGTTTTTAAAAATTCCAATCAGAAATCTAAATCCGAAGTTTTGTATTTCTTGCTTCAAAATTGTCTGAATAGCAACGTATTTCCATAAAAAAGTTCGTGTCATATTTCACTCTCTTAGGGATAGTAATATCGAAAAATCGCTTATGCCTACAGTGTAAGAGGGTGAACAACGTCTTCAAATTTCAAGTTTCTATCGTCTGTAGAATCACATTACAGCGCCGTTTTCTGTCTTTTAGAAACAGATCGAAGAAGTGAAATTTCTTTCTTACGCTTAGGCATCTTTCCTTGTAGTTTTATTTTTCAAACTTCAATATGCACTTATTTTTCTTTATTCGTACGCTAGTTGTATATAACCTCTTTGGTATTGCTGTTTAAAAAGTCATCTCTGGTATTCCGCCGCGCGGGAGCAGCCGAGCGGTCTGGATCGCCACGTTACGGATCGCGCAGCCTCCCGTGTCGGGGATTCGAATCCCCCCCACTGGGGCAGGGCATGGATGTGTGTGTTGTCCTTAGGTTTCTTTAATTTAGTTTAATAGTTTGTAAGTCTAGATACTTATGACGAAAGTAGTTTTGTCCCATAAGAATTACAAACATTTGAAAACAAAAATTTGTTGGTACTCAGACTTAATTTTATATAATATGACGACTTTCAACCACTATATCTTCCACCTTGTTATAGCAGTCGACACGGAACTGTTATTGTGTACAACGGGAGACTTTGTACTACAACAACACAGAGAGATCGTTTGTCTCCATTGTGTAGTTTTTGCTGAAGAGCAAAATATTGACACCCACACGTAGAAATTTATATAAGTCGGTAACTTTCAACTCCCATATCCTCATCCCCCTTACCGTTATCAACCCTCGATCACCATAGTGCACAATTGGGACTGATACCTACTACCACACACAAAAACTATTCGTTTGCGATTTGTAGTTATGGCTGCAGAGTGAAATATAGGCACAAACAACTTAATTTTTATACACATTATAAGATAAAATCATCAAAAACTAAAACAAATTATTTTTGGGTAGCAAAATTACGAATTGTATGGACGGGCACTTATACACTTCCTACTCACTGCAAATTGCGGAAATTTTTAATGTGTGTTTTATGATGATATTATGCTATTACTTTTTTAATGTGTTCAGTTCGGGATGGGACTTCGCAGAATACTAGTATGAGTGTCCACTCATATCAATCTTAAGGCGCACTATCCAGAAAATTCCAAGAGAAAGTTCCAATATTATTTATCGCTTCAATCTAAATGTTCAAATGTTTGTTGGACTTATGGGAGTTAACTACAGGGTCATCAGTCTCTAAGCTTACAAACTACTTATGAACTAGCTAAGACTAAGGACGGCACAAATATCCATGCCCGAGGGGGGATTAGAACTCCCGACCGTAGTGGCCGTGTAGACCGTGACTGTAGCGCCTCAGTCCCCTCGGCCACTCGGCCACCGCGGCCGGTTCGCTTCAATCTACTTACAGTAATTGTAAAATGCAGTTGCAGTTATTCGACTTTATAAACAAAATATCGCGCTTATAATTTAAGTAACTTTTCTTATTACCGCAATTGTACATCTTGTACATTAACTACGTAATTGACGCATGTCTAAAGACTATGGAGGGATTAAATGTGCTCCTTTTCTCCTTTACTGTCACTGTCCGCATCCGACGTCCACCGTCTGCTTTCTCTCTCTCTCTCTCTCTCTCTCTCTCGGCACAAAAAGCGTTATATGTCAAAATTTTGTGCGAGGAAGGCGGTATGACAACTGATACAGCTCGTTCCTATTTTTTGTCAGTCTCTGAAAAACGAATATATCAGCCGTTGTGGTCCGACATGAGAATTTTTCAGCTGGTTTCGTCTTTTCTCTGCCACAGCATAATGTGGTTCTTACACAGAACAAAGTACATTGAGCCAGTTACGTTTTGTCGGTTTATTCACTTGTATGACCCAATATGTTTACATATTGAAAATAAATTCATTAATGAAAATAAATTCATTGCATTATCTAGTCAATACTTGAAACTGTTTCCTTGAAATGGAATGATAAGACTTTCATAATAGGCACTAAGTTCTCATGGACATGAACATGGCGTGCCAAGCGGGTCAGTTCGTCAGGTATTTAAAGGAAAAAAAGAGCAGCAACTTGAGAATGAAATGAGATATAGCTGTCTTTTTAATTTAAATTTGTAATGTACTAACACGTGTAAGTTCTGTTTCATTTTATATGTAAAGAATTACTTAATATAGGAGGTATAGATTTCCTTTAAAATGTTTTAGTTCTTTCTAATAACATGTTGAGTCCAAATAATATCTTCTTAATAAAATACTACTATGTACTATAAACTAAACAGCAACAGAATCATTAGATTCAGAGGCTGGAAATTCACCCTGTAAGAAGTAACACATGAAATTCTATCGGAATATTTAGTCATGAATGGAAGCAAGTACCTTAATCTAAACGTCTTGGTAAACTAATGGGAAACTTTTTTATTATTTACTGCTTCACTAGAAGACAAGACGCGAGTAAAAATCTTACTACAATAGGGAAATTCACCAAGAACTATCTTTATACTAGCAACAGACAATCATTGTATACAGCGTCTGCCTGATTCCGTCAAAAGTAACGGTGAACTCGACCTAGCAAACATCTTTATGACTTGTCCACAAATGGAAGCATTTACCAAATTAAGACTGCCGGCAGGTCAATCAAACAATTCTACATGGATCGGCTTTCTATGAAATTTTACTTACCGTCTCGGCGGTTTATTGAGATAATGTTGGCAACGGATGCTGAATGTTGATAATCGAATGACGTTCGCATTAACTAATCGCGCTAGTCGCGGTGAATTAGCCGTGCGCATTGGGGCGCCGTGCTGCGGTGCACGCGGCTGTTCCCCGTCGGGGGTTCGAGTCCCCGCCTGGGACATGGGTATTTGTGTTGTCATTAGGTTAGTTTAACTTGGTTTAAATAGTTTGTAACTCAGCAGTTCGATAAATTTATAAATATTTGAACAAACAATCGCGCGATAGTATGCAGTATCCAGTGAGATTCCTTGTATTTTCTCGCGTAATATAAGAAAGCATTTCGTTGTTTGATGTTTTATGTTTTTTACGTGAACTTTTATTTATTGTATATTTTATCTCACGCGAATATCTTAATATTAACGCAGATGTTTTCTCATGGGGCCTTCACTTCATGATGGCAGTTGTTTTCACTGTACGGACAAGGGTAATACAAGAATCTGTTAACTATAAAGCAGGAACAGCATCATGTATTTACTTCAAGGTCTGAGAAACAGTATTAATTTCATTCTACGTGGTTCGGCTTTCTAAGAGTAACAACATTTTCAAAAAATGTTCAAATGTTTGTAAATCTATCGGACCAAACTGCGTGGTCATCACTCCGTAACTTACAAACTACTTAAACCTAGATAAACTAACCTAAGAACAAACACACACACCCATGCCCCAGGGAGGACTCGAAACTCCAGGCGAGCAATCGTGCGCTCCGCAGCGAGACGCTACTCCACCGCGGCTGACAACATTTTGCAAAGATTTTCTATCGTCTTGCAATGGTCTTTCTTTATCATTGTCATCTCACTTACGAGGAAAAAATGCGTTTGATTATGTGAAAGACAGATCATGCTCGTAATCCTGCGTGGTCAGAATTACACACAATTTTTCCTCTTCGACAATGTCATTGATCGTTGTGTTTAAAAAAATATGGTATTCCGCAGGAAATGTAAAGTATCGTACACGTTTACATTATTACAGACACAGTTTGAATGTGTGTGATTAGTGATTTCATTTACATGACAACCTATATTTCAAGAACTGTTTACAAGAGATTTTCCCCGTTAATACAAACATTTTAGAAGCTCTTACTTATTGTGACAATAACAAGCATACTGCCAGCGGTCATTTTATGTATATCGTCGTGGAACCGGAATTACAGACGAAAATGATTTTATTCTAAAAACAAAATCTGATTGGCTGCCTACGTCTGCCTCGCGATTGGTCAGCACACTTTCCGGGAGTCAGCATGTATTGAAACAGTACCTTGTTTTCACTGCTCCAATCCGGCTCTTGTGTGAATTTTAACACGGGCAGCCATCCATCCCACACGCACTGCTCCCTCCAGCTTGTATGTAATAGAGAACCAAGTTCCAACCGTCCCCCAGCAACGGTCCGTATTCTCCTCCACACCTACATTGTTTACAACCGTACAGTCCAGATCAAATTCTCGGTGCTGCCCACAAGCGTGTAACGCCAGAGTTTTTCGAGACTGCCACTACCGGACCGACCGATAGATGTCCATCGTAATACCTTGCGATTCTAGGATGACAGTTTTTCTGATTATTTATTTATTTACGCGGGCAGTATTGCATTCATCACAAGCCCATCCCTATTTGTCCTATTAGTTACAGGGAGTGGACAGAGTAACATGAATTCCTGAAATTGAACATATATTTTTAAAATGTATCATGCACGACAGCCACTATAATTTATAGGTTAGAAAGGATACAACCACCAGTTGCAGTGTTGCAGATTTATTCACAACCGGTTTCGAGCAATTATTGCCGTTCTTCAGTTATATTAATTGTGCCCTATAGGTTTATTCAGAGCATTGTGTAATAACAGTGAACATCTACTGCTGAGATTATACTTTCTAGAATGATGCGTGGCGGACCATAATAAAAGAAAACTGCAAAGGAATCAATTACTAAACTAGTGGAAATGAAACATTGTTTTCTAGGTAGGCAGGTAGGATGCTTCTGTAACGGGTCATTCCATGCCAAGTGGTCTAGAGGCTCCCACATGACCCTCATGGATTTTGATGAAATTTTGTATGAACATTCACACATGTTCTCAATGAACACTGGTAAAGTCTCAGTTCAAAAAAATCAATACTTCCGGAGATACAGTCACTTGTTTAAGACCATAGCACAGCTTCCAACAGTGCGTCCTTGAATTTTCAGCAACTTTGAGATGATATATCTCTGGCAGTATTTGCATGAAAGAAACGAAACTTGGCCATCTTATACAACATTTAGAGCTCTTTAAAGTAAAATATCAAGAACAGGATTTCTGAGCAATTTTCATATAGACAATTTGGGGCAAAGTTGGGCGAAAAAATTGCTGGTTAAAAAAAGTGCGAACTTTAGTTTTTTATATCTCCAGAAGTAATTGTGGGATGTACATGAAACTTTGCGCACCATAACTCACCAACACAAGATCTTAGAATATAAAGTTTCATTCTCCTATTGCTTCCCATTATTTCACAAAACTAGGGTAAAGTTGACGATTTTTCAAAAAGTGCTAAAATGGGTATTTTCAGTCAAATTTTTCAAAAAAGTGTTTTCTCCAAATTCCTTTAAACTATGCTCATTAGAAATAGCATATTCTAAACTATCTAGAAAAGTGGATTTGGTTTTGCAAGCAAGCGTATAAGGACCTAAAAAGTAGCATAATCGTAGAGGTGCACTGGAAGTTTGAACCCATTTTTCTGGCACTCAAATTGTACCTAAAATCTTTTATTATGTCTAATAAATATTTGTTAATGCCTGGGATAAGTGAAATAAGAAGTCCTGATGAATAGGACATAGCTCAAGTCCGAATAGAAAAAGAATAAAAATAGAAACAATGTCATTTCTTAACTGTCCCCCCATCCCACAACTCTCTCTCTCTCTCTCTCTCTCTCTCTCTCTCTCTCTCTCTCTCTCTCTCTCTCTCTCTCTCTCTCTCACACACACACACACACACACACACAAAATTATAATTTAAAATGAATGTAAATTGTAAAATTTATTTGCACAATCATTATCTAATTATTAGTAGCATTTTTAATTAACACCACCAGCTTACTGAAGGAAAATAAGTATATAAGTGAGTTGTTGTGGTTTAACCACTGCTAGATTCATTTCACCTGAGAAAACCAGTATCTCCATCACTGTAGGAGCTACGCTCGAGCATCAACAGCTATGGGTGAGTTTCTTTACACAGGTTTCCAAGCCTGATGAATGTAAACAGGAATGGTGTATTGCCGGCCAGACGAATTTACTGACGGAGCTGGAATAAGTGCAATAATGTGGTGTGATGGAACCCAGCACTTGTCACTTATTGGTGGTCAATAAAATGAATCTGCTGGACCATGAGGGTGCATAAAGTTTATTAATGCAGCCCTTTGCTCAGAGAAAGTCTCACAGATATTCCCAATCCACCAAAAATTTTCTTAGATGCATGCAACATATTGTCCAGCTTGGAGAGCAGACATTAATGTGCCTTCTTTAGTTCTCTGACCCATTGTAGCTAGAAAAGATGATCAATCATTTGAAACTCTGCTGACCTGAATTATTGTTTCATCAATAGGTAAAAAGTGACAATTTTCTCTAGTGCCTGCTACAGTTTGTCCATGTTTAAACCTCACTTCTTGTGACAATTTTTTTTTCTTTTTTCCTTTTTTCCCCCCAATTTCATCTTTACTGATGAAAAGAAATTTGATTCCATTAATGTTTTCAGAGAAGAAGTGAAACAGGTCTGGGTAAGTAAGACTGAGCACTGGAGCCATCACTGAAATTATGAATGTGAGATATCTGTTCAAACTGTGCTTTTATGTATTTGATGAGCTCCTTGATAAAAACGTTAACTGTACCAGTGTCATGCCACAAACAAGAACTGATAATGCAGAAAATTAAAGATTCCACTTTCTCATTTTGATGAAAGTAGATAACAAATGGATGAATTGTTGCTTCTCCAGTGGAAGCCTTGCACAGCATCCTGAATAATAAAAGAATAATTTTCCAAAAAATCCATTAGGACAACAAGCTCTTTGTTTTTCAGATAACATTTAAGGCCTTTAAGTTGCAGTTATTCCAGCTCCATCAGTAAATTTGACTGTCTGACAATACACCATTCCTCTTGATATTCATCAGAAAATTAATGTAGCATAGGGTAAGGTGGTACAAATTCGATATAGGTACAATTCCGATCAACATACGTTTTTAGTCTCGTATTGTTGCTAGCACTTGCCTTTGTGTGGCGTTGAAGTGTAGCAGGTTTCTACAGCTCCTCCTGTCTTTTCCAAGAATACAACACTCTGTGTTAAGGAGACATAAATTTTTTCCTGTAAAGATGTACTTGGAGCTACTTCACCGAACGTGCTCTTATAAATGTTCTAGTTTCCACGTGCTTGTAAACTCGTTATTGTGCAACGTTTGGTACAGCGAAGTATGCACTGGTGCCCGAAGGAAAAAGTGCTTTTTATGTGGGAAAAGTCAGTGATCAAAATTGTACTAGGAAGTGATCATAATTGTACCTACTGTGGTACATTTTATATCGATTTTTCTCAACTCTGTAACCTTTTTTTTGTGTTCATACCAACACATGTAATTGTCTAATATTTGTGATACATATTCATTAAACATTCAAGAACAAGTGCCATAGTTAAAATTATTTCTTTTCTCAATATGTTTGCAGTTACAATTACATTTGTCAGAACTGAATGAAATTGTACCACCATACCCTATAAAAAATTGAAATAGGTTAGAGGAAACTAAGCAACCTGTGAGTGGCTTCTAATTTTACCCAGGACACTTCAATAATTTTATTATCAGGCATGGGAACCTGTGTAAAGAAATGCTTGTCATGCTTGGGATATCCTGTGGTAAAGGAACCCACCCGTGGCTGTTGTTGCCCCTGTGGCGACGGGGATGTTGGTTTTCTCAGGTGAAATGAAACTAGCAGTGGTTAAACCACAGCAACTCATTTATACACTTCTTTTCCATCAGTAAGCTGGTGTTTGTTCATTAAACAGGCTACTAATAATTAGATAATGATTATGGAAATAAATTTTAAGAATTAAATTTAGTTTGTGTGTGTGTGTGTGTGTGTGTGTGTGTGTGTGTGTGTGTGAGAGAGAGAGAGAGAGAGAGAGAGAGAGAGAGAGAGAGAGAGAGAGAGAGAGAGAGAGAGAGTTGTGGGATGAGGGGGGCCAGTTAAGAAATAACATTGTTTCTATTTTTATTCTTTATCTATTCGGACTTGAGCTATGTCCTATTCATCAGGATTTCTTATTTCACTTATCCCAGGCATTAACAAATATTTATTAGACATAATAAAAGATTTTAGGTATAATTTGAGTGCCAGAAAAATGGGTTCAAACTTCCAGTGCGCCTCTACGATTATGCTACTTTTTAGGTCCTTATACGCTTGCTTGCAAAACCAAATCCACTTTTCTAGATAGTTTAGAATATGCTCTTTCTAATGAGCATAGTTTAAAGGAATTTGGAGAAAACACTTTTTTGAAAAATTTGACTGAAAATACCCATTTTTAGCACTTTTTGAAAAATCGTCAACTTTACCCTAGTTTTGTGAAATAATGGGAAGCAATAGGAGAATGAAACTTTATATTCTAAGATCTTGTGTTGGTGAGTTATGGTGCGCAAAGTTTCATGTACATCCCACAATTACTTCTGGAGATATAAAAAACTAAAGTTCGCACTTTTTTTAACCAGCAATTTTTTCGCCCAACTTTGCCCCAAATTTTCTATATGAAAATTGCTCAGAAATCCTGTTCTTGATATTTTACTTTAAAGAGCTCTAAATGTTGTATAAGATGGCCAAGTTTTGTTTCTTTCATACAAATAGTCCCAGAGATATATCATCTCAAAGTTGCTGAAAATTCAAGGACGCACTATTGGAAGCTGTGCTATGGTCTTAAACAAGTGACTGTATCTCCGGAAGTATTGAATTTTTGAAACTGAAACTTTACCAGTGTTCATTGAGAACATGTGTGATTGTTCATACCAAATTTCATCAAAATCCATGAGGGTCATGTGGGAACTTTTCTCGATATTAGACCACTTGGCACGGAATGGCCCTAACAGAACATGAGAAATTTCAAAGAAATATTATATTAATAAAATAAATAAAATGAAAAAGGAAAATTAATAAAATAACTTCATCTGCAGGTGTAACATGGCGACTTCAGTCTTAACTTCTTAATGTAATCTTTATTCCGAGCACATTTATTCTGGAAATATTGGTAACATAAGTCCAGCAATTCAGCTCGGGTACGACTCCACTTTAAGTAGGTAACACATTACAGTGGGACTAAACAGAAATAGAAGTATGTAACATTTTTCTGTGCAGCTCTTCGTCCGTTTTCGTAGAACAAAATATCCAAACCTACTTGAAATTGAATCATGGTGTAAACCCTCCATAAAATGCCTTCCCCCTCCCACCCCACACTCATGAGATGGCACTACAACTAACATTGGATGGAAGAATGGTGTTAATCGCAGGCTAGAAAATCATGTAGGACGCCCGCTATAGTGGAGTATGTAACTCATGCACTTTATTGAGCTAGTGCCTGTAACTGTTAACTTCTTGATTGTTACCACGAAAGAAATTCTCGTATTGAAAACAACAATGCCAGGAGTGTCTTTGTTTCCGTACTAAAGTGTTCCGTTAAAATAAATAAAATAAATTCGACCCATCCTGATATCCACCTGCCCACACATACAGCCACCCACATTCCGCCAGTCGCGCGCCTCGCCTTTGGGAGTGGCATGTTGATACCTGAACGTTGTTCCTGAATTCATTAACGCAAATAATGTATAGTTACATATCTTTAATAGACCGTCCGCGAACAGTAGAGCTATCAGTTCAGTACCGCCCACCCACTGCAACAACCCTGTATTTGAGACACAGAAATCACGAGAAGAAAAAGTATTATGTTACTTAAATCTGTAGGGCCATGTGAACAGATTTATACGATTTTTTCAAAGTTCTGGTTTGTAACATTGCCCAAGAACAGTATCAATACTACAATGTTCTTATGACTGTAGAAATTATTGTATTTTGGACTACTTCATGTGATACATATGAAAACAAGTCGTTTTTGGTGTAACGTTCCGAACAGTCCCATGATTTCCACATTTTACACTCAAGTATCCCTAAATATAAAACTTGCAAATTCCTTTTGTCCCATAATCTGTTAGGTGACATCACATTGTCATATCTGTCATACCGTACTGGTACCGGTGATGCTGTTTCATTCTTCTTTTTGGACTAATAGCCCATTTTGTAGAGGTCTACCAGGCCTCCTCTTTTCAATATACCGGGTGATCAAAAAGTCAGCATACATTTCAAAACTTTACAAATAACGGAATAATGTAGATAGAGAGGTAAAAATTGACACACATGCTTGGAATGGCATGGGATTTTATTGCAACAAAAAAAGTGCAAACAATGTCCGACAGTTGGCGCTGGACAACAAAACGTCAGTGACTGCTACCGTGTCGGGTGTGAGGTACGCCGATGTGTTACAGAATCGCATCATCCCCAGCCTGTCTGATAAACATCTGCTGGAACGTACGATTTTTATGCAGGATGGCGCTCCGCCTCATATTGCTAGACGCGTGAAAGACATAATGATCGTATGCTCAGCCGACACTTTCCTCATGCTTGGCCTCCCAGGTCCCCAGACCTCAGTCCGTGCGATTATTGGCTTTGGGGTTACCTGATGTCGCAAGTGTATCGTGATCGACCGATATCTCTAGGGATGCTGAAAGACAACATCCGACGCCAATGCCTCACCATAACTCAGCACATGCTTTACAGTGCTGTTCACAACATTATTCCTCGACTACAGCTGTTGTTGAGGAATGATAGTGAACATATTGAACATTTCCTGTAAAGAAAATCGTCTTTGCTTTGTCTTAATTTGTTATGTGCTAATTAATGCTTTTCTGATCAGATGAAGCGCCATCTGTCAGACATGTTTTGAACTTTTTTTCCCTCTAATAAAACCCCATGTCATTCCAAACATGTGTGTCAATTTTTACCTCCATGTCTACATTATTTGTGATTTATTAAGGTTTCAAATTATACTGGCTTTTTGATCATCCGGTATATAAGATCATTTTCAGTCTCCCATGTAAGAACTAGTCAACAGTTTTCCATAATAATTAACTTCAAGACTTCCTCTTTCCCTTTTATAAGCAGTTTTCCAAGTATCACCAAAAATATCGACACAAAATTGAAACAAACATCTACCTTGGTAACATATGCTGGAGTGTCCGCTAAAGATTCAGTTTAGCAATTTTTTCGCAAAAGACAACGAAACATCACTTTACTGGAGAGCTTAAATGTTAGTTTCAAGCACCGTTACCCATCCAAGGACGAAACTTGAAACATGTTTCAGAAAACCACGCGTAATTTTGATGTTGCTTGAGAGCAACATTGCCAAATAAAGGGTTAAAGGCCGTTTCACACCGCGGTCACGTGACGTGACGTGACAGACGTGCAATTCACACCGCCACCGACGTCTGTGAGCTATTAGGACATCGTTCCTGCTCTAGTCTGTTCAGTTGAAACAGGTAACATGGCAGGTGGTTCGTGGTGCGACAGCGCGTTTACTAAAAGTGTGCCTTGGTTGGGTGATGGTGAAAGTAGTTCGAGTAGTGATGAGGAAGGCATGCTGTTGTACTGTGTTACAAACCGAACGCACTGGGTACACCCCATCAATCAGAGACGGGAACAGTGCGGCGAGTATCATCATCTGATGAAGGACTTGGAGCTAGATGATTACAGATCTGAGTATGAAGAGGTATTAACACTGATAAATAACGAAATTAGTAAAAAAGACACCAACTACAGGAGATCTATCCAGCAGAGAGAGAGAGAGAGAGATTGGCACTATGCCTAAGGTTGTACCTCCACATTAGTTATGCGATCCACCCGCCTAAGGTAAGTTTACTAATACTGTATACAATTTACTTTTTTGAAATCTTACTGCAGTCGGAACATAATGTTGGTAAAAAAATGAAACATTTAAACAATTATTGATTTCCTTTGAATATCAGCATCTATTTTCATTTAATTCTCTTTAAGTCATAATCAAATACTTTTTTGGTGTAAAGGAAAAATAAATTAACAGTTAATGGTAGTGGCTGTCGAGTTCGATTTTTCCCCTAATTCCTAAACGTTCATTAAACTGTCCTCCTATGACCATCAACCAAAACTAATTCACTACAAAATATTGATAGTTTTTAACATTTTACAAAAGGAAATGACAAGAAAAGAGCTTCTTATTGTAACGAGTTGAAACACGAAACTGAGCGACAGTGTGCGAAATGGTCATGCGCGCGGCAGTGTAGTGGGCCACTGCGCATGCACAAGGCAGTGTAGGGGGCCACTGCGCATGCGCGAGGCCACAGACATCGACAGACGTTTTGAGAGGATCGCTCGCGGAGCAATCCCGCAGATTCGTCTGTCGACGTCTGTGGCGTCTGTGAGGTTCTGCGAGGTCGGTGTGAATTGCCCCATTTGACACTATGGAAAAAGATCTGTAGAAAAGTCTGTCATGTGACGTCACGTGACATAGTGTGACCGCGGTGTGAAACGGCCTTTACTTGGACTCCCTGTATGTCGATTCAGTGTGTGTGAGAGAGTGCACTCACGTTGGAGGTGGCGGAGGCCTTCTTGGAGCTGGAGCTCTTGGCGGTCTTGGCCTTGTCCGGAGGGTTGGCAGCACTGCAGGAGTGGGCATGCCTGCTGAGCGCGAACACCTCGGCCAGCCGCGACCGTCCCGCCTTGCTGCTGATGCTGCCACTGCCCGCCTTGCTACGACTGCCAGCTGACGGCAGCGTGTTGCCCTGCAACAAACACCAACACCGACACTCAACACCAAACACTTGTATAAACAACATACACTGGACACAGCAACGAACATAAATTTCATAGACCGGCGATAGGTCCGCCATGTTTGAGGCAAACTGAACACGTGCGCTTATATCCCAGGCGAAAAAATCTGTCCCAGATCCTGACCTATTGGCATTAGGCAAAGATCTAAAACGTTCATGCAGTAAGGATGTAGAGATGTCAGCAGACGACGTTGTTCAGAGTATTTTGTATACACTTGAAAGAGAAATTAAATTTATCCTGATAGTATCTTAGTTAACCTCACATACTGTAATTGTGACATATTCAGAAACAACCAAATATTGGTGACAAGTAAAGAATATCGGGCTAAGCACACTCTCGGAAATCGCAATATATTCGAAACTAAGCAGCAAAAATTGGGGAAAAACAAAAAATATCTGACTTTCCATACCCTCGGAAATCACGAGATATTCGAAAATAAATAGCCAAATCTTTCAGACTAGCCAATAGTGTAGGCCTAAATGTCATTTATACTCGTTTCACTTAGTGTAGCAGCAATTTAAACGTTCGCATAGTATTGTTTCCAACAATATTATCGAAAACCTCAACATATTTAAAAAAGAGTCAAATATTTGTGAGAAGGAAGAACACAAATGTCATTGCTGATCGTACCACTTGCAGCAGTAATTTCATTCTCCGTTGTTCAGTCACACATAAGTCACCAAATCGATGTTACTAACTCCTAAAGACAGCACATAAGATTACTGAATAACATAATACTGTTATGTGAATAAGAAAATCCCACAAAGTACTCTGGATAAATAACTTCTACAATATGTTACAAACGATAAGATTTAAAAAAAAAAATCTATTTGAAGGAGCTTTGATCACAGCACCTCTGCTTTAGTAATCCAGCACTATACCTATTACGCTACAGCAACTCGACGCCATTTTGCTCTTTAAGATTTGTATACCAGTTCCCACATGTTTGGTTCTCATACACTACGTTTACATGGAACACATCTTCCGGAAGACGAAAACCGATTTTCGTAAACCGTTTTTCGCTGTCGTGTTTACATGGCACAGCCTGAATCGGATTTCCAAATCCACTTAAGATGGCGGCTGAAAAACAGCTGATTCAGTCCCTGATTTAGTCAGCATAATCGCTATTTTTCTTTACTTATAAATACACAGATTCATGCTCTCTCTAATATTAATACTTTTATTTCATATTAGAAAATATCACTCGGTCCATATGTGCCGAAAATTCTTACCAAAAAAACACAATCTGACAAGCCAAGAACGCTTCAAAAACGGTTGCGTTTACATGGACACGAAAATCGATTGTGGAACTGGAAAACCTCTTTAGAGAAGTGGATTTCCAGAATCGATTTTGGAGTGTTTACATGACCAACCAAAAGCGGAATTGGGAAATCGGTTTACGAAATCCGGTTTTGGGAGCCCATGTAAACGGGGTGATTGTTAATATGATTTTAATTACATTTAGTTTTAATAAATTGATCCAGATATGATTTTGTAATTCATCTTCAATTTTCTGTAGCCCTGAAACTGTTTACTGCGATTTATATAACCAAAACTGTGAGATATACGGCAAATCAAGATGGCGTCTGTGACATGGAAGGAACAAGTGAATAACGATTTCACGTCACTTTCCAAAGTCGTCGTTCATTGGCTAATGTAACAGCGAATTTCATTGGAGGGAAAGAAATTTTTGCCTGGGATATAAGATCTCCTAAATTGAACTGGCGTCCGCCATGTTATTTGGGGTAACGACTGACTGCAAGCCCCTACATCGCCGTAGCGGAGAAGCGAGGCAACTGTCCCCGAATTGAAGTGGCTGATCGCCGCCATTTGCAGGGAAGAATCCTAGTGCTGGGGTTGTGATTTTAAGTGAATGAGACGCAACAAGACCAAAATAAAGCACAAAATAAACGCATGTTTGTTTAAAAAAAATACTAATTATTGCAGTCGGTTTAAAAAGTATTCTTAAATGAATAAAGTCTCCTAATTTTCGAAATAACGTCTGCATAGAGACACGAAATTTAAGAGTGTAAGGTTCTTTTCCGATAAGGTGGAGCACTTTTCATCGAGATATTTGCATAATAAGATTCCATGAAACTTGTAAAGTAGCAGAGAGAGCGATTATTTATTATTTCACGCAATTTTCTGTCAGGTCCTGTTTACTTTTCGCCGACTTCTCTGTACGTTGTGCACACTTATTTTTGTACATCACTTTTCAACTTCCTCGAATTTGGGTATGAATAATTGTAATAACTCATAAAATTTTAAATACGCAATTCATTCGCACATTACTTTTTAACAGACATAGTACCTCTCAAAGTGGTTGAGTATGCAACATTCCACCAAATATTTTTAAGTGTCTAAAACAATTATTAGACCTACTTCTGCATCATACTTATCTATATCTATAAATGTGAACGTCTGTTCGGTGTACGTTTATCACGTCTGCACCACAAGACATAAAGAGCTAAAAACTTTTACAGTTACTAATATTTGCCCGGGGAAGGCTTTAGGCACGGTTTTATGGCGATCGCATAGCTATTTACCTATATATATTAATGTGAATGTCTGTTCGGTGTACGCTTATCACGTCTGAACCACAAGACATAAAGAGCTAAAAACGACAAGACGCAGAGACTTAAATATTTGTACAGTTACTAATTTATACCTGAGGAAGATTTTAGGCACGGTTTTATAGCGATTTGATAGATATTTAGTAATTTGAAGAATATAACGTGAAATTCGGAACAATAACTACTCTTTGAAAATTATATTTACTCTTTGAAAACGGTTTTATTGATTGTATTGTTGCTTGATGGTTGATAATGACAAAAGGGTGGAGTATATTGGGATGGAAAGTTATCGGTGTATATAAAATTCTACGCGTGTGTGTGTGTGTTTATATTTCGCTATGCAGAGAAAAGTACAGAACGCAAACGAACGGTGTGTGTGTGTAATTGTTGTCCGAAGTCTCCCGTTGTACACCATAGCAGTTCCATGCCAATAGCTGTAAGGGGGTGGAAGAGATGGTGGTTGAAAGTCCTCAAATTATTAAAAAAAAAAAATTCGGACTGATGTCCAGCGATGACGTTCTCGACTCTATAGGAAGAAGGTTACATACAGCGAAACGTGATGCCACAGACCATATCTTTTGTATTTGCGTGTTACTATGTCTTCAGCTCTTTCTCTGCAAGGATAAGCATACGAATAAATAAATATAAGAATAAATAAAGTAGTAAAAAAGAAATTTCTTTTAATACATCTCTTTAAAAAATCGATTTGACGTTTCGCGCATTACATCAAGTGATCGATCTACGATATTATTACACTCATTATTGTTGAATTTCATGATCGGAATCTTCGAAACGAGTGCAGTTTTACGTGTGATTTGATGTACATTGCTTACTTTCCTGATAATGTTGATTAAAAATGTTTGTTTCTGAAGAAGGTATTGTATTTCATTTCATTCTTCAAAACCAGTCTCATAGCACACTACTGAAAGATAGCTTATCTACGTTTCTCAGTTTTAGAGAATCATTTGTAAGAGGAAACTTAAACAAAAACAAACGCTCATGATTTCTTATTTCTCCATTAAAATATTATACGGTATGCAAGTAGTGACTGATCTATGAAATGTAACATTGTTTCCATCTTCGTCTTTGCTTCCGTTCTCACTGTTACAATTAGAAGCAGCACACGAACGAACCATGTTTATGCACGATTGCCCTGCAAATGGCTGCTCACAATGTCTCATTCAATGTGTGGACGCGACACTAGCGCCAGCGAGCGGTCTAGTTTTTATTTAGTAAGCCTATGGCTGACAGCTCGTATGCCACACGCACTTCAGAATTGCACCCATTTACGGTCCAAGTTTTAAATAAAGATTGACTACTGAATACGGATGTGCATCAAGTTCCGTAAAACATTTTCGACCGCGGCGGAGCGGCCGAGCGCATTGAGGCACTATGCTACGATGCGCGAGGCTGTTCCCCGTCGGGGGTTCGAATACCCCCTCGGGCATGGATGTTTGTGCTGTCTTTAGTATAAGTTAGTTCATAAGTAGTTTGTAAGTTTAGGGACTGATGACCCCGCAGTTAAGTTCTATAAGCTTCCGAAACATTTGAACAGACTTTTTCGAGTCTGCGAATTGACGAGCTTGGTAGTATTTTTCTTAAAAATTCGGTAACACAAATATCACGAACCTGTTAGTATTACAGTTCCAGTTAGAAGTATAACAGTTAGATGTGGTTTGCAATAACAACGAAAGTGCCGCTGTGAAAATATTTGTGTAGATTTTAATGTAAATAACTAATCTAAACGAGCTGCGAAACATACTTGTTATGACGAACAATCAAGACCATGAATTTGCATCTGTTTTTGTGTTGTAACAACTGCTTTCATAAAGTTTAGTATACATCTACTTAGTGTTTACTAACGCTATTAAGTCAACAAACTTGTAAAAGTGCTGTTAAAGGGTTACGTTGGGAACTTTGGTAGACGAAATTTGCGTACAAAGATAAAAGTTACAACAAAATATTGGAGTTAAAAATGCGCCTAGGGCATCTGCCACAAAAGCATTCCACGTCGAAACAACGTTTCATGAATAACTTTCGTTGTTGCCACGCAGAAATAAGTACATATTTGTTGCAAAGAACACAGACATATACAACTGAAAAAATTCTGGCTGTCTCTACTGCTTCCACACTTTGCACTGGTTGCATGTCAGCCATGCTCGATCAAGTATTGTCAAGAACAAATGAAAATACTTTTAAAGAAGGTGTACACACTCAAAAGTGTGGTTTCGTCAACCACAGGAGCGACAGAAGGAGATATATCTCAAACCACACTAGGTAGATGAGCATTTTTTTAATGGCTTTACTTCAAGGGAATTGCAGGATAGGTCTTCTGAAGCTTCACTCTTGGGGCAACTAAGAGCCATCGGTCAGGAATTTTGTTTTAATATGTGGATAGTGATCAAACAAGGAACAATATTTGGTGTTCTTGCACGAAGTACTTGTTTTATCACTTCGATTTGTGTATTTAAATGCTGAATATACATTAGGCACATTTCATCAGCAAAAATTGTTTAGGAAATACGCACTAAATACAAGATAAACTAAATACTTCAAGTTCAACAACAACATACGATAGACATACTCCTCTCAGGTGTACTGACCACCAAAAATATGGCGGCCGAGTTTACAGAAGTTGCCGCAAATAGCGCTGTAACTCGTATGTTAGCCACTCCATGAAATTTAAGTTCGTTAGGCCACAGCGTCGCCAAAGTTGCAGCCGATTGGAAAGGTTGCCGCCATCTAGTCTGCTGTCGCTGAATCATAGGTTTTATATTAACCATTGCCAGTCTCGATTTTTCCTTAATTTCAGGGCGAAGCCTTTCGGAAAGTAATTCCCTCTACGAATAGCATTTCTCGTTTACTATTGCATCGTACGTGTAATGTTTTCAATCGACATTATTTGGTGGTATTACAATAATGTCAATAATCGTTCGTATTTGCCGATATATCTTCCCTATAAATACAGGGGAATTTCTTTAAAATCTTTAAGTATCTTTATTCTGCCTGTGGCTCAAATAATGTGTCATGCTTTGAAGTACATTACGTATTTATCAAGAGGTAGATTTCTACTAGTTTTAACTTAACGAGCGAATGCAAACGACAGCCAAGTATACACATACAAACATGACTGAAAATCTTCGTTATCGATCCTTCAATACAAATTAAAGAACGAGTTTTTTTAAAGTTTCATCATTAGATTGTTTCTGTGTGGTGTTTTTAACAGTTCAAATGAATCCTAGTATTAACGATTCATGCCATATTTCGCTAGGATGATTGTACCAATGGTTAATACGAAGTTTTACACTATATAAACAACTGTCATTACATTAAAAAACACCAAATACAACCGTTATCTGCCTGGCTTTTTGATGGCCGTGAAGTAAATATAATTTTGAAAGTTGGTAAATGCGAAAGTTAAGTATAATGAATGTCAGTAAACAAATACACGCTGATACACAACGACCTATATAATTACATATCTCTTTCTATATGCTTACCAAAAAGAATGATATTCCAGTAGTCTTATCATTGCGGTTGTTGCAGTTGTACGCCGAACATAAACGGCGTATGTGTTGCGACTAATAATAACGCCTACACGTTAGTTTCGATTACAAACGGAAGCGTCTGCTCACTCTGCTGCAACAAACTGACGATCTCGAATACGGCGCCCAATGTTGCTTAGTGCTGCCACCCAGAGCGCTGTAGCTTGCCTATAGCCTCTCTATGTTGTTTATATACCTCTTTGCTCAAGACCACAGCGCTGGAATTGGCCACGCCGAGGAGCGTACACCAGTTTCCCCAGTTCTCTGTCATCAGGGGCGGATTCAATGGTGGGCGTGCCCCTGGGGCCCACGGCTCTTGTGGGAGGGGTTTGGAAAACTTGCGGGATGGCACATTGGTGAAGAGTCACAGAGATCCGAGCAAGCAGGTATCAGTAATTCGACAGCAGGGTTTTTCAGCCTTTTCGAATGTGCGACCTCCTTGCAAGCAAAAATATTCCGGGGCCCCCTTACAAGAATAAATATTCTGTAGACCCCTATCCTCGTCATAGGTACGTACTCTAACAAAAGTATTTTGTAGTCTTGAAGGCAACGAATTTACTTTTCTTCCTGTTTACATAACTTTCTTCTTAATTCTTAGACGTTCCTTTGATGTATTTTTCGGAATAGAAGGCATTATATTACCTGGCAAGCGAAGCGGTAATGCTGCAGCGGCAGGAACTAACTTGGTCACGTGACGAGGTACAGCCGAGCTACGGTTGCACTAGTGCGCCTTGTTACCTGTAAGTGCGAGAATGGAAGGTGAGCGTGGAAAGTGTCTTCGTCAACAGGCGCGGCGGCTTGCGGTTAACGTAATTAAATCTTTTGACGACGAGAAACAATAGGGATTGACTGAGCGGGTGCAGAAGGCGGCGGAACGTTTTGTCAAAATGTTAAAGCTGAGCAAAAGGATGGTTTCCAAATTACGGAAACAAGGACACGATGCCGAGCACAGCGGAACTCTAGTATCTACGCTGAAGAAGAAGAAGCAAGAACCTCACAATAAGTATGTGATCGGTGATATGGATAAATGTATTATCGGGCAGCAAATTCAACGGTATTACGAACAATATAAAGAAATACCAACTTTGAGAAAACTGCACAACTTTTGTCGAACAGAGCTGAGTTTCAAAGCTAGCAAGGATACCATTAGAAAATTTGTTTTGTCTATGGGATTTCTTTTAGAAGGTACCAAAATAAACGTGTTGTCTTGTACGAACGAGAGGACATTGTTGTAAAAGGGCTTACTTTCTCAGGTTTTTACGTAAAAATCTAGCGTCAGAATCTAAGCGACCAGTGGTTTACTTAGATGAAACAAGAATTCACACGCATTATAGAGTAAATAAATGTTGGCAAAGTGACAGAGCCCAAGAAGTGTTGTCAACAAAAGTGCCGGACACCGTTTAATTGTTGTTCATGCAGGCGGAGACATGGGTTTCATTCCGGGTGCACTGCTCATATATGATTCATAAACCAAAACGTCCGACTATCACTTGGAAATAGTTAGCAAAAACTTTCAAAAATACGTGGAAACGCAACTTATGCCAGGCTTACCTCCAATAAGTATTGTTCTTTTTTATAATGCTCCATATCACAACAAACATCTACATCTACATACATACTCCGCAATTCACCGTAAGGTGCGTGGCGGAGGGTACACTGTACCACTACTAGGCATTTCCCTTTCCTATTCCACTCCCAAACTGAACGAGGAAAACAAGAACGCCTATATGCCTCCGTACGAGCCTCAATTTCTCTTATCTTGTCTTTGTGATCTTTACGCGAAATGTAAGTAGGTGGCAGCAAGATCGTACTACACTCAGCTTCAAATTCCAGCCCTCTAAATTTACTTAAGAGAAATTCACGAAAAGAACGTCGTCTTTCTTCCAGCGATCCCCAATTGAGTTGCCGGAGCATTTCCGTGACACTCGCGCATTGGTCGAACCTACCGGTAACAAATCTAGCTGCTCGCCTCCAAACCGCCTCTATGTCTTCCTTCAAACCGATCTGCTGCGGGTCCCAAATACTTGAGCAATACTCAAGACGTGGTCGTACAAGCGTTTTATACGCGGTCTCCTTTACAGGTGAAGTACATCTTCCCAAAATTCTCCCAATAAACCGAAGTCGGCTGTCTGCCTTACTCACAACTGTCCTTACATGTTCGTTCCATTTCATATCGCTCTGCAATGTTACGCCTAGTTATTGAACGACGCGACAGCATCAAGAAGCTCACTACTAATGCTGTATTCGAACATTATGGGATTGTTTTTTCTACTCATGCGCATCACCTTACATTTTTCTACATTGAGAGCTAGCTGCCATTCTTCGCACCAACTAGAAATTTTGTCTAAGTCAACCTGTATGCTATTACAGTCAGTTACAGACGACACCCTCCCATACACCACAGCATCATCAGCAAACAGCCGCAAATTACAACTTACTCTGTCCATCAGATCATTTATATAGATAGAAAATAATAGCGGTCCTATCACACTCCCCTGGGGCACGCCTGACGATACACTCGTCTCTGATGAACACTCGCCGTCGAGAAGAACGTACTGCGTTCTATTACTTAAGAAGTCTTCCAGCCAGTCACAAATCTGTGAACCTATTCCATAAGCTCGTATCTTCGTTAGCAGTCTGCAGTGTGGCACCGCGTCGAACGCCTTTTTGAAGTTCAAATGTGCAAATGTTTGTATAGCTTATGGGACTTAACTACGGGGTCATCAGTCCCTAAACTTACAAACTGCTTATCAACTACCTGATACTAAAGACGGCACAAACATCCATGCCCGAGGGTGGATTCGAACCCCCGACCGTAGTGGCCGTGCAGACCGTGACTGAAGCGCCTGAATCCCCTCGGCCACCGCGGCCGGCCTTTTTGAAGTCGAGAAAAACACAATCCGCCTGTCGCCCTTCGTCCATGGCTCGCAAGATGTCATGTGAGAAAAGGGCAAGCTGAGTTTCACATGAACGATGTTTCCTAAACCCGTGCTGAGTCGTGGAAAGAAGCTTTTCCGTTTCAAGGAAATTTACTATATTCGAACTGAGAATATGCTCCAAAATTCTACATGAAACCGATGTCAACGATATTTGCCCTTTAATTGTATGGGTCAGTTCTCTTTCCTTTCTTATACACGGGAGTCACCTGCGCTTTTTTCCAATCACTAGTAACTATGCGCTGAATTAAAGATTCGCTATAAATGCAAGCTAAGTAGGGGGCCAATGCCGCAGAATAGTCTTTGTAAAACCGAACTGGTATTCCATCCGGACTAGCAGACTTTTTCGTATTTAGCTCTCTCAGCTGCTTCTCTACACCGGAAATACCTATTGCTATGTCCCCCATTTCGGAATTAGTACGTTGGTCAAATGATGGTACATTTGTGCGGTCCTCCTGCGTGAAAGATTTCTTAAAGGTTAAATTTAGAATTTCAGCTTTCCGTTTGCTTTCTTGTATTACTGCCCCAGAATGATCAACTAGTGACTGGACAGTGGGCTATGACCCGCTTATCGATTTTACATAGGACCAGAATTTTTTCGGGTTCTCGGAAAGATCTTTTGCTAAGGTATGGCTGTGATAATTATTGTATGCTTCACGCATCGATCTTTTTATAGACGCACGAATCTCTGTTAACTTTTGCCTGTCATCATTTGCGTGTTCTTTTTTAAATCGAGAGTGCAACAGCCTTTGCTTTCTCAGCAGCTTTCTAACATTATTATTATACCACGGTGGATCTTTTTCATCCTTAATCGTCTTTACTGGGACATATTTCTCTAACCCTTTATTAACAATGCACTTAAATTTAGTCCACAATTCCTCTACATCCATTGTCCCAAAATTAAACGATGCCCATTCATTTTCTAAGTGCGATCGTAACATTTGCTTATCGGCTCTTCCCAACAAAAACACGCTCCTAGCCTTCTTGATTGGTTTATGAAATTTGGTCACCATCGACGCTATGACGATATCATGATCACTAATTCCTGTCTCTACACAGACATCGTTAATAAGGTCAGGCCTGTTTGTGGCTATAAGGTCTAGAATATTTCCATTGCGCGTGGGTTGCCGGTTTAACTGCTCAAGACAGTTACCGCCTTCCCCTAGCTCTCTAAACCGTGAAATACAGTCCTGGCTGACCGAAAACAAGATACGTTATGACTCCGACCTACGGAAAGCCGAACTTCTGGCACAACTGAATGGGCAACAAACGTTTCCCGTTTACTGTATTAACAAAAGTTTGCAACAGAATGGATTTGTAACCCCCCCCCCCCCCCGACTGTCTCCGTACCATCCAGACCTGAATCACATCGAAATAATCTGGAATATTGTGAAAAATGAAATACGTACTCAGAATATGACAAGCGTTTCGCTCACGGAGCAGAAAAAAATTACAGCTGATGCCTTTGCTGCTGTGGCATTAGATCATTGGAGAAATGCGCTATGCCACGTAGAAAAAGTGTGCGAGGAATATTGGCGAAGAGATGCTGTAATGGACGAAGAAATAGAAAACATAATACTAGTCGGGCTGGATTCAAGTGACGAATCATTATCGTCAGCGTCCGAATCGGCAGACGACGAATCGACAGAGACAGCTGAGGAAGACGAGTTCAACTTGGGAAGTAGTTCTGCAGATACTGTCAGCGAAGCTCCGTGAACAGCTAAGGTAAGATACTGCTGTCAGGAATATGTCATAGTATCTGTATACTAGCTCTTGGTTTTAATAGAAATTTATTTTCAATATTATTCATTGGATCAAAAACATTGTATCGATTACTAGCGTTGTCTGTACCCCTTCTGAGTACTCGCATTGTCTTTATCCATTCGGAATACTTCTAGACTGCGTAGGTGTTGGACATGATTGACTGCAATAATGTTCAACCAATTATTGCTTCGCAAAATTTTTTTTCATAATGTGAGAAGAGTAAAACACGCGGATTCCGCCATTGAAAGGATTAGTAAAATCGATGCAGGCTAAACATCTAACCACAGCATCGAACAATGCATTCGAATTTCGAAATCAGATTTAGTCTTCCGCAAAATTAATTGTGAGTAAACGTCCTGCGTGTAACAGGCTAGCAGCGGTCCACTTGCAAGAATACTGGAGCGTACATGTACGCCATACTGCTCCCCCACCCCCCTCCTCTATGTTTCTCTGGCGTAAACACGACGATGCTGCCACCGTCGCAAGATTCAAATGTTCAAATGTTGGTGTATAGCTTATGGGACTTAACTGCGTGGTCATCAGTCCCTAAACTTACAAACTACTTATGAACTAGCTAACGCTAAGGACGGCACAAATATCCATGTCCGATGGGGGATTCGAACCCCCGACCGTAGTGGCCGTGCACACCGTGACTGGCGCGCCGCAGTTCCCTCGGCCACCGCGGCCGGCATCGCAAGATTACCACTTGGCTTTGCCGAGTAATACCTATTTTTACTTGATTACCGACAGAAATAAATTTTGCACAACCAGTGAAATACATTTCAGACATGACTCAGAAGCGAATTATGTTAATTAAGAAAGATCCCACTTTATAGACACTTTCCGAGGAAATAGATTCATTTTCGAATTTCTTAGAGTTAATTATTGCATTTTGTTCATTTACCTATCGATTGGTTCCTGAAAATTTTCAGGATTTCAGCTTATTCTTTGTTAATACGCTGTACTATAAAAGAATCTACGTTCTGTTCAATTTAGAAGTAATGTTAAACAATGAATTAAATACCTTCAACATAAATTTCACTTGGGCCTGTGTTTCTGTATTACAGTTTTCAGACATGCATCGATCTGGTTGTTTTAAGGTGCAACTACCATTGTACGGATCGGCGCTCCTCCCTTAGCAACATGGTACGGAAATTAATTTATTTTTTTAAAAACAATTTCCACATCTTTAGCTTTTTCCCTCCGACTTTAAAAATCGCCCGACTAAGTTGCGCCGGCCGCGGTGGCCGAGGGGACTGAGGCGCTCCAGTCACGGTCTGCACGGCCACTACGGTCGGGGGTTCGAATCCCCCCTCGGGCATGGAGATTGTGCCGTACTTAGTCTTAAGTAGTTCATAAGTAGTTTGTAAGCTTAGGGACTGATGACCCCTTAGTTAAGTCCCATAAGTTCTACAAATATTTGAATTTGACTAAGTTGCAAGCCTCTGATTTGACATTCGGTCCCCTGGTCGCCACAATGCACAGCTGTCGTGGGGAGGCCACCTCTGTGACTGGGCGGCGACATGGTTTGGTTTGGTGACTTGGGGCGACAATTGTGTTGACTTCGTTTTATATCTGGCTTTAGCTTGCGATTTTTAAGCTGTAGATTACGTCTTGATTTTCACAGTTGTATTGGATGTATAGGTTCAAAATTCTATTTGTCACCTCAGTATGAAAATTAAGCTGGTACTTCGCAGTTAATAAAATTTATATCTTTGTTGAATTTTCCTTTTTTGTAATGTTTGAGCATGAAAATCCGTTTCTCAGGGGCTGATATTTAATAAACCAAAGAATAAAAATTTGAATCATTGAGTCCCGGTAATTCAGATAATTTAACGCCCGTCACAAAGATACTGTTTTTGCCTGATCCTTTTCCTTTATAGAATTATTCTTTAGAAAATTTCACAATTCGTTTCTCCTGACCAAAACTGTAAGATATATTCCTTTACTTTTAGAATATGCTGGGACAATATTAGGGAACTAAATAATCGAATAACTGTTTAAGACTTTTTTAAGGTTCATAGATTCTCTATTCTGAAATCAATAGTTACATTCATAACACCTTCACAGTACACACTTTATAAGTTCACTATTCGTGATTATTTTTGTCAAAGTTTGTTTGTATTAATCTCTCTCAAGAATGTTCATCAGTTTATTACGGGAGGCAGAAGTTTCTAATTCTTTCGTCCTAACCTATCCCGATCGCAGTCCAAAGATAATGTTCGCTTTCGCGTATGATCACGATGTAAGAGTTTATATTAAATTTTAAATATTTTCTCGGGTTTTTTCCCATCTTGGAATGAAACCGCGTATCATACTTTAAGCTAAGTACTGATAGATAGTCCCACTGAGAGCTGAGCACATAGAGAATGCTGAGCACATAGAGAGCTAAACACATAGAGAGAAACTCAACTGCGGGTACTATTTATAATAGCAATCTGACAAATGATCTCTGATATACGAGATGTTTTGACCTAAGTATTCCCTGGATACTGGATACTATTACTGTGAATTACGCTGATATAATTTGAATTTACTAAAAATTTAGAAAAATGAGAAAATTCGCCTAAAATTACGTAACAATGAAAAAGGTCGGAATACCGTGATAATAATGCTATGGTCGCGATGTGGTGTTGCAACTCCTGCCACTCAGCAGTGCATCGTGGCCAATCAGGAGCGACCACGTTTTGTCCCGTGGACGTCAGGCCTCGCGGCGCCGGGCCGCCGCTCTCTTCCAAGCAAGCCGCCACCGCGTTCACACGTCTTTTCCTGCCTTCTCCGCTTCCCCCCTCTTCTTCTATACCACCATGTTGCTCCGTGACGGGCGCCAATCCTTCGTAGGCCCCATGTCCTGTAACGGTTACCTTCCGTAATAAACTTTCAAGTGTGCCAATAAACCCTGCATTTCTCATTTAGCCGCCCCATCTAGCCCACAACATTCGCTCAGCCACTCCTATCGACACCTGGTACTACCATACTTTCTCCTGTCACGCCGACCACCAAACCAAGTCTTTGGGCCAAGTAGTTACTCTTGGTTACTATTCCTGCGACGCCTTTCTGGAAAACACCTCTTCTTCAATAATGGCTCTGCCAACACGAGTCTACAGACTAGATCACTGCAGTTCAATACTGCTGTTAATCTCTCGTTGAGAAGTTAGCTTAAACTAAGTTAAACTAACCTAAGGACAACTCACACATCCATACCCTAGGGCGGATTCGAACCCCCGACGCGGGAGGCAGCGCGACCCAAAACGTGGCGCCCCAGACTACTCGGCTACTCCCGTGCGGCTTGTGTTCCTGCTCCGTAAGAGTTGCTAGAATATTCACCATGACAACGGAAAGGGAAGCCTCTTGTGATTCACAAAGTTCAACAGTATATAGAGGAATATACGAAGAAAGAAGGTATAGCACATCTTCTTCTTCTTTCTCTGAGCCATTATCCCGCACATGCAGGGTCGGCTTGGCGGATTTGGCATGTGTTAATATTTACAGGACGGCCGGATACCCTTCCTACCACCACCCCGTGCCCCCCGGGATGAAATGTGTACCCCAAATCACAGACAAAAATATATACAGACGGGAAACCTCCGTAAGGGCCCGGTCCTATACTCCGAGGTGCGGGGAGGGAGGGTTTCCACCAGTTCCGTAAGATGTCCCATGATGGCGCTGCGGTCAGCAACAGACCTTTAAACTGCCAGAGCAGGCGGCAGGTAGCGGCTGTCGCCACCACCACCTCCCCTCATACGCCAGCAAGCCGGACACAGCCGTGGCCTCGTGGCAGGCGGCACGAACTCTCCCCTCAGCCTCCCCTCCACGCTACCCTCTGACGTGCGAAAGGCACCCTAAGCCAGCGAACTGCCTGACACCTGCTAGCATCTTACGGAACTACGAGGGGAGCGTAGGACAGTGGTTTAGGGTAGGCTGCTTCTCTGTATATGTTACTCTGTGCCCAAATGTCTGCGTATAGTGTTAGTTATATGTGTGTCGAAGTGGAAAGTGTTAATAAATGTTTGCTAATCGTGTAACTGAGGCGGGACTTGGGTACCAACCCGGTATTCACCTAGGGGGATGTGGAAAACCGCTTAAAAACTACATCAGGGCTGGCCGGCGCTCCAACTGCCTTCATTAATCCGCCGGGCGGATTCGAACCGGGGCCGGTACTCCTCCCCGTCTCGGACAGCGGTAAGTTAGACCACACGGCTAACGGAGCACGTAAAGAATGTATAATTTATAATCCGTGCGTAAACATAAACAAGAAGTGCGAGGAACGCTGTCCACCAGAAACAACATAATTTTAGACTATGCAGGGTGATCCATTGATACTAACCAGGCCAAATATCTCACGAAATAAGCATCAAACGAAGAAACTGCAAAGAACAGAACTTTTCTAGATTGAAGGAGGAAAACAGATGGCGCTATGGTTGGCCCGCTAGATGGCGCTGCCATAGGTCAAACGGATATCAACTGTATTTTTTTTTAATAGGTACTTCCATTTATATTAGATATTCGTTTAGTACGTAAATAAATGTGAATGTTTCATTTGGAACACTTTAATCGCATTGTGATAGATGGAGCTGTAATATTCACAAACATATTAACATATTGCTCACAATTTTAGACGAACAATGAGTAACAGTTAGTGTTTTTTTTTTTTTTTTTTAATTAAAACACAGAACGTAGGTAGGTTTGAACTTTATTTCGGCTTTTCCAATGTGATACATTTGTGAAAATATTATACAATAGCTTAAACCCACTGCTCCGCTCGCGTGTTGGTAGATAAAATCACACGTAAAAATGCACTCGTTTCGAAGAATCCAATCACGAAATTCAACAATAATGATTGTAATACTATCACAGATCGATCACTTGATGTAATGCGCGAAACGTTAAATCAATTTTTTTAAAGAGATGTATTAAAAGAAATTTCTTTTTTACTGCTTTATTTATTTATTTTTATATTTTCTTATTCGTATGCTTATCCTTACAGAGAAAGAGATGAAGACATTGTAGCACGCGTAGACCAAAGATATGGTCTGCGGCATCACGTTTCGCTGTATGTAATCTCCTTGCTATAATGTCACAAACGTCATCGCTGGCCTTCACTTCGAAATTTTTTATAATTTGACGACTTTCAACCACAATATCTTCCACCCCCCTAACTGCGATGGTGTACAACGGGAGACTTCGGACAACAATTACACACAGACCATTCGTTTGCGTTCTGTAGTTTTCGCTGCAGAGCGAAATATTAACATTATTAACAATATTAGAATTTTTTATACACCGATAATTTTCCATCCCAATGTACTCCACCCTTTTGTCATTGTCAACCCTCAAGCAACAATGCAACCAATAAAACCATTTTCAAAGAGTAAATATAATTTTCAAAGAGTAATTATTGTTCCGCATTTCGCGTTATATTCTTCAAATTACTAAATATCTATCAGATCGCTATAAAACAAAGCTGACGACTGACGAGGGTGAACATGTCCTTAGGGGCCTTGTGAGCCTAATTTTTACCTCCCCCCCTTATATATATATTACAGTCATTGTCACATGTACTTGATATAGGGAACACAAAACATGTTTCAAAGCCACAGTCGCTTCTTAGAAAAAAACTTTTTTTGTATACTTCCATCTAACTAACAATGCACTATTAGTTTCTGCGCACTATGGAGTCCTTTTAAAATGCCCATGATCACAAAAATATTCCAATTATTTAATAACATTCAACAATGTAAAGTTTCTAAATTTATCACAGAAGAAAAACAAGCAGAGAATTTAGAGCCAGAATGTTCCGTGTTCATCTTTCATAATCATAAAGGCTGAAGCACTTGCCGACAACTGGACACAGGGCATTCAGGCTCTGAATTTAATTTCTTATATAACTCTTTCTGAGCTTCGCCAGATGGATATAAGCGAATCCCTATACAGAGGAACCCATGTAATATTGTCATGGGTTTCTTTACATATTTGCAACTTTCGAATAATTGGAGTATAAGGCTGAAAAGACTAACCACTTGATAATTCATTGCAAACTGCACTCCTAGTCATTAAAATTGCTACACCACGAAGATGAGGTGCTACAGACGTGAAATTTAACCGATAGAAACAAGATGCTGTGATATGCAAATGATTAGCTATTCAGAGCATTCACACAAGTTTGGCGCCTGTGGCGACACTTAAAACGTGCTGACATAAGGAAAGTTTCCAACAGATTTCTCATACACAAAAAGCAGTTTATCGGCGTTGCCTGGTGAAACATTGTTGTGATGCCTTGTGTTAGGAGGAAAAATGCATACCATCACGTTTCCGGCTTTGATAAAGGTCGGATTGTAGCATATCCCGATTGCGGTTTATCGTATCGCGACATTGATGTTCGCGATCCAATGACTGTTAGCAGATTATGGAATCGGTGGGTTCAGGAGGGCAATACGGAACGCCGTGCTGAAACCCAACGGTCTGGTATCACTAGCAGTCGAGATGACAGGCATCTTATCCGCATGGCTGTAACGGATCGTGCAGCCACGTCTCGATCCCTGAGTCAACAGATGGAGACATTTGCAAGACAACAACCATCTGCACTAACAGTTCGACTACGTTTGCAGCAGCATGAACTATCAGCTCGAAGACCACGGTTGCGGTTACCCTTGACACTGCATCACAGACAGGAGCGCCTGCTATGTTCTACGCAACCTGGGTGCACGAATGGCAAAACGTCATTTTTTTTTCGATAAATCCAGTTTCTGTTGACAGCATCAAGATCGCCGCATCAGTGTTTGGCGAAATCGCTGCATTCGAAGCGCCTATTCATCATCCCCATACTGGCTATCACACGGCGTGATGGTAAGGGGTGCCATTGGTTACACGTCTTGGTCACCTCTTGCTCGCATCTACGGCACTTTGAACAGTGGCCGTTAGATTTCAGATATGTTAAGACCCGTGGCTCTATCCTTCATTCGATCCCTGCGAAACCATACATTTCAGCAGGATACTGCACGACCCATGTTGCAGGTCCTGTACGGGCCTTTCTGGATATGGAAAATGTTCGACTGCTGCCCTGGCCAGCATATTCTCCAGAGCTCTCACCAATTGAAAACGCCTGGTCAATGGTGGGCGAGCAACTGGCTCGTCACAATACGCCACACTACTCTTGATGAACTGTGGTATCATGTTGAAGCTGCATGGGCATCTGTACCTGTAAACGCCATCCCAGCTCTGTTTGACTGAATGCCCAGGCGTATCAAGGCCGTTATTACGGCCAGAGGTGGTTGTTCTGGGTACTGATTTCTCAGGATCTATGCACCCAAATTTTGTGAAAATATAATCACATGTCAGCTTTTAACATTGGCGTTGGAGCTGGCAGAGACACCAGCTGCTGGCCACTCGAGCCCTGGCGGCTACGCACGAATGGTCCCGAAGCAAGACAATGAAGCTACTACGCACATCGCCTTGAACATGCGCCAGTCCTTCATGAAGACAACATCCGCCGTTCATATTTGTTTTTGGCGTACTGAAGATTCATCAAAAACACGCCATATTTGGTAAAATATCTTTAAGACGCATCAACTGTAACAGCCTTCAGAAGATACCATCATGAATAATTATGTAGTCACTACCTAGCAAGAATTGCTGTGTGGTTAGCGGCATCTTTTTGCGTTGTCAAAGGCCGACCGCGGTGGCCGAGGGGACTGAGGTGCTCCAGTCACGGTCTGCACGGCCACTACGGTCGGGGGTTCGAATCCCCCCTCGGGCATGGATATTTGTGCCGTCCTTAGTGTTAGCTAGTTCATAAGTAGTTTGTAAGTTTAGGGACTGATGACCCCGTAGTTAACTCCTTTAAGGTTTTAAACATTTGAACAATACAACAAAATATTAAATATTTAACTGTTTAAAAATATGTGGGCAAGATTAGTCTTTGCGCATGGCTAAGATTTATTTTGTTACAGTGACTTAACAGTGTAATGAGTTACTTACTGTGTTTTAATGTTCATGTGCACTTACATGTTCTTGGTGTTTATTCTCAAAGAAAAATGAACACCGTTCAGTATCTTTTAGAAACAAATAACTCAGATTTAAGCTTGGAAGAGAACTGTGAAATAACGAAGCTTGGTTGAAGGATGCCTCGACTCGAGTTGAACCAAGCGCAAACAAGACGAGGTAAGACATTGTGCAGATCTTGTAACGAAAATGTATCTAAAAACGGCGGGGGGGGGGGGGGGGGGGTGCCGAAACATCGACGCGCCGAGCGGGTAAGGGCGGGGGGGGGGGGGGTACAACTATGAAGATGCGCCAATGAAGGAAGTGAACCCCCAGTCATCTAAAGCACCAGCCGACACTGGTTAAAGAACCAACTCCTAGCAGCTAAACGGCGTTCCATCAACTGTGCTAATAGTCAAGTCAAATGGTAGGGGAGACCAGGGCACGTTTTCCACCATTTTACATTTTTATTTTTGTGCTTCTTAATTTTATCGATTTTGCGTTAAACAGCGGATCATTATATTTCCTACACCTCTATTTACAGTCTTGTACAGATGTTTTTGAAAATAGTAAATATCGTTCTTGGTAGCAAAAGGTTTTGTCTGACCATCTTCCGCTGGAAAATTTGCCCCGTATGCAGGGCAAGTTTTCCAGCTTACTTAAAATGTACAGGGGCAAATATTCCAATTATACTTTCAATGTTAAAGCAGAGATAATTATCTTGATTTCACTGAATACGTATTTTTATAATGAATTTACAATACATAACAAAGGAGGATAGTAAAAATAGCCACATTAAATAAAAACAAATGCTATTTAATGGTTTTACAAAATAAGTGACTTAAATATTTTACAAACACAGACATTTTTAACAATACTTATACTGATTGTCTGAGCCACAATGTAAGCAAACAAAAAATGGAACATCCCCTTTCGTACAGTCTCCATGCGCCCATTTCGTGCACTGTATACACTTTTCATTTGCTTTAGACTTGGCCTAAGACTCAAAGCAATAATGAAAATGTGCCCCGTATGCTCTCGGAAAACGTGCCCCGTCGCCATATTCGGAACTATAACACTATATCCATGAGTAACAGTGTAAGCTATTTACAAAAGAAACACACAGTTACGTGAAGAAAGGAACCCACTTTTAGTGTGTGCAATATCAAAATAATAAGTTTAACGCTAGAATGTTTATTTTAAGTTTCAATAAAAACGTGAAAGTTTACTCACATTTGCAAAAATGAAGAAAACAGCCCTGCCGACGTTGTGACTGCTTGTACAACACTGAAACTTTCGTAAATGAAGCGTGCTTTGTTGCTACTTCCTACAGTATCGCCGGTGGTAACATCTAGCGGTTTGTTTCGAAAATAAACGGATTTGGAAAACTTGCCCCTATGGAAAATGTGGCCCGGTCTCCCCTAGTTTATAGTCGAAAAATTTGGTGTAATTGTTTTTAGTGGTTTGTGTTATGTTTTTTTGGGGTGCTGAACACGAATCTTAAGTTTTCCAACAAAAATTCCCTCGGCAAATATGAGAAATCAACAAAAAATCACATTTATTTGGGGTTATCAACTTATAACTCATAAAGCAAGCTATTTACACGAAACGTGGCCCGGTAGTAAAATAAAGAGGAGAAAATTACCTACAATTTATACCTGTACCATTTTTTCTGTAAGTCGTATGGTTTCCACAAAAAACAGTGGTAAAATATCAGCAAAATCAGTAATTTTTTGGAAACAGAAAAAAGAACATTAATATATAGTTTTTATTTTATGAAATTAAACATTATATTGTAAATCCTTATAAAAGAGACTACCTATTCTAATGATGACATTATCAAATTCGGGATCTCCTTGTTGGCAAGCTACAATAAATCTTGCCTTTAGGTATAGAGGCTGGTCGAAGGTGTTCACAGTTGCTTGTTCTATGGATGCGACTAAAGCTGTATATATATTGTATTGTGATCAGATGGTGGAGCGTTTATAAATGGTAGACAAGCAACATAGGTTGTATGAAAAGGGAGACTACTTGTGATTTGTTCCATGAAGCCACTTCATCCTGGAATTCCAGGCACATCTTTCCACTTGCCATAAAGTAGATCTGATAAAGAGGGTAATATTGAATCAGGTGATACAAATGGCTGTTTGAGATCCTAAATGTTGACATTCTCTAACCCAAGAGAATGTGTCTTCTCAAAATATTTTAAGGAAACAGATCCCATCTCACCAATTAGTGGAGCTGGTATTGGTTTCTTTACTCGGACAATTCTTTGATCCGGAGCAATGGCATTCCTAGGAGTAATCAAATGTATTCCTCCCATTGCAGGGAAGGTATTATATCCATCCAATGTACGTGTGTTAAAATCAGCGTTGTCATGAACAAATTGATGGAAAGCTGTCGGATCTATTTGTAGTGGTGGCCTCATGATTGCTGACACTTCAAGACGAACAGCTTCGGAATAAGACGTGCAAAATCCCAAGGACAACACAACACCAATCAGTTTTCGAGATTCATACTTCTTATAAAAGAAAGCTGATAGCCCAATTTGTAACGGGGAACGGAAAGAAGTTGGCCTGACAGCACTAATAACACTGTGTGAAATGGCTAAAACTTTTTTTTCACTTGTCAGTGCTCGTTCGCTTCGTCTTGAGTATCAGTCTTTTCAAGAAAACTTTGAGAACCTCCGGCACAAGGCTTTCATTTTCGTCCTTGAAAGAGTCTGGAGGAGGATAGTCGTCCATAGCATACGGTACTGATCGTATCTCTTCAAGCATTACATCAGATGCTGTCTCAACTAATCTAAGACGTTCTTCCCGTTCTTTCCATGTACCACGCTTCAGTCAAAATCTTATGGCCTGTATTTTTGAAACATACAACTGTATTTTGCTAGATATTTTGATACGATAATATCTTCGCCATATCTATCTAATAAATGTTGTATTACAGTTCTTCTTTCAGGAACTAAGTTGCCATCTATCTGAGTTATTAGTTGATCTAATGAAAACTAATATTCCTTGTCATTCCTGTCCATAAAACTGAAAATGTCATTCGTAGCTCTCTGAATTTCTTCAGCATAAGGGCCAAGGGTTTTCTTTCTATCAGCCTTGGACCTACTAATGTAAAGATTTTTTTAAACATTTATCATGGTACTTAGCAACCACCATGTCTGTTATCGGCTGGGTCCTGTTAATAACTGCTGCACCGAAATCGTCTCCACGTGGTTGAGCCTGTTTCATAACTGTGTCTTTCATCTCCACTTTCGTCACCAGATGCACCAAATTACGTTTATGAGGAGGCAGTCGTTGTTGTGACCTTGCGTAATCTTCAGGAATACCTGTTCCACACACAACACAATGTGTTTTCAGTGGAAATAGTCAGAGGATGATCTTAATTCTCCTGAAGATGTGCTTGGTTCAGCAGCTTTCTTCAAGTAGGCAGCTATCCTTCTTTCATTTATGTAACTTTTCTGGCAAAAAACATGTACGCTGACAGATGTTTTACCCGCTAAAGCAGCCACCTTCGTATCATTTCTTTTTTTACTGGCATCCCGTAAAGTTTCTATTCCTTTTTCCTTGACCACTATCACTGCACCCTGCACCTAATTCTTTTTCACAAATAAAACACTTAGACCTCGACATTGCGCCCGAGTTCTTGCGCTATGTCTCAACGAAAACATTCAAACATAGCTTCACGTCTTTGAGAGAAAGGGAAGTTACACGATCACGGCAGTGAACGTACAAAAACTGGAGAATTGAGGCAGGAAGACGTCCCCTTCGCCTGTCATAAATTTAAGGGCAGCGGCCGCAAAGATGGGACGGAGAGGCGGGCCGCAGACGGACAGCGTGGGCGCACAGCCGAGTGCACGGCCACGAAGGACAAAAAGAAGAGCTGCTCCCATTGTTCGCAAGGTAAACACGTTGAAAGGCAAGGAACTGCTGATGAAATAATCCACCCGAAAAAACATGCATTTCTTTCTGTTTTCCAAAATTTACTGATTTCACTGCTTTTTCAACGCTGTTTTACGTGGAAACCAAACGACGTACAAAAAAATGTTACAGACATAAATTGTGGGTAATTTTCTCCTCTTCGTTTTATTACTGTTCCACTTTTTGTGTAAATAGCTTGTTTTGCAAGTTATACGCTGAAAACCACTTACAATTGTGGTTTTTAGTTGTTTTTTTGATGATTTCTCATATTTGCCGATGGAATTTTTTGTTGGAAAACTTCAAATTCGTATTCAGCACCCCAAAAAAACATAAAATAAGCCATTAAAAACGATTACACCAAATTTTTCGACTTTGAGCCCTTTTTGTGCACGATTTGACTGGACTATAAAGCGTTATTGTTGACTGAATCCAACCCGAACGCTACCAGACTTCTAAATGTAAAAATGTTTATAGAGCTTATAGGACTTAACTACGGAATCGTAAGTCCCTAAACTACTTATGAACTAGCTTATACTAAGAACGGCACGAGGGGGGGATTCGAAACCCCGGCCGTAGTGGCCGTGCAGACTGTGACTGGCGGATCGCAGAACGCGGGCGGCTACTAGACTTCATCGGTAAATTCAAGAAAGCTAGTTGCGGCAGAGCCGAAGACTCGGCCGAGTTTTGGCAAAAAGCGAAACTGCGACCGAAACCAATATTTTGGCCGAAACCGAATCTACATCTACATGGGATACTCTGCAAATTCCCTTTAAATGCCTGGCAGAGGGTTCATCGAACCACCTTTATACTATTTTATCTCCCATTCCATTCTCGAAAGCGCGCGGGTAGAAAGAACATCTGAATCTCTCCGTTAGAGCTCTGTTTTCTCGTATTTTATTCTGATGATCATTTCTACCTATGTAAGTGGGAGTCAACAATACATCTTTGTATTCGATGGAGAATGTTGGCGATTGGAATTTCGTAAGTAGCCCACGCAGCAGCGATAAGCGCCGTTGTCGTAATCCCAGATCCTGTATCATTTCCGTACGCTGTCTCCCCTGTATCGTGACAATACGAAACGAGCTGCCCTTCTTTGGACTCTTTCGATGTCCTCCGTCAAACCCACCTGATAAGGATCCCACACTGGGCTACAATACTCCAAAAATGGACGGACAAGCGTAATGTATGCAGTTTCTTTTGTAATTCTGTTGCATGTTTTAAGGGTTCTGCCAATAATACGCAGTCTCTAGTTCGCCTATCCCACGTGTTCTTTTCAAATTAAGTCTGAAGTAATAGTAATTCCTAGGTATTTTGACGAGTTTACTCCTTCACTTTTGATTGATTTATCTCGTAAACAAAGTTTAACGGATTTCTTTTAGTACTCATGTGGACGACTTCACACTTCTCATTATTTAAAGTTAATTCCAATTCTTACACCATAGTGATATCTTATTCAGATCGTTCTGCAGTTGGTTTTGCTCTTCAGATGATTTTACTAGACGGAAAATGACGGCGTCATCTGCAAACAATCTAAGAGAGCTACGTAGATTTTCCCCTAAATCGTTTATGTAAATACGGAACAGCAAGGGACCAATAACACTACCCTGTGGAACGCCCGATATCACATCTATTTTAGTCTACGCCTTACCATCGATTACTAAAAACTGTGTCCTCTTTGACAGGAAATCCCCTATTTGGGGCGATATACCATAACCACGCAATTCGATTTTTTTTTTTTTATTTTTTTTTATTTTTTATTTTTAAGTTATGGGACTTAACTACGGGGTCATCAGTCCCTAAACTTAGAAACTACTTATGAACTACTTACGAACTAGGACGGCACAAATATCCATGCCCGAGGGAGGGATTCGAACCCCCGACCGTAGTGGCCGTGCAGACCGCGACTGAAGCGTCTCAGTCCCCTCGGCCACCGCGGCCGGCCTATGTTTAATAATTCTGCTTTAGTAGCGCTGTCATCGGCAGGCTTGCCATTACTATCTTGTAGTGAGGGTATTGTTTGTGTTTTGCCCCTAGTATATTTAACATATGACCAAGACGTTATGCGGATCTTGTAACGAAAATATATCTAGAAGAGGGCGGGGGGGGGGGGCGCCGAAACATCTATGCGACGAGCGGGAGAATTGGGGGGGGGGGGAGTGGCGGCGCCACTATGAAGATGCGGCAATGAAGGAAGTGAACCCCCAGTCATCTACAGCACCGGCCGACACTGATTAAAGGAGTATCTCCTAGCAGCTAAACGGCGCTCCGCAACTGAGCTAAAGCGTTATTGTTGACTGAATCCATCCCGAACGGTAACCGACTTCATCAGTAAATTGAAGAAAGCTAGTTTCGGCAAAGCCGAAGACTCGGCCGAGTTTCGGCCGAAACCGAAAGTGCGACCGAATCGAGTATTTTGGCCGAAACCGAATATTCGGTCGGCCTTTAATTTTGGCCAATCCCGTGCTGTCTGCGAGACCAGCAGTCGAGTAGAGGTGTATCTGTGAGTGTAACTGACCTTGTGCTGCAGAGTGGGGTTGCTGTTGCGGCGGTCGGGAAACACGAGGTGCTCGATGTTGGGCGTGAAGCTGGGGTCGTCGCGCACCAGCGGCCGCGGCGCCGTCGCAGTCGCAGTAGCCGCGCGGCGCGCGCCCTTGCCGCCAGAGGCGCTGCGGGCGGCGGGCACGGGGGCGGCAGCCGGCGCCGGCAGCGACGACGCCGACGTCGACGGCGACGGCGCGGGCAGCTCCGACAGCGCCAGCAGCCGCGAGCGGTGCGCGCGCACCCCGCCCTCCTCGCGGCTCATGGCAGGCGCATCAGACCGCGCGGCCGACGCTGACGCTGACGCTGCTCGAGGCGGCTCTGCGGCTGCAAAATCCCAGCAGGGGCCACTGTCAGGGCGAGCCAGATCCACAAGGGGGTACACATGCACTTCATTAATTATAAATATCTCGCCTGTTTCAAGGCACTGATTTAAGACATTGCAATAAAGTTTCGGATTGCTGCTTATGTTTTATTTAATATTGCTCCAGCTGTTTCGACAGTTTGTCATTCTCAAGCGTGTCTACGATGTTTGGTCGTTAATTAATGTTGACATCTGGCGTAACTGTTGCATAAATTACATGGAAATATACACGTATTTAGTTGTTGTATACGGTTTTTAGCTGTCAGGTATTGTGCAGCTTTTTACGTTAAAACTTTAAATTAAAGAATCTTTTATACTTTTTCGTAATTAGCAACAGCTTTGCCAAAGATGTTATATGTAAACATTAGCAAAAGCTTTGCCAAAGATGTTATATGTAAACATTAGCAACAGCTTTGCCAAAGATGTTATATGTAAACATCTTGCAAAGCTGTTGCTAATGTTTACATATAACATCTTTGGTAAAGCTGTTGATAATGTTTACATATAACATCTTTGGCAAAGCTGTTGATAATGTTTACATATAACATCTTTGGCAAAGCTGTTGATTATGTTTACATATAACATCTTTGGCAAAGCTGTTGATAATGTTTACATATAACATCTTTGGCAAAGCTGTTGCTAATGTTTACATATAACATCCTTGGCAAAGCTGTTGCTAATGTTTACATATAACATCTTTGGCAAAGCTGTTGCTAATGTTTACATATAACATCTTTGGCAAAGCTGTTGCTAATGTTTACATATAACATCTTTGGCAAAGCTGTTGATAATGTTTACATATAACATCTTTGGCAAAGCTGTTGATTATGTTTACATATAACATCTTTGGCAAAGCTGTTGCTAATGTTTACATATAACATCTTTGGCAAAGCTGTTGCTAATGTTTACATATAACATCTTTGGCAAAGCTGTTGCTAATGTTTACATATAACAGCTTTGGCAAAGCTGTTGATAATGTTTACATATAACATCTTTGGCAAAGCTGTTGCTAATGTTTACATATAACATCTTTGGCAAAGCTGTTGCTAATGTTTACATATAACATCTTTGGCAAAGCTGTTGATAATGTTTACATATAACATCTTTGGCAAAGCTGTTGCTAATGTTTACATATAACATCTTTGGCAAAGCTGTTGCTAATGTTTACATATAACATCTTTGGCAAAGCTGTTGATAATGTTTACATATAACATCTTTGGCAAAGCTGTTGCTAATGTTTACATATAACATCTTTGGCAAAGCTGTTGCTGATGTTTACATATAACATCTTTGGCAAAGCTGTTACTACTTACGAAAAAATATAAAAGTTTCTTTAATTTAAAGTTTTAACGTAAAAAGCTGCATAATACCTGACAGCTAAAAACCGTATATAGCAACTAAATACGTGTATATTTCCATGTAATTTATGCAACAGTTACGCCAGATGTCAACATTAATTAACGTCCAAACATCGTAGACGCGCTTCAGAATGACAAACTGTCGAAACAGCTGTAGCAATATTAAATAAAACATAAGCAGCAATCCGGAACTTTATTGCAATGTCTTTCTACGACATATATGATGCTGCAAGCCCAACAATTAGAAAAAGCACTGATATAAATTCAACAGAAAAGTTAAAACTATATACTGGACCAATCTGGATATCCCACTTCAGGCCAGTCGTTCCCTTAACCACATTTAGAGGTACAGCCCGGTTAGCCGTGTGGTGTAACGCACCGCATTCCGGGACGGGGAGGCTTACCGGCCACGGTTCGAACCCGCCCTGCGGATTAACGAAAGGGGTCGGAGTGCCGAACAGCCTGGGTGTGGTTTTTAGGCGGTTTTCTACATCCCCTAGGTGAATACCGGGCTGGTCCCTAAGTCCCGCCTCAGTTACACTATTCGCAAACATTGCGTAACACTTTACACTTTCATACACATCTCACTTTATATGCAGACTTTTGTTGTACACATTTCCTCCCGGAGTGCGTGGGGTGGCGGCAGGAAGGGCATCCGGCGACCCTGTAAATGTTAACACATGCCAAATCCGCGTTTAACGCAGTGCCGACCCTACAAGTGGGGGAGAAGGGCCAAAAAGATAATTTTAAGCCTGACATATAAAATACTCTAACCAAGGCAGTTCGATGAAACGTCTAAACGACCAAACCGATTGACGTTAGAATATTCCGCTTTGAGATAACTTAGTGAGACCTCTGTGGACATGAAGCTTGCATCGTGACCTCTCCCTAAAAAAATCAAGACTGGCAAAGTGATCCTCACCGTCTTTCTCGACTTCCGAGTTCCGATAGTCTTGATTCCTCGAACACACATAAACCATTAACAGTAACGTGTACTATGAGGCAGAAGTTTACAACAAGTCCATGAAGAAGTCCTGGGTTGCTTATGGAGGCAGCGATTCTGCTCCATGATAAAGCGCGTCCACACATCTTCAGGATCACACAAAGTGTACTGGCCAAGTTCAAGTGGGACCTGCTTGAGCATCTGCCGCAGAGCCTGTGTATGCTCCTGTGCAACTTTCAGTACCTTTATATGACGAACAAGAAATATTTGTAAGTTATATACTAAAATCGTCCTCGTGAACAACGTCACAGGCGTGATTTTAGCCAGATTACGAATCACGTAAGTTTCTCATTAAAAATAGATAAAAATAATTATATTTTTCTTCTTTATTTGTACTATAAATCGTCGCTTCCTGCCTAGTGGTATGATTCTAGGTCAATGGGAAGTACAGTAAATGTTCTGAAATGTGAGTTTGCGACTAATAAATTGTCATATCTTTTGACGGCATAGATTTAAAATGCTTAAAACCTTAACAACGAAAAATGAATATACACCTCAGTAAATGAGGTAAATATCATTTTGAATGCGGTCACTCATTATTTAATAATAATTGTGACAGGCGGATAACAAATGACAAAAATATTTTTGTGATATTATAAAAACGTATGTGAGATCAAATTCAGGTCTATGTGCCCACGTAAAGTACCCTACAGCTTATGATAGGTGAGTATGCGAGTATCAAAATACGTCACATAAGTGGTAGTATTCCAGTCAACATTATCAAAAGCTTTCTCCAAATAAGATGGAAAAAAATTGACTGGAATATACCTTTAAAATGTTGAAGGAAGCACAGGTAAAATATGGCAAATGTAAATGTTATATGCAAGTTCTACAGAAATCAGGCAACAGTTATGCCAGTTGAAGGACATGAAACGAATACAGTGATAGCAGAGGGACTAAGCCATGTTTTTGGCCTTTCTCTAATATTTTTAACATTCACTCTAGCTGAAAACCCGGCGTTGCTCGGGTATTTATTTATTTAGCCAAGCCTTGAGTTAGTTCTTGTCCTATCCCTTCTCTCTCTGTCCATCCTCTTTTGCCGAAAACATGTTAGTTTTATAAAAGGGACAATGTATTTTTAAAAGTTAATTATAACACCTGAAAAATAGTTAAGAAGTCAAAGAGTAAATAGCTTTTCCAGAGAGTAATTATTGTTCGATATTTCACTTTATATACTTCAAATCATAAAATATCTCGAATTACACACTTTCTAAAGTATCTTATCCGGTACTTCAGAGCTTAAGCTATCTCCACATCGGTTTCAGCCGTTCTCGAGTTTTAGCGAGACTAACGAACAAAAATTCATTCTTATCTTTGACAATTCATATACGGGTTCAGATCCTGTACTCTTTCAAAGTATATTTCTGAACGCATCCAACACAGCAACCAAGGCATTATTTTACATGTTTTAAATCTAAATTTTCCTCGCAATTTTTCCATACTTTATCACCGTTTAAACCTTCCCCGAACTTCCACGAATGTGACATGAACATTATCCTGGAGATGTGTGCGTGATTTGCCCACTCTTTCTGCCCACTATCGAGGCAATACTTCGACTATCTGATGATGCCTTTATAAAGCTACTGGGTCTACAATACGTATGATTTAAATTAATATGGTTTATATTAAGAGGTAAGTGATACGAAGTCATCTAGTCGCCTGACAATGCTTCTCAATTGCTAATATGTATGTACTCTTGCTTTGAACGTCAAATGTGCAAAATTTTATTGCAATCAGACGAATGATATTGATATTTCATAGAAAAGCTATTTCTATTTTTTTCTGAATTTTCCATTTATCCGGGAGACTTTTCCAAATTTTTATTTCATAAGAACCTTACTGTTGCTTTGAACGTCAAATATTCGAAAATTTTATCGCAATCAGACGAATGATGTCGATATCCCGCTGAAAAAGCTCTTTTAGTTTCTCGCAAATTTTCAAATTTTCCGGGTAACTTTCCCAAAGTTTTAGTTCATAAGAACGTTTATCTTTCATTAAAAGTCAAATGATCAAAATTTTATCGCAGTCGGATGCACGATTCTTAACTTATAGTGTTGAGTACATATAGAAACACATTGAAAAAGGAACTTGGTTCGAATTTTGCGACTTTCCTTTTTAAAAGTCCCTATTTTTGGACTGAAAACTATTCCAGGACCATAATGGAAAAAAAATACCCTCTCCGTCGTGCGAATAGTCAGTTATAGTGCTGAATTCAATTAAAAACACGTTGAAAAACGCACATTCAGTTTTTCTCAAATTTTCCAGTAGATTTTGCAAAATATTTATTTCATGCAAACCTTGTCCTGTCAAGCCGTACTCAAGTGATGCTCTTACAACCATGTGACAATTGAATTTTATTCATAGAAAAAAAATCGTTTTCGGTCTTTTTTTAAATTTTTCTACTTTCCGGGCGACTTTTCAAAATTTTTATTTGACGCGAACCTTCCTCTTGCTTTCAACGTGAAACGTATACAGTTTCATTTCAATTGGACAAACGGTATTGATAGCTCACTGGAAAAAGCTGTTTCAGTTTTTCTTGATTTTCCTCTTTTCCGGACAACTTTTCCATATTTCATCACCGTTTAAACCTTCCCTGGACTTACACGAATATTTCAAGACTAAAATTAGCCAAATCGTTTCACCCGTTCTCGAGTTTTAGCGAGACTAACGAACAGCAATTCATTTTATATATAACATATACATTGAGGAAGCTGAGAAGAAATGCAAAGAGAATTTGGATACAGAATTAAAGTTCAGGGAGAAGTCAAATACTTGGTGAATTGCTGATGACATACATATATCAATAAAGCGTTGAATTAGCGAAATTATAGCTGTCCACGACCATTTACATATCAATATAAAAGTGATATACAAAGATATTTCAGTTCTCTCTACTGCTCATGAAAAAAGAATTTTCCTAGTTGTACGACAAAAGAGCTAGACATTCTGAATTTGTGTACCAGATTACAGCATACGTGAGTACGCCTAACACCGGGTAACGCGTCCTGTTGCAGTAAAGCTTGCTTGTATCCGTCGTGGCATTCCGTCCACCAGATCATCAAGGGAGTGTCGGTCTTGATTGTCCCACTCCTGAACGACGATTCAGCGTACATATCTCAGATTAGGTTGTGGGTCGTATCGTCAAACAGCGGTCTTTTTCACTGGTATGACAGGCATGTTGAATAGGGTTTTTGTACGGACAACATACTGCCATTCCAATCTTGTGATATCGTTATCATGAAGGAGCGCATTCACGAAATACGTACGATGAACGGAGAATTGTCCATCAAGACGAGTCCCTGACCAAAGTGCTGCCGATATGGTTGCACTGTTCGTTAGAGGAAGTAGTCCCTGTACCGTATAGCCGTTTGATTGCCTTATGCGACCAGCAGTGACGAACGGTGGCTCCATATAATGCCACCCTGAAACATCATGGAACAGCCACTTGCTGCACTTAGTGGACGGCGTGTGTAAGATGTTTATACTGACCAGACTACCTGCGAAAACATCTCCGACGATTGTCTGGTTGAAGGCAGAGGGGGATCTCATCTGTGAACAGCACTTGATGCCAATTCTGACGAGTCCATACAGCACGATGTTGGTCCCATCTGTACCCTGCTGTACGGTTTCTAGGTGTCGAAGATGGACTCTGCTATAGACATCGGGAGTGAAGTTGGATGTTAGGCAGCCTATTACGCACAGTTTGAGTCGATACACTACGTTCTGAGGCTTAACAAAAATTATTTTCAGCATAGTAGCCTTTCTCTCAGGGATCAATCGAGCTGAAATCTGTTAAATAGTGGTCATCAGCTGCTGTGGTAGTATTTAGACGACCAAAGCGAGGCAGGTCAATGGAAGTTCCTGTATTTCTGTACCTCCTCCACAGCTGCATATCATCGCTTTGGTTCACTCCAAGAAGTTTGGAAATTTTACTTGATGAGAGTCCCTCCTGACACAAAGTAAATATGCAAATACGATCAAACTTTGGAATTGATCTTCTAGACATGGCGGACTGTCAACACAAGCAGTGTTCTTCCTTCCTGGTGTTATGAATGGGAGAGATCGGTTATCTTACTCATTCCGTCGAATTGGTATTGACCATACATGCAGGTTGAGTGACATTTATGGACAACTAGCTGAAAACCCGGCGCTGCCCGGGTATTTATTTATTTATTCCTGCCATTTTTCGGGTGGTTATTCATTTGTATAAGGGCTGTATGTAAAATCTCTTTGGAATACAATTAGTAGTAAAGAAGTAATACAATAAAACTTGGTGCGTTATGGGGCGGTTTTCCATGAACGTTATTGTTTATGTGCTCATATCTCGTGAACTACGTCTCGTACTGTCATACAATTTAAAAGGTACACTCAAGTATATGCGTGTATACTGTCTATAAAATTTTCTGCGGCTACAGTTTGTAGTGTATGAATTATAAATTGTAACGTCATCCGAATGCCGTAGTTTTAGTCAATGAACAGCGGAACGTTCTAATTATGTGCTCATATCTCATGAATTATGGGTCGTACTGTGATGCAATTTAGATCGTACATTCAACTATATGTGTGTATACTGTCTGTAAAATTTCCTGCGGTTACAATGTGTAGTATACAAATTATAATTGTAGAAAGATATAAAAAAGCCAAGATCACTGATCATCAATTTTTATTTAAGACGCCCGGTTTCGCTGAACTATGTCAGCATCATCTGGTCCAATAAAATCAGCCAACTGATTGACATTACAAGATTATAGCCTTGCAAAATGATTTTATTGGAGCAGATGATGCTGACATAGTTCAGCGAAACCGGTCGTCTTAAATAAAAATTGATGATCAGCGATCTTGAATCTTTTTATATCTTTCTACAATATCATAATTGGATCGCCTCCTAGAACATAAACCAATACAAATTATACATTGTAACGTCATACCGAATGCCGTAGTTTACTCCATAAACAGCGGAAAAGTTGTAAGCGAGAAACTTTTTTCCTTTGATCATTTTGCTATGGGTGTCAGCGAGAAAAAGTTTAATAAAGGTTTGAAATTATGTTTAAAGTTTGTTGCAAGTCGTTAAGTGGAGGTTCGATTCCTCCCTGGGGCATGGGTGTATGTGTGTTTGTCCTTAGGTTAGTTTACCTAGGTTTAAGTAGTTTGTAAGCTACGGACTGATGACCACGCTGTTTGGTCCGATAGATTTACAGACATTTGAACATTTTCATATAAAGTATTTATAAAGTCTCGCTGCATAATGTGGCAGTTTCTGCGATTCCTATTGTTTACGACGTTATATCTCCTGACCATGTGTCGCACGTAGTTCGTACTCGTACAGCAATTGTTACCTCACGCTAAGGAATATGTGTACAAAATTTGGTTGAAATCGTTCCAGTGGTTTAGAAGAAACTGATCAGAATTGTCGCTAAATGCAGCAGTTTTAGACACATTTCATTGTTTATAACGTCATATCTCGTGAACTATATATCGTATGTGATTCTTACACTTACGGCGACCGTCCTCATGGATTGAAGCTTACGCGTACAAAATTTCATAAAGATTGGAACAAAACTGTAGATTTGTATACAACACGGACAAATATACGGACACTCTGCTTTATATATTAGATCTATAACTATGTAATTGATGCAGTTATACACATTTGACATTAGTGTTCAGCAGGTTTTGAAACGAAGGTGGTTTCTGTTTCTAGACGCGGGAGCGCAACATTCGCAGTTCCGAGCATGTGCGGCAGTTACTCTGACTCAAGGAGAAGAGTGCTGCTGTCGACGTGTGCTTTGTAGTGTTTCTTTATAATGTCAGGCGCAATTGAAAATGCCGCTGCGTGTGAAATGAGATCTATGATTCGTTTTCTAAATGCAAAGAAAGTTAAATCAAAGGAAATTCATCGGAGAATCTGCGAGGTTTACCGACAAAACCCTATGAGTGATTCAATGCCTAGAAGATGAGTCATACTTTTTAATGAAGGACGTGATCAAGTACACTATGAAGAACGAAGTAACCGCCCGCCTGTGGTGACTGATGAACTAGTTCACACAATTGAAGACAAGTAAAACCGTACACTTAGAGCCCTTACTATAGAAATTCCGTAAATCTCACGATCACTAATTCATGAAATTGTTACTGAAAAACTGAAATTTTGAAAACTTTGCTAATGTTGGTTACCGTAAATTATTGCTGAACAACACAAAACACTACGGATGGGCAGTGCATTACAGTTTTCGACACACTTCAATGAAGAAGACGATGGTTTTGTTTCTCGGAAAGTCACGGGGGATGAAACTTGGGTATCGTACGACACCCTTAAAACAAAATGGCAATCAGTGGAATGGAGGCACACTTCATACCCAACGAAGATTACGTCTAAGCAAATCTTGACACCTCGAAAAGTCATGTACATCATTTTTGGGGACAGAAAAGTCATTTTTTTTAACACGAGGCCAAACAATCAATGCACTTGAATGAAATAAATCGCAATTTGCGTTTAGTTATGGCTTCACTGTACTAGATTTAGATGGACTACCAAAGTGCAGCGAATGAATGTGCCCGGCTGGGATTCGACCCGGGATCTCCTGCTAACTCTACAGACGCGTTGACCACTCCGCCTCCGAGGACACAGTGACCAGCCCGACTGCAAAGGATTCTTCCCTGCACGTCTCCGGCCACACCCAAATCTCCATTCGCCACGCTGTCTCTTTCCTATTACCACAGCCTCTTAATTCTGTAATGCTCGCAGCCACAATACTGTATTCCAGCATCAGGGAGAACAGTCCATTATGTATCGAGACAAAATATAGAATATATGAACTTGGTTACTGCGAGACCATGAAGAAATTGCGGCGCGCAGTACAGAACAAGCGTCGAGGATTACTGTTAAAAGGTGTTGTATCTCTACGATAATGCCCGACCTCATACGGCGAATGTAACCAAAGAACTCTTTCGGGAATTTCATTGAGACGTGTTTGATAAAAAACAAATTTTCAAATGTTTGTAAATCTATCAGAATCAACTATGTGGTCATCAGACCGTAGCTTACAAACTACTTAAACTTAGGTAAACTGACCTAAGGACAACACAGACAGCCATGCCCGAGGGGGAACTCGAACCCTCGACGACAAACAGCAGTAAGGCGCTCCAGTACGCACGGCTAATCCGCCGCAGCTCGTTTTTGATCATCATCCGTCCGTCTAGCCAGGACCTCGCTACTAGCGACTTTCATCTCTTCCCACACCTAAATCTGTCTTTGGTGGTTAACACTTCAAGGAGGACGACAAGCTGAAAGAACAAGTCACCACATTGTTGAATATACAGGCGGCAACCTTCTGTGAAGAAGGCATACAAAAACTTGTGCCACTCTATGAGAAGTGCTACAAAAGTTCGGGCGGTATGTAGAAAAGTACTTTAACAGTTGTAGATTTTTTTTAGAATAAATATTTTATTGTATCTGTACACGTTTGTTTTATAATACAAAACGGAACTTACTATTACTTCAGACATAAACTGGAAAGAACACGTAGATAATGTCGTGGGAAAGGCGAACCAGAGACTGCGTTTTATTGGCAGAACCCTTAAAAGATGCAACAGAACTACAAAAGAAACTGCATACACTACGCTTGTCCGTCCATTTTTGGAGTATTGCTGCCCAGTATGGGATCCTTATCAGGTGGGTTTGACGGAGGACATGGAAAGAATAAAATTCTTGAATATCCGTCTCCAGATCGCTTATATTTTCTAAAACATGCGGTTAGGGACAGCTGCCCATCTTCAGATCAAATTTTGAAGTTACAGAGTAACCTGTCCTGTGATGAACGAATGTTCACATTGTTACTGTGAGTAACGTTGAGTAACGATGTGAACATTCGTTCATCACAGGACAAGTTACTCTGTAACTTCAAAATTTGATCTGAAGATGGGCAGCTGTCCCGAAACCGGTCATGTTTTAGAAAATATAAGCGATCTGGAGACGGATATTCAAGAATTTTATTCATATAACGATCGCAGTAACTCCCTGGAGACAAATAAGTCTCGCTTTGATACACGTGGAAAGAGTCTAGAGAAGGGCAGCTCGTTTCGCATTGTCACGATACAGGGGGGACAGCGTTACGGAAATGATACAGGATCTGGGATTGGAATCATTACAACAACGGCGCTTATCACTGCGGCGTGGGTTACCTAGGAAACTCAAATCGCCAACATTCTCAAAAAAATGTTCAAATGTTCAAATCTGCGCGCTATTCGAGAATGGAATGGGAGATAAATAGTATAATGGTGGTTCGATGAACCCTCTGCCAGGCACTTAAATGTGATTTGCTGAGTATCCCATGTAGATATAGATGTAGACTTTGAGGATATAACTCTTATATTTATGATGAAAAACATAAAAAGTATGAGATATGGCTTTGGGACTATTAATCTCATTGTAGCTGCATTTATAGACAGTAAACAGGATGTATTTTCTTCGAAGAAGTATTTCAATAGCGAGGATGCACTATTGCCATCTGAAAGACGGCACTATATTTTACCCAGGGGCGCTATTTTTCTCGCTGTTTAGTGCTTTTTGAGACGGGGCTCGTTTGTTACGATATATTTTTTCGCCGCTAGCGTGCACCCGCCCCTACACAATACCGGGCGCGCCATCCGTCAACACGTTGACGCATCGCGACGGCGTGAAAGAACCCGCAGCCCACCTCCGTCTCCGCGAAACGCCGCGTCGTTTATTAAGCTGCCGCTCAGCGCTGCGTGACCGAGCAATGATTAATTGGCCGCTGGGAGCGAAACAAAGTGGACACCGGCAACAAAGGACGCGAGTTTCGTGGGCAGCCAAAGCTGCACCAACAGTAGGCTTCTTCGCTTAATTTGCAGGAGCTACGGCAGAAGAATAGATAGGAGATATATGATAGTGGCAGTAGGGGAACAGAAAGCAGACAACGGTGAGGTAGGGAGTGAAATAAGGCGATGCGAACCGAATTTATGACGCATTCATCAAACGAACCAGAACAGAAATAACATCCCACTGCCGGCCGCGGTGGCCGAGGGGACTGAGGCGCTCCAGTCACGGTCTGCGCGGCCACTACTGTCGGGGGTTCGAATCCCCCCTCGGGCATGGATATTTGTGCCGTCCTTAGGATAAGCTAGTTGATAAGTAGTTTGTAAGTTTAGGGACTGATGACCCCGTAGTTAAGTCTCATAAGCTATACAAACATTTGAACAACATCCCATTTGTTCTTCTTCTTCTTCTTCTTGCAAAGATCCTGCTTACGCAGGTTGTTAACAGATTTTGTTGTGGTCTTGAGTCCGGACACTGGTTTGATGCAGCTCTCCAGCCTACCCTATCCTGAGAAAGTTTCCTTGTCTCATCATAAGGGTGGAAACCCGCATCCATTTGAAGCAGCTTACTGGATTCATCTCTTGGTATCCATCTGCCATTTTTTTACACCACACACTTCCCTCCAATGCTAAATTGACGATTTATTGATGTGTAAGAATGTGTCCTACAAATCTTCCCCTTCTTTCACTCAAGATATGCCACAAATATCTTTCCGATTGTATTCGGACCTCCTCACGTCCCTCTCGGCGAGAGGAGGTTATCCTGGCCCGGTTGCAGATCGGTCACTGCCGATTCAGCTACCGTCATTTGCTAACCGCCGACCCTACACCGCTGTGCTCCTGTGGTGAATTGCTGACGGTGCGACATGTTTTACTGCCTTGTCCTAATTTTAATCATCTCCGTGTAGCCCTTAATGTGCTGTCTACTCTGTACGAACTTTTAGCTGACAACACACGAGCAGCTGCTCGAGTTTTGCGTTTTATCAACAAGGCTAATTTATCAAAGGAAATTTAACCCTTCTATTTGTTTTTTTTGTTTGTTTGTTTGGTTTTTTTTTTTTTTTTTTTACCCTTCTGTTTTAACCTTCTCTTGATACTCTCCTTTCTGGCAGTTATAACTTTTTTCGATATCTAGCGAATCTGTTCCGATCTGGGCGCTAATGACCTGAGAAGAAGTGCTCCCTAAAGCCACAAAACAATAGAAAAAATAAAACGTCCCCATTATTTACGTAATCTACCCATATAATTTTCAGCGTACGTCTGTAGTACCACATTTCAAAAGCATCTATCCTCTTCTTCTTTTAACTATTTATCGTCCATGTTTCAATACCATACAGGGCTTCCCTCGACAAAAATGCCTTCAGAAAACACTTCCTAACACATTAACAGCAGGGTTGGAACTTCAGTAGTGGCAACCCTGATGTGGAGGCCCTATGCATTGTCATCTACTATTGCCACTGATGGCACACGTTGTTGACATACCTACCTTACTTCCGAGCCAATGGGTTCTCTCGTACCACATCACCGGCGTGCGCACAATCGAGGGAAACACAGTCACTTGTGAGCGAGCGGTCTAACGTAACGGTGCCAATATGTTTTCGAAACAGGAAGAACGGAGTTGGATCAAGATTGAATGTGTCAGAGGTCCTACAGAACGACAGTGTCATCAAGGTATTCAAGAGGCGTGCGTGGAATCGGCATTTCGGTACAGAACAGTGGCATGTTGGGTAAAAGCCTTCATCGAAGGTCGGCACACTGTGGCAGACATGCATCGGGCGTCTCTGAAGAAGAAGTGCATACCTTGCCGCGTTAGTGGACAGTGATCGACGCCAGATGATTCGTAAGCTCGCCCACGAAACCGGATTTGCACATACCACTGTGCTTTGCATCCTGAAGTTTGGGAAATACGTATTACCCACCATACTCATTGAGTTAAGTCCTTGTGACTTTGATTTTATTCCGAAGTTGATAGAACCACTTCGTGGCATTCGCTTCATGACTGTTCCAGAAAGATCAGGCTCTGCTAACGGTACACTACGCCCTCAACATGGCTGGTGACATGTTCTACACACCGCTGGCGACTACTTCGAAGGGCAGTAACTGGGGCAAACATGTAATGCTTTTTTATCGGTTGTGAATAAATAGTTGCCATTATGAAAGTATAACCGTCGTATTAGGTGTTCACAAATTTCTATTTTTCAGAAAAGTGCACGTATTTTTGTTTGTTATTTTTTAAATACTGGGTGATCAAAAAGTCAGTATAAATTTGAAAACTTAATAAATCACGGAATAATGTAGATAGAGATATAATAATTGACACACATTCTTGGAATGACATGGGGTTTTATTAGAACCAAACAAAGAGTTCAAAAAATGTCCGGCAGATGGGGCTGGACAGCAAAACGACAGTGACTGCGCATGAAATTCGTGTATAAAAGGAGCTGTAATGAGAGAGAGAGTCAGATGCACCAGCAGTCGCAGGATGTTGACACCTGAGAAGGCGCTTTTAGTGAAGCTGTATTACCAGAATGGGGAATGTGCTAGTTCAGCGTTACGATCCTATCGTCACAGAAAGGGGATTCGAACGGGTAAAGGTCCGTTGACAAATGCAGCTGTGGCGAGAATGATTTCGAAGTTCGAAGCCATGGGTTGTTTAGACAATAGACCCTGTAGTGGCCGACCGAGCACAAGGCGTAATGCTGTTGAGACAGTTCAGTAAGAAATGGAGACTGTAGCGGGTTCGTCTATGCAATGGGAAGTCAGCGCTCGTGCAGTCGCACGTCGCACTGGCATTCCATACAATACTGTTTGGTTGGCACTTAGGCGTACCCTCCGTTGCAATCCTTACAAAATCCATCGGCATTATGAACTGGAACCTGGCGATTTAGTGAATCGGAGGGCATTTGCGGTGTGGGCGTTTCAAAAGATGGTGGCAAATGATGATTGGTTGAGTAACGTGTTGTGTTCAAATGTTTGTTAAGCGTATGGGACTTAACTACGGGGTCATCAGTCCCTAAACTACTTATCAACTACCTTATACTAAAGACGGCACAAGTATCCATGCCCGAGGGGGGATTCGAACCCCCGACCGTAGTGGCCGTGCAGACCGTGACTGGAGCGCCTTAGTCTCCTCGGCCACCGCGGCCGGCAACGTGTTGTGGACCGACGGAGTTCCTTTCAAGCTCCGCGGGTCCGTCAATGTCCACAACTGCAGAATTTGGGTTATCACAAATCCTAGAACTGTCGTGGAATCTCCATTGCACGACAAGAAACTCACGGTATGGGTTGGATTTACCACATCTATCGTTAACGGGCCTTTTTTCTTCGAGGAACTGCGTGATTCTGGTTTTGTAATTGCTACCGTGACGGGTGAGAGGTACGCCGATATGTTACAGAATCTCATCATCCCCATGCTGGCTGATAAACACGTACGATTTTTATGCAAAATGGCGCTCCACCCTATATTGCTAGACGCGTGAAAGATCTCTTGCGCGCAGCGTTTGGTGATGATTGTGTGCTCAGCCGCCACTTTCGTCATAATTGACCTCCCAGGTCCCCAGACCTCAGTCCCTGCGATTATTCGCTTTGAGGTTACCTCAAGTCGCAAGGGATGCTGAAAGACAACATCCGACGCTTATGCCTCACCACAACTCCAGACATGCTTTACATTGCTGTTCACATCATTATTCCTCGTCTAGAGCTATTGTTGAGGAATGATGGTGAACATATTAAACATTTCCTGTAAAGAACATCATCTTTCCTTTGTCTTAATTTGTTATGCTAAATAGCGCTTTTCTGATCAGATGAAGCGCCACCTGTCGAACATTTTTTGAACGTTTATTTATTTATTTTATTTTATGTATTTTTTTGGTTCTAATAAAACCCCATGTCATTCCAAGCATATATGTCAATATTTATCCATCTACATTATTCCATGATTTATTAAATTTTCAAATTTATACAGACTTTTTGATCACCCGGTATGTTTTGATGCGTAAGATTTAGCTGTGCCGGTTTGTAACACTCCAATATACACAATTTAATACTTTCTTCCATCGTAACTTTGTAATGGGAGCCACTCAGTGTCTAGGACCAAATAACTAGTTCCTTCTCATACGTGTATATGTGCGTTTATAGCTTTTAAGTTGTCTGTTCACATTTTGTCATCGATAGGAAGGTGTTTGTTTGGTTCTTGCTCACGTCTTCTCGTTTGCAGCATTAATTCCACAGCTCTGGCTTTATCCTTACCAGTCCACTGTGTTAGTGCGATTATATTCTCAGTGACATTTTAAATGAATCCTCTGTTTTTCGTCGCGTTTTCTTGTCATTATTAGATGACGTGTCCGACGGTGTAATCATATTCATTCTTGTTACTTTTGTCAGAATGACTTACAAGTACATGACGATTGTGCTTTATTGTGGCCGCACTCATCGAGATTATTGCAGACCATTATTTTCATCAATGAAGCTACCTACCCTTTTAATTATCGTTTGCAATTGGTACTCGGCAGAAAGCCGTAGGAAATAGTTGAGACGCGGGTTTAATATGTAATTTAAGATAGGAAGTAGGAAGTAATTCGCACAAATATTGAAATACGTCATTCTGGGGAACCATCTCGAACATGTTGTTGTGGTCTTCAGTCCGGAGACTGGTTTGATGCCGGTCTACACCTTACTCTCTCCTCAGCAAGTCTTTTCATCTCCTCATAAGAACGGCAACCTACATCCACTTGAATCTGCTTACTATATGCGCCTCTTGGTCTCCCTCTGCAATTTTTACCCCACCCTCTTCCCTCCAATGCTTAATTTACGATTCCTCGATGTGTAAGAATGTGTCCAACCAAGCGATCCTTTCTTTTAGTCAAAGTATGCCAAAAATTCCTTTTCTCACCAATTCTGTTCAGTACGTCTTCATTAGTTACGTTATCCACCCTCCTAATCTTCAGCATTCTTCTGTAGCACCACATTTCAAAAGCCTCTATCCTCTTTCTCTCCCCGCTGTTTAGCGTCCATGTTTCACTTCCGTACAAGGCAACACTCCACACAAATGCCTTCAGAAAAGACTTCCTTACACTTGAACTAATATTCTATATTAACATTTTATCTTTTTCAAACATGATTTTCTTCCCATTGCCATTCTACATTTTATACCCTCTGTACTGCAACCGTCACATGTTATATTACTACCCAAGTAACAAAACTCATCTACCACATTCATTGATTCGTTACTTAATCTAATTCCTTCCGCATCACCTGATTTTCTAAGACTGCATTGCATTACCTTTGTTTTGCTATTCTTAATGTTCATTTTATACGTTCTCTTAAACACACTGTCCATTCCATTCAACTGCTCTGCCAGGTCCTTTGCTATCTCTGAGAGATTTACAATGTCTTCAGCAAAACGCATTGTTTTTATTTCTTCACCCTGAACTTTAATCCCTATTCCAAATTTTTCTTTGCTTTCCTTCACCGCTTTCCTGCTCCATGTATAAATTGAATAACAGCGGAGAAAGGCTACAACACTGTTTTACTCCCTTCCCAACTAATGCTTTCCTTTCATGCCCTTCGAGTCTGAAACTCGCCCTCTTTTCTTTTGTCTGTTAACTAGCCGTGTTTGTAAAGTTAACAATTGACTGCTTGCTCACAAAATCTAATTACGGCGATATTCCCATATCGGCGGAAGTATACAGTTCCCTTTAGCAAAACTTTGATTCTTTAAGTTAAGCAAACAGTTCTACCTTTACTGTAATCTTTAGAGGAAACTGCACACAATTAAATAATGATCCGCAGTCATTGATCTAAATCAAAAATAAATGTTGGCAACGGAAACGCAAATGTAGACACAAGATACATGAACAAATTACCCCACATTAATCCAAAATAAATGAAAAGGGGAGAATTTAAATTAGCACAAAACGATTATAGTTTAACCAATTAATTTATTGTTCACAACAAGAACAACAAGGGGGAAGACATTTTTTTAAATTACATTAAAAAAACACACCTTACAAAATATTCAAAATATACGTAATTACATGGCCCTAAAATTGCCCACCTGCAAAGTTGAGTACAGGTTAATTACGATCATGCTTCATAGAGGGGAACGGAGGAATTGCAGCACATTCACACACAGATTCAAACGCCAAGCCATGCAGGTACTTACCAAGCACCCGATACCAATACACCAAGACGACAGCCAAGCAATGCGGAGAATGCAGATCGAAGATTCACTCGTGCACAATGAAATAGTACTTCGCTTCCATAACGTGTCAAGCTAGTGGCTTAGGCTCATGATCAACTATCAGAAACAAACGCACTTGGTTTAAGACCACAAAGTGCGGTGTACAGATAGAAGTTAAAGTTTCCCTAGAACTTCTAACTATACATTAGGTCAAGATTTCATTAAATAATATCTAAAAACGGTCGCTCTGGCGTTCGTTTAGCACAGGGAGAAGATAACTACAGAAGGTTAAAGTTGTTAGATCAATACAGCACTCTACTAAGTCGGAACATAAAATATGCATAAAGTTAACAAAATCAATTTCGAAGAGAACAAGATCGCGAAATATATCGTGTGACCATTCTTTCTGATCAGAGGAATGATATCTATTAGATAAGCAAGGTTACAGATTGCTACAGCACAATACAGAGTTCGGTCACAAAAATTCAGATAAGTGAAATAATTATTTTTCATGAAAATTAAAAACACGATATACGTCGTGCAACGGTTCTTTCTACACAGAGGGAAAAATTCTATTTAATGGTAATAACCAAGGCAGGGAACACGCTAATCGGCGCACACATTTGCCGACAAGTACACAGATTACAAGTTAGAATGGACAAGTTTCGGTGAAAATTATCACACTACACTCACTAGGAGACACATTACCAAATTAGCTACACAATTATTAACCACTCATGTGCACTGAATGATGGAAAAGCTGAAGGCTTAGTCTGATATCGTCCAAGTGTACGAACAGTACGAACAGTATATTCATCACAAGTCCCCGAAAATATTACAATTCAAGTACGATAAGAACATGAAAGACACTGAACAGATTTAAACAGGCGAAGAAATGATTTAAAAGTTATAAAGTGCAAGAACTATGCTAACAAAACACCATCAGAGCTTTGGAATCAGATTCCAGCAAAAATCGATATAAAATTAGCAATCCTGTACGAAATTAAGCAAAATCTCACTACTACACATAGCGTAGCTGCAACTCCCAGTATTAAACTCGCGGGAAGGCATAAGTACGACTATGGAGCCTGAACTCAGTCGAGCCACGAGGCCACAGCAGAACCAAACCCAGAGATCCTTACCCTACCAGGAACCAAGAAGCGAATGAATAGTTCTCTTGACCACTGCTTAACCAATACTGAGGAGGGGTAGTGGAGGGGATCCAAAAGAGTGTCACCGTTCGTCAGGCAGGTAAGGTGACCAACCCCCAGCCAAGGAGGTTAAGAGCAAGCTACGTTAGGAATCTTTGCTAAGACTGCGTTCTGCTCAGCATTTGGCAAACCTACTTCTCGCCCAGTGACATTCAACGCCCAGAGTTTGAAAGAAACGATGACACAAAACAGGTGGGGTGCGCCTAGCACATCCTAAACTCTCTTACATACGAAGTTTCATTCATTCTGTGGAAGCCAGGGCCAGTGGGAGCATATCACAGAACACACTAATAGATATTTGGGGCTTCATTTACAACATATACACTTAGAGTTTTACATACAGATAGAACTATATATATATATATATATATATATATATATATATATATATATATATTTTGTGAGTGGAGTGTCTCGCTACAGTCAAAAAAAATATCTGAACCTTGTAAACATTTGTTCATGGGGAGTAAATTAAGTGGAACATGTTGTGGAATGTGTTTCAAGTCTAATAACTGCTGTCTGTCGTTTGTACAAGTTGTAAATAACTCTTCTTACCCTGTATTTTACCCCTGCTTACTTCAGAATTTGGAAGAGGGTATTCCAATCAACATTGTCAAAAGCTTTCTCCAAACCTACAGAAGCTAAAAATGTAAGTTTGCCTTTCCTTAATCTATCTTCTAAGATAAGTCGTAAAGTGAGTATTGCCTCCCGTGTTCCTGTGTTCCTCCTGAATTCAAACTGATCTTCCCCCGAGGTCAGCTTCTACCAGCTTTTTTATTGTCTTGTGTTAAAATTTTGCAACCATGAGTTATTAAACTGATGGTTCTGTAATTGTCACACCTGTCTGCGCCTGATTTCTTTGGAATGGTCGGCCGCGGTGGCTGAGGGGACTGAGGCACACCAGTCACTTGTGCACTTCCTGCCAATCTCATTTCTTAGTCGTCTGTACGCCATTTTGCCTGTTACATTTACTGCATTTTTGCACTTTTTCCTTTCATCAATTAAATTTAGTATTTCCTGTGATATCCAAGGGTGTTTTGTAAGTCTTGCCTTTCTATCTATTTTGTCCTCTGCTTCACTATTTCATTTCTCAATGCTATCCATTCCTCTTCTTCCGGTTTATTTCCCCCTGTTTCTGTCAATTGTTGCCTAAAGCTCCATCTGACATTCTTAAGAACTTCAGGTTCCCTCAATTTATCTAAGTCCCTTCTCCTTATTATCCTACCTTTCTGCAGTGTTTTTCAGTTTCAGCCTACAGTTCATGACCAATAAGTTATGGCCAGTCAATATCTGCCGCTGGGTATGTCTCACAGTTTAAAACCTGGTTCCGGAATCTATGTTTTACCATTATAAAATCTATCTGATACCTTCCGGTGTCACCTGGTCTCTTCCACGTATACAATCTTTGTTCGTGATTCTTAAACCAGGTGTTTGTTATGATTAAATCATGTTCCGTGCAGAATTCTACCAGGCGACTTCCTCTTTCATTCATTCTGCCCAGTCCATATTCACCTACTATTTTTCCTTCTCTTTCTTTTTCTACTACCGAATTCCAGTCTCCCATCACAATTAAGTTTTCCTTTCCCTTAATTGTCTTAATAATTCCCTTTAACTCCTCATACATTTCTTCAATCACCTCATCATCGGCAGAGGTAGTTGGCATATAAACCTGTACTACTGTTGTCGGTGTGGGCTTCGTATCTATCATGACAATGATAATGCAATCACTGCGCTGCTCATAGTAGTTTACCCGCATTCCTATTTTCTTACTCATTATCAGTCCTACTCCTGTGATACCCCCAATTGATTTTGTATTTATAATCCTGTACTGACCTGACCAGAAATCCTGTTCTTCCTGCCACCGAACTTCACTAATCCCCACTATATCTAAATTATAGCTATCCATTTCACTTTTTAAATTTTCTAATTTTCCTACCCGATTAAGGGATCCAACATTCCACGCTCCGATTCGTAGAATGCCAGTATTGTCTTTCCTGATGACAACTTTCTCCTGAGTAGTCCCTGCCCGAAGATCCGAATGGGGGACTATTTTACCTCCGGAATATTTTACCCCAGAAGATGCCATCATTATGTTTTCATACAGTAGAGCTGCATGTCCTCGGGAAAAGGAATGGCTGTAGTTTCCCCTTTCTTTCAGCCGTTGGCAAATACTGTATGGCAAAGCCATATTGGCGAAATTATTTTACCAGAAAAATTGCATTTACGACTGACAACAAAATAGAGCAGTAGGTAAGAAGAGTGACGATAAGGAAAAGGGAACGTATGAAATCAGATGCCAGGATTGTGATATGAAGTATGTTGAACAATCGGGAAGTAATTTTAAGTTTCAATTTCACGATAATAGAGAGAATGGCTCCTCAACTGTAGCGAAGTACGTCAAGATCGAACAATTTTAGTTACTACCCAATTTAGGAGATACTATACTGAGAGATGAATTTGACAGAGCACTGAAAGATCTAAGTCGAAACAAGGCCCCTGGAGTAGATGATATCCCGTCAGAGCTACTGAAGTCTCTGGGAGAACCAGCCATGACAAAATTGTTTCACATTGTGTGTAAGATGTATGAGACAGGTGAAGTACCCTCAGACTTTAAGAAAAATGTTATAATCCCCATTCCAAAGAAAGCAGGTGCAGACAGGTGTGAAAACTACAGAACCATCAGTTTAATAAGTCATGGTTGCAAAATATTAACACGGATTATATACAGAAGGATGGAAAAGCTGGTAGAAGCCGACCTCGGGGAAGATCAGTTTGGGTTCAGGAGAAATGTAGGAACACGGGAGGCAATACTCACTTTACGGCTTATCCTAGAAGATAGATTAAGAAAAGGCAAACCAACATTTCTAGCTTTTGTAGATTTGGAGAAGGCTTTTGACAATGTTGATTGGAATAAACTCTTTCAAGTTCTGAAGCAAGCAGGAGTAAAATATAGGGAGCGTAAGGTTATTTACAACTTGTACAAAAACCAGACAGCGGTTGTCAGAGTTGAAGGGCATGAAAGGGATGCAGTGGTTGGAAAGGGAGTAAGACAGGGTTGTAGCCTTTCCCCACTGTTGTTCAATTTGTACATTGAGCAAGCTATAAAGGAAAGCAAGGAGAAATTTGGAGAAGGAATTAAAGTTCAGGGTGAAGAACTAAAAACATTGCGTTTTGCCGACGACATAGTAATTCTGTCAGATACAGCAAAGGCCCTGGAAGAGCAATTGAACGGAATGGACAGTGTGCTGAAAGGTGCATATAAGATGAATATTAACAAGAGCAAAACTAGGGTAATGGAGTGCAGTGTAAGAAAATCAGGTGATGCTGAAGGAATTAGATTAGGTAACGAAACAATAAAGGAGGTAGAGGAGTTTTGTTACTTGGGCAGTAAAATAACAAATGATGGTCGCAGTACAGATGATATAAAATACAGAATGGCAATGGGTAGAAAGGCGTTTTTGAAAAAGAGAAATTTGTTAACATCGAATATTGTTTTAAGCCTAAGGAAGGCCTTTCTGAAAGCATTTGTATGGAGTGTTGCCTTGTATGGGAGTGAAACATGGACGATAAGCAGTGTGGACAGAAAGAGGATAGAGGCTTTTGAAATGTGGTGCTACAGAAGAATGCTGAAGATTAGGTGGGTGGATCGCGTAACTAATGAGGAGGTACTGAACCGAATTGGGGAGAAAAGAAATTTCTGGCATACCTTGACTAAAAGAAGGGATATATTGGTAGGACACATTCTTAGACATCAAGGAATTGTGAATTTAGCGTTGGAGGGAAGTGTGTGGGGTAAAAATCGCAGAGGGAGACCAAGAGACGCGTATAGTAAGCAGATTCAAGGGGATGTGGGTTGTCGTTCTTATGAGGAGATGTAAAGGCTTGCTCAGGATAGAGTAGGGTGGAGAGCTGCATCAAACCAGTCTCTGGACTGAAGACCACAACAACAACACCCAATTTAGAGGGAAGACGACCCTCGCTGGGCAAAGCATACAATCTCGCTCAATAAAGTTCGGCGAATGAAGTAAGAACGGTCGATCGTGCAACAGAGTCGAACCTGTATAGTGACCGATGTTGTCAACCTGCCCCCCACCCATAGTTCAGTCGAGCATCGTGTGTTTTCCGACTTAGACCTGTTGGACGATGTGCTTTTCTAGTACTTTGGTTCTGAACTGAGAACAGGACAATTAACGAGCATATATTCAACTGAAAGTTTTAAGCTTGGCAAGCAACTAAAGAGACGCATGCCATGTTGGTACGCGTTTACGGGGCTCAAGCACTGTGTGTGTACGAGTTGTCCGCCCGTGTTCGAGTAGGCCGGGAAAGCGTTTCTGACAATCCCCTTAGCGGACGACCGGCGACCGTCTTCAGTAACGAAAATATTGAGAAAGTGAGGTCATTAATCACGAACGATCGTCGATTAACTGTGCGCATGATGGGGAATGAACTGCAGATTAAACGTCAATCTGTGCGTCAAAGTGAAACTTGAACAATGTGGTGCTACATACGAATGATGAAAATTAGATGGGTAGAACACGTAACAAATGAAGAGGTGCTTAACCGAATTGGGGAGAAAAGGAGTTTCTGGCATATCCTGACTAAGAGAAGGGATATATTGGTGAGACTCATTCTGAGACATCAGGAATCGTCAATTTAGCATTAGAAGGAAGTGTATGGGGAAAAAATCGTAGAGGGAGACCAAGGGACAGATACAGTAAGCAGATTCAAAAGGATGTAGGTTGCCGTACGTAGTCTCAGATGAAGAGACTTGCACAGGGTAGGGTAGCGTGGAGATCTGCTTCAGACAAGTCTGCGAATTGAAGACCACAACAACAACAACAACTTTGCGTCAAATCCTTACCCGCAAGTTAGAGAAGACGAAAACGTCTTGTCCTATTGTGGCAGATAACTTGAATGAAGATTATAAGTACGCACGTTTAGACAGAATTTTGGCCACGGCGGAGCATCCGAACGCATTGAGGAGCTATGTTCCGATGCGCGAGGCCGTTCCCCGACGGGGGTTCGAATTCCCCCTCGGGCATGGATGTTTGTATCGTCTTTAGTATAAGGTACTTCATAATTTGTTTGTAAGTTTAGTGACTGATGTCCCCGCAGTTAAGTACCAAAAGCTTTACAAACATTTGAACATTTTTTAACAGGATTTTGTCGAAGCGGTGGAACTGACACCCATTTGTGGAACCGTATTGTCACCGAGAATGAAACCTGGTGTCTCCGGTACGACCCTGAAACAAAACATTAAAGCATGGAATGGCGTTCTCCTAAATCACCTCGTCGGATAAACGTCAGCCGAAAAATCACGCATCAAAACGATGCTCAAAACTTTTCTAGATAGTCAGGGAATTCTACAAAAGCAATATCTGCCTGAGGGCATTACGTTGGACACTGCAAGGTACGTTGAAATTCTTACCCGTTTCATGCAACGACTATGCATCGTACAACACCAGTACGCAGAACACTGTTTCTGGTATTTTGTTCACGAGAACGCTCGCCTACATACAAGTATCGTCAAACAGTTCTTGGCAAAAAAGGGGGTGGTGGAACTACAAACTCTATCATACTTGGCGGATCTCAATCCTACAGACTTTTTCATATACCTTCCATTGAAACTGAAAGGAAAGAAATTTGACATTTTCCTACATCATAACGTGAGGAGGCTTTTGAACACCATCCAAAAGGAAAGATTTTTCCGAAGCTTCCAGATGTATCACAGGGCTCTGCGGTGCATAACTATGGAAGGTTATTATTTCTAAGGATAGTAAGGTCACAGTAGTTGATACTTCATCTACGTTAATGTTACAAGACTATTCACCGAATTTATTGTCAGAGGTAATATGTTGTAAGTATCTTATTAATGACGTTGCCTAATGGAAGACTAATTTTTATAGGTATGTTAGTTTTGGGAGTTGAATATTTCTACATCTGCATCTACATAGATACTCTGCAAATCACATTTAAGAGCCTGGCAGAGGGTTCATTAACTACTTTCATAACCTTTCTCTACCGTTCCATTCTCTAATAGCACGCGAGAAGAAATAACACCTAAATCGTTTTGCTTCCGATCTGATTTCTTTTATTTTATTGGGATGGTGGGTGCTAGCAAAATATTTTCACATTCAGAAGTAAAAATCGGTGATTGAAACTTCGCAAACAGATCACGCCTCAATGAATAACTTCTTTCTTTTAATGATTTCCACCCCAATTCGTGCAACATTTCCGTGACGCTCCCCCCCCCCCCCGGTAACGTGATAAAACAAAACAAGCTGCCCTTCTGTGAACCTTCTCAATGTCCTCCGTCAGTCCTACCTGGTGAGGGTCCCATAGTGGGCAACAGTACTCCAGGAGACGACGCACAAGTGTGATGTAGACAGTCTTTTTGGTGGAGCTGTTGCATCTTCGAAGCGTTCTGTCAATGAAACGTAACGTTTGGTTCGCCTTCCACACAAGATTTTCTATGTGTTCTCTCCAGTCTAAGTTGTTCGTAATTGTAACTCCTAGGTATTTGGTAGAATTTACGACCTTAAGGTTTGACTGATTTATCATGTAACTCTTTTAGTGGTCACGTGTATTACTTCAAAGTTTTCATTCTTCTTCTTCTACTTCGTTAGGACCCTTCAGGATCACGTGTGGCTTGTTTAGCACGTCTTCTTTCTTCCCAATACCTCTTCATTCTCTCGCTTTTTCTACATCTTTCTTCTTCTGTTATGTGGCCGTCCACCAACCGTTTATACTTCACCCTGACCTGCACACATTCGTTTCTTTTATTCCTACAGTTTTCCAGTCATCTCTGACTTCCTTCACCCAGTTGTCACGGTATGACATGTTGCATTCCATATCTTCTTACTCAACCTCTCATCGTCCATCCTCATAATGTGCCCAACAAATCGTAACCTCTTTTTCCGTCTCTCGCTCGATATAGGTTCAAAATTTTCATTACTTACTGTTAATTGCCAATTTTCGCACAACGTAGAAATTTTGCCTAAATCGCTTTGCTTTTGATCCTCTGTTGACTTTATTAACCGATAAACGACAGCACCATCCGCGAATAGTCTAAGGGAGCTATTCAGATTGTCTCCTAAATCGTTTATAAACACAAGGAAGAGTAGGGGACCTATAACGCTTCCCTGGGGAACACCAGGTATCACTTCTGTTTTACTCGATGACTAATCGCCAGTTACTATGAACTGTGCCCTTTCTGATAGGAAATCATGAATCCAATCGCACAATTGGGGCGATATTCCATAACCACGCAATTTCATTAGAATCTGCTTGGTTCGTTAATCGTCGAACCACTGCGCCCTATTGTAATATGTGCTTCCTTGTTTTCAGTACTTCAGAATGGGATAATGTTGTCTCGAAACATGTCGTACTCACAGAACATTTTATAAAAGTGGCAACTGGAGCGTGACTTGCCTCAATAATGTACGGCAAGCTTTTGTAGTAGTTTCGTATTCAACAACTTCACCCTTTTTGGAAAAAAGCCATTGCTAGTGCTTTTGACTTGTTTTCTTGTAGAATGTGAGTGGTGTTTCAATGGGTAGAGTATGGTTCGGTTCAAGTGGGCAGCACGTCACGGTGTTAGACGGATGGCCACTCCGGTACGAGAGTTCGCTTGCAGGTCATGAGGCTGGCACAGGCTTCGGTGATCGATCAGGGGGTCCACATCCCTCGGGTCAGCCGCAGAGTATGGCTGCCGATGGCCGTTCCTGGTGTGTGCAGCTGGGCAGCTGTCGATATTGTACCGACACAAACACACACACACACACACACACACACACACACACACACACACACACATACACATACACACACACACACCAACCCCTCCCTCCCTCTCTCTCTCTCTCTCTCTCTCTCTCTCTCTCTCTCTCTCTCTCTCTCTCTCTCTCTTCTCGCCGTCCTTCTGTATCCTTGATTGAATTCAAATAGCAGGTAGAATCTCTATACTTATAAGACGCATTTGTAGTCTTTCTGTCTGTTCTCTTATAACTCAAGATCCAGACAACCAAATAACGTGAAATTTGGTACACGTACACAAAATTACATGGGGAAGGTTCTTAAACAGGTTTCGTTCCATTTTTTGGAAAACCAACCGGAAAATTTGAGAAGAAGTGAAAGTGCGTTTACAATGTGTCCGTGTTAATCTATATTTTCGCACTGATCTTGATGAAAATTAGCACAATTGATCTTCAAAACAAGAGGAAGAGCAATGTTTACATAAAATTTCGTTCAGTGCATGGTGGAGGGTACTTACGGATTTCGTCAACAGCCACAGTTTTGCTCCGATCATGATGAAATTTTGTACACTTGACCTTGAAAACAAGATGAAGGTTACTGTCTGCATAAAATTTCGTTCGGTGCATGGGGGAGAGTACTTTACTTACAGACTTAGATTGCAATCTCTATACAAATACATATACTACAAACATGCGGTCATACATTCAGGGTAATTTGACTGCAGGACAATTTGCAAACAAGTTGCTCCAGATTGGAGTTGGCAAAGTTCCTGAAGATCCTTCAACAGGCCTCATCATCATGCCATGTAGTCAAATTGTCAACTCTCCTGACGAACTTCAGTCCAAGGTGTATCCTAACATTCAGCAAAACTTCAAGGATCAGGACTGGCTTTCTCACAGAGCAATTCGGGCAAGCAGAAATGATGTGGTTGAGAAGCTGAATGTCACCATTTAGAAGCAGCTTCCAGGGCAAGAATATGCCTACAAGTCCATAGACTGCGTCCTTAATGATGATGAAGCATTACAATATCCCATTGAGTTTTTGAATTCCATCCAGACTCCTCATCTGCAAGCCCACAACTTGATTTTGAAAGTTAGTACTCCAGTAATGCTGATCAGAAATATTGATGCACCCAGGTTGTGCAATGGCACAAGATTAATTGTGGAAAAGCTGATGTAACAGGTAATTCAAGCCACAGTACTCACAGGGAGTGCTAATGGTGAGGATGACTTCATTCCAAGAATACCTATCATTCCCTCAGACAACACCATACAATTCAAGAGAATACAGTTCCCTTTGAAACTATGCTTTCCCATGACAATCAACAAGTCACGGGGCCAGACTCTTGGGATTGCTGGTATAGACTTCCAGACACCATGCTTCTCTCATGGACAGTTGTATGTGGCTTGCTCCAGAGTGGGCAAAGACGAAAATCTTTTTGTACATACTCCAAATGGAAATGCCAAAGATGTTGTTTATCACATTCATTTAATATAAATGTATCCTTTTATTACATGCAAATAAACGGTTTTGTACACTTCTACAGAAACCTTACTTTGCCGCGGTGGAGTAGCCGAGTGGTCTAAAGCGCCTCGCTGCGGAGCGCGCGGTTGCTCGCTGTGGAGGTTCGAGTCCTCCCTGGGGCATGGGTGTGTGTGTTTGTCCTTAGGTTAGTTTGCCTAGGATTAAGTAGATCGTAAGCTACGGACTGATGACCACGCAGTTTGGTCCGATAGATTTACAGACATTTGAACATTTTTTGAAAACCTTACTTTAAACCCGGGCAAAGCCGGGTACGTGCTGCTAGTAATATATAACGTATCAAAAACTTCCACTGTGCACTAATGACGTAGGAACAATCAATTACCATCAAAAACAAACGATAAAAAAACAAAAAAAAAAAAAAAAAAAAACTTATCTCTTTTCATTCTCCACTCCGAGGAGTGGAGCGGGCTGTTTGAGATCCGGCCCATAAAGAGTCGCGGTTCTATTCAGCCAATATCAGACAAGCTGATAGTGGGGCAAAGGGGGATCCCAATTGGGAATAAGTGGGAGGGGCTTACCAGCTCCGGCATACGCCTTACAACCAAGGAAAACCTCCCGAAAACCTTGGTCGGAGCCGGGGGATTGGGACCAATTTAATTTATCTCCGGGACTTGCCCCGGACAAAAATGGATTATCGAGAGAACACGAATGCACTCACGACAATCAAGGATCGGACGCCCGAGTTACTCTCGTAATCTCGTAGAGATCAACTCGACCAACAGTGGACAAGCATCTCCCTACAGGAACCGCACCCGTGGGCACGGTATCCTGTGCGTCGAACAAACGATAAAAAATTAAGCCTCTATTATACTCTTCACCTGTACTATTCACCTGTAGGAAATGGACAAAACAATCTGGACTGGTCGTTCAAATCCACCTCCGGCCATCCAGATTTAGGTTTTCCGTGATTTTCCTAAGTCACTCGAGGCAAGTGCAAGGATGGTTCCTTACAAAGGGCATGGCCGTTTTCCTTCCCCATTCTTCCCCAAGAATACGAGCGTGAGCTCCATCTCTGACGACTACGATGTCAACGGGACGTTACACCCCAAAGCTTTCTTCCTTCCTTGAACAAACAATATGACTGTCATGAAGTATACTGCATCTTTTTGCAAGTTTGCCCACTATGTAAGTTCTGAATGGGCACTTGCTATAAGTGATAAAGAATTAGAGACTACTAAACAAATTCTAACAAACGAACTGGCTAAACTCTGGATATATTGGGTGATCAAAAAGTCAGTATAAATTTGAAAACTTAATAAATCACGGAATAATGTAAATAGAAAGGTAAGAATTGACACACATGCTTGGAATGACATGGGGTTTTATTAGAACAAAAAAAAAAAAAAAAAAAAAAAAAAAAAAAGAGATACGAAGTTCAAAAAATGTCCGACAGTTGGCGGCGCAGAACAGCAAAACGTCAGTGACTGAGCATGAAAATCGTGTGGTTTTGTAACTGCTGCTGTGACAGGTGAGAGGTACGCCAATATGTTACAGAATCGCATCATCCCCAGCGTGGCTGATACACACCTATTGGGGCATACGATTTTTATGCAGGATGGCGCTCCACCCCTTATTGCTAGAAGCGTGAAAGATCTCTTGTGCGCGTCGTTTGGTGATGATCGTGTGCTAAGCCGCCACTTTCGTCATGCTTGGCCTCCCAGGTCCCCAAACCTCATTCCGTGCGACTATTGGCTTTGGGGTTACCTGACGTCGCAAGTGTATCGTGATCGACCGACATCTCTAGGGATGCTGAAAGAGAACCTCACCATAACTCCGGACATGCATTTCAACATTATTCCTCGACTACAGCTATTGTTGAGGAATGATGGTGTACATATTGAGCATTTCCTGCAAAAAACATCATCTTTGCTTTGTCCTAATTTCTTATGCTAATTATTGCTTTTCTGATCAGATGAAGCGTCATCTGTCTGACATCTTTTGAATTTTTCCTTTTTTTTCTTTCTTTCTTTCTTTTTTGTTTTGTTTTTTGTTTTGTTGTTTTTTGTTTTAATAAAACCCCATGTAATTCCAAGCATGTGTGTCTATTTTTACCTCTCTATCTACATTATTCCGTGATTTATTAAGTTTTCAAATTTATACTGACATTTCGATCACCCGGTATATCCGAGAATGCAGCCCAATGCCGCTAAGACTGAAACGTCGTCCTTAAACAACAGGCTGGGCAACTACCAACTTAGGAGCATCATAGATTTCTCAGCTACATTAAACACACAAAATATCTATTATATTCCTTCAAACCGTCTAGATTGCAAATTTTTTTATAAGTTAATGACGCGTTTCGCCCTTTAGCAGGGCATCTTCAGATTATAATGCGCTCTCCGTGGTGTGACACCGTAAGTTGTTATTGCGGTGGGCGGGCGGGCGTGGTGTGCTGCTCCGCCGACTTGTACAGACTCAAAGTCATCAGAGACCACCGCTTCGATTAAGGGCCACAAGGAAATCCAAAAAACTTACCAGAAAAATAGAAACACCGCAATAACAACTTACGGTGTCACACCACGGAGAGCGCATTGTAATCTGAAGATGCCCTGCTAAAGGGCGAAATGCGTTATTAACTAATAAAAAAAATTTGCAATCAAGACGGTTTGAAGGAATATTTATTCTAACTGATTGATGTACACCGTGGATTGGAAATCATTTTACACAAAATATCTAGGTGTTACACTTGACAGAACTCTAAGCTTTAAAGAATATCTTACAAATGCAACTGCAAAACTCTGAACCAGAAATAACATTCTGAAAAAATTTTGCGGCACCAGATGGGTTCCTCAGCGCCCTCACTTAGATCGACAGCATCAGGCCTGGTGTACCCAGTAGCGGAGTGCTGTGCACCGGTGTGGCTGGCCAGTCTTCACACCAACCGTGTTGATGCCCAGCTCAACCAAACGATGGGTACTATATCAGGTACAAACAAGCATATGCCCAGTTATTGGCTCTCAGCATTGAGCCACAAAGCTCCTCCACACACCCACCGTGAACAAGCTCTTGTCAGGGAATATACGTAAATAACGCAGATCATGTGCTCCGGTTCTAATATCAGTCATCCCTTTTGGGAATGACTCAAACTGATTCCTAATTTTTTTCCTAAATCACGGAAAGTTTTATTAATTCACTGCCTCTATAACAATGTCATTCCACTGTAGGTGAAGATGATAAACAAGGACGTTATACGCTGACTGAAGTCCAGTGCCTTGTGAGCTGTCTTCGGCATTCACTAAAAGATTTGATGTTTCAGGATAGTTTTGTAAATCATAAACATGATTCCAGTTGATATGGAAACGATTTTACTTCCATTTAAATGAAGAAATGTCCAAAATAAAAAATAAAAAAATGCAACAACAAGACAACAGAGCTGCTTACAGGTGACTACCAACCGAGTGACAAAACATGGTTTTTCTCAAACATCTTTCATCGTAACCGTGTAATACGATTGATGACAAAGTTCTTCGGCTCCAAATAAATAATATAACAATACTTGAAATATGCCAAAATACACGAATTAAAATATTACATTTAGGCTTTAAATATTTATCTCAATGTATTTACGTGTTTTATGAAATTTATATTTAATAGTGTCCGCAAATTAAAAGTCATGTTTTGACTATTGTTCAAAATAACTCAATTTATTTACATTATTTGTGTTTTCTAAATGCATATATATCTGTTTTGACAATATTATGAAGGTGTACTATTATTGAGGCACGTAATTTTAATGTATTTCAATTTGTGGTCTAATTTTTTATAAATTCGGATTTGTATAAAGTCGTCGTAGTTTTATCTATTTCGAAGCTAGTTCCTTAGTACCAAACGGATTATTAATGTTAGTATGTGAAAAATGATCAGTATTTAACTTAGGATCCAGTGATATATAAAACATAGTCTGCCCTAATTTATTTAAACAACAGGTACATATGTAATCATGTCGTGCAATAGTTATAACATGTAATATTGTTGTTTTTATACAAATTAGTACCTTCATAGGCTCAGTAATTTCCGAAACTAAGTGCATTGCATTTTTAGTGTTTGCAGCTATTATTTACGAAAGTATTAAAAATAGAAAATTACGTAAAAGGAAGCCAAAGTTATGTTTAAATCAACATACTATTTCTTAAAAGCGTTTTACTAAAAGTGTTAATCATATTTGAAACTGAACGCGAAAATCTGATATTTTACATGTCCGATAGCGAATTTTCATTTTAGGTTTCTCAGGTTTTTGTCCGTAATGTTGGTAATGAAACTGTAGGGAGCGCGCAACGTAGCAGAAACGCTACACGGTTCCACGTTGGAATTACCAGCAGAAACGCTCCTCTGAAACCTGCAAAAATACTAATTGAGAATAAATTCTACTTGAATGAGCGCTGGAGAGAAAAATGGGAGAAGAACGCAACCGGGACAAGGCATGTGTTACAAGGACGCAAGAGGGTTTCGACCAAGCAAGGCGAATATAGGTCACACTTGACAGAATAAGGACGAACTGCGGCAGGTGCTCCGATTCACTTTTCAGGTGGGAAAAATACGTTTCCCAAAGTGCGACTGTGGAGCTGTAAGATAAACCAATAAACACGTAGTGAATTTATGCCCCGTCACATCCTATAGCGACAACCGATTCAATTTCCTTCTCACGACATTCTCTAATGTTGCTGTTTGTTTGAATTATCTTATACGGTACATTAAAAGAATCTACGAAGACTAAAGTCAGTCGACCAGACCAAACTACCCGGCCGATTTCCTTCAATTCTGTTTTAAACGAAAGGTATTCATCCACAGATTTGCCATCAAGTATAGAATTAAGTATAGAATTAACATAACTCTCGCCTTCCTGTTTCTATACTGAAAACGCTATTTCCTTCGGTATATTTCTTATGGGGATGTCCTTGCTGTATAAAAGTCAGTCGGTCAGGTCATTCTATCCGACCGATTTCCTTCATATTTGCTTTACAGGATAGGTATTCATTCGCAGATTAGTCATCAAGCATCAGAATTAAGTTATGTCTCTCTATCCTTTATTCTTATTCGAACGCGGTATCCTTCTATCCTTGAATTGAATATTTGAATCGGTTTGTTTTACGATATCTTCTAATTAAAGTACGCAGTTCTTTTTGACCTAACAACACTCAGCGGATCAAGGTCTTTCATTTGCGCTTTTAAATACTTGCACTGATTGATTCTGAAGAAAGCTATGCGTGCACATTCAACTTTACTTACCTTTTTTCCCAACTTTTTTGTCATTCGACTAACGGTGTGAAGTATTCGTACGGGTCCTCTGGTTATTGTTACAATGACTGTTTCCATCGTATCGTATTGTTCATCCTTTTCTTTTTTTGTATGTACTCAACTATTTGTATTTACAAATAACCTGTGATGTAGCCATACGCTAAATAAATAAATAACACTGAGACGCGAGCATAATTGACAGTCGTAGTCTTAGACGTTACCTTCCAGTGTAATATACGTATTAATCTGCGACTATCAACACAAATGATTGGTGACATCTATGATCAGTCAGGGCCGAAGTTAACTGACAACGACTAACGATCATTAACAATGCTGCTGGCCAGACTACATAAAACGTCAAAAGCGACTCCAAAACTCAACAGTCACGTCAGTAACACTGTATCGAGAAAAGCAGTACGGCTGTAGCTTAACTTTTTTGGAAGAGCTGCATTTACTAAACTTTTAACAAGTGAACACCAAGCTGCGAAGGAAATTGTCCCGAAATCAAAAAACCTCGATTACTGGAAGCAAGCAGTATCGCCCGATGAATCATCGTTTTCATTTTTTACTACAAACGGCCGTTTTTTTTTCTTTTTCATTTTTACTTCTTTTACCTCAGATGAACCGAAACATAGACTGCTATAACCCTCTCCCAGAGGCTCATCCTGGAGGAAACGACTTTTTTTAACGAAACTTAAATGTGTCGCCACACAATAAAATTCCAATAAAAGAACAAAAAAATTATTCATCAATTACAACATCTCAAATAAAACTAACACACCAAGGTACCAACTGCTGGAGGAGACAGGAAATTTCGAACTAAACATTCCAAAAAGTTCTGCGGACAATCAATTCGCAAATTGTTGCTGATAACCGCCATGGCACCTTAACTTGTCGTGGACGTTCCACAGATAGGACACGAATTCAACACAGTTCGACAGTTGGAGTTTGATTATGGCATAGAACGTATACCCGAGTAAACAAATAGTGGCATTATGGTTGGAGCGGGGACACACTTTGATATTTGTGATGGTGAACCAGTGCACCGGCACAAACCTCGGGGTGGTCCAGTTGATGAGAGCCAGCATTCTTCGGGCGAGCTTCCACACGGCAGACGCTCGGCGGCGTTCAAAGCGGTGCTTCCTGCAGTCCGGAACGCGACACTGGGCACAGTCGCCAGAGATTACGAGACGGATATCGGCCCCCTTTGGTTTGTCGCCAAGGCGTCGTAGACGAGCTTGTATCAGAGGCTGCGGACCTTGGATGGCAGGAGTGGGTGAGAGATGTTGGCCCACACCTGCCTCCAGTTGACCTCCGTGTAACCAGCCTCCAGTTTGTGAACTGCTGGATGACCCCTCAATTTGTCATAGGCGAACCGGGTGGTGCCGATCCGATGGAGTCCGGAGGGCTCCGATTCAAGAAGTGTAGGCTCTGACTTGCGACATGTTGTTATGGGAAGCTTCTCTGTTCGAGTGGAGAATGGCTGCTGTGGGACCGTGAGGATTGAGTGACTGTGCTACTGATTGACAGTGCTATGCACTTACTCCCACAGAGGGATCAAGAACACAAGTGGTTGCCTTTAAAAATGCGATGCCTCCACAGAAGCCAGAATATCACCTGATTAATTTTTTCGTGCCATCACATTTGGGATGGTCAACACCAGGCTCGAGAAAGTATGTTGGTATTGATCACTGTGATTTTCTGGAGCAGGTCGCGTCGGCTTGCTGCATGTCCTCTGCATTGACCGCGAATCACAGCAAGGACCTTTCGCCAGGTACGGCGATTGTTTAGTCACAATGAGTCCCAAAATCGTTTGCTCCTACACGATACCACCGTTGAGGAGTGCCAAGACTGCGGTGACCAGTTGGAACCATACCAGTCTTCTGGCGGTTTATGATTCCACCTGCAGGGTGCCCCAGACGATGTCAATGTCTGCGACCTTGGAGAGGAATATCCCAACATCATCGGCATATGCAGCACACAGAACTGAGGCGGTATAGACCTGCACACCATTGCAGCTCTTAGTAGAAGATCGATGGCCATGATAAAAAAAGCATCGACAACGGATACCCTTGTGGCAGCGATCGACCAATCGGTATGAGTGGCGTCGGAAATCCGTTCACATCGATCACAGAAGTCACACCAGTGAGGAAGTGGTTGATGTCTAAGAAACACGGACCAAAGCCCAAACGGAACATGACATGCAACAAATAGATATTATTAACGCGGTCAAAGTCATTAGAGAAGTCTACAGAGATGATGCTGGCTGTCACCCTGGTGAGTGCAGCGTGGCAGACCACGATAAGCCCCGCTAGTGTGGAATATAATGCGGCAGGTAATGCCTGGTAGGGGCTGATGACAACATCAATCACCGAGTTCATTTTGCTGACCATGCACCTTGCCGACAACTTACAGTCGGCGATCATGAGGGCACTAGGGCGAAGGACTTGGGCCCTACATCGACCACTGATTTTGGGAATCAAGATAATTCGACTCTTCAGCAATTTGGGGAGAATCGCCGTACCACTTAAAATCTCATTTGCCATGCACGTCAGTTTGCCACTGAGCAAGCCCAGAAGGATAAATAAAAGGCTGATGGGAGTCCATCTGGAAGGGAGAGAGGAGCAACCAGTGCATCCTGATCATTGTCGGTGAGATTAACTGGCAGATCATGGAAGTAGATCTCGGATCTTCGTCGAAAACACCAAAATAAGTTTACAATACACAATGCCTGCATCCTACTGTCTAAAACGGAGAAGGTTCCGTCATGATTTGGCCGTCTATATCGTGGTATTCAACTGTTTCTAACTTTATCCTCATTGGTCCGATAATGGCGGATGAATATGTCCCCACCTCCACAAAAAAACTGTTTACTGTGATTAACATACAGCTACCAAACACAGCCATATTGAAAACTAATAATGCGATCGTATACACAGTCTTAATATAATTGAATCGTTATGGTGAATTTTACAACAGAGAGTGAGGTTCACATAAACAGCTGCAGCGTAGTTGAAGTAATTGGTAGATGTCTTTGTACGAGAATGATTAACATTATGTTGCAAACTATGAAGAAACTTTACGAATCTGTTCGTGGAAGAGTTGCAGCTCTTCTAAAAGCGAATATAGAGGCTAATCCTAACTGATAAATAAAATTTGTTTATGTCAGCTGTCCATATTAGTTTGTCCACGCAATGCATGTAGCTCAGCCCCAAGCATATGTATTTGGATCTGCTAGCTGGTTCTCACGCATGCGCATTACATGACAATACCACTCGAAAGTCGTTACTCTAAGTGCACCGTCTAATTCCTTGCAAAGTCGTCCATTTAAAATTTCTTAGAGCCTTAGGTTTTTTACTGAATAATTAATCGTTTAATTACTGTTTTCACTAAGTAACTGTCTTGTGTCCCAGCTTCGTCGCCGCTTTTATGTCTCGATTGCGTCGTAGGTGTCGGTGACCGAGTAGGAACACCGACACAGGAATAAAGGTAGCACGCTTGTGCAGGTACGGAGGGGAGCAGCCAGTGGGACAGCAGAAACTAGAAACACTAGAGTAAATTAGAACGAGATATATATTGCACAGAATTTATACAATACTTAACTTTTACATAGCTCAGTAGTGCAGAATGCTGATACATAGTTGAGCTAGAGGCCTGCCTAGTGCCTGTCCGATAGTAAAGTCTCCACTGATGCCTGATTCCGAAGTGTTAACTGGTTCCTATCTCAGTTCCAAGTAAACGATGTCGTTCAGTGGTGGCCACGAGCGGAGTTGCAGCAGAGGGCGCTCGTGGCTGTCGTCGTAAGACCGCCGCGCCGTGCGTGCATGGCGGCGCGCGGCGAAAGTAGGCGGCGCGCACTTTGTACTTGCGCGACACCACAAACTGTTTTCACCCCATGTAGCTATCACCGATTTATGTTACGATGTCGCTGTTCCGAAATGCCTGCTGAACTGTTCGCTTTATTTTATGACACTGTTTTGGACGACTACATACCAATATGAATGAATTGAACTAAGATTATTTTAATTCATTTTATTTATTTATTTCTAAGTTGTTGTCATAGCAGAGTCGTCTGTAATCGTTAAGTTTAAAATGTTCAAATGTTAGTGAAGTTTAAGAGACTTAACTGCGGGTTCATCAGTCCCTAAACTTAGAAACTACTTATGAACTACCTTATACTAAAGACGACACAAACATCCATGCCCGACGGGGGAATCGAAACCCCGACCGTAGCGGCCGTGCAGACTGTGACTTGCGCTCCGCAGACCGCTCGGGCGCTGCGGCCAGCTGTCCTTAAGATTGTGAAGCATGAAGATTATGTTGTTAGTTCCACACCTGGTTGGAAAAAAGGGATAAAGTCAGGCGTTTACATTCCATGTTAATGAAGATATTGAGGTTCGATGAGCAGCCGGAATTTCGGAACATAATGAAAAAGAGCGTCGTCTGTTTAAACAAGCTGCTGGTGATTATACAGGAATAAATTCACGACAGTAATATAGGATGACACAGGTACCTGGTCAATACTTGTTATACTCTTGAATGAACATGCTCAAGGCTTATTTGAACCACTTAGTTTCTAGAACACAAAGCAATCAGTACAAGCAACGCTTCTTAAAAACATCCACTGTCAAAGAAATTATGATGCCAAAACTACTGATTTTTAGAACAGTAGCATTTATGAAAACTTAATGACTGAAAAACGTGCAAAAACTCAAATACAAAAATTTTAAACTTAGGAGATGGCTACAACGATCAACAGTAAATGACAAAAAACAAACAGGAGTTTAAAACCCACCGTAAATTATTATGTGCAGTGTCCGTGTTTATTGATATAACTACGCAAATGTCCTTCAGACATGCATGCAGGTCTGAAGGACATTTGTTTAGTTATATCAATAAACACGGACACTGCATATCATATTTAAAATCAGTCATAGCAAGACTTGCGACAAATGTACCAAAAAGTCTCACCCTGTGCGGGAATTACATCTTAGAATGCACGAGCACTTATGGGCAGTAGACAATGTGTGGCACATTAGGGCTTGGGTCGTTCTGGAAAACGTACGCGGGTAGCGTAAAGCGGGAAGTCTGGGTTCGATTCCCGGCCCGGCACAAATTGTCATATGTCACCATTACACTATTCAGCTGATGCTGATTAATATTCGCAATTGCGAATACATTTCTTGTATTTACACCGTAAATTAGTTACAAACCACGGGGTCTAGACATTTAATGCAGCATGTAAACGCCGTTACATATAATATTCAAAGAATATATGACATCAACTGCGATTGAGCAAAGCTGAAAATGTGTACCCAGCCGGGATTCGAACCCGGGTCTCCTGATTTCTAGGCAGTTGCGCTGACCCCGCACCTGCAAGGACTGCCTAAGCACACCTCCCGTCAGATACAAATTCCCAGCTTCGCCCATGCCCACAGTACTCAACTCGTAGTTATGAATCTAATTCCCGTAAGAGTAAGGGCTTCCAACTTGCCCACCCCTCCCCACTACCGATAGGATCATTGCCCGTCACCGGCATATTATATATATACATGTGGCGTCTGTTCCGAAAGAACAGACGTCACTTCTGATCCTGCAGTTGTTATTATTTAATATTCAAAGAATATAGAACATCAACTGCGATTGGGCAAAGCTGAATTACATATATTCCGAGCCGGCCGCGGTGGCCGAGGTGACTGAGGCGCTCCAGTCACGGTCAGCACGGCCACTACGGTCGTGGGTTCGAATCCCCCCTCGGGCATGGATATTTGTGCCGTCCTAGTTCGTAAGCAGTTCATAAGTAGTTTGTAAGCTTAGGGACTGATGGACCCGTAGTTAAGTCCCATAAGTTGTACAAACATTTGAACATTTTTGATATATTCGGATTTAGGTTAAGGTGTGCTCGATATGCAAGAAAAGTCCAGACGATATTTGCAATTAAATATCGAGCTGTTAAAGGCCATCGCAAACGGCCACCATTTATGTTACTAACGTGAAGTGCGCAAAGAAACAGGCCCCAAGAGAAATATTCCAATGTATTGCGTTCTGCAGCGGGAGATGGAATGGGAAACATGAACTGATTATGTACTTTGAGGTCCCTGTTTCAAAGCGTATGGCTGCGTTAATCGGAAAAGTTTTTCTCCCGCCTAACGGCTCGGACGCGTGCAGCGCGATGCGAGACGCCGGAGCGTCATTAGGCAACCGGCGACGGCGATGCTAACTGGTGATTAAAAGAGCAGGGCGAGTTAATTTCAGATAGGGCCGGCCCACCGCGATCGTATCTCGTCTCATTTGCGGGCCACGCGCAGCTACTGTGCGGGTAATTGGGAGTTCGGGGCGTAGCGCAGTCGGCGCTTCGGTACAGCTTATTAGCACAACACTGCTCACAGCAGACACCGCGCCGCAGCCAGAATGCAAACGTCCTGCGCCCACGTGCTACCAACTTCTCACTCACTTGTTACTTTAGCCCTTTCTTTTGCGAGACGTGCAACACACACAAGCTACAGCGCCCCTTGCAATAGACCATCGAACTACAAAGAAGCGTTCAAACGGTGCGCATTTGTAGAGTCGTCTGCTTCACGCTTCTTCCACAGTCTATCATATACAGTCACGACACTCCCGCATATTTTTGTTAGACACTACGACTGCAGCGCTCCAATCGCCGGGAAGCTACATTTCTGAATACGGCATTGGATGAGTGCGAATAGCATCGTTTATATTGCTTTTTACAGGCTTTTCACACTAGGGAACGTATGTAGTGCCATAAAAATAGGTAATAATTTAAAATTAGCTCCACCTTTGTCTTTATTAGGTCTATTGAGATCCCTGATGAGGTGCGAAAAGGTACAATGCATGACAGTTTATTTACAATTAATTTGTAACCTACAGGCTTTTGCTGAATAATATCATTTTCTGTTAAAATAAGAAATGACTAAGAAACACCAGAAGACCTGCCTTTGGCAAAAAGTCGTCGCTTTTCTACTCAGGAACGTTAAGGCTTCTTAACTACAATTCCAGTAAAATCGGTGAGCGTGGAACGTAGGAAACGCATATAGAATGCAATAAGTACAGTATTTAACGTACCAAAGCACCCACCACAACTGTAGCTGAAGGAAAAACGTCACAGATCTGGCAAGAAAACGGAAAAATCAATCAAAACGTTTTCAACAAAGAAGAACCCAATTCTACTATTGTTGCCACAACTGAACCACAAACGTCAAGAATCTTAAAGACGTTGTCTTCTTAAGCTAAAGTAATCACACTCAAACGAATGTGGGTGTCTCAGTAAGACGAGTGAAGCCTAAAAAAGTGCGAATCATTAGACTACACACCGAATTGATACGCGTCAAAAAACTCTTGTCATAGTAAGAACACACCATATTGCAAATTTATATTTATCTTATGTTCATATTCTACTTACTTACAGCGGAATAAGCTGCAAAATAACACATATTCGTAAATATTTGTTCATGACGAAGTTGTTCATTACAACTCTCAATCAGTTCAATTCGGCTGTTTTTCCATTAATGTCCATGTTATGTATATCTCTTAATATTTTACTAATGCTTGTAATGCAAAAAACTATATCAACTATTTCGTTAATTACGCACACAAATAATTATAAACAAAGTTCACTCTTTCGGCGGCTTGCCCACCGCTAGGAGCGCTAGTGTCGTTACAACTGTCAGTTGGTAACAACTTTCACAGCGGTGAGTGTCGCTACTGTTTATGTTAGACTGTGTGTTTACTTCGTTGTTGTCAACTTACAGCAAATGAATCGACAAGTTAACATCACTTTTCGAAACTGTATGATATATTGTGATGATTAAAACATTTATTTGTCCCTTGGGTGCCACTGTGAAACTGTATTTGTTTTCGTGCAGTTCATGCGTAACTACGTTGCTCACATGTGTTAACGTCCTCATTATAAAATGCGATTACATACTTGCAGCCCCTGCAGTTTAAGGCACCTATGTATATGTCGAACAACCTCAGGTGTCTATACATAGACCTTTCACTTTCATAAAGCTTCAAATAATGCTCACCGAAAACAAAATATTTCATCTGTTAATTACAGCGAGTTTCAGGAAATATAGCAAATATTTTAGAAGATGTACTACAGACGATTTGCAGTTAAAATTTCATATAAGGTATGTCCAATTTTATATTGTACAGAGATACAGCTCTTGGTATGTACAACAAACTGATTTGGATATTTTGACTGATTCTTTCGTCGGTTCTTGGTAGATCACCATTTTGACTTTTATCAAAATTGGAAGAACCAGCTATGGCCGCATTGAAATCTTTATTTTTTATATACAATACAGATCGATTTCGGTCAGTGACTGACCATCCTCAGTGCTCAGTGGTAGAATCAAAGCCCTGTGGTCCCACAAAAACTTGCACTTTGAATATTAACATCAAGTAGACAGTACATAAGTAGAATGTCATACATAAACGCAGTAGAACTAGCGGCCTCGGACAGTGAACACCTGTGCCAATCGAGTGCGTGCTCCACGTAAAACGTATTACGAAGTTGTTAAATATTTGTGACTTTCCATCATAGAGTCGTGGATTTCTGTATAGAAACAATGATTTATAAATAAGAAAAGGAAAGCCGCTGGCATCTCGAATTTTTGTGGGAAAGAAGTCATTGTAGAATAGTGAGATCTAGCCACATTAAACTACAACCATGTCTGAAAGAACAGACACCACTCCTGCTTCGCAGCCGTATTGAATTTGCAAATTATTAATCAAGGGGGGAAGAAAAAAGGATTAGGAAGGAAAGGATTGACAGTGACTGCATTATGGCATTGAAACTAATCAATGGCGACAACTGAAAATTTGAGCCGGACCGGGACTCGAACCCGGGTCTCCCGCTTCGGACCAGAAGTCGCTTTAAACACTTTCCCCCTTCCCTCTCTTTTTGGGTAGTACTTTTCGTTGCGGTCGCTGATCGAGATTGTTCGTTGTTGTTCCATGTGTTCTTGGCTCAGTTTTTTTTTTTTTATTATGGACGGCGTTCAACCAACACCACCTAGAAGACAAGGCCTCACAACTGTCGTGTCTACGTCACACTTACGGACTGTGAGCACCATTAAAAAGTAAACTGTAGGTTTGCTCTTAAATAGCTGAGGCTCCGCCCCTTTGCCAGCTCCACCCATCTTTGGTAGCCAATGAAAAGATTAAATAGATGAATATAGCCAAATTATATAAAATTATAAATAGTCACACATTTCTTGGTTAATGTCTACAATAAAATAATTATAGTCGTCTTAGTGGTATTTAAAATAAAGATTAAAACATTAAAATACTGACATGAATTACATCACATTCTTTTCAATATTTTCAAAGATATTCTATAAGTGGTTCTACAGCATCTACAGTGTTGTATGTAAGTTTACTGGTATTAAAAATTTTAACTGTAAAATTTATTTAAAATATACATTAACCAAGAAATGTGTGACTAATTATAATTTTATATATCTTGGCTATATTCATCTATTTAATCTTTTCATTGGCTACCAAAGATGGGTGGAGATGGCAAAGGGGCGGAGCCTCAGCAATTTAAGAGCAGTAAACCTTGCTCCAGCCAGCAGTGACGCACTGGAAGGCTCCCAGCTACCTGCCAGCTCCACAACTTCAATGGGTATAACATCGTTTATTTTAATTTGTTCTATTTCTCTTTATTAACTTAGGTTAGCTTTGACAGTAATGTACATTACTCCAAACTCCTCTAAATGTAACTGTGATATATTTCAGAGACAAATTCCTGAAGATAGTCTAAATAAGACAGAAACTAGTTGAATGAAATAAATTAGTGCATTCTAGACTGTTCTTTATTAATTTATCTGTGATCAATTAGTGAACAAAACAAGTCTAGTTTCATACACAAATGAATACAGCTCAAAAAGAGCTACAAATCTGTAGGAGTCACAATCTCTGCTACCTTTAGAGGAAGAGGTGATCAAGCTAATCTTAAGACAGCAAATAAACACTGCTGTCTCGTTTCCTCTTCTGCTAATTACAAGGGCCCTGATTAAAGAAAGCTTTAACTGGCGAAAATAAGTTAAGTAAATTTTATGCCACGTTTAGGATAAGTTTTCTTTGCCCGTTAAGAAATTGAGCCGTTAATTAAGCTTCGTACATACTGATAACACTGCAAGAAATAGCAGATACCGTCTCTAGTGCTGAAGGTGAAAATGTGTAGATGACTTCACCAGATAACAGACTGAAGACTGTCCACGGCAGAATTACAGGAAATAAAGATGAAATAGGAGATACTATATTGAGAGATGAATTTCATAGAGCACTGAATGACCTAAGACGAAACAAGGCCCCTGGAGTAGATGATATTCCCTCAGAGCTACTGAAGTCTCTGGGAGAACCAGCCATGACAAAATTGTTTCACCTGGTGTGTAAGATGTATGAGACAGGTGAAGTACCCTCAGACTTTAAGAAAAATGTTATAATCCCCACTCCAAAGAAAGCAGGTGCAGTCAGGTGTGAAAACTACAGAACCATCAGTTTAATATGACATGGTTGTAAAATATTAACACGTATTATATACAGAAGGATGGAAGAACTGGTAGAAGCCGACCTCGGGGAAGATCAGTTTGGGTTCAGGAGAAATGTAGGAACTCGGGAGGCAATACTCACTTTACGGCTTATCCTAGAAGATAGATTAAGAAAATGCAAACCAACATTTCTCGCTTTTGTAGATTTGGGAAGGCTTTTGACAATGTTGATTGGAATAAACTCTTTCAAGTTCTGAAGCAAGCAGGAGTAAACTATATGGAGCGTAAGGTTATTTACAACTTGTACAAAAACCAGACTGCGGTTGTCAGAGTTGAAGGGCATGAAAGGGATGCAGTGGTTGGACAGGGAGTAAGACAGGGTTATAGCCTTTCTCCTATGTTATTCAATTTGTACATTGAGCAAGCTATAAAGGAAAGCAAGGAGAAATTTGGTGAAGAAATTAAAGTTCAGGGTGAAGAATTAAAAACATTGCGTTTTGCCGACGACATAGGACCTGTAAGAGCAGTTGAACGGAATGGACAGTGTGCTAAAAGGTGCATATAAGATGAACATTAACAAAAGCAAAACTAGGGTAATGGAGTGCAGTCTAAGAAAATCAGGTGATGCTGAAGGAATTAGATTATGTAATGAAGCAATAAAGGAGGTAGATGAATTTTGTTACTTGGGCAGTAAAATAACAAATGATGGTCGCAGTAAGATATAAAAAGCAGAATGGCAATGGGTAGAAAAGCGTTCTTGAAAAAGAGAACTTTGTTAAAATCGAATATTCATTTAAGCCTAAGGAAGTCCTTTCTGAAGTCCTTTCTGTATGGAGTGTTGCCTTGTATGGGAGTGAAACATGGACGATAAACAGTGCGGACAGGAAGAGGATTGAGGCTTTTGAAATGAGGTGCTACAGAAGATTGCTGAAGATTAGGTGGGTGGATCGCGTAACTAATGAGGAGGTACTGAACAGAATTGGGGATAAAAGGAATTTCTGGCATACCTTGACTAAAAGAAGGGATAGATTGGTAGGGCACATTCTTAGACGTGAAGGAATTGTGAATTTAGCGTTGGAGGGAAGTATGAGAGGTAAAAACCGCAGAGGAAGACCGAGAGATGGATACAGTAAGCAGATTCAGACAGATGTAGGTTGCCGTTCTTATGTGGAGATGAAGTGGTTTGCTCAGGATAGGTTATTGTGGAGAGCTGCATCAAACCAGTCTCCGGACTGAAGACCACAACAACAACAAAATAAGATGATGTATTGAAGTCCATACAGAAAAGATTAATGTCATGCAAAATTCGAAACCAAGATAGTCTTTTTACAGCAGTCAACATTAAACCTTTGGGCAGCTCCAGCTGAAAACTAACGGTGGGCAACTTTAGAGCTATATTTCGTTCTAATTTTAAATACTCGATTTATCCCTCTAATAATATACTGTGTGGTCTGATGATGGTCATGTAAGCGACCGAAACCGGTTATCAGGGAAAGAAATGATATTGCGATCTAGACTGCCTTATTACTTGAATTGATAATTACTTTTACGATCACTGTTATCCATAATGTTCTCAAAAATATTCGTTCAAGGTTTATGAAGCTGATTTTTGGAAATTTCATTAGAGAAAATGCTATGTCGGAAGTTTTTCAACATCTGTGACTGAAATAGCTGGAAGTTCGTTATTGTTCAAGTGATTTGTGGATGTACATCTGTTTTGCTTTTCAATTATTATTTTACGTATCAAATTTATGTTATTTTTCTTATTTTTTTGTTTTTCATTTGATATAAGTTTATTGTCTTGATTGGAAATAAAATGCAGTCCACCACCATGTATCAAAATCATTAGAATAATGCTAATCTAGGAAGAAATGCGTAACACACACAATATCGTCACGTAATACACAAGACAGACAGCAAAACACAAAACAAAGTAAAGAAAGATTATGTAATTATTATGCCAGTGCTCTAAATGTCCTTCTTTGTACTAAATATATTTTAGTAAATTACAATGTCTCCTAGCTTTATATTTCAAATTATTATTTTATTTTAGTCGAAAATGAATAATGAAGCAAAAAAAAAAAAAAACAAAAAAAAAAAAAAAAACCAACTATAAAATAAACAAATAAAATTTTGTGTGTCGAACTGTGAACCTGTGCCGTACATATAGCCCACTTTAGGTCAGTAACTCTAGAAGTCGGCCGTTTGCTATGGCATTGCCCTTTGGAAGCTTAAACTGAATTAAAAATAACACCTTAACCGTCCATCTGAGACTAACTTTAATAAGAGACTTCAACTTTAATAAGAGTATGTGTAGAAGAGAAATTTTCTATAAAACATTGGTCTCCTAGGGTCCTTTTCGTTGTCATTTATCCAGCCGTTTCAAAGGCATTTTCAACAATAAGGGCAATTTGCCACAGTCTATATGCCTGTCTCTAACGAAATCAATGTTTGTATAGTCTATGGGACTTAACTACGGGGTCATCAGTCCCTAAACTTACAAACTACTTACGAACTAGGACGGCACAAATATCCATGCCCGAGGGGTGATTCGAACCCCCGACCGTAGTGGCCGTGCAGACCGTGACTGGAGCGCCTCAGTCTCCTCGGCCACCGCGGCCGGCTGTCTCTAACGTTTTCCTACTTTTGAGGTCGCGCCGTTCAACCAATCGGCACTAAATTTCACAGACGTGTTTGTTGCAGGCCAGCGGCTGGAACATTCCTCTAGCGGTATGACCAGACGCCGTTCTACGACGGCTCTATGCCCTATCGTAACTGTTATGCGCCGATTGAAAAACTAATCAAGTGAAAGTTGGTCAGAATTTAATATCGAGTAACATTTGTTTAAAATTGTTTTCCATATTATGAGTCTGCAAGTTGGTATACACACCTAACTATGTAATTCTTTATATGGCTCGAGTGTCATATACTTTTGCTGTCAGTCGTTAAGTGGAGGTTTGGAGAATGGTTTCAGTTTGATATTTCATCTAAGGATGAATATATCGCATAAAAATAACATTTTTATACAAACAAAAAATATATTAAAAAATTTTGTTCTCTTTATGAGCGTACTTTTGCAATTATTTCGGACAAAATTAATAAAAGTATAAATACAGGGTGGTACACGAAAATATGATAATATTAGAGTATATTATTCTACAAATAAAACTAAAGAAAAAAGTTCATTGGTCCACAAATTTTTAGTTGCGGCTGATAAAAGATTTTGCCCGAAATTTAATAACCTCGCTAATATGAAGATATCGCAAAACTATACGAGGTTACAGTAAAGAAAGATTTACATTTATTACGTTGTTATTTATTTGGTGAATCTGAAAATCTGCAGACGTGTATCTGCAGTAATTTTCCAGAAGTTCCAGAGTAGCTAAGAAGTAATTTTGGAAAAAAATTAATTTATTTACTACTTGGCCCATCTTTTTCTTAATTCCGAGCAACTGAATAAAGTTTTCAACAGAAGTTGCAGAGAATTTAATTTTGAAAAATTGGTAGTAAAGTTGACTAAAACTCTATCAATTTGGCAGATAATCTGCACAGTTTTGCAGTGGTTTGATATCAGCGAGGTAGCTACATTTCAGACAAAATATTTTATCACCTACAACTTCATAGCTAAACGTTTGCAGACCTATGTTTATATGAACTCTTTTTTCTTTACTTTTCATTGTAGAATAATACATTAAAACATTTGCATACCTTCGTGAATCACCCTTTATTAATGTAATGATTAAACACAGAAAGCTCGCTCCGCACTTGAACTAGCCATGTTTGCGACTAGTATTGACTATCGTCAAATGACCAAACTACACTGTGGCGGTATACATGGAAAGAAAAACTTTCAGATTTTCTCTTCAAAGTGACCTATTTATAACATCTGTCCAATGTTTAGTTCTTGTAAAATAAATAATTGAAAATAATCACGGATTTTATGTACACCAAGTATTTATGTATTTAATATTCTATTATTTTATTAACTATTACAAATAATGTTATTGTTTTTATAAACTTAATTTAATATTATATATACTTTTGTTTCGATCAAATTGTTTTCAAACATCATAAAAAGACTGGAAAACTTAACGTGGGCCGAAAACGCGCCAGTGTTATTTTTTCATCGATAATGATAACGGAAACGAAACATGATTAAATCATATCTTTATTGAGTTTAAGTAGGCCTATGACAGAGTTAAAAGATAAGCATTGTGGGAAACAATGCAGAGATTCTAATTTCTTAAGAAGCTAATAAAATTAACGAAGATGGTCCTGAAAAACAGCAAAAGCCAGGTTTAAGTTCAGGGATGTCCGTCGAAATCGTTCCCAATGGAAGAAGGTTTAATGCAAGGAGACCCATTACCTCCAGGACTATTCAACATGGTAGTAGAGAAAGCAGTAAGATCAACAACCACAAATCCAGGAGGCAATACTTACAATAGACTTCTGCAAATCTTAGCTTATGCAGTTGATGTAATAACTGGTAAGTATGGAGGCACTCACATCAGCCTTCAAGAGTTTGAAGCTGCTGTCAAGAACCTTGGTTTAGAACTCAGTGAGACAAAATCTAAGTTTATGCTAATTGAGATGGGAAAAAGAAACACAGATGATCTACAGTAAGAGGGTACAACTTTGTAAAAGTAGATGGTTTTATTTTTCTTGGCTCAGTAATAACTTCTAAAAACAAAGTGGAAGCAGATATAATAAATCGAATTAAGGGTGCTGACAGATCATATAGAGCAGTATATACCATGCTCAAAAGTAAGAACCTAACTTTACAAAACAGTGATCAAACCAGTTCTCGTGTATGGCAGTGAGATATGGACACTGATGGAGGCTTTGGAGAGGAAGGTAAATATATGGGAAAGTGCAGAGGAAGAGTTTTGGTCCTGTAAACAAAGGTGAGATATGGGGAATTAGAACTAATAAAGGAAAAAGGGCTATGTACAAAGAACCTCAATCAAAATGGGAAGAGTAAGATGGTTATGACATGTGCAGTGGATGACAGAAGAAAGATGATGATGGGACATCCTGGTGGTAGAAGAAGGAGAGAACGCGTGTGAGATGGCTGGAAGGCGTGGAAGCCTGAGAGCAATAGGAGTGAGGCGGTGACGCAGACGTGCTGAAAACCGAGGCAACTGGAGATCTGTGATCGAGGAGGCCAAGGTCCTCAGAGGACCGTAGATGATAACGGAAACACCCTTGAAAAACCAATCACTCGCCTTACCAGACTGGAGCACATACCAGTTTGACGTTGCATACAGTTTTAATTATGATGCAATTTTTATGCCAAGCAGTGTACAACTTGCACGTCCAGGTTCATTTGCAGCACACGTGAAAGTGGGGGTCGGCTGAAGGAGCAAGTGATTAGATTAGATGTAATTTTCGTTCCGGTAGATCCGAAAGTAGTAGATGAATTCTGTTATTTGGGTAGCAAGATAACTTCTGATGGCCGAAAGAAGATATAAAATGCAGATTGGCTATGGGAAGAAAAGCGTTTCTAAAGAAGCGAAACTTGTTAACATCCAATATTAATTTAAATGTTAGGAAGTCCTCTCTGAAAGCATTTGTCTGGAGTGTAGCATTGTATGGGAGTGAAACGTGGACAATAAGATCAGAAAAAAAGATGATAGAAGATTTTGAAATGTGGTACTACTGACGATGATGAAAATTAGATGGATTGATAACGTAACTAATGAGTAGGTGCTCAACCGAATCGGGGAGAAAAGGAGTTTCTGGCATATCCTGACTAAGAGGAGGGATAGATTGGTTGGACACATTCTAAGACATCAAGAAATTGTCAACTTAGCATTAGAAGGAAGCGTGTGGGGTAAAAATCGTAGAGGGAGACCGAGGGACGAATACAGTAAGCAGATTCAAATGGATGTAGGTTGCCGAACGTATTCTCAGATGAAGAGACTTGCATCAAACCAGTCTGCAGACTGAAGACCACAACAACAACAGATCCGAATAGAGGAAATCCTCTTGGGTGTAGACCATGTCAGAAGAAAATACACAATATATACTTACAAAAAGAGAGAACATTTGTGTTAATGTACTTTCCACAGATCCCAAATGTAATTGCCCTTGTGGATGTAAATTAGTCAGGAAAAACAACTATCTTAAGAATAGTTACATTTTAAAGGACACAAAACTTATTACTACATGCTAATATACTAGGTGCATATTACAATTCTTAGCATTATTATTATTATTATTATATTACTATTATTATTACAACACTGATTTAAAATGATCACATTACTGCACAAAACTTGTACTGAAGTCAAACTGCACACAGTATTCATATTTGTGAAAATTTTATACAAAAACTTACATCAATCACTTCTGGTATAAAATTCATCAGTTGAGTAGAAGGAGTTGGCCACAAAAAAATCCTTTAGACTCTTTTCAAACTTTACTTTATTGTGAGTTAAATTTTTTATGGCTGCTGGCATGTTATTGAAAATGTGTACTGCTGAATATTTGACACCTTTCTGAGCCAAAGTAAGTGTCTTTAAATCTTTATGCAAGTTATTCTTTTTTCTAGTATTGATCCCATGGACTGAGCTATTGGTTTCAATATATATATATATATATATATATATATATATATATATATATATATATATATATATATATATATATTAACGACAAATTTCATTAGAGAATGAATGTAGTGGGAAGCAGTAGTAAGTATCCGCAGTTTCTTAAATAGCCCTCTACATGTTGTTCTTGAGTTGACACCACAAATGATTTGTAACGCACGTTTTTGAGCTCTGAAAACTTTTGCTTGGCCTGATGAGTTGTCCCAGAAAATAATCCCGTATGACATTATGGAGTGAAAGTATGCATAATACGCTAGCTTTTTTTTATATACTTTTATATCTCCTATATCTGACAAGATTCGCATAGCAAACGGGGACTTGTTTAGGCGCTTCAGGAGTTCTGTGGTATGCTCCTCCCAGTTAAATTTATTATTCAGCTGTAATCCTAAGAATTTGACGCTTACAACTTCTTCTAGTTCCTTCTCGTCATACTCTAGGCATATACTGGCAGGAAACATTTTACAAGTCCTAAACTGCGTATAGTGTGTTGTTTCAAGGTTTAGCGACAGAGAATTGGCTAAGAACCGTTTATTAATGTCCATGAAACTTTCATTAGCCGATCTTTCTAAGGCTATATTTGATTTACCATTTATTGCAATATTTGTGGCATCTGCAAATAAAACAAACTTGGCATCCGATAGTAATGATGATGAAAGGTCATTGATATACAGGGTGTTACAAAAAGGTACGGCCAAACTTTCAGGAAACATTCCTCACACACAAAGAAAGAAAATATGTTATGTGGAGATGTGTCCGGAAACGCTTAATTTCCATGATAGAGCTCATTTTAGCATTTCAGTGCAAATGTTCTATTTACGGATGAGGTTTCATTCTAACGTGATCAAATTGTACATTTTCACAATCAACATGAGTGGGCTTACGAAATCCGCACGCAGTTGTGCAATCACGTCATCAACACACATTTTCTGTGAACGTTTGGGCAGGAATTGTTGGTGATGTCTTGACTGGGCCTCATGTTCTTCCACCTACGCTCACTGGAGCACGTTATCATGATTTCATACGGGATACTCTACCTGTGCTGCTAGAACATGTGCCTTTACAAGTACGACACAATATGTGGCTCATGCACGATGGAGCTCCTGCACATTTCAGTCGACGTGTTCGGTGACCGATAGATTGGTAGAGGCGGACCAATTCCATGTCCTCCACACTCTCCTGACCTCAACCCTCTTGACTTTCATTTATGGGGGAATTTGAAAGCTCTTGTCTCCGCAAGCCCGGTATCAAATGTAGAGACTATTCGTGCTCGTATTGTGGACGGCTGCGATACAATATACCATTCTCCAGGGCTGCATCAGCGCGTCAGGGATTCCATGCGACGGAGGGTGATTGCATGTATCCTCGCTAACGGAGGACATTTTGAACATTTCCTGTAACAAAGTGATTGAAGTCACGCTGGTACGTTTTGTTGCTGTGTTTCCATTCCATGATTAATGTGATTTGAAGAGAAGTAATAAAATGAGCTCTAACATGTAAATTAAGCGTTTCCTGACACATGTCCACATAACATATTTTCTTTCTTTGTGTGTGAGGAATGTTTCCTGAAAGTTTGGCCGTACCTTTTTGTAACACCCTTTATACAAGAAAAAGCAGGGTAAATGTAGGTGGCTGTATCGTCGCCGGACGGAAAGGAAAGGGAATGCGAAAAATTACAATTTGAGGCGAGGAGCAAATGAAACAGCAGTAGCAAGTACTAGCGGGAGCTGGCCGCAGATGGGGCGATAGCGAGTGCAGCCCGGCTAATGGGAAAACTTGGTACCCGGCCGTCTTATCAACCCATTAGCCAAGTTGGCGAAAACAGCAGAGCGGCGGACCTGTTAACAGAGTGCATACGGACCGCGCCCGCCTTCCCCAGGAGGCGAGGCAAAGTTGCGCAACTCTTAAACTCATCGACAGGCGTCGCCACATGCAACAGGCGCCCCGGAGCTGCTGCACTCGCGAGACGCAAAACCGCGCAACGAGAAGCGCCTTACAATCTCCTCCACCTCTCCTCTCCACTCTCGCCTCCAAGATCCACCACCTCGTTGCGTAAGCAATATTTACGATCTATCTCTTCTGTAGCCGCCTATTAATGGGAGTTGTATCGCCCAAAATCACAAAATTTCACATTTTTACTTTTATGAAACTATGGATGTTTATGTCTAATTTGGTGTTGGTTTTTATTGAAATAGTCGATAATTTACTATTTTAAATAAACATAAAAAACTAGCTTAAACCCGCGGCTCCGCTCGCGTGTTGGTTGATTATGATAGATAATACGTGAAACGTCAAATCGATTTTTTTAAAGAGCTGTATTATAATAACTGTCTTTTTTACTGTTTTATTTATTTATTCTTATATTTCCTTATTCGTGTGCTTATCCTTCAAAATGTTCAAATGTTTGTAAATCTATCGGACCAAACTGCGTGGTCATCAGTCCTTAGCTTACAAACTACTTAAACCTAGGTAAACTAACCTAAGGACAACACACACACCCATGCCCCAGGGAGGACTCGAACCTCCACGGCGAGCAACCGCGCGCTCCGCAGCGAGACGCGTTAGACCGCTCGGCTACTCCACCGCGGCTATGCTTATCCTTACAGAGAAAGAGCTGAAGATATTGTAGCACGCATAGACGAAAGATATGGTCTGTGGTATCGCGGTTCGATGTATGTAACCTCCTTGCTATAGAGTCGCAATCGTCATCGCTGGCCTTCAGTCCGATTTTTTAAAAATAATTTGTCGACTTTCAACCACCATATCTTTGACCCCCTTATAGCTATCGGCATGGAACTGCTATGGTGTACAACGGAGTCTTCGGGCAACAATTACACACAGACCATTCGTTTGCGTTTTGTAGTTTTCGCTGCAGAGCGAAATATTAACACACACACACACACACACACACACACACACACACACACACACGTAGAATTTTATATACACCAATAACTTTCCATCCCAATATACTCCACCCTGTTATCATTATCAACCCTCAAGCAACAATGGACTCAATAAAACCATTTTCAAAGAGTAAATTATTGTTCCGCATTTTCCGTTATATTCTTCAAATTACTAAATATCTGTCAGATCGCTATAAAACCGTGCCTAAAACCTTCCGCAGATATAAATTAGTAACTGTACAAATATTTAATTCTATGTGTCTTGTTGCTCGGACGTGATAAGCGTACACGGAACAGACATTCACATTAATATGTATAGATAAATAGCTTTCCGATCGCCATAAAACCGTGCCTAAAACCTTCCCCGGGTAGACATTAGTAACTGTACAATTTTTTAGCTCTTTATGTCTTGTGGTTCAGATGTGGTAAACGTACACCGAACAGACATTCACGTTTATAGATATAGATAATCATGCACAGACATTTCTGAGAATTTTGTTTTCCACCATTTCGTGTACTGTCATTTTCCTCTGGAACCACGCAGTCTAGAAGGCAGTGGTTCTTTTTGTTTTGCAGACAACTGCCCGTTTCGTAAGTTGCCTGCACTATCGGTACTCCGCAGTAAACTCTATGAACTGCACATTTGTTTGTGTTTGACAAAAACAAGTATCTACTAGCAGTGTTTTGGTTTCTATGTTTGTTGGATGATCAGTCTTTGAACATGGTGTTTTCAATGCTATTCTTACTTTTAATGATGGATATTCTGAAAGACTACAAGTTTTGCAATATCTTGGAATTCATAAAGGTAACAACACCACTAAAAGAGTGATGGACTTGGACCAATTGGGAATCATGAAGGCAGAGATTGCAACAAACAATATGTCAAAAGAAGCTAGGTCCAAAAGAAGAAAGGCAGCACTGAGCGAGGAAGATGAAGGAGGAGATGAGGACTACTGCAAGGAGGTTTCTAACATATTTTTTATGTATGATTTGGCTGTATATATTAAAAATTTTTCTTTAAACTCAATTTTCCCTCAAAATGACATTTTTCAGAACAAATGTCCCTTTTTCTCATAAACTTCTTAATCTACACCAATGATTTATTTACCACATAACACAGATAGTACAATGATGTTGTAGCTCTACTTTAGTAGTATTTCCTGCAATACTTAAAATTCAGTAAATTAAAAGTTTGAAAAATTACACAAAAATATGTTTAGAAGAAAAATCATAACGTTTTTTCATCTGTTATTTTAAAGTATATGTGGAGAAATATAGCCACAAAACATTCAAGAACATATAATAGAAACACCACATTTATATACTCAGAAGTTCCCGCAGAAAAGGGGCATTTATACTGCCAGTTTAACATTGTCAAGGTACGGCGGTACGACTCCCCTTAACGGAAACCATCCCTTTAGCGGCTGCGTTTTTTGGAATTTTCGTCCCCCTCACATGATTACTGATATACAGAATCCTCCAGAAAATATAAACACTCTTTATCTATCGAGATATCTATAGTGTTTATGTTACGAATGTTTGCGTTACGAGTGGACTTGTGTCTTTGGCTCAACGGATGTTAGTACTTTCATCTTTTAATGAATTTAACCCTAAAGAATCGGCTTGTTATGTAAAATGAAGATCCGGCTACCGAATACAACATCGTATATGATAGAGGTTTTTAACTTTGTACAAGTATAACTATATTTACAGACTGATTATGTATACATTACGAAAATACTTAAAAAAACATTAACATTAGTATCTGGATCTTCTCGTAAATTAATCTAGTTTGTGAAAGTTCAGAGCAGAAGTTATTCAATTAGTCATATTATGAGTGGAACATACTAACATTACCAGATATTATTTGAAAGATAGTTAACAGTTTGACACAGCCTGTTTGTAATAAGCCCTTGCGATTATACTGATACCAACAACTTTTAATTATGTAAACAAACCGGCACTGCTCTAGTCGTAAGTTGCATATACACCTAATTTCTGTTCTGATTTATTATGTAAACAATTTTAAAAATACTTTTGGTAAATACTGAATAATTTACTATGATTCTTGTTTGTGGTGGATTTATGTACGTTTAAGAAATAACAAAATTCAGTAACGATATTTTAACAGATTTGTCCTGGAATATTCGTCAACATATCGAATTGTATACATACGCACGCATGAGAAACGTAATTCAGTCTTGACCTAGGCAAGTACTCATTCACTTACTATGTTATCAGACAAGTTTGCCGGTGCAATAAACAATAATACATAATGTAGTCACATCTTTGTAGTTCCTTTGACAATTAAGAATCCTGCAAATACAATAATTATGATTAAATAACAATGGCAGGCGAGCTAATGAATATTTCAGAAATAATAATGGCAGCCGGCTGCGGTGGCCGAGGGGACTGCGGCACTTCAGTCACGGTCTGCACGGCCACTACGGTCGGGGGGTCGAATCCCCCTTCGGGCATGGATATTTATGCCGTCCTAGTTCGTAAGTAGATCATAAGTAGTTTGTAAGTTTAGGGACTGATAACCCCGTAGTTAAGTCCCATAGACAAAAAAAAAAAAAAGAAAGAAAAAAAAAAAAAAAAAAAGGCAGGCAACATGACGACGTGGCCGAAAAACTACAGGTGATGTCATATATTTTATCATGTTGTTGTAACCTAACCAAATGTATCACAATCTCCGTATTGTAAAACACGATGGTTGGAGTCGGCTTGACATTCGACCAACGAAAATGTATTGTGAAGTAGTTCTTCAAGTTTGATAATACCGTTGAAGTACAACGTCAGTGGAGGCGGTAGTTTGAAACAGAACGCACAACCCGCCTAACAATTCTTAGCATTATTGACGAGTTTGAATTGCTTGGATGGTTTGTGTTATTCACAAAGGAACATTGGGAAGACAGCGTAAAGCTACAAGTTCTGTTTCGTCAGCTCTCGTGTTGAAAACGTTTGTTACTTCTCTACAGAAGTCTGCTACCTTGTGTGCACGTGAATTGGTGGTTAGCAGTACAAGTGTAAGAAGCATTCTAAAGTCTGCAAAGTGGAAAGTTTACATTGCAAGATTACTGCACGCGATTAATGAGAGCGATCCTAATCACCGAATGCAATTTTGCGAATGGTATCAGCAAATGGTAACTGATGACGAACAATTCGTGACGAAGGTAGTATGGAGTGACGCGACAGAATTTAAACTCAATGGAACCTTGAATCGACATAACAGTGTGTACTGCTCACTGCTCACTGTTTATGTGGCGAAGTCGGTAAATCTAACAGGTGTTCAAGTGTGGTGTCGACTATCGTCTAGGTACTTAGTAGGATCCTTTTTCTTTGACGCTACTATCACTGGAGAAGTGTACTTGCAAATGTTACGCACATCGATTTTGCTAGGTATAGGTGCGCTTTACGGAGCTGATGAAGACCAACAGGAAGGGGCGTCTAGCCGTACGAGAGTTCGTGGATGACAATTTTGAGAGACATTAGTTCCCTCCACAGTCGCCAGATCTAAGACCTATGGACTTTTAGTTGTGGAGATCTGTGAAAGATAACTTCTTTGGCGTAAGACACGCACACTGGAGCAACTTCTTCAGGAGATTACAGCGACATATGCAGCCATCTACACTGAAACTTTAATTGATGTAGTTTCGGCGACCGCTCGTCGTTCCGCTAAGAGTATAGTTACATTCTAAACATTTACGGTAACCATGTGCTAAACTGAAGGTTGTGCAACATGTATGATCAGTTATTAAATGTAAAAGTTCATACACGAAATTCCACAGTAAGTAAAATAATTTTTGCTATGGTTGGGGGTTCGAATCCCCACTCAGGCATAGGTATTTGTGCCGTCCTTAGTATTAGCGAGTTTGTAAGTAGTTTGTAAGTTTAGGGACTGATAACACCGTAGTTAAGTCCCATAAGCTGTACAAAAAAAATGTTGTGTTATGGTCTTCAGTCCTGAGACTGGTTTGATGCAGCCCTCCACTCTATCCTGAGCAAGCCTCTTCGTCTCCTCATAAGAACGGCAATCCACATCCATTTGAATCTGCTTACTATATGCGTCTGCCGGCCGCGGTGGCCGAAGGGACTGAGGCGCTCCAGTCTCGGTCTGCACGGCCACTACGGTCGGGGGTTCGAATCCCCCCTCGGGCATGGATATTTGTGCCGTCCTTAGTATTAGCTAGTTCATATGTGGTTTGTAAGTTTAGGGACTGATGACCCCGTAGTTAAGTCCCATAAGCTATACAAACATTTGAACATTTTCTATGTGCGCCTCTAGGTCTCCTTCTGCGACTTTTACCCCACACACTTCCCTCCAATGCTAAATTTACGATTCCAGATGTCTAAGAATGTGTCCTATCAAGCGATCCCTTCTTTTAGCCAAGGTATACCAAAAATTGCTTTTCTCAAAAAAAAAAAAAAAAAAAAAAAAAATAAAAAAATAAATAAATAAATAAATAAATAAATAAATAAATAAATAAAAAAATAAATAAATAAATTTCAATTGTTTGTATAGTCTATGGGATGTAACTACGGAGTCATTAGTCCCTAAACTTAGAAACTACTTACGAACTAGGACGGCACAAATATCCATGCCCGAGGGGGGATTCGAACCCCCGACAGTAGTGGCCGTGCAGACCGTGACTGGAGCGCCTCAGTCTCCTCGGCCACCGCGGCCGGCATTCCTTTTCTTACCAATTCTGTTCAGTACCTCTTCATTAGTTATGCGATCCACCCACCTAATCTTCAACATTCTTCTGTAGCACCACATTTCAAAAGCTTCTATTCTCTTCCTGTCCGCACTTTTTATCGTCCATGTTTCACTCCCGTACAAAGCAACACTCCACACAAATGCCTTCAGAAAGGACTTCCTTACGCATAAATTAATATTCGATGTTAGCAAATTTCTCTTTTTCAAACATGCTTTTCTTCACATTGCCATTCTGCATTTTATATCCTCTGTACTGCGACCGTCATATGTGAAAGGCCTACAAGACAGAACATATTGAACTAAGACAGGTAACCATTTACTTTAGCGTCACAGTATTGACGGTTTGGGAAAAAAAATTCAATGTCATATTTTATAGCTCTTTATGTTGTCCTGCAGTTTTATTATTTTTGCAAATATCTCGAACAAAAAATATAAATAACATATAAAATAATACAAAATATTCAATAAAATAGTAAAAACTAATAATATGAAATATACTATTCTTCTATATTTAATTTTATATTTTCAGCACCATGAACATCATAATCATTTGATTGATTATACCTTCAGCGTTCAGTAAGAAGCATACTTCATACTGTGCTTAAATTGATACCCAATTTGACGGTAAGCCTGTCACTTCAAAATCATTCTTGACTGAATCCAAGTACTTTCTCCTTCGTCCACCACGAATCCTTTTACTCTCTGCTGCTGAAACCATGAGCCTAAGTCTGCATTTACATAGATACTCTGCAAGTCACATTTAAATGCATGACAGAGTTTTCATCGAACCGCTTTTATTATACTTCTGTACAGTTCCATTCTATAATAGCTCGCGGGAAAAAGGAACACCTAATTGTTTGTGTTGTCGATCTGATTTTTCTTACGTAATGTTGTAACATGACTCCAACATCTAAGTCTGTTAGTTCTAAATGCTTCAGCTATAGTGTTCATTCACAGTTTTTCTTTTCTTTTCTCATTACGGATACCCTCCTGCCATTGTTCCCATCTGTTATTAATTACAATCATCCTTGCCCTTTTCAACCTTATTAATAATGTAACTTCTATCCACCTAGGTATAACTTCCATACAACGAAGTTCGTCGAAAGATAGACCGGTGTACTACTAACTAAATCTTGGTACTGACTTCCTTATTGCAGAAGAGATTAGATCGTAGGTGAGCACTCACTGCATTAGCTTTGCTACACCTTAATTCCAGTTCTTTCACTATGTTCCCAACCCTTAAGGAAAATACAATCTAAGTACTAGAAATGTTTCACCTGCTCTACTTTAGTTCCTCCTATTACGTACTAAATCTGTTTACATCTCTTTCCCACAGCCCTTACGTTCGTTTTCGAAATGCTGTTCTTCATACCATAACCCTTACAACTCCAATCTAACTCTGAAATATTAGATTGCACTCTTTCAATCGAATCTGCCATCACAACTAAAACGTTCACATATGGGAGACATATTTTATTTTCACCCTGCCAGTCTGCTCTTTTCAACATACGATTCATAAATAGTATAAACATTTTATATTTTCATTATTTTTATTTTTATAATTTTTTGTTCGAAATTAATGAAAAATTGTGCTCAAAATAGGCCAGTGCGGATCTTATGTTTATAATTTGTTTTACTTTTCGGCTTATTTGTAAGCCCTCTATGATGTTTCTTCTTTACCATCTCTGTATAATTATCATCCGGCTAACATGATAAAATAGGAATTCAAATGTTCAAATGTTTGTAAAGTTATGGAACGTAACTGCAGTGCTCATCGGTCCCTAAAATTACAAACTACTCAACCTAACTTATCCTAAGAACAACATACACACACACACACACACCCATGTCCGAGGGAGGAGTTGAACCTCCGACGGCGAAAGCTGCGCACACCGCAGCAAGGCGCCTTAGCGTGAATGGCTATTCCCCTGCGGCTAAGATTGGAGTGTAACTTCCAGTAACAATAGGGTTAAAATAATTATATTTTATACAAATTGTCATTATTTACGTGTTTATAACTCTATACTTACTATATTTTATAATGGTAACTTATGTAAACAGAAACTACTCAAGTAAAACTTTTGTAATATGCTGTGACTGTTGCTACCTTCTAACGAAACAGTGTACGCCATAACGAAATATATTGAGACGATAAAAAATTGATAATTAGTAATGGAATGACCTTTGCGAAAGAAAATTATTTTAGACCCGTTACAAATATTTTCGCGCCAATGAAAATTTTACTGTCTCATTTTCAAAATCATATCTCGCATGTTATTTGATTTTTATTAAATTGTCAAAATCAGATTTTCAGTCACAAAAATATAATAATAGTTTTGGTTGAAATAAATGAGATATGCCGTCTAGTAAAGTGTATTTTACCAAAACATTTGCGGCAAAAATTCCTACATTTCATGCTTTCAAACGAAAGAGATCAGCTGCTACATTAAGCATTCAAGGAATCAAGAGGATCGAAAGACGATAACAAAATGAAAATTGCGTAGTCTGCTTATCGCCAAAAATTCGACAGTAGAACGCAGCCATGTTACGGAAATATTTCTGAAACTATAAAGGTAACAAGCTCATGCTAGCAAGACTATTAAACACTTTACCGTCCATCTAGAAATTCAATTATAAAATAGATACATCATTAACGTAATGAACAGACCCTTATTCCCAAACAAAGCTGCTCCCTATTTTATCGCACAATTATGGAACACTATGAGTTTAATGAGAGGACGATGTAATGAGAAACACCGTGTTTGCAAACAAAGCAGCCCCTTACTTTACCGCGTAATTTGGGAATATGAACAAAATTCATAGTGCTAGCATGGTTCAGTTATTCCATAATTAATTCCCGAATTATCAACATTGAATGCGCTGTTGGCGCACAGACTGTTGTGGCATATACATATCGATTGTTCTCATTAGCTTCCCGCGTATACTGGAAATAGCTGATATGTTAGTTGTTTGAATGTTACATGGGCTATAACTGGAATCACTCTACTTATCGGAACAATATGGAAAAATTGAGATCATGCCTGTCGCATTAATTTTTATTACAACACTATCCTTTTTGTATTTAGGTCTCTTAATGTGTGCAGTGTCTCTTCCTCCCTCTCTCTCTCACTCTCTCTCTCTCTCTCTCCCTCCCTCTCTCTCTCTCTCTCTCTCTCTCTCTCTCACACACACACATGCGCGCGCGCTATCTCGAACGTTATGTTATTTTGTTCCTGTTGTTGACGTCTCCAGTGAGAAGTTGGTTTGCTGCAGACCTCGATATACTGTATTCTATGTGTGCAAACCTATTCCTCCTTGCATACGCACCGTAAGCTGCATCCATTGTAACGTGCTTGCTGTAGTTAGCATGCGATCTGCCTCTACAATATTTACTCCCAAAATGTGTGTCATTTGACGATGTGTTCTGCCAGCCGATAACTCCTTTTACCGGCGTAAGGTAATACAGGGTGTCCAGAAAAGGGCTCCCTGATTTCAAAATTAAATATCTCGAAATCAAAGATCGATAGAGGAATACAGTAAACGGTATGTTTATTGTGAAAGCTGTAATAAGTTATACAGCAGTTTGAAATAATAGTTACAAAAGCTACTAACAGATGTCGATGTACGCTGTACAGCTCATATTAGCATACATAAGTGAAATAATCGTATGAAAACACTCTTTGCAAACAATCACATCACAATGTTTTCACATGTTCACCGTTGGCACTACAGAGGTTGCGCAAACAAAGAATAAAATTCGCCATCACATTTCGTAGTGTCTCAACAGAAATGGATTCACATGCCACAGAGATTGCCGATTCAAGCTCATCCAGTGTGGCGGGATGCTTCGGGTAGACCATATCTTTCACTGTGCCCACAAAAAGAGTGTCACAGGAAGTCACATCTGGCGATTATGGAGGCCAATCCATGCCTGCACCAGTAAATTTGGGATATTCCAAAGCAATGACTCGATTCCCGAAGTATTCATCAAGAAAGCGAAGCACTTGTTCGGTCCGATGTGGTCGGACTCCATCTTGCATAAACCATTCAGTACCTGGTCGATCCTCCAACGCTTGATGTGTGGCGACAAATTGTTCCAAAATTGCAACGTAACGTGCACCAGTGACCGTTTCTCGATTGAAAAAAGGGCCAGTAATGCCTCTGCTGCATACTACAGCCCACACAGTACCTTTAGGAGAATACAAGAGTTTCGATTCACACCAATATGGCTTTTCGGAACCCCAAAATCGCCAGTTCTGCTTATTCACGTATCCATTCAGGTGGAAGTGTGCTTCATCAGTAAACCAGATACAGCCAACATCAAATCCTTCAGTATCAATCATTGTGAGCATCTGATTAACAAAGGCAATCCTTTGTTGCACAGGTCGTACGGGTATACCCTGGTGCGTTTGAATTTTGAATGGAAACATGTGTAGGCTCTTTCTCAGTATTTTCTGATTGCTGGAACGCTTCAAACTAGTCTCAGATGCAATTCTACGGACGGATGACATTGGATTCCACTGAATAATTCCAGAAACTGTGGCGATATTTTCAGGCGTTACATCGGTGTGCTTGCGGCCAACATGCCCCACTAGATCATCAGTTACGCTGCCTTTTCGTTGAAATTTTGCGAAGAGCGTACGAATGGTTTTCGTATCGTGTCCTTTTGGAAAATTAAATCGTGCTTGAAAACTTCGCCTCGTTGCCGTAAGACTCTCTTCTAACCTGTGGTACTCTAGCACCAGAAAAACGCGTTGTTCAATGGAATACATGGTCTTAATCTCTTCCTTCGTTACGCTAACCTCCTTTCACGTTTCAATAGTGGAACTGATCGCTCTGGGTTTCGAATCACTATTTATACTATGCATTACGTATGGCGATTACAGCGCCATCTGTGAGCAGCTTTTATAACTATTATTTCAAATTGCTGTATAAACTTCTTACAGCTTTCACAATAAACATACCTTTTATTGCATTCCTCTATCGATCTTTGTTTTCGAGATATTTGATTTTGAAATCAGGGAGTCCTTTTTTTGGCACCCTGTATATATAATGCTGAAACAGAACATGAAAGTATGAAACGATTGGTATTTCAAACTTTGCCAAGACGTTATGCGAACGATGGATAAGTTTCTAGTCAGAGATAGTCTCGCACATACAAATACAACACAACCTATTTTTATGGTGACGATTCGTGGCTATGAAAGTAAAAATCTAGCTTCGTTGGTTTTGGCGCTAGGGTACGTTGTATAGCATAGTGCAAGCAAATGGGAGAACATGAGAGAATCAATAACTGCGCAGTCACTGAATATCTTTATCAAAAGGGTTTGACGGCCGAGGAAATTGTGGAGAACATAGAATACACTTAAGGACAATGCTCAGTCTTATTCAGCAGTGAAATATTGGCTGTCCGCCTTCACATGTGGGAGAACGAGTGTTGAACATGCACCAAGGAGCGGAAGGGCTGTCACCGTTGCCACTGCTGAAACAGTCACTGCAATTCACGACACGACTATGAAGGATCGTGGAACAACATTGCAGCACATTGAAACTACATGTGGAATCTCCTATGGTCGTGATCATGACATTTTTATGTGTGATTCTTCAGTTTCTCCCGGCGTATTTGATGATCAAAATATCCACGGGTGTACTGCCGGTCTATAGTGTCCAACGGGCACAATATTTCGGCGATCATACATGTCGCCATCATCAGGTGAACTGACGGACTGAGCTCCTGAAAACGCGCCGGCACGGAGGTCCGCACGCTACGGCTGCTCGAAGGGAACTGGGTTCTAGCCCGTTAGCGGGCCATTTAAATACCCGCGGCCCGCGGAGCGACCCCTCCGCATGCGTACCGTCGAGGATCGATGCGTTGAACACCAGAGGCACACACGATTGATGTATCCGAGTAAGTCGGCGGTCGCTGAACATTGTTTGTCGGAGAATCACGCAATGGAGTACGAACACACTAGGATTTTGGTACAGACGTCGAGATACTGGGACTGCGTCGTTAGAGAGGCCATTGAAATTCGCACAAGTGACGACCTCATAAACCGTGACTCTGGCTATAATCTTAGCAAAGCTTGGGAACCAGCGATTGGGTTAATTAAGAGTAAATCTAGCAAACGTAACGAAGTGACGACCACGGCGGACAGAGCCCTCACACCGACGTCTTCTCAGACGCCGGCGCAATCGGTTCCACTGCGCGGCCGCGGCGCGGGGCGCGGACCGCGGAGGGGTCGCTCCGCGGGCCGCGGGTATTTAAATGGCCCGCTACCGGGCTAGAACCCAGTTCCCTTCGAGCAGCCGTAGCGTGCGGACCTCCGAGCCGGCGCGTTTTCAGGAGCTCAGTCCGTCAGTTCACCTGATGATGGCGACATGTATGATCGCTGAAATATTGTGCCCGTTGGACACTATAGACCGGCAGTACACCCGTGGATATTTTGATCATTTTTATGTGTATTTTTGGAATGCGGTAAGCTTCATCCTGGTGGGTCCCGAAAGACTTGAATGCAGATCAGACACCTGAGCGTGTTAAATGTTGTCGTCCAGCAGCTTGAATAGGATAAAGAGAACTTTTTTGCGAGGTATGTGACTCGAACATCCGACGGGGAGCAGCCGTGCACTTCGCAGAAAGCCGCCTTAAGCCCGATTCACACGATCGACTTTGTGGTGAAAATAGACTACTCAAAGTGCGTGCACCTTTCGTGCCTGCGTGTAAATCACCAGCCAACCCCATCACTAGTGCGTCTATGACGTCAACGGTGTACAGATTGTGTGGAGCGTGGAGTTCTAAATTTCCGAATGTGTTACAGAATGCGCATGCGGAAAAGTAAGAAACTGAAGCGCCTCTGCCATCATCGGAAGTTAACCTATTCATGTCGAGTTCATTTATATTACAGCAATGCATTCTCTGTTCTTAAACTTAGTTCTGTTGTTTGCTTTGAGTTCTCTCCACACCACAGCCTAGCATTCTTTCTTCTATTAGCATTTTTTTACAGTACAGACGAACTATCTACAAGCAGAAAAATATTTTCGTTTTACAGGGAAAATGCGTACACGAGGTACAAATACTAACTTAAATACTATATGAAAGTGTTTTAACGGAAATTATTTCAGTAGTGAAATAGAATTAGTAGACGAGAAAATTATTTTCGACGATATGTGTCCGTTAACAAGAAAACAAGACATGAAAACTGACGTAAAAGGCTCTTTAATCTGACTTTTAGATACTGTTTGATGTGTTTTAAACTATCAGTTTTCTTCAACAAATAGATGTACACGTTTTGAAATGTTTGAACGACGCTTTTCCTGTTTTTTAGGTTCTCAATAGTATGCATTACTACATGACATTTGACGACAACATTAAGTTTATATTACCCCTTTGTCATTAATAAACTCAATTATCATAAACTGCTCCTTCGTAAAAAGTGCCCTCATGACCTCACTTCATCATTTAGATGCGAAACTACCTAGCCGACCTAGCCAAACTGATCTTCCCTATGGTCAGTTTCTACCAACTTTTCCATTCTCCTGTAGATAATTCGTGTTAAAATTTTGCAACCGTGACTTATCAAACTGATAGTTCTGTAATTTTCACACCGGTCTGAGCCTGATTTATTTGGGATGGAGATTATTACATTTTTCTTGAAGTCTGAGGGTATTTCTCCTGTCTCATACATCTTACACACGTTCAAATAGTTTTGTGTTGGCTGGCTTTCCCAGAGACTTTAGTAGCTCTGATGGTATATCATCTACTCCCGGGGCCTTGTTCCGACCTAGGCCTTTCAGGGCTCTGTCAAATTCATCTCTCAGTATAGTATCTCCTATATCATCATGATCTACTTCCTCTTCCCTTCCTACAACATTGTCTCTAAGTTCATTTCCTTTGTAGAGCTGCTCTATGTACTCTTTCCACCTTTCAGCTTTCCCTTCTTCGCTGAGAACTGGTTTCCCATCTGAGTTCTTGATATTCGTAGAGTTGTTTTTCTTGTCCCCAAATGTCTCTTATTTTCTGTAGGCAGTATCTATTATTCACCTTCTTATACATTCTTCTACATATTTGCATTTGGCTTCTAGCCACTGCTGCTTAGCCATTTTGCACTTCCTGTCAATCTCATTTCTTAGTCGTCTGTACTCCATTGTGCCTGTTTCATTTACTGCATTTACATATTTCCTCCTTTCATTAATTAAATTTAATATTTTCTGTGATATCCAAGGATTTTTTGTAGGTCTTGCCTTTCTACCTATTTTGTTCTCTGCTGACTTCACTATTTCATCTCTCAATGCTACCCATTCCTCTTCTACTGTTTTATTTCCCACGTGTGTGCCAATTGTTGCCTAAAACTCCCTCTGAAATTCTCCAGAACTTCACGTTCCTTCAATTTATGTAGGTCCCATCTCCTTATTTTCCTACCTTTCAGTTTCAGCCTACAGTTCGTAACCATACCTTTTTGTAACCACAAGGTGGACCACCCTGTGGCACAGCATGCAGTGGAGCACATGCTTGATATCAATGGCTGCTTCACAACCTGGGTCATCTGGATCCTCCCATCCATCACCAGCTTTTCTGAACTGCACAGATGGGAGTTATCCCTGCAGTACATTCTTCGATCCCGAAATCATCCAGGCCTCAACCGACGATAACTTCCCTTTTTTCCATACTTACAGTTCCTACCTCTATTCTAAACCTCTCCTATTTTCAGTGCTGCGTGAGTGTGCGTGCGTTCGTGCATATGTGTGTGTGTGTGTGTGTTTGTGTACACGGTCGTGTGTACGTACGCGCGATTTTTTTTATATTTATTTTTTATTTAAATCTACATTTATTCTGTTTGTTTATTTTATTACTTTTATTTTATTTTATGTTTCTCCCGTCACCCGCCTCCTCACACCATTGCTAAACTGCATCTCGCTATTCCCATCTAGGCCGTGCTGTAGCCATCCCCACCACCGTGACGCAACTTTCCCACCCCCTCTCCCATCCCCACTCCAATTCACACGCCGCAGAGCGTGATTTGAAGTGCCTCAGCCGGAGGTGAAGGTTCTATGACTTGTGTGCCTGTGTGATTGCATGAGTGTTCTATTTTCTGAAGGAGGTCATGGCCGATAAATCAAATTTTCAAATGTTTGTCGACCTTATGGGACTTAACTACGGGGTCACCAGTCCACAAACTTACAAACTACTTATGAACTAACTAATACTAAGGACGACACAAAAATCCATGCACGAGGGGGGATTCGAACCCCCGACCGTAGTGGTCGTGCAGACCATGACTGGCGAGCCATGGCTGATAGCTGAAAGTGTTGTATATGTGTGTCTTTTGTATGTGCCTATCGCAGCTCATCGCCACGTTTTTGCGGTAAGTTGTAAACTGTCCTTATTACTATATTATTAATTCCAGCCTGGACCTTCCATTATTTAGATATTATATATATATATATATATATATATATATATATATATATATATATATATATATATATATATATATGGTGTTACAAAAAGGTACGGCCAAACTTTCAGGAAACATACCTCTCACACAAAGAAAGAAAAAATGTTATGTGCACATGTGTCCGCTTAATTTCCATGTTAGAGCTCATTTTATTACTTCTCTTCAAATCACATTAATCACAGCAACAGAACGTACAAGCGTGACTTTAAACACTTTGTTACAGGAAATGTTCAAAATGTCCTCCGTTAGCGAGGATACATGTATCCACCCTCCGTCGCATGGAATGTCTGATGCGCTGATGCAGCCCTGGAAAATGGCGTATTGTACCACAGCCGTCCACAATACGAGCACGAAGAGTCTCTACATTTCGTACCCGGGTTGCGTAGACAAGAGCCTTCAAATGCCCCCAGAAATGAAAGTCAAGAGCAGGAGAGCGTGGAGGCCATGGAATCGGTCCGCCTCTACCAATCCATCGGTCTCCGAATCTGTTGTTGAGAATCCTATGAACACGTCGACTGAAATGTGCAGGAGCTCCACCGTGTATGAACCACATGTTGTGTCATACTTGTAAAGGCACATGTTCTAGCAGCACAGGTAGAGTATCCCGTATGAAATGATGATACCGTGCTCCAGTGAGCGTAGGCGGAAGAACATGAGGCCCAATCAAGACATCACCAACAATTCCTGCCCAAACGTCCACAGAAAATCTGTGTTGATGTGATTGCACAATTTCGTGCTGATTCTCGTCGTTGATTATGAAAATTTACAGTTTGATCATGTTGGAATGAAGCCTCATCCGTAAATACTAAAGTGAGCTCTAACATGGAAATTAAGCGTTTCCGAACACATGTTCACATAACATATTTTCTTTCTTCGTGTGAGAGGAATGTTTCTTGAAAGTTTGGCAGTACCTTTTTGTAACACCCTATATATATATATATATATATATATATATATATATATATATATATATATATAGCCGCGGTGGAGTAGCCGAGCGGTCTAAAGCATCTTGCTGCGGAGCGCGCGTTGCTCGCCGTGGAGGTTCGAGTCTTCCCTGGGGCATGGGTGTGTGTGTTGTCCTTAGGTTAGTTTACCTATGTTTAAATAGTTGTAAGCTACGGACTGATGGCCACGCAGTTTGGTCCGATATATTTACAAACATATGGACATATGTAGTTGAAATCTGTCTTGTGGAGGGAGACTTGCAATCGGTATATCCACTACGTTGTGGTGGCTCAGTGGGTGTATCGCTTCCTTAGTAAGCAGGAGGTCCCGGATTCGAATACTGGCCGCAGCGCAAATTTTAATTGAGTGCCTCTCCTTCAGTTCAATATCTTTGATACACATGGAACAAAATACATCTCTGATATTTGACATATAAAACAAAAACAATTATTGAAATCGGTGACGCCACTTTTGTGTTTTAGCAAGACTAACGCACAGCCATTGATTTTATATATATAGTGATTTTTTATTTCTATGTCTAGTATAAAATGTTAAATGAAATATATGTCGTGTACTATGTTTGGTTGTGTAGCCATCTTCCGCAGCAGCTGTTAAAATTGATTATAAGAGGAAATACGTCTTATTCTAACTACAATAAAGAGATTTATTTTACACCAGACGCGTTTCGCTCTTTATTTTAAAAGTATCTTCTGTGGTCTGTAAATGATACAAAATGTTTGTACAGTTTGTTTTCGATACATATATTAAAACAGTTATTAAAAAATGTTTTGCTCGTTATGCCTATGTGTTTTTAACTTGATATTTGGTCTACTGACGGTCTTGTTCCCTTCTTTACTACATCTCACTGCTGTTTCTCCGTCTTGTTGACTAGAGTTGGTTTATGGATTGTGGTTTTCGGCTGTGTACAGCAGTTACCGTCTGTTTTTGTGACGTACCTTCTGTTTCATCACAGCACATCACACACTTACTTATTTCGACTGCATCCAGATTGCACGTCACTTTGTTTTAAATGGAATACCTTTCGATTTGTTTATACTTCACTACAAATAGCTGTTTTTAATATATGTATCGAAAACAAACTGTACAGATATTTTGTATCATTTACAGACCCCAGAAGATGCTTTTAAAGTAAAAACGAAACGCGTCTGGTGTAAAATAAATCTCTTTATTGCAGTCAGCATCAGACGAATTACCTCTTACAATCACTATGTCATGTAAAATACGTAGAATGACTGTTTCGACATGAAAGAGGCACTTTAGTCCTAAACTTATCAGGTGAAATAAATAAAAATAAAACACTAGCGCACTGCATATTTCCTTGGATCAAAAAACACCTTCATTAATTTGTTTCCGCCGAGAAAATGACACACTGCGCCGGACACAAAATTCCTGCTGCCAGGAAACCCTGCCTGAGGAACGCGTCGTGTGTTGCTCTTGCCGTAGACTAAAACAACAACAGCGCAGCCACCCCGGGGCAGGAATGAAATTTCGCTGGAGAGGCAATAAGTCACCCCCTCTCCCCCCCCCCCCCCATCTTGCGGTATTCCAGGCAGCACGTGGTTATAACCTCTCCTAACTTTACAGCATTAGGTGTCCTAACAACGTTCAGGAGAAGCCACCGAAGCTACGTTATAAACGTGTATCAGCACGGCATCTTCAGTTGAGGGAGGCAACCTTATAGTTAACATGCTTTGTTAATTTACTAGCTGTTTGCCTCACCTTTGCCTCAAGTTTACTAATCCATTTTCCTCAAGTTGAATGCGAAGTAAGGGCACAGGGATTCTTTACATTCATTTTGCACTATTAACCCCTTGCGTCCCGAGAAATAAAAGTCTACTTTTATCCATTTTATTTGTAGAATTCGTGAAACTGTGGCTTCAAGAGGCTCTTTAAATTTTTGTAAACTTTTGTACTAATTTTTCGCTGGTTTCCAGCGGCGTTAAAGTACCGTCGCGTCCTACGGACTGAAGTGCATTACGTACAGAAATTTTTTTCTGCTTTCCTAAATTGTCGTTTGCTGGACATAATGACTGTAATTTTCACTTTGGAGACTTAATAATAAATATGATTTAAGTCCTCACACTTTAAACGTCTTTTCTTGGGGAAATTTAATGGCATATGTTTCATGTCATACCTAAATGTTCCACGGGAAAAGTGTAAAAGAGGTGAAACTGTTGTTGAAGTCCAATTTTCTGGACTGACGCTAATATAGTTTAGACTATTCTCTCTCCTAAACTGTAACCTTCAAATTCCTTCTACATGACTGCTTTATTCCATCCAAATTAGTGCCTATCCGTTCTGGTCATTCATTGGATATAGTTGATTAATTTATATTGATTATACTTTTTTATCCTAGTTCTTCCCACGAAGACATTCATTGGCTCTTCAAAATCTTCTTAGCTCATCTGTGGTTCCTAGTGCCCTGTAAGTGCAAAAATGTTCAAATGTTTGTAAATCTATAGGACTTAACTACTCTGGTCATCAGTCCCTAGGCTTATTTATGCTAAGGACAACAAATACACATATGCCAGAGGGAGGACTCGAACCTCCGACGGCGAGCAGCGGCGCGCTCCGCATCTAGGCGCCTTAGAACGCTCGGCCACTCCACCGCGATCTGTAAGTGCAAACATTATTTTTTCATAGCCGTTACAAATGGGCATACTTTATACAGCTCTTTAGTACTACTTTTGGATTTTTGATACTGTTATCTCTGTAAATTACTGAAGAAGAAGTAGTCGGAGGGTAACCAGAGAAAAAGGAGAAACCTCAGAAGAAGTAGACAAAATAACACACGAGAAGTCACGTCATTTTGCAACTAGGAAGTGTGCGCACAATGTGACGGTACTTCAGTATACTTCGTATTATCTTCATTTATACTATTGTGAGGGGGGGGGGGAGAAAGTCAGTACCTATTTAGAGTGGCAACCCGAACAAAAGTTTCAGTAGCTTACACATAAAAATAGGCATCTATATGGAAATAAATGGGGCGGTCTTCTGTTCTCAAAAAAATGCTCAAATGTTTGTATAGCTTATGGGACTTAACTACGGGGTCATCAGTCCCTAAACTTACAAACTACTAGCTAACACTAAGGACGGCACAAATATCAATGCCTGAGGGGGGATTCGAACCCCCGACCGTAGCGGCCGTGCAGACCGTGACTGGAGCGCTGCAGTCCCCTCGGCCACCGCGGCCGGCCTTCTGTTCTCACAGCATGTCGCGACAAAGGATTTCAAGCTGTGGTTTCCCTACCGCGAAGTATCATCTTTGAAACTGCAGAGTGGAGTTTATGAAAAGTACCAAAGACTCTCAGTAGATAACACACAACTTTCAGAAAATCATGCTAGTAAAAACGTAGTTAAACATAAACGTGAAGCAATGATTTAAAATTTGTGTTGCAGCCGGGAATCGAACCCGGACCTCTATACTTACTAGGAAGACGCCTTACCGTTAGACAACAGCACCTCTAACGAATAAGATGCCTCTGAATAGTCTAAGTACTACTTCCCTCCACGTCACAAATTTTAATTCTGCTTCTGTGTTCCATTGACAATTGTCACTACTGCCAAGGCTCTCCATGCAGCGGAATAGCATCTCGGTAATGGACATAGTTGAACATTCCTGCTAAGATGATATCAATATCAATTTCAATATAGATTGAGAAACCCTGAGACGGTTTTTCGTCTCGAATATGTCCAAGACATTAAAGATAAACGTGAAGCTTACACATAAAAATAGGCATATATATGGAAATAATCGAACTCTTCAAAACTTTCCGCAGTAGTTTATTTAATTTAATACAGGACAGTAACTATAAAGAATAACGAATAGAAATCAGATCATTATCGATAGAAAAAATTACACTTTAAGACGTGAAAAAATTAAATATTTTCATCAGATAGTTTTCTGAAAATCGGCTGATAAATGTTGTAAGCGCTCTGGACGTTGTGGCTTTCAGTGCGTAATCAGCAGCGGGAAAGGCCCAGAATGGCCAACGATGGCAAGGTGCTCATACTTTCCTATAGAGACAGAGCTTTAGATTCTGACAAGACAACTTCCCCATTCCACCCCCCTCAGATTTAGTTATAAGTTGGCGCAGTGGATTGGACTTGAAAAACTGAGCACAGATCAATCAAGAAAACAGAATTTTTTTTTAAAGTATGACATTTGTAATTTTGACAAACTGACGTTTAAAATTTTTTAAAGTATGACATTTGTAATTTTATACATCTTTGTTTTACACCTTAATGTTTTAAAACACTGTATGCATGTTTTAATTATCTTACCATTTTTTTTATACTTAGATGTTTTATAATTTTTATCTCTAGATATATTCAAGAACCCCACGTTTAGGAAAATAATTATATAAAAAACAATCGTTCAGTATAAGACCCTAGGTTATTAGGGCTCAAGCCACACCCTCCAATCCTCTCCCCCACCGACTCTTCTCCTCCCCACCACCACCTGCAACCAAATTATAAATGCCTACATCAAACTGTAAAACTCAGTACCAATTAATGCTCAGCCAGACGAGTTGCGGACGCAATTATAAGGTAAAGAAAAATCTATCCATTTATATATAAATTAACTATTGTTCAATTACGTTTATCAAATTGTACATTGTTATTTTACTTTTGTTTTTTTAGATGTGAAGATGATCCAAGTGATCGAAACTTGTAATTAAACAATTATATTGCAACTGTTGACGGAAATAAACACGTTTAAAATAACACAGTGCAGTTACGGACACTCTCCAGTCGATCATGTCGACTCTAATAATAATAATAAAAAAAACAGGAAGACGTTGAGTGGAACGGTAAAAGTGCAGTTTATGCGGCAGCGGCTCGCCGTCGCGCTTGCTACGTTAGGAACGGCGGAGTAGCCAATCAAGTGTCTCGATGCTGCGGCCAATAAGAAAGAGCTTTACAATTGTACTATGTAAACAAATCGAAGCAAAAGTTTTTGACGATCAACAAATTACAGTTGTTATCAGTATGGATGTCACTTGATCACTGTTTCGAACATATCATAAAATAAATAAAACATGCTATACCTGCTCTATAGTTGACAGGTTCTTGTATGTACCCTTGTCCGGTCAGCAAAAATAATTGCGGTAATTTCCAAGAATGTTTGCGATCGAGGTAGCTCGGACTGAAATGATATGGGCGCTACGTGCCCTCACATGCTTAAGATGATCACTGTTTCCTACAGATCATAAAATAAATGAATCATGCTATATCTGCTCTGTGGTTGACTACTGTAGTGTATTAATAATAGGTCACTTATGACCGTAATACGACAATTATCTAAAAATCTCTTATAAATGGAAAATCAATTACAAACGCGGCACCGAAATCCTCCAATAAACTTCGAAACTGACGCCAAATTTACTCGTCATGAAACACGTAATCTTATTGGCCGGCGTAACTCGACTCTTGATTGGCTGTTCTCTCGTTCCTAACCTAGCGAGCTCGACGGCTAGATACTGCACATTAACCGTGTGGAACTATGAAAAAATTAGCAAAATA